>FR989900.1:5000000-7500000 GCA_905404115.1 Pheosia gnoma
ACTCTGGGCTGTCACAGGAAAAACGTATTCAAATGGAAGAGATGGCAAAGGATAGGTACGTGTGTTCATAAGAAACCGCGGGGACTCGCACGTTGAACTTCCCGGAATGAAGTACACCGCACCAAGTAGAGCGGAGCATAAAACGACTTAGTTATCGCTCTCAGAAGACGTAATATACTCGTAAAAGTCTGAGACGAAGGTGTTCATATGAAAGTAATCAAGAGGGAATCGATGTTTGACGGTTTGGTGACGCAACATGCAGGCTTGGTAAATGTAAATATTATTTTCTATATTACTTTTATTTTTCTTTGATGTACTTACTGCTTCCAAACTGCGAAATATATTTTTCTAGTTAAACAGCTAGGCTAGCTAAACTAGCTAAACTTCACCTACCATCGCGTTGTAGGTATGTATGTAAGTTGTACACATTTCTAGAAAGGTTTGAAGCACCAACTTCAGAACAAGTGTCGTTTGGGTGTTTATTGCAGGGTTGATGGACACGGGTATGTCATTGCGAGCTAGACCAAATTTTAGTGGTCATAATAGCGGTCTAATACGTTTTAATACGTACTTAGTCTAACCATTTATGGTCACCGTGAAGAGTATTTCATTAACGCTTTATTATATCCAGCCTAAGTTGGATATAAAACAGGAACGCCTAAGAGGAGATTAATATCATTTCAGGAGAGATATGTTATATTATATTCTGAGGTGCCAATCGCGGAAAGTTACATCGTAACGTTACGTTTATGGGATGAGTATGGCACAAAGTTAACGACCTGATTAGCGCAGAAGTGACCCTGCTTTCTGTGCCGAGGGTTCTGGGTTCGAATCCTGGTAGGGAAAAAGTTTGTGTGATGAGTTTTTGTATCCGAGTCATGGATGTTTAGTATCTATATACGTATTATATACTAGGTTCGCCCCCAGTCCATTGTAGAGTTACCATAATACAAGCGATGCTTAGTGTGGGACTGTAAAGTTGGTGTGTTCGTCTGGCGATATTATATAATGAAATTGCTGTCGTTTACTGAATACAAGGTTCATAAAAACTTATGTAGTTAATGCCGTGTTTAGCAATAATTTATTACACTGCAATCCACATAATGAAATAATCAGTTTAGTTCCATTTTCCAATTAGTAGGTACCCATACATTTAACAACGAAGCAATGTCAGTTAATTATCTGCTGTGCCGACACTATAACGAATAAGAGTTCATTTTAAATGTATTGTTGAATACAAACCTCGTTACAAACGCTTTGAATATCCAACAACAATGAAATTAACACCGAATCCTATTCCCATGCCATTAAAAAGTTGCATGTAACTCACAGCAGCAGTACAGCAATAAATTAGTATATATAACATTATTTCCTAATTTATCAAATCACATGAGTCGTTACCTAATAGTACGTCGTGTTACAATTAAACCTGACATTCCCATTTATTGGTTGCCCTATTCGGGTTCGGGTGAGTTTTCGATGGCAGGCCGCTTTTAAGGCAACACACGGACGTCCTTTATCTCTGGTATCCTATAAACTTATGCGAAGAGTTGTATTTATTTTATACACACAATAACAAAAAACACGAGTTATTAATTTTACTACTTTATGTATCTTGTAAAACTGTAACTAGTTGCAGTTACAGTTTTACAATTGCGTACCTAATAATGTGTATTGATGTTATTAAAAAAAGGTCTTAGAGGCTCGGCGCAGAAGGCAGGATCCATACCAACTGAGCTTATTGGGTTGTCAAAATAAAATAATGTCTTTACAAAGTCTACGCAAACATAACCCAGGTATGAACATTAAATCGTATAGACTGTGAATTTGCAGATATCTATGTAGGTATTAATAAAATATCCAATAGTCCAAGTTCTATTAGTTCTCATACATCATTCTGGTGTTCGCATAGAGTCAGCAGTTCCTCGTCCCTTCCGCGCTGGCGCACAGTCCGCAGATTCAATTCGATAAGTCCTGTTTACCCGCTCCGGCCAGAGCGCGATACTGCGGGATTTATCTAATCGAAAATTCCTATCGGGTGATTCCGTATTGTGGCCGGTCAGTCGTCTAAGCACACTCTACAGTATTTCTTCTATTTTTTATAGAAATTGCATAGACAATAAGGTGTTACGCGATACATTTTAGAACTGTTTTCGATTTCATGAATAGGTACCGTCACGCACAAAATCAGTATCAGAATATTTTTTATTCACGTAGACCATTAAGTACAGTACTTCTGAATCGTCAAAAGTTACAAAACACTATGCTACTATATTACCACCCGTTCGGATGCCGTTTCTGTGAAGAAGAACGGGCAAGAAACTCCATGGTTACTCTTTTTTTTTTAAATATCTTTTACATTTTGAGCTGTAAACTAAGCATTGTATAGTTCCTATAATATAGCGGTTTATTATAGGTATCATACAATGAACTAGGAGCGATCCCAGAATATATATACTCATGAAATTAAATATCCATGACTCAGGTACAAACTTAACGTTTGCGCCTACTGGGATTCGAACGCCGTACTCTCTTGGTACAAAAGGCGGGGTCTCTACCAACTGTGCCAATTGAGTCATCTAATTTGTAAGTAGGTGAGTAATTCCTTCCTAAATTACCTGAACTAGGTGAGTGAAATATTTAAATGTAACCTCCCTCAGCTTCCCATGAGTATAATTTAAAAAAGATAATTACTTTAAGAGCCAACTTAAATAGGCATTCAAAAGTTAAGTGGCTCATTGACCTATTTAACTCTAACAAAAAATTCCAACAATTCTGTTCCCTTCTTCTGCAAACGTACCTTTATAATGTGCTATATTAAAATGTACCCTCCCAACTTAATACGGTAATGTATGAGAAGTTATTCTGTAGGTTTACTATGAAAACGTGGCAATGTTTGTGTAATCACTTTAATGTTTACTAAAAGAGCTAAATTCACGTAAGCAATGATATCTACATATAGACTAGCTCTATCACCTTCTAATTACAGGTTATCTCATTCAATATATTTATGGTTCACAAAGATCAGCACATAAAATGTTTATTACTTTATAAATCTATGTACTTACCATACATTATCTTGCTTTAATGAGAAACGATATCAATTTTCGCATGCCGAAGGCCGTTTAGTACAAAACATGATCTAATAAATAAAAGTAATTTCTTAACAAAACGTACACTAATTACCTAAGCCATTCAAGTTAATTAATTATTAATGAAATTAAGCCAATATTGGGGCGGTTCATTTTGCCCGAGAAATTTCGATAAAATTATATGCTGGTCGGTAATTTAAGAAAAACGGTATTAATTATGGCTGCGTATTCACAAAACATTATTCTGAATGTTAGCTATTAAAATGAACACATGATTTCATTAATAAGACACAAAATAAAACAATACTTCACTGCAGACTGCAGGTGTTGCTGCCCAAACATTTTGAAAAACTTTCATTTTTTTTACTTTTATTTTTTTTTATTTGTAAGTCCGTAGTACATTCAACCGACGGAAGTGTATGAATGTGGATGAAGCGAAAATGGTATGCCAGGATCGTAGCATGTGGCAATCAGTGGTCTCTGCCTACCCCCATGGGATACAGGCGTGAGTATATGTATGTATGTTTATTTTATTAATAACTAAAATACATAAAATATTACACTGTTACCGTTGGGTAATAAAATAAACGGATTCTATTTCTTAAATAATGTGCAAACGGATGATGTAGGTTTGATTGTCAAATATAACGTTGTGAAGTGTCTGGTAGGAGCGATATTACAATACATTACACCCGAGTCCCAACTTCACTTCCGCAGTCAATTCTGCGCTGAAAGATCGGAATTGCCCGGATAAAATATGGCTCAGCGTCGAAACAGCTACGTTATCGTTCAGTTTTCTTTTCATGTCAGACAGCAATAGTGTTGAATTGAATGTCGTTGACCGGACTAGGCAAACACCGAGCCATTCCCCCCATCCGCCCTCCCATGTAGGTGTTCTATCTAGGTGTATAAGGTGTATACAAGCTTGTACTCGCGAGTTTGTTTGCACTAACTCTCACGACCTCGTGGAATATTTTGTGTGCCAGGGGAAATCATGTAAGAAATTGTACTTTTACACTAAAATGTCATAGGTACATAGGTATAATTGACAGGAGGGCTGGCTCTTTCCTCGCTCAAAAAATTAACTTGATAATACAGCGACGAAATGCAGCCAGCAATTTTGCCACTATTCCACGCGGACGAAGTCTTTTTGAAACATAGTTTGTTGTCATACTATTTTTTTTCCTATTTAGTTTAACTTTAATTGTTAATTTAGTGTTTAATTGTAATTAGCAATCATTAGCCTCCGTGACCTACTAAGCCTTTGTTGAATACATAGGTAGTACTTACATAATCGTGCAGTTATAATTTATGAATGATACAAAATGTTCGTATCCCGTTGCTACCTGAACCATAAAGTTTTCAGTAAGCCGTGACTTTTGAATGCTAACGCGGCGCTCCCGAGGAGTTCGCCTCTGATAAAACTTTAACAGGCGCCTCAAGAAAAATTATCGTTCGACTAAATGCGCAGCTTAACTTGGAGGTGAACTTGGTCTACGCAAACAAATATTTACTGGTTGTCACGTATTGAGTAGGTATTTACATAATGACCGTAGTTACGTATGCATAAATGTAAACGTTGTCGGAATAAATATGATTGAAATTTTATTTCGTGTTAGCGATATTACTGATATCTAACAATGTATCCTCTTTATTTAACATTCATGTTATTCGCACACAACAATAATGTCCTAGATAAATGTTTATGTAACGATTGTATGTTTGCGTAGGTATTTATGCTTTATCTTGATCTACCAAAAACGACCTAATGTTCACTGTGCCTTGGTCACATAATGTTCATACACTGTTATTATAGTTGTTTTTCCGTAGAGTATTTACTCTACTGCACATGCTCATCGTGCACATTCAGAACACGACAATACAAATACATACATTACAGTAATGAATTCAGATATCAGCCCATCACGTTCTCGAGCTTGTAGCTAGCACTTGACACGCTATGACTAACGTCACTCTTCAGCATCCAGAGATAAACACAGGAGCCCTCCAAGTAACTAATAAACCGGCTTTACATTAGCTACAGACTAGGTATAGCTATATCCAATAAAATATAATATAGATGCTGCAAATATATATTACAGTGCAATGGCTTGTAAATATAGGACAACCACGATTACATAAGTTCAAATAACAATAATTACAAAAAAAAATACAACCGAATTGAGAACCTCCTCCTTTTTGAAGGCGGTTACAAAATATAGAAAACGTTGTCTGTGTTTCTTTACTATATACTCGTAGTAAAGTTATATGTCCCCGTCCGTATAGTTTCAAAATAATAAATATTCCCCATGTCCCGGATTACCGCGTCCCATACTAAAACTCCACATATACGTTACAAAACATACCGATCGTAAACGTCGAGCGCCATTACCCGGCCCGCACGGCCTGTCGCAGGTAAGTAATAAATTAATACATAAATTACAAAGGATGGAATGTTTATAAACGTCACGTAACCTGAAATCCGTCCATTAGACGTTGTTTACAGTCTGCGCGCAAATCTTGAGAGGTCGACTCACGAAAATGCCCCATGAATATGCGATGACACAAACCGTACACAGTTTTTCCATTTAGATGCCATAATGAAATCTAAAGCACGCGCTGTATTTGTTTTTCAATCAGACGAATGTTAAGCCACGGCGTATATTCATAGGAAAATGAACCTTGCGTAGGTATATTTGAATAATAATCCTTACATTACTCATGCATAGATTGTGTAATATCCAATATGTTTGAACTGTCTTATCGTCACGGCAAATCCCATGCATATTATGGAGATGCGGAATAAGTGCCAAGGATATTACTTTACACACATTATTATTTCTCAAAGCTACTTATAACTAGATTTTATAATAAAACATTGGGTTTTTATGGATTTCGTAGCGTTTGTTTTTTTTTGTCACATTTTAGATGTGGCTTCAAGATTATCCTCACAGCCGCCGACGTCTGCAACCCAACTAGCGAAACTACCTGTTACCTAAAGGTTAATCCACTTGCCAGGTGTCAGCACCGTCAACATCGGGTATCCAGGCAGCACAGTGACTTTAGTAACTGCACTCAGCTATTGATACGCATTAAAACTACACCGCGATAAGCACTTTTGTAATGTGTGTAATTTGTACTTCTGAATATGTTTCGTCCAAGAATATTGTGTGAATTACCCACCGACGTTCATTAACTTCTTTTGTTTATTATGGACTGTATTTGGAGTTCAGTTCAGTTCTAATAAAGCCAGTAACATTACCGCACCACAGCGCAGCAAATTGGATATATTAATCTTGCTTCATTCGCTTTATTAACTGTATGAGGTATAAATGGTGCGATGCACCGAGAGGTAATGTAGGTAGGTACTATCACATGCCCGCGGCTGCTATGATAAAGTTATGACGTTGCTTAAATCAAATCATGAAGCTTGTATAATTTTGTAATTTATCTATAAAAATATAGTAACTTTTCATGATACAATGCTATCGAATTTATTTTCCAATCTGTCCTAAACTGAAGTTGAAACTTAACCACAACTTTAGCAAATACAAGAAAGAAAAATAATATACTTTTCGCTACAAGAATATCTTCATTGTCAATTCAACACTTCATTCCGAGAAGTAGCATGTTTTTTTTTCTAATAAATAAATAATGTTCCAGTGTAGCGAAGCAGCAAATGAGGTTCAGCAAAAAGTCGGATAGAATTTAAAAATTAACAATATGAATTGTAGAACAGTGGAGCTGAAATTACAGCAGGAGGGAAGTGCTGTGTTACGAAAAAATCTACTTTATTTAGTTACAATAGGGCACATAAGATTTTCAATATACGTGCAATGTTGGTAAAAGCTATATGTTATGTGTAAACCTCTAGAGGTTCATAAATTATAATTATACAAATAAAGAAATGTATTGCAGTGTTTACGATGATATTCTGAAGTATGAAAATCCAATACCGCGTTGAATATTATCAAGATAATTGAACAGAGTTCATTACTTTTTAATTGTTTAAGAACAAGGAAAATATTTAGGAAGAATTTCGTACAATTAATCCTATTGCTACACAACATATTAATAATATTTAAAACAAAAAATATTTCATCAATTTAAGCCGATAATATTAAGTCAAGACAAGAATTAATAAGTTGTTTCCATACTTATATGTTTTGTTTTGCTAATTGTTTTGACTGTAAATCATCTAATTAATTGTATTACATAAATACTAAGTAACAAAAATAAGGCATAAATATTTTAAAATCAATATTAATATTTGCAAATAATTTAAGACATTATATACACCTGTGTTCCATTACGCCCCAGTTTAGCGGCGCCGACACCACATATAGTGTGTGTGATTTGTGTGTGCCAGCATCAGATTGTCCGCCGCCCCGGAGACAAATTTCAACCCGGTGTCACATTTGTTGTGCTCAAATTGTTAATTGTTGTCAAATCAGTGTTATTTAAAAACTTGTACATAAAGAAGCCAACTTAATGTTATGTATACTATATTTTTTCAGTTTCTACATTTACCATAAAATTGTTTTACTCGTAGCATATTTCCCTATTTTACTTCGATTTATTATTGTTTTATCATCTCATAAATTCTTTTATTTTGCATTTTTTGTTCTAACTATATAACAACCTACTTCAAGACCAATAAACTATTTGTATATACGCTACATTACTAATAGCTATCGCTGAGCAAAGGTTTTCCTGGCCAGTGTGCACCGGTTGAGTCAAACAGTCTTTTATTTTTTTTCATTTACAATTTTATTTTTACTATATCGTTACTATTATTCAACCTCATAATAATATACCGTTTATCGCTATAGTATTACCAATTTTTCGTACAAACGACACCATCAACAAACACGTTTTCCATTACTTCGGCAGTTCAGGCGGCGCCGGCGCTGTCGCATAGGAAGCGTGATTTGTATTTGCCGTCGTCAGTTTTTCCGCTCGCCGGATGCATCGCGCCGCTCAACACTGCTCGAACTAACGAACCGTTGGCTGCCGAACCATTCGACCGAAATATTTATCCCGTTCATTTGTTTTACCTTTGTCATTTCGTTTTAATGGGCCGTTGCATCTGGAGACTGGAAAAACTGTTGTTTACACAAAAAATCCGGTGATCATTTTGAACCAAATAAAATCTAAATCGTATAAAATCGTCAATGGTCATTTTTTTAAATCGAATTGGGAGTCATATTTAAATGTCACAGTTTGCCTTTATTATCGCAGGCTTACGTCGATCTAATTAAAATTACATAACTACTTCGGGCCGAAGTATTATAAATAACTATAGATTTCTAAATCGTATCGACACTGGAAAAGGTATACTTAGAACATAACTATTCATACGAGCAAAACATAGCGTCGCGGTATGAAAAAAGACCAAAAAAACGGACATCCCATTTTTATTCCTCTTTTCGAAGGAGTAGATAGTTTCAAATGCATGAGTAGAACTCCCGAAAGTCAAAAGTAATTAGATCCAAAGATATTAATTTTTTATTTTTTTTTTGCGAATTTACAGAATATTAAAAATTTATAGTTAAAAAAATATTTTCGTAAATCTATTGGTGTCCTCATATGACGGTTCTACGTAGGCAAATAATGTTTGGAACTAGCAGATTGTAACTCCAATCGCGTGAAAGATATTTGAAAAAAAAGAAAAAAAAGGTTTTATTTTTTTATTGCTATATTTTGCCATATTTGGATTCAAAATCATAATTAATATAATGTCTGACATTGTGCTAGTGATATAAAAAAAAATCAAATCCTAATCTTGTAGGATCTTGGAGTTATGAGCGTCTAAAGATTTTCCATAATTTCTATGGTTTTAGGGTTTTCACACAGAATTAAGTGTTTTTACATTATATTCAAGATATAATTTGTGAATGTTTTCTAACCTATTAGACATCGAATATAATGATCAAACTCATTATATTATGTTGTTTGAAGTTTGTTGTTAATCAAATTAAAATGCCTTTACCAAACTGACTAAACAAAATTCCAAAAAGTACAAGCCATTCGACACAAGGCTGTAATTTGGCAAGTATGGTCCTTGTAAGGATTTTACGAAAGGTCTGGATTAAGGGGGTGAAAAAGGGTTGAAAATATCTACGAAAGTCCTATATTATTTAAGTTAGGGGCACGATATTAAAGTAAATAGTTTCAAATAAATAGACACTGTTAATTTAAATTGCAACATAAATTAATGGAGTAAAATAGGCGTTTGAAAATAGTGACAACATGGGTCTTTGACGGCTCCATGGTGCCTCACCCCCGTTCCTCCGGAGAAAATGTAAAGGTATAGGGTTTTAGCTTAAGCTTTACGAGGGCGAACACCTTCCCCATACCACATTTACCTTTCATCGGAATTTTCTAAGTTTGAATTACAAAGATACAATATTTTTATATATATAATAATAAAACGTAACATTAAAATTCTCAAAAAGGCCTCTACGTGTTGGACCTTTGTCCCCGCGCAAGCCTTCTAAAGATCCGGGTTATTGTCCGTGTGGAGACACACATAATAATAATATCGCCAGACGAACACACCAACTATACGGTCCCACACTAAGCAACGCTTGTATTATGGGTACCGTACAGTATATAATACTTAGATAGATATACTAATAATACCGTTAATATTATTAACAGATCAACCCATTTGTTTTAACCTATATTTACTTGATAAACACAATACTCCGGTAGGTAGCAACCCTAAGCCAGTTTCTTTAAATCGCAATAAACTGCAGATCCTACGAGATTAAGATTTCAGATTTTTATAACATGTCAAGTGGGACCTGAAGAATAATTTAATCTAAGAATTGAATCCTAATACGTGAAGAGCTAAGAAAAAAAAAATATTTACGAAAATAAGCTTAAATTCGCATTTCTATGTTATTTATAGAGCTAAAATTATAATATTTACTAGATAATAAAGGGAATTTATTCTTTTAAAATGTGGCATTTAAATCAATAATTAATATTAAACGCCTTTTAAACTACAGCTATTTCTATGTTTTTTCTGATTTCCATAGATTTTATGAAAAAAAAATCATATCTCTGGATCTACGTACATTTGATCTGCGAGAGTTCTACTCATGCATTTGAAATCATTTAATCTATCGAATATAGGAATAAAAATTGGATGACCGCTTTTTAGGTCATTTTTCATACTGTGCGTCGTTAGAACGAGAGTATTATTTCTACATCCACGAATTATTTGTAAAAAACATTACAATATCATTGTTATACTTTTAAATAGGTATACTATTCCAAAAAAGAAAGCGTTCGTGATAATGTAAAGAAAACAACCTATATTTTCTGAATAAAACACAGGCTTGTAAATTATTCCTATTATTTTATGAAAACAAGTTAAACGTATAATATGTAGGTTAAACGTTGTTTTCATGCGTCCGGTAACGTCATGGAAAAGCGACATCAAAGTCATTCGAGAGCGTCCTTTGACACGAAATATATTCTTCTTTCCGAAACACGGAAATTTTAATAACAACCATTTATAAGGGCGTTCAGTAAAATATTCGTTAGACATTAATAACACTCATTTTTTCCGTCCAAACATCGTTGAAGAAAAGAAAATGTTACGAAACACAATCACGTGCCGTAAACTTATTACATTTTCATTTTTTTTATTTACGTGGACGGTGACAAAAACTAATGGAGTTGACACTTATCGCAGATGTTTTGTTAATAAGGATTTACTTATTCAAATGTTCTTATTTGCAGAATTTGGTTTCGGACGTGCTAACTTGTCCAAACAAAAACAGGTAACCTATTTTGTATCGCCTCGAATCCACACGAGCCTTTGTTGGTGGCTGAATGCCAAATGAGTTTTGTGATGGAGTCCCCTTGTGAGAAGGCCGATAGTGAGCTGAGTCTGGGTGGCTAAATAACGTTTCGGCACCGCACAGAGGGACAAAGCTTTCGAATTAAATTGGTCATGAGTCAAAGTGGGTCCGATGTTGCAGCAATACCATCGAGTGCGTATCATCATACAAATAAAATTACAACTGTCTGGTTTAGAAATAAAACAGATCATTATCTTCTTATGTTTTCTTCTTTATCACAGCTAATTATTGTGGAAATAATAAATGATATTACATTTTATTTGAGACATTGGCCTCACCCACCTGTTGGTAGGTATTTTGCCAACGTCAAGTAGCAAAAAAAACCATTACATATTATCGAACTTCTTGGGAGGACTTAAAAAGTCAAGTTTCAGTAATATTTATTCGTGCACGATTATGAGCACTTAATGGTAAGTTTTTAATAAAATTCCAATTTAACTTAGCTTATGTTTGGTATACACGAGAACAGTACACAAATAAAAAGTAGCAAGTGTCCTCGCGTAAATAGCTCGACTTGTGTCCAGCATAGACCACCATACATTTCCAAGTTGGATATTTGTTGCTTCGCTACTTTTACTCACGTAGGAACTGTTATTTGTAAATCAAGCAAAAGTCCGGACATAAATATTAAAATTCTTTAAGAATTTGAAAGCGAAAAAACCTAGTGTGCATTTTGAAGCGTTGACGCGCGGGTGTTCAACAACTTTTCTTCACTTCACCGGAGGTGTCATTTCGAGCGGGTTTAATTTATATATTGTATGCGGCCGCTTGTCGTGCTGCAGTGAATAAAGCCACTTGCACTCCACAGTGCATTCACTGCAATAAGATCAGAATCAAAATATTTTCATTCATGGAAACCATTAATACTAAGCTACAACTTTACCACCCGTTCGGAATGCCGTTCCTATGGAGAAGAACGGGAATGAACTGCATGGTTGCTCTTTTTAATAAGTCTCGTTATCTTTATGGGTATGAGAACAATGTAGGAACGGCTAGGCAGACGTTAGCAGCTGGAAAACTAAAGTACTAACTCTAAGTATATCACTACAAGTTAATCGCTACATGGTCCCCACATTTCCATACTTTTATGAATAGTATCTAAATTTACACTAAAATCAGTTGAATGGAAAATAATTCCCTTATTTTGTCCGTATGGATGCCTAATGGTGAATTTAAGCAATTTAGGAAAATAGCTAGTGTGACTGGCTTACATTCCTACGTTGCCAATTCCAGTTATGGGCGCTATAGCTGCATTTGAAAGCAATATTCGGTGAGGAAATTTTGGAAACCGAATTCGATTGTCGCATTTGAACAAACACGAATGAAATTTATTATTACTATAACATTCATAGAAAGCTTTAAGTGGTTTTCACAAATGATTGATCTACCGAAAAATGCTTTGTTATATCTTAGTTTGAGACCGTACAGTTAGTGAGTTTCGCTGGCGATATTATTACATAATTATAAATTCTAAATGAATATAAATAGATTGTAAATGGTTCTATGAATTAAGGGGTAGATATGAAATTTCACCTACTTAACGTACATAGAATTTACTAATTAAATCAGAATTTTCAACATTTAAAATAGTTGCGTTTGTAAAAAAATTGTTCCATAATATTTAATTATTAATTACAGGTATAACAGGTAAATAAATATTAAATTCCTTTATGTTTGAAGAATTAAAAAGTTATGATGTTCACGAAACTAAGGGATTGAGTTACCTAAGTAAATTAGTATTTCTCCGCGGTTGAGTTACCTCCGTCGGGAAGTTTACCTTGATTAAGATGAATTTGTTAGATAAAATTTGCCTGCAACGAATGAAAAAATAATCAACATTTGCACGGGATGATAAATTAAAGTGGCAACACCAGCCAGCGCAGATTTTATATTGTATTATGCATCAGTTACCTTTACAGGTGAGTAAGAAGTACTTAGATATAATAATAATAATATGAATAGTTCTCCTGATCGAATTTCGGTCACGGCAGCTAAACTCAACGGAGACTGAGAGGAGAGGAGGAGAGTCATCTGCGCAGGAGATATTATAGTGCACAAGTGTGTGCGCAAGCACATGTGCTCTCTCTCTTCCCTCACTCTCATAGTCCGATCCCGATGGGACGGCAATCTGACACAACCGGAGAGAGATCAAGCGCAGGATCAACGGGTTTACATGCTCTCCCAGGCACGAGCGAATGATAATCATGGTTGAAAATGAGATTCGCCCATGAAATCCTGAAATCTAAGAGGTTGAAACCGGGGTTTGAACCTGCGCTCTCGTTACCGAGGCGAGCGTAGTACCAACTTGGCTATCGCTGTTATACTGCTTATATAGGTATACAAACAATAAGAATAATTAAAAGCGTTGGTACCTATTCAGTATTTAACACAGCTCTCCATTACGCGGTTAATTACATTCTAAAGTGGGTAGTTTTATTTCGCCGAGTTGTAATTTAATCTAATCATAATTTATATTTCACTACTAAATAAATACACTTACCCATTTAATTAATGTCGTAGTCTATTATAAAAAAATAGTTATCCCAGAATAAATTCTTAATTATTTATAGAAGAATTAAAAACTAAAATACAATTTAGGTTTACAAAGATATTTTAATTTGTATAAAATACGTATACCTACCTAATTTAAATTCATCGAATTTTTTGCCCTGTCTACACACAAATTTCAAAAAATTAATTCATGACTTAAAAATACCACGACACAAAAAAATACTTATATTTTAAACGACAAAATTAATATCCGTTTGTTCGTTTCCAGATGATTATTGAACCTTAATGGCGTCGGGGACCGCTAAGTCAGTCAATCTATTTTCACCAAACCAAAGTTCTCATGACGGCAAAATGCTTTTCACCAAATATAGCTGAGAACCATCCTGATTAAATAGGATTTGGAATGAAACATCGGTCCACGCGTTTGGGTACTACGATGCTACGGACAGACACACAGACAAACAGACAGGCCTGAAATGTATAACACCGCGACACGCGCGTCAGGGATTAATAATAAAATACTATATATACTAAAACACAAAAGTACGGCAAACACGATCCTTTTTACGTACCATTTCGGTAACGTAACGTCTTCCATCCCTCTCACACCACAGATTTCGTGAATAAGTTTGACAGTGACAGCATGCTTTCTCGATGACGTTACAAGATTACTTTAGGAGTTCCTGCTTAACCTATAGTACAACCTATTCGTTACTTAAAATATTTTACGCAACTTTCTTCGCGCTTTACTTAACAAAGAGTACGGATATTGACGTAGTAAACCAACTTACTCACCTCCAAATGAATCACCTCTGCTTTAATTGACTATTTTGTACACTTAACACGGGCACAGTTAGAATGACACAGCCTTTATGTACACGATTATGATCTCGTGTAGAAAAGAGAAACAACACATGTAAATATTACAACACTCGAAGCATGTTTTATTATTCGCAATCGAATATCGGTTAGCTATTAGGGTGATTGTGGCAATTGTCGGCACGCTAATGTCATGAGTCTCGTTATTCACATGATCGCGAACACCGTGTCCTGTCCTGAAACAATAGAAAATGTTATTTTAACATAATTGTTGTACAAAAAGTATTATCTATTAATAAACACAGTAATTCTAAAATGACTTGATTTGGTACAGATACATTTTGGTTATTTCGTTAGAGCCATTAAAGAAAAACCTTTAATGCACAGAAACCAGTATAAATATCACTCTAATATTATAAATGTGAAAGTTTGGATGGATGGATGTTTGTTACTCAAACACGCGAGAACGGCTGAACGGATTTGGATGAAATTTGGCACAGAGATAGATTATAGTCTGGAATAGCACATAGGCTACTTTTTATCCCGGTAAAAAGGACATACTTTTTAATCGCGGGTAACACCGCGGGGCGCAGCTAGTAATATATAAGTTTAATTGAAAAATACTAATAACCTCTTAAGGCTACTATTGCTCTAACATCATAACCCAAAATTTTAGTTCTACGACTTTTTACAAAACTTAAATATATTTCCCCAAAAAAAAAATCTCAGTTTTTTTAAGTTTAAATGTAAGCGCCGCCTTCAAAGCCCCGTTTTGCACTCTACTGTCTGTGTACCTGCCCCTTTGTTTTATGACCACGAATAGTTGTTGCCATTTGAAGCAACTATTTAAATAGGTAGTTTTATTTTTGAACAACAGAAAAAAAAATCGTACCAAAAATAAACTAAACCGTACGCAGATACCTAATTAAAAAAAAACAATGGCCCACCGTCCACACTAATCATTCAAAAGGTAATTTCGCCAGCTCAAGTTAATAACAAGCGGCAACTCAACACAATTACGATTCCCGTTGCCCCGAAGTTTGTAATTGGATGTGACAAGCAGTCGACATGTCACAAATAAAACCCTTATTTTTCCTCGTAAAACACACAGCTTGGCTTATAAAATAAAACCTCTATATAAAAATATCGCCAGACGAACACACCAACTATACGGCTCACAATAAGCAACGCTTGTATTATAGGTACCTATATTGGATTGGATGTTTAATATCTATATAATCATTATATAGATATTAAACATCCAAGACTCGGGTACGAACATTCACGCTCATTACACAAAGTTTGGTCCCTGCCAGGATTCGCACCTGGGACCTTCGTCGTAGAAGGCAGAGTCACTACCAACTGAGCTTATCGGGTCGTCATATAAATGTATAATAGGGTCGCCTCCAAGCTTAAATACACTATTTTGTTTATTAGCTAGCTAACGATATAAGAACACTGTTGATCATAGATATGTTGTTTTTAATAAAAATATTTTTAATATAATTAATTAAAATAATTTGAATTTCACAATTGACCTTAAACGTTTACCTAAATACAATGTTTTTGCACCAGGGGAGCTATATGCGGTGACGTCATTTCAGCACCATCACAGTTATTATTATACCTTATTTTTCCTTACATTACGGATTTAGGAAACAATCTTGGTAGAACTCTTTAGTGAATTTTCTTTAAATACCAGTTTAGAAAATATAATTACTAGTACTGCACACGCAAATAGGTTAAAACATGTTAATTAATGCGTAAAATTGTAATTAAATCATCTTTTAATAATTTTGAATGTCAAATTAAATTAAAAAGACGTGGCAAGATTATTTACTAACTCCGTAAAGTAATTAAAAATTAGGATAGAGTATTTTTATGATTTTTTAAAAATAAATATAGCTATGATAATAAAATAAACGGGTATAAAAGTCACAAACTATATTTTTTTTAGTTTTAATAAACCTACCGCTATAAGCGTAAAATACCTACTTCCAAATAAAAAATCTACAGCTGTATTATTATCGGTCTGCTACTAGCTACTATTCAACAACTACGAGCAAACATATAATCATAAAACCACTTTATCTTCCGCAATTATCCGTTGTAGCCCTTTCCACTTCAATCCCGTAGACTTATACACTATTATACATTTAATTAAGTAATACGCAATTTAATATATGCTATCAGTGTTGTAATAACAAAGTTTGCTGTTCATATTCTGCTTGAACATAACGAGGAACAAGACAAACTTAGTGCACAGTAATCTGGTGGAAACAGCGCGAGACAGTGGACCGCCCAGCATTTCCATTATTTACCGCGGCGCTGTGCGTCCCAGACAAATGAATTGAACAAACCGGCGAGCATCCGTCAACTTTTACTTAACGAAACTTTTTGATAATAAAGTAAAATGCCACTGAAAAGGTATTGTCTATGATCAGTTGCGCCTCTTTCAAAATTCGAGTTCGTAACAATGGAAGCGTTCTGGCTGTGACAATAACACCGGCGCGGCGACCTTACTGTTTTTCGAAACTCTTATAAAGGAAATTTAATTTAATAACATAAACGTTTTATATAATTGCTACTTTGAAAATCCATTGGGACGACGAATCGGGGAACTAATGAAGTTTTAAACTATAAATTATACCTACACGACTTTTTGTACCTCCATATGTATTTTTACCATGTTACTTTAAAAACATAGCTCAAAGAATTTCAAAGTTGAAGTGGCAGTGAGCGGGCACATAGCTCGCAGAATGTTGCCGTTGGCCGTTGGGGCAGAAAGGTTCTAGAATGGCGACCACGAACCGGAAGACGTAGTGTAGGACTGATGACATCACATGCGTAGCAGGAAGCCGGTGGATGCGAGTGGCGGAGGACCGCGGGGGAGGCCTATGTCCAGCAGTGGACGTCTTTTCGCTGATAGGATAGGACTTTAAAAACGCTCAGCACATAAACTGTTGCGCTGATATATCTATACTCAGTTTTATTTTGCAAAGAGCAAGTCAAAAATGTCTTAAAATGAATGGCACTTGCTCCTTTGTGTAATACCGAACATGACAGCGAGCCGAATAGACTTTTCTCAAGATTTTCCTTTAAGAAACAAAACACAGAGACATCGTCACGTTCTTGCGCAATCATCGTACATTTTAACCCTGTTATCCACAATGTGACGCCGGGGAATCCTCGGCGCAGCGATCGCAATACATACGTAAGTCAACATCCGATATAAATATTTACAACTGATCGGAAGTCGTATCAAGATGCAAGCCAGATGTTCTGGAATATCTGACTTCGAAACTGAGCAAGATCCAAATAATATTGTGTTTGCGAATAGGGCTGGAATAGGATCTTTGTTGGGTAGTTATTGGATCCGAGTCTAATGTGTCATTACATTATTAATTCTCTATGTTGTTCGGTATGATGGACATTATTGTTATTGTAGCATTTACTTCAATAAAAATATTATTGTTGTTATTAAAACTTTAATTTTTGATTTTCAGTTATTAAGTTAAATGCGATTGATACAATTATTGAAGCCAACTAAATGTAAGCTTTAGTTTGCAGTTAAACTGGTGCATGGGTTAAATACTTTAAAGACACACCTAAATTACTTCATTTTTTTTACAGAACACACGCACATGTAGAATTTGTAAGCACATTCTCTAGACAGAGAATTGAGAACAAAATTCCACTTAAAACATGAACGAAACAGAAAAGCACGTATCTGTCTGAAACTTTTCGACTCTATGTAGCATACTTATTCGAATTCCGGTGACCGAGAAACCGGAACAGGATCCCAGTGACACACATCCATCCGGAGCCCCGCACTGTGTATGGAGTGCGCGTGAAACTCGCACGTGACCGCGGAGGGACCCGCTCTTCGCCCCGCGCCCGCTGGTGCTCGCACCCTTATCAATCAAATCCTACTCGATGGCAACTATGTTTCAGTACCTTCCAAGTATCATCGTTGTGAAAGCTGTTAAATAACGCAATGAAATTCCTCATTAATTTGATGTAAGTATTGCCCACTGTATGGGGTTAGGGGTGTGTTGTATCCCCCAGATACGTAAGTAGGTATAAGCTTCTGGTATTTGAAGGGAGTAAATACTGTAGGTAGTGTAGTAGGTGCGCGGTAAGGATTTATAGATAACGATAACAACGACACTAAGTTACCAATGGTAACAACAATAGATGTACAATAGATGATGCAAAGTGTATTTTACAGTGGAAATGCGCCTCTGCCACTTTTACTGAAAAAAAAATAAAGCAAAAATATCATACAAAGGATTAAAACCTTATTCTCTCCGCTTTTCCTCCGTACAAACGTTTCAGTCTTTCTTCAATCTCATAACGAAATCTGGAAAGAAGCTCTTAAATACATCTCGCCACCCAATTTACAAATAAACCGTTTAGAAGAGATTTATCAAGAGTGAGAAATGAAAGCGGAACAAGAAAACAACCGTTCCTTTTCGCGCTTCGTTCGCGAAAGCAAACAGTTAGATAATTCTGTTAAACATGTCGCAAAACAAGTTACGGCCACTAAGTTATTCGGTGTCTGTGAAACTTTAGACATTTTTACTGTTTTGTGGAGAAAACACAAAATGGGCAACGGTATTCCGCGGCTTTATCAAGGCAATCGTGACAAACAGCCGGTCAACGATAAATACGCCGATACACCGCTATTATTCACAACAATTGATGTTGAACCCTAGAATAGGCGTTGGACAAATCCAAAGACGAAAAACAGTTGATATTTTATGCAGTTTAAGTATAATCTGACAGAGGTAATATAAAAAACAAGTCCAGTAGTCAGCTGTTAAACAGTCAAACCACATCAATAATCTAAACCGGCTCAATTTTTCCCAATAATGGGTCCCGACTGTTAAACTACTGATTACTGGACTTGTTTTTTTCATTGAATTTTTATATATTCTATTTTTAACTATTAATTCGTACCTGTTAGTGATTCTAATTATTTCGAATAGGTATTCAATGTAGTAAGTAAGTATAGCCTGTCTACCTTTAAGTAAGATATTCTTGTTCAATCAAGTTTGTTACTAGGCAGAATTGAAAACCAATTAGGCAATGTAATTCGTTCTGTTTCGCCTGGAGATATTTACGAGGAGTTGCAAACAAAGCCTATTTGTTTCGAAGATGTTAATGCGACACGATTAAATTAGTTCAAATTATTTCTGGACGATGAAATTAAAAATGTCAACTTAATTACATTCAGTTTTTTTTTTATTCACACCTTTGATTTTATTGCAATATCACATGATAGTTCGTTTCCTTAATTTTATAATGAGTCCTTTACACTGTCAGCGTTGATGTATTGTTCACCCAATCGATTGTGCAATTCCCTAAACCATGCGGAGAGATCATAGTTATACCTAAGTGCAACTAGGACTTCAGCCTATAAGGAATGTAGATATACCTATGTATTTACTTTTCCAAATTACTCTAGTAAATTCAGACCTGATACCACATCTCATGTTTTCAAAGCATTTGGCATGAATTAAAGAACAAAGGGAATCCTAGTCCTCCAAGAAAATGGATGGATTCTGAATAGGTGCTCTACCTCCAATGATGATGATGATGATGACTGTACCTCCACGGAGGAATATGAGGATTGTTACTACCACTGTACTGAATTACACACAACGTTCCGATACACCCATACTCACCGGAAATTACAATGGACTCTTTATTTTTCATCGGTTTCATTCCACAGAATGGAAAATGTCGTTACTCGAAAGATTTAACCGTTTTCCAGTTACCTGATAACTTTCAATCACAAATAAAGTACCAATTATAGCTAATATTCATAAGATAATCATCACATAGCATGTCAACAATGCTGAGATTCTTCGATTTATTTAAATATATTTAATGTTCAATTTAATATATTCAATGTTACATTCGTGACGAATAAAAAAATATATCTATCATAAGTGATCGGTCGAGTCTGATTCCTTCAACATCACTCCGCTTCAAAGCTGTAATCGATCGTTGAAAATAAATCACAGTTACGGTTTAAAATCAAGTTCACTGGATACATAGAACCCTCAATCTATTGTCATACTAAGAATAGAAATTTAAAATGAGTCCTTGAATATAAATGTGATCGAGTTTTAGAAGTCATCAAACGAGGAATAGTTGGCAAGGACGTGAGTGCCTTACTCTTTATTGATAGGGTTGCCAGATGAGTACTTGTGGAGGCATCTATTTTAGACGTCTGTATAACAAATTGAGCTTCGATAGGATTGCAAAAACACTAAGGATAAGAAAGTCATCAATGACATGATAAATAATTTCAACAGTTAAACGCGTAAAAATTCCAAAGCATAATAAGTACTTATATATAAAAAAATATTATATCATAATAAGTACTTTTATAAAACATTTAATGCACAACAAGGCGCCATTTTACTGCATCACTTGACGAACATTTTTAAGAAAAATGATTTAAAGACAACCCTAAAAGCTGATAAGGCGTAGCTTTTAAAGGCCCGGTGGAGCCCACCAGTAGAAATTCTACTAACAAAAGGAAATCCTTGAACACTTGAATCTAGGATTATTGCTGCAGGCGCATCCTCGAATGTACGGTTGTTCTAGACAAGTAACTGCTCATTAAAATAACGTACGTTTTACTCAATTTGGTTATTATTTAACTTTATATAAAGCAGTAAGGTTGAAATAGACAGTTAGTACGTCGTTTTGACTAAATATGACCGTAATATTGAAAATATAGCTGAAAATAAAAAGAAAAAGTTAAATATTTGGACTTAAAAATTTAAAAATGTTTCACTATTCCTCACTATCCATACATGCATAGAGATATTCACCTGTGTTAAATAAAAGTAGGTCAAAGTCATGCATTGTTTATGATATACCTACCTAGTAAATACATACACCATAAAATAATAAATCCTCAACATACAATGAATACTTAACTTCTTCTTTAAAGCTATTCGCTCAGAAAAAAAAAGCATAATAAAATTCAACGGAAACCTACCAACAGTGTACTTAAATGCTAATAAATCATATTTAAATAGCATAAAAACTCTACCCTTATTCCGCGTTTCCGCTTAAGTTTATATGCTATAAAAGTCCAAATTCTCTACAGGAGGACGGCCGGTTATGATAACCTAATAACCTGGAAAGGTTCAGAGTACGCTCCTTTCATGACAAGACGCAATATGAACGCGAAAGTCAAATAGAAAAGCGTAACGGGTCTTAATGTCTTCGGTGCATGCACGTGCATGGGTATGTTGCAAAAAAATCACACGTGCTGATAAATTGTCAGATACAGGCTCATCGGAAATTATAGAGGTGTAATCACGGTTGTGAAACAGGTTGATTTCTTTTTAAAGTTTGATTCAAATATTAGTAGATATATGCTGATCTTTTTATATGTTATCACTATGGTAAGTTTCAGGTGCCCGGTGGATTTTGAGATGCATTTTTTTTGGTATACCGCAGAAATCCTTATATTTGCTGGGCATAGAAATATGCTTGACGTAGATCTTGTTATTAACTATCACAGTATAGCAAGTTTCATCAAAAAAATCAGTCCGGTAGACTTCCTATGACGCGCAACCAGGCGGACAAAATTTCATAAATGTCAGATACATCATCTGTATCGAAAATAATGTCTCCAACGTTTTTTTTTTTTAATTTTCAATGTTTTCTACGATAAGTAATGAATTTATTCGGCAATATTATGCTTCGTTGAACCATGCCATAAATTTACTAGCAGCTAGTTAATAACTAGATTGAATGCAGTGAAATCAATCAAGATAATTCTAACAAATTCGTAGAATCGTCCGTATTTATTTTGTTAATACAACAGCGTGTGTAATATAATTTACATACGCTGACCTATTTACTAATTAAACTACATACCTATTGCAAAATTCCCTAAACGTATTTATGATTATGAAGAGGTAGGTATTAGATAATTTTGAATATTGTTTTGTATTCTAATATTAACGTACTATTTTGTGTAGCAGTTACTACTATGTAATAGGTATAGATAATTATACCAATGGTTGAATCTATGCATATTAATTACTAGCTATTGCCTGGGACTTCATCCGCGTTTTTAAATTGATACCATCTGTTTTTTCGCGCAGCACGAGAAAACTACTACACAGATTTTCATGATAGCTGGCGTAGCGATAGCTTAAAACAAGATCAACGTCTAGTAAAACATGTCTCATACAATGGAAGGGTCCCCAGGACACGCCAAAACATGCGTACGATCGAGAAAACAGCTAATGAGTAATAGTTTCAAAATCTTGTTTCTTCTTCTTATAAAAGCAGGTTGTATAGAATTATTTCATGTCGATTAGGACAAATAATAATCCTCATAATCAGCTTAGTAAAACTCTTTGCATAGATTTAAACATAATGTAAAGTAAACACTGCAGTACGGTACTAAAGTAAAAAGCCAGCGTGTATAATAAGCTGCATTATGAACCTAGAAGGTATGCAATAAGAGCCAGTTTACGAGCAAGTGTGTTCAAAACAAAGTTATTAAGAAGAAGAATACATAGAAATGCATTAAATGTATTACTTTTGAGATTGACTCCACCGAATCTTCGACGAACAGAGTACATGCTATACCAACCACACGTACCTACTTCTCAAACACTTTTACAAAGAAAACCAATCCCAGCTCTTACGCTAATATGAAGTTTCAGAAAGGAAAAAAAAAATCAACGCTTTTCATAACTTGAAAGTAGACATTTTATTGAACAAGTTTCTAAACCAAACAATGTTTTAACATGCATACAGCTACACACAACGGTTGTTCAACATGAAGCTAACTTTGATGATATAACTGAAACTCAATTTGGTTTCCAAGCCAATGGTTTGGCTTTATGAAAACAATTACTTTATGCGGAATGTTGATCGTAGTATCGGTTGACATTAAGCCGTGAATGCTTATGGAAATAGCTAGTGGACTCTTCTTTCTCTCTATCCTTCAATGCCTCTCTCTCTCTCCCTCTATCTCTTTTTGTCTGTTTTTTTTGTTATTGGTTAATTTTCATTTATAAACCCATATATACATCGTTGATTTTTAACCACGACTTTTTCCTGTCATACATATGATCATACGTTTATACATAAAATGAATTTAAGTATATACGTCTTACCAAGACTATATTTAATACGTAAATAATACTGCATGTAGGTAGTATTCCAACTAAAAGCTAATTCAATTCGTTATTCATAGACGCATATTCATAGTTATTAAACCACCTGTCGTATTCATAAATTCATAAGAGTATAATGGGTAAGATCCATGAATGGTCAGCAGGGTGTAGTCGTTAAGCAGTACATTAAGGTACATCTGTAGCTTATTGAGTTTGTAATTCACCTTACCCACTAACTAAGCGCTTGATCAAAAATGATGTGCAAAATATAGTACATTTCTTTGACAGGTGATAGATGATGAATGTGCATTTTTCTGTGAAGATGTGGCGACACATATTAAGCCTTCTAAAACAACGGTGAAAACATTAAATGATATCATCAGCAAGAAAAACAAAAGTAGCTAACATAAAATTATAACTTTTTAAAATGCATAGATATCTAACGTCAAAACAATCGCATACCAAATGATTGGCGCACGACTGTAGCGGCTAGTGTCATTGCGGGATTCACGAAACTTGCATGCCAGTATCCACGTGAGTTTATGTAGCACTTAATTTAATTAACGATCGCTCGGTGGCGGTGATGAGGCCGCGGCGAATGGGCGGGCGGCGCGACGTTCGCTCGCGACGGAGTAGCGACCAACACTGGCGAGGCACCCCCGCGCCCCGCACCCATCATCCCTTAAGCTCCTAACCACGAGGTCCTTCGCACCCCCACCTATAAGGTGCAGCCTTTCTTACGTTCAAACTGCTGACTCCTCGCTGAACATCTTATTAGCATACGCCGCAATGAAGCCTCCCAGTAAAGCCTAACATATGCCGTGCAACTTCTCCGCAACAACTCTTGATATGCAAATCAAATGCATTTAATCTCCATACTATTCTTCTTATCTAATGCGTATGCGGAACGTCTACGAATTGGAAACTGCAGAATACTCTAACAGGCAGCAGCTCGTTTAATTTTTTCAGCTTTAATTTCGTCTAGGTGTATAGATAAAGAAGAAAAAATCTAAGTTAATATAAATAGAACAGATGTTTTTGTCATGACATTTGCATACCAAATAAGCTTTTTTCCCGGCCTCAGGACAAAAAATGATAATGTAAAAATGTGCCATCCTACTTACGATAGGTATTTAGGTATGGGTACATATTGGAAAAAATACATAGTATGTTTACGTTGATTACAGCTATGATTCCTTAACACCATCAATATGCAACTAGGCGCTGATATCTGGATCAATTGTTCACCCTTATACTGCTGTTATGCATGCAAAGTACGTCCATTATAACGTTGCAACACTCCCAGATAGCATTGATTAAACGATACACTATAGTTGTTACTATGCATGACTACAATACCTACTTAATACTCGAGACTACGATTACAAAGTTCTGATGAATTTAGATATACAGCTTTGTAGGAATAAGTCAAGGCTTATTTTTGTGCAGCGCTTAGGGAGGCCGCCCATAGCTCGCCGTCCCGCCCGCCCAGCTTTGAAATCTAATATTTTACTTGGTATATTTTCTGTAATATTTTTCCATTAATCTATGGATGCTGCAAATGGATAGTGCAAGTTATGGAAACTTCTGAGTATTTTAAAAGGTAAATTTACAGCATTGCGGATATTAAAATTGGCACGTTTACCTTTAGTACAAAATATCGACATCATTTCGTATACTTACAAATCTTGCGTAAACCAAAGTATCTATACCAATTAATTAGTTATAACAGCATTATTCGTTTTGGCATTAACGTTAAATCTTTAATTATACCGTGTTGGTAAACAAATTAATTATTTTAAAAGTACCTGCGCGTTATTTAATTCAGTTACCTCGTCGACGGCCGGTGACCTACATTGACGCACAGACAAAATAAAATTGAATAGTGAAGTGGCCAGACGACTACGCGACCGCATTGGCGCGTAGACAAAGTTCACGACGAATAATTCACCAATGACTGCTGGTACAGGTGTAAAAAAGTCTTAAACTCTGTTTGTACTTCACAGAAAAGTAAATATTTTTAAAGCAAAACTGCCAGCCCTATTTAATCAAACATAAAAAAAACTTCTATAGATACCTATGTTACGTTTCATACATGAATCAAGAAATTCAGAATGCCTAAAAAGTTCATGGTACACTTCTAGTACAATCGGCGTCAAAAGTAGGTTAGCATTCTAGTGATGCCACTTTTAAAAATTTCATGAACAAAGCTTTTGACACTGACATTACCAACTCCTCATTATTATCACTGATACTGATTGTACAATCTACTTATTATGTTATGTATGTATTATATTACAATGTTAATATGTAGGTATTTAAACGCATTTCTAAACTTGTCACAGTAACGTATGATTCTAACACAACGGTAGAATGCAGTTTTTATGCTATAATAAAGTTTAAGGGCACGCCATTTTAATATCTTCATATCACGTTCATTATTTTATTTATAATGATTATTTATTGATTTTTATCGCTTTTAATTACTTGAAATTGGCAAAATACCTACTAAATCGTGGGTGAGGTCATATTCATATCCGAGAATGAAAATAAAAAGAAGAATAAAGTTTTTACAATTGTCAACTTTGCATCGGAATCGGCTAAGTTACCTTTCTTCGTCGTAACTGTATGCAGCAGTAATTTATTACATTCAGGTCCGGAGAACAATTCTAAGAAAAGCCATTAAGACTGAGTATACGAAACCATTTTTTATCGAGCTATGTAGGTACCTGTATATAATTGTTCTAAGCAACCATGTCGTTTTTTCGAGTTAAGAAACACAGCATTCATAGATTTTCATCGGGAATCAATCCCGGTCATATTGTAAAAAATATATATATTTATTGTGTAGGTTGTAATATTGATATAAAACCTTGTGTCTAAAATGAAAAGAAAATGCTGTTTTTAATATAATATTATTTATTTCGGTACCTAAATGATCAAAATTACGGCTATTTCCTACAGTAATAATGAACTTGTTAAGGTAACGGTAGCAACATTTACTCCTTAAAACCTACGCAAATCCGTAAGGCAATTAAATAACATTTTTTTTTATCAAAATGACCGGGTTTTATTCCCGAATAATGTTTGAGTTTTTTTTTTATATATGAATGCAGTTTTTCTTATCTCTAAAATCGACGACATGATCATATTTTTCCCTGTCTTATAGCATCTCTATCCTACACCCTGTATATGTCGAACATACTATCTTTCCATATCTTCTATTTACTACGCATTGCGGATTAATCTACGTTTATTTATTATCATTTGTCAAATTTTATACTATTACCTATATGTTTACATTATACATGAGTTACTTTTTCATGTGCTGGTAAATACCTACTGCATTAAGAATAAAGTCTGCAAAAGACTTACGGCTCTAAAATGAGTCTAGGGCATACCCGTAAACTCGCAACACTGTGGCGAAAGATCGGAAGCGACTTATCTAGGCCAATGCGTAGATCGCTTCACACGACCGAATTAGTATTATCGGAACTGCATCTGCCAATCAGACAACGCGATGTAAAAAGATAAATTGGTATACGACTGGATGGGCTGTTATATATTTTTTAAATTAAGAACGACAGCTGTCTTGTGGTTTGAGCGCACTTCGATTACCGTCTAGGTAAACATTGAATGCGTTGACCTTTACGTAATTTCCCTAACCCAGGTATTACTGATCACCCTCGGTCCATTGCGTACAATGTACGCGTACAATCCATAATCATTATTTTATTTATCTAGCTAACCGGACAGAAGATGTCCTCTCCGAAAACAACGTTTTGAATGGTTTTAATCTTTTATGGGCTATTACAAACATTTAAAAAATCCACAGCGGATTAAAATGTTGTGCTTACTATTAGACAGCATTTAATTTTTATTTATATAAGGTATATCCAAAATAGTGTCAAATATTTTAACCCATCAATCTGTTGTCACGTTGATATATAAAATAATTGTATAAATTATATTTATTTTCTAAAACAAGGCGACCTAGTAACATTGGGTGATGCACTTAGTATAAGGTGTTTTTTTTTAAATGTCTAATAATATGATTTATTTCTTTTGGAATGTTATCTTTATAACCTACTGTTAGCCCTGTTCAAATATTTTACACTATTTTTGTGACATCTTATATCTGTGACACATCTGTGACATAGAAATGTTGATAAGCCAAGTACCTATTGCCTAATTTAGGCAATGAGGTTCGTTGAACATCATTTATTATTATCGGCGCAATACAATCGGTATATGTAATGGGTCCAGTAGAATCGTAAAAACTGTTCTACTTTTACATTTTGTGCTTATTTTATTCGACGCTAACCTGAAGTAATATTCGGGCTCACAAAATTCTAAGTGTATATTTTATTGAGTAGGTTTTTGAATTTTTACGACGATTTTTATGGCATTGCGCACAATGAAACATTACCCCGGACTCCGGGAGCGGCGTGCCCGCCGGCAACCCTGCAAAGGTTTTATGATCGTTCTATAGCCACTAGTTTGTGTTCATTTGTAATGTCTAGGTGTAACTAGTGCTCATATGATCTCTCTACTAATAGAGCCCTACACAGGTTCTATATCGGCAAGATTTTCTAGGCTTCAAAATTTTTTCGTATATATTATTTGAGACTATATATATTTTTAGAAACGGTGAGTTAAATTGATAGAGTTAATTAACACAAGCTGCTGTTAATTAAATACTTGCTTTCATTCACTCAAACTTCTACCAGGCAACGGTCGAAACCTCTGAGTTGTATCTCTCTCTATGCACACTCATCACCGTCGCTATAATGAGATCAAAACGTTTACTGAGAAAGCTCAATATAAAGAAATATGATGAACTCATTACCCTGAAGCCCTGAAGTTGTTCAAGATAAGTACGTACCTATTTGAATAGTTTCCGAAACGCACATGAAAGAGGCGATGAAAAACTCCAAACAACAGGCCGATAACGTTAAAAAATTTCCCGATAGTGGCATATACCTGCGCGTGTGATACAATATCACAAAATATTTTTAATATTCCGCGATGACAGCATAGTATGCATGGGCATTAGAGATATTTCAGACGGTACAAAACAACGATTGGTCGACGTAACTAGTATCTCATCTAGCAAATCCACAATAGTGTGGGTAGAGCCTAACAATTAGTATATTAAGTCGGTATATGGTCATGTGTAACAAAGTACAGAATATTCAGTAGTTGAATATTTTATAAAATATTGTCAAGTAGGTTATTGCTTGCCTTTGTCTATGCATGGGATGCTTTTAGCTTAATAAAAAAAACGTTTTGAATTGAGAACCTTGATCTTTATTTTTTGGTCGGATAAATATATCACCATCAGATTATTTGATTACTCATGTATACATAACATGAATAAATAATTAAAACTAGGCTAGGTTTTAGTTATTTATTTAATCTACTGTAGCCTTATTGACTTCCGAACATACATACAAAGACGGGTAGGTACCAATATTTTGCGCTACGGAGGTGTGTGCGGGCTTTACAACGGTGCCCGCGGAGTGGCCGCTTCTGTATTTGATATTTTTATAGCCTCCCCCTCCAATATTATCGCGACTTTCTGGGTTCGATTTAAATATGAATATGGAGGTTTGACAGTTTCAGGCTTTCAGTGAAGATAGATAGTAACAATTTTGTAAGTTTGCAATCTATTTTATAGATCTTACGAAAGATTTTTGAATTCATTCAATAAATCTGGGTACTTATAATTTAAGTATAAGTAGCTCGATTTATTGAATGCACTAAAAAGTTATTTGTGATCTTAATTCTAAACTTAAATATAATATTAAATTATTTGTAGTTAAGACTTGAGCAAATCAAACCGCCCTTATATATCTAACTTATTAAAATAAAGGAAAAAGAGAAATTAAATGCTTTTACATTTCTGGGTTTTTTAAATTATCACTCACGGATTTTAATTTACCTATAGGTACTTAAGCACGTTGTAGCATCGTTATATTAACCCTCTGAGGCCAATTTCTACACTTTGTAACTGCATTGTTTTAATTACTTTCTAGTAATAGACCGTACTTGCAAAGCATCATTAAATAACAAACACGAGAGGTGCATAGTTCAGTAATTATTCTAAATTAACTTCAAAGTCCTAATTGATTGCCAAATGTCTTAAATTAATAAGATCTACGTGTATTAATATTTATAAGGCTCAATTTAGTTTTAATTTCTAGAAAATTTGTTTCTTTGAATTATAATGTCCCTACCAGGACCTACCAACTGCGCTTATCCATCGCCAACGTTATTTATTCTTACTTGACGTTGCATAAATACCCACCCAATGGCAGGTACCCATTTAAAAAATATAATATATATATATTATTATATATAAATTACATTTTAAGGACTGAATGTTTATTATATTAAAATTCTGCAATCAACGAAGGAGAGCAACAACTGGCCTGCTTGTTAGGCCAAACGAGTTCGTACTTATATTATGATCGGTACATCCAAAGGCTCACGTTATATTCCTAATGCGGTGCCCTTTACGTGCTCATCATTTAACGCGCGGCGGGTGCGGGCTCGGGACGCTAACGACGTTATAGTTTAGAACGTGCGATTAAATTACACGTTTACGTGGCTTTAGTGAAAGTTTGGCGTGAGATAATTATCGTTGGTATATGTTCATAACTTTTGTGATTGATTAGTTAGGCACGGGACTCTAATTGACTTTGTTATTTTATGTCACTTAGTATTAATTAAAATGCCACAAAGGTAGTCACACAAACGCAGTGACACAACAAATACAAGGCTTCAAACTTATAATAAGCATACATTTGCGTAGGGGATTAAAAATTCTAAGGACGCTATCGTGGTAGTACCAGTTTACTACTTCCAACACGTCCTTTGGGGCAACAAGTTGATGAAATACTTGCTCAATCGGTCGTGTAACATAGTTTCATTTATATTACTTCACGCCGCGCTCGCGCTCGGCTGAAATAACAACGGACTAAGCGGATGTGAATCAGCAATAAATTTCACTGGCGATACATTACATTCGTATATGGCGCGCATTCCGTCAGAGTTGCCAGTATAGTTATGAAAAAAACATAATGGTAATTTATTACAATTATTTCAAATTTAAAAGCCAGCACTTTTGCGTCGTTATTTTACCAAATAACTTGGTAAAACGTATACCCAATAACTATGTAACCGCGCCAGACAAATCGGAATAGTTAGTGTCAACGTCTGACGCGTCTTCATGCGAAATTAACATCGAGTGAGTTGCCTTCAGTGAGGAGTGTCATTAATCTTGTAAGACGTGATAACTGTCCATCCTGTAGTCCTGTTTTTGGTTATTGAATTATAAGAGGGTTTCGAAATATTATTGAGATATATTTCATATATTAAATCAGTTAATCATAAAATAATTAGTAGGTAGTTATACCTACTAATTAATTTATGACACAATGTAATTTATTTAGTATCTGTTTTTGTATTTTTTTATTACAATTCTAGTCCCCATACACAGGAATTCCTAGTGTGGTGACTAAATTGACTTATTTTTCCATTCTTTGTTTCAATAAAGTTATGATTATTATTTCAAAGATATTCGTTACTAAAGTTTAGGAATATCCATTGTGTATTCTATAAATTTGAAACAATGTGGTGTTAGTTACACCATTTATAACTCAAGAATGTGTGTCTCCACGCCGAATAGCAGAATAACTATTAAAACATGGGTATTTTTTTCTCATACATTTGATAGTGAGGCGGTACGAACTTCGCCAGGACAAACATAAAATTGTAAATAATTTATCATTGCAAGATCTGACGAGGCCCAACTCACCTCATCTAGCTACTAATTTATGAAGCTTCCAAATAGCGTAATAATTTTTAAAATCGGGTTATTGAATTCGGAGATGATACCTCCTACATCCAAACTCAAAAAGTACCAAACTTTACCTCTTTAGCCGTCATGGATGATGACATTATGAACTTAAAGTATGCCCTGGATACAATATTCAAGCTTATACAGGCGACGCCAGCGGGAGCACGCGAGTCGGTGGGGCCAACTGGAGCATAAACAGTGCGTACTTGAGAAGTGCACGAGAGCCGAAGAGTGGAGGCTGCGCCGTCAAGAGTAGTCGTGGCCGCACTGCGCGCCAGCTGATCCTTTCAACAGCACTGCACTGGCCATTATATGGGAGCTGTTGACCATACATTTTTTAAGAAACAAAATCCGTACTATCCAACACGAAAGCATCATTATTAATAGGCACGGCTTTTTGTATGAAAAGAAAATGACTTACCGATATAATCTCTTTCTTTTTTAAATAAAAAAATAATAATAAAGGCATTTTCTTTTCAAACGCAACGCGATGAGGAAGATGTCGAATTAATAGAATTTCCTTTCACATTAGTCGTGCTATTTTCGGGCAAAAACATACAAATAAGTAATACGTACTTACCTAAAACATTTTTCATATTCAAAACTAGATTCTGCCTTAGTAGGTCTCGTAAATTACCTTTTTTACGATTATTTTCTTCCAAAAATATTCAATTTACAGATGCGACCGTGTAACAGTGTTATTACATGTACCTACAGACATCGGCATTACATAAGACATGCGTCGCCATAAGTTCCTATATGAGATTGTGCCTAAAAGCCTCTTTATTCTGTGAAATGTATGTAAACGACGCCAGGCGTTGCTTACTAAATATATGAAAAAAGTCAAAAATAAGATCTGTGACCCGATTTGTGGCTTTGCTACTTTTTTTTAAATCTCTGGGTATTTAGCTATCGATACTATTTTTTGTAATATTTATTTAACTATTGATTGAGTGCGGCTTTGCTACTAATTTAAATATAATATGTAATAAGGATTACAATCATAATTTTACATTGATTGAAAATAAATGTCGGTTTGTTTTTAAATCTCGCTCTATTGCACAAGTCTTCCATAAGTCAACAAGACATAGCACCTCTTCTTCTTTCTTTACGAAATGAAATGCCATAAAATAAAATGAACATGAATATGGCCTCACCCACTTAGTAATTATTATATGCAAATGACAGAATAATGCTTAATGCAGCTATTAAAAGATCAAACACTAATAAATGAATTATTAATATCATACGGTTATGCAAAATGTTATGCAGCAATAAATCGCTCCTGTCACGTGAACAATTAAATTACATGACGTTCACTAATGTTCGCAATTGTTTTAAACATTCGCCATACAAGACTGGCTGGACATGGTACAACTAAAACTATTATATTCTATTATTATATTGATTAAGTTAGTTAATCGAAATAGAAAACTATTTTATTTTACAGTTAAAACTTTAATAACTCTTTATTTAACCATTCAAATACTGCATATTATAAGATAATACGATACTGGATATTATGATATTTAGTTAAAGCTACTTCTTAGTTTTGATTGCGCTGGGTACGTAAGTAAGTAATCGTTTCCAATTCTGATCGAATGTCACAACGATACGGTGGGAATAAAAAACGAACCTTTCAAGCCCCTTGATTGGATCCCAAGCGTTCAGTTGGGACTCGTCAAAAGCGGAATGCACGAAGCCATGCAAAAGGCACAACCTACCACGTGGGTGACGATAGCGTCTCGCACCTCTTTATATATTCACGTGTGTATATACCCTCTGTGTCGAGCCGATACATGACGACACACTCGCTAGGCCGATAACTAATAACTTATGTATTGAGAACAGTTTTGGGTAACACTAATCATTGTCCCTCAGTGGGCGGATCGATTGCTCTCATCGTACCCATCAATGGCGAAGGGTCCATATAACACGATCCTGTCGGCTTCCCTTTGGTAATTAAAATTTAGGTCTTACGTACTTAATTGTAAATATTTTTTTTGTATTTGCAAAACCGACTAGAATCTTAATTGATTTCTGCAACATTAAATTATATATCTTAGTCGGAAATCTAGCCCACTTTTAGTATGAGGGATTTTAAAAGTTCTTTGTGCACGCACAAGTATGGTTTTAGAGCATAAATCCTAGTAAATTATACAGTTAGTATAACCGTCGTCGGCTCTCCCAAACGTTTACTTTATTCTCGTACTTCGCTTGCGTCAATCTCCGAGGACTGCACTTGACCTGCAATGCAAAACGCGCAACAAAAGCGGGCAGCACCGACGACAGCCTCACACAGTACCGGATTATCCATATAGGCAATGTAGGTAACTGCCTATGGGCCCAGGGTCGCCTAGAGGCCACACGACCCGTAAGCAAAATTTTGGTTTGACAAATGTTTTTTTTTCAAAGTATTATACATAGACAATTTTATAAAAAGATTAAATAATGTAACTTTAAAGGTAAATATTTCTATAGTAATCAGATTCCAGTTATAAATATTGCAATCCAGTAAAATCCAGCTTTTAAAACAGAAATCCATATTAGTAAACAAAACAGTTTAAATACGTAGGTAGTATTACTAGTACTAGAGGTCTAAGGGTGTTGAGCAATAAGGCTCGCATTGCTTAGGGTCTACATGTCTTAATCCGGCCCTGGCCTAATAAACAATACACAAGCTGCTGATACTAAGATAGTAGACATCCATATTTAAAGTATGATAACGTATGCCTGAGTTTAAAGGACATGCTCGCCTGAGAAAAGTCAACGAAAGGTCACAGCACATTTCTCATTTGGGGCAATAGAGATATTTTGCGAGTAGTGTTGGCGGTTTCGTTTACGTAGGCCTGCTTAAATTTAATTCGGATCTCAAACGCCTTACCCATATTTACATGAAAAATTACGAGAAATAGCACAGTAAGTCAAGTGCGAGATTATTCGTAAGCTAACCGTATACTTTATAGCCTACCGTATTTAGACATTTTGTATGGAGAATTTATAGTTTTAAATACCGTCCATTAGAGGCGCTTTTCAATCCTACATACAAAATGTCTTAATACGGTAGACTATAAAGTATACAGTTAGCTCGCAGTTGACGTGTAGATACCTACGTACTGTAAAAAGTAAAAAGTAGAGTATCGTATAACTCTGTATAACTACTACTTGACCTGAAGGTAAACTACTGTTTGCGTCTCCATGTACAAATAATTATTAGAAATTGATCAGTCGTTTCCAATTCAATAGTTCAGCAAAGTGCGCTCGGGCTGTAAACATCCAGCGCTGCTCCATTGAGACGTCGCCTCTGAGGGCCATGTTTTATTGAAAAACTTTCCACTTTACTCCTCGATGCTACGAGTTCTCGCCAGCCGACACGGTGTCGCCAATATTATACGTGATATTACCACTGGAGCAAATGCCGCTGTCGTAATCCGCACAAACCATTATTCCTCAGTGTAAACAGCTGGATGGGGCAAGGTGGTCCGAGTAAATCGCTCCATTAGGCAGTTAAAAGCTCGTCGCTATCGTCGGCACATAACTTAGGCACCCGTCTCCGCGCGCCGCTATAAATTACGCCTATTGTATGACATTGTCATAATGTGCACTGCTTTTCCTTCCTTGTCTCTTTTATAATGTCTGTGTATTACTGATGTACAATAAAGGACTATCTATCTATCTATTGTCTTCCCGGCGCTACTCCCCTCCTCATATCTTCTACATAAATCCGCTGGAGGTCACCCAACAGTCAATTACGCTTGTATTATTTTGCTGCTGAGCTTTCTTAATCCAAATATTTATTTGGAACGGGTGTTGTAAAATGGAACTTATGGCACCGGGAAAAGAGATAATTTCGCTGATTTATCATGTTCTGTGTGTTAGAAAAAAAACTAAATTTTGTTTTCAATATATGTTTCGTAATAAGGTGTGCAAGTTCAACCTCTGCGTGTGAAGTTTTGTTATAATTTGATGCTCAGTCGTGTTTATTACGTTTATAATGCTGTACATTGAAGGCAAACTTCGTAAGTAAACCTGCACATGTTTCGAAAGCCGTGTGGATTTCACCAACCCGCACTGGGCGGGGAATGTATCAGGTATAATTGCAATAAGCTCGCTTTTATTGCATTGGAACCTAATACCATTGGCTATATGTGGGTGCACTGAAGTTCTCCTCTACCTACCCCTTCGGGGACTACATGTGAATTGCGTTAATTTGACTACAAAGACTGACATAAGTATCCGGGTTTGTTATCAAGAAATCGTTATAAAATTTCCATTTTTCCTGATTCCACAAAACATCTCTTACACTTGACCCTTCAGAGACTTAAAATATGGTTGTTCAATAAGTAGGGAAACGTTTTGTCAGATACTTGAGGCCCTTCTTCGGTGCCCCAAAAGGTCGGAAGCCGCGATTAGCCTGCGTTTGAAGTCTTTATGGCCCGTCATTCACAAAGTAATGTGCCGCGCGAAATCAAATTTCAAAAGAGGGTCTTTTTCATTAATACCTGAATCGTTATTCTATATTCTCTTCCTAACAAAGTTTAAAATACAGTCATATATTTTATACGTCTTGTACAGTGTGTAAGAAGTGATAGCGAAGTTGGTAGAACGCTTGCCTTTTAAACAAGGGTCGCAGGTTCATACCCCGGCTTAAATATTTATGATTTATGGACTTCATGTATACTAATGCCATTTTTAACTATGATAATCATTTGTAAACATCGTGAGGATTTTGAATGTCTGGTGAACAATTCTCGTAAAACTTGTCGTAAGACGTATGGTCTTAATGCGCACTAGACCAGACAGGGTCGTGGACTATGACCTGAATCCCTTAATTAATTGTAGATCCGTGTCCGGCAGTGGAAGCTATAAAAGGCTAATAATAATGTATCGTTTTTTTTTTAAATTCTCGAATGCACACTCACATTGATCTAACCCCAATCTAGGATTGCCTAAATCATGGGTACTAAACAACGTTATAAACACTTTGTGTAATACCATTGTAAATCTAAAGTTAATTGATTACAACATTTATAAATTTGGGAATAAACGACACGATCGCAGTTACAAAGTATCCCTTCTACTAGGTAGAGGCAAAAAATAGCTTGAGCATGTGTTAAAACCGAAAAAAATAAGATATATGTGGGAGCGTGCAATTACATTTATTTTTCCTTTTTATTATTTCAGGAATGATTATAAACTTTCAAACATGATATGTCTTGGAAGCTTTTCAATTAATGCATTTCGATTTGGCTACAAATTCTATCTGATTATGTTTTTATATAATAACCCAATAATTCTAATAGACCTAACAATGTCTATTTGATAACATCATGGTATATTTTACGTGAGAACATCTATCCTTCTTCACAGACAAAACCGCCGAAGCCAAGTTTAGCCAAAAAACTTTGCTATTGTCTATACCACAGATCACGAGAGATATGCCGTGCGGTTCAAAATGTATGGGAACTCGCTGTCTCCGTTTTGTCCCCACCACTCGCCACAAAACACATGCAATTACATAAAATCAACCAATACGAAGTCTCACACACACACGCGTGCCAATAATTCGGTGCGTGCTGCGTCGTCGCCGCATGCAGCGGCCGCGCGGCCGTACCACGCGACGCACCAGTTTATTCAAAGTATCGTTAGACGATCTATCCATTGCCTCGTACATTCACTCAGTAGCGAACATAGGTCGTACTTAAAGAACCATGTATTTTGTACAAAAATAAAAAAGTCGTTGTGCTACATGAAAACTAAAATAACATAATAAAGGCATTAAATATTTTTTGATTTGTTATTTTTAATGATTTTAAAGACTAATAAATAAAATACTTAATACTGGCTGGTGAAATGAGATTCCATCTTTCGCGTAGTTCACTTTGCTGCTAGTATTTTAGCACACAACCACGGAATAACACGGCATTTAAAAAAAAAGTTAGAGCTCCGATACCGACGTGCAGTTGCAGTCGACTGACGGCGAAAACTCTATGTTAGCGTAATTTTGGCTAAAGGTGAGCGCAAGCCCACCGCTTTCATAACATATCTCCTCTAATATATCTGTGGTCTATACCCAAGTTGCTTAACACAACGAAAACACATTAGACAAGGAAGAATAACATACAGCCGATGTTTTGGGATCAGAATCACGAAGATTCAATTAGGTAATCGGCAAAACATTAGAGATCGATTAGATATCCGTGACACACACGTAACTAGGTAAGTAAACAACGCCCAACACATTGAACCAAAGCGTTCCGATTATTTTAAACCTAAAGGCATAAGACGACGTGTCTTAGTTAACAAGATGTTGCGACTCAGAGCACGTGCCGGGAGTTAAACCGAATAGTCGCCAGTTCAACCGACTTGTCGACACAGTTTGCAGTTTGACAGCTACTCGTTGTAATACTAATTAATTCGCTGTGAAATGTGTCATAGGAAAAATATTAAATTACTGAATATACGTCAAATTGTACGTAGGTGAGTGATCTCAAACTAAGCAAAACTTATATTATGGGTACCGTACAATGGACTGGGGACGATCCCAGCAGCACACATAATACCGGTTATATTACGAAAAAATCATTTCTGTAGTTTTCCCAGTTGGGAATCGAACCCGTAACCACCCAGTGCAGTCAACCGCGCGACCTCCTCTAGATCAAGCAGTCGTAAAATGAATTAGTATGACTAAATAAATAAATATCGCCAGAGGAACACACCAACTATACAGTCCCACACTAAGCAGCGCTTGTATTATGGGTACCGTACGATGGATTGAGGAAGCGGCGAACTCAGTATAATACTTATATCTATACAAATAAATAAAATTGGAGTGTATGTTTGTAATATTAAAATAACCGCTTTTTACTAAGTGCATTTGGATTTATACACGGTACCTATACCAAAACAACATTTTTTAACATTTTTGTCTGTCTGTCTGTCTGTTTGTTCCGGGTAATCTCTGAAATGGCTGGACCGATTTTGACGGGACTTTCACTGGCAGATAGCTGATGTAACAGGGAGTAACTTAGGCTACTTTTATTTGAGAAAAAAACATAGGATCTCAGGAAAAAAAAATTAAAACCAATGTTGCAGCGCTGCGCCTGATTAAGTTTGATAGCAACAACCTGCAATGCGTCCCGCGGGCTCAGAACGCGCGAGCAGGCTGTTGCCAACGGTTTTGCCTTTGTTAAATACCACGCGGACGAAGTCGCGGGTAACAGCTAGTAGATAATAAACATTCACGAATCGGGCACAAACAGACGTGCTAATCACACAAAGTTTGTCCCTACCAGGTTTCGAACCCGGGACCTGCAGCACAGAAAGAAGGGTCACTACCCACTGAGCTAATCATATCGTCAAATATTTCTGTACGACCTAGTTCATGTCTTGAAAATGTTTACTAGCTTGGTTACTATCGACCATTGTACCTATTTACAATCGTCATTGAATGGAAACATCAATAAATCGTACACTTGTATGTTTCCCACTATGACAAGCAAACCTTGACAAACTCGTAATACTATTGGGTTATTGGTGCGACTGAAGGGCGCGCGGCGGTGGTGTTATCTCTCGCGCTTGACCGAGCTTTGATCATTGCCTTGAATAACCCTTGAGGCTTATTAGATGTTAAAGACACGGGAACAAACTAATCTGCACTTATTTGTAATGTTCGGGATAAAGTATTATTACTATATACCTAAACACGCTTCAAGTTGGCTACTTAAATAGTAGCGATCCATTTTTAACTCTGTTTTAACTTTTTTTTTTTAAATTGAGGTCGTGATTCCTTGATTGACACAGTTGGTAGTGATCCTGATTTCTGTATCGGAGTCCTGGGGTCTAATCTCGGTAGGGCAAACGTTGTGTGATGGATGTTTAATATCTGTTATATACGTAATTATAAACTGGATTGCCCTCAGTCAAATGTATACGGTACCCACTATAGTAAAAGCACTGCTTAGCTTGGGACCGAACTATTGTGGTTCATCAGGCAATATTTTTTTTCTCACGAGATCAGTCGTTTGGACTCTGTACTTGCGAACTTTAATCATATAAACCCAGTGAATGATGTAAACCGGACACTACAAAAAAATAAATTATGCATAAAATGTGTTCGTAAATAAATTTTGTTGTACAAGATATAAAAATGTTACGGCTTAACGTATACTAAAAATTTGCGACTAGCCAATCCGCGCTATTCTTTATTTTCATTTAGTATAAAGCGTTTTTACCGAGTACCAGCAATCAAATGCAGATATCGTCTACCTCGTGTAGATCTAACAAATGTCCCGCGTGCGCGCGAACGGAGGCGTTCCTTCACCTAAATTATGGACTATTCCGTTTTTTGTTCAGCAAACACACTTACCTGCCAGATATTACGATAGTCGTTAGAATTATCTTTAAGTTAATATAATAGATATAAATAATTAACCTAACATACACACTTCCTCTTCTACTAATAAAGCAATAGATATGGCATCACTATTGGACGATAATCTGTGCAAAATTGGTCTATGTATAACTTTCTCTGTGGTTTCTATCTTCTCTATGGCGTCTTTGTCGATATCGTTCTTTTTTAAAGTGTGCTAAGTTTTTTAATTAAATAATATTGTATAATTCAAATCGGTATATTTACCAACTATCTTAGATTTTGTGGCATTATTTTCACAAAGACGCAATATCTATACTCTATACATATAAATAAAATTGGAGTGTCTGTTTGTAATATTAAAATAACCGCTTTTTACTAAGTGTATTTGGATGTATACACGGTACCTATACCAAAACAACATTTTTTACAATTTTTGTCTGTCTGTCTGTCTGTCCGTCTGTCTGTCTGTCAGTCTGTTTGTTCCGGGTAATCTCTGAAATGGCTGGACCGATTTTGACGGGACTTTCACTGGCAGATAGCCGATGTAACAAGGAGTAACTTAGGCTACTTTTATTTTAGAAAAAAACATAGGATCTCACGAAAAAAAATTAAAACCAATGTTGCAGCGTTGTGCCTGATTAAGTTTGATAGCAACAACCTAAAATGTGTCCCGCGGGCTCAGAACGCGCGAGCAGGCTGTTGCCAACGGTTCTGTCTTTGTTAAATACCACGCGAACGAAGTCGCGGGTAACAGCTAGTTAATAATATAGGTTGCACTCGTATCTTTTGCACATTATATCTATACATATAAATAAAATTGGAGTGTCTGTTTGTAATATTAAAATAACCGCTTTTTACTAAGTGCATTTGGATGTATACACGTTACCTATACCGAAACAACATTTTTTTAAATTTTTGTCTGTCTGTCTGTCTGTCTGTTTGTTCCGGATAATCTCTGAAATGGCTGGACCGATTTTGACGGGACTCACTGGCAGATAGCTGATGTAACAAGGAGTAACTTAGGCTACTTTTATTTTAGAAAAAAAAATAGGATCTCACGAAAAAAAATTAAAACCAATGTTGCAGCGCAGCGCCTGATTAAGTTTGATAGCAACAACTGCAATGCGTCCCGCGGGCTCAGAACACGCGAGCAGACTGTTGTCAACGGTTGTCTTTGTTAAATACCACGCGGACGAAGTCGCGGGCAACAGCTAGTATGTTATAAATGATTGTGAGTACGTTCTTTCCATAAATTGAAAACCTTCAATAATGTAAAGCAATATTTATTTAATAATAATATATTAAAATAAAATTATTCATTATTAAAATGTACACATATATATATACTTATAACATATAATAGAATTACGATTTTCATTAGTCTCTTACTGTAAGTAAACTATAGGTATAAAAAAGCACTCACTAACTAACAGTCCGCTTTGTAGTTTCATCCGACCGACAGTAAGTATATCATGAAAAGTAATATTGGATAGTTGATTATAGTCCGGCGACAAGGAGTCGGGGACTTAGCGCTATAGGAATAAGAAAAGTTTTTCAATAAAACATGACCCCTGAGACAACATCTCAATGGACCAGGGCGCGATGTTTACGACTCGAGCGTTGCCTTCACCGGCTAAAGCCACTCTGCAGGCAGAACAACCCGTTGTAAAGTTATTGCTCAGATTTTAAGGACCCATACACACACGTGTAGCATACGACATACGAAGCTACGAACCAATTGGAAGAAATAAAATGCAGCTTTAGCCCAGGCTTAGGAGCTTTGAACTTAATCCTCTTTTTATCCTATTATTGTTTGTGTCGATATTAATCGTTATAACTCTGTAGGTTTAGACTTCTTGAATAGCGAGGTCATGGAAATTATTCACATTGTATTTGACTTCATATCGATTTGTAACTTCATTCGATTTTGATGATTCATAAGAAAGTATACTATAATTGTTTACACGAACCAATAATAATTCTGATTTTGATTCAGCTCTTTAAAAGCTTGACATTCGAGAAACATCTGTATGTGAAATGTTTTAAGATTGATCTTGTGCAAAGGTGAGGGGAACTCCGTTCATAAGATGTTGTAGTATTCTTCGCAAGCACAACCATTGGTAATGCTTACTTTTTACGCGTCTTACTTAGCAAATGTCTCCCTTTGAGGTTGTTCTGAGACTAGCATAGTACGTAGGTAGGCTATTGAGAAAATCTAATGAGTGTGATTGCATTTTAAACAAAAAAAAATTAAACATATGATAGAAGAAATATCCAATAATAAATTAACAACTAATAGTAGGTAAATGGATTGTAGTAGGTAAGTAATTGATTCGCTACAATTGTCATTAGAAGAACCAATTAGTTCGATAGTGGATTACCGGGGGTGATTGCGTTGCGGAACGAGGTATTTGTGTCACATCGAGCGATCGATCCGCCCACTGCGAGCCAATTACAGCCGATACATGCCCGAATAATGTTCTCGATACATCGGCACGAGGGTGACGTCATGTATGGGGTTGGTAGAGGCAGGTTTACATTGCTCCTCGAAACTCGCGAACGGGACCGCCGCGCGCCGTCTCTTCACTTAACCGCAACGTGCTACAAGCTCTTGATAGGAAATTTATAGTTTAGTTTTTATGTCTGATGTGTTAGAGGTCTACTGCGTCAAAAATACCCTATAGTAAGTTGTCGTCACAACGTCTGGGATACCAAGTGTTCATTCATTTGTTTCTATAAGTTTTTTTTTTTCATTTCACATTATGTTTTTTTCTATTGTAAGTAGTGTATCAGTATTTCCCATTAGTTTAGCGAGTGCGTGTAAAGGTAGTCGGAGCGGCTGCTCCGCGCGTCGAGTAGGCTCCAGATGTGAAGAGTCCTCGTCACAGCACAGCGTGCTGCGCAGTAGAGCTGCGATGTTTATGCATTATGTACCACTACCATATTCTGTTAAAAGTACACTTATCACCTCTTCAAAGAAATTCTTTCAAAAAACCTTGCTACGCTCTTTTGCTGTTTGTACACACAGAATAGAAAACATCCCTTCCGTGTTAAACTCTTGTCGTAAGAGAAGCTATTTTTAAAACTAATTTATATTTGCCATACATTTTGTTGTCGTGAAAATTTTAAATTTGAACTTTCAATTTCAACTACGATGTATACTTATCAAATAAGAACATCGTAGTACAAGCCTAATTTATTATTAACAATGGAATTACTAGTTCTTTTGCCCTAGGAACATTATATAAACAATTAAACAGTTAGATGGCGGCAACAGGTTTAAACAAAATTACGATGTCACATATAATGAAACATAGTATATCCATCACCACCACATAACAGAATTTGGAATTTCACTAACAACCTAGCGGTAATATCTGTTCAATCAGAAAAAAAAACAGAGCATGGCTACTACATCTTTTTAATGAACATTGATGTAATTTGGGGACCGTCGTTATCGATGTTTTCTAGTATTCTGAGAATCTTACCTTATGAACCCACGCTCAACTCACATACGAGTATTTCTTATGCGTTGCCAGGTAAGGCACTCATAGGTTGCCAGTGTAATTTATCGGCGATTCACATCCGCGTAGTCCGTTGTTATTTCAGCCGAGTGAGCGGCGTGAAGTGAAATAAATGAAACTATGTTGTACGGCCGATTGAGCAAATATTTCATCAACTTGTTGCCCCAGAGGACGTGTCGAAATCATTGTACTACCTCGATAACGTCCTTCAGTGAAACTTTAATAGAAATTGGTTTGTATTGAATCCTTTGTTCGTTCGCCGTGGGGTAATGTGTGCCTAGCTACCGTTGTTTATTGTTCCTTCATTAAAGGTCAACAAATTTTTAGAGCTTCACTTGCTCGTATATCGCTTACAAACGACCGACATCGACTCAGTACGAGTTTTAACATCACCAATTACCGATCTAGTGATTGAATCTTTACATTTGCTTCACAGCAGCTTCACTGGTACCCGTATAAAATTCCATAAACTTATTAGTAATGATCGTATGTTTAAACATACGAAAAATCGATTAACATTTTATCCGTAGAAAACTCATAGTAAGGGCGGAGCATAGGCGTCTTAGCTCAATTCTTTAGGTAGTTGCGTTTTGATTCCCGTCCGGACAAATTTCGTATACATTTATAAAGAAATGTTGTAAGCACAATGAAGCGTATTATACACTCTAGTTATCGGCGAGATATACCTATCCCGCTGGTAGGTAGTTAACAACGTTTTGTTCTTTCTTCTTTTTTCTTTTAGGGTGGCAATCAGCTACAAAATAGTGCATTTTTGCCAGTGTCGAGTAGTTCTTGATAATTGTTAATGAATTATATGTACCCCTGATGATGATAGTAATATTGGTGATGATGATGAAATGAATCCCCTACCCCTAACAGTAAATTTGTGCATACTATACTGAAAATTTACCGGACATCTTGGGAGAACTTGAAAAGTCCTGTTATACGATTTTATTTCAATTTCTTTCACTCGTACACGTTTATGAACGCACAATGGTTAATATCCCATTAATATTACACATTATTTCTCAAAGAAACACATTTTTTGGAAAATAAAACAAAATTGACAACTTCACGGCACAACTTCCAAAAAGTCCCCAACGTTTTGTTAATATTGCACAAATATCTCTTCATTATTTAACATGACTTTATTGGCTGGGCATGTTGCACGCCGTGTTCCGCCGGCGGGGAGGCTAATCGCGGCGCGCGAATTTACTGTCCCCCGGGACGAGCCGCCGATAATGTAACATTGTTGGATAAAAATGGTGCACTTACTGCATTGAACAGAACGCTATTTTAAACCAGTAATTCTTAATTTCAACTCGGGCTAAAAATTCTTTCGTTGTTTGCATTGCCAGTCGGATTAACCCTTAGTAGCCTGATTTACGAAAGTGATTTATTTTTAATATTACTGTGTTTAATGTTACTGTGTTTAATAATAATGACATTTGATTTTTTTTTTAATTTCGTTGGAAAGAATATTATACAACAGTAAAATACGTACAGCCAACCTATAAAAAAAACTAATAGTAATGTGAACATTCGGTTTAAAAGATTGGTATCAAAATTGAAACTCTAGGCTATTAAGGGTTAAAGGGTTAAGGGTTAAAGGGTTAAGGGCCAGCGCGGGACCTGTAGCAAAAGTGAGGGGCCTGTAGCAAATGCGAATGATTGGTTACAAACAGAAAGTGCCTGTAGCACATGGTGTCTGAAACTTACGTAGACTATAAAGTATGCGGTTAGCTTACAAATAAATAGGTACTGTACCTTAAGCACAATCCTTTTTACGACCGTTTCGTAACGTCTTCTATCCCTCTCACACCAAATATTCCATAAATAAGTATGACTGAGATAGCTTACGATTAAATATACATAGCTCGTTGGTGACAGCATGCTATCTTGATAACGTTACGATTACATTAGAAGTTCCTCATCCTACCGGACTCGTCGAGTTCGCTTCAACTTTCCGATCGATTTGAGCGAACAAAATGAGAAGCAAGCACCAATAGCTATTATAGCCTTTGTGTAACTAATGGTAGTGCTGTGTAATTCGAATGGAACTCATTAACTGATTGATAATCGATTATTTGATTTGGGTTATATTTTTTTCGATTCAAATAATGTATCTTGCAGTGCACAAAAAGTAATAGCATCACATACTCATTGGACTATTGAATTAGAAATGAAATTCTGCCATAATTTAGCATAGAGATTTCCCAATGAAGGCCATTGAAGATAACTCTTTTTGGAAGAGTAATTAACTGTAAAATAAACTGAAAACACTATTCTGGTAGTAGTAAGTATATACTAAGCGTTTCTTATTTGCACACTATCTCTAGCAACTATACACACTAATTCAGTAAAGTGTAAGCATCTGATTGAATATTCAAATGTAAGAAAAACCACCATCGCGATAATTGTGACCCTTGAATAATTATGCATGTCCAACTTTCCCTAAAGTCAAGTGAACGCGTTATTTTATCGCATGTTGTTCTAAACCAGAGCTTCCCAAACTATTTTCGGCAAGAGACCCCTTTTTCAAAATGAACTGATAGCTCAGACCCTCATAGCCAAATTACTTTAAAAATCCTATCTCTAGTATTTTTTTCCTATTGAACTTGTGCACGCTGTTGAGTTGTAAAGTTTTTTAAAAGTACAATAATAATGCTTCCTACTAAAATATTAGTCATACCTATAACAAGTTGGTACACGTAACACAACTTTTACAGTATCATGAAAGTTTCAAATAAGAACTTGTGTTAATTAATAGTAGTCGATTTTTAGACCTCGTCGACCCCCAAAATTAGTTTTCGTTTTTGTCATCCCTGGGAAACCGATATCAACCACTTTGGCAATCCCTGCTCTAAACTATAATATCGTTGGCGTCCCTAACCCGCGCATGTTACGCGCGTAAAAGCCACCACAAAGTGAGCCTTTGGATGTACCGATCATAATATAGGGACCCTCAGATTAACAACTACTTAGGGCTCTAGTTTATGGCCAGATGCGAGAGGATCCCATATATAAATATTGGCAACGCGTATTGCAAAATCTACCTTATTATACAAGGTGATTGTGCACACGAACGCACAACCATACATTTTCCTGTAACCGGATTCAAGGCTGGGGAGATCATGAACCCGAGCCTATGGTCAGAATTCTCTCCCATTGTTTGGAGCCTGTACCCATTACTGGGACATTAAACAAAGGATATTTAAAAAAGTGAGTACCTACATGGATTTTAGACAATGATACAGGGCAATGATACAGGGCAGTGACTTCATAACGAAAACTGACATCCCCAGAGTTGAATTTTCCGTCGATCTTTTAATCAATAATACCCATGTTTTTCAGTTCTTTTTAAATTGATTTTAGCATGAAATCAAAAAGAAGTCTATCTCAACATAATTATTAAAAAAAACCATAATTACTTATTTTGAGGTAAAACTGCAATGTACATAAATACTCGATACTTGAACGCATCGGGTATAGCGCGGGGCGTTGTGTTGTGATCACGTTGTTTACGATACATTACGTGCTCAAAATTGACTACATTTGTAACCCATGATTTTCGACATAAATTATTTCTATAATATTATTGTAGGCATTAAGTGAAACTATTACCAAAAGTTTCCTTTATCATGCCCTTTTGACCCTTTATAATATTTTCAATTACGAGGATACCTATTGTTTGTGTCGTATTTCGACATTGTTGATCTTGCATAGTCTTTAATACAGGTCATTTGTAAAAACATTGTCTGAAAGCTATTAAGGCCAATGTTGTCTTCCGAATCATTTTTATCTTATCATTAGACAGCGAACAAAGTCCATTACGAATAGAAGCACAAAAAAGCACAAAATTCCTGCGACGCAACGCCGTAATCTTATACGGTAATTTTTTTGTCAGAATTCGTCGACCGACAAGCGGTGTCAAATACTTTGCCGCGCGAAATTAGAACGCTGGAATTTTTGCTGGGTCCGAGTAAGTTTGCCCCTGAACGAAGCAAGTTGTGCGCTCGATTCAAGCTCCAAATGGAGGGCACGCGTGAAAATGAGAATTAGATATACTTTAATGACCCTTCAAATTAACATCCTCCATTAATTGTGAAATTAATGGAGAAAATAATTTCCTTTTTACGTCCATAAGGGAATGCAACAAATCAGGGTACTAATACCAATTTATCTCACCTTTAAGGTCAAAAGACTACCTATAGGTAGTATTTTTTTTCTATCATCAAGGAGAAATCCATACATCAAAATATCAAATTCAGAACCAATCGCTCCAACCACCACGACTACTTGTAGGACACTGATTTCCACTGTTATACATTTTTGAGGACTCACAACGTCACCCACAACTGCCTAAAATGGTGACCTAATCACAATCACAAAATAATAACTTAATTCAATAACACGGAACGAATATGTGCCTGGACAGCCTATTTCAATTTTAGTCCTAACTGTGGCTAATGGCGCCCGACCTGGAACCAACATGTGGCTTCTCTCGGCAATACAGTTGATATACTACTCATACGATCATTAAAACGGAGAAAGCATAAATAGTATACGCTTCTGTCTAAGAATATAATATGAAACCTGTATTATTACATCATAACCATACTCCCTTTTAGATCCTTACATGTACCTAGTACTCTGGTTGTAGAATTGAACAGCCTTCATATACATCACCAACCTTCAACTGAATATCTATATGGTATAGCTTTACCTTTATTTCATATTTATTAAATAAACAACATCACGCTTCTAATTCCTAAAGTGGTAGGCAGAGGTGCTTGTATACGGGGTGAGCCTATTGCCATTATTATACCGGACCCACGCCCCTCAATTCCGGGGAAATTTAACCCAACCACCACACTGGCCCAGTGCGGGTTGGTGAACTTCACAAGACTTTTGACAGACGTGCACGATGTTTGCCTTCACTGTACACCAAATGAGATTTAATGTAAAAAGGGGATTGGCATCAAGAAAATCCCAAAGATGCGAGCTGGGGTTTGAATCTGCACACCTTGTTTCGAAAGCGAACGTTCTATCAACTAAGGTATCACTGCTATTAACCTATTTGCAATGAAAATATTATAAGAAAATACTTAACTAGCGAACAGCATCCAACGGTGCCGGATTTTAAAATGTAAATAGCATTAGGCGACTGGCATAATTACTCTCCACGCCGCCACATCATCCTGTCTATTAAAATTCATCCGGACACACGACCTTTTCCTATGAATAAAATTATTACCTTCAATAACCGGTACCACACCTCCATAAGACATTATTCGCAGAATGATTAAATCTATAACTAGGTAGGTATATTATCAAATAGTCACTAAATATATCACAACGATGGCTAGATAGCCATGCCACTTATGTGATATGTGAACAATTATTACGCAACAACGGCTTAAATATTCATATTAAAACCTCTAAAATTTGAATTTTAGCGACACATTACTTTGTAATGACTGGCTATAAAGATTTCAAACGACGGCTAATCGTGGCTTCCGACCCTTTGGAGCAGCGAAGCAGAACCTAAAGTACGTACCTACTTGACGAAACGTTTCCATACTTATTGAACAACCGTATTTTAAATACGCGAAGGGTCAAGAGTGGCAAAGACAAAAAAAAATAAAAAAAAGTTATGTAGGTACTCGAACCGCTGACGTCTTTAAAGAAATTCTTGTATTTTCAATGTCGCTAGAGAAGTCCGTTTATTTGTCAGTAAAGTATCCTCTGTACTAATACATTCGAGAGATTAGGCAGAATATTTTTTATTCACGTAAACCATTAAGTAGAGGACTTATGAATCGTCAAAAATGCCACAAAATGCTAAGCCACAACTTTACCACGCGTTCGAAATGCCGCTCCTATGGAGAAGAACGGACAAGAAAGTCCATAGTTTCCATTTTTACTAAGGATCTTATACATTTTTGAGCAGTACATTGTTATGGGTTGTGAGAACAATGTAGAAACGGCTAGGCAGACAGGCTTGAGTGGTTAAAAAGTACTAACCCTAAGTATATAATTACATGTCAATGGCTACATGGTTCCCACAACTTCAAATTACATTTGTAAATGAAAAATAGGATACATTGAATATCTCGCATATTTAAAAGTTTTCCTACGTAGGATGGGTGACGACTACTTCCTACAAAAAAATACAATGGAACTAGACCCAGTTTGAAGTCGATTTACTTATCGATATAAATTAGTAATTCGTTTAATGTTAAGCTTACAGTGGTTTCCGTCAAGTTATAACATAAATTAAAGCCAGCCTTAGATAACTACATACTTCCAATAACAATTATCGGGTAGATACAATAATGCGCCGTTCAATCAGTGAATGGTTATTGGTGAGATGGCTAGTGTTATCTCTTACGCTTGACCGAGCTTCGATCACTGCCTCGACGAGTCCCAAAGCCTTGTTAAGACGTAATGGCACAGCAATAACCGAATATCCTGAGCGCTTCAAGTGAGTATTTAGATACCAAAGTACTTTATTTTGACTAATGTCAATATTTTTTTTCAGAAAGTTAGGTATAGCTACACAAAAATAGCCCCCTCCCCCTAAATGAGATCCTGTATCCGCCAGGATATTATAGGTTGTTATTAGTTTCATACAAACAGAACTGATCAGGTTTCAGGTAGTAAAAGTTGACTCCCTAGTTTTAAGTAGGTAGCTTATCTATTTTTACCACAGATTTTTACTTATTTGAAACTTCGAAGTTTTATGCAGATCTAATAAATCTTATACCCGTGTGCCCCAAACTGAGTCATCGCTTTCCTACATAATTAATGTGAAAATTATACTTTTCTCTGTTGTAAACCTAATGCTATTTCTATGTGATAAAACTTTCTTTTCACATATCAAAACACATAATTTCATGCCGACTTTAGTAGGAACGTATTAAGCACCTACACTTATATATACAAGTGTAAACGAGCATGAATCAGTAGAAATACCCATTTTTCCTCATTCAGCGCAAACTTACAACAGACGTGACCTACCTACTTTTAGTTTTTCTATGTACCTCAGTATGTTGACATAATGCTGGGATAAAAAATAAAATTAGATGACATTCACCGGATTTGTGTAGAAGATATGATAAGGTGAAAAGCGCCGGGAAGACAATATCGTACATATATTAAGCGGACACGCCCCGTTCGCTATTCCTATAGTCTGGAATAGCTAATCACCAGGATTTTTCATAGAACAAAGGATCGCCATGATTTTTTGCATAGGTAATGGTAGTTTAGGGTCAGAGAATGACATAGGCATCGACATACTTTTTAATCGCGGGTAACACCGCGGGGCGCAGCTAGTATAATATATTTTTTCCAATAATTGGGTTTAATTTATGTGAAGTTGATACACACCTATTTATAGGTCGAGTCGAGTTTATTGATAGATTAACAGTATTTTAAAAACTACTTATTTGTGGCTTGTATCAAGAATTTAAAGTTTTAGATACTGTCCGGGAGAGGCGCTGTTTATACACAATGACAAATACGCAGACTATGTAGTTACACGTTTGCTTACGAAAAAACGTGTATCTACTGGAAGCTTTGAGATCGAACTTGACTGCACTCTTGAAATGCTGTATTCTAGTATATATAATTACATCTCAAGTGGAGCGTACTTAGATAAATGCTCGCTCTCGCAAGTATCGGAGAATTTTTCCTGTGGTTAAAATCACAACGAACATACCAACCTACTCCTTTATCAGGGGTAACGTCCTCATACGCATATAAATAAATCTGCGACGAGAACGCACGAGTCACGCTACTCCTTGCTTCCCGGCATATTTTGCATCTTTATGAGACCCTACCCTCGCACCTACTTGATTTATTAAATCACAGTTCACTGCAAGATCCGTCTTCGTACCCCAGTGGCACAGTTGGTAGCGACCCTGCTTACTGTACCTAGGGTGACGGGTTCGAATCCCAGTGGGGGTAATATTTTTATGATGAGCACGAGTGTTTGTACTAGAGTCATGAATGTCGAATATCTATAAAAGTAATTATCGCGCCGTCTAATGCACGGTTCCCATAATACAAGTGTTGCTTAGTTTGGGACCACACGAAGTGTTTTATGTGGTGATATAATTAATATTCCATTTGGATTTTTGAATCGGTGCTTTTTAGACATAGACCTAAGTCCCTTATTTAGTGATTAATCGGTACTAACCAAAGAAAATTAAATTGACGTAACTTCGTAACTATATACATACTGGTGTTAAGACGAAATATCTGTAATGGATAAAGCCGAACTAATGGAAGTAAACCGCAGTGTTAGCGTTGCGGCTAAGGCTGCGTACACCATTGCCTTAGTAACGATATTCAAGATTGAGGACCAATAACATTATGTACATGTTGACATAGTCACTCCACCACAGGTACGTAAAATGTCTGTAACTAGTCACTTGATTGTTTGTACGTACATTTAAAAAAATAATCATAGGGTTAAATTAAAATACTGTAAATAAGCTTAAACTTATTGTTTATTCTTGGCTAGCGTCAACATTCTCTGTCTGCAAGCCTTTGATGGAGGCTACTGGTACATAGGTCACAAGCGTGAACAGTTTGTGTGCTGAGTCTTCATCGTCATTGCGTCTGCGCGACAACCTGACGCGCACGCGGAACGGTACGTTTCTGTAAAAAAAACCCCACTATAAGAAAAAGTAATTAAAAATTAAATTTATAAACCAACAATTGATTAACATGTCAAAAATATATTAAACATTTGTCCCAACAATGTGAGGCACTATATAGAATGAGAAGTGTTCTAGCTGGGGTCAGCGAGAACACTTAATAATTTACGTAGCTTGTCTGAGAATTTGTGTAACTGACTTGATGTAGTTGTTTCAGGACCAATGACATATTTTTAGCATCAACAACCTTATACATATGAAGTCTGAATTATGGGTATGCACTAATTTATGTATTTTGAATTTGGAAGGAACAGAATTGATTTCAAACAAACATAGATAGGACTCATAAGGTATGATAACTTTATATCCACATTGTCCATCATTCTGGAGCTATGTCACAGACAGCCAACAAACTTATATCCCACTTTACATTGTGTGAAGGATTAAAAAGTTGTCATCATATGAATATTTAAAATGAGTGTTTATGATAGCAAAGTTGGGAGAATGCTTGCCTTGAAAAAAGTGTCCATTTTAAAAACCAAGCAGGCACATGGAAATCCAAAAATTCTAGAGGTAATTTATGGGATATTTTAGATGTTTTATGTGCTAATTGAATTTCATTTTCAATAATAATGATCACTTGCTGTAGGGGTCAGGCAAACATTGTGAGGAAACCTATATATCTGTTGATAGTCATGTTAAGTTCACCAAAAAGCACTGACTGGGCCAGCGGAAGAACTATGTCCAGAATACACCTCATGTAACAATTTATAAATTAATCATCTACATCCTGTGGTGTGCAGGGTGTCAAACTCACAAATGGATCTAGATAGGGGAATTCCTCTATGTGTTATGAAATCAGATCTCACGGTCAGTAGAAGCACAGCAGCTTGGGCTACTTGAAATTTACAGAATAATATGAATATGTAGCAATTGATAGTCACTATCTACTCCCGAAGGATATCAACGAGTTTGTATGAATTGTTGTAACCATGAAATGGCTCACTTATTGTTTCTGACTATGTATGTTTACCTATATTCTATGTTGTATCTACAGTCACTACAATTACAGGCTGGTGCCTAGTAATTCTCACTAAGAGTTCCAGTCTACCAAGACATTTCTACAATATTTAATAGTAGTTATATAGAAAGGAGAATAGCTAATGTACCATACTATAAAATCTGTTCAGTGAGTTGTTTTGAATCGAACTCTACTACTTATTTTTTGTTTGTACGATAACCATAACATAACCATGTCACTAGTTGATCACAAAAGCCAGTTCAGTAATTACCTGACTCCCTTGGACCAAAGGAATTTGTTTAGACGAGTGTCGACTCGGACATCAGGTGTTCCCATCTGTTTCTCAGCGAATCTACGGATTTCCTTGATGGCTCGTGGGGCCCGCCTCTTAAAGCCAACTCCATGAAGCCGCTTGTGTAAATTCACTGTGTATTCACGCGTCACAACTTCGTTGATAGCGGATTTGCCTTTCCTCTCCCCTTTAGGTTTTGCCATTGTGATCTGAAATAATATGGCAAAATAAGACTTTCACAATATTCGTCGTTGAGTAGGCCAATCAAAACTAAATCACTAAACCTATTCCGGCATGTTTATGGCATGATTAATTCAGATTATTTTTGAAAAACACACACCTTGGAGTTTCGTGCACCAAAACCGATCTTAAAAAGAAATGTCAAAGTCAAACAACGAAATGTCAAGCGAATTTGACAACCAGTTGCGTTTTGTTTCGTGCAAAAATTGAACTATGCTCCATTGTCTACTTCAAAGACGAGCCAACTTACGGCCGAACATGTTGATAGCTAGGCGTGTGACAAACTCGTCTAGGCTTTCAATCCCAAGATCCTTCGAGATAGTCGCGTTCCTCACATAGCGCGGGGCGGTGAATATTGTGCGGAGAAGCCTATTTGTAGGTACCCTACAAATCAGCCCTATATTTGGGGTGGCAAGTTATGCATTTGTAGAGGCTTTTATGCATTCAGAAGTATTTGTAATTATATAATAGGTTCACCCCCAGTCCATTGTACGGTACCCATAATACGAGCGTTGCTTAGTTTGGAACCGTATTAGTTTGGCGATAATATATAGTTCAAAAAGAACGCAGAATGCACAGCGTTACGGAAAACGCTGAGCGCTCTCCTGTGTATTGCGTTAGTTTACATCTCCCAAAATATTTACAAACAGAAAAATAAAAAAAAAACTTAAAAACAATATCATCTATAGTTCAGCCGGTAGCTCTATTACACAGAGTATTTATATATACTAGAAACAATTTTCCCAATCTACAAGTTCTACCAACACGCTAGCTTCATAGAAAGAAATAATTATCTGTTATAAAAAGTTACTCTATGTATCTATGATCTCTGCTTATTATACCGTTTTTGCACAGCTAAGCTAATACATTATTGTTTGATTTGATCTTAAAGTGGCTCATTAGAATTTGATTTTTTTTGTAACTATATAAGTAGACCAATAAAAATCTTTACCGGAGCCAACCTACAAAAATATATAATAACATGGCTGAAATTTATAAGTGAGTATAAATTCTCAGGTTCTTGCATTTTATATTACCGGGAATCTAATTTTATTGTGTGAATATAAATTTACAGACTCATTCATCCCGTAAAATATTTTAATGACTATGTGAGTAGACAAACACGACCTGACGGGAGAAACTTTGTAGAACAACGGAATATAAAATTAAACGTGAACTCTATAAAAACAGCTGATGCTTCAGCTGTTGTCAAATGTGGAAATACCACAGTAGTTTGCGGTATTAAATTAGTAAGTTACTTGAATATAATCAATACTTTTGATAAAAGGTTGTCACATTTTATAAAATTATAATTCTTTGCCAACAGGAATTAGCACAACCGAAAGCAGAAGAACCTAACATAGGTTTTCTGGTCACAAATGTAGAACTTCCGCCGTTATGTTCTTCAAAGTATAGACCGGGTCCACCCTCGGATAGTGCACAAGTCATCAGCAACTTTGTGTCTGACATCATAACCAATTCAAAATGTATAGACCTAAAAGACCTGTGTATAGTACCGGACAAGCTAGCTTGGGTGTTATACTGTGATATAGTCTGTATTGACAATGATGGGAGTTTGGTGGATGCATGCATAATTTCATTAATGGCCAGTCTGAAAACTTGTAAGACATTTTATTCAATTATTGTAACCATAGTATATACTAATGCATAATTATGTTAAGCTATACCTTGTTATTTTTAGTATCCCTCCCATCGGTTACATATGATCCTGATATTGAAGAAATCAAAGTGGATCCAGATGTTACAACTAAACTAATAGTTCATGGATTGCCAGTAGCTTCCAGCTTTGCAGTATACAAACACACCCAAAGGTTTGCAATGCAATACATACCTACTCAAATACCAGAACTCTGATTATTAGATAAAAAATATTGATCTGTCTATTACCTATCTATCTGTTTATATGTTGTATGTTTGTATGTTTGTATTTTTTTTGCAGTAATATAATTTTGGCTGATCCTTCAGCGTATGAAGAAGAAATGTGTGGAGGGGTTGGAGCCAATCTAATTATTTGCTACAATCAAGGTTTTATCTGCGGCTCTTACAAGTTTGGAGGCAGCACTCTCTCGGGTGATTCCAATGATGAAGCTATAAAAATTGCTAAAATAAAATCAAAACTTGTTGAAGAAGTTATTAATGTTTGCATAAAGGATCATAAAAGTTAATACCTATGTACTACTTTGTTTAATTACTATTATTGGTAGGAAGATAAGACCTAATGAAAGAACGAATTAGTATAATGGTAAATAGTGTTTATGGCAAGCTATACATGTGCCAGTAAAAAAAGCATGCAAGTGATTTATATCGTTATTGGTTAAGTTGTTCCCATCACAGTTGTCTATGTCTGTGGTCGCAGGCCATTAAGAGGTTTGCGTACTAGCATTTCATGACAATGGTATGACCATGCCCGCTCAGTGACGAAATAAACCAATATAGGTAGCTCCATATGCTAGCTGCACGAAAAACCATTTTTAAATGTTCAAGTTACTTGTTGGTAAAGCAGTACCGCCAAGAAACATCCTTAATTAATTAATGCGTCACATCACAACCCTAGCGCTCAATAATTTGGTAGAAAAAATATTTGATCTAGTGGCAACTTGAAGCGTAGTGAATAAAGTTTTTCTGTATGGTAACATTTGCGTAAAATGTCACCACGTCTCAAAATATCAAGTTATGTTATTGAGGTAAACTATTTCATTTTTCTCGTAATGATAAGCTTCGAAACTATAATAATATTGGCGTAAAAGTTCTGCGTATAGTCCACTTTATTTTAAACATAGTTTGGAGTTGTATAAACGTATAATACGCACACGTCATCACCCCATCACTGTTCGAGGTGTTTTCTGTTTTATTCAAAAGCCCCAATACTTGCGATTTTTATTTCAGCGGTTGTCTAAAATAGACACAAATGAAAGTACAGGATGTCTGTACGGGCTTATGTACGACGGCACACTGCTCGTGGTTGGAATGAGCCTAGAATTATTCGAAAATGAGAAAAATACCTACAGGCAGCTGCTACTCAACCTCCCCGCTGAGATAGAGCTTTGCGGGGTGGTCAGGTTCGGTGAAACTTTAACGACGGGGTCTACTATGAAGGAAATATTGCAGGTACCGACAATTTAATGTAATTATTTTTCATATTCAACACCTAATTAGTAATAATATAATGAGCCTAACACACCAAGCAACTATTTAATACTAATATACCTACAATACCTATGTTTTACTGATAATAAAATATTTGATAGATATTATATATGATATTAGATAGATATTAAACATCCATGACTCAGGTACAAACATTCATGCTCATCACACAAAAGCCAGGATTCAAATCCAAATGTTTTCAATAATCATTAATAGCCTATGTCTTGAACAGCTAGTTAGAATGAAGGAACAATTTGGTTTTCAGGATGTTGATATAACAGACAACCCGTTGGTCATCATTGTCAATGAAAATAAAGACATGAAAGCTCATTTCCTAGTCCATGAAAAGTTTGAGGAGACTAAGTATGAGGTGCTGAGTTCAGATGACATGTGGAAACAGTTCCTTCATGTGCGTCTCAACACCGTGCTACCACTGAGCTGCGAAGCGACTATATCAGGTGTTAAAAATATAATGCAGAATAAGAGAAAAAAGGTGAGATCATAAAAAAAACAATTTTTTATTGCACTTGCTATTAGTTCACTCTATGAACATGCTGTTGTGCAATAAAAATATGTCTAGCTAACTATAATTGACAACCTTATTACCATTCAGGTGCATTCAAACTTATATGAATTCAATCTGCTCAAGAAGTTCTATTTTACAGATAGCATCAGGTCAGGTATCATTCCATGTAGACGGTACATCAGTGTATCTGTTTGGTGTGGCATCAGATGTTGGCTTAACTGGCACTAGCACTGAATCAACTATAGGGGAGCTTGTGGATTCCAAATGCCCTGAACAACCCTCCAAGAAGAAGAAGCATAATACTAATAATGTAGTAAGTATATTATTGTACAATTTATTATTGTTAGTGACAAACCTTATGGTAAGAAATAGATAATTAAAGTATAGAAAGTGATAATAATCATCCCAGTAGGTGGTCATAATTGTTTATTCCTAACCTGTTTTCAGGAAATAGTGCCTATAAATTTAGTCATGAAATCAACAAAAGACATATTGTCCGATAAACTTCTAAAGACTGCCGTCAAAATGATGACAACACAACGAAAACGTAAGAAAGTTTCATATCTATTTCTAAAACTAATTAATATTCAGTTTTGTCTACTATATTAAGTTTATAATCACTTATTGATTTCTTATATTTACGCGAATACTACACATTGAAATCAAACTATTTTTTAGGATTTTATCGTGTTTATAGTTCCCGACGTTTCGGCTGCTTTACAGCAACCATGGTCACGGGAGGACTACGAAGACGTAGTTGAAAACTTTACCAATCCGAGGTGCGATTATTGCTAGTTGAAAACTTTACCATTATTGCTAGTTGAAAACTTTACGAGTTGAAAACTTTACCACCGACCGATTTTGGAAAGTTTTCAGAGGGTTTGCGTTGGCTTCGGAGGAGTATTGTTTTGTTGTAGAGGGGTGTTGTTGAGGAGGTTAAGGGCCCTTATTAGGGCCAAAACTTGGATTTCGATTTTCAAACGACTTTGGCTTGTACACTGGCTCTGAATTGCTTGCGTATTGGTTCGGTGGATTGTTGCCCGCTTGGGCTTGAGGGGGATTGTGGAATGGGGTCAGACATGGACTCCACTCCAGGTATCTCTAAGGGAGGGGGCAAGAGGCGCCACGAGAAGGTGACGGAGTCGGAGTTTTCCGCTTCGGACACCGACTCGATGGTGCTAGAGCCGAAGGTGGCGTCTGCGCGACGCGGGAAGGCGACAAGCGCTAAGAGGGGCACGGGGATCACCCGCGCTAGGGCGGAACTGCGGAAGGCAGAGGAGGAGGACAGGGAGGAGGCTCTGGACCAGGCGTTGAAGGCCAGAGCGTTCCGTAAAGAGCCGGTTGTCATCCTCAACCCCATTGTGCCGGATGGCATTGAGGTAGAAAGCCTCCCCCCTGAGGAGCTTCGGGCGCTGGCCGGCCAGAATGCGGCCAGCATTTTGGAGGTAGCGAAGAAGTCGGGGCACCTGCAGGGGCCATTAGTGAAGAGGCTGAAGACTGCAGCGGCCAGTCTCCAAGAGATTGTGGACGTGCTGGCGGCGAGGCCGGAGGAGGACGAGACGCGTCGCCTCCGCAGGGACAATGGACTCCTTCGCAGGGAGGTTGACGCCCTGAAGGCGGAATTAGCGGCTCATCGTCGGGAGTTCGAGGATATGAGATCCTCGATGACGGCCGCCAAAAGGTCGCCGCCGCCTCTTCCCCCGCCTCCTCCTCCGCCTGCGTTCGATGGCAGTATGTTGGAAGAGCTCCGGCGCTCCATTGTTCTGTCGGTGGGGGAGATGGTGGATGCCAAGTTGGCTGGCATCGAGGAGCGGCTACTGCCGGCGGTGGTACATCGCCCTCCGTTAGCGGCGGATCGGAGGCGGCAGGTGGCTTCCACCGTGTCGGAGGTGGAGGGTCCGGTGAGGGCTCGACCGGGTCCTTCAATAGTGAAGGCGAAGCCGGTGGGAAGGTCAGTGAGGGTGAGCAATGCCTCCCTAACCCCGGACCAGACGCCGCCAGTGGTGACTCCTGCTGCTGTAAGCCAGGAGGAGGAGGGGTTCACAACCGTAACCCGGCCCAAGAAGGGCAAAAAAAAGAGTGCCCCGGCGACGTCTCCAAATGTCCCGGCTGCCCCGAGGGCTCGAGAGTTGGTTCCAAAGCCGAAGCTCACTCCCCCTCGCACCTCCGCAGTGGTGATCACCATGCGGGAGGAAGCGGGTGCTGCGGGGGCTTCCTATAGCCAGATTTTGGCAAGGGCGGAGGAGAGGGTGGACTTGCAGGAGCTGGGCATAGAGTCCCTCAAGTTCCGCCGCGCTGCCACGGGGGCCAGGGTTCTGGAGCTGCCGAAGGGGCAGACGGAGGAGAAGGCCGACCAGCTGGCCGAGAAGCTCCGTTCGGCGCTGGAGGGGATGGCCGATGTCGCAAGGCCCGTGATGTCAGCAATGCTGCGCATCACGGATCTTAATGACTCGGTCACCAAGGAGAGGGTGGTGGCCGCAGTGGCTAGGGCCGGGGGATGCGCGGAGGCCCTAGTTAGGGCGAAGGAGGTGCGACCGGGCCCGAGAGGGATGGGGGCGGTGTTGGTCAGTTGCCCGGTGAGGGTGGCGAAGCTGCTGGCCGATGCCGCTGCTGTCAAGATCGGGTGGGGCTCGGCCAGGGTGGAGGCCATGCAGGAGCGCCCCATGCGCTGTTTCCGCTGCATGGGCCTCGGCCACGTGAGGGCCATGTGCCCTTCTAGGGTGGACCGCACAGGCTTGTGCTTCCGATGTGGTCAAGGGGGCCATGTCATGAGGGTCTGCACTGCGGCAGTGAGGTGCGCAGTGTGTGCGGATGCCGGAAAGCCCTCGGGGCACCAGATGGGGGGAGGGGATTGCAACCCCCCCCGTACGAACGGAAAGGTGGCCGAACGGACCTCAGCCACCAACAGAGAGGTCGGACGCCAGGCGGCGCAGGAGGAAGCTAACATGTCGGAATGAATCTAGAACGACATGTTAACTTCCTCCAGGCGAACCTAAACCACTCCGCCGCGGCTCAGGATCTGTTCCTGCAGTCCATGGCGGAGTGGGAGGTAAACGTAGCGGTGGCCTGCGAGCCTTATTACGTTCCCCCGCGGTCTCACTGGGCGGGGGACTTGAGCGGAGTAGTGGCCATAGTGACGAGGTTCAGCTCGGACACTCCCCTCTCAACTCTAGAGAGGGGAGCTGGCTACGTGGTGGCGAATTGGGGGGGATACGTGATTATAGGCACGTACTTCTCCCCCAATCGCACCCTGGCGGAGTTCGAGATCTTCCTCGACTCGGTCAGGGCTGCCTCTAATAGGTGGTCGTCGGGTCACACGGTGGTGCTCGGCGACCTCAACGCCAAGGGAAGGGAGTGGGGTAACCCTACAACTGACCCCAGAGGGAGGGCCGTCCAATCGTGGGCCCTGACGTGCGGTCTGACCCTCCTGAACAGGGGGGCGGTCCATACCTGCGTGCGGCACTCGGGGGGGTCCGTGGTGGACATGTCGTTCGCCACCCCTGTTGTTGCGCGCAGGATCACGGACTGGAGGGTCGAAGTCGGGGTGGAGACACTGTCAGATCACAGATACGTCCGTTTTAGTGTCTCCACCCCCTCAGGTCGGGCGGCCCCTCTTAGGGGGCCCAGTCGCTTCCCACGTTGGGCCGTGACCCGAATGGACCCAGAACTGGCAGAGGAGGCCGCCTTAGTCCAGCGGTGGGCCTACCCCCGAGTCTCGGAGGGTGCCACCACCGAGGATCTCGCTGGACGCATGCGCAGGGCCCTCACGGCGGTGTGCGACGCTAGCATGCCAAGGGCTCGGCGGTGGACTGACAGAAGAAGGGTCCACTGGTGGTCGGCCGACATAGAGAGGAAGAGGGAGGTCTGTGGCGCTGCACGGAGGGAATACGTGCGGTGTCGCAGACAGAATGGTCGAGACCCGGCCCGGGAGGCTCGCCTGAGGGAGGCTCTAAATTGGGCCAAAGATGAGCTCGGGCGGGCTATCTGTCGGGCCAAGGAGCGGGCGGACCGGGACTTCCTCCGGGAGCTGGACCGGAACCCGTGGGGTCGTCCGTTCCTTGGGGCCCGGAACAAGCTCGCGGGACGGATGGGAACACCGGCCACGGAAACCCTTCCCGCGGATCTTCTTGGCCGAATAATGGGGGATCTTTTTCCGGGCCCCCCGGAGGAATTTTCACCCCCCGTGATGGCGCCGCCCAGCCCAGGGCCCGGGGAGGGGGGACCTCCTCCGCCACTAATCAGTGACGAGGAAATGGAGGGGGCCCTGGACCGTCTCCGGAGGCGGAAAAAGGCGCCGGGTCCTGATGGGATCCCCGGGTCCATCCTGTGGCGGACCAGGAAGTTCTTGGGGGGCCGGCTGCGGGAACTGTTCGATGTGTGTCTCACCACCGGACAGTTCCCGAGTCAGTGGAAGGAGGGGAGGGTCTGCCTTCTCCCCAAGGAGGGTCGTCCCCCGGAGCAGGCATCGGCCTATAGGCCCATTGTCTTGCTGGACGAGGCGGGAAAGGTCTTCGAGCGGATCCTTGCGTCTCGCCTCGTCCAGCACCTGGAGTCGGTCGGACCCGGACTTTCGGGGGCCCAGTGGGGGTTCAGGGCAGGTCGTTCGACCATTGACGCCCTGAACCAGCTGAAGGCCTTCACCGGGGAGGCGGTGGAGAGGGGGGAGGTGGCACTGGCGGTGTCCCTAGACGTGAGGAATGCCTTCAACAGCATCCCGCACGAGACATTGGAAGAGGCGCTCCGATTCCACGGGGTGCCTCCATATCTGCGGGAGCTGTTGGGGGCGTACTTGAGGGACCGCCAAGTCCTTTGGGAGGACAGGGAGGGAAGCCTGTGCAGGAGGCCAGTCGAGCGTGGGGTTCCGCAGGGCTCAGTGTTGGGGCCCACACTGTGGAACGTCGGCTTCGACTGGTTGCTCCGAGGGCCGCTCCTTCCCGGGATGAGGGTGTTGTGCTACGCGGATGACACCCTCGTCATGGTTCGGGGAGGGAGCTGGGAGGAGGTGGCGCGCAGGGCGACGGTCGGGACCTCTCTGGTGGTGGACAGGATCCGGCAGTTGGGTCTCGAGGTCGCCCTGGAGAAGACGGAGGCCCTCCTATTCCATGGGCCGCGCCGAGGGCCTCCGCGGGGGGCGAGTATCGCCGTCCGGGGAGAGGCGGTGCGGGTGGGGGCCCAGATGAAATATCTGGGCCTCATACTGGACGGGCGGTGGAGTTTCGGGGCGCATTTCACTCGTCTAGCCCCGAAACTAATCTCCACCGCCGCTGCCCTGGGCAGGTTGTTGCCCAATGTGGGGGGGCCCAACTCCTCGTGCAGACGGCTATACTCCGGGGTAATCCGGAGTATGGCCCTGTACGGGGCCCCAATCTGGGCAGAGGCTCTCACCGAGGGGAATAAGAGGCTTCTTCGGAGGCCTCAGAGGGTGATCTCGGTGAGGGCCATAAGAGGGTACCGGACGGTGTCCTGGACGGCGGCCACGCTCCTGGCGGGAGATCCCCCCTGGGAGCTGCAGGCGGAGGTGTTGGCCGTCGTCCATCGGTTCCGGGCGGAGGAGAGGGCGAGGGGCGTCGTACCGGAGTGGGAGGCGGTACGGCGTGAGAGGAAAAGGGCCCAGGAGGAGGTGGTCCAGAGGTGGGGGGAGCAATTGGCTACCCCTACATATGGCGGGGAGATTGTGGAGGCAATCCGCCCCCAATTGGTCAACTGGCTCAAGAGGAGGGGCCAGTTGACCTATAGACTGGTGCAGATACTTACCGGGCATGGCTGCTTTGGTAAGTATCTGCAACAGATCGCTGGGCGGGAGACGACCCCCAAGTGCCACGAGTGCGATGCACTCGTGGACACGGCAAGCCACACGCTCCGGGAGTGTGTGGTGTGGGGGTCGCAGAGGCACGACCTCGAGAGCGTGGTCGGAAGGGACCTCTCGCTGCGGAGCATAGTGGAGGCTATGCTTCGCGACAGGGGGTCCTGGGAGGCGATGGTCTCCTTCTGCGAAAATGTCATGTCGCAGAAGGAGGCCGCGGAACGGGTCAGGGAGGAGGACGCTCTGGCTGACCCGATCCGCAGAGCAAGGCGGGGCAGAAGAAGGGGGCGATATGCTCGCCTCCTGCCCCCGCCATAAGAGGGTTCTAGACGGCATACAAGCCGGAAGGGGGCCGGGGGGCCCCCGAACCCGAGGTAACCGCCGGGGCGTCACGGTAGCGTGCTCGTAGAGCGATCCCGTGGCGCCCCACAAAAGGCAGAGAGGGCGGCGCTGGGTTTTAGTGGGTAGTCTGGACTTCTTCCAGGAGCCCCACATAACCGTCCTAGTCCCCCCGGGCTTGGGCGGTATGCGTAAATGCATTTCCCAGCGAAAACAAAAAAAAAAAAAGGACTACGAAGACGTTAGGACAACGTTAGTATGTAATAACGTGTAAACGTCGGGAACGAAAAATCAAAAATATAATCGCGATAAAATCCTAAAAAATAGTTTTATTTCAATTTATAATCACTTTTTCAGCTGCATTTTGTATTAGTATGCCTCTAAGAATAGACACATTGGCCATTATTCACCGCAATACCAAGTTATTGGACCTGTACACTGCACTTGTGGAGGCGGCGTGCAGATCGCTCAGACTATTAGAATGTGTGCTTTTGGAACAGTTAGGTGAGTTGTCTTATAATGTGCATAATATAATAAGGAATAAAATAATTTTGGCTGGAAATAGTTTGAAGCTACAATATTTTGTTATGATGTAAATGTATAGGTCAAGAGGGAATTGGCGATGGAGCTGGTCTACGTTTACCGGAAACCTTCCACTATCTGCCTCAAGAGCTAGGGCACTTCATTACTAGAATAGTACCCAAAAACATACCCGATGAAAGTATGGGTAAGTTTTTTTTTAATTATTATACTTTATTAGTACCCCACATGCAAATATCTTAAAAATTGTTAATCAATATGTAAAATTGTTATTAAAACATCTTTTAATAATTTTGAATGACTAATTAAATTAAAGAGACGTGCCAATATTGTTTACTAGCTCCGTAAAGTAATGAAAAATAAGGTTTACATATAAGATTGTAAAATTTTCCGTTAGTTTCTGGATATTTTGGCGAAGTTTTTATTTTCATTTATTTACAGAAAAAGAACGACGTATTCTCCACGAACAGTTAGGTCTACCATTAAAGAAACCAGTGTTCCGTAGAGGTAATGCATACACTGATAACAGCAGTGGTCGGTTGGTGAACCCACATGAAGCTGTATCACTGCCTCCTTCAAAACCTGACGTCATAGTGGCACTAGTCTACGGCAGATATACTTACCACCATTATATGCAGGACAATTTTAACGACGATGGATGGGGCTGCGCATACCGCTCAATGCAGACAATATTCTCATGGTTTAGGTAAATATAGCAATTTTTCTCTTCTCAGCTTAGTCTGACTTTCTAAGAAATCGAATGCATACCAGAAATAGCCAGCATAGTTGTTGGCCATTGTTTGGTCAATCTGGCCCAACATGCTGATTCAGATTAAACATGATGTATTACCATAAACACACTTTATTTTCAGGTTCCAAGGTTATACCAATGTTGCTATACCAACCCATAGAGATATTCAACAGTGCCTTGTTAAAATTGGAGACAAGCAGTCCTCGTTTTTAGGCTCGAAACAGTGGATAGGCTCTACGGAAGTAATGTTCTGCTTGGAGACACTATTAGGTGTGCAGTCGAGGATCATATTTGCCAACACAGGAACAGAGTTGCAAAGCTATGCGCCTGAATTAGTCCACCATTTTCAAACACACGGGAGTCCCATTATGATTGGTAAGTTACCTAATATCTGAACCCAGTACCCGCTTTGCAAGTGTTGTTTTGTATATTAAAAAGTTAATTTACTTGTCTTTAGGTGGTGGAGTTTTGGCGCATACAATATTAGGGATAGAATATAATTCCGTCACAAATGACACTCGCTTCCTAATCCTAGATCCTCATTACACGGGATCCGAAGACTTAACAACTGTAGTCAACAAGGGATGGTGTGGTTGGAAAAATTCTGATTTTTGGAACAAAACTGCTCACTATAATCTCTGCTTGCCACAGACTAAACCTGGTATATAATTTCCGGAATGAGACTTAAAAAATAACTATTTTAAATATCATACTATAATTCCAATATTGTCTGTCACTGGTTCTTTGGCTCGTACCGACTGTCAACTACACCAATGGGCGCATAAAGCTGTGATAATTATGGGCTTCAACAAACTTAAAATTCCACTAGTGCATTTTTTTTTTCGAATAGTTATGTCGCTTAGAGCAGACTATAAGATCATTAATAATAAATTAATTTTGGTGCATACATTTCTAAATAAGCCACCACATAATACTTAGCTAAGAATCTTTCTACTTCGCTTGATACTTTTGATCGCTGCGCTATCACCGCAGCGAAGAACCCGCTACATTAAACTTAACAAACACTGCGGTTTGTTTGTTACAATGAAAGCTCATTATTTTGTGTTCTTTCACTCGTAGCGCCCAAAATTATTGTACCTATAAAAAAAAAACTAAATAGGAAAAAGTTCAGATAGATTTAATTAATATTATAATATAGTAATGTTGTGTTATTTTCTGTTAAATATTTATTTGCAGACATTCAGTATCGCTTCTCTAGCACTTTTAGGGAATAGTAGACACACAATTATTAACTACATGTGCTCTAATAATAAATGTTGATACCCTGGTCCGTGAATCGTCCCGTTCACATTATAACCGTTTTACTATTATGACAAAAAATATCAAGCTGTAAGCTAAATGAAATATATTTTGTACCAATAAAACTTAAATGAAAATATTGCGCTATTTTTATTTTATTCTAGGTACGCCTACTCGCGTAAAAGAGAAATTCAGTTATGGGATAAATATTGTAATATTTTTATTTACAAATGTCACAGAACATGAGACTTACGATGACTATTTTACCTACGATTAGTTCAACACAGAATACATACAATTTATTTTCTTATCACAGAGAAATAGATAATCAGAAAACTAATTTGAGGCTAATAAGAACAAGGCACAACAGTAAATGTGGACGAAGTCCTCCAATTACAAAGAATGTTGGCAGTAGAATCTTGCCCAGTCAAATAGACCTCTTATTAATTTATTACAATACTCATTTAAAACTTCTTGGGTGTCAATTTAGATAACATTAGGTGTGTGTGAGTACATGCACAAATAAATAAGAGAAATGCTTACATACAGTTGTACAAGTCGCATTTTATGCTTATACGTAAAAAAACCCTTTTGTAATACTATAAATATAATTACAATGTAACTTGAAGCTTATTATTCTCCGTGCATTAGCTGTAAAATATTTTACTATGGTACGCTGCTGTACTTGAAACAACAATATCCACCCATATGTAGGACTCCCAACATTTTAATAAATTTATAATGACATCACAAAACATTTTTCATAAGAAAGATGTATGTAACACCATTAAACTAAATTTGGACGTGTCTAGGACATTTTTAATACAGAAGCCGAATCCACCACATCTCTGTCTCGAGTCTGATTGCCGGTCTGCTCTGTACGCGCATTACGCGATAAAACAAAGCATAGGGATGACTAACGTACCGAGTCAGTGAATACGATAAATATTTTTTTATCCCGAGAAATGAAAGAGACTCTCGGAAGGTACGTAGTCGTAGTAGGTATAGCCACTAGATTACAAAGGCTTTAATATTAAATAGCGATCATATTTATACACGATTTGACCCAAACATTATCATTCCTCCTTTTTAAGACCTTCATTTTCTTTGTTGACTAGTTTGGCTACGTCTAATTACAGTTCGTTATAATGTTTAAAGTATTTCTAAGTCACAGTGTCTAATTTGCGGAAACTTTTTCTGAAATGAGATAAAAATATAATATGAGTCAAAAGTTGAATCAGAATGTTTCGTTATTCCTACTTGGGTTATGCTACGACTTTACCGGCCGTTCGGAATGTCGTTCCTATGAAGAAGAAAGGGCAAGAAACTCCATGGTTGCTGTTTTCATAAGGATGCTATACATTTTTGTAAAGTACATTGTTATGAGTACATGAGAATAATGTAGGAACGGCTAGCCTGGATTTTTTATTAAAAAAGTACTTTCTGTTTTTTTTTGGCAAATAGTAAAAAAAATATTATGACTACTTACCCTAAGTTTCAGTTCTATTCGGTCGATTTCCCCGCCCAGCATGTCCACAATGTTTTCACCGTGCTTAAGCAGAAATGCTTCTACATCATCAATTGTGTCAATTTTTTTCATATCCTAGAAATTCACCCAATGTTAATGCAACGGATTTAGGACTTGCAATAAAAAAAAAATATTGTATAATTTATTATTCTCAAGTAACTCACGTCTAATAAAACATTTAACTCATGTTTCTCTAAATATGATCTTGTTAGTGCTCTACCGTCAAAGTCGACTTCAGCCTGTAATACACAATTTCAACTTAGTAACTACAATAGTAATTTCGAAGACAACAGACACAAATTAAACTAGTCTTGTTACCTTATATCTTATTAGATTACTTCCTATATCTATTCCTTTGACGTCATGGATGGCTCGTATCATGACATCTCGTTCTAAAACGCTATTTATTTCATCTAACTGGTCTTGGGGTATAGATCTGGAACATAGTAAAAAGGTATTAATAGTAGCTATTTAAGCTATAAGAATAAATAAAATATATAAGGTGGAATGTAGTCATAGAGAAATCTAACTCCTTCAGCAAGTGTCTTGAAATTGAAAGAGCTATTCCATGGAAGTCGAATAGCTATGTTACAGCTATCAAAATAAAAAAAATGCATTGAAATCGGTTTATCTGTTTTAGAACAATAATGGCACAAATAACGGTTTTAAATTTAACACACCTCTGTTTGCTTTGCATCGAGGGAAAGTAGATTATCATAGACGAGCTTTTACCCGCAGCTCACTTGATACCTCATTGAAACATATCCTATAGAACTCAGGGATAATGTAACTATTATGTCTCTCACCACACGGGCTATACCCGGAGCTTTGGAAGGCTTGCGGACATAGAAGCCCTTTTTGAGAGCCTTTTTTGAGAATTTTAATGTTATGTTACACAGCGAATTGATCTCAACAGACGGAGGAACTATTGCAGGAATATGGAAAGATAATTGGACTATGGATTGAGGTTAGGATGGATATGGGATGGGAATATTGGAAGGGTTGCGGACACTTGCCATAATCAGCTTGTATGTCATTACTATTGGCGGGTGGCGACTCGCCGCTCTTTAGGTGGGCCCCCTAGGAAGGCTGTCATATAAGACGATGGCTGAACACTGGCGCGAGCGGCTCAGGGGTGTATAGAGGTGTGCTGCGCTTTCTCCCGTGATTACTCGCGGCGTTATGCCCTTTAACACTTCCACCCCTGGAGGATTATATTATTATTATTACTATAGATATGCCGTGTGTTTTATTACCTGCCCACTAACGCGTTCACATTACTAAGTATAATAAATGAGGCGACAAAAGCGAGCACCGTGCCGACGAGTATGCTGCCGATTGCGTCTGGCAGTGGGTTCCCCGTGTACTGGGATATGGCCATACAACTCGCCGCCATTGTCACTCCCGCGACAGCCGCGGTATCTTCCAGTAACACAACGTTTACTGAAGGATCCGAGCTACGCATCACTGCAACATACAAAACATGTTGAAAGGCAAGTCCATCTCACTTGGGGTACCAGACGAGGATTTCGTTTTGTAGGAGGATTTTACTTGTCTTTCCGATAATTTATTCTAAAGGAAAAAACATTATACAAATATAGATTGTTATCCATGTCATAAGTGCTAACATTTGAATAATGCTCAGGTTTTCTTAAATAATTGTAGAGACGATTAAAATTGGTCAAAATAAAGTGCTTAGGCTGTGCGTCAGGGGGAAGGCTTGACCCATTGCCTCCCCCTTTATCTGCGCCTGAGGGGTAGGTTAGTATAGACGAGGATGACATGAGGAGTCGCCATACGCACTCATTCCGTACTGCTAGAGGTTCAATTACCAAGATACTAATCTTGGTCATGTTTCGTAAAAACAAGTCTGCGGTCATATTTGTGTACTTACCATATTCATACAGTGTCATATTGGCTTCCTTCGCACCTTTCCTAACAGCGTTTAAAGCTACCATCAGGGTGGCGCCTTCGGAGACAACAGCCCCGCCGAGCACGAAGTACGCCTGAAAATATAAAAATAATTTATATATCTTGATTAGTGGGTACCCTACAGTTGCACTTAGGATTACCTTTCGGGTAGTGAAAACCCCAAAATCTATGAAATAAAGGAGAATTAAAAATTACTTTAAATAAAAATACAAACATGCATGCGATATATTGCAGTGCATATTTCGCTAATAGGGTTTGGTCCCAATACTTATACCGGGCACAGTATTTAGTGTAGATGTTATAGGGGGTGAATGTATTATAGATTTCACATCAAATGAAATCAGCAAAGATGACGGCTCAGCGTATGCCTAGTTGTATGAATTCAACATGCGCAAATTTGATGCTACCTGTACTATTGGTTACTTTGATTAAACTTACCCAATAGAAGTCGTGCAAAGGCTGAGGGTCTAGTATACCCATGACTCCATGGTAAAATGATAATCCACTACCTACACAAAATATACCAACTCCAGATATTAAGGATGACACATATCTCATGTTTGTGTAGCCATATGGATGAGCTGGATCTGCCATCTAGAAAAAAATAACAGAAGTTACAATATTTACCAAATTGTTAGGTACAAGAAGACTACTGCATGTGAAAATTCACTGGGCGGGTTTTAATAGATGTAACATGCGACTCTATCACAATGTATCGTTCGGCGAAACGACCAATAAGAGCGCTACGCGCTTAGGCGCCGGCCGTGAGAGCAGCCTGATTGGCTCGTTGCTAGGATCGCCAATCAAGCAATCAAGTGTCGCGTGTGTACCATACGTTGGAAATATTGTTTTTATTCCGTTTTTCAGTATTTCAGTATATTCAGTTTTCTGATAGACAAAACCCGCACGGTTTTGTCTATCAGAAAACTTGGTGTGTATTGTGTATGTAATTCGCTACCCAAATAAAATACAACCATGAGAGTTTAAAACAGGGTAATTTTTATCCTGAAGGTTCAACTGAGTTTGGGGATATTAAAAAAACGAAAATCACAAGTACATAGTTGCATGCACTGCTAGCTTCCTATAAACTAAGAACATACCTGTCCAGACTTGTGTATTCCATATGCAAGAATCAACTGGTTCACAGTATCAGCAAGAGAGTGGATACATTCAGAGAATAAACTGTGTGACCCCGTATAGAACCATGCACATAGTTTAAACAGGAAATTACAACCATTTCTGTGAAAAAAACAAAAAAAAAACTGAAAAATCATACCATATTCCATTAGGGTAAGAAAGTTGTATTTTTGTATAACCACATTTTACTTATATAGTTAAGGTAAATCCCAATGTTATTTGGGGGGGGGCGGGGTGGGCAGACAATCATTTCATTCTTTCCTGTCTGGGCAAATTTCAGAAATATTTTCATAATTTACACTGGGACAATTGTTACTGGAATCACCCCCAGTCCATTGTGTGGTACTTATAATTTGTTACGATACACAACTGGGACTCAAGCTCAGGACCTAATGTTCGGTGCACTTGTGATCAACAACAACAATATGACAGACAGAAATTTGTGTAATCAAAATGTAATAATTTGATAAGTTCTAACTTACATCCCTACAGCAGTGAGAACCACTCTGCCAGATCTTGTTTTTAGTCCTAAATCCTGCATTTGAAGGTGATGACGCCCATAACTCATTTCCCTTCTGTAATTTCTCAGTCTTCTTTTCACAGTAAATACATCTGTAAATTATTTAAAATTTTAGGTTTCACAAATTGGGTATATTTGATAATCTATCCTAACTATGTGACCTGAAAAAAAACATAAAAGTATATAACATAAACAATAAATATATAATATGTCTTATAGTAAAATATTGATATTAAATTCAAAAGTATTCCCCTCAAATGTATAGCAGGTACATCTAGAACCTTTTGTCTGAAATTTTAGTTGTAATACCATTACAAATCGATTAAGAGTTATATAAATTTGAGTGTTACATGTGTAAATTAAATAATAAATATTATGATGAATTTCTTTAGGTATGGGTATCCTACAAAACTTACCTTGTTCATATCTTCGTCTATCTAATTCCCTTCTTAGTAATTCCTTTTCAAGGGCATCTTTCGAACCCCACACCTAAAGATATCATAAAAAGTTAAATTACATAAGCAATTCACGAATGGCATCTTGAATATTAAAATCATGTAACCTCAAATGCTTTAGCTTCAACATCTTTCCGATAATAAACAGTTATTGGCGGCTCTGATTCATATGGCGATCTTCTCAGTACTTTAGGCAAGGACTCCAGATCAGACTGCTTCAGCAAGTATTCTGTCATAGCACGCATTGGTGTTATAAAATTACGCTCAGTGTAAGATGCAGAGAAATCTATTAGCAATCTCTTTTTAACTGAAACAAAAAGATTTACTTCTATAAATAATTTAAACGGCAACAAAAAGCATAACTATAATATACAAGTACCTGGTAATACAAATTAAATGTTTCAAGTTAGGTAATGCATATTGTATTTGGACCATTTTCTAATGTGTCAATGTCTCTTCTCAGAAGTTGGATCTGGTATCATTGAAAAATATGGATTTACCATATTGTATGTATATTGTACATCAATACTGAGAATGATAAATTATTTGGATCATATTATGTACTAACCTGGCTTAGGTGGTGTTTGTTTTTCCAGTGTTTGCTGATTTTTTTCAATAGTAACTTTAGTGACAACTTGATTAGTGTTTATTTCTGTTTTAACTATTATGTCCCCAGTTACACTCTGTTTTATTTCGTTTTGTGTATTCTTAATATCCGGTGACGGCTTAGATAAATCTCTGGCATCTATAGCCTTGCCCTTATACAAATGTGCGGAAGTAGTAATACATCTCCAGATTTCTTTACCGTCGTGAAAAGTCTTATGTCTTAGCATACGCGGTGCACCAAGACGTATCGAATGTAAATATCTCATTTCAAATGAATATTTATTTAGTTTTCTGTAAAAACATTTAGCGGCAGTTGACGGTAACATCACGAATACCTATTTGTGTAAAAAATCACCCGAAAAATACGATCATACAATTTTACGTAAATCAATAGATAGGAATCCTTAGTAGTGACTATTTTTACATTATTTTATACTAAGCGTGACACTAGTATTCATTTACCACTAAACCACTTGTAATCATTAACTGAGAAATATTTTGTCGATTGAAAATAACAGAATAGTAACCGTGCCGTGCGTGATGCTGCTGATGATGACAAATAAATATGACAGTTGGTTGATAGTTGTCTGTCCCTTTTGCTCTTAGATGTTGATCACTGTACGTCATTATCTCTCTTTGGCTTGGCAGCACTGACGTCCATGATACAAGTACGCTAGACTAATGATATCCTTTAAAATGACAGCTATCTATTGTGCCTATTTGAAGCGCCCCCAGCGTGGGGGAAAGGAACTAAATCTGACGTAAAATGCAAATGGCCGTTGTTTTGTTTACATTGTCTCCGTGTTTATAAAGTGATTTTGAAGGTTTAACGCGATTAAACTTGTTTTTTGTGTCGTATTAATATAGTTAATACATAAATAAGTGGTGTTAGTTAATAGGTAAACCATGAAAGAGTGCGTGTTATGCAAAACTCTTTACCAGAAGGGAAGTGGGGTTACATTCCACAAGTAAGTGAATTTACGGCTAATATTCAAGAAATTAAAACTTCTATTGATATTATAGGCACTTAAAAATGTGTTACTAATCTTATTTATACGTGATTACAACGCATTTGTCTTTGTATTATCGGTTTTTTATAAACAATAAAATTCAATAGTGCTGTAAAAGTTCCTTGTCGATAAAATTTATCGATATTTTTTCTATCAATATCTTAAATAGATAGAACGTTCAAGAACGTAAAAATCGCCGAAGACAGATTTGTATTATCAAATACATATTATTTTAAAACAATGTTTACTAATTCACAGGTTTCCGACAGACTAGAATTATGGCTCAAAAACATTGAAAAGCCTAGTTGGCGTCCGAAAAAATATGATTACATCTGTTCAAAACACTTCTCTGATGACTGTTTTATTAAACATAACTCATGTACTAGGTACTTTGATGATTTTTATTTTCTATTAATACCTTACCTACTCCATTGCTTCCCAAACAACATTACATTACCTCATTTCTAATTAAAAAACGATCCTTATTTAAGTAGGATCTAGCTAGTCACACACCACCCTTTAGTCCGGTTTCGGCTTATCCTAGGATTACCTACCCTACCCATGAGCGATTCGGCTAATCATTATCATTATTTGCTTCATCTTAGTATTAACCACTCGACTATTTTGGACATTAGCCATTGTTAAAGGAATGGATCATAATTATTTTCATTTTACTGCATGGGTAGGTTTAAGCATAAACATTTTTATCGATGTATCATATCACTGTCCCATCTCTATTATTAGTTCCATTCCCCCTCACTGCCGCTATCAGCGCCAAAATGGCGAAGATCAAATAGGCACACGATAACCGGGCTTATGATTAGTCCAGCGATGTATACCATAGAGGTCAGTGCTTGGTAGGCTCTAAAAGCTAGCACCCACTACTGTTATAATAGGTATGATATTTGTGCCTCAAAAAAAAATACAACAAGTTATGGCACTGTCAGTGTTGCCAGATTGGGTATTTTTTTCGCAATTCTGGGTAAAAATTTTGGCTCTGGAGAAATTTTGGAGAAATGAAATTCTTGGAGAAAAAAAAAATACCATGGAGAATTTTGGGTAATTTTTAGTTTCAGTGGGATTACCACAACGCATTTTACGAACGCTATGTCATACCCGTCATACCCATTCAGTGGGGATATGAAACGTAAAAAAAAAAAAAAGGTCATTCTGCTGCTTCAGTTTGGAAATTAGAACAGTATTTCAAGGAAAAAATAAGAAAAAGGCAAAAAGCTAAGCCGATATTATTAACTTTTTGCCTTTGGGTAAAACTCAAGCAAATTGTATCATTTTGGAGAAAAATAATTTCAAATTTGGGTATAAATAGAAAATCACATCTGGCAACACTGGGCACTGTCTTTATCTAGCAAGCATTCTGCGTGTCATCGATTAGTATAACAATACAATCGTAAAGAAAGAAGAAGAATTGAAAATATATTAGCAGAAAGAAGAAAACTCATAGAAGAATACGATACGAGATACGTGCTCTCAAAGCTATAGACAATTGCAATATCTAATCTATTACTCTCAACGCACTCTCTAATCTAGCACTTCACCGCTTGCAATTACCGATTACAAAATATATCAAACATCAATATTTTCATCGTTCGCGGTGTGCCTGTACCTGTACTAGGAAGAAAATGCCGGCAAGCAGCTTTAACTCATACTTACAGGACGCCAGAAATAATTTTGACGCTGTGCGACCCGCCCCAATTTGCAATGACACTAATCAATTGATGGGCCAATGCCATAATGTGCATGTATCCACTAATTGCTATTATGGGTACCATGATTTGAAACGACCTGAAAAGAACCACGTTGACGATGATTGCGAAATGTTAGAAATGGAACATCCGATTGCTGATCATACCTTTTTACAACCTGTATCAAGGAAGCGGAGTGCAGACAGTCGTGACTATCCTCAAAGCAAGCGTCTTCGGGAAGGTAAGTTTCACAGAATTAGTTGGAATCTCACTGAATGTATATTGACCTTGCTATACATAATTATTTGAAATAGATTCAGTGACATTTCATAACCTAACAAACATAATGTGTGCTTTTATAGAACACTATACAAAGTAATAATACCAGTACATCAACAAGATTGTGCTGAATTCGCTTTGTAGGAAGTCTCCCCTTGCCATGTAATCAGATGGTACCTACCAACCACATTTATATTTGTTTTAATTTTCTTTAACAGTTTTGTTGCAGTTTCAGAAAACCTAGTTTATGAATCATGTGAATACTTAATTTGATCATTTAAGGCTACACCTTCGGTATAAATTCAACAGGTGTGAGTTAGGGGTAGTGTTTGTTTAACTCATTAATTAGCCACATGCTCTGCACAGCTAATTTATTCTTTGTGTAAGCCAAATTAAATAGAATCAGAGTTAAGTGAGTTGATTGTGTTCGATTACTTAGGTTTCTTTGACAATACCTTAGGAGTGGCCTTACTAAATGGGCAAACTATATTTATAATTTTACTAAATGGTAACTTGAGCTGGTGCAGCTTGTGCAGTGTTAAGATCTTGTGTTCTCTGTAACCTGAAGTCTGGACTTAAACTTTGAGTAGTGTGGTTCTTATAACATTATAGTCAAACTACAGATGGTACTGAAATGTTATGCTCTAAATATTACAGAAGAATGTTCGGCTTTATATAAGCCCTTGGACATGCATAAATATATGGCCAGTATTTCACATAATGATAATGCAAGACATTATTACACTGTTTTATTATTGTAACATATAAACCTGTATGCTGATTTGTATATTATAATGTTAATGTGTTTACACAAAGATGAATGAAAAAAAATCTAATGTTAAACATTATTAAGTGGTTAATAGTTTTGTTGTACTACTATATACTTGCTCTATGGTAAATAGTAGTAGTCATAGAATAATAGTAGTAGGGTATTCTTCAATGAAAAAAAAATAGCAATGTAGAAATATATTGACCCAGTTAGTTTAATAAGAATTTCATGATGTTAGTGTTGTTAATTGAAAGTTACTTTCTGTAGAAAGAGGAAAGGAAGTGTTTTATAAAAAGACCATAGATATATCAGTCGGTTAACTATTTCTGTAGGTAATATTAAAATGTTCAACTTGATAAAGGCTTCCATGTTTCACATAACACTGCCCATGGATACTTATTTAAATCATGGGTTGCTCCATGATTTAAATAAGTCTCCATGGGCAGTCTGGTGATTTAAGATTTTCCAAAATTACCATATTAATTTTAATGGATATAACATGGTGACAATTTTAATGTCTAACAATGATGGCCCTGTTAATAGGCAATATTAAAATTGTGTCCAGTTAACTGCAAATATTATGTGTAAAAAATATAAATAATTTAATTTATTTTTGGAACATTCTGTTTATAATTTAGTTTTGGATCATGTTTACATTTTGAGAACCAAGAAATAATAGTTTCATTGTACAAAAATAAATCAAATTCTCTTTATGTATGTACACTGAATGTCAAATAAAATCAACAGAGATGGTGGCTCTGCGCATGCTGAATTCATACAAATTAGCATGCTGCATCTTTGTTAATTTCATTTGAGGCGCGCTAAATGTTTGTGTGTTTATGTTTATAATCTCTTACACTGTATTATTTGGAAGCATCTGAGATTTATATTGTTTTATATATATGCTTCCTACCTTGCACTTGTGTCGGATCAGCAGAAATAAGCATACAAATTTATCAAAATTAGTTAATTTGGTGATAAAATTCGGAAGGATAAAGATCCATAGGGAAGAAATCTAAATTCATAGTGACAAGATAATTTTAAAATATACTACTTACTCACATTTGTCATGTAAATGTATGTGTTAAAATTACCCTGAGTGTTTTGCAATCGAACTTACATTTATTGTAAACAATGCCAGGGTAAAATTTCTATTTACGTAATGAGTAGGTCTGAAACGTGACATTGTAATTTTAAACCTCCCCATGAAGTAAAATGAAATGTAACACCCGATTATTGTATATAACATTTTAAAATTCTATTATAAAACTCTACTTACCATCGTTTTGTACTTAAAACTGATAAGTTTAAGCCTTAATTCTGTTGGTACACAAGCAGAACTAAATGCATTGCCGTCCGGCTTACGGTCCTAATGTATGAACAAGAAAATATATTTAGTTGACACAATTAGTTTAGTTGTGATTTGTTGACAGCAGAAATACTGGCATCAATGTATGATAGTGAAACAGCAACAAAACTCGGCTCGGAGGCTTCCTGTACGAAACTTGAGGCCCAGTGTGACGAAGTTCGACTTTATTTCAGAGGGTACGGTGCCATCGACTACCAACTACAACCCCTGTTTACTACGCCCAACTCACAACAATCCAGACATATCTCGTTGTCTCATGGTCCATATGATCTAATCTCTGATGAAATCTCAACAATGACGTAAAATTAACTCAGAAATCTCCATTTTATCTACAGAAGTACAAAGAGAATACAATGAACCTGAGACAAACGAGAAATTGAACTTGGACACAAGTACAGAAGATTACATGGAATCTCTTTATTGGCACATCCATGGAGGAAACATTTTTCACTTGATCCAGTGTCTGTGACTTAACTTTACATGTGAATTGTATATGTGTGATATTTTATAATACCAGTGATTGGGACATTAAGAAATAGGAAATTAATTACCTACACTAAAAAATGTGTAATTTCTTTTTATATAGTGTAAGACTAATAAAAAATAGGCAAAAGGGAGGGTTTTTTCTTTAAATATAAAAGTATTTTTAAAAACTATTTATTATTATATATTACACAAAGTATTTATGTAAAAGATACATGTAATTATATAATAATAGGATACATTAATAACATTGAATAATACTAAAGTTTAAATATCAGGGAGTCATCAAACTTCTCAGTTTAATCTGGAAAAAAAGAAAACAACTAATTATTTCTATTTACTTTGTTTTTCTGTTGCAGGATGAAGATAAAGAAGCTCTAATATTATTTTTATTCTTTTCAGGATTCGCTCAAACGAAATGTTAACCATATTAATGGTTCAGTTTGGGTGTTTGCTCCATTTTTACTATATTTTAATGTCACCTTTTTGTTTTTCAGATGCTTCTTCCATGTGCAGCCTTGTTGGCACACGGTCAAGTCCAAGCCACTCTGCTTCCGCCTTTAATGTAAACATACCAACATTTTATATGCTGCATTTATATTATAGATTTGTATTTTTTATGTAGTCAACTAAATGATAGGCCGTAATAATTTTATATAAAAATTAACGTTAAACTGTGATATTCTTGTACCTGAATAATGTAATAAAATTTGTTAATTATTTATTTGTGTTTTATGCTTTGTTTATAAACATATATGTCACAGAATAGATAATAGTGCTACGAAGTGAAAATACGATTAAATATTATTCAAGTTTATTAAATCAGTCCAGCACAATACAAATTAGAAAAATAAAATCAAGTAAACATGAGACAGGTAAAGTATTTCTTTGTGCACAATATACAAAACAATTTCGTAGTCCACAAAATAAGCATATCATATTCTATAATATCGTATCAATCATAAATAAACGCTATAACAGCACATTCCTCTCATAACCTCTACATTTAAATATGTAAGCAAACCGTTTTATAACCAACCAACACCATGAAAAAAACGTGGCAGACAGTCAGATCTGTCAATCGGCAAAAACAAATATTTTGAGACAACATTACTAGCGCTTCACCTGTAGTACCTGCGTACTAAAGTTCATAAACGCAATGATGATGAGATCACAGTAGCAAGAGTTGTGACATTATATTATTATAAAGCTAGTAGATTAAATAGGTGAGTAAGTAGATATGATATAAAAGTAGGGGATTATAAACGATTAGCACAATTGATTAAATGGCAGGCATCTACAATACAGTACATGTTGCATTACCTCAGTCGGAGTGACCTCTTCGGTGTCTACTACATCGGGAAGTGCTTCTGCATTGGCTCCAGCTTCGTCGTGTGCGTTACCGCCACCGTCATCTACCTCTGTGTGACATGTCTGATCTGCCTCTGCTAGATCTCCGTTATGCATCTCCGAGCAATTAATTAGGTCAACTTTGCCTTCTTGACTGGACCGCGGGCTATTGTCGTTTAAGTCAGAAGGTTCGATGTCCATATGGACGTGCCCGGGCCATATATCGTAAGGGCACGCGTTCAGTTGATGCAACTGACCGTCACTTGAACTGAATAAATTCAATGAACCAGCAACATCTTGTAAAATTGATGATTCCGACAGTTCATTATTATGTTGGGGTGCTTCGTTATCGTTACTACCTGGTATCAATATAGGTATATTTTCTATTATGTCCCCGGACACGTCGCATACACGCATTCCCTCGTACTTAGAAAGTAATTCGAGGAGTCTCCTTCTAGTCTGTTGCGTATATCTTTCATCTGCGATGTTATTCAAAATAAGTGACACCAATGTTTCTAAAAACTCAGTAGTGCAAGTCTCTTCGCTCTTTAATAACAAAAATCTAACAATTTTGTTATCTATTTGCATTGTGTTCCCACAAACATTCTGTATGGACAGTGAATTACATTCGCTGTACATATTGGGCTCTCCAGAACTCGTCGAGACAGGTTCTTGTCTATTTTCCTCGTGAATACTCCCATTGCTTTGGCCTTCAAGTATAGAACTGTACTGAGATAAAAGATTACGTATGGACTGCAATACTCTTTGTCGTAGAGCATCCGAACTAATAAATTGTAGTTCTCGGAATAATTGAATCAAAAAATCTGGATGCGACTCGTTCACATCGATCAGAGCTGTTACTTCAGAGTAAACATTTTCCCTCAATAGATCGAACAATTTTGATGTCGCTTTATCTTGCCCTTCCCGACTGGTGGATGCTAAATTAGGGTTAGGCATTTCCGAAGTGCTGTCAATGTTTATATTACTCATTTGCGAGTAATCCAGCGTGAAATTCCGTCTGTTCGTTGAATTTTTGGCCGGTAATTTTGAAGACGACTTCTTTTTGCTGTTAGCGGACGAATTTAAATTATTGGAATGTGCCTGAACTATTTCCGGTATAGAGTTCGTAATGTTCAAGTTTCTGAAGGAGTTGGACGACAGCTCCTGGCGGTTGATATTGATGTTGGGAACATTCGCCGCATTATTATCGTCTATATTTCTTGAGTGTGAAATGGTCGTAGGGTCCGAATCGGGATTTTGGTTAACGTTTAAAACGTCCGGTGCGGATGAAAAAGAAAGTGATCTTTCGTAGGCGACGTTCCGCCTCGTGTACCGGTTGGGTATGTCGTCATTATTCGCTTGCGACGACGCATGGGCAATGTTTTGTGTGGAGCTAGCAGCGTTTGTGTTTCTCTTAGGTGTGATGCAAGGTGACGCGGCCGAAGACGTGTGATGCAACGTGTTATGAGATCTTTCAACTAGAGGGTGCGGGTTATGTGCGTGTCCAACGCTCAAATGTCCGTCAGCGTTCGCCTTGTTATTAGCGGAGAGAAGATTTTGACGAGAGTAGCTGAAAGAAAGTTATTATTTAAAATACCATCAGTAATTTCTTTGTACAAAATCTTGATTATATTCAAAACAGTTTAGTATTTCTATTCAAGTTAGTATGAAACACATCATATGAAATGTTTTATTGCAGTCATATTAGTACCTTTTATTGCCAAGCAAAAACTATATCGTATACGAGTTTAAATTAAAACCAATGGACAAAAATATACGACCCCAAGCAAACCAAAATCCTCACCATTAATATATATATTTTGTAATCGCAGTAATTGTTAAGATACTTATATAACTTTATAATTATAACTAAATATAATTTATATCGAAATAATATAACTTTCTTAATATCTGAAAAGAGAAAGTTATGAATATATAAATAATCTGCTTTTCACATTAATATTATGTTGTATGAAAGAGACCACTAAATATCCGATAACACAACTCACCTACGGAAATTGTCCCAATAGTTATTGGCTCTGTTCCCCGGCGGTACTTGGTTATTCAATGTATGAGATGCATTTTCAGCTCGCCAACGCTCTTCCAACTGTGTAATACAGATTAAAATATAACTTATGAGGTATGTTTCATGGTAACAGCAAAGTGTACCCCACTGTTTCGCTGAGTTGCATGCCCGCCACTGTACTACATATCTTACATGATTGAGTTGTTCTCTCAGTTGGTGTATCTCCCGTTGCTGCATCACGAGCTGCTGCCAGCACCACGCGCCCCAGAGACCGCAGCCGCAGCCGCAACTCCCCACCATGCCTAGTTCAAAGGAAAAATACGGTTCTACACAATTCGGCTTCCAAGTCGTCTTCCAGTCAACCCTGGTTCCGCTGATTTCTAATCTATCCACACAGCAACTTACGTTTGCTCTCATCGACATACGAGGCATGCCTTTTAAGTTCTGTCGTTTCCATATTTCCCGGCAATTTTGAATTTGGAACTGTTCTATATTCAAATGTGTTTAAATTTTGAATCTCAAAACAGTTGAAAGTATTAGGATTAATGCTATTGTTTAGTCACAGCGTCGATTGGAATCTGTCAGGTTACGTACGAAAATGAATATTTCTAAGGAAAATGTTCGTGCAATAATTTTCTACAACTTTAGAAGAGGCCTGTCACGGCTTCAGTGTTTTGAAGAGCTAACATCTGTGTTCAGTGATGAAGCCCCATGTCTGCGGACTATCGAACGCTGGTATTTAGAATTCCAGCGTGGACATACTAGTGTTAGTGACAAATATCGCGAAGGACGCCCAAAATCCGCCTTCACTGAAGATAACATCATTGCTGTGAAACAACTAACTCTCGAAGATCGTCATGTGACGTATCGAGAGATAGAGGCTCTATTAGGCATCTCAGGGACAACCATTCAGAAGATCTTGCATGAAGCGCTTGGTGTGAGAAAGCTAGTTTGCCGTTGGATACCGCATCTGCTTTCCGACGATCACAAGGCGGCCCGCGTCAGATGGTGTAAGAAAACTCTGCAAAGGTTCAACCGAGGAGAGTCAAATCACGTCTACGATATCATCAGTGGTGACGAATCTTGGATCTATGCCTACGATCCTGATTCCAAACAACAATCGACAATCTGGGTCTTTCAAGACGAGCCAAAGCCGACTAAAGTTGTTCGTTCTCGAAGCACTTCAAAGAAGATGGTGGCCACGTTCGTTGGAAAAACCGGCCATGTTGCGACTATTGCACTTGAAGATCGTAGAACGGTTAACGCAGAGTGGTATACCACAGTTTGTTTACCACAAGTCATCGCCGAACTTCGAAAATCTAACTCAAAGCGGCGCATCATCCTGCACCACGACAACGCAAGCTCACACAGCGCTCGTCAAACGATTGAGTATTTGAAGCAGGAAAAAGTAGAAATTCTTGACCATCCTCCATACAGTCCTGACCTAAGCCCTAACGATTTCTTTACATTTCCTAAAATTAAGAAAAGTCTTCGTGGTCAAAGGTTCCAGTCCGGTGAAGAAGCAGTCGACGCTTTCAAGTCAGCCATTTTGAACACCCCCACTTTAGAGTGGAATAAATGTTATAATAACTGGTTTGAGCGAATGGAAAAGTGTATTAAGCTACGTGGTGAATACTTTGAAAAACAATAAAAAGTACTATAAGGTTCTAGTTGTGTTTTTTTCTTCAAACGACAAAACTTAAAAGGCATGCCTCGTATATATTGGTTCCATATAGTTCAGAATTCCTAAGGCTTCATCTAATTGTAAGTAGCGATGGTGATAAAGACAAGTCAAATCATTTATTTCGTATAGGCCTACAGAGGCACTTACAAATTGTCATTTACATGTTTATTCATTACTACAACCGGATCGAAACGCGACCTCAACTGAGAAGATCCGGCGAGCAACGCAGCAGGCTTGTCTTTCTTTAATGATATAAACTTGCCAGTTCGTAGCCTTATTATTTATAGCCATATGCTAAAAGTCTACCGGCTAAGATGCAATGCGATACGATTCAATGGGAATGAATTGAAATGTGTACCTAACCTTTGGGTGGGGGCTCCACCTATGTTGAGCTGATGATGTAATAGTAGATACTAATACTATACTAATGCGCGAAACTTCGAGGAAATTGAATTTTGTAGATAATGTCGGTATGTTAGAAGCTTACCATAGGGCATCATCATGTTGAAGGGCATAGTCGGCGGAAAAGACATCTGTGGTGTTCCCATCAACCGCTCCATGGTCTGCGAGTGGCTGTTCTGGGTGAACTGGTTGCGCATGTCCTAAAACATCAACCATTATCAAAGTATTATTTCATTTGACTACGACTTCATATGTGAAAATGTGTAGTGCGAGTGCAAATATCAAACCTGATTAGATTTTGTGGTATTCCAACATGGAGGCGGTAGATGTGAATACGGCATGTTGCTAGTATTTTCGCCTACGAATATAAGAAAATTAAATTATGTAGTCCACATACATCATTTTTATATTATTATACAGGACGTTCAGAAAGGTAATTGTAATCTAGGTAGGCATTTGTAATCTTTATGTATAGTCAAAATTTCGTTGTCAATTTAAAAAAAAACTAAATTGTTTGCCTGTGAACAATTTTTTTTTAAATCCACATATCCAAATTTTGGCTTCACATAATCATTATAAATGAGTTTAAGAAGCGCAGGTCTCCAGGTTAGTATACATTTCTGAATCACCTGTCATTAGGTATTATATTCGCAACTTACTGTTTTGGGAAATCGGCGGAACCATATTCACGTTAGAAGCTTCAACTCTTGGTTCGTGGCGTATATTTTGGTTTGTGGTATTCGATTGTGTTACCTGTGAATTAAAATTGAAATAAGTATAGTTTCATTTAACTCCTGAAATAAATGATAATGTGTTTGTACAACATACATTATTCTCATCGCTCTGTCTTTCTTGAGGTTGTCTCCGTCGAGTCCTATTCCTTTGATTCGACTTATTTCTTGAACTGTAAATGAAAACAACGTATTTATTGATATGCCATGCAGTGTAACATCCGAGGTATATATAAGGAATTAGTGGAAGATACATGTCGCTGGAATGTACAGGTCAGGCTTCGCCCGGCATATTATGATATAATCATCAGATGCGCAAGCTCATATCTAGCATGTAAAAGAACGCCACCACGGTTTTGGAATCCATTATTAATGGAGGCCATTCTACTTAATTTTCTTTTCTGTGGTTACAATTTGGATTAGATTAAATGTAGTGTGTGTTGTTTAATGTTATGTATTTGTTGCAATACGAACAGGATTGCAGGAGAATAATATGTAAAATAAACATACCTATCAGTATCGCTTCCATAGGCGCCTCCGAGATGAGTCGGCAGCGCAGGCGCGGCTCTAGCTCCCATGCCATTATCCCCGCTGCCCTGCACACACTAAACTAAGAATTGGCTAAAAGCTCGACTGGATCGCTTACGTCAGTTTTGGCAATCCATTTTACTGAATAATGGAATGCCTAAACTAACATAAGCAATCAAGTCGAGCTTGCGGTATTTTTCAAAGGAAATTATATTTTTAAAGAAAATTGGAGTTCGTTTCTATGATGTTTAATAGATATTCGAAAGTATATATGTACATGCAACATACGTACCCTAAAGTGTTCATTTTCTCTGGAGTCTTGCGAATCTATGAGTATTTGTTCAGATCTAGAATCGGGCTCACTGATGTGATCTTGTTCACTGCAAAAAAAAAGAAACTAATGAAATTCCCTTCAGCTAGTGGTAGCTGGTCCGTAATCATACATTAATAATGTTGTATACAGAATGAGTGGTTCAAGTGGGCGTGGATGGCCAAATCCGAAACAACAAGGTATAGCAAAAAAAGCTCAAAATAGTTCGAGGCGCATTTTAATAACAGCTAATACTGCATTAAAAGTTTTTTTTTTATATATACATAGCCGGCATTCGAACCCGTTGATATTGAAAAACTATACTCATCAAGTTCTAGTAAGTAAAGATATACGGCAAATTGAAATGTGACTAATTTTTCGAATTTTATCGCGTTTATTTTATGTTTTTATGCTCCCGACGTTTCGGCTGCTTTACAGCAACCATGGTCACGGGTCCTCCCGTTTCACTTCAAGGTAGTATTTGCGTAAATACAAGAAATCAATATATATATGGCAAACTAAAGAAAAGTGTAAATGTATCATTTCTGTCAAGGAATAAAAGTAAAAAATACCATACCTGTTATACGATTGATTGACGACCGAAGCGGTTCGCGAACCCGGCTGAACTTTTTGAGTTTCGGTACCGGAGCAGGACACTTTCTGCAGGAGAATAGCAAGGATATTACTAAAGTTTTTAAGGCGTATAAATAAACCAATATCAACTTTTGAGTGCTCTCTTTTTATAAAAAAATAGTACCTCTCTACTTTACTCGCAGTGATTGCATTATCAACGATACACTGTGCGCTCAAAAATTATATGACTTTCGACATAAATGATTTCTATAATTTTATAAAAGGGTAACCTTACTCTTACTTAATTAGGGTTTTGTTTTCGTTAGCAAGCCCAGCCAGCCTGTATATAATACAAAGTATGAGTATACCCCGACTTCCTTGTTGAGCAATGCTTCTAGCTCGCGCTGCTTGTCGGCGAGCAGCGCGCGCAGCTGCAGCTGGCGGCGCTCGGCCGGCCCGACGCACCCCCCGCCCCCGCCCCCGCCGCCGCCCCCACCCGCACCGCCGCCCCCGCCTGCGCCCGCGCGGACCTCTTCGTTCACCTTCTTCTGCTTGCGACTCACTTCTATGATAATGCAATGACAGTTGCTCAGAAAATAATAGATAATACGGTCCTTGTATTAATAAATCAATCTCAACTTTGATAGCCAACTTCGATACGCTCTTGATTTGTAATTCTTTTAGAATAATATATTAGGTGCGTACTCGAGTTCTGTCTCGAGACTTGAAAACGTTTTATTATTAGGCCTTAGCGACACACAACTTTCATTATTACACATGGTTTTATAGTACCCACAAAGTTCAAAGTCCTCAAAAAATTTTTTTTCTGTATTATGACTTGAACATTGCAATTATCACGTTTGACGCAATGATATTACGATTGTCGTGTTCAAAATTACATTAAATTAAAAGTCTTATTTATAGTGCAAATAATGTGGTTTTTAAGTGTATCTCACCTTTGTTTGATATCATGTCCTTAATGCGTGCGCGTTCACCCATTATCTTCTCGGTTTCTAAGCGAAGGTCTTGTGCTAATTCTTGCAACGTTGCGATATTGGCCTCGTGACCTGAAACATCATACTTTATATCAATAATAATAATACTAACAAAATAAAACAATTCGATCTGAACCGGTGTTTTAATATAATATTTTATTGTTTTTTGTGTTAACGATAATATCTGTCGATAACGCGATAAGGTATTGTATTCCCACTCACTCTGTTGTTGTTGTTGCGTGTGGTGTTGCTGCGAATGTTGCTCGTTGGTGAACTTGTGTCGTTGCGGCAACGTGTTGCGCACACGACACACACTACCGTCGTTGGACCAACCGCCCAGGCTGCCCTCTGATTTGCTAAAAAAAATAGAAAAGTAAAGAAAAATCTTCCTTTTTATAACGTTTTATATTGTTTTAAGACACGAAAAGAGTGGATGAGGTGAAATGCAGCTTTTTTTCTAGTTAATTACATACATTTAATATTATTTATTTTAAAACTTTCTTTATACTTTATTCAACACTGAGAATTATATATATGGGGCATTATACATACTTGTCATTTATATTCGAATGATTTGCTAATTCCCTGAAAGAATCGTCGTGACCGCCAGATATGTTATCCGTCTCATAGTTTTCTACGGACCTCATCAGATCTATAAGCAAACATGTTTAACATTAAAATAAGAAAAATAAATACGTTTATCTATTATGATACGTACTAGCAATAGAGTTCTGTACCTTTAGTTTTTTGTAACGCGGTCTTGATAGCTTTTATTTCCATAAGCTTGAAGGGGTCTTCATTTTTGTTGTTACTGCCAGCTTTATTACCTATAACAACATAAATAATATGATTGTTAGCCTGTAATTTGTTAGGGACATTAATAAAACTCATTTATTTAATTATAATGTTATTACATTTTCGTGGCGGTTCATCGTCGGCGCTCTCTTCACCGGAACTTGAATACGTGTTGCGCGTGGAGCCGAGTCGAGTAGCCATTTGTAGCTTTTGAAACTCTTGCACCTGTATCAAAAAATATTCCTTGTATCATCCATAATTCTATACTAATATTATAAAGGTGAAAAGTTGGTTTGAGGGAACTACTGATCTAATAAAAAAATATAAATATAGCTTTATTATTCTTGAGTGCTATGCTTCATCTATGCTATGCTAGGCCATGTTAGGTTATAAATATAAGTCATACAAATCCCGACTAAACTAGTCACTTATACACAAAGAAAACCATCTTGCACACACAGACATGATGACTATGAAAAAAGCCAGCAATACATAAAGATTATTCATGCTTAGTTTGTGTATTTAGTATCAAGTCTAATTTTTACGCTTGTGATACCAACCTTAAATTTAAAGAAGGTTGTATTCAAAATAAGTGTGGTAATGGTTATAATATCGGATAACAGTAAGTCTTACCAATCCCTCCATGTGTTGTTTCTTGAGCTGCAGTTCCCTCAGCTTGTGTTGAAGCATGCGGCTGCGCTCATTCAATAGCACTTCATCCTCGTCTACTTCACTGTCGCGTCCCCCACCACCCGCCTCCTATACAAGTATATTGATAACTATTAACCTTACGTATATTATAGATCGTGATTCAGAAAGGGTGTACTACCATTCGAACCAGCGCTTCTTTAGAGCATTTGTAATCATGTGAAGTCAGAATTGCGATGTCAATAAAAAAACCTACAAACAAAATAATAATTGTCAATTTCTGTAAACGTTTTTTTTTTAATATTTTTTATAGTTCCAAATGAAAGTACAGACTTTCACGCTGTTTACATATTTAACCGCGACACTCGTGTGTATATTATTAAGGCATTAGGCATGAGGCATGAGGCATTAGGCTATTAAGGCATTTCATCGCGACTTCGCCTTGGTTATCTTGCCATGGTGATAGCTAATTACTAGATCAAATTATCTTGGATAATTTTTATCTCGGAAAGTATTTCAATACCAAAAATGTGTATATCAAAATTCACTGAGTGGAGTTTATTGAAACTTGGCATGGTGATAGCCCATAGCGCGAAGTAAGATTTAGGGCCAACGCACACCGAATTAATGGCGGAGTATCTAGAAAATATACAATCACACAATTAAGCTTACCTCGCTGCCAGCTACGTTGGCGTCCTGCTGTGAGAACCTGTCATCTTGGCTGTGAGTAGAGTGAGCGGAGTGAGCGGAGTGAGCGTGCTCCGCGTCCACGTTGCTCGACATGTTCTGCGAGCCGTGCAGCGCCTCCGTGGAATGGGGCAGGGTCGTCGCGACGCCTATTTGATTAGCCGCATACATCCGATTTGGGTGCTGATAGTTACCACTGTGTGGTTGGTTCTAAAAAATTACAACATTTATATTAATCTGCATAGTTAGTAGTGACTTTTGGTACCGAGGGTCCCGAGTTCGCATGGTCTTATGAATGTTTGCACTCGAGTAATATCGATATAAGTATTTTATACTGGGTTTGTCCCCAGTCCATTGCACGGTACCCATAATACTGACTAGTTTGTGATTGAACAGTTAGTGTGTTCGTCTGGCGGTATTATAATTATTATATTTTCCTAACTATCATAATCAAGCTAAAACAAAACTCGGTCAACTTATACTCCATACTCCAGACTCGATACGTCGGATGTCATACATTTTATACTATAGACAGTTGATAGTAACTGGAAATTTTGAATACGCATCGCTGCTTGGGATACAGTAAAATGGACATTATCACTGCACCAATTGTATTCATAGTTGTTTAACGAAGAAGAATCTTTATGTATATGTCAAAGTACGCTTAACGCTTTCCGTCTGTTTAGTGTCTTAGGCAGCCACAGTAACATATCATAATGATCGCAGCTATAACTTACTTGCATTACAACAAAATTGTCATGTGAAGTTGCTGGTTGTATTTCTTGAGATTGTCTCTCTCTTTCTCTGGTCATTTCGTCTAATTGCTGTTTAGCTTCTTCCTACAATAATAATTTATAAACATTAGCGACAGTGATTTAATTAATTGTTACATTCTAAATAGTTAAAAGTGATACAAAATCTGAATATTAAACGAACACACACCTGATATTTTAGCAGTCTTTTTTGCTGTTGTTTCAATGCTGCTAGCCGCATTTGCGATATTTCCATTTTATTTTTAATCTCGTTTTGCCATAGTTCATTGTCACTATATGTGGAGCCGTTGCTTTGAGCGGACACCGGTCGCGTTACGACATCCTGCTGACAATAAAATACAACTCCAGTAACAATTTAAAGTCAGTTGTTTCGGGAGATGACAAGAAAACAAAAATGGGTAGGGTATGACATTTTGTTAAACAGCATTTTGTGGTGTCTGTACAGATTGATCAAAATGGCGTAAATGTTTACAAAAAGTTGCAGGGAAACAGTGAGTCATGTTCAGATCGAAGCTGGAATTCTATGTTAAGGTTAAAGCTGCGACGCAATCGCTAGTATCAAACGATTGTGCGTTTTATGCGACGGGTATTAGAAATGGTTATTATCTGCTTCGAGCCGCATCCACTTCATGCTGTGGACTTATCGGCTGACAACAGAAGGACACACTCCATAGTGCACGACAAACAGAAACCTGATCGCCGCGTTCGTTCGTTTCGTTGCCTTTTGTTTTTATCTCCTCTAATAACGCAATTTTTTCCACACATGAAATAATGTTTTTCCGTAAAATATCATTCAGTTGTTGATCGTCTTTTTTAATTTCCGGCTCAACTGCCTTCGCTTCGAGTTGAGATTCATTTGCAGCTTCTGGAGCGGCTTCGGAGATATCCGGTGTGGATTGCTGCGTGCTATCATTTGTAACAGAATCAGTGGGTTTGTTAGTGTCCTTCTGAGAGAGACTTTCATCTTCACCTTTGAGATTATGCATGGACTTATTCAGTTGTTCATTTTCAATATTGGTCACCTTTTTCAAGTTATTGTTAATCACACTATTATCTGGTGTGTTTTTAACATTGCACGGTTTATCTTCATTGAGATCTTGTTCAGGTGGAAGTTCGATTATTTCTACAGTCGAGCCACTCGCCTGTGTCTGACTGGCGTCGTCTGGCTCTTCGGCGGGCACCTCGACATTTTCAGGTGTATATTCAACCAATATTTTTTCTAATTTGGTCTCGCTCTCCTTTAATGTCATCACCATCTGTACCAGTTCGTCATATTCCTCTTTAGTGTGTTCGATAAAGGCCTATATTAAATTGTAACAGGTAATATAATAATGGTTTATAAATTATACATGAAAGAAGTATTGAAATAGAGTCTTGTCTATAAGTCCAGCAACAAAACGAAAGTAAAAAGTAAGAGATAAAACTATATGAAAGAACAAGACGCACATTCAGCTGCGTATTGTCATAAATTATTCTCTGTCTTTATATTTTATTTTAAAAATACCAAGTCGCTTGACATTTAGACAGTCTAACAGGACTTACCTCTTCTTCAGAGTTACGCATGGTATCGACGAGAGAGGACGTGACTCGTATGTACTCTCGGATTTGCCCGAGGCGGCGCTCGACAGCCGCGGCGTCGGGGCAGGCGGCGGCGATCGCCTCGCCCAGCGCCCGCGCAGACTCGCGGTGTACCTGTTTACAATAAAGACCACAGTAAAGCCTGTGCAGAAGGCACACCAATACCAAGTACCAAACCAGAACAACGCATTTTTTTTTACAACATATACCTAATCGCCAAGAAGTCGGACCGGCCGCTGGTAAAAGATACGATACGTACTATCAGAGTCCTGGACATCCTTAAGATAATTTTAGTATGTCAATACTTACGCTTGCAATACACACACTCACCTTTCAAACAAAAAAAAGTTTCCACCGGTTTATGGGAACTTACCTCTTATGTCCAAAAGCAAAATGGTGCAGGTTAACAATAGATTATCTCAACTCTTTTTTTTGCATATAATATTACGGCCGAAATGTACCTTCCTTACTCATCTAGCTACCTTTATTTAAGAGGACAGGGTGTATTGGAGACGAGAAAGAAAGGAAATAGTCAGTTAAATTTTGAACTGGGATAAAAAGTTATGGTACGGGATTACAGGAAGGGTGGTAGGCCATGGGTTCAAGGTTTGATAATAGAAAACTCTATACCAGGCGTAAGTTACAAAATTGATGTGGAAGGTTTAAAATGGAAACAACATGTTAATCAAATGTTGTCTTGCTCACAGTCATTAGAAGAATTTGAAATGGGTTAAGGTGATAGTGATAGATTATTGTTGGTAGAAAGGTTAGTAAGTTGTTTGTAGGAATATGTATGTTCTGTAGCTGATTGACAGTACATAATACTTATCAATGGACTCACATGGTTGCTCTCACTGTGATTGTTGAAACTCCCCTGACCTTGTTCGTACATATTGTTCATCAAATTGACAGTCTTCGTTCCGGTTCTCGAGTTGGAGACCGGCGGCGTATTGTTGTTGCTAGCGTGACTTCCTTCAAAATTGTTGCGAGACGGATTCAAGTTCCTTGTTAGATTGTTTCTGTTCTGATTTGTTGCCTAAAAACATAATGTCATCTTAACTTGACACCAAACTTAATAAATAATATACATGAGATGATGTATTTGTTTGATTGACTGAGGATCACGCGAATACGTCTGAATCGATTTAGATGAAAACTGCTATAAGGATATGTAGTACTCTAAAACATACTCCAAACCATATAAGCTCGTTTTACCTTCAAGAGTTAGTAGTTCGTATTGCAAGAGACGAGATTTTTTTTAATTTCCAACATTTAGCTGTATAATAGTGATGAATAAAATCGAAATACATAATATCTCCCTTGTCTGATACTATAGGGAATAGCGAAAATGCTTAAAAGAGTGTCAATGCCAATTTTGATGAAAACTAAAAATGCATCATTAGATTTTTGAAAAAATATTTCCCTAGTCTGAAATGAATATGTTGATTATGAAAAAAGAACACATATGTCAACATAATGTCCTCGACATTCAGCAAAGTAGATAAAAGTGCTAAAAGGGTAAATACTTACATTAAATGGTTGTGACACATTCCCAGTAACAGTAATAGGTGTGGTAGGGTTCACGATCATTACAGCAGCTGACGTGTGGTTAGAATGCGGAATCAAACCTAGGAAATCAAAAATTAAATCAGATATGGAAATATTAAAATCCAAAAATTTGAACTCCTGAAATCATACCAAATTAATAAAGAATAAGTTAATACAATAATAATTAATTGTCTTCACTGCACAAGATCCTGTATATTTTGTGCAATGAAGATGATTTTTTCAAAGGTGAGGAATTCTTTAGTTTGCTATATGTCATAACTTCCCAGAACTTGATCCTTGTTAGCGACATTTTCGGCTGGTGCAATGATTTTTCTTGGATTTTAAATGTTTGCTGAAAAACATTTTCTCCAAAATTCGAGCCCTAAATATTGTAATATTTCAGGGGACTCCACAGAGAAACAATATAAAGTACAAAGGCTGTCTTTATTATCTGTGAAAGTAATATATTTGTATAATGATTACCATTCTGCATCTGATGCGCATAAGGATGCAGTGTGTGACTTGAGATTGATGATCCAGTACCATCATCATGTTGCTCGGACGATATATTTTCACGGTTTTGTACGTTTAGCGGCAGAGCGCGCGGCTGTGGTCGTACTGGCACAAATCTACCAAACCCACTCTCAAATGATACTGAGTTATCTATAACAAAAAATATATTTTATGCAATTACCAAAAATTAAATTAATAAAAAAATAATCTTGTAACCATAATGACTGCAAAGCAATCGAAAAATATCGTGATTCAATCTTAAAATACCAATTTAATGTTAAATTTAATTAAGATAAATTATAATATTATGAAAAAATAATTATTCTGAATTATCATGGAGTTATATTACATACCCAAATCAGTCAATTCGTGATCTGAAGTATTATTTGTTGGCTTCCTTGACTGAGTGTAGTTTACCCTTGTGTTGTATTCAGAGACTGGCACCCAATCCAATGATGTCTATAATACAATTCATCATTACTGATCACAATTCAATGTACACATTATTGTATGCACTGAGATTGTAGGTATTAATTTGATTCCTCACACACCTTCTGAAGACTAAATTTAGAAAAGCAACCTCCCATAAGGTAACTATATTTTAAATTATTTTTTTAAGAACTCCAATACACACTAATATTCGTTTATATCATAATGGTATATTTAAAATTTGAATATAATATGTACAAGAATACCAAAGAAAATTTAATGTGTGTCACAATGTGTTGCAAGTTGGCAGATGTTCAAATTATCCGAATCCCTCAGGTTTCCAAAAATAAACCTGTACAAACTTCACATGTGTTCTTAGTTTACTGAACTGTTCTTAGTTTTTTTTAATTGTGTATTAACACATTATCATTAGTAATACCTTTCTAATACATTCATTGATGTTTAATATTCATTTCAGAAGTGAGTTTATTGTGGGTCTTTATCTTTCTATGATTTGTGTAATAAACAGGTGTTTCATAATTCATTAAACGGCCCCTTGCTCTGAATCTTATACCATTAAAACAAAAATATATGAAAGTTAGAATACAGAAATTATTTTAGAATTAAAATGTACTTATAAAGATAATAATTTTATCATGTGCCGGACTCTCGCCAGATGTGTGTTAATATTTAACAGATGGTGTAAGTAGGCAAAAATTGGTGCAGATTATTTGTCTATAAAATGTTTACAAAAAAATCATCAGTAATATTGTAATTATTTACCCCCAATTACAAAAACAATACCACATGTAAGTATACACAACTAAAACCATTTCCTTTTTTCTCAGACATTGCTACCACAAGGATGGCAATATGTTCAGTTTAGTTTATGTACTGAACAGCAACAGCAACCTATGTTATAAAGGAAATAGAAGATTCAATTTCAGCATTATGGTTTGTGTATATTTCAGGTGATTTGTGTATCACAGAATCAATACCAAAAGCAATATCATTGATTGCAACCAATATTATCTTTATCAATATATAAAACTAAAAACTGCATAAAACAGCTGTTCTTTTCTTCATGCCTTGAAGTGCACCTAATGAAGTATTCCTATAAAAAATAGCTATACAATGAGTAACGGTAACAAAGCATTGATGTATTTTTTAAATATCTTTAGAATATGCAGTGTGGAACTAATATCTAGGATAGAGGCTAGATTTACACAAATATCAAGTTGTCTCACCGTCACTAAATTGGTCGTCATATCTCTCCTAGTTGGTGTTACAGCTTCTTGTGGCACATTGCAATTATTTCGTACTTTTGTCTTGGGTATGGTGCCCGTGTGACCTGGATGTCGCTCGTTGTTGCCAGGAGCCATAACATTCAGTTTTTATTTGCTAACTTTCGGAATATTCATAGCATCTAAAAGGCACAACTATTCATTAAAATATGGCATCAGAGTAGCAATAATTTTATTAAAAATAATATAACAGTTTGTATTAAATGTGAACATGCAAAGTCCATATAATTTTAAGAATTTTTAACGAAGCAAAATTATCACCTTTCACCGTATTTTTTATGTTTTTCAAAGCATATTTGGTAAAACCTATTCAATGCAGAAAGAGCAAACCCGATATTTTTTCTGTCTGTCAGACAGTGAAGGAAAATAGTAGGGACGGACTTAAAAAGCGAGCGTAGGTTTTTTCCATGTGGATCAATATCCCAAATGTTGATTGGATCCGATGAGCAATCCAAATAAAAAAAAAGTGAAATGAAATTTTAATGCTGTTTTAATACTCTTTGAATGGTTTTATAGGGCTTTTATTTGCGCATTTGTATCATTATATGAAGTAAGAATTTCGACATATCAAACAAAAAACAAAAAAAAATGTTTTTTTTTTTTGTTAAATTCGCTCCTTCGAACAGGCTAAAGTCATTATGACCATACCGCCTCGTCTTACGTAGTTCAAAAAAAATGATTTTGTGGGCAACTTTTTTTTTTAATTGACGAGACTTCAGTGAGACACGCAACCCAGGCAGGAGGAGTGCACAAGTGTGTGAGCAAGAGCACGTGCACTCTCTTTTCTCTCACTCTGATAGTCAAATAGGACGGCAATCCGACACGATCAGAGAGAAATCAGGCACAAGACCGACGAAAGCTTTATGTGTTCTCCAAGGTACGCGATAAAAATTTAAGTTGGAAATGAGAATCAGGCTTCATTTATTCGAACATGAAATATCGAAATCCTAGAGGTGCGAAGCAAAGTTGAAATCTGCGACCCATGCTTCTACGGCGAACGTGCTCCTATTATGGCTGTCACTGCTACTTAACTATATCACTGCAATCACTTCTGCGCTCTCTCATATTAATACTATCCTAGATTTGATGATAAAGTAATAGCCTTACCACCTTATTACTTTATACCCTCTATGACTCCATTTTAACTGACAGACACGGCACCATAATCGACATAGGTAGGTATAACATCTGTATGGTGGTTATTATAATCCACAGACGAACTTTCTATTATTTTTGTGTAATAGTCCTTATTCACGGTTGTCTTAAACACCGAACGAAACTTACCCAACATACAGCTACAAGAAAAAAAGTACACATGGAACCTGCCACTTTTTTCTTATAGCTCCATTTCTCTCAGTTGGGTGGTTGATGGGACCAAGTAGAAGCCATAGTTCTAGAATTCAAAACATGCGTGATCCTAGGTCATGGGTGATCCGAGGTCAAGTAGGTCATCCTTGGTGAACATGTTTTAATAAAAGATTATCAACGATTTTCAAAACTATTTTCAACTGCACATCAGAATCAGAAAATGTATCCTTTTTTAACTGAAGTCGGATCCAGATCCTTAGCATTAGCGAAAACATTGTTCACATCTTCCCATTATGTTTCACATCTCTTTTCAATGTTTTCAACATCTGTTAGCCAATCAGAATCGTGACAATGGTTTTGGTTTTTAAGGCCGCTTACGCACTACGCCCAACAACGCGCAGTTTTTTATCCGTAAGAGGTTGTGATTCACACATCGGTTCCGCTAGTTCTTTACCTAGTCTGTGGGTTCCATGCTCTTGAACCCATCTAGAAGCCTATAAGCAGACTTTGATTGAGATTTGAATGAATTAAATGCTGTCAGATTTGACTTACTCATACATACTCATTTACTATGTATACCTCTTGAAAAGGCTTTCCTATAACACGGCGTAAGTTTGAATTCGGCTTAGTTAAGCACAAAACCCGATAAAACTACTTTGATAGGGTGTCCCATAAATAAAACACCTATATCTTTCATAGTCATGGTTCAATTTTCTTTTCATTTCGATTCAACAACCAGGAAACCCTTGGGAAGCCCTTAATGGAAAGTTACGTTGTTAAACCAGTAGTTTGTTCATACTGTTAACTCCAAAAACTTTTCGTGGTTTTCCACTAATATATTTTTAGGCTTGAAGTTTATTAGAATTTAAATGATTGATATTGGCAAAGTATGACCATGGTAACGCCATGAAAAATATTTTAAATGGTACCTGTCATTGAGTTCTTAGCGGGAAGGGAAATTAACTCATCGCGTCTTTTTATTATTAAAAAGAGTATTATAATATTGTATTATTATTTGCACGATCCTGTTATTGGTCTGTTTCTTTGCACACTTGGTTCTTGGCGAGTACCGACTGGACCAAAAAAAAATTTGGCTCCTTGCGGTGGAGGTTCTAATCTTGCGTGGACCGAACTGAATGCTCGCCATCTCGCCCATGGCGAGCGCTTTGTTGTCCTTGCCGCCGCCGGTCGGACCGGTGCCTTTTTAGAGTCACGTAGCTGTAAAGATCACCGGCTTCTGACCAACAGCAGACTTCTATTCAAAAACAAAACTCAATACAAGGTAAGTACAGCTATAGCTACTTCCTATAGAACTATACGTGATAATATAGGAGCTTCTTGCAGATGTTATGTTACTTCACCGGTAAACCGAAAGCAACACGCACGAGTGAGGGCGCTTTACGACGCCGCTTATTCACGACATGCCTTTACCAAACCAATGTAGGCCGGCAGAGCGTGTCGTGTACGTACAACTCCCAATAGCCACGTTCGTTTCTTATTGGGAGTTTTGTACATTTAGTGCGCGTTCGGCCAGCTTCTAGCGTGCGCGCTGCTTCGAATTCGCAACCGCGCAGTTAGTGTGCATGACCAACAAGTTCCAACGAACTCGAAGTTAGGTACAACTGGATTCTCTTACACATCGGACGTTGAATTAGTGCTCTCGTTGTGAATGTTGCAATTAAAAGTGTCGTTCGGTGAATTAAAACATTGTTTTTACAGAAGTAAAGTACATTGAGGTAAATATTTTTTTAACCCTCTTGCTTAGATATATGTTAGGAGTTACATTATGCCAACTGTTATTGTTTTTGGCGAATTCTATAATTGTCTGAGAGAATTAACATAATATGTACACCTACCTCTTACATTTAAAATATTTACTTACTGAAATAGGTACTATTTAGGTACTTATGTCCATTTTATTTGGTAAAGTAATAGTATACCTAGGTAGTATATCAAAGGCAGAAATACAATAGTTACAACCCGATAATAATTCTAAAAAAACATAAACCCCCAATTAAAAAGTTTCTACAAGGGCGAAACCCAACTGATAGAGACGAAGCCATGGCAAAAAAGTTAGACACAGGGCAACTGTCTCTGTGTCTTATAGCTTTGTTTTTTTCTGTTGGGTAGTTTATGCAAACGGGTCAAAAAAGTCTTGAAAAAGGGTAATCATAAAATTTATGATAATCAATAATTGTTTTAATTTTTATTATGGACGATTAACGAGTACTGTAAAATAGCATGTAAATACCTAACAGTGAAATAGGTGCTCTTATTTGTGCGTTGTATGCACAGGTTTGTTTTTTTAAAGAACCATTAATAGAGTTCAATAACATGGAGGCTTTATATCAAGTGGCGCAAAAAATAATCCACAAGCGAGTCCGAACTTAAGTACACGTAGTACTTACGTTGCAAGAAATAATAATTTGTAGGTATGTATAGGAGGGAAATATTTGATTTCGCCTGTTAGTATTTGAAGAGGGTAGGTAGTTATAAAAGAGTAATTTTGCAGTGAGAGATGGATATGGAAACTGACTACATAGGTAGGTACCTCCTGCTTTAAGTACAATCTAGGACGCCGTTTATATCTTGCGAACGCATAAATGCGCTGTAGGTACTAACTGCCTACCTATAAAACAGTACCGTAAATGCATACAACATGAGACAGGTTTAAATTTCAATTCACAGTATAAGGTGTAATTCTTAATAATTATGGTTTGAAATTTTACTAGAACATGAGTCTCTATCTAAGGTACTAGGAGCATATTGCAATATTGAGCCAATCAATGTAGTTTTTTTTATATATATTTATTTCGTCTTGTCTCAATTTACCTGCAACATGCGGTAAACATAAGACACCTTATAAAAGTCATGGTTTCCCATGTAGAATTTCAATGTTTGTTAATTGAGACGTTAAAAAATAACAAAATATTGAATTTGCGCAAATTAAAACAATAATAAATCAGTTATAACTAGAGGTATTAAATAAAACAAAATATTATCTCCAAATCTTACCAGATCTTTTACTAGTTCTTCAAAAATCAAATAAAAATTATATAAAATCAAAAACAAAAAACAAACTTCTTCATAAATCGTCAAAAAATAAATCAACATAAATCTCGATTTTGAGACCGAAGGTAATTTGAGATCTCAATTTGCCCACATGTCTCAAATTAGCCTTTAACACTAAGTAAATTAATAACATTTGCAACTTATAATAAAATTTAAACATTGAGATCAAAATTGGAGTCTAAGCTATTAGGAACGTTTTATTGCGATACATAGGCTATACCTACGCTTTGAAGTGCGCACAAAAAATAATAATACTATAATTTCGGTAGGGTTTCGCCCCGAGAACTCTTCGTCTTCGCGAAGACATAATTACTGAAACAAAAAAAAATAATGTATCATCAATAATTATCATAATTAGGTACTTGAAATTGAACCACTAACGATTTGAATAAAATTTGAGACATATGCACCTAATTTGACTCATAAGCACCTAATTTGAGACATGGTCTCAATTTTCCATCATAAAAATAAAATGCGTCCAGTTTGAGGAAATTTTAAATTTATTCTGGCAACATTTAACAAATAGTCTAAAACATGGAGTTTTTTTTGTCTATGGGAACATGCTTCACAAGATGGGATTGATTAATCGATTTAAATCACAGTACTTATTAGTCAATTATCAGAGTTCTGAGGTATATGTAGTACAACAATATATTTCACAAACAAATTAATGTCTATTTCTCAAAAAATACTACTTACCTGGTAAAAAATCCTTCACGACAGCAAGTATGGAACCTCACACAACAAATTTGAAACTGAACTGTCAGTGTTGCCAAAATAATAATGATACTACATGTAATAATATATGCCATGGAAGTTTAGTCTCAGTTTACCTTCGAGTCTCATGTTGTACGCATTTACGGTACGAATACACATAAACTACGGAATTTTCAGTCGTAAATTAGCAACATGCAGATGTTGGTAGAAATTAAAACAGATAAAGGTAGGTAGGATAGTTTTATTATAAGCCTTTTATACCTTCTTTAATAAATTTATAGAAATGAATACTAGTCATCGTTAAACATTATAACTCCGAATGGGTCGGAGCTATACATTTATTTTAGTCACCATAGTACTTACTAGATACCAACCGACCTATAAAAAGTAGCCTGATAGTTATTACCTACAGATTTACACCGTATGTAAGTAGTATATTTCATTCAACCGTTTAGCTGTTATAAACAGTCCGTCAGTCTAAGTTACAAACCAATCACATATATAATATTAAATGAATATTAATAAAGATTTATAATGCTACATACAAATAGGTAGAGTTCGATGGAAAGGACAGGCGAGGCGTGCGAACGCTACTCATTGCGATGTCAGGTTGGGCGCCGCCTTTGACCACCTCGGAGGGTGTGCTGACCTAGATACCAGATTTTGTGTTGACACTTTATTTAATAAAAACAGCTAGGCTAGGTATAACGCCACACCTTAAGCAATTATTTAAATCGATTTTTAGCGTAATTGTAGCTTTCGGGCTTTCTCGGTAACCACCAATTACAGTAAGTAAGTAGGTAGCTGTATTGTAGGTGCATATTGGTAACTATTGGATTATTCATCATAATTTATTCCTCTGAGCATTTCGTTCAGCTTTGTTCTAATCAAAATATGTAGGTACCTAGTTGAAATGCCTCTAACGGCACCTACACCTATCCAAATTCACTAGGTATGCATTTTGGCAAATATATAGTCAGGACGTTAATTACACAAAACCTAATTTGATTACAGAATAACGATTTTTGTTACCTACAAGTTAATTAAATTAAATAAATTTACATACAAATTGGCGGCTATTGGCGGGATCTTGTGTGGGCGTAATTTTGTTGCCTGTCAGGCCAAGCCAACTATTACTTCATTCATTACAACAACTATTATTTCATCGTAGGTACACCGTGTGGGAGTTTGTTAGTACCAACTAGGTAGGTACGGGAGTTACATCATAAATTTCATTATTTTTAAAAAGCTCGCATGTGGTGATGTCATGGGTGACGTCATTATTTATATCACGAACAAACCGGTCCCATCACCGCCGCCAGTGCTGACCTCCAATTATGCTAATGCCTTGCCGTTCCAGTCCAATCCTCGACCAAACGCGTCGCAAAATGATACACATGTCTATATAAATTGGGTCCGAGTCCGACCATTACGTTTTCGACGGTATCTATAAATAAATTGGCCCTTATATAAAATGTTAGCAAAACTATACAGAACTGCACACTATATTAATGTTCGTGTCATATACAATATTATAAAGTAAAAAGGTAAAAGAGTATCGTAAGGGCGTAAGGGCTTATCGCCAGGACTATTTAATCAGATTCGGGATTTTTTTTTACTGGTAGAAAGCTACAGTGTCGCTCAGTATCATAGGTTTAATTGCTAGGACCATTAAGGATTGAGCTGCAGAGCAATATCTATGGTTGGCTGCCTCGGGCAAACGATATAGTTTACCCCTCACTTGTACAAAACTTTTTAAAACACGTGTTTCTTACATCACTGTCACTTTCATATGTTGAGATTATAGTATTCACAGACCTATATTGCATCACGCACGACATCCGTTGGGCGTGCTCATAAAAACTTTGGCAGTCAATAATATGCTATGCCTTGCCATGCTATGCCTTGTTCAGCTTATAAATGAAATATCCTTACCAATATATAAACGTATCTAAGCTTCACTGAGCATTTCACAAGAACGGCTGAACGGTTTTGGATGAAATTGTGTATACATGTAACTTATAATCGGGACTAACATATCGCCTTTATATCATTGAAGTCTAATAATCCCGGGAGCCGGTAAAGTTAGTTAATGGTTAATAATGACACTGATGTACAGGCGCGAACTTTAATTTGCGACCCATTTATGGTTGAATATAGTACAGCAAACGTATACCGAAGAGCTAATATTTTGAATGACGTTACTAGGGGCGACTGCTCTCAGATATGACAACATAGAGATATACGATCTTATTGGATTGTGTCAATGAAAATATAAAGGAAATGGGTCCTATATTAACTGAAAGTAATTATTGAAAATAAATAGATTTTATGACGCATTGCTTTCATTTCAATTTGAATCGTGAACTTATTATTTTGACAACATTAGTAGGACAACGTTGCTGCCATTTCTATAGCACACGAATAATTTACTCGTGTAGCTAAGTATGCATTCACAGTGCGTCAGTCAGCCTTTCCGATAGATCAGAAGCAATAAATCTTAGTTACTCCATGTACTCTAGTACTCCATGATACTAGATAGTATCTTCGAAAACTGCTTATGAATCACGAACAATCACAACATTGTTCGCCCCCACCATTTTCTCCTCACGATAATTTAAATGAAAAAGTCCTAGCTACTTAATAAGTACCTATATTTTAAAAATAAGTATCCAAGTGCTTTTTAATAAGTTTACATATAAGTAGAGAATCGCGAAAATGTGTGAAAAAAGATGGAAATTAAATTATTGAAAAGGGTAGGTAGGTATTAAATAATATAATAAGATTCGCACATCAATCCAGAAATACCTGAGGTGCGAGCCGGGGTTTGAACCTACGACCCTCGTTACCAAGGTGAGCGTTCTACTAACTTAATTATCACTGCATTCGGTAGGTGCTAGATTGGTAAAAAAGAGATTGCAGTGACTGAATGAAGACTGGCTGTAGGAAACAAATGAACCAGCATTGGGTCTGCTAAAAATAAGATAAACGACAGAATAAATTTGACTTTGCCAGAAGCACCAAAAGTGGACCTTATGTACCTACTTAGGAATTCAGTATTGCATGTGAAGAAAGAGAAACAATACAAAGCGCGTACGACGATGTCCCAGTTACCCGCAGCGTGACGGCTGCTGCGGCGGCGGAGGCGACTCTTATCGGTGCAAAGACGCGCCCACTCTCCCTTTGCGTATAATACAAGTAGGTATACCTACTTATATTATAATTGTATATCTGTGTCGCGAGATGACGACGGGCCTCGACCGTACACGCCGGTCAACGAACCGCAAATTCATTTTTTTTCCTAACGTCTTCCGTTTAAATTAAATGTGTGCACTTATTGTCAGTGTGAGTTTGCTAGTTTTTGATTAGACTAGAGATTTAAGAGCAAATTTAACCGCTACCAGTTTTATTTTTTTTATCAATTTCCCTCACTCATGCAAATAAATAGGAATTTAACTAATTACCTTGATACCGTTCAATAAGTTGAGTCAATAATGAATGAATAGATAAGACGTGATTTGTAACTGAATGTATTACTCATTGAAGGTTAATGTGTTATCAGGCTATTGAAATGCAAACGGCGATCGATTGCGCCTCTATTAGCCAAACATTGATTCCTTTCACATGAACACAATAGATCATGTGAAAGGAAGGCCCGATGGGATTCGCGCCATTAACGATTTCGCATTTTATAAAATTAGATTTTTATTTCATAAAGTAAGCAGCCAGATCAGCCTGGCATTGACTCTATTCCATCAATACATATATGTTTAAGCTCAATGGACCTAATAAGAACTATGTAGATACAGATAGAGATAGATAAGAAAGGACAGCTCAACCTCAAGAATATCAGTCCTGGATGCCTGATGACGATTTGTGAACACTGTTTAATAAGAGCTATGTTATCATAGGCAGTCATATTTTAAAACGGCCGTTTACGTCATTCGACTTATGAACGATAGGAATTGTGATATTTGTGAGGCGACGAAACGCGCAGGCGTCGTCGGTCACAAGTCACCAGCAGACCTTCACCGATTATAGCGATGACGCCATCGCGCACTCCCGGCACAATTCTATAATAACACTACATGGCATGCGCTAAGGCCCGGAGCAGAACATCACATCTCCGTCTCGGCATTATGTTACCGTTTCCTTGAACTGTGCTTTTACTCTCCCGGCTGGGACCGTTTAGCTGTGCTCACTACAAAGGTCGCAAATTGTTAAAAGCTTTTAACAGTGTGCCGATAAGCCCTAGCCACAATATAGTTGTCAAATGGACCATACAAATTCTGTCAATATGTTGTTTTGGATAGGGTTTATAGTTTATCTTGGGTTTATCAGGATAATTAAACATAAACAAAGATGAAACATTTATTGTGGGTACCTAGGTATTTGTGGTTGTAATTTAAAGATTTTTTTATGCAAGCAATAAGACTCTCACATTGGGAAATGACATCACTTTTAACAAACGTTTTCATTAATAAATGTTGCTCTATCGTTCTCAGTGTAAGCTTCCCGCTTCGATTTATTCTCATCCTCAAACCTGTCCTTATTAAGCCGGTCAAGGCACCTTCAAGGTGCTGTTGATATTGTATTACTTATAAGTTGCATGTGGAGCCGTTTTGTGACGATTGTTCGAATCCAGTCCTATCATGGACGGAATAATTTTGTAACTATAGCTACAAACTTACATGTATACCTGGGTAAGTTTTTTTTTATGGCATTTTGACTTCATTATTACATTTTTATAGGTATTATGTTTAACTATCTAAGGACTTTTTTAAGTTACCTATTTTTTTCCGAGTGAACCATCATATCACTGGCTTTTATTGATGGTTCCCTCGGTTGCGTTTCACTTTATGCTAGTAGTTTATATTGACTGGCGCTTTTAACTTTTACGCAGCTATGATAACATAACTTTGCGTCGATTTAGTTGAGTCACGCAATAGCCCGATGATGTGATGACTCGATTACCTCGGTTGGTAGTGACCCTTACTTTCTGAGCTGTGGGTCTCGACTTTAAAACCCGGTATGGAAAACTTGTGTGATAAGCACAAATGATTATTCCCGAGTGAGGGGCGTAATACCTCATAAGTATAAATATTTATTTCGTTGTCTCGTGCCCACGATATGAGGAATCTGGGACTGGGGTAGATCGATGTGTGAAACAATGTCCAGAAAAATAAAAACAAAATAGTTCAATCAGTGTCACAACAGCCTGCTTTAATTTAAGAATAATTATGATAGGTATTCTATTATTTTAATTCTTATGTCGTGTTTGTGTAGCATTTTTTTTACATTAATTTCCATCTCTATGTATTAGTAAGTATAAATATGTATGGACATTCGTAGATGATTCCTTAGTAGCTACACAATGTAAGCCGCATTGGAATCAACCATCGTGAAGTTCCACTTTCAATCGCTTTTTTATCGAGTTTTCCTACCACCTCATAATAGGCATAATGTTATTCGTGGCTCGTGGTATCCACCGATAAGTACATTGTTATATTTCGATTCAAGGTTACTTTTGAGAAAAAATAGACAACAATGTATCTCCATTTCCATGGTTCCAAACAACATGGTTATCTTACCTATACTGAATATAATAGTTAAAATCGTAATTTTTTGCTAATTAGTAACATAACTTACATAATTGAGTAAAATGCACTTTTTGCTCACTGTATCTCTGCCGGCAAAATCGTACCTACAAATACCTATCGGTAATTTGCGTTTTGTGGTATTGTCACGGCCAGTTACGGTGACCGAGCATGAAGTACCTAGGCATTTGCGCTTCGTTTTGCACCATATGAACTTGCATATAAATCAACATTGATTAGAATATTTTTTGCACAGATATTGTGACAAAACCGCGATGGCTTCACCACATTTGGGTTAAATTTGTATGGAGAGCGTAAATTACGCCGATGCGATGAGATTCGTTGTATACAAAGCACGCACCTACCTTCGATGTTCAGGCTGGAGGGAGACGTCGCTGGCGTTTGCACGGCGGCGACCGTTAGGTATTCCAGGGCCCTGGGTTGCTTCAGATGTAGGCAGGTATGCGCACCGATCACAGAATTTAGAGGAATAGAAGAGAAAACACTCCCGGCCGGGTATAGAATAGAATTAATCACTAATTCCAAACAAAAGAATTCCGGAGTAATTTTCTTCCTGATTTCTGTCTCGCGTCAACTTTTAATCTGCCGCCTTCAACACACGTCAATCATGTTCTTTTTTCAAAACGCTCATTCTTCACTCCCGCGGTGCATGCTTTCGCGAATGAATGGCGACAACGATTCAACTACATCGGCTTATAGCGGCGCGTCGTTCCAAATTTGAATTTAATGTATGAAAACGAAACATTCCGCCCACCAAAATACAATGTTGTATTTTCAGGAAAAAACTACGATAAGCTTAACGATGAAGAAAGTAAATTACCTATAAACTAAAAGATAAACTAATACTACACTAATTTTAAGTTTATTGGAATGTCGTGCTAGTCGCACAGCTCCGGCAGTGGACACAGTTTGGTCAATGGTCTTTTAAAGAGAGAGCCGTTTGCAGTGCGAACGGTTACTATACGAACGATTTGGTCTGGTCCGGGATGTAGTTCTACTACGCGAGCAAGAGGCCAATGCAACGGGGCTGTATTTTCATTTTTGACTATGACTACTGAGTTGACGTCTAGAGGCTTGCAATGTTTATTCCACTTTGCACGCTGAGTTAACGATTGGAGATACTCCACTTTCCAACGTCTCCAGAAATCTTGCTGGAAGCGCTGAATGAGTTGCCATCGACCCAAACGGTTTATGTTTGCGGTAGTAACATCTTCATCAGGCACGGAAGTTAACGGTTCTAAAGTTACGAAATGGCCAGGAGTTAGCACATTCAAATCATTGGGGTCAGAACTCAGCGGGCAAAGAGGACGAGAGTTTAACATAGATTCGATTTGGACGAATAACGTTGTCAATTCCTCAAATGTGAGCGTTTGGTCACCAATTATACGGTATAAATGAGTTTTGACAGCCTTTATTTGGATTTCCCAAACACCACCAAAATGAGGACTAGCAGGTGGATTAAAACGAAAATCTATTTGATTACCATGAGCGGCTGCTTTCATAAATTGATTGAGTTGATTGCTTGCGCCAACAAAGTTGGTTCCGCAATCCGAATAAACAACGTTGAGGCGCCCTCGTCGACCAACGAATCGACGAATAGCTGCTATAAATGCATCGGACGATAGATCGGAAACTGCTTCAAGATGTAATGCCTTCGTTGTGAAACAAACGAAAAGGCAGAGATAAGCTTTACCTACTTTGGAAGACCTATGTGGACCTAACTTAATACGGAATGGACCACCATAGTCAACCCCAACGATAGAGAATGGTTTGACTTGATTAACCCGAGTAGCGGGTAAGTCGCTCATAAACGGTTCGAGAGAAGTAAGATTGGTACGATAACAACGTAAGCATTTGGATAAGCAATGTCGAATAGCACGTTTGGAAGATAAAATCCAAAACTGCTGCGTTAAAAGATAATGCAAGGTATTTACACCCGGATGACAATTTTCCCGATGGATAGCTTCGATAATACGATAGGTTAAAAGTGAATCACGGGGCAGAAGTGCTGGATGTTTGTGTTCGTATGCAAGTCCGGATCGCGAAAGGCCCACCCTGAGCACTCCATAACCGTCAATGAAAGGGCTGAGTTTACGCATGGTTTTAGAAAGAACCTTGTTTGTTTTAAGTCGAGTGATAGCATCGTGGAACCTCTGTGCTTGGACATGTTTAGTAGGAACATGGTACCAACGGGTTTCTGGGATGGCCTCTTGGATATGACTAACCCGATTAGCAATAAAGGTTTTCCAACGATGAGAAGGAGACTTAATCCACGATAGTACTACCATTGAATCTGACCACGCAAAAGCGTCGAAGACTACACTCAGTTTCGTAATTGCGCTATCAGGTCGAAGAACACAATGTTGAGGTATGTAGTATTTACCTTTACTCAATTCATTAAGCGGTACTAGACTCATGTGACCACTTTGTAAGTAGTTACGTAATTCTGGATTACGTGAAAGTTTGTTGTCGAGTGAATAAAAACGTCTTAACGCCACTTCTCGCGAACCAGGAAATGTATGAGCCTTAACTTCTTCCCTAAAAGGTAAGGTTACGATATATCTTCCTGTTGTGTCACGAGAAGCAGAGTCACGATAGATTTGTTCGCATCGCTCTTCTTCGATAGAAAGTTTTTTAGCAGGTTGCGGTGGAATATCGATCTCCCTGAATTGTTGTATACTTTCATCGAGATGGTCAATCTCTGTGGCAAACAAAGTGTTAACCACAGAACGGTTTGTATTACTGACATTACCTAACAAAAGCCAGCCGAAGATGGAATTGAAAGCGGAAGGGAGCTGCGGACCACCACTGATACTGCCTGGAAGCAGAAGCGATGAAAAGATTTCTGCACCAAGGAGAACGTCGATATTACCAGGAACGTTACACTCTGGGTCTGCCAAAGATAGGTTTTGTAGATGATGCCAAGCGGATTTATCCAGCTTAGCCGTGGGCATTTTTCCGCAAATGCTTGGTAAAGTGAGTGCTTCGATACAAAATACAGTTTGGTTTTTGATACCCACTTCTAGCGTTACTGAACCAGAAACAATCGCAAGAGCCTGACCTAAGCCTCGAATGTTGCGTGAAGTAGATACACGGTGGAGCCCTAATCGATTAGCTGCACGGTCCGTAATAAAATGAGCTTGGCTACCTGTGTCGACAAGAGCTCGAAAAGATTGAAACTGTCCAGCAGAATCCCGAATATTAATTTTAGCTGTCGACAAAAGTACGATTGGATTTTCACATATTTTACTCACCATACTTACTTGTGAACAAGTACTTGACTTGTAATCGACTTCTGCTTGGTGGCACGCAGCATTTGATTCAACACTGTCAAGGTGTAGAAGCGTGTGATGACGCTGATGACATTTGAGGCATTTAAATATGGACCTGCAGTCCTTAAGAAGATGCGAAGGTTTAAGGCAATTGAAACACCAGTGGTGTTGTTTAGTATAATCACTTCGTTCTTGCGGAGACATTTTACAAAATGATTCGCATTTACTAATAGAATGACCCTCTCCACAAAATGAACATTTGTATGTAGGTTCACGCGACGGAGAGACCTGTGACGCGGAGGCTACGGTTGGTGGAGGTATCGACTTAGAAGCAGTAAAAGATGGTTTTGGAACCGTATTGGACAACAACACTGATGAAATAGGTTTTTTGTGAAAAACAGGCTTGTCAGAAACAACAAAATGATCATTTCGAACAAGTGCGTTACATGTCGAATATAGAAAATCCTTAAGTTTAGAATAACTAGGTAGCTCACTTGTTGCTGATGACTGTTCAAAGGAACAACGCAGTTTAGAATCGATTTTTGAAAGGAGAAGATAACATAACACGAAATCCCATTGTTCGGTTGGTAAACCAAGCCTCCACAGAATCGTTAGATTTTCGTTAAACGTGTCAAGCGTTCTTCGAAAATCATGAGGCGAGTTTTGTTTGAAATTGACGCCTAATATGTCCTTCCAACACGCAAATGCTAAGTCGCGTTTATCACGATAACGATTGACTAATGTATCGTAAGCTGCCTTGTAGTATGGCCCAGTCACAGGGAAAGTACGAATTAGTGACAACGCATCACCGGAGAGACATGACACTAAATAGTGCATTCTTTCGGTGTCCGATAAGGATTCATTTTCATGGATTAACGAATTGAATACATCATAAAATTCAGGCCAAGATTTTATATTGCCCGAAAAGCTCGGTAAATTTATCTTGGGTAGCTTGACTTTGACAACATCTCTAGAAACACATGCCGCTTGATTCAAGTTAGTGGTAGACCCAGCAACTTGCCGATGTATTGCAAGAATTTCAAAATAATGTTCGTCAAATTGCGATCTAATAGCATCTTCACTATCCTCCGAATCGCTGTCAATAACGCTAATGATGTCTTCATGAGCGTCCTCAAAGTTGTTTATAAGTTTTTCAATTTCTGAGAAATGTGCAAGAAATTTATCTAAATGTTTAACATCTTCTTGAGCTAATTTAGCAACGTCCAAGACCTTTGCTAACCGATTAAACGCTAGTGTACGCTTACGACGTAAGACCGGTAGATTTTCTACGGTAGGACCTTTCGATTCAAATGATTTGGATCGAGTTCCACGGTATTTCTTAGATTTAAGCATTTTTTACAAAGTTTTATAGGGTTTTAAATCAACAAAAATAAACAGATTAACGCAACGTACTAGGAACAAAAAGAGGTAACTACGAAGTCACTTCTCACGATTAACTCTACGAAAAAGAAACAAAATCACAAAAGTGACTTTCAAACCGATGGTAGACCCCTCATTCGAATCGAGTCGGTCGGTAAAGCAATCGAACCAGTCGTCGGTCAAACAGTCACCCGCTTATCCGAAGCTTGTTTTACATATTTCCCGTCATGGTTAATAAATTAAATTGTTGAAATATTGTACCGTTAAAATAGTACGTATACCGATTAATTGTATGAGTTTATACGTACTGAAATGCTCAATATTCAACAATTCAACCCGATCGATATCCAAGAGATAAAACGTAAACTAATGTTTATGATACTAAATTACGTTGCACTGGCCCAATACTCGAATGCAGTACAACGATATTGACTTCATAAATCGTTCGTGTTATATTTACGAAATATTTAATAATTTTATTAGGATAATAAAACGGGACGACGACATCGACTTTATAATGAATATCTGCTCAAATTCTACGAAATATTAAATTATATATTATGCTTTTGAACCGAGAAATTCAAAAAATATTAATAAATAATTATGCCAATTTTATAATATAAAATTAACAAATTTCGAAAGATGGCGGCGACACTGCGTGCCGCGCAATACGAATTCAAAATTCAACTAACAAATTGTAATTTGGTGGTGATGATCGTTATAATTACAATGACGTTTTGTATGATTAATAGTAATAGGATTAAGCTAATCTAAAGCCTAATTCCCTGGTTTCGGCACCAAAGAAAATGTGACAAAACCGCGATGGCTTCACCACATTTGGGTTAAATTTGTATGGAGAGCGTAAATTACGCCGATGCGATGAGATTCGTTGTATACAAAGCACGCACCTACCTTCGATGTTCAGGCTGGAGGGAGACGTCGCTGGCGTTTGCACGGCGGCGACCGTTAGGTATTCCAGGGCCCTGGGTTGCTTCAGATGTAGGCAGGTATGCGCACCGATCACAGAATTTAGAGGAATAGAAGAGAAAACACTCCCGGCCGGGTATAGAATAGAATTAATCACTAATTCCAAACAAAAGAATTCCGGAGTAATTTTCTTCCTGATTTCTGTCTCGCGTCAACTTTTAATCTGCCGCCTTCAACACACGTCAATCATGTTCTTTTTTCAAAACGCTCATTCTTCACTCCCGCGGTGCATGCTTTCGCGAATGAATGGCGACAACGATTCAACTACATCGGCTTATAGCGGCGCGTCGTTCCAAATTTGAATTTAATGTATGAAAACGAAACAGATATGGTACTTGGATTTGTTAGGGTATATAAAGAAGTACATTAAATAAATTATATTTATAAAAGTAATTTGTAGTAAGTATATTTTTAGCGCTTAACATTGGCGTTTCAAATTTCGCAATTATTTCAACCAGCCGGCACACGTCGGCCATCGACCGCCTGCCCTCGCTATTCACCAAACAGCCTGCTGACACGCAATCGCAGTATTTTGCCTAACAGCATTGCAGTTGATTTACGAGCTAAAACTGAATATGACATCACGATTAATTGAGAATATTTTTTATCAGCCAAGTAGGTAGGTAATTCGGTAGTTAAAAATTCCGATCCCTATTTATTGGCGGTTTGCCACAAGCCAAACAGCTGTCATGTGAAAGCGCGGGACTGTGGCGGTCGGTTGTGTTTATGTTGACACATCGTAACCTAGTTACACAAAATACGATAGGGTACCTTAGCTGTACCCTTCAATACAAACCAGCTGAATGTTGGCAATAAAACAGCCACTAGTTGTAAAGGGTCGAAATTTGGAATCGATCATGATGATTCAGTTCAACGAACCGCGGTATTTTAATTTAAGTAGGAGATAAATAGGTACTAACTATAGCTCTATGTTCTTAAGAACGATTACCTAATCTGTGCAATTGGTAGGTATACTTTAATATAGTTATTACATGAAGCGGGATCACTACTAACCGTAGATAAAGCAGGATCACTACTAGTAAAATCTTATAAGTAAATTATTAAACTTACTTACTACTAATTAAACGATTCGGAGGCTGAATGGTTATGCAATAGGTTGCTAATTAATAATTACCGTCTCGACTTTGGCAAATGTTTATTTCCGTTAATAGGTATTTATAAAACAACGTTGGAACTTCAACTAATTTGCATACGTACTTACTACCTGCATTTAAATGAAGGAATTATAAAGTGTAGGTATATGGACTAAATGCTACATTTTAATATTATGATGTAGGTAATCAACTTCTTACTAAATTCAAATGAGTACAGATATCGCTGTGCCAAACGGCATGATTCCAAACTAATAATAAGATAAGTACATACCTAATTGTCTTCATAACTTTATTCATTTTTTACGGTCTGGTTTTATACATTCTCGCGAATAAGTCCAAATTAGTTATTCGTTTGGAACAAATAAAAATTCCAGTAACGAATTAAATAGAGATTATAGATACATGATTGTGTACTTTTCACTATTGTCTTCCATCATTAGTTACCAAACGTATATCACCTACTAAGTATATTGTTTGTCAACGAAACGCTTAGACTCCTAAGCGTTTAAAATGTAGTCTTTTTCGTTCATTCTCCATCTTCAAGTCTATATTATAATTTGTAATTAGGTGTGAGCTTATGAGGAATGAGCTACGCTTAATTGCAACGTACTCTCATACTAGGATAGGTTTATCTGCCTTTCTGTGGTATCGATGGGATGACAGACATTGGGCTGCGAGGTTTACGAGCTCGTTCGTCCACTGATGTGTTCATGATGAGATCATTGCAACAGTCATCTCGTGGCACCTATTTTAATTCTATAGCAGTTGGCATTGGTTGTGTCTCTACTTACGAGACGCTGGTTAATGTGGGAGAGGAAATAAGTGGCCTTGGCCTCAATTTCCTTAACAATGTACTTAGCTATTAGATTTTATCCATACCTTCATTGTTATTTCCAGAAAATAGTAATATGTATGTCTATATACTGATTATTTTGACCACGTTTGTGTTTTGTTTCAGACGTAAGATGCCTCCACGTGTTTGAGTTAACTCAACCGTCTCAACGACAACTAGACGCGGCAAAAACACCAAGATGAACGTCAACAAGAATCTCGTCACGCTCAAATGCGTACTCTTCTGTTTTCTCTCAGGTAGGTTAAGTTTTGCTATGATTCAAGATGCAGTACATATTATTATTTCACAACAGTAGACTATATTAGCTAATGCGGGAACAAAATATCCAACACATTATTTTTCTGCAGACTCATTTTAAAAGAGGTTAAAATTTTATCATTACACATTTAATCACTTCTCTGCAGTATCCACCAGCTTAATGAATAAACCATGCGATCGTGTACGTACCTGTCTTGGATGATGGAATAAAAAGTTGTCGTGAGCCTCCATTCCAGTTGCCAATAAAAAGTGGAATATGCTTTAAATGGCTGCATAAAGGAATAATTTAAACATCGCAAAGTTGCAAGCTGCCATCTATGGAACTTGAGCCGTAGGGTTGCCATAGCTAGCAGTAATCATTTTTAACAATTTTATAATGAATTGAACAGAATATTTTAAACTGTTTGTAATGAGTTATATCAAAAATGAAAAGCGTAATAAACACATTTCTATAAGCAACAGCTGGAAGAGAGGATAACTTACCTCATATATTAAGGAAGTAGAAACTTTACCTTTATCTATTATTTTTTTATTGTATTCTTGTTTGATGATTAGGTACCTATTATTTTCGCAGAAGCAATCATCTCAAGCAGCTTTTATACTCACGGCTTCCGCCTCCAAACTTACGTCTTACGAAATACCAAAACGTAACCCTATTCACTCACCTTAAATGGTAATCTTTGGATAGTTTGAGAACCATTAACCTCCAACTTACGCGATTAATATGACCCATATATGCATGCTCTTGCCACGACCTCTACAACCAATTTATATATGAAAAAATAAGTAGAGTTCGTTTCAGCTTCATGAGTATCGATTGCTTTAGTTTTTAAATAGAACCCGTATTGTGTCTTCGTTATGAATGTTGCTAAAATAGCCTTCACTTAATTTAATATGTACGTTTTTATCTGCAGGAGTGGGCTGTATATTTCCATTTCTGCCACTACATATGCTGTCAGTGGGATTAGACAAGGGAGAAGCCCGCCTCATTTCTGCTATCGCTCCGTGTATAGCTCTACTCGGCCCAGCCGTATTGGGGCCTCTCATTGATAAGTTAGTATTATGCTAATCGACTCTATTACAATAGATTGGTACTGCTACCGTAACGGGCATTACTCAAGTCGATAAACGGTCGCCGCAACAGCTACGTCGCCTGTTATCGAAACTATTGTACTCATAATGAATTAAATTAGATCGATTGTTACCAACAACTTATGGCTCGATTTCGAATCATTGTTCACTTCTCTTTGCGTGGGCGTTTAAAATGCTGTTAGCATATTAATGTTAGTATTCAGAAGACAGACATTTCAAAGAGCACCATCCATAATAAATTTCCTTTGCCTCGAACCGTTTGCTCGGACAATATTTCGTGAATTTATGTATGAGCCCCACACTGGTGAGCGTTCAACGTTCTGCGTTTCTCGTCCTTTGTAATGTATGGATTATTTAGCGCCTGTGCAAAAATCGAACGGTCTTAGTCCGATACATTCCAAAGAACGCATTGGACGTGAAACGCGAATGCTGAACTTTTTCCGTCGGGACTCTGAAGTATTATACTATATTATGCGTCTAGATTATCTGTGGGCCGAGGCTCGACTGGCGGTAGCTCGAGCCCCAGCGGCTCTGGGCGCCTGCTGCGCGTCATCACAGCCGGCTGCCTTATCCTCAGTGCCGTGTTCTATACATTACTACTCACTGTGCCATATACGGAACGACATGAGGTAGGTTACTAGTTATTTGAATCTTGGAAGACTTTACATCACTTATTATTCTTTTGCAATTGTATACTTTTGTTTGTCACTGTACTATTTGTTTGTAGGTTCTCTCATACGTAGGTAGTATGTGGGAACCTAAAGGGGGGTTTATGTATTATAGCCACTGCAACGTTCTGGCTCTTCGTTGTAATTACTTACCAAACAAATCTTGGAAGATATAGGATATATTCTTGGGATTATTCACACGATCTTTTGACAAAGTTAGCGACTATGTTGTAAGTATTAAAACATGTTACTTTCTCTAATATCCTCAATGTTTGGTTATGCCATTGTGTTATATAAATTAACAAACAAACATATATGTGTAGATAACTTCAACAGTATCAGTTCCACTTTCTTTAAAAAGTGATTTCAGTTACAATGATCGGTTACTGACATCATGTTTATATTTAGCCACACACCTGTAAATTAACATATATTTCACAGGCTCGTCGGCCCGAAGTGCTGTTCATGTGCGATGAGAACAGCGCATACGTTATGCAAGAGGTATGCAAGGAAGACATGCGCTGCAACCGGTGGTCAGGGGAGAAGGTCAGCACCTACAACTTTTATATCCACTTTTACAAACATTCCTTCATCACATCCCGATCGTGGTTCAATCAAACGGTTGAATGGTGAGACGTATAGGACCTTAAATCGACGACCTGCTTAGCTCACTGGGTATTGACCCTGCTTTCTGTGCTGCGGGTAGGGATAACCTTTGTGTGATTAGCACGAATGTTTGTACCCCAGTCATGGATGTTTATTCTCTATATAAGTATTATATACTGAGTTTGCCCTCAGTCTATTTTACGGTACCCATAATACAAGCTTTGCTTTGTGTAGGACCGTATAGTTGGTGTGTTCGTCTGACGATATTTCTTTATTAAGATCGCCCCAAAAGTTGGCCAATCAAGGTTCTATTCTAATGTCCTCTACGAACGGCACAATCTCATTAGAGTAGATCGGTACCAATTTGAATTTCAGTGACTAACCAACTTGCCTATTCACATGACATACGGTAGAACCCCTATTACTTAGCTACTATGATTGAAAACAGCATGTATCACATGCATGGATCATGTAAGGTTGATTATTTGCCAAAAGGGCTTCTCATTCTCCAGACTCTATTACATAACATTTATGTATGAATTGGCTTTGACCAGCCCATCTTGGATGTACCCAGGCAGGCGTGTTGGCGGTGAGCTCGTGCGAGTACGGGTGCGCGGACGAGAACATGACGTGGGTGCGCGAGCCGTTCACCACCACCTCCACCACCACCACGCTCAGGCCCCTGTACAACAGCGACACCAATGCCACGGTACGTATCCATGTCTTGTTGCGATGTGAAACGCAGAGAGTGTGGAGATGAAGAACAGAAATGGATGATTAGGATCAAATCCGTACGCAGCAACTTGCTGGAAGTTTTGGCGAAGCGAACGACATCGTCAGTCAAGAGAGTGAAGTCGTCGTATGTTACAAACAATGGTGTTTTACTTTAAGTTCCTTTATAATATTTTCTCTCAAAAATGCGTAATATTTAAATCTTAAATTTCTAATGAAAAGAGCACCGGTCACCGGGAGGTGAGATTGAGATCAAATACTTGCCTATAATGTAATAAAAAAAAATAAGAATATCTTAAGGTCGCTCAACGTGCAATGGAGAGAGCTATGCTCGGGGTTTCGCTACGCGATATAATCAGAAATGAGGATCCGTAGACGAACCAAAGTAACCGACATAGCTCAAAGAATTTCAAATTTGAAGTGGCAGTAGGCGGCAAATAGCTCGCAGAATCGATGGCCGTTGGGGCAGACAGGTTCTAGAATGGCGACCACGAACCGGAAGACGTAGTCTAGGACGGCCCCCTCAAGGTGGACCGATGATATCACACGCGTAGCAGGAATCCGATGGATGCGAGTTGCGGAGGACCTTAATTTGAGGTTTATGTCCAGCAGTGGGTGTCTTTCGGCTGATAGAATAGAATAGTTTTAATATACCCAATATATGACATAATCGAGAGTGAACAGCAGGTACCTTCTAGGTAAGTATGCTCCATCGTAGATCTCATCGTCACTTACCATCAGGTGAGATCGAGATTAAATAGTTGCCTATAGTGTAATAAAAAAAAATACAGACCCCTGAGCCAGACAAGGAAGAGGTGCACATATCGCAGTTCGAGAAGGACCCGCCGCACCTGTGCTACAACGGGCAGTGCACGGTGTACATGAAGCACGTGGCGCGCCTGCGCGTGCCGCTCGCGCTCGTCGCGCCGCAGCCGCCCGAGGACAACTCCACCGCCGACTCGGACTGGTGCACCTACCCTACTGGTGAGAGCTTACCCCTTACACACGATATGGATCTGATGGTTTTTTTTTATGGGACTAAGCCCGCCACTGCTACGCCTGTAAGCCAGGATCTACAGTGGTGTCCCATGATGACACTGAGGTTCGACCCTCGGCGAGTCCCGGGATAAGGTTAATTGTCTTGGAACCCGCACGAATTTAATCGAAAGATAAAAATCTGATGGTTTGCGGGGAGGGACAGAGCTTAGGATGAAAACTTGCAGCTGCTAGTAGATCAGGTATAATTATTGTGTGTGTTGTATCACCATCTAGTATTCTTACAATGTAAGCTTGGAAGCGCAAGGCCTAATTTTCGTATCAGGTAAGCTAGGAAGTGAAAGACCTAGTTTTCGTATCATGTAAGCTAGGTAGGAAGCGTAAGTTAATTTTGTTAGTGATCGGGAATTCATGATAGAGGGTCTGATTTGTTTATTTCCTAACGGCCTTGGTCCATTGGATTTGAGATCTAAATAAAAATAATAAGATTTGACCTGATGACAATGTGTTCGTTGCGAACCAACGGAAGATAAGAAAGAAGCTGTACCTAATAACTGCATGTTGTTTATCAACGAGGTCGCGACTTATGTATGAGTCGCGATACAATATAGCTAATATAATATATGGCCAGCTAAGCCAAACCATAGACCAAGAAAATATAGTAATTTTTTTTACAAGATATTGTAATACAACCTTTATCTTTTTAGCTGGTCCGTCAAAATGTCTGGTACCAGCGGACCGTCTCGCGGAGTTATCCAAGTTGAACAGCGAGTGCAGGCCGGCGGTGCGATGCCTCGTCCTCGACCCTTACGACGAGCCCGACGGCGTGTTGGCTGACGCCGAGTGCCGACTCGTCATTGGAGACCCCACCTACACTTTCTGGTCTTATTTCGTCATCAGGTCAGTATAGATGAACTACCTAGGTAAACTAGGTTCATGGACTTCGCTATTCCCTATAATTTAGTATTTGGTCATCCACGCCTACTTCAAAAATTCATCCTGTATATGTATGTGGTACGGGTAGGTATAGGTAAGTGGACGAAAAATCAAGAAAGGTTCGTGATTTATGACTCGTCATCATAAATAGAATCATCACTGGCCATGACACATCACTGATTTACTTAACTGTTGGCAATCGAGGATTGAGTCATGGATTTATTATATTTCCGCATACTTACTTATCAGTTGCTGCAAGCCAAGGATTGATGATTTGTATGTTTATATTAATTTGCATTATGTATTAATAATTAGGTACCTACTTACATAAATAGAGAACGCTGAATTGACTAATAGTAAGCATATACTACGACTACGGTAATAAGTACTTATTTACGACTAGATGTTACCCGCGACTTCGTTCGCGTGGTATTTAACAAAAAAAGTTTTTCTAAAATAAAAGTAGCCTGAGTTACATCAGCTATCTGCCAGTGAAAGTCCCGTCAAAATCGGTCCAGCCATTTCAGAGATTAGCCGATACAAACAGACAGACAGGCAGACAGACAAACATTGTAAAATATGTTGTTTTGGGTATATGTACCGTGTATGAACCAAATGCACTTATACACACAACAAAAAACGGTAAAAATTTTAATGTTACAAACAGACACTCCAATTTTATTTATTTGTATAATAGAAGAATGTCATTTAAGTTCATGATAATAATAATGAATCTATCACACTGTCAATGATATTTGTTTTGTTCAGAATTTTAGCAGAAATCTGGCCAACGGCAGCGCTGGCTCTGCTGGGTGCGGCGTGTGTGATCGCGACGAGGGAGACGTCGCTGGGGCGCGGCGACGTCGGCCGGCAGCTGGCGTGCGGCACCATCGGCCTCGCCATCTTCCCGCCGCTCGCCGGGCTCGCCGCGCAGCAGATGCCCGACACGCCATACCTCGTGCCGTTCATTCTGCATGCCGTGTTCATGATCATTGGAGCTTTGATACTACTCGTCGATAAGTAAGTTATTGGTACCAGATTACGCAGTTAACGCATTTTTTTTTAATGTATCCATATTTTGTTCTTTCCCATAAATTAAGGTAAGGATGGTATCTATAATAATTATAAAATCATTGATAATGATAATGATTTATTGGTTATAAAATAGGTATACGATACATTGATGCTACAATGACATATATAATAATAATAGTTAGGTAACGTCCCATTCCCGAGCTAGGATGTTGTTGCATGATGTTGATAGTTTAAAAAAAACAAGCTGACACTAAAACTACTGCATTAGTTAATCTTAAAGAAGTTTTGAGGTAGGTATACTCTATTCAATTAAAACAATTCAAAAGAAGAATAAGCAAAATCGGATCAACCAGTAAAAAGTTGATTTGAGGCCAAAAAGTTTAATTATACGTATCGAATTGAGAACCTCCTCCTCTTTTTCATCGATCAAAACCATGACCAGACATTTAATACCATATTTGTTCCTCAACTTATTGAGTTTATAATTAGCATTAGCAAGCTTGTCAATCCGTGAGTGAGTGGCGGGTCCCTCGCTGGTATTGTGTGATCGTATAATGGTGCGGTGCGCAGGCGCATGCCGCTGTCGACGCCGGAGTGGTGGTGGCACACGGCGGCGGGCGCGGTGGCGCTGCCGCTGAGCGCGGTGCGGCGCTACGGCGCGGAGGCGGCCGCCGTGTTCGCCGTGCTGGCGCTGCTGGGCGTGCTGTGCGCCGGCATCGACGCCTACCTGCCCTGGTAACCTACCCACACACTTACACCACACATTCCTTCTTCTTTTTTAATGTTGGCTATCGGCTACAAAATATAGTACCATTTTGCCAGTGTCGAGTAAATGTTTCTTCGTTATTTTAAATATAAGTACCCCTGATGAAAATAATGATAAAATTAATCCACCGCCCCTATTAGCAAAGCTGTGGCAATACTTTACTGAAGATTTACTATACTATTTTCTTTTCCTTTATTTGTGCACATTTATGAACACAAAATTACACATTATACAAGGTGTCACAATAATCGTGTAAAATATCTTAATGAATACTTGCTAAACGGTGAAGGAAAACATCGCGAGGAAACCTACATGTCTGAAATAACCCCTCGAAAGACGTGTGAAGACCGCCAAACCGCACTGGGCCAGCGTGGTGGACTATGGCCTAATCCTCCTCACATTAAGAGGAGGCCCGTGCCCAACAGTGGGACATTAAAAGGGCTGGTATTATTATATTGAGGTGTGGGCCATGCCTAGCGTCGGACAAAAGTGCTAATTAACGATAATTGTGTCCACCCCAGGACTGTGTTAGCGCTAAACGGTAGTATCACGGAGATGGGGCTGACGCTGACGGCGGGCGCGCTGCCGGCCGTGCCCGCGCTGTGGTGGGCCGAGGCGCTCGTCGACTACATCGGGCACTCCAACGTGTTCATCCTGGCGTTCACCTTCTACGGGGTGCGGTACACTGGTTAGTTGTCGTCATAATAATCAACAAAGTACCTAATAATTATTAGTGAGTAGGACACGTCCTAGGCAAGTTTTTGTAAGTAATTAATTGTAAAAAAAACATTTATTGCTTATCGCATTTTTGCAATAATATTTGTATAATGCGGTCTGCCCAAGTGTGAGTATTAACAACATTGCATAGTATCGGATGCCAATTGGCATTTACTTGATTATATAAAATCCGGATATTTAAATATCCGGATTTTCTATAATCAAGTGACTTAACCATAAGATAACTGAACAGACTTATATTATTATTTCTGCCTCTGATTCTTTTCGCAGAGATCATGTAAAAGCCAAACAGTAAAAAAATACTTACATCCGGTCCTATAACCAATGTAAGTCGGGCCGTTATGAAACCTCTGCGTCGACTCCTCGTCTTTCTCTAATTGTCCGACCAATCCATTGCATCACCGTGTCACGTGTGTGCGAGTGACGTTTCAATTTAGCCGGGTAATTCTACTCCCAGCTGTAACCGTAATTTTTTTTTTGTGGGACTAGGCCCGCCACACACTCCCACCACTGCTACTCCTGTAAGCCAGGATCTACAGTGGTGTCCAATGAAGACACCGAGGTTTGACCCTCGGCGAGTCCCGGGATAAAGTTAAACCGTAATATTGTTAAAATCAACCGGTCAGGTACAAAACCCGAGGAATAATTTCGTTTTGGGGTCAATGACCGAAACCGATTCGGGGAGACCTGCCCAATCAAATATATTTACTATGTTGGTTGGTTGTCGTGTGCAGGGCTCGCGTACAGCAGTGATTACACGTGGGTGGTGGTGTGCGAGATCCTGGAGGTGTTCACGCTGAGCCTGGCGTGGGTGACGGCGGTGCTGTACTTCCGGCACCTGGTGCCGCGCAAGTACACCGCCACGGGGCAAGCGCTGCCGGTCATCGCGCACTTCTGCATCGGTGAGCATACTGACATCGTTACTTTGAGGACTACCGGGAGGACAAGGCGTATCCCGACTTCATGCCTCTGACTATGTAAACGGGGATGCTCGCCGTGAGCATTCATTGTGTTGTGGTTTGTGTTATACTCAAGGTATTCTTGTTCTATGCGCTCGACGAGGCGACAGGCGCCTGCTCAGTGCAGACTGAGCGCCTCGTGTTCGCGGGTTGTTTATTAACATTTACTAAGAGTACTTGATGATATCTACAGTGACATATTTTCGACTAAGTAGGCGTGTGGCGCAAGCACTTAGTGCGAGTTGGCTTACCGGATCGCTGTGAGCGTAACATGATCAGCGAAATTGCCACAAAACTAACCCGTGAGCAGCGCGTACACACAAAGCTGCAGATTTTGGACGGTTCAACACTACCCCCACTTCGGTACCCACTTACTAAAATATTTTCCACTCTATTCGGATTGTTGTTGTTACTTTTCGTCTGTGGTCCAGAGTTCGACCCATCGAAATGAATTCCTAGCTACGGCCTTGAGTTGACATAATTGTCGCTATAGACAAGTTGACATACTTGTCGCGGCTCAAGAGTACAGTGGCGTGTGGTGGTCAGGTCGGTGCATCGGCGCGATAGTGGGCGGGCTGGTGTCGCTGGAGCCGGCGCTGGAGTCGGCGCGCGCCGCGTACCGCGCGCTGGGCGCGGCGGCGCTGCTGGCGGCGGCCGTGTACCTCGCGCTCTACCACCTGCTGCTGGCGCCGCGCTGCGCCGCGCCCGCCGCCGCGCCGCCGCACCAACTGCTGCAAGGTAATGCACGTACACTTGGTAACTCAATTGTCTTCCTTTCAAACTCCACAATTCACATACTTACCAATGCTACCTTTTATCCTAACATTTAAAAAATAATTAATTATCAGACAACTTTTTTCGATTTTATTTTAATTTTCTTCACTCCTCTACGGTAATGAGCACACAAACCTATTTTGTTTTTGAAAAATAAAATATTTTAACAACTTCTCTTGATCTTCCCGCCAAAAAATCCGTAAATGTAGGTGGTAGGTACCAATTTTCTTCTGATTCCTGTTTCTATGAAGAGATTGCCTATTTTAACCTTTAATTATACAATTTAAAAGCTTGCTCGGTGGATGGACAGCTAAATGCCAAAGGTATAAATTAATATTTAATAATTATTCCAGGTTTATTCTATGAATAGAAATTTTAATCACTTTGTAATCCCCTTTAGGGTTGAATACGAACGGAGCATCGAACGGCACCTACTCTCCTATGCGAGTGTACCACGAGGAGCGATCCAGGAAGGGGCATTTCCGCTATTGAACTTCTTATATATATAATACTCGTACATAAATTGCAAATATGATACTAAAATATCCATCCATAAATCGTATGTACTGCGTACTAGATTGCGATGTCTAAAGAAGCTGTGTTCCAGTGAACTGAGGTTCCAGAACCACAAGTTGTCTAGAATCACATTTATATTTTCGAATTCTCGCACACTGTGAGTAGAACATTATCTTATGTAGTATTCCTATTTGCTATTCTAGGGTAACATATCTTTCGATAACTGGAAAAGTTTTTATAAAAAATATTTAATACTCATGATCACTTGATATTTTGGTCACAAATTTAAGTAGCGAGCTATTTGTAACTTTTTATTAGTAAGGTAAGAGTCAATGATAGCAACATGCTTCAAGTGTCATGTAATAAAATCAATGCAATTGTAACGACTGTCAATCTTTTTTTTCTAATTATTTCTTATGACAATCATAATACAATGACAATCATAACTTAATTTTAGATTATGTAATAAGAATGTTTAAACTAAGTACAGAAATGTGATATTGTAAGTGCTTTTTTATAATAAAACATATTATTTTCTTATGTGGTCGTTGTTTTGAAAATTATCACCATATTTAATGCCTTCGATTGCATTTAAATCTATTTATATTAGTGAATCATAAGTTCTTTTTTAATAAAAGAAGTTACTGCCTAGAAATAGTTTAATTTCCGACCCCCTTCCAAAATATATCACATGCATAAACCACTATGTATGTAAGGTATCACTATGCAGTTTCATCAAAATACGTCCTGTAATTTTCCCATGATATACGGAACAGATATCAGCTTAGTTTTTGTGCTTTAATATATTGTACGCAACACTCCGACTATATATTTCTTATACTTACGTGAATACTACACATTGAAATGAAACTAATTTTACGGATTTTATCGCGTTTATTTGTTTTTCGTCGGGAACGTAAAAAACATAAAATAAACGCGATAAAATCCGTAAAATTAGTTTCATTTCAACTCGGACTATATTATTTATTTCTATAGATAATCACCACATAGTACCTACAACCCACATTTGAATAGAACTATCAGAGGTGAACCGACGCTGCCGAAACTATTTAATTCTTGGGGCTGATACGATGCTAATAATTAAAACACATAACCATGAAATACAACAGTTTTGTATTTCTTATCCTGAAACAAGATTAGGTGTAAATGTACGTAACCGATAGCCTACTTCTAAAAATTAAATGAATAATTCGTTTATAAACATTAGCCTATATAGATAGTAAGCCACATTTCTATGTACATTTCTTAAAAATGATTACAGACATTAGCAACAACTATTTTTATATATGTATTGATGTACTTAAAAATTACAGGGCAAGTCAAGGATATTTTCCAAATATTTTATTAGCTTATCAATCGTATCTTGCATAACATACAATATATTACTATTATTTATCACAATCAACAAATTACAAAATGTTCTAACAGAATAAACTATTAGGTGATTACCACTGGACAAGTACCCAAACGAGATTCAACATTCATGGCATCCAAATTTACTTCTATAAATGCAAGGAAGTATAAAACCTACTAAACACATTATATAAATAACACTGCGCCGACTGGGCATACATATGAAAAAATAAATACTGTAATATTTATCAGTCTCCCTAAATGTGCAACACATGATGGATTGTAATTGCATGGAACATATTTAAAATATTTCGATATCGGAAAAATATCCTCAACCCATTGGTGTAATTTATAAGAGAGATGTTAAAATTGTTAGACAACTGTTTGCCTCATGGCAGTTTTCCCACAAAATATTACAAATCCCGTGTTTCCAACATATTTTTTTAACACTATACTTACAATCCATAACAAATATAAGTATTTAGCTGAATCTTGTTGGGATTCCTTTACGTGAACAAATTGTATTGTTCCATGTTTTGTGCACGGGTAACATAATATAGGTTTGTACATATCTGCTTTTTGCTAAAATTATAGTACGAATATACTTAAAAGCAAATAAGTAGGAAACAATATTATGGTGAAAGTAAAAACGTTTGTAACCTCAAGTTTATACAGATGTGAGTTATCTGTAAGTCATATTAAGTATCGTAGCAGTATATGCAGGGTCGCGCCCGCACCGCTACTACTACTATGTACTGCGGGCGAGAGCGAATACCACATTGGTCTGAACGAACCTTTAATTACAAAACTCAGTACCGGCCACAAATAATAATTTATTATATTTTAATCGGGATGCATAATCACAAATTAACGACTTAATTCGAAGTACCACCATACAGCAACCGGTCAATACCCCGCCAGAATAGCTGTCAATAAACGTTTTTTTTTTATTATAAACTACAACAATAAACATTTGCTCATAAGGAAATAAAAAAAACCGAATATGAGACACATATCCCACTGACGTCCATGATACAAGTACGCGATGTATACATAGAGGTCAGTGCACATATCCATTTCAATAAAAAAAATCAGGAAATGATGACATTTTGTTCCGTACCGGAACAAGATTTCATCACTTTTAGCAAGCAATCGCCCAGCAAATGGGCTTGCGAGGTTGTGGTCAGTGGTATAACAGACAGTAATGCAGGGAGAAATTCAAATTAGCGGCATCGCGACCGCCAGCGGTTGATTTCCCAAGACTTCGTATCGAAAGTTACAGGAAACTTTATTAAAAATTATCTCCTATCCATGCGCATGTGGTGCATTACATACAAATTGTAAAGGTACAGAACACAAGCTCAACTCAAGAAAAACTTTACATATCAATTCATTTATGCCCTTACAGTCTACACTCTACCTTTAAACGTTACATTCATAATCTAAATTTTACTTAACTAGGGCGAGATACAAAAAGTACGCTACCTTTTAGGTATCGTGTAGTTTTTCTGGAATATCTAAACTATTTGAAATTGTGGCATTTTCATCTACTGTATCTTTTAATAAGTTTTCAATCATTTCTTCACTCATCTCTGAATCCTGATTCTTTTCATCACAGTCAACTTGACTATCAGCCTTATCATCTATGTTTTGCTTTTCCATATCGACATCACCGTCATTATTTTCGGAACATTTATTTTTTCTTACTTCAAGTATATCACCATTGATGTCTTCTACAGACTTACATTTCAATGTACCAGCAATTAATGTATCTGGTTCATTATCTTTTGCAGTAGTAGGTGTTGCAGCTTCTTCATTCTTTAGTCGATTATTCTTATCATTTCTTTGGGTGTGAGTGCCCTCATTCTTGAGTGAATCATCTTCATCATTTCCTAAAGTGTCAATTTCTTCATTTTTAGAAGTATCTCTATTGTTGATTTCAGAAGCATCACCTTCAGTTTTCTTTAAAGTCACATCTTCATTTATCGTATTTTCTGGACTGTCGTCATTTCTGCTTGAGCTTTGGCTTCTATCAATTATTTCGGCAGGTTCATTATCACTAGCCATGTTTTCATTGCACGTAAGTAAGGGATCCCCGTAATTCTTAGAGCTATTATCAATTTTATTTTCGCCACTATCATTGTGCTCACTACTACCAGCTCCTGTTAAGTCAACTTCTTGATTCTCGCTACCGTTCATATTAGAATCGACGGAGTTTTCATCAATAAATATTGGATCGTCAGCTTCTTCTAGGTCTGGCAATATTTCAACATCATCATCGTCATCTTCTTCACTATTATTGGTATTCAACTTCTTTGCCACATACTGTTTGAGTTCTTTATTAATATTATCACGAATCTCATGGAATCTATATGCAGACGTATTTAATAATCTTTCTAAAGTTCTATGAAGACTTCGCATTTCAATGACAGATCTAGTGCGTAAATACATTGTGGTTGCTTCTTTTTTCAATTTTTGGAGTCGTGCTAGTGCATATTCCAGGGCATCCACTGCATCAATAAGATTGTATCTATACCACTCAACAGGTACATGGAGGTCACATTCTCTAGCATCAGCAGATTTTTTTGCCTTTGGTGGTTTTGATATGGACCGTTTTGCATTTGAGTTTAATATTCGGCCCCCAACTGTACGTATTGGCTTCGGTGTCGGCGTTGAAGTGGACACTGCACTCAGTTTGGCAGCATAAGTGGCACCTTTTGGTATTGCTTTCCCAGCAGTTTCTGTGACTGCTACTATAGTGGCAGAGTATCCACCGGGCATGTTGGGATTAGCATTGATTGCGAATATGCGACCATCTGGTAGGCGATACATTTTGTTAGAAGATAGGGTCTGCGGGTCGACACGGAATTTTAAACCTCCAGTCGCTGCATTTACGGTTACGTCGTTATCTGTCATTTGAATAATATTGTCGGAACAAATATCGGTCGCCGTCCTGGGTGTGACGGTAGGGACCAGGGGAGGTGGATTATTGATTTTGGGAGTAGCGATTGGTCCAGGTGTAATGCATTGTACATCATCGTCGTTATCTTCAGTCACCTGGAATGTATTCGAATTGTTTTCTTTAAAAAGTTCCATAAGTCATTAAAAATAATAAAATATTGCATTTTGACAATAAAGTAATTACCTCGCACATCGGCTCCAAAGGGAAATCAGGAGTACAAACAACATCACCATCATCCTGGGAATTATTAGACAATGCAGCGACAGCTGACATATCCAAGCCCTGCGGATATAATATTGCGTTGTACTGATTAATGCTCCTAAATAGAAAGAAGAGAGAGGCCCTAAGAGGCGAACGCATTAGAATAAAGGACTGCAATGCTCAAAACCTTAAAAAAAAATTAAAACCGAAGTTTTGACGAAAATCTAATAAGGCCTTAAACGCAACGATTAACTTGCACAATAAATCATTCTTCGCTGCTGTAGATCTCCGCGCCATTATGTATCGGCGGTTTTTTTTATCAGTCTGGCAACTCTTGCGGTCTGACGAAACGTAGTACAACGGCATAGAAGAAACTCATTTTATACTGTTGTGGAAAATGGTACGGCTGAGATGCGCTCGCTATTCTAATACTTATTTCTGTACAGTGGCTAATCTTGGGCAAGTTAATTGATGCGATTGTGGCCGGCATGTTATTTACGAATATATAAGCGACATTGTAATGAGTTTTTCGTTCAGAAATCAGCTTTCCGAGCTTTGCAGTTTTTATTTGGAGATGAACATTAATTACCTGTGTTAAACTTTCTAATGAAAGGTTTATGTTGTCATTAACCACATTATTAAAAACACCAGTGATACTGTGGAAGCCGTTAAAACTATTGTTAATAATATTTGATCGAGGCCTTATTCGGGGGTATGTGACTAACGGCTTCTTGTGGTCCTGTGGTCTTGTCGCGATCAAGGGTGTGATGGGTAGCTGAAATAAGAACAAATTAAAGGTGAACCTTAAAATTGGCCATATTAACTTAGATTTTAATGATCAAACTACATTACTAATTATTTTTTTTGCTATTGTTAAATGCAGCGTGTTATTCTGAAGCCCAAATACCTTTTTGCAATTTTCTAATGCGTCTGGACTTGAAAACTGACTGTTTAGCTAAACAACCAATTAAAATATACCGACAGTAAAATTATTTATATTCAATAGTAGACTCACCCTCATTTTCTTAGCCAGTGGAGGCACATTGGCTGGGGATATCATCCTGGGTGGGCAAGGTGTTATCGCAATAGGATTTTTCATAATAAAGCTTTTATTATGTTTCGGACTAGCTGACCGTTTTTGAGCTTTCTTTTCAGAAGATTTTAATGACTCATCAAGATTGATTGATGCAAATTTTTTTACCTGCAAAAAATAATTATGTACACATATAATGAATATCTATAATATCATACTTTGTTTTTTAGGAAGTTCTGTATTTACGTACTTTTAATATTTATAGAAAATAGAGAATATAAATGTACGAATACTCAACAGAACCAATAACAATATCATAATATTACATTCATTGTACACTAAAAATGTATCAGATAAATTTATATAACTTATAATTCCCATAAGTTCTATAGGCATTTCAGTAATTCCTGTTATTTTTGTAAGAGCAAATACCTGTATAGTAGAAGGTATTTTAGAAATGATTGTTGCAGCTATTTTAGCTTCTGCTTCCTTCTTGGGCTCTTTTTTCTTTGAACTGTCAACTGACTTCTGCCTTCTATTCGATTTGTTCTTGCAACATTCGGAATAGTCTATTGCGCAGTCCTTTTGATATGCATCTTTTAGATCTGGATCCTCTGTGCGGTATGTAATCCTGTTGATCATTATTTTGATAACTTCATAATTACAATTTGTTATATTTTAAAATTTATTACCTAAGGAGAATAAAAAAAATTACATACTTGTTCTTGAGGTCACAGTACCGCAATACAGCCCAGCATACAGCACGTACATCCCAAAGACATTTTGGATTACATTTGAAACACTTCCAATCATCTGCATTTTCTATTTCCTTTATTTTGGGAGCACCCAAATTACGTTTGATACATTTCTGGAATTTCAATAACATTTAAGTTTTACAATCAAAATTATACCAAGAGTGGCTCTTGACAAATTGGTGATTAGTCTATATGAACAAACAAAATTTTACTATACTAGATGCCAACTAGTTGTCAAAGTAGAATGCTAACAAAACTAGAGATCCCTGTGGGGTTAAAGCATTCCAGCTCCTTGATTAGTTTTAATTATTCCTAAAATATTAAAGTTAATTTTAATTCGCTTTTAAAGTCAATAACTGTAGATGTAGACAAAATGGCAGATGTTGCTCAAGTGCTATTCAGAATAAGTATGCAGGTAATTACATTTTCTAGATTAACTGAATTTCCCTATTTGCAGCCCACAAATATAGAAACCACAAAAATGCTGAAATAATTATATTATTGTGATCTTACATGAGCATTCTCCTTTAAATTGAAATTTGAAGGCAACAGAATTGGTATAAAGAGTTATTATTAACAGTACAATAAAATGTAAATAGAAATTCTTATAATTACCGCACAAAACACATGAGGACAATCGGAGCAACAATATACTTGACCACCTTGGCCGCACCATCGACAGTATAGTTCTGAACCATCATCACCTTTATCAAATTCCCCGCTATTATAAAATGTGTGACATGTATGGCACACCAAGGTCCGGAGCATCGGGTGCATTCTCATACGACTCTCATTTCGACTTGAACATCCCATATGACGATCACAGGCAGTGCAGTGTAATCTCAACGTCTTTATAGCATTCAAATCTACAACAAATGTTTTGTTTACAAATGTAATCTTTGAGATATATATGTATACAACAGTTGCTTTAGTTACACCATTAATAACTCAAGATTTTGTAAGATATTTGATTTTTTGAATTTGTCTCCAATAGCAGATATTTCAAACAAGGGAAAAAAACATAAAAAAATATATAAAAAAAGACAATTCATTTTTTCATATATTTGATTCAAAGGCAGTACGAAGTTCGCCGGGACGGGTAATCATTTTAAAACTGAGCTATAATTACCTTTGAATTTGTTTTTGTAATAATCCCTTTCCTCTTCAGAAATGTCATCTTCGAAATCTGCATCAGTAGGTTCTAAAAATATAAGATAGGGTTACGTTATATACGGTATATGTATACAAAAATAAATCGACACAAATATAGCAGAATATAATTATGACAAATTGCATACCAGGGAAAGGTGGGAATGTAATTTCTGACTTTGTTTGAACCGGCTTCTCGGTTTCAGAAGCAGGATCACTGTTGGCAGTCTCACTCATTGTGAAAGCAATAAATTACTCACACATCGGTACCGTATCAGAACCAATAACAATCACAACAAAAAATTACGGATAAATGTCACAAAACTTGAGAAAAGTCTATAACTCCAGCATATTTAAAGTTTTAAAGTTGAAGGTATTGGTCAGCCATTTTGCTTGTACCTCGCTTGCTTTGATTTTGTTCTGTGGCTTTGCTTGTCTTGTCTGTTTCAGTGTGACCAGTTTTTTCGGTAAATCTGCTAGATAGTAGGTTATAGGTATTACTTATTGGTTGGCATCGTGAAAATCCATAATTCATAAAATAAAAATCCACTAATGTATTATTTTATATTTAGGTTTCCTTTCATCAAGATTATAACACGCAGTAAAACAATTTTTAATTTCCTCATAAAAAATAATAAATGACTTAGAATAATGTGTATCATCTTTATCTTTAACCAATTATAATTATTAAAAGATTTCATTATCTGTATCTGTCTATGGCTTTGTGACTATCTATTAAATTTCTTTTTTTTTGTTGGCAAACGTCTATAAAGTATAGCCACTTTCGCCAGTGTTGGGTAAAACAACATTTCAATTCAACTATCCATTCATTCCGTTTCATTCTAGCGTTCATAAAATTCATTCATTCCATTCATACATAGTTTTAATTGTACTGACTGCGGGCGGGTGTTCGTGTGGTGTAAACACAAAAGTGTTAATTTTCGTAAAAAAATCTGTGAGAATGATGTTTGTAATATCCAGAATTGAATAACACCAGTTAACGTATTTTATATGTAACTTTACAATTGAAGTGGGTAAAATAATAAATAAGTTAAGTAAATGTTTCAAAATAAGTAATAACTACCTAGTTACAAGATAGCTATGCCAAGTAAAATTGTATTTTGAAAAAAAAAACATACCTGTAAATGGTATTACTACCTGAAAGTTCTTCATGTAAATATTTGTCTGTGATATTTGTTCAAATTAAAGAATAATAAAATGACTGTAACATACACTGGTGAAGTTGCGACCTGTCGTGGATTTGGAACATTTTTGAAAGTTTTGTATAGGTGAGTTTGCACACAATTTGCAGTAGGTATAATAAGAACATATAACATTTATATTACAATGAAACTATTAACACTGTGCCATAACAGCCTTAAACGTACGTAGTACTTAGTTATTTTTTTATTGTGCCTTAGCAGGTAGTGTGCAGTGCCCCCGACTTCGTTCGCGTGGATTTTGTTTACTAGGTACCTATCCCTCGGAAACCTTTTGAATTTTTGTGATGATAGGTACCAGGATATAGGTAGATATCTTCCTAAACTGAATTACCATGCCGAGTTTCATTGGTAAAATCCGCTCAGTTCCTTCTGAGTTTACATAAAATAAAAAAAGTAGGACAAAAAATAAAACACGAACAGACGGACTCATAAGGGATCCGTTTTTAGCAATTCGGTACGGAACCCTAAAAATGGCAGTTCCGGCATGAGGGCCCGCAGTATGAGTTATGTATAGTTTTAAATCCCGATCGAATAATCGCATGTTTCCATTAAATCGTTGTTTGAAATACACGGAAGGATTCGATTAAGTACCTATCTACTTGATAGGTATTTTATATTATTATGTACAACTCTTACTAAGCTTCGATGTAGTAATAAATGCATCGACCGTCAGTCATTTACCGATATTTACAAAGAGCGCCGCGCGCGCGCCGGCCCCGTCTACTCTTCTCGTTGAGATGAAAGTAAGGCCCAACTAGTGGGACTACCTATCGACCGGTAACCAAATAATTTATTACGGTAAACAACCTCAAGAGTTAAACCAGTTACTTAAAAAAATCAGACTCGAGTACGTCAAGTGCGAGATTATTTTTATGATTATTTTGTATGGAGAATTTAAGTTTTAAATACCGTTCGCTCGAGGCGCTTTTCAATTCTCCATACAAACTGTCTAAATACGGTAGACTTGTATACGGTTAGCTTCCGATTAATCTCGCACTTGACGTACTCGAGTCTGATTTTTTTAATAACTGGTTTAACTGGTAGACTATAAAGTATACGGTTAGCTTATGAATAATCTCGCACTTGACGTGCTTACTGCAATTAACGAATTTTGTTGGGCTTACTGCGCCTTCCTCCGAGCATATCTGAAGCACATAGGAAGTCCCCTTTGCATTTTACTATATGAGTACAACAAGATTATAGCTAATAAGCAAATAGTAATAGTATAGCGTAGTAGTAACTATAGTTGTAGTTTTGGGTAACTCACGAATTAAATTGGTTTCGAAACCCACCGACGGTATTGTCAAGCAACGATTGTGATTTAGGTACCTACCGCAGCCTATGTATGTATATTGGTTCTTTTGTGGCCAAACGTGAGAGCTGATTTTAATCCGTAAATACTTTTCAGTTTTTATTCCGTAAATACTTTACGCGGTCGGGTATTTTTTTATCTTTAGAAATTAACATTTTTAAAATTAAAAAAAAAGCTATACGAACGAACCGAATATAAAATGCGAATAAGTGCAAAAACGTCCTAAAGATACCCTTCTTAACTGGTTTTTGGCAGTGCCAACATTTACCTACCTTGTGTCATGTGCTCGTTTCATTATTGAAAACTGCCGTGTTGTTTGCTTACGCTCATGAGCTGCTTACATTTTTGGTCCATATGTTGACCTTGTCAGAAAATAAGATATTTTTATCAAACGACGTGTAATCTTATACCTAAACAAAGGAACAATAATTCTAGAAGTGTGTTATACCTATTTATTGTCTAAAATTCTTCTCATTCATAGTGATGCTACCTGCTGGACCTACTAATATCTATTTACTTACGTACCTAATAAATTATAGTAATTGGTATTTACTGCGACTTAAAGCGCTCGTGAAAATGCGAGGCCTCTAATAATTAACCACATTGACGATTGAGGTTTTAAAATCGTTTTGCCGAATTAAAATAGCATAAATTAGATTGATAATCACGATTACAAAATGTATGGTTTTTCTTTAATCATAAGCGAACTAGTTAGGATCAGGTATATTGATGTGAAATAAGTATGTACCTGAGACTTTTTGGCGGGAAGTTGAACCGTGAAAATGTCAATTTTGATTTATTTACCAAAAAAATGTGTTCCTTCGATAATGATGTGTAATATTAGTGGGATATTAACCATCGTCTGTTCATAAACGTGCACAGTGAAGGAAATTGAAATAAAATAGTATAACTTGACTTTACAAATTCTCCCAAGATGTCCGGTTAGTTAGTTTTTAGTAAAGTATCCACAGCTTTGCTGATAGGGGTGGGGGATTCATTTCGTCCTCATCATCAAAATTATCATTACCATCAGGGGTACATATTAATTCAATAACAATTATCAAGAATTACTCGACACTTGCAAAAATGGCACTATTTTGTAGCTGATTGCCAACCTAAAATAAAAGAAGAGAAGAAGTATGTACCTACAAGTATTATGTAGGAACTGCGATTGTGTCATCCAAATAAATGGTTCATTCGAGACTGACTCATCAACGATCAGACCATAGCGTTTGGATAAACACATAAAAGACGCATTATTAACAATAATAAAATAATTAGCCTACAAACCTAACTGTTATGCGTCTTTTATACCAATGGTACCTACGCTACAAATACCTATCCAAATAATAGGTAATTTCGGATTATGATTCGCGGCTCATCGTACCTGTTTTAATAGCATACCTACTAAAGTGTAGGAACCTACAACAGCTGACAGTGCAGGTTCAAAGAGTCGCAATTCATAATCCTGTTCTTTACCCGAATGGGTATCAATCATACTAGATTACGTACTTGATTCGGTTCCTTAGCGATTAACAATTCAAATTATGTAAAAATATACCTAAGCAGGAAGCTCATGACGGCTCTTAATGTTTGAATATCCAGAGCCTAGCTAGCTGCTTCCATAAAGGTCATCGCACCAGCAGATCGATACGTCGCAGTCAGCTCCAGATTTACAACACATAATAATACTGCGTCTCATTCTCTCGTACGTATAGGTAGGTAGGTTCGATGTTTAAATTAAATTAATGCCTATATACCTGACTAGTACAGGTAAAACTGGAGATAATTCTGCTATACATTATAAAAAAATGTAGTTGTGTACGTTGTTATCGTCGGTCGTAGTGAGCTATTCAAAATGACTAATGTTTACTATCACATTATCCATTTTATCTTGTGTCACACAAAAAAAGAACACTTCCATGACTGTTACAACGACGAGGACGTGTTTTTATCTAGTAAATATAGAGAGACGAGCAGGTGGGGTATCGCTGTCATTATAAGCTTGCTATCCTCATCCAATAATTTTCGTTTAGACTCAACTATATTTCAGTATTTTACATTTTATTCGTAGCATTATTTTCATTCATCAATAGGAAATCATCGGTAAGTGATGGAGCTATAAAAATCAATTGTAATTGGAACTATATCTCAATATTGCCAGTGTTTTTATGCAACAAAAGGTGGTTTAATGTACGCTCGTACCTTGGCGTTTTTCATTTGGTCCCATTTACACTATTAATGTTATCACGATGAGTACGCTAATCTAGATTAAATACCAATGCAGTATTGACAGTATCGCAAAAATCAAGAGGCCATTTAGGTCGTGGGGCCGTGACCACGATCGTCCAGTAGCGTAAAAGGTTTCTAGCTAAGTTGTAGGTTATTTCTAGCTATGCATTAACTTGTATCACCAGAACTTCTCAACACTGCATGTATTGTCTTCCATCATATCTCAAATTTAATTTAATACATAAACAAATGAACAATCAATACCTCCGTATTTTTAATAAAGTAGCTAACCTATTTTTCTACGTAATTAGAATCTTTAACTGTGAGTAGAAGATGACGATTATCCAAATAAAACATGGTGCAAGCACTACCTAGTTTTATGAATTAATTTTAAAATATTTATTTGGTACAATGGATATCGAACAACTGGAACACAAAGTGATAGTTCGTGGGAAGTAATAAGGCACACATTTCTAGTTGTTTTCCAATTGCCACGGGCTTCTGACGTTCCTATCAAAGAGAGCGATTGACACGTATACATGTTTTGCTCTATCGTTACCAGGCAAGAGATATTTATTATTCAATGCAACTCTACACTGCACATTCGAACCCCACTTTAATGGGTTTCCGCTTACACTTAAAAAAAAATATCACGTATTTCATTTGTTTTCTTTTTGTATTCCGTTATCGCCTATAGTTGTCAATCGCTATGATCTACGCGTACAAGTTGATGTTAATATTCAAAATCTGTGACATTTAAGCTTTCCTTGGCTGGTCTTCAAAGATGTTGACATCAAATAGGTCAATATCGCATGTTAATGCACAGTCGACTTGAATAACAATTCCACAATTTATGAGTATTGTTCTTTTTTAACTGGCTCTAAAAAGGAGGGGGGTATCAGACGAAATAAATGTGTTTAATAAGTAGGTTACGAGAAACAACGAATCCGGTATACCATAGAGATGCATAAACAACTTGTTAAGTGTCGTAAATATAAAGATTTTTAGATAAGAAAATATGCTTTTGCAGTCACTTACATTAGCTACATGGTATATGTTACGACATATTTTTTCGTAAAAGATACCTTAAAAATTGTAAAAAAAACAAAAGAAATCTTATAAATATTGTAATTTTGTCCCTCCACACAACGGTAGAGCTAGATATACTAGTAGCTCTACTTAAACCTCGCAAGTGTTTAGTGTTCCCTGAGGTATATCGTTGTTTTATTATTTTTATACCTACGCATGGTGCAAAAATAAAATAGTCTGTTCTGTAAAAACCGGTCTATACCTAATTTATTTTATATATTTTAGACTTGGATTGTCGGTTTCAAATTTTTTTTATAGTATATTGGTTCGACTATGACTACCTCCTTCTTCCTCTAGTTAAGGTTTTGTGTTTCCTATCCTACCGGCGTTTTTTGGGACATATGTAACATGTTAAAAATTGAATTTTCAATACATGCATCGCATGCACTCTTTGTCTCTTCTCAGAACTTGTGAAAAGCTATCTAAGAATTTGATCTAAGTATTAATAATTTTACATATACATATATTGCACGTTTTACATAAATCCGTCCTCTGGGGGGTCAGGGGTGGTCAAAAGTTTGTATCACAAAAACTCTGTAATGGCGTGGAGTATCCGCATCAAGTTGAGGATCTTTTGTTTGGTCTTTGAAAGTTAAACATCGTCAATAGGACCTGATGGTGTAGCCAGGTTGTGGTCATGTGAAATCGATGAGGTTATAGAGTAGATCCGATGAGTTGTTGTCGGGTTAAATGAAATTGCCAATTGATTTTATGACCAAACAAAATGTTTCAAAACATTCAATAAATATGCTAGGTGTCAAACAATACCAGTTAAACAGGTAGAGATATATACAACCGTTAAAACCACAGACATTTAACAACACACGTCGTAAAAAGGATAACGTGTTATAGTACAATTAATATGAATTGATATTAAAAACAATAACAAAAACTTGATGCGGATTTTAATGGCATCTATGCACGTAAAAAAATATGTGGGTTCGTTAATGTTGACTGTGCCTTGTCTGGCTATCACCCGACCTCCAATACACTGCTTCAAGGATTGACATTTGTAAAATATTTGATTTAGTTGGACAAGGTAGATTTCAAGATTACAGTATTTTTTTACATTTTAGTTTTTTGAAGGCGTTTTTTTTGTTAAAAAGATTTTTTATTTTTAACTTCTTAGTGGATAGGTTATTGTATATATTTACTATTCTTGTCACTAAAACGATTTTTATATCGATCTTTTTACTGTATAATAGGTATAACAATTATAACATCCAGAAGAAATTAAAATTCATCAAGTTTGATTAACTTGATGAATTTTAAAAGGAACCCTCTTTGAGGTATACCTTATTCAGTGAAAAAAGAATAATCAACGAACAAGTTTTATTTATAGCCAGAGTGCATCTCATAACAATTCCAATAATCCCAAACAGGGCTATGATACATTGTTTTATTATAGAGCTCCGGTGACTTCGGGGTTTATCACCAGATCATTTCGATGGTACCATATTCATCTGAACCACATCTTTAAATTTGCTAATTCATAGTCGCTTAACTATCATACTCGAGATTGTCTTGTCGCCACCGGTTAATGAAAATACCAAAATCGCTACATGTTTACCTATAATTTTTTGAGGAGTCTGCTCATACCTCATGGATCCCATCACCCGAACTAAATTTTGAAAAAAACCGTGCTGTTAGTATATCCTTTCAAACAAAAAAAAATGAATTCAGAAGCTCCTCCTTTTTTTAAGTCGGTTAAAAATAGACCCTCGTTGAGGTATATTCAGTAAAAAATAAACATCCAAATCGGATCATCCATTAAAAAATATGCGTGGTCAAACAAAAAAAGAATATTTACGCGTTGAATTAAAACCTCCTCCTTATTTTCGTCGATTAGAAATTTAAAACAATCTATAAATCGCGTTTTAGGCTACGACATTCTTTTCCAACTATTCAATTTACAGGCACGACCAAGTTTCGTCTGATTAGATAGATATGTGATAGATATAGCCTCAGTGGTGGGTGTACTTGTATAATCTAGAGTAGGCTCCATATTGTAACGGATACCCCCGTAACTCTTACGTATAACTACCTACCTACATTGTTCATTAGAGACCCAATTTACTCTGCAATGGACTGTACAAAATAATTGAGTAGATACTCTTGGAGCAAACGAGTCAAAGATCTATATTTGCGTGTGACAACTACTTACTTGCTTTTAGCCGTAAGTATGCTAATCATTGTAGCATTGTGTGAGTCATGAAAACATGATTACTATACGAACACATTCGGCAATTGAAGATAGCCTCGTCAGCCTCGTTCCATTTCTGATCTTATAGCCAGCATATACGGGCTAACATGAATTTTCACAGTATGATGATGATGAAATCGGCCATCAAAAGATTGCCGCTCTGGTGCCTATTCAGATCCACCCACACTGGCACAAACCAAAAACGTGGCGCGGTCTGACGTAATATCCTGTCTGAGCTGTGAATCAAGCATTGACCTTAGGGTATTCAGCAATTAGCTAGATTTTATGCCATATCGAATATGCGGATAATACATATACCTACGACGACCACAGAGATGCGGTTCATTACAATAATAAACATCGCCATCTAAATTTATAGAAAGTTTTCTCCATTTGCAATCTTTACAAAGCACATCTTTTAAAAAATACTTTGTAATGCAATTGTAAATTATAAAATCTTTAGCGTAGAAGGTAAAAATGTTATAATTTATTTTTTCAATGCCAAACATCATAAATAATGACGCTATAAATATCAGTGATATAAGTTTATCACGGAAATTGTTAGGATATTGCTATACAATATTACATTAATATAATAACATCGGTTAGTGACCACCTTAACTGGTCGGCCGCTGCCGCCCCGTATTCAATCGCTTAATGCGCTGCTTTGTTGGGTCCTGTTGTATTTTGTGATGTTGAGTCGCTCTCAGTGTGTCTGAGGACTTACGACTGTTGCGTATGCGCGCGCGACTTTTTTCATTCCGCGAATCGTATTGGAATTCACACATCGCTGTCCGTTCAGTACTTAATACACCTACCGAATGTCGCGTAAAGAAGAAGACGAAGGAATTTTCGATGGTTTGTCGTATAGGGTCAGACATTCGAAACGAGTATTCTTTTTGGTGTAAGTTCACACACAATATACTATTTTGTGCAGTTTCATTGCTTGAAATTATTGACATTATTTATGGCTTCGCCAAATTTTTCAAACCACTCTTATATCGTTATAGTTAACTCTCGATGTATTTTTTTTATAATAATGTGGTCTATAACTGGTAAGCGGATGTGTTCACATGTATATTATAATAAAAGATAGATATGTGTTGAGTCCTCATCGCGTGCTGCACGACTAACACAGCCACGACACGACAGCTGTATCTTACTTACCCGTCAAGGTTACTTAACACAAACGCGTTTATTTAACTGCTACAATTGGCACTTATTGTTATAAAGACTTTTGTAATGAATTGCACCATTGTTAACTGGAAGACGCTTAGCAAATCGCGAAGAGTAGATCTGCTCGATCCAGCCAAAGGATTACTTTAACATATATTTAAACCAATCTCTTATGATTAACAAACCGTAAAATTACTTGAATTATTTATCAATGCAGCTAAATTGAGTATGCTGCCGCCTAACATAACAATGTAAAACAGATTTGAAGTAAATTTAAAAGTTAATGAAGTCATCTACGTAAGTCATCTTATTCAGACACGCTTTGAATGTAAAATGTTAGTAGCTACGGCCGCGGGAACAGGTATTAATCAAACCATTACAGAATATTGAGTGATCTATCTAATATGAGAGGTAAACCACGAATTACAACTTTATTTAGTTGGGTTCCTGCTCATAAGACTAGAAACTCGTCACTAACCTTATTCAGCATACGTAACTGACTTTTATCGCATTTCGCACTTGATAAAATCCGTAGACGATTCCTCAGCATGTTTATTTAATGTCATTTCTTCGATTTATTATACAAGGAAGTTCCATCCGAAGTGACGTAATTATTAACATAAACGTCAAGTAGTAAAAATGCCATACGCATACTAATAAACATTTAGCCATTAAATTCGTATGCGTAAAGTAGTGTGTTATGTATGGTACGTTAGTGTTTCATTGCAAACTTGTCTATACACTTCTGTTTATGTATTCACACTTAAATTGAATTCAAGGATGTACTACCTACATCAGCGGTCTTCATCTCTTTAATTGCGTAATCGGAGCTACATGAGGATAATAGTTATTGTGTAGGCGTAGTATCATTTTCCCAAGTGCTTAACACCCGATTCAGTTGTACGCTCCTGAGCTTCGGTATATAATTTGAATGTGTGACTATAGACTATACGGCTATTGTCATATGGTATGCATAGCCAAATTAGGTATCTACATGTTGAACAGATAAGCCAATTCCAGTTTGAAGGTGCTTTTATACTTCTATCAGATTAGGGCTATCTGAAAATCTCTAGTGCATCATCCCTCGGTACCATACCTACAGAAATCATGAGGAGATTTTATATTTTTAGAAACTAAGTAAAAACGTGCAACGCAACATTTTGTACGTTGCATTGTTTGTTTTGTCTAAGTGCCTGAAAGTTTAATAACATGTTCTGCATTTCAGATGGCGGGGGAGCATATACAAATTAGTTTGGCTGGATCTCCTGGTGTATCTGCTTATATATTATATGCTCAATTTAACCTATCGGTTACTATTAAATGAGGATTCCAGAAGGTACGTCGTCCCTTAATTTCGTTTATTTATTGTATCAAAAAGAAAGCAATATTGGGCATTATAGCTAACATACTCATTATCTTCCTCATAGAGATAATACCTAGTCGACCTGTTTATTGTAACGTGTATTTTGTAATTGTTAGGAAATAAGGATATATGTACCCATTCGATGTACATAAAGAAGTATTTGGTAATTAAGTACTTATATTTTAAACATAACATTACATACCTATCTCAAAACGATTACCTACTTAACTGCAACGATTTATTTAGATAATTCGTAGCTTGGCCGCTTATGTATGAACTACACCATCCATGCTCATGCCAAGAATTCTTGGCATGAGCGACATTGCTAGAGTTTCTGACTTAGTACTTATAGAAAGTTGCAGAAATCATTTAAGTGTATCAAGAAAATTTCAGACTCTTTCTTCAGTCTTGTGCGTTCTTCACCCTACCCTAGTATGTAGACATAGACATATAGCCTCAAGTCTGCTAACACAACTGAATCATAATTATATGGCAATGGCATCATCATTGTTGCTATTGCGCTACCCTACCCAGCTGCTCGCATTTCCTGTATTGAATGCCTCAATTTTCTGACTAGCATCATATTCCCGACCCATTCAAGTTGTGACATATTGTAATTATAAAGTATGACAATCATAATAACTATTCCATGAACCTCTGTTTCAGTTAGTAGGTTTGTAGATGCGCAATCTGAAATGGCGGAATAGCACCCAACTGGACAATTTTCAAATGCTCTTACCTATTTCTTTGTCTGCAGGACGTTCGAGGGTGTTGTAAATTACTGTAGTTTCCACGGGAATGTGATCCCTCTGTCCTTCGTGCTAGGGTTCTATGTTACAGTGGTGATGAACCGCTGGTGGAATCAATATACAACTATACCATGGCCCGACTCTATTGCCGTCTTCGTCTCAGCAACTATACACGGACAGGTATGAATGAAATAGTTTATATTTTTTTTTATTTTAGCCCTTTATCCACATATATTAACGAAATTTCAGCTCATTGTGATTGATAATCGGTAGCTATACAATTTTCCATCATCGTGTTATTCACAAAGGGGTGCTTTATAATGTTAGATTTGTACGTAATAACTCAGACCATAAGCCCTTATTATACAAACTGTTATATTGTTACTATCAAGAGTTGCGTAGTGTAATAACTATGGCGCTGAATTGAATACGTTTCGTTCTATAGGTTCTAAAAATAGATATGTACTTACCGCAATATTTTCCTTTCATTGTTCTCCTGTTCAGAGTTAATTCTGGTTTGAAGTTGCTCTACATATATAATAATCTTATCAGTTAACAATCATAATTTCATTCGTACGCACCTACTTATCAGGTTATAAAATGAATGTAAGTACCGACATAACTGTCATGTCATGATTAAGTATATTTTAGTGTCATAATTATTATACTGATAAAAGTTTAAGGAAGCGTTATAAGCCAAATATCATTGAATGTTTTAATTATCTGTCGGCAAATAATTATCTAATTACCTACTAGGAACCAAGGTTTTCCTAAATGTCGTGTCTGATATTATGTTATTGCGCGCAATATTGAGCTTAACATTACAGTCGAGTTCACTATTGATTCTCTCATCTGACATTCTCTCCCACGGTGCATACCAGGCGAGAATATCTGAAGCCATTGTGATAATTCTATCCTAAATACTAGAACCTCAGAACTTAACTACTAGCCATAATTGTAGAATAATAAATGTGTAGTACCTAAGTATAGGAAGGAACAGGTTAGTTAGTTAATGCTTGAATGTTCTGTTTTTCTTTTGTCTCAGATCTGCATAGCACTGATACAGTTACAAGATGTGCAATGTAAGCTATTAATGTTGCAATGTTTTACAAAAAAAAGGTACCTACTTACCTAAAAAATAATGTATCTTGTGAATGAGTGTCGTGAGGACAGTCTGTATTTGTTTAAACAAAACAATTGAAACCAGGGTTTTTCAGTACCTAGTTCTGATTCACCAATAAGTACATATTTGTGTATGCCATGTCATCATACACACAAGTGATCACGTAGTAGAATGCATGTAACATATTTGCCAAGCTCGACATAGAACGAAAATAAATTCCCCGCCCCAAAAGGAAAATAACGTTTAACACATTACTAAAGCCACAAATATAGGCTTAAGAACTGCTAAAGCTAACAGGGCTTTATGCCAGACAAAGAAGTCTTAATCGATAACTAACATATCAAGTCTCCTTTAATGAATGAAGATTTTGCATCTTCGTTCAGTTATTTTAGAGTGTTATTTTAATTTAATGTGGTAAGGTAGTTAGAAAATTAGCGAAAAGACCGAGTACCTAACAAAAGTATATACTAAGTGAATATTTATCTATGGTGTATATATGTAGCACGAATATATCTGCATTATATCTATATAGCCGTGCACTAACTGATCCAGTAGCCTCGTGAGGTTGCCTCTGCTCGCTCTGTGAGTACGTGCTTTGCCCTAGGCACTAGGCCCAAAGCTCGCGCTACTCACCCGATAGTTGATCTGGCATTTGACGCGCCGTCGTCAATTCGCAGTCCCTTTTCTAATGGACTGTACATTATGTGAACTTCGCGTAAAATCCTCGCCTGGCTGCGCGATCGATCAGTTCACGGGTTGATGAAGAGCTCAAGCAGGACATAATTTATAATGGATTTGAGTGTACAGGACGAGCGCGGGCGGCTGATGCGGCGAACTATAGTGCGGTACGTGTGTCTCTGCCTCACGATGGTGCTCACCATGATCTCACCCCGCGTGAAGAAGCGTTTCCCCACCCTGAACAACTTCGTCGACGCCGGCTTACTGCTAGATAATGAAAAGACCATATTAGATAATTTGAACGTCAAGTTTCCGAAGCCCTCGAAACATTGGTACGGACGTTTACACGTATAACTTTTTCTTAAGTTCAACGACTACTTAGTTATCGTCCCCATCATCGTTCCGTTAACATAACACTCGTGTTATCTCAGTTACATAATATGTATAACACTTAACATTTTATATTGCGATTCTGATAAATAGTGTAAGGAAATATCTACTGATAAAATTGTAGGGCAGTATAAATAAATGACAAAAGTAACAACATGTGGTAATTAATCCTGCAATATACTCTATATGCGGTGACGTATGTAAGAATCACTGAAAATCAAATATCTACCATACGTATGTCTACAGAGGTCTGTTCACACATCACGAGAAAGCTACCGCTCAGATTGTGATGAAAATTGGTGATTGTTGAAAGCTTATAACTCGGGTTGAAAAAGTATCCTATTATGATACTTTTTATCTCGGGAAATTCATGAACTGCGGTATAGCCAGAAAACTGTATCTACAAGTCCTCTATGCAGATTTGATACAGGATAATTTTTATCTTGGAAATAGGACGGATTCCCCAGGGTAGATAATAAATAAACTGCACGCGTATACAAAGTCCTGGGCACTGCTATTATTATTCATGTTTTCAATAATATTTTGCAGGTTACCAATAGTTTGGGCAACAAGTATAGTGACACGAGCTCGCAAAGAGGGCCGGATAAGAGATGACTTCGCAGTAAAGACAATAATAGATGAATTAAACAAGTTTCGAGGGCAAGCTGGACTTCTCCTCAGCTACGATACCATAAGTGTCCCACTTGTATATACTCAGGTTTGTGATGACTACATTTGCTTTAGGATTATTTATATTGTGATCATAGACTATGAAATAATAAGTAGAATTTTCATTTGTTTCCAGGTAGTCACAATAGCTGTTTACTCATATTTTATAACGTCCGCGTTAGGCAGTCAATGGATCGACAACAAACTCCATAATGGAGGCGAGCAGTCCTCTATCATCGGCATAGACCTTTACTTTCCAATATTTAGTACGTTAGAATTTTTCTTCTACATGGGCTGGCTGAAAGTGGCCGAATCTTTGATCAATCCGTTCGGTGAGGACGACGACGACTTCGAAGTCAACTGGCTGATCGACAGAGACTTGCAGGTGATATATCATCTGAAATAGTACCTAAGAGAGTATTATTATGATTCTCTCTATCTCTCTTATATGTACGCTGGCTAAACCTGTACCTTCAAAATTTTTGTTTGGGTGGGGGACATGTCTCCAACACGTAATGGCCCCTCGTAAGAAAGTTAATGTTACGTATTTAAGATGTTTTTTGGGGACAATTGTTGTAAGACCATAATCAACGCATTGATCCCAGCAAGTAGTACGGAAGTATTTTATTATTATAAAACTGTGGATGGTAAATTCTTAAAAAGAAAACCGGGGAAAGGGCTATTGGATAGATTTTGGATACTTGCCATATTTTTAATTCTTGATTTTTTTATTTACAAAAGTTTTTTTTTTTTTTGTATCTACACCCTATCCCTTTCTCGGTGCTAAGAATAGACGGTCTCTTAATTAAATATTCCGCAACTAGGTCTCGTACATGATCGTCGACGAAATGCATCACGAACATCCGGAGCTGATCAAGGATCAATACTGGGACGAGGTGTTCCCGTCGGAGTTGCCATACACCATAGCGACTGAGAACCAGCGCGAGGAGCACCCTGAGCCGTCGACGGCCAACGTGGCCGTTCCCGTGCGCCAGCGCAGCATGGTGCTGACCGCGCCCTCCGCCGTCAAGATCGACGGCATGGTCCCCTCCAACACCGTGAGTTACAAGTTCGACCCGCCAGAGGTTAGACCCGTCCGTTTTATTAGCATGCTGCACGCCCGGATATATGGAGCTTGGCAGTGTGTTGGTGTTGAGGGCTATCCGGATTCCGGTCATATTTATATGTTAAACTTATCTATATTCCCTTAAATATTGTCATGTGTTAACAGGTTTTTGTTTAATCTTTACTGGTTTCCCGGATGTCTTTCTGCTGTTTGGTATGGTATTATGATGATTAATATTCGGTGAGATAACAATATATTCATAACTCTGAGTCATGAATTTACATATCATTGGAAATGTTGGATGATTTTATTTGTTGAATTTTCCTAGAAGCTTGCTTTCGATGAGTTACTAACAATTTTAGACTAGGTTACTAGTGCGTATCTCTTTTAATAGCTTCACTGACAATTTTAACCGCCTTTCTTTCACAATTAAATGTCGTAAGTAGGGTACAAGTTAATGGACATTTTAACTTTCTGAGTATCTACATACTTACCTATAATATAACATTTAGGTGAGTACGTACGTTTACACTACTCCAAAATACTATCCACCTATCCATACATAGGTACTACATTGAAAGAAATATACCAAATTACAAAATATAATAAATACATGGTATGGTATGGAAGGTGTGATAAAAGGAAAACCACGTAGTTTTTCGTTGATTTTTAGTAAAAATACTTAATAGGGAAAAACGTAGGTAATTACTTAAAATACTTACCTACTCTTTAATATTTATTTAAATTACTTAATATATATAGGTAGGTACCTAAATACTTACTTATGTAGGTTACAGATTTACGATCTTAATGTTCATTATCTAAACACCTTGCCTTTGAGTTCTTTAAATGTCTATCTTTGTTGATTGTATCTAAAATTACTTAAGTGATGACGCTATTTATTATATTTTTCCAAATTAATATAATACCTAAGTATCTATTTATTTATTAGGCACTAAGTTTAAATTTAAATATACCTACTCATACATGTTACTTGTTTGTTGTGTTGTAATCTATTTTCTTATACCTACTTACATTTTTCCTATGCATTGTTGCTGTAAATAATATCCGGCGTACCTATTATATAATATTTAAAATACCTCTTTGATAAAGAAATTCAATTCATATTGTGCACGTGTCGTTGACGCTAAGAAAGTATTATCCAATACAAACGTAATCTTATCTTCATTGTCTTGAAATAAAAAATAACAATGATTGATTAAAATCTGCGTCCATTTACGTAGCACGCTTTGGTCCGTAGCCACCACTACATACTGAATAATGGACGGACATACCTATACAAATATTCAGCATATATGATGATTGTTGTGATATCAATGTCACCATGTATCATTTTATAACAGCAACTCCAGATGAATGATGACGCAGTATCCGGCATCCACTTTATTGTGAACCGCGGCAGTAAGCGCGGCAAACGCGACGACAGAAACTCCATGGGTTCGACCAACTCCATGGCGTCGCTGCAACAGACACCCATGACGAGAACCAACTCCGTGACCTCGATGCTGAAAAGACTCTTCTCGAAGGAGGAACAGAAAGGCACGCCGACTGGAACACAAACCGACGGCGTCGGTACGTACCTACCGACTTACGTTCATGTAACCCCATATCAGTACCGCTCACGGATTTCTAATCGTTTCTTATATATCCATAAAGATTAAAAGACTATGTTTCGGTAAACTAAGGTACCTATTTACTTATGTAGGTTACGCAATTTACCTGAAGGACCTATGAAACCAATATGTCAGCCGAACGCAACATCCCAACATCCATTAAATAAATACAAAAAAGTCAGTTACCTCAAGGATGCCTGTACCTCTGTTTACCTAATAACTTACGTCACGTACGCTTATGTATTTATTACTAATTTAGTGCCCACTAATGAAGTGATTTCATCTGCAGACGAGATAAACTGATAACTGTTATCTTACACGTTACCTATCACCTTGATTTACAATCATCAAATAAGTATTGCTAATTACAGCCAGCTTTATTGCCCCTCGTGTTTCAGCAACGTTTGATGTGCCAAGTACGTACTGAGCCGATTCATAAACATTGCAGGTTCTAGGTTTACGATATCTGCTAGCAACCCGACCCTGAACAAGCCAGCCACGGCCGGCGGCAGTATGAAGATCGCTAAGGAAATCATAGAGGAAGTGGACGAGCAAGCCACCATCACCAGTATGGCAAAACGACCGGATAGCAGGTAAATTATACCTGTTTATTACAGGAAAAATATTAAAATACGCCTACTCAGTACCTGAAAACCCTCATCAAATAGTTCTTCTTAATTATCATTCCACCTACGTACCTACAATTCATGCCAGTAATTCAATCTGTATGTACCTATATTGTTTAGGTATACAAATTGTAAAGGTCAACACCTTTTAGACGGGTAACTGGCGACTCAGCTCGATTGCTACAGTTTGTAGTAACCATCCTTTCGGTACCAAGGGTCACGGGTCCAATTCCAGTAGGTGCAAGCTTTGTGTGATGTGCACGAATGTTTGTAGACGAGTCATGAAATTGAATAGATATTTATATTTTTTTCGTGAGAAGGGAGGTGGTACCCCATACCTATATTACCTACTTAACAAAGCGAGGGGCCCGTAGCATTTGCTGACTCTTTATATATGACTAATCCGCCACTGATGACTCCCATAATACAAGCGTTACATTCCTGGTGTGTTCGTCTGGAAATATCATGATTTATTGTAATGTAAACCAGTAATCTCGCTTCAACACCACGTAGTGTTAAGGTCGGTGATGAACTTCACAAGCTGGGTACCTACTTCCTATTTATTGTTCTATGATTTCACTAGAAATACGTGGAATTGCTTACGTGTAAGTCGGTATAATTTAGCATAGCGTGATCGTTTCAATTAACATTTTTATTATTACAGGCCAACAGCGATGAGTTTGTTTACGCAGAAGCCGCCGACGCCGAGCGAACCAGTAGATGTGCCGTCGCGTAACTCCATCAGCAACGGTTCCAGTAAGTAAAAGAGGATAACTTCAATTTTTTGTATGAGAAATCGTGGTTAAACAGATTATATCCTATTTCTCAGATATTAATTATCATGACGTGATAATCAAGCTATTGGGATTGGTGCTAGATGAGTCTATGTGGTTTCAATCACTAAGAAATATAGGAATATCATATTAAAAACACACAACTTTAAATGTAAGATTTCGTTGTTACATTAATTTTATTTATTTGTGAACGATTTTCCTTATATACCACGTTGATATAAGCTATGCATGACCGCCATTCATCGACTAGGTCATGACTTATGTTTGTTGAAAATAGTTATTTTCATTTTGCCAATAGATCGTGACTTATGCAAAACTAAAAAACGTTAAAAACAACCTGAAGGTGGAAAATTTTAAAATGTATTTTAGGTACCTAACCAAAGTATTATCTCATATTGTCCCTATCACTATGAAGACGAGGCAGACTGGGTGTTTGTTGTTGTATGGGTTATGGTAGGAATGAAGTACCTACCTCTACCGGCACCTAACCTACCTAAATTGAAATTTGAAAAACTAACAGAACAAATAGTCTCAACTCTAAAAGAGTATAACAACACGTAAATCAAACTGTAAAATAAAACACTCAATCCTCAATGATTAAAATAAACAACTCAACTAAATGGAAATATTACTACAAATTATAAAATAAAAAACAAAACAGCAAACAAAAGTCAACAATCAATCTTTAACACGACTGCTGATTTTGTATCCCAATAGCGAGATCAGAAGGCGATAAATATTAAACTCTGAACTCCTCTAGCTATAATCATAGTTAGAGGCCGCAAAAAAAAAGAAAACCTACCTAAATTGGAAAACTTGAAAACGACTGATTCTGCATGGTCACGCACACACAGTGAAGACTGTTATGCATGTTATTGACTGAAAAACATATTATTTTCCAGTTACACGCTTGTCCTCGTCGGCTCCCAATCAGTGGGGAGTATCGCGGCCCAACGAAGCTGAAGATTTGAGTCCAGCCGCGCAGTCTTTGACAACTCAGGACTCCTTCCCTAGCATGCCGAACGAACGTCCAAGACTCGACAGCGATGTTGGTCCGTCACTGAGCGCAGCGGGGAGCCAAACCTTGCGTAAGTGAAATAGGGTAGGGTTATTATCGCAATATTTGGATGACTTACTATTGTCAATTAAGACTATATTCCCGAAAAAGGACGCACATGTGTTTTTGGACACCCTACCTCGGTCCCAACCATATTTAGGAGTCGCCTATCTTGTTTGCCATTTATTCATATCATTTAATAGAAATCGTCAATTCCACTGCTCAAATCGAGCTTGAGTCTACCTGAAAAACGGGACAGGCTAAGAGCCGACAATTCTAACGGAAATTCCACGCACGGAATTTTGATTTGAATTTTTGACGCTGTCGTTTTGTTGGTCGACGGCGTTGTGGTGAATTTCCGCCAGATTTGTCCCTAGATTATAATTAATTCTATTGAAAATATTCCCTCCATGAGTATTATTGTTTTACAGTGGACGAGGTCGATGGAGGAGAAGACCCCGATGTGGATGACTTTGATCGCTTGCGGAGCATTAGAGAACAACACCGACGCGATAAATATTTACAGAAACTCATGGCTCGGTCCGTTAGTGCGCAACAGGTCAGTTGAATAAACCTGTGCTTAATGCTCGTGCAATATGCCCCTTATTTAATAGCAATTAATGTTGTTCACAGCGAACTGGGAGTATAGAATTGTTGGACAATGATGTGTTACTAGAAGATCTTCTGTCACAATCGGCAGCACTAAAAAAGGAAGACAAATCAAAGAATGAAACCAAAGAAAATACTACTTGACATAGCAAAAGTTTCATATTCCCGTGGGATGGTATCGAGTTCTGAACATCTCAGCACATTTCAGTATTATCAGTTGTGATACTTTTTATTCGTGCATTAGATGTATGATGGTATTTAATATTTGTAAATATAGTTTTACATACCTACTACTGTTTTTTGTTTCTATTTCCTAAGCTAACAAACAATTTATATCAATTAAAACAATAATTGATTAGATAACTGAAATAAATCTTCCAAAAGGCGACGGCCTTTAAGAACATGGTGAAGTTGTGCTCATCCACCCCATGCCGTTAATTTGCACTAAGAATGAGCACGCTGGATATTAAAGTAGGAGGGTTGACCAAGAGAGTAGTATGTAGGAGTTATCTCATTCTTAAATATCGATGATAACAAGAGCCTAAAAGAAAACTACTAAAACCAGGACCCTGGAACATCATATCACGTGCGTTATAACTGCTTGTATGACCCGCGACATGAAATATGTAGTGTTTGCTGCATATACCTACAAAGTGCAGATGGGGCAGTAAATATGGAGTCCTAACGGAAATTATCCACATATACTGAGTTTGATCTGATAGCTCTCTGCTATACAGTTATTACGACTATATAAGCCTATGAAGCTTAGTTATCCTGTGCTAATATGGTATTTTTTTGCATTAAAATGAGTAAAGAATAATTATTACTTCCTTTTATAATAAGCATTGCAGTTAGATTGTTGATTTGAATATAATATTGATGAGCACTATATGGAATTGTATAAAAATATTTTATTTTTTTATTATTAGGACACCCATTGGGTGCTCCAAGTAGAATATTATGAGTGATATTTAAATTAGTGCTCCAACTGGAATGCTCCTTTATAATTTCCGAATACAAATAGAAAACCTGCTTCTTGGAGAATGGTATTTACAAAAAAGAAAATACAGATTTTAGTTAGTGTACGGGAATTTATTTAGCTTAACTGTGTAACACTTCAAGCTTACAGCTTGAGCTTGGTCCTCCTCCAGTGACGCCTCTTGGCGTTGTACCTGGAACAAACAATATTTGGTTTCAATACTGTATGTGGCAGAAAATCGATGACAGCTGAAGATATGGGTGTAGTGATGATAGTATCATTCAAAATAATGTTAGTAGGCTCTGACTTCACATAGGTATATCATCGGTGACAGATTAAATCAATGTGAAGCCTGTGGCAAATATGCAGGACCTTTATATCTACTAAGTCCCTATCATTGAATGGGAGGAACTATACCATAGTTATTTTACCTACATGATAGATGTTTTAGCGCACAGGCATGGGGCCCTTAGCAATTGCTAACTCTTGCTTATATGGCTAATCCAGCACTGTAAATCATTCCTATTCCTACAAAACCTTGGTCAAAATCAAATCAATTTGGTAGTATCTGAGTTTAGCCAGAACAGCATGACAGACCAGCATGTTCATAATGGACAATGACTAATCACAAATAAAGGAGTATACATTAAAACTTATTTCAAGTGAGTACCTAGATATATTATGGTAAATAGTACAATGTTAATAGGTACTTGGACAATCTTGTCGCTAGGTTTGATTCACACAATAAATAGTGCCTACATACAGCAATAAACAATAATAATGAATGTTGCCAGATGACCACATCAACTGTAGTTAGTTGGAACACTTTTATTATGGGTACCAAACAATGGCTTTGGATCCAGAAAAATGGTAAATACAATGGCTACCCAAAGTTGGCCCCCTACTCGTATTTAAATGTGGACCCCTTGCTTCAGAGAACAGGGTTACAACTTATTATCAAACTGGGACAGGGTCATCAAAAAATGTTTACTTAAAATATACTTAGATATACATACGATGTATAAATATATACGTCGTATGCGATACATTAGTAAGTATATTTTGGTAAAAACTGTAGGTACCTATTGTTATATGGATGTAAAAATACTCATCTTTAGCAACAATGCTGTGTGATGGTAGAAATTAAGTATCAAAATATATAAGGTTAGAAAAAAAATGCCTTAGTCTTGCTTTCCCGGGGGCACTGCCGCGGTTCCTCATAATAGAGGTATACCTCGATATAGGTAAACAGTGAGCATACAAGCTTCAGACAAGTATTTCTTAGTACAGAAATATATAATTATAAAAAAATACATACCTAATTGTATTCCCAGTGCGCATACGGACCCATTGCGGGATAGGTCGGTTTTGTTTCAGCTTTTTGGCAAGCTTTCGCTTTATAATAAATGTCTTGTGGGCCGACTGAAATGAAATAGAAGTAATTAGTTTAGCAAAATCACATCATTGCCAAGTGATCAATTAAATATTTCTTGATTTTTATCGAAAATATTCACGCACCATTTTGCCGCTCACGGCTGTCAAAACAAAGTGAACGAATTTATTTGACGTTGTCAGTTATAGTGGCGTAGAGTAGACCATAGAGATTATACTTATTGCTTTAATCATTGGGATTGTCTATGATAAGACGTACCGATTTTTTAAGTAGTATCACTGACGTCCATGATACAAGTACGCTAGACTAATGATATCCTTTAAAATGACAGCTATCTATTGTGCCTATTTGAAGCGCCCCCAGCGTGGGGGAAAGGAACTAAATCTGACGTAAAATGCAAATGGCCGTTGTTTTGTTTACATTGTCTCCGTGTTTATAAAGTGATTTTGAAGGTTTAACGCGATTAAACTTTTTTGTTGTGTCGTATTAATATAGTTAATACATAAATAAGTGGTGTTAGTTAATAGGTAAACCATGAAAGAGTGCGTGTTATGCAAAACTCTTTACCAGAAGGGAAGTGGGGTTACATTCCACAAGTAAGTGAATTTACGGCTAATATTCAAGAAATTAAAACTTCTATTGATATTATAGGCACTTAAAAATATGTTACTAATCTTATTTATACGTGATTACAACGCATTTGTCTTTGTATTATCGGTTTTTTATAAACAATAAAATTCAATAGTGCTGTAAAAGTTCCTTGTCGATAAAATTTATCGATATTTTTTCTATCAATATCTTAAATAGATAGAACGTTCAAGAACGTAAAAATCGCCGAAGAAAGATTTGTATTATCAAATACATATTATTTTAAAACAATGTTTACTAATTCACAGGTTTCCGACAGACTAGAATTATGGCTCAAAAACATTGAAAAGCCTAGTTGGCGTCCGAAAAAATATGATTACATCTGTTCAAAACACTTCTCTGATGACTGTTTTATTAAACATAACTCATGTACTAGCTTGATGATTTTTATTTTCTATTAATACCTTACCTACTCCATTGCTTCCCAAACAACATTACATTACCTCATTTCTAATTAAAAAACGATCCTTATTTAAGTAGGATCTAGCTAGTCATACACCACCCTTTAGTCCGGTATCGGCTTATCCTAAGATTACCTACCCTACCCATGAGCGATTTGGCTAATCATTATCATTATTTGCTTCATCTTAGTATTAACCACTCGACTATTTTGGACATTAGCCATTGTTAAAGGAATGGATCATAATTATTTTCATTTTACTGCATGGGTAGGTTTAAGCATAAACATTTTTATCGATGTATCATATCACTGTCCCATCTCTATTATTAGTTCCATTCCCCCTCACTGCCGCTATCAGCGCCAAAATGGCGAAGATCAAATAGGCACACGATAACCGGGCTTATGATTAGTCCAGCGATGTATACCATAGAGGTCAGTGAGTAGTATCGATCATGAACCTACTACATAGGTCCTAGGCATGATCTTAATGTTCTAGGATCAATGTTTTTCGTAGAAAAAGTTGGTTTAAAAAAAATCTTTACAAAACCTAAGTAGGATAGTTATTTTATTAAATCATTCGTCATTTTTCACAGACGGTTTACGTGGTTGAAAAGGTCAGAAGGGCTCCATCAAATATAGGTTTATTATTAACAGAGTGTATTAGTTGGTATACATAGTGGCACTCGTCCTCGTCTACCCACACATTTATTATAAAATATCACTCACAGATCCTATTAAATTTTATTTTTATTTATCTATATTAATTTATTTTTATTGCCATCATGTATATAAATTTAAATCTATACATATAAATAAAATTGGAGTGTCTGTTTGTAATATTAAAATAACCGCTTTTTACTAAGTGCATTTGGATGTATACACGTTACCTATACCGAAACAACATTTTTTACAATTTTTGTCTGTCTGTCTGTCTCTCCGTCTGTCTGTCTGTATGTCTGTCTGTCTGTTTGTTCCGGCTAATCTCTGAAATGGCTGGACCGATTTTGACGGGACTTTCACTGGCAGATAGCTGATGTAACAAGGAGTAACTTAGGCTACTTTTATTTTAGAAAAAAAAATAGGATCTCACGAAAAAAAATTAAAACCAATGTTGCAGCGCAGTGCCTGATTATGTTTGATAGCAACAACCTGCAATGCGTCCCGCGGGCTCAGAATGGGCGAGCAGGCTGTTGTCAACGGTTGTCTTTGTTAAATACCACGCGGACGAAGTCGCGGGCAACAGCTATTTAAAATATGATTGCTTAGGATCGGAGGTTGTGGAGCCTGTCTTGCTCTTATGTGTGACTGTGAAACATTTGAGACAGTGACAGGCAGCAAGTGTCAAATATGAATAGAATGAAAAGTTATTTATTTTCTGTCTGATTCTTTCAGTCAATATAATATATTTGTTTCTTTTCTTTCTAAAATTCTGTTAAATTAATGTAACAAACTATTATAGTGAACATTTGAAGAAAAAATCTACAATGAATTATTGTATCCTAAACAAATTTGTCACATTATTTGGTGTTAAAAGATTGTTAGAATGCCGAACAGCAGCAACCAAAACAGTCATAACAGCGGATGGTAAAGATGTACCCAAGAGGAAAAACTACGAGAGTAGAATAACTTTGATAGGTAGTGATAATTCAGTTAGCATAACGGATTTGAAAAATGCTCAAAGTATATCTATGCGACGAGAATTAAAACTTGTAAAAGTACAAGATGTTGATTCCAAAACTAGAAGGCCAGTTTACAAGTAAGTTTATCTGGAGAAACCCTATCTCGCATTACCTATCTGTATAATAGCCCTACACAAATAATTAAATTCACATGGCTATCTTCCATAATTATCTTCACAATTTCTTATAAGAATATTTTGTTTGATAGATGATTATCAAGAATTGTTGTATGTTACAAGTAAGTAATATTATTGTTTCAAGATTAATGACAAATGCCGAATATCATGCAGAGGAGTTATCAAAGAGGAAAGAAAAGCAAGTTTTCCGTCAGAATAACAGCGTGAAGGGGGAGAAGCTGCTGACATTATCCTCAAGGATTGGAGAGCATGATCTCACGACCAGTGTTAAGAAAATGCTTAAACTTGTAGAGAAACAGTATGAAGTTAAAGTTGTTATCACTGGTGAAGAAGCAGAAGCCACACTAAAATCAGTAAGTAGTGAAATATATTGTTCATATGAAAATACTATGCTCATGTAATTATTTTATTACCTACCTTTTAAAAAAAACAATGATAATGAGACAGACACCTATATTAAAATTGCTAGTGACTTACTAATTATTTCAATAATGATAATTATTTTCGTTATTATGAGGCAAACATTGTGAAGTCTTACTCATCCTTTAAGAACCATGTTAAGTTCATCAACCTGTCCTGGGCTAGCATTGTGGAGTATGGCCCGAATCCCCATCACATTTAGGAGCAATAGGCTCTGGCAATAAGCTGTACAATATCTCATTGGTGATATGAGGTTGCACTGCAGTGTAACTCAGCTTAACCCTATAGGGTGACAGTTGTGATAGTTTTTATAATTCATTCAGTAAATAACCTTACAGTTGGATTATATTTGGTTTGTTTTACTTTTCAGGAAAACATATTCTCTGTGATAGAAAAACAGGTGAAGTCAGTAAGTAAAGTTGTGCAAAAACGTGTTAAAGGCAACAGCTTGAGGTTTCAATTATTGCCATTAAGAGAGAGCAGTACTGAAGGAAGTGGTGCAGCTTCAAATCAGGGTGGTAATGAAAAAGGGCCACTATGACTAGGGGCCGGTTTGTTAGTTATCATTTTTGTGAAATATATTTTATGGAAGAAATATTACTTTTCACCAATGGACACTGAGGCTAAGTCTAACTCAAAAGAATCACTAGATTCGTCCAAACCAGAGTCAGAGCTGTTGATGGTTTAAAATAAACTCAATGTTTTTAGTTGATGTAAGAGTATCATTTACTGACTCATGTTTATTTATAGTGTTTTTATGTAAACAGCTTTAATTGCCTCTATATATAATATAATTTTATTAAAATGATATTGCACTGTTGTATTTGTTATGTATTTATTTACTAGGAAATGAAAGGCATTTAAGAATAAGTGAAAGTTTTAATACAGCATCCATCTAGTCTTTCGGATCAGTCACAATAGAATCAGGTGCAAGCATAAGGCAAAACTGTCTTGGGACTGCTCTATGCAGTCCTCTGTGCTCGGTGTTGTGTTTCTATTTGGCATTTAATGGAGTGCTGCAGCAGTCATAAAACAGTTTTGGCAATCAATGTACAAGTATCCACTTTCAACTTACAAGTACCTACTTATATTCTAAATACAAACATTTTCTAACATAAGGAAATACATTCAACTAGTACACTGGCATAACTAAAATTCATAAATTAATGATTTACTTTTATCAGTTGGAGTTATCACAGATGTTTTAGAGATCGTTAATTCTTAAATGGTAGGAGATTTATTGGTTACAAATATAGGTACAAATCTTAGACAATAATAAATTATTGGTGTTTCTATTATGGCAGATAATAATATTACAAGTGTGTCTACAGCAGTTACTTGGGCATTGATGTTTCGTAAAAAGTTTTATGTGACAGGCTTTCATAGCATTATCTTTGTTGACAGTACATATAATACACTAATGTTATATTATGCTTATGGTAAAATTTTACAGGATGATTCAGAAAGCGTATACTAAGACTTACGCTAATAACTAGCGCTTATTGAGCATATTTGTCATCGTTATGTGAAGTCACAATTTGAATACTTCGACTTAAAAAAATCGATTTTGTTCCCAACAAAATTACATTCGTGATTTTTTGTGAACCAATTTTTTTATTGTTTAGCAATTCTGACTTGAAATAATGATTACTTATGATTCAACTGTTAGTGTAGCATTTCTATATCAACCTGTATATTGTTATTTATTGAAAGGAAAATTATTACGATTTACATTAACAGGTAGAGGTTGAGTTATGTCACAGAATAAAATGAATACTTAGCTTTATGTGAAATATTTTATCTTTGACGACTCCTTGCAACCAAAAAGATATTTAATTTAAAGAATACCCCTCAAACTATGATTGCCCATGAGCGATTACGCAGTACGTACGTGAAAACGTATGAGTAAATAAACAATTACGTCCTATACATACATTTGTGATTTTACAATATATGATTATGTTACCTATAACACGGTACACCTAGCAAGTATGTATAAAATAATTGTAAAATATTAGTGAGGGAAGCACAGCTTAAACATTCTAAAACTGTGATGGAAGTGTTCTTTGTGTGTGATCCATGTATAAATACTACACCAAATAATATTTTTAATTACCAACGCTAGATCTAGTATCTACTCAAGATTCTGAATGTGAAGAATACTTATATCACTACCTATATAATGAACACTAAAGATTGTACATAATATTCTCATCTATCAGGACTTGTTCCGTTCAATTTGATCGTCGATCCCCTGTCTGTAGTCGTCTACCGAACAACCAGAGGTATTATTATGTGTAGACGACATACGCATAGTTGTCACGGTTGGGTGTCGACAGGTCAGTATTGAGGGTCCTGCCCCAAGTTAACAGGGGTGACACGGTACCCACCAGGGGCGCAGCGCGCGCTACACTTTTTACGCGGTCCTGTAACAAAATATAAGTCTGTAAGTTATTATCTTTATCATAATGAAAGTTATTTTAGGGTTCGTTTCGTTAGTAAGGTCGATGTACGGTGTAAGCAATTAGGTCGTACGAGTATACACATTTTCGGAAATATACAGCGGTATGCCAAATAAAATTAAGCATATATACGTTTTTTTTAAATATTGTGCATAATCTGTATTCCTTTACTGAGTTGGATAATTTAAAGGGGATAAGGAAAATAATAGGGTATATTTTGCTTCCGTAAGAGAATATAAAATATGAGTAAAATTAATGGCCAAATAATTATATATAAGATAATTTAACCACTATTGTCAGTAAGTACAGATAGTATAGAAAACTATACGAAAAGAGGCGGGAACAATTTTGTATATATTGTAATATGATTGGGTGTGTAATATCGAAATCATTCATCAGTGTTTACATGACCGTTGATCTATTTATGTAAGGTCTCTACGCCACTTGGGTAAAGGTCTTAATTTATAGATAGTCGTAATAAAGTAGTCTAAATAATATCAACAACAGTAATACCATCTTAAGGCTCCACGCGCACTAGCTAGATGATCACTTACACGACGACTGTGAGCTCCAGAGTACCGAGTGTGCGGCGGGTATGATCGAAATCACAGTTCATTAGTGGGTATACATTCCCTTGTTTGCCTGGTTCTGTACTGTAGGCTTATTACATATTTTGAAAGCATCAAAATACCATTCAAGTGATCGATTCTTTCCGTACATATTCAAAACAACAGTGCCCTTAACGGAAACATGCAGACGCATTCGATCACCTGATCAGATTTTGAAAACACTCATATTTCACACAAAAAGGTATGTTCTTTGTTGTTACAGTCTAGTGCGCGTAGTCCCTATCTTTAGGTACATCATATTGTAATAGTAAGTGGTTAGTTGCAGCACCCATCATAGCAATTTGTACTTTAGGTACTTGTTACGAAACATTGCTGATATAAATTAATAGCATAGTTCAGGATAATAACATTCTTAGGTAATGACGTTAATGATGGAGTTAGCAAGCATGATCCTTCCATTATGATGTCCAGTAGTGACAGGCACCGATGGTCTTGTCTGGCGGTTAGTAACTAGTAATTAGTAAACGTGCGGGAAGCATTAATATGAGGGTTAGTTATCGCCACCGACTTGTTCTCTTTCCTATTGTATCGGCGACCCCATTGGCACATTTAGTAGTGACCCTGCATTCTATACGGCGGGTCCTGGGTTCTGCTTGTGTACCATTTCCATGTGTACATCAACTTTGTGTGATGTACACAAATGTTTGTACCCGAGATATGGACGTCTAACTATAGATATGCCTACTGGGATCGTTCCCACTTCATTGTTCGGTACCCATAATACAAGAGTTGCCTGCTAGGGATCGTACAGTTTTACCTTTAAAAGTTTTTGTCATCGTATGCGATTTTGAGGTAAGTCCGGTAATTTTATATGCTAAAAATTTCGCGCTTAGATATACGTTCCAATAATATATTCTCGCAAAACAAGGTATAGTTAAGAGAATAAGTCGGCGGCGAAGGACAGACACACCATGTTACCCATGAGGGAGGGTCGCCGCCGGCCAGAGCGGCGCTTGCGCCGGCACCAGCATCGGCGGCCCCTCGGCCGCGCGCGCCCGAACCCGCGGCGCCGCACCCCGCCCGCACCGCCCGCATACCCCGCGCTGCCTACCGCCGCCGGTGACGCCGCTGCCTTCGCCTCCTGCTCCGCCGACCGGTCCGCTATTATGTGCGCCTCCATGTCTCCCAGCGGCGATTCCGAACTGTTGATGTGAACCATAGTTAATATCACTACGAACAAATACACGACGTTAATTAATAAACCTCCCGTAATAATAAACCGATCTTAACCCTGAGAGTGGCGTAGGTTGCGCTCTTGAGATATCCACTCAAGTTCTCTTCTAATGATGAGATTGAACCAGACCTAAGTGTTAGCAAGCGCGGTGGTTTGTTGGTTCCTTAACTAGGCGAGTGAGGGCTGAGAAATTTTAACACAATATTGCAGATGTTTACCCTGAATCTATAAAATTGCACTGAAAAGTCAAGCGGACAAACGAACAATCGAAAGACCGTAAGACCAAGAGATTCATAGAATGCAACTAAATCTAGTAATTATCCCCATTTAGCTCCTGATCTGATGAATAATTCTTTAACGCCACAATGAAATAGATACAGGTAAGTGAGTAAATTCTTGTTTTATTTTCCTTGATGGCACATTTTTGTTAGATCCAAAGGTCTTCCTTTATTTTGAGGCATTACATTACATCCTCATTCATTATTGACCGGATCAGTATCGATTGATAACAATTTGCTAACTTCTATATTCAAGATAAGGTAGGTACTTTCCCTCGCAAGTATTGTTCGTGATTGGTTCGCTGTATGTACCATGTCCATTATGAAGTTAAGTCAATCAAAATGTGATTTATATTGGACGTGGTGTAACCTGTTGCAGCTATAAATGACACTATATAGGTAGGTACTTTAATTGTCAGCAATTTATATAGCGCATTATATTGAGGTATTGTGCCAAAAACAATGCTTACTATGCACTGATAGAGCAATATTCACTGAGCTGTTGCCACGTACAGCCGATGATGCAGCACTCGTCGGCGATGCCCGCGTGCCGCCGCCGCCGCGCCGCCGCCGTTCCTGGCTGCTCCACTACTGGAAACATCACGTTTCTTACAACAACAACGCGTAAAGTAAACAGTTGAGTACCTACTTAGTTACCTAAGAATAGTTTCGTACGATTGTCGAAGTCGACGTACTTACAGTATTTTAGTTAGCCAGCTGTAAATATTACACATCGGCATGGGTGTAGCGCCATGTTGGGGCAGAGGCACTTGCCCTCTGGTTCATGTTTGTAGTTCGGCGAAGAATAAATGAAAGGGTTACGAAATTATTGTGATTTAGGATTGTAAATATAGTGCGCTTCGAGCAAGGCACCCGACCATGCCTGCCTAAGCTCATGCATATCGGCTTGTTGGCTATGCAGATCGTCGTCTAGGCATGCCACCCATACTCTCTTACCAATAGTCTAATAATATTTGCAGGCGTGTACATTACTTACGATTAAACTAAAGTTTGGTTAAAGCACATTACCTACCTGTAATTAAAAATACTAAACTATCGCTCTGCACTCTCATAATATATTTCTAGTTATTTACAAGTTTTATATGTAACATCGAATCTCGTTGTGACCTTTTTATATACCACTGATACTCATTGAATGTTATTATGTTTACAATGATAACGATAACATTTGTTGCCTTGCGGATGTCGTTCTTAGCTGGGCTTCGTATATGCTCGCAAAAACGTGTTTTGTGTTCATATTGTCATGTGCTACAAAATGTTAAGTTATTAGAAGGATTCCTCACCTGTCGGTACATCCCAGGAGGGGCTATTGTATGCGTGGCATACTCTTGTCATAATTTCGCTAAGTTGCCGTCCGCAAAACTTGACAGCTGCAGTGGACGCCGCGTCTATCTTTATATCCACCAGCATTGCTGTCGTTAGGACGAGAAAATGCACGGCTTTTTTCACTAACATGATTACTCTGAAAACAAACAAAAATTGAATTTAGTATCCGAGCTTTCCCATTATTTTATCCTCCCCGTGTGATATCCAGTCGCTAATGTGCGTAACTCGAGAAGGTTTTATGCTTTTATACCTGAAAGGGCAAGCATGTAATTCGACACCGACGCCGCCCTGTTGATACTAGATACTCATCCCTTAAAAGACTTTTCATTTCCTAAGTGCATTATCGCTTATAGTTTTGTCCGTGAAATGCATTTTTATCTATAGACATGGGGAAATGGGAGATTGGAGTTCGATACAGCGATCGCCTACTTAATGTCTCGACGTTTACTTTACATACGTGGTAAAGTTCAAATGTTGTTTATCACATTAAACTCTCTGATCCGATATACTCAATTAATTAAATTCACGATGTTTACTAATGATGAAGTTAAATATTGTAAATATTCAATGTTATCATTTTTACAGATGTATTTAGGTAGGTACGTAAAGAGATTCGCCTTGGACCAAATAATTTATACACGACCGATCATGTATTATGTAAAGTGTGTCTGTAGGTATAACCGTGTTTTAACTTATTATGATTGATGAATGAATCATAATAAGTACCAGTATGAAGCCGAGATCATGTGCCGAAAACCATGTAATGTCAAATGATTCATTTAATGTAGCAAATAGTGTTGTCACTTTTGATTTACGTAATTTTATTGTCTTTCTAATTACTGGTCACATTAATCAAATAATAATTGGAAAAAGTGATATGTTTATCTGTTGATCCTCCTTTTGTGTGGGTGTGATTAATTTACTAGGCAAAATTTGAAGTTTTATATTATCATGAAATTCATGAACGCAGCAATGGAATAAATCTGTTGACTCAAGATGATTTCACTTCACCTTCCTCGTTCATAAAAATGCAAATCAGCTGCTTCCTTTTATTAAGCGTCGTTCCGAGAATAGTGTAGGGTGGGTGCAGCATTATTATTGTTTTGTTCACATCATGGTGCAATGAATGTTTGTACATATCCCGACGAGGGCACGATCTATTTATAGTTAGAGGCTGTTATTTGTTTGCAACGTGAGAGTAATCATTCGGTCCGGCGGCGCGGCCACCTACCACCATGCATAGCTGGAGCAGCCACTTAACGTAAGTACGTACTTGGATCGGTATCTGTATGTAGATAAGAACGACACGCGAATACCGCTCGCGATTACCTATCTAATTGCACTCGGTGACTATATTAGTATGATCATGCATTTTTTGTAGATCATCAATTAGGTAATGCGAACAACCTAAATAAGCTTAGACCGCTTAGTTTTTTATTATAGCAAAAATGTTGTGATGTAATTCGCAATAAGTAAAGTGGACGAATAGGCAACAGTTAGCAAATGTAAGTTTATTGTATCTTGTACCTTAGTAGAATAGAGAGTCTTTAACCAGTACCTGCTACCTACAGATCGAGAGAGTTAAGTAAGTACGAGTAAACAGAAAATCGTATAGGGTCATCGTTTCTTGGGGGAAGTAAATATAGGCATAGAGAGGGGTGATTGGTCATGAGGCATGTGTTTACACAGCGCTTTCTACTCTTCTTTTAAACACGGCAAACCATCAAATTCCCAATGTTTATGTTCACAGTAAATATAATATAATCGGAGTCTCCTTTTAGGCATAGATAATGTTGTTGGTACTCGAGCCACTTTTCACAACTTACTACTTCCTATTAACGAACAGTTATTATTGACTTTATAGAAACATAGTTTTGGTAATACGGGACACTTAACGTAATAGAAGAAATAGTGTGATTTGCACCTAACACCTAATATTAGTTTTATGTGTTATGTTAATGTTACAATGACCGATGTCTCCAATAGACATTACGCACTACACACATCCCATTCAGCTCCTTTCGATCTATTCTAGAGGCATATATACGTATACTTACTAAAGTAGTAGATCAAGTGCACGGAGTACAGTACAAGTGGAACGCCCCGGTGCGTTGGTCACACGCAATGCACGTGCGCGCGCGCAGCGAGCGCTCTGGCTGCCAGTGCTTGTTTGAGTTACCACACACATACAACCTTGTTACACATTTTGCTAACACAATTGACTCATAATTGAATGACAATGGCGTCCAAATTATTTCTTTACAATTGTGAGTCAATTGTGTTAGATAAAATGTATGATGATAGACTGTAATTTTTTTCTGTCTACGGATTCATAAAATAAGAAAATCTGTCAGATGTCATTTTGCTTTGTATTGTATAGGTATTTAGTTCTACGAGTATATAATGGTACTAGTCCAACCGAAGTGGTCCTCTTATATTAAACGAAGGAAAAATTATCACAAACCATTGTTGAGTAACTGAGTATAGCTCTAGGTAACGAAAAAATATATAACTTGAGTTTCCTAAGGTCCCAATGCCAAAGAATGTAGAAGTAATACAATAATTACTCCATTGTTGAATAGTTTTGATTAACAATGATTTCAGTATTATATACATTTTTAGAGTGGTATACGAAATATATTATCCGCATAGTGTTATGCAAGTATACGAATTATCCGGATAGTAAAATCAAGCAGATAGTTGGCCCAAATGACAAGTCTCTTAGTTGTTTTTCCGACGGCTTACGTCCCATCGTGCAAGCGTCGCGCGTCGGTCGCCGCCACAGACTAATAAGAGAACTAGTTGTCGCCGCGAACGATGCGGCGCGCCTTGCCTCGTGCACGGACCCGGATTCAGCGACTCGATTGAATAATAACATACATCTCTGATTCTATCTGCAGCCTTGCTAGCGCTTCAATGTTTACACCGCTTGTTTTGTTGATGCGAGTACTATCTGCGGTAATCCTCCACATACACATGTAGAGCAATAGTTTTATTTTCACTAAGTTTTCTGCTGTGCGGCTAAGCTTATTTACCCACTTTCATATTAGGTTTCTCAACATCGACATTAGATGTCAGTTTTCTAGACAGGGTACTTGTTAGCTGTAGGTTGGTGTAATTATCAATCCGGTACGGTATTTAATTGTGTTTATGTCAGTCAAGTACATAATTTGGATTTTAAAACCTAGTTAGTAGGTACTGAAGTATCTACAGAAGAATTTGTATATATATTTTTTTGTAAGTTATTCATACAATCATTTGTTTGGCATCTCTACATAACAAGCCCCTTCATGAAAAATATATACTTGTCGCAAAAATTGGAGTCGTTAATATCTTTTTGCGCGTTTTCGTATCAGAAGTTTAAATAAACTGGAATATGTACTTTTCTTAAGGTGATTGTGAAGATCTGACATTTGTTAGAAGATTTAATCATCGTGCAGTTTTGTGAAAATCACGGAAGAAATACCTAACTAGAGCGCAATTAGAGAGCAAAGGCTGGAAGCCGGTCTTACCTTATTAACTACATATATAGGTACACCATACTTAATGTAATGCTGAGTGTCTACCGAGATCTTATTGGATGTGTATAATTAAAGCATGAAGATTGAAATGGGATATAATAAGGTTGCTCTTCGAAATACCCTACGAAATCAATCTGGTTTTAAAATACCTAGCATCATTAATAATCACACAGCTTGTAACCCAATGCTGGGCTTATTCCCAGCATAGGGTCCCTCTTCGTTTGTACCAATCATCTCTTTCCTGTGCTAATCGTATCTAGATAAGTACCAAGTACCATGCTATATAGATACCTACCGTATTTACCTAAATAAAGTAGCGAAATAATAATTCTCAGTTGGCAAAGTTCAACGTATAATTGATAGAATTAGACGATACTTGGCGGGAATCTATTGGTAAACAAATGGCCCATGATTTGAGGCGTATTCGTAACCCAGCCGTCCTGAGGATGCCTCTTTTAGCGACGAAACATATTGCATATTAATTGGGGTCCCAACACTCGTTTCAGAAAGTTCCACGAAAGACATCTTAGAGGAGTTCGGTGCGGTTGACTTCTTTCATTATCGATCAACTTGTTTGGTTTATACTTGGAAAATTTGACAAGCCAAGGATCAGTGGTGGGTTCCTCTTCCTCCATTTTTTAAAGTTTATCTTAGTTAAGGTAACAAGTATCCGAATCAATCTATTCAATCTCTAGAAGCCGGGTCTAGACGTCTCGTGATCTCGTCACGTTTATTTATTGAGTGCTTAATTTTGTCGGGCCGCTGGTCTCCTAGCAACGTGACACGGTAGACGCTGACGACAAACGATAGGTAACCAAAGATAATTTAAGAGTTTGCGGGGTCAAGTGTATTGTCGGCTTGACGATGTGGTCAGTCGAATCGGTCACTGGCATCGCGCGACCAGATAATTTTTGATATATTATTATATAATTGATTTATAAATAAGTAGATACTTAATCAGACACATCTATCTGGAAAAGAACGATAGACTGAAGCGGCTCAGTCCACTTCTTATATCCTCAACATGGAAAAAAATATTTACTTGGTTTTTCCGATACGACATACTTATTTAATCTGATCTTAGGTATACTCGCAATAAAAGCTCTTTTTTAAATGGTCTGGTTTTCATATACTTAGCCGGTTAGTAGATTTTCGCTTAACCCAATGTATTCGCTCGGTACGCTAGTCGTTGTATCAAGGTAGAGCAAAAATACAGCAAGTTGTGCTAACCTAAGCCCTATGTCTTCAAACGTATGCAAATGATTTACAATTATAAACCCAATGCAATTGACTAAACGTAGTACATCACAAACACAGACTGCCTTTACTCAAGCTTCGGCCATGTTTCATCATAACTATCCTTGCAATGTACGTCGGCTCTATGCATCTAATAGATACATAATAGTAGTAGAGTCCGTGCAATAATAATAATAGGGGTCACGTCTCGTAGTATTCGTGTGTCGGGGTACGTAGTGACCGGCTTCGACCCCAATTTATTGACCTGACAAAGTTCAAACACCTGGGTGGCCGTTGCCAAACATGATGCGATTATCCGCCATCTTTGTTTGTAAGAATTTGATCTTGAACTGCGTAATTGATCAATCGCGGCGGAGCATGTTCCTGTTCGTACGTTATTTATTTTATAAACCTCAATATGTATCGTAAAAACGTAGTTATGTGCGTGGCCGGCGGGCGCAGGAGACGGAGCCGGCGTCGGCGCACTAAAAACCTGAACATGCTGGATTCCTAATTTCTTTTTAATTCCTATCAGGAATATGGGCTCTATATAAATGAAGTAAGCCTAAAGTTATCACATGCTACGTACATTAATGTTTATGTAAGTTCTCATACAATATTAATATTAAATCGCGTATAGATAAGTATGAACACTGTTTAAAAATTATGATAACACCATGTTTTTATGATACAATTAGGAATGATTTAGATATTATATAAGTCATTGGTTATTATTCCATTGGTCAATAAATGGTTGTTGCGAGTATTGGGATCATCTATAATTACAATCTTGGGCAAATTTCATCTAGGGAGTTGTGTATATTGAAATTGAAATAGAAAAACATACTTAGTTAAGATTCTAAAATTTGTGTCATGTTTGTGTTGATATGTTAGGACGGGGTTTATGGTTTTAAGATTATTTATTAGCCACCACGTGAGCATTGCTCTGTACGGAGGTAACGAGATACAGCTCAAAAGGGTTATCAATCACAGATTTCTAAAGTAGGTATGAGTAGATGCGGCAACCCTGATAAGCCGTGCACTTGTTCCAGAATGCTAAATTCGCTAGGTGTAATTAAGTATTTAGAAGGTTAATTAAGTACTTAGTACTTAAGTACCTATAGGTGTTATTATATAAGTAAATATCTAAGTACTTAGCATACGCACTTTATAATTTCGTCTACATCGGAGTTTCTGTAATGAGATAATTCGGTGTTGTTTTTGCGAAAAATGCTTCAAGACCTCTCGAGACTAATTTTGATAAAAACTAGAACTGTATCGACAGATTTAAAAAAAAAACTTTAAAATACGATAGCTGCTACCTGCTACATAATGCGATATTCTCGATTTTCAGTAAAATGTTAATATCTTTTAATAATAATAAAACTGTATTTTTGGGACAGCCCTTGTCTTTGTATGGAAAGTTTTTGGTACCTCATACAACTTGGTCTAATAGCTGTGAAAAAAAAACTATTATCGTAATGACACTAATTTGAAGGCCAGGGCAAGCACGGTGTCTCATGTACACGAAAAAAATACTGAAAGGATCAACATACTGAGATACCCTACATTTACTGAGATATCCTACTAGGCAAAGTTGCAGCTTTTACCTACTACTTGGCAACAACTTTGATGGCCTGTAACTCAGAAATACTGCATAAGTCAAATTTGGGTCTATCTAGCAAGGTATAACGTTGGTTTACCGTCTAAAACTCATTAAGATCCAAAACAGAGACATTTACCTCAAAATTGAGATTGGAATAGGTTTGATAGTTTTACTGAAATATGCAAGCATTTGTTTACGTCAGTAGCCCTCGACGTTCGCGTCATTGCAGTGTTATACGTTTGAGGCATATGCCTGTCTGTCCGTGGCATCGTAGCACCCAAACGCGTGGACTGATTTCAATCCAGTTTTTTTTAATTCTAAAGTTGGTTTAATCGGGATGGTTCTTAGCTATATTTGGTGAAAATCTGTTCAGCCGTTTCAAGATCATCAGCTCATTTCTATGTCGGTGTAGGGATTTTTCATAAAATTGGTTATTTATTCTTCATTTGGTACACTCTATAAATTTGATGACACTGTAAATGTTAGTGTTACAAATAAGATATCTCCGTAGAGCTATCTCTACTTTTGTTGATCTACCGTAGACGATTCATAGTTTTGAATACCTCGATAGTAATATTCTACGAGTATAATAGCTCTCGACTTCGTCCGCGTCATTTTATGAACTGATTGAAATAAAACAACATTTTAAGTGAAGCCTAGTACGGTCGGTTAGATCGGTTAAGCCGTTTCTGAGATTAGCGCGCATAAACGCACAGGCAAATAGACAAACACATAAACAGACAAAAATCTAACAATTATTATTTACGTGAATTTATGAATATATGTGCGGAACAGAGTAAGTACTTACTTATGTATTACGAATTATTAATCCAAATTAGCACAATACTTAGATACTTCCTATACATTTGTTTCTTTTTCTTAAATGACAATAAATATGAAAGCTGCTGAAAATATTTTACGAACTCTTTTCAGTCAAAAATACCTACTCAACGATTCCGTCTAATCTCATATATCTGTGGTCTAAACCGATCTGGTAAGTAGATAAAGCGGGTTTAGATCTTCACGCTGTTATAGTTAGGTACAAATTAATGTAATTGAAATCAATCCACTCGTTGCGTTGCATTATATTTATTACTAGCTGTGCCGGCGAACTTCGTACCGCCTCAGAATCAAATGTAAGAGAAAATGAATTGATTGAAAATGAATGAATTATTCTATGAAAAATTTAAACAAATATATCCCACGGGAACCATACATGTTACCGGGATAAAAAGTAGCCTATGTGCTATTCAAGACTATAATCTATCTCTGTGCCAAATTTCATCCAGATCCGTTCAGCCGTTCTGGCGTGAAAGAGTAACAAACATCCATCCATCCATCCATCCAAACTTTCACATTTATAATATTAGTATAGATACCTCCAACTATCAGCGAGGGTATATATCGTAGACTAGATAGAACCTTCAACGTAAAGACCGTTTTGTGGTAGAGACATTGTATGTTTACTGTTTAGTATCTAAGTTTTCACGACCACCGATAAATGGAACATCATAAACGTAATTGGTTCCTTAGATGAATTATGGTATAAAGTAAGTACCGATCTACGAGTACATACCAAACTACATAGTTGCTAAACCACTTTAGTTTGTAGAAAAGGAATTAAGGTGTCGGTGTTATACACTTTATAAAAGTTTTAGACTTAATAGATCACTTACTAGATACCTACTACCTACACGTCTTTATAGTGTTCGTAGTTCGTTTGATTTAAAATACTCGTTGGTAAGAAAACCTTGAATGTTAGATAAAAAGCTTACACTTACATATTAAGTAAGTATTATGTACCTAGCTCAGTAAACATACAAAAATAACAATAATTTATTTTATAAGTTCAATCGTTTAGGCTGGACGATGAATCTGTTGCGGTTGGTCTACGTAACATAACTTAATCTTTCGACTTACACTTATGTGGAGTAGAGATGGGTGAGCGTCCTCTTTGTTGTTGTTTATTTCTTGTATCACTGAAGGTGCGATGCGCCGGCGCGGCGCGGGCGATCGCGATGCCGCGGTGACGGCGGGCGAGGTGCTCGTGCGCTACACAAGACGCGTCGTATACCGGCGCCGGCTCCGTCCGCGCTGGCGAGTCGCCGCGTGCGCAGCCGACGCTTATTATACGCAAACTGGTGTTGCCATTTGTCCCCGCACCCGACTGACGTACCGGATTTCAGGAGACCTCTGTCTAGCTTTGCAGTGGAGAATGTTCTAAAGAATCACGATCGCTTGCTCGGTTTTATTAGCACTCATTATCGTTTTATCGTATCGTAGATACCTAGGTACATATTATACGCAGTATCTTCACTTGCATGCGTTCTGCCTGGTAGGTACTTTCAATTCATTATGTTAGCTTGAAAAAGGCTTACCTCAGTCGAAGCAAGAAAATCAGTGAATAGAAACAGGTAAGTGTAGGTAGGGCTAATTGCGTAGGAACGTACATATTTGCTTCACAATTAAAATAATAGCACAAGTATGGCAGTAATTATCACCAGGAATTTGAAATAAGAACATTTTTAGATAACTACACACATTCTACAATAATAATTATGTCAAGTGCCACTGACCACTACAGATTGAACTCATTTTAATATTTTATAGCCCACCCGTCTCTATGCCGCGTTTCGCGAACTCTGGCTTCAAAGTGTGGTACACGTGGCGAGTTTCCAATTTCAAGGCAGAGTTGAATGTTCTGTTATCAATTAATGTGTTTGTTAATAAATAACAAAATGAAATGGGATTCATTCATATATGATCTGGTATCACCAGCTCACACGATGATGGGCGGCGCACGCGCAGCCGCCACGCCCCGCGCGCGCTCCGCCCGCCCGCGGCACAACTCACCCCTGATTCCGCTATAAAAACATTAATGACCTCTTTCAAGTGGTGAACTACGTGTCATTGACCAAGACGTAGTAGCCGTAAGTACTTAAGTTATTATTATTGTGTTTTGTAGCTTAGTAGGTGTACCTAGCTTATTAAAAATGCGCTAAACACATGTATTTTTAAATCGAATCGAATACCGAACATTATTCGGTTCAGCGCTTACCGAACCAAATATTCGCTGAATTGATTGGTGAGCATGTCGCGATACCTAATAATGAGCGCCGCGACTCGCGATTGTGAGAACTTGTGAGAACTAACAATAACTGTGTTATGTTTTATTAAATAAATACCCATTGCACACACTATTGTGAATAAATACCCTCTACACAGGTACACTAATAAATACCACTTACAGGTTTATATTGAATATTAACTCGCGAATCTATAGACGATATATAACTTTATCAAATGTCATACAGAACTGCGCATAAGAGTTTTGCTTTGCGCAGTACTATGTGACGTTTATAAAGTAATATAACGACTATAAAGTCGGGGGTATGCATTTGGATCTTGAATGTTGATTAATAAAATGATTTAACAATCCTATAATTAAGAACTGAAGTTCGGTTAATATTCGGCACATCAACCCAATATTCGGCCGAATACGGTACAAAATGCGCATAATTACTGAATATTCGATGCATCCCTTATACTTTTATTTTCCCATAAATATGCTTAAAATTATTGAGCGGCATGAAGTCCGTTCAAATTCATATAACAGCACTATTGTTATAAGAGTATCTAATAATCTATCTACTACGAGTAGACAAGTCTTCGTCTACGCGCCAAGACACGTAGTTCTACGATACTCGTAAGCATCGTAGCACGCTGAAGCTGTTTAACATTTCACCGATCATGTACTTTCTTAATTTATTGTTATATGTTGACTTCAAATGAGGTTCTCAATTCCACTGTAAGTATTAGGTATCTATGTACTTATATATTGTTTTTATTTGTAGGTAGGTACCTAATATGTTACAACAGTTTTTGATATTTATTTTTATAGGGGATAACTTCAGTGTGACTGTTAATTTATGAAAGAGTTTAATATGTATAAAGATTAAAAGGTTGTTATAAAATAAAAGTTATTTCCAGAATTTGTTTTTTTTTGTTTTAGTCATCTTATCTTTAATCAAATACCTACGACATAGTTAAGTAATTATGAGAGATTAAAGCAATAACGAGTTATTTACGGACTGTTTGTATTATAAAATTTGCATAATCCTCTCTCAATGTAAACTAAATGTAACCCTATAAGTGTACAACGGTTATTAGGTTTTCGTTGGTGTACGTTGACATAGATCGTATCTGGAGTAAAAAAAAAAGACAAGTATAAACAATCGGGCATATAAAAAATACTAGGTCATACGTGTACTATAGTACAGAATCCTTACTTGGTAGGTACTATAAGTAAAACGTGTTTCTGGTTGTTGACAGGCATGCGAAAACGGGTGAACGGATTTAGATGAAAATTGTTTTAGATGTAGTTGTACTCTGGAATAACATAATATTATATTACTTAATATCCTGAAAATAACACACGCGGGTAAACCTAGTAAGTATATTATGGTTCTCTTAATAGGTAATGTTTACAGTTATATTTACAGTATAGGTACATTAAAAGCAAACAACAAAAAGTTGATAAAAACGTACAATATATGTAATTATTATTGGCAGCACGAGCAGTAGTACTAATCTTACGAACGGCATGGATGGAACCCACTTATCTATAAAAAGTAACAGTGTATTGGACATTGCGTCATTTCATTATCAGCGTGCAGGCAATAGGGGTGGAATATCCCGCCAAAGCGAGGGTTCACTGACAACCTCGTTTACATCATATACTATTACGTACGAGTCACTGACTCCAGCGGGACTATAATTATACTGGATTCTTTGCAATAATTTCCAGTGCTCAATATAGCGATGCTATTTACAAACAAGGTGACAATTTATTGACAGATCAACTGCAGTGTGCTAATGAGAATTAATTGCAGTGAAATTGTGTTGCCTGTCGTGTCAACTATGACGGAATGTCGTTGTGTACGATTGTCGTGTACAATTTTATTCCATAAATGTTTAAAACAAATACTTGAAGGATTACCTCTATGAATATTCAGGGTAAGTGCATTCATATAAGTTTTTGTACTATTCAATACATAGATCCGTATTAGGTATAGACTCAATTATCTTTATAAATACAAAATTATTCCTTTCATTTATTATAAATATGTATATTTATTAATTAGCACGGGTTACAGCGAATTATTTAATGCGGTACAATAAAAAAACTACCTACAATTTAGTGTTTTATAGACGATGTAGGTAAGTACTTGTTAAATGTTCGTTGGTGGGTATAATGGCCATTCAGGTAACCAATGCACAGTTTTGCATACCATGCACAGACTTGTAATAATAATCAGACAAGACACGGGGCGTACGCTAAAGGTGAAGCCTAAAAAAAACTGTGTTCTACCATTTAAACAACATACTTTACGACTTCATTTTTAGTGTACGCCGTGTCTTGTCAGATTATTGTAACAAGACTGTGATTCCATATGGATTGTAAAACTTTGACCAAGGACATGGAACATGGAAAAATGTTACGAGTTTCCTGTTGTACTTGTACCTTAATATTACCGCCTATTTATGTTATAATAATTGTAAATAAGTACATTATTATGACAAATAGCATAAGTACGACTACAAATGTCTTGACAAGGATTATTATTAACTATGATAAGTCATTTTAATTGTGTAATTGTCCGTTTTATTGTAACATAAAGGCTTTGTTAACTAAAACAATGTTACCTATTACAAATAGGCGGAAAATCTGACAAGTATGCTAATGATGTTTACACACATATAATCTGTTGGTTATCGCCTTGTCTGTTCCGCAGTTTAATTAGAGAAGACACGCTTGAAAGCTGTCATCGCTGGCTGGCGCCCGCGCCGAGACCCGCCTGCCTACATGTTTGGGAATCCGCTCGTGTAACCTTATCAATTGCTATTTATGGCAGCATCAAGAAACAGTTTTATAAATAAAATGTCTATTAATTTGATAGTGTCTCGTTGAAATGTGGAACGATACATTTCGCAACATTGAAGTACCAATACAGTTTAACTTATAGTACATTTATAGTTTTCAAGATATTTACGAGTACGCACCCTACTTAGATATGATTTCTAAGGTATTTCTAGTTTACCCAATATGAATGCGTATTGAAACTTATTCGTAATTATTTTATGAGTTGCAGTCGCTAAATAATCAGCCGTAAGATAAAAATCTCAATGTCACTAGTTCGATTATAATATTCCGGTTATAAGCGTCATGCTTACGTCACTTATTTTAATCTCAGTTAAAGAGACATTTCGAGACAGTTAACTTGAAATTTGATAATCATTTACCAATCTGTCCCAATTCCATTGTTCAAAATTTAGGCCAATACTTATTAATAGATCGCTAGCGTGCATGTCCGATGTCTAAACTAAAATGCACAATGACTGATCGCCACAATCTAGGCCGTGACAAGGCCATCGTGTTCGGTACTAGATAATGACACTGCCTCATTAAGTGCAACTGCTAAGTGATATTAATAGCCCGAGATGCTGCCCTGTGTCTTGAACCCGGTATTGAAATTATTAATTTTAGATTGGTTCATTTCAATTTCCTCATCATAATCTACAATTGCTCGATAGGTAAGTAGGGTATACCTAGAGTGTACCTATAGTATTATTTCCTTTTTTGTTTTTTTCTTTACGTATTTTATCAAAAAGTTATTTACATTTAAAAATAAAACCTATAGCTATGAGATTGAGAGACTTGATTTCGCAATGGAATCGAATAAGTTTAGTTTAAAAGGTGTCGAGAATCTTTGAAAGCTTTGGTGCTTGAGAAGAAATAGTATCGAGCTAGCAATGCACGATATAACGTAACGGTATAAAACAATTAACCGTGAAATATGTTCACTGAATCATTTGCATAGATTTGCTTTCTGACTGAAAACTCCACATGCTAACGAGCGTTCCCGAGAATTCTATGGAATGCGGTGTTTTAATGTTTTCTCACATCTCGCCAGTCGTAAAGTTACAGTAGTTAAATAGTTAAGTTTACTCAGTCACTTCAAAAGAGATTCGACCAAGCTGGGTTCGTTGTGATTAATTGTAGATACCTAAGTAATAATATATCTGAGATCATCATCAACTGCGCTAATCAGGTCATCATCGACGACCTGATTAGCGCAGTTGGTAGTGAACCTGCTCCGAGGGTCCCGGTTTCGAATCCTGGTACGGTCAAACTTTGTGTGATGAGCACGAATGTTTTTACCCGAGTCATGGATGTTTACTGAGTTCGCCCTCAGTCCATTGGACGGTACCCATAATACAAGCGTTGCTTAGTGTAGGACCATATAGTTGGTGTGTTCGTCTGGCGATATTATATTATATCCAACGTGTTGTCCTTCCATGTCAGGTTACGGCTAAACGAATAAGGAAAATAAACCAACCGCAAATCTTTATTTTTAGGGAAGAACATAATATCAAATACGAAATGATTCTGAAAGAGTATCCTTAGCCTCGAACTTCCACTTCTTTAGTGCATTTGTAATCTTTATGTCAAAGTATCGATATGTCGATTTAAAAAATAAATGTTGTTCCCAACGAAATCAGAATTGTAATATTTTGGAACCAATTCTTTTAAATTCTCCTATCGAAATGCTAATTCTGAGCCTACTAACAATGTTTTAATTGTTATATGTAAGTGGTCCTCGTATTCATTTGGAGGTATATAACCTTAAGAAGTATATACATATAAGACTTATAGGTATTATGTCGCACCCAACCTTAATATAGTGCATTTTAAGAGGTGTGCTAGCAACCTGTGATTCGTTGGTTTTTACGAACACTTTCATAGACATCGATATCCTCCTATACAGTCGTCATAATCCACAAATCCGTCGCCTGCTACGATGTTATGACTGGCTTACAGTTACGTTGTTTAGGCTCAAAGAGACTAATAAAATTATGTTGCGCTGTCGTCGTCTGCGCTTTGAATGATTCTTACTGAAGTACACACCTTATAGCAAGTAGAATACAAATTTAAAAGATGCCTTTTCAGTAAAAATATAATTTTTAGACCTAAACAAGGCACAACGTAATATTAGTTAAGTAATTATTAAATTATTAATTGTGCCATGTAAAGCACGAATTCGGTACTATATTGGCTATCTTACCGCTGTCTAGAGTACTAGTGGTAATAAGTACTGATCTATAATGTGTGGTTATATCAAGAATCAAGTCTGACTGCCGGTCCCATTGCAGCGATCGTGGGCATGGAGGACGCAATAAAATATTCATCAGTCATGTTCACGGGAGACGCGTCACTAATAAATTGTTCTAACTACTTGTTTCGTTCTATTTTCTATGTACTCACGGTGATGTGGGTGGGTATAATGGGTTACAATTCAAATTTCATTGAGATTCAAATACTGCAATAATATCATGTGCTGCAATGTTATTAAAGACTAGCTGTTGACCGCGACTTCGTCCGCGTGGTATTTAACAAAGAAAACCGTTGACAACAGCCTGCTCGCCAATTCTGAGCCCGCGGGACGCATTGCAGGTTATTGCTATCAAACTTAATCAGGCGCTGCGCTGCAACATTGGTTTTAATTTTTTTTCGTGAGATCCTATTTTTTTTTTTCTAAATAAAAGTAGCCTAAGTTAATCCTTGTTACATCAGCTATCTGCCAGTGAAAGTCCCGTCCAAATCGGTCCAGCCATTTCAGAGATTAGCCGGAACAAACAGACAGACAGACAGACAGACAGACAGACAGACAGACAAAAATTTTAAAAAATGTGGTTTCGGTATAGGTAACGTGTATACATCCAAATGCAATTAGTAAAAAGCTGTTATTTTAATATTACAAACAGACACTCCAATTTTATTTATATGTATAGATTAATACATATATTATTTTAGGCGACTGTGCATACAATTTTGATTACAACAAACGCGCTGGTGCGTGGCAAGAGTCATTTTATTTCACACCTCCGCTATGCCACCTCGCGCGACATAGCCAACTTCCTCGCACAGATTTGGTGGACAGCCACCCTTAGTTTGTATACAGTCGTGTTAGTTACTAAGAGCATGCCAAATGTGCTATTAATAAAACGACTGGCGACGCGGTCGTGAGACTGGTGGGCTACAGACTAGACGAGACGCCTGCCACTGATAACAAATAGCCAGTATGTCAACTTCGGACCGTGTCAAATTGTTCCATTTTGCAGATTGCAACACAATAGAGTTCAAATTCGAATTCAATTCCATTTATTTCGTATGGGTATACAAGTTGGATTTATAAAAAGAAGTTAATATAAAAATATTAAATAAAAACATCACCAAGCGAAGGTATCAACTGTATGGTTTCAAACAAAATAACGCTTGTATTATAAGTACCGCACAAGGGAATGGGGGCGATTCCCGTAACACCCAGACCAGGGGAAATTACGCAAAGATCTTACCCATTTTTCCGGCGGAAAACGAATCCACAACCATCAAAAAGCTCAAAAACCAAGAGTAGTCGTCAGATTTTATTTTATTATCCGTCCGTAGCCCTGTATTCCATCATAATTGAATGGCAATAGCATCGTAATCGTGACTTTCGACAGTTTTCCCACTATTAAATTTTCAAAAGTGACAATTTCAATGCCATTGTTATTCGATTGCGAGCTCAAAACGATTTTATTGGCCTACTGCACCTTGGGCGCGATGCGGCTCGCGACCCGGTTACGTTAATCCGCCGGCGGCGTCGTCGGCCCTGTCGATATCCTGCGGTCAGACCGGGCCCTCGCGTCTGCTCCGTCAAACAAACATCTAATTTATTCAATACTAGCTGCGCCCCGCGGTGTTACCCGCGTCCTTTTCCTCTATGTCCTTTTCTGTAAATCATGTCGATCCTTTGCTCTATGAAAAATTAAAACAAATCTATCCCACGGGAACCATACATTTACCGGGATAAAAAGTAGCCAATATGCTATTCCAGACTGTTCCGCCGTTCTGGCGTGATTGAGTAACAAACATCCATCCATCCAAACTTTCACATTTATAATATTAGTGGGATAACCACGCAGGTTCACGCAACCTGCTCCTTTTGGTTGCTGATCCTATTGTTATGTCTGTCTTCAAGTATTTACTAGAAGACCTGAACTGTTCATCATTCATTATATGTCGGAATCTTTGGAGGATGGAGTTAGTTTTCGCAACAAGTCCAAACAACATCTACATCTTAAATGAGAAAGTTTTTACTTGCACCGATTAGTAAAAAACAAATATACCTAAGTAAAAATGCACACTTTTTTTTAAATGGTTCATTATATGCACTCTAATTACATCCCTATACGGCTATACAGATTGGTGAAGTTTGATTTTTTTAACTTGGGATCTGAAAAACAAAGCATATATATAGCCCACTTATTGTCATTAATTTAACAAATTTTAATTAGGTACGGACAATTATTGAATTTTGAACCTTCTTCATTTATGTACCTATTGAGTAGATATGCTTACATTGTATGTACTTACATACAGTGTATGTATACTATGTATACATATAATTATGTATACACAGTAATTAAAGATGATTTTGTCGTGTTTATAGATTAGCTCGCCCCAAGAGAGGTGGACATTGGACGGTCACGCAGAAGAATGCAGTTCAGCTACATAACAACTTTATTATTGGTTTAAGTATTGTTTGTCTCGTGTGCTAGCACGTCTATCTGCAGTCTAGGCCATAGATCAAATGGATCATTTGATAATGTCGTGATTAATATTGTGTGAAGACAATAGAATTTGTTCTATTTTATAGGTTCGCAATTTGGTCATCGGTATATCATTACCAATCACCACACTTTAACTAACATAACACGATGTCTACAAAACAAAGCATTGTTGAAATCATTTAACAAAGTATTTATGTATTTATAAGACTTGCTCCCAAATGTATTGCATGTTTGTTTTCGTGCATTTATATGGCATTGCTGAAATATGCCGTATTATGCCTACCTGTTTGTAATTAATTCTATAAGTTTGTGGGAAAATCTATTACTCCGTATCAAAAATATATTGATATTGTATGTATCACCATGCCCTTTGCAGGTTTCAGACGAATTGTCATCATGAATTTGAAATTGGAATTAGGTAGTTATTCTAGAATTAAGATTAGGGACAGCAAGGCAATAGCGTTCGCGTTTCTGCATGCAGCAATCGTCACTAATCTCTTCTCCAGGCCCGGGGTCAGGGAGGATGCTGCTTTCATATGTGAAAATGTAAACAAATTAGTATTTCATTTTACATTAGATAAAAGTATATACAAGTAGATGCGATAAAAGTAATGATTGCACGCGGCGTATCATTTTGACCTCGATGAAATCAGTAATTTTCCTGCGAGCGTTCAGTAACATTGCGGCGAGTAAGCACACCCACGCTATTATCGCCGACAATACGTAGGAATTCGCGAGCTTATTGTTGACTTATCTCAAAAATCCTCCGACCGCTAGTCTCATGTTTACGTTATTTACTTAGAGTATCGCACAATAGAGTACCCAGCATCGAATTACATTAGTAATAGTATAATAGCATACCATCCCGTGATCCCTAAAGGGGTAGGGAGCAGTGCTCTGCAGTGCGCCAACATTTCGCCGATCTTCCCCTCAATGTTTGTCTTCACCGTACAGCATGTGATCATCATACTCTTACATAAAAGGGATTTTCCTGTACTGCGGCAATGCATAATGACGCTGCTAAATTCTGATTTAGCACTAGATTTTGATTTAGAGTTTGACTAATTTAGTATAATATGTTTATTTACACAGTCTCAGTCTCGTCCGCTGACAGTACAAGCCCGATGTATATATAATATATCCACCGGAATAACTACCCTCTAATAACTATGAATAAATAAGATTTTTTTAAAGAGCTGGAGTTGGGGTTTCCCATGAAGTGACAAGGTTGTAGGTATTCTTTTATTCACATTTAAGTAACATTCAATGGGTACAGTCAGGTACAACAATAATTAATAATACTATAATAGTTTCCAACCGCAATGCCCACATTTATTTGAAGGTAAGCGTCCATCTAATTTATATCTTGAGTTGACTGTTTGACTACCTATTATGACGGTAGGCAGGATTATTACTCAGTGGGAATAAGGTAATAGTGATTTGCTATGCAAGGTTGCAAAGTTATTAGGTATGTTGGTGCGAGTGCTTGTATTGAATACTGAGCAAGCGAAGGATTCTAAGATTGAACCAAGCGAGTGGTTAATAAATAGAATCCTGAGTTTAGCAAAGGTTTCGAAGGCAAACGACTCAAATCATTTTGCAGCCGTACTAAACATAAGACTTTTCATCTCACTACAGCGAAGAAAATGCAAGAAAAACAATTCAAATATTATAATTAATGAGTGTTTCATTGTTCATAGCATTAAAGCCTACCCTGCAAATTATATTATCTATCTCATTAGTATACCATTAATATACCTAACACATTATTTATCAAAGAAACAAATTGGAAAATAAAGCAAAATTTACAACCTCACTCTTCAACATCCCGCATCCACGTTTCTGAACGTTTCATTGTGTTTTTTTAATAGAAAGGAAAAAGTTGGGTACACGTTACAGCCAGTACAATATTACCACAGATTAAATAATAGTTCTTTTGCATTAGTTCGTCACGTTCGAAATTCGAAAACCTTTTTCACTTACGGGGATTTAACGGGCTTTAAGGCCGCCTTTCCGAGCCAGTTAGATGAAAAGAGTATTTGAGCTCTAACCTCATGACAATAGCCTTTAGGAAGATTTCCCCTGGAAAAGATTAATAAGTAATAGGACTAAAAGGTTTCTGACGAGATCGTCATTCTCGCGATTTTTATTTTCATTCATAAAATAGCTGAACTTTCATTTCTCCTTTGACTACATCATCCTGAAAGCAAGGGAAGCGACACCCACTTTTTATACAATTCTTATATAAATTTACTTGCATAGCGTAACTAATTTAACAATAGTAACATTACATTAGTAATTATAAGCACATTAATAATTTTTTGAAGCCTATTTGCTGCTTACAGCATTTCGAAATTTTCGGAATGGAAATACAATTATTTATAGCTCTGCGTAGCCCAGGAGGCTATGCAGAGCTAATATAAATTTTATTTTATTTGCGAACATTAAAAAGCTTACAATGGTACGAAGTATGTTTTAAAAAAGTATTTATTCGAATTCAGAGAAAAAGGCTCTGACTCATTTCTTACTCTTACATAATATCAGTAACCTATGTGGTATATTAATAACTTATGGCCACTGCTATATAATTATTATTATGAAATAGTTAATCAGCCTTTTAAATTCAAATATATGGAATATAATTTTCGTTATCGGTATTTCAATTACTTATGTAGATAATGAACATTATTAAACCTAAGTACTTCTGTATTTTTGGATATAACCTACCTACCTACTTTGTAGGTACGACTTAATAACACATTGATTATACAATTAAATGGTTACTTACACAGTTAGGCCACATTTAACTACTCACGCTATTTGATTTATATATTGAACACATCCATTTTTCCTAGCCAGATTATAAAATTTCAACCCACGCTATAAAGACGACATTACACATTTTTACGCCGGAGATACAATTAAATATTCAATATATGCCTTTTTGTCTGGGTGTTACATTTACACAAGCAAAGCCTTCTATTTAACCACGTTTCTATTAAATGTTATAATCAGTCTTTTTGGTGCTTGACTTATTTACATGAACTGAGTAGTTTGGTTTAGTAGGTGGTAGCGTTGTTCCCCCTCATAGCGACGCTCATTCTCCGGACGGGCGGGGGGAAGGGGCGCGCGGGCGGTGGGTGGCGCGCGCGCGCCGGCCGCGGCGGCAGCCGGGAGTCCGTGCTGGCGCGCGCGCGGAACTCGCCCTCGCCCTCCGCCCGCCCCGAGCTGGACGCGGAGCCGCTGCGACCGACGCCGGCCTCGTCCTCCTCTTCCAGCTCCACTTCTGTCCATCGACGACCTGGAACGAAATACAACAATTTTCAGTACGTAGGTACCGGTACGCTTCGGTCATTTTAGTCCCGTTAGCCCCTCCGCTAAGTCAAATCTTTGCTTGGAGCACACGTCAATAGTTTAATAGCCAGGGTAAAAATCGAATCCGGAACTATTCAGCTACGGGAATATCCCTCTAACCACTATGCTATAATACTACCTATTTGCAGAACCGCCAACATGTTGGGCGGGATGTCGATACACACATACTAAGAAAAAAACGTACACAATCATTAGTATTATAACAACGCGTATATGGATACCCAAAGGCAGAGGGATATGCCTTAGAAAGCCAAGACCAGGCTAATTTATCTGAGTGGTAACAAAAAAACCATGTTAATGGCTGTTCGAAATTAGAATCCGAGCGTCAAAACTATGGTCTTCATGTTCACTATTATCGCATATATTTTAACTGCTACAATAACAATGCCATCGGTGGCTCGTTGCCACAGTGCAAACCAATCTTAAGGTTTCCATCATTCAGCTAAACGATCTGTACCGATATTCCCTTGAGTCGCATTAGACCCTCGGCAACCCATATAACCGTGTCTTATATACTGCATTATGAGCTACTTAATGGCTTTGAAGTATCACTCCCTGCGGGACGCTATAGGTAAACCTTTGTAAGGATATTTTTCTTGCGGGTTAAGGCTAGTGATTTTTGAAAGTAAGAACCGAGGCTTTGGTCAAAACAACTGGTAATTGTCAGCTCGTAAAAGTCCCTTGATAATAGCCTGAGATTGTTTCATGAAAATTAATAGGTATACTGAAAACAACATACAGTAACTGGTCATATATATGGAACGTTGGCTTAAGAACAAGTGTAGCCTTTGTTTGTAGAGCACCATTTCTGTCTCTCATACCTCTGCTAGATAATTTCTTATGCGTAATATTTACGGCCAGGTACTCTTATCGGCTGCAAGCTTTTATTAAAATTGGGTTACATAATTGATCTATTATATGGTAACTACATCAATTGAATCTACGTTGTGATTAATAAGTATAGATGCAGTTAAGAAAATAATATAAAACAATGTTCATCCTAGACTATGACAAAGTCTTCTCGGAGAATAACACAACTAATACCCACAGAATGGTGGTGCAGTAGTGTCTGGAGTGGAGTCGGAAGCGGCACGCGCCAGCGGGCGGCCTAGGGCGGCGGGGTGCCGGTCCGCCTCGCGGCGCGACCATGTCTTGCTGCTCACGCGCCAAAAGCGACGAGCATCCCGGAACACACCCCACACCTGAACACATTATGATATCATATTATCACTGTTATTTAATGTTACAGATAGATATCAATACATATAAACCAAAGGAAAAAGGCTCAGCACTGTCACTTAATCAAGACTTCGCCTGCTTTCAGAATAGCGCGGCCAATATGACCAATATTATGGTAGGTACCTACAGCTGGTGGGCAAATAAGTTAAAGGTAGTTCTTTATCATAAAAGCTTTAGACACTGTTAAATTGCACACCTGCACGTCAAGTGCGTGATTATTCGTAAGCTAACCGTCTACTTCATAGTCTACGTATTTAGACATTTTGTATGGAGAATTGAACAGCGCCTCTAGCGGATGGTATTTAAAACCTTCAATTCTCCATACAACATGTCTAAATACGTAGACTATGAAGTAGACGGTTAGCTTACGAATTATCCCCACGTCGATACGGTGTGTTATGGTTAAATTTTTCAGGTTTATCATAAAATCTGGAAAAATAAATACTTATTTCCAACGGAATTCAGTAAGTATAGGGCTGCTGAGAGGCGTTTAAAATATTTCAACAAATCTTTAATTAGTATTAAAATGGAATTAGGAAAGATTTGAAACTGGGGCAATACTCGCGATAACTAATACAACAAAACTTGTACCGAAATAAATAGAACATGTCACCGACAGAGGCAGGCGCAAATTGAGAGGGATTGCAAAGTTAGATTACTCTGCACGCCTATACAAAACGTAACTAAGAAGGCATGTAATAAGCCCCAAGAACTTGGTAGATTTTCGATTATCCAATCCAATAACGAATAAACGAATTCTAGAGTTTTTTGTTTGTTTGAAGAGCTTCTAATTTTCTACAGCCACACACGGGGTATTTTTACTTTAAAATTTTATTTTCACACTATTTCCTAAATGTAGGTAGGTACGTGGACTTCTATGTCGGTCCCACGTCGTTGCTTCAGACTTTTTACGGCTTTGTGTTTCCGTTAAATTAAACTAGATTATTTATAACTCTGTCAGACATAGCGGCCACCCAACGAATTACGTAGCGGCCACCGATGATCTATGGCAGGTACCTAAGGGAACTAGGCGATTGGCAGTAGGTGCTATCGAATTTATAGCTTTAACTATACAACTTTCTATACGCCCCACAAAGTACACTTCAAACGAAAATTTTCTGAAGTACTGCCCGATAGTACATAATACTTGTAGTAGATGGCGTGTCACTTCTACTCATTTCTTATTCTTATACTTACTACCAATAAAATGTTCTTGAAACTTTTCAAAGATTAAAGGTTATCCTCCAAATGTCGATAGCACTGTAACAATACCTAACTATACAACGTATCGAACAGCGCAATAAGCTGTGTGAAGAACTATATCTAAAAATAGATATACATAACAGAAATGTGTTGCGTAAATAGACTTTTGGCACATATTGAATAATACATATTCTCATTACTTACTTTATTTAAATAATAATAATTATAACAGCCGTTTAATGTCCCACTGTTGGGCACGGGCCTCCTATCCAGAGTTGAGCGCCGATGTTTGAACCTGCGATCCTCGATACTGAAGCAAGCGTTCTACCATCATGGCTATCAATGCTTATTTATGGCATAAAAATTGATTCACTAAAATAACTAGTTTACCTGATCTATGCTTTCCCTAACGGAGATCTCGTGGAAGCAGACGCATCCGATATCTTTGCTCCGACGCTGACCCTCCTCGGTGGTGACCATACGATCTCCGATTTGGTCCATCTTGTTTCCGACCATAACCACAGGTGTATCCATAGCGCTGTCCTGGATACATTAAGATACCGTTTAACTCATGATAGGCAAAGAGAAAATTATATAAGTATAAAACTATATCAGTTATTAGTTTAGAGTTTTCAAGATTATTAAACGAGGGTAGAGTAAACGGTAGAGTCAACTAGCATACTGCTCTAGTTTCTTGTACTCTATCCGTGTGCTCCCGAGTCAAAGAAGATCTAAAATTAGCACCGAAGCTTCAGGATAGGGCCATTTGAGGGATGAACACAAAGATCTCATTTCTCTACTAGCTCACCTTCATCGTGGAAGCCAGCCGACGGCGTCTCTTGTTGTAGTTAATGAGGAATTTGAGCCGATGGCACTCGTCAAAGGAACACTTATCTGTGACTGAATACATTAATATAAACGCCTCCGCCCATCGTATGTTGCTCTCGAGATTCGCATATTCACTTTCCTGTGTGTGATATTTTTTTTATTGGTGACGCATGTTGTTGTTTAATTAAAACGGTACACGCTTTTGGTGGATAGGTATTCGGTTTTCGTGGCAGGATTTGGTGCCAATTTGAAGCAAGTTACTTTCGAGAATTATAAATATATAAATAGGGACTTGTAGTTGATAAGTACCGTAGTATAAATTTCGATTCAAAGTACATACCCTAATGTAACGGTAAATATGTAGGTAGTTACTTTATTATAGATAAATACTTATGCAGTCAGCAGCAATCAGTCCAATTGTAGGCCACTATATGTTCGCTATGACCTCGTTAGTGAATTTAACCCTTAGTAGCCTGATTTACGAAAGTGATTTATTTTTAATATTACTGTGTTTAGTGTTACTGTGTTTAATAATAATGACATTTGATTTTTTTTTAATTTCGTTGGAAAGAATATTATACAACAGTAAAATACGTACAGCCAACCTATAAAAAAAAACTAATAGTAATGTGAACATTCGGTTTAAAAGATTGGTATCAAAATTGAAACTCTAGGCTATTAAGGGTTAAGCCCTTGGCATCCCAACTAGTTTTAGTTACTTATAAGAAATTGATTCACATTTTCTCTTTACCACAAATCTATGTCTAAATAGGTCTGTGTCATTGCCAATTTTTATTGCATTTTCTAGAAGATCCTAAACAGTTCTAAATAATTCTAATTTTGATTCTGATTAATTGTGAGGAGGAAAGAAAGAATTTAAATAAAGTCTTACATGTGAATCGCCAGCTGAATCCAATATTTCGAAGTAAACCATCTCGTTATCAATTACAGTTTGGAAGGCGTAGATCTTTTCCAAATTGGGATCGTATTCACCGATGAATCTTCGCGTGATGAATCTCACCACAAGAGCTGGAAGTGAAGTGACCCGAAAGTAGGTTGATGTTTGCAGAAATTAGATGTTGTTAATATTAACATAGGAAATCCCTATTCATGATGAACCCTCCAAAATACTCAACGAGAAGGAGGAGGTACTTCTTACCTATTTCCCTTTATCTTGCAATCCACCCTGAGTGATAATTAAAATGTGAATTACTATTTGACGTTGACCTAAATAGGGTCGCGTTTTAACAGGTCAAACTAATTTTTCCTCAGCTGACCTCACTTTCTAAAGATGATCTAGTTTTGCTAAGGAAAACTAATTAATCCCGGTATAGTTTCGTCGGCAACGTTATTTATTTGGCTTGTTGGACCGGCCACAGCCATAGGTCAGGGTGGGTGCACACGGAAACACTATCGTGCTCCGAAAGTTAAGTAGGTACCTAACTATAAGTAATAAACTAGATGGGTATCTAGAATTAACTAGGTTTGCTGAAATGTATCTAGATTTACGGGATTATGCACATTTTTTTATAAGATTTCGCTTTGGTACAAATACTTGATCTTGAATATAAGGAAAAGTCAACATTTGATTCGAGAATATCGTGGATAGATAATATTATCATAGAGTAGGTAGGTATTTCCTTACCAGATTTCCCGACTCCAGATTGTCCTAGTACCATGACTTTGAACGGTTTGGGTTTCGGGTATAACACTAGTTTAGCCAACGAAGTTTTAGGCGATGGTGTGGTTGTCATCGCAACAGTCATTGCAGCGGACTATTGTGTTCTAGGAAACTACACAAACATAGACAGCATTCTGTAATAAAATAAAATTCATAAGCAGCTAACACTTTCACTTTTGTACCTACTGAATTAAATGCCACTCCCTTATTTGCCAGAGTTCAATCAACAATGTTTTAAGAAACTGAAAAGCTAACAAGCGGTTCAAATTAATCGTTGAATAAACAAATACTTAAGTTGCGTAAATGGAAAGCTTATGCAACAAGTTTGACTCCCTATGTAAATACAAAACGCATAAGCTCGCGCAGGTAGTAGTTACTTTATACTGCGTTTGTCGGCTGTAATCACAGATCACGATCTGTGGCTGTAATCTAGATAAAATAACGCCATAGCGGGAAATTCTTAGCAGTAATACCACTGAACGTGCGTAAAATTTAACGACGTATTTCTAATGGGGCCGGCTTATGGTTTCTGAGAACAGATGCGTGAAAGGTATTGTTGGTGCGTAAAGTTTATGTTCGTCAAAGGGATAACGATAAAGTCGTCTTCATCGTAAAGGAAATTACTAGCCATAAAAGGTAGAATATGTTTTAGTAAATAACAAAAATACAGGTCTGAACGCCAAGTGTAAGATTATACGTAAGCTAACCGTGTACTTCATAGTCTACGCATTTAGACACTTTGTATAGAGAATTGACGGTTTTAAATACAGCCCGCTAGAGGCGCTGTTCAATTTGCCATACCATGTGTCTAAATACGTAAACTATACAGTTGGCTTACGAATATACTCGCACTTGAGATCGTGTTAGTAAGCGTAAGTGTTAGAATAGCAATTCAACTGTAGATAGATATTACACTGTAGTGTTGATAAGAGCCGTAGCATTCTACCTATCGATTTTCCATATTGACGTAAGTATTTATAACAGAATTTATCGGCAGAGAAAATAAGCACAGATACCATTATTGTATGGTATAGATAAGCATAAATAAAATAAGTAGGTTATTACTCGATAGATATGCATAAACCCCCCCCCCCCCCCCTCCCCCCCATAACCCCCGGGATAACTTAGTTAACAACTCGTACTAGTGAAATAGATACTGCTGACTTTTATCTGTAGATTGCAGTGTCCGAGGTCTAGGACAAAATTACTACATATTGCTAGTAGAGATGAAAATAAATCACCAACATTCCTTTCGCGTTCGTGAAAATGTAAGTGGATTCACTCGCTGTTGGTGTAGCTTCGTCAAGCGGAAATTTATACTTTGATTAGGGACGAAGATAATATAATATTGTATAAGATTTTGTTTATTCAATCTGTTTTGTAAATGTTATAGGTACCTAGCAAAGAAGAAGGTTTAAGTGCTCTCTTACTTATAGCTTTATAGTCTATAACTCATTGGATATGTTGTTGTTTTGAGCAATTCACTATTATCTTGACAAATAAAAGTAGTGGCAGACTTCAAGTAGCTTATCGTATCGGACATAAATCAATACAAATAAATAAAATTGGAGTGTCTCTTTGTAATATTAAAATAACCGCTTTTGATGTATATACGGTACCTATACCAAAACAATTTTTTTTACAATTTTGTCTGTCTGTTTGTTTCGGCTAATCTCTGAAATGGCTCGACCGATTTTGACGGGACTTTCACTGGCAGATAGCTGATGTAACAAGGAGTAACTTAGGCTACTTTTATTTTAGAAAAAAAATAGGATCTCACGAAAAAAAATTAATACCAATGTTGCAGCGCTACGCCTGATTAAGTTTGATAGCAACAACCTGCAATGCGTCCCGTGGGCTCAGAACGCGCGAGCAGGCTGTTGCCAACGGTTGTGTCTTTGTTAAATACCACGCGGACGAAGTCGTGGGTAACAGCTAGTTTAATATAAAAGCAAGGCCAATAACGACGAAAGCGCTCGTAAAACTGATTGAAAAAAATCTACCGATACTGAACCGCTATAGCTAGATAAATCTCAAATCTAAATCCAGTTTAATGCCAAAGTGGCATAATCGAATGTTTTCATTTTTTTTACCCGACTGCGCTTAAGGCAGAGTTATTTTTTAACGTATCTATATGCAAGGTAAAGGCGTTTATTCTCATCTTCCATTCTTTGCGGTTCATACTTCTGGTGGCTGGAAGTCTTACTCGTTCCGCCATCTTTTTTTGTAGCGAAAATGCATATCAAAAAACGACATAAATATCTAAATAAATAGGTACCTCAACACATTCAAAAGATACAACATATAGGTACCTATTGGGTCGGTGCAGTAGACTCTTGAATAAGTACCTACGTACTTACTTCATCTTCAATACATATATACAACTTATCTTTACAGTAGACTAACACAATACCTATCTGTACACTCGAGTGCACAAATTGCTAAGTGGTGACACCTAGAGGTATCTATTCGTATCTACCACCTATTGACTATAGACTACCTTCATACTTATTTACATACTTATAGCCATTTATATGTACGCCAATACGTAGTTAGGTATCGGCACCTTCACAAAGAACTAATGGAGTGATAAAGTGAAGGAAATAGATCATTAACTAGACTAAACGAAGCGGCGACGAAGAAAACTAGGTACCTACAAACGTACGTTACGTATTTTGAGTACTAGGTGCTTGTGGGAAATTGAAAAGATCAATGATTATTTACTTATAACATAACAAACGCGTTCTTCCCGTGCAACCATCGATTATGTATGTTCTGCTGCTGGAAACCCAATGGTCGTATCGTGACGACAATATGCTATCTTTTGAGTCCATCCACAGGCTCTCCAATAGTGAAAACTCTGTTCAAATTGGTCTTGTACGTTTTCCATGACGCTCGAACTAGCAGATACACAGACGAGAATTCTAAAAACAAATGTTAAATATTTGCACCATTTTAAAAAATATATCTTGTGAAGACAGCCCAGCTACTTTTTTTTTTAAACGTGATTAGGTAAGTAGTAAAGATAGATTTAGATGAGTATAATTACGGATTGTAATTTTTTTTAAAACCGCTTTGTTTTTACACATTGATTAAACCTTATTCAAAATTATGCTATCTTTGGTTACAAGCATGTTTTTTTTTGTTGTCTTTGATTAGGGCCTAACCTCGAAAATATACCTAACAAGAAATAAGAACAACTTGTTGTGATGTTGAATGTGGGTACGGTCTGAATAATTTTAACGGTTAGGGTATGTACGGTTAATGTATGAAAATATTAATCATTTATTAAAAAAAAAGCATTTTATTTAGTTTGCCGTAAGTCATTACTTCTTAGAACTTGATGCTTATTAGCGACATTAACGAATGGTGCAATAATATAGATGTTGATTTTTTTACATTTTTTATTTTTTACAATCAACGGGTCCAATTCCTGCGTAGGGAAATTATTATTTTTTAGAATCTAAGAATGCAGTTTAAGATTTCATCAAAATCGGTCTCGAGAGTTCTTTAAGCATTTTTCACTGTTCCCTACAAAGATTTCGCCGTCCACGCACACTTGAAAATGTATAAGTACTTACCTATTTTGGAAAATGATTTGAAAAAAATAAATATTTACTGCATATCGATTTAAACTCAATACTAAGGAGTATTGATTAATTATTTTATACGAAAGCTGCGCTATGTCCAATCTCGCAGCTTGGTTCACGCGGGTAAACAGCTGCTATAACTACCTCTCTCTGTTTGTCTTTGAGGTTTTAAAATAATAGCGTTTATTACTGCTTATTCTGACTAAGATTCTTTGTTAGGTGCCGTTCATACCACCCTGAAAACAGTAATAGGTACTTGTATTTTTAGTATCATCTTACGAGTACACAGTAAACCTGTTTGATTTAAATAAGTGATATTTTTATAAGTATGTACACTTACTTATAAAAATCCTTAGGTGTAAATCATATTATACAAATAGTCAGTAGCTAACTGTAGTACCGATACCCTGTTACTATTCAGCGTTTGAAATGTTTTTAATTGGCTACACGGCATATGGCTGATCATAAAAGCGACTAACTTTGTGTAATATTGTCACAGTGTAAAGATATTCTTATTTGACATCTGGATTATTCGAATTTTAAACACAACATATCGTATGACAGTACTGTGAGCGAGACAAGCGGTTGACCGATTTCGAAATTTCAATTTCCTCGGAATTAACGCGGAGAGCCAATATCAAGGGATACTTAATTAATTATTATTTAGATGTGCAACTTCAAAATTAAAATATACTTTCTTACGTTTTTCCTATATTTTTTCCGTAGGTATCGGAAAATATATAAATCATATTTTTCTAGGTATTATGTAGGTAGGTACCATTTGACCAACACTGTTAATAGGAAACTTCACATAAAAAAAAATACTCCACATAATACAAGATAGTTACTTACTTATTTATAAGTCTAGACTAAAACGACTCAGTAATCCCACAAAAACACAACACTTGAACGCGAAGTTATAAATATACAACTTTATGATCATGGATTCTTTCCTAATCTGTTGGTTATGCAGCAAATGGTTTTTCAGTTTTATAAAATATCCCTTCTGTTGATTGAAATAGAACAGGATTCGGAATGGAAAATTCGCGGATTTATAAATTAATAACACGGGATGAATGCGTGCATCACCGCACGCTACTCCGACGCGAATGACTCAGGAGTCAGGACTCTTGTATGTATAGTTTTATTGCCCCTGTCTCCCCGGCTTCACAAAAACGATGGGCTGGATGTGGTGTAAACTTGTAAAATACCTATGAGTAAAGAATTAAGTCAATTGTTCTCGAGTTCTAATGGTAATAATCTCTTTTTTTTAATGTTTTGTTTGATAATTTTACAATATCTGGTACTCGCGCATCGTCCTTCTTACTCCAATAAGTAAGTACATACTTTTTTTTATTCTAAACGCTTTTTACTATAGTAGATTTCATCTTCTTTTTTATGTTGGCAAACAGCTACAAAATAGTGCCATGTATGCCAGTGTCGAGTAATTCTTGATAACTTTTATGGAATTTATGTACCCCTGATGATAATGATAATGTTGATGACGATGATGAAATGAATCCCCTATCCTACCTTACCAATTTTTTAAGTACTTTAAGGGGGAAGCTCAGGGTCAGGGCGCGAAATTCAAAATGTCAATGGTTTTTATTTTTTTTCGAAAAATTTGGACAACTTTACGATGTAATTTAGTGTTTTGCGATATTAGCATTCTGCATTCGATATCTCGATGTATTAAGTTTGCTTAAAAAAATACCTAAAGCGATACAACACCATAAAGTTAGTAAAAGTAGCGGTTTTTACAAACCTTATGGTATTGTATCGGATTACGTACTTTTTTAAGCAAACTTAATACATCGAGACATCGAATGCAGAATGCTAATATCGCAAAACACTAAATTGACAATTTGAATTTCGCGCCCTGACCCTGAGCTACCACCTTAAAGTTGTTTTTTTAAGAGTATTTTATCTTGTATTTCCCCCGCAACGCCCTTACTGATCGCTCAAAACTCATAAACACATACTAATACTACAAAAACTTTATACTGAATACAACCTGGTAATTATTACCTATCTATATACTTTTCTATTCAGTCAATAATTAATTTTCTAATAGATCTATTTGAAATAGAGACTCATTTTATATCATCTACAATGGGTATGAACACTACCAACACTTATTTTTTATAGGTAATATACTTACCTACCTACACTACCGTAAGCATTCTCAAGATCTAAAATATTATTTTTCATCAATATCATATTGCACGCAGCCATTGGAGTACAATAAAGTCAAATATCCTACAGTGGAACTTGAAGTTAAGCAGCTTTATCGAGCCACGAGCATTCTCGTGGAAGAGGCAATAACACAGGTGCTCCGGTCCCACGATATTTTTTATCAAAATTCGAAAAACTTGAGAGAAATAACGAGCATATTCTTTATGTATTTTGCAGGTGCCCAATAATGTAGCCAATAGCAACAGGTATCGATCCGGCCCTCATCAATTATTATCTACTTATAAGGACTTATCGTTGGTTTATGTTTAGATAGATGCTTTATTATCTACAGGCATTCACTACACTGTTCACCAATAAACGAGATTGTATTTCATAATGGATAGTAATTACTTTCTCTGTGGGTATATCCGATCTACTCAAATACGCATTATGAATAAGAATAGTTTATAACCCAGTAACATCGACAACAACAAAGTATTGGTGAGCTCCAAACTAGACAATTGTCTGTATCTTGTGTGGTTTGAGTGTATAATTGAGTAGGTATCTACGTTGCCTATGTAGCATTGTTTAATTGTTAAAAGATGGTAGTGGGTAAATGTAAGTATTGGAGATTAGAGGAAATCTAGGTATTTTTGGAATGAGGAAATGGGCTGAAAATATCCACAGTTTTGGCGGACGGGGAAAATAAAGGTAACCGGCTATTGAAAGGTTTTGTAATAAAATTATATAATTATAGGTAGGTAGATTACCTACTTATCTACTTCAATACCTAGGTAAGTGCATTTTATAAATATTTTTGTCCGACTATTTATGGCTAAGGGCCAAGAAAATATTTTACCTAGATCAATTAATGTACTTGATCTGTATGTGATCCAACCCTATCATTTTGAAACAAGTCGTGATTGAACATATACCCATCAATTTATAATCCCCAGATCTATTTCCTCTACAGGCTCGAGTTACTACTCTTCTACGCAGTTGTTCGATATCACTCCACCCACACCTTAGTGATGTAATTCGAGGCTATTTATTACCTCAGAGCCACCTTCGGTTATTAAATGGTCAACCTCAATGGGCTACTCCTAGATAGATACATACTCTAATGTAGCTAAGTACATCATTATTAGAGGTATTTGAAGCACAATGCAATAAGAGGTCCCTTATCCATGTTGTGTTTATGGTAGGAAAACTAAGATAACGTAAGTAGGTACCTATTACTTGAAGTAAAATATTTCAATAGGGTGGGTACCACAGATAGGTGGGTACATACGATCCCCTTCCCGCTCTGTAATTTTCTTGCGAGTTGTCCGCTTTATTATTATCTATAGGTCCGTCCGTATTGCAAGGCCCCCCGAGTCTCTTCCTTGACCAATCTCTTCCAGGTACCAATTACTAGTACCTATCAGACTATGTCAGTGCGTCGTGATAGTAGGTACCTACGTACTCATCTTGGTATGCCTTCTTTTCTTCTACCTTACAGAATCGCCATTTAAACTGCTGAATATTATCTAAATAAGCAAGCTGCGGTATTGACGGGTTAACTTCAATAAGATCTCGGGGTTTAGATTTCCGCGAACGACTCAGGTTGCTATTAGATACGCCCTTGTCAACTTCTCGCTACTGATGCGATGAGACAAGTACGTCGCATAATTATTTTCACAGATCAACGAGTTGTCGTATTTGCTTAAACCAACGTTCTCCACGTGAGTACTTACCTAGCGTAGGTATTTAGAAATACATATTTACATACCTTTTTTATATTTTTTATTCATATAAACCATTATGTACAGTACTTATGACTCGTTAAATAGGTTACGAAATGATAAGCTAGAACTTTACCACCCGTTCGGAATGCCGTTCCTATGGAGAAGAACGGGCAAGAAACTCCATGGTTGCTCTTTTTAATAAGATCTTTTACATTTTTGAGCATTACATTGTTATAGGTATGTGACAACAATGTAGGAACGGCAACGCAGACTTTAGTAGCTGGTAAAAAAAAGTACTAACTCTAAGTATTTAATTCCAAGTTAATGGCTACATGGTTCCCACATTTACAAATTACTTTTGTAAATGAAAATAAGAAGGAAGAGGAGAAAAACAAAACCTTAATAGTCTGCTACCTGAGCAATAAGGTCAAATACATAGGTGGTACATAGGTACCAAAATATCGTTTTCCATGGCTACAAAAAAATGCTTCTTTAATAAACTAATTATATAATAATCAGCTATAGCTTAAAATTTAGCTAATTTTGACAACCTGCACCGACACATGTTTTTGTCTGAAGCAAGGAGTAATATACATCTGATTTTTTCAAGTAGACGTGGATGGCCAAATCCGAAAATACAGGGAATATCGTAAGATGCTTAAAGGAATCTCGAGATTTGAATTTCGCCGATTTTGTTGAAAACTAAAACTTCATGAGATTTTTGAAAAAATAATTATCCTAGCCAGGAATTGAACCTGTTGATTTTAAAAAATACAACCTACTGTATTATTATACATTCCCATAATATCGCTAAAATGGATCAAGTTCTGTGAAGTAATGACATACGACAAACATTTTGATATACATTTAACACAATTAATTGATCAAAATGATGCCCCCTTTGGTTATAGAAATGAAATGCGATGAAATAAAACGGATATGAATATGGCCATGTGGCCTCATCCACAAATTTGTGGGTGGTTTGCATTCTGGTGGGTTTACGTAAGCCGGGTAAAATTTCGCCAGGTAAAAAATACACTAACGGGGGCTCACTGGGCGGTGTCGTAGCTTTATATCAACACTAGTTTTGAAATTCTATTGTTAAACTTGTCAAATAATTGGCTCCAGTCGCGATTTGACATGATTTGATCTAATCCGATAGCAAATAATATTTTGTGAACTTTTGAGGTTGCTTAAATTTAAACTTTTCAGGGGAAAACATAAAACAGCGGATGTCCATAAACGAGGCAGCGTAAATTTTACCCGAAGAATTTGTGGGTTTTTTAAACCCATTGTGGGTTTACAAAAGTTATGGGTGAGTACCGTAAACGCATGTGGTGTCAGTCAGCCAGCTGTCTAGTCAATCTGTCAGTGTCATATGGATATTGCTTGCTTTCGTCGTTTGTTCGTGTGGCAATTTCGGCATTTAATACGGAATCATTTACAATAAAATTACAATGTCACCGGAACAAACTATAGAGAGATTTAAGCTCTTAGGACTAAATGAACAAAAAGCAAAAGAAACATTAAAAAATGTTAACGTTACGAAGTTTTTGGTCGCCGCTATTGAAGAGGTTAGAATTGTAGAACTTGTACAATGTATTGTATGAGTAAGTGACTATCTTTGTCTTTCTTGAAGCTTTTTACGAAAATTACATTCATGTGGCTTCTACAGGTGGACATACAAAGCCTGCCGTCTAGCGCTGGGATGTTAATATATCATCTGGCTACGAAAATTAAGCCACAGATCTCAAGTAAACTAGCTTTTGTATGCGATTACATAGCTAAGGGTAAGCTGGACTCGACTTTGAGGGTGGACGCTGCCCTAGAATATCTTCTCAGTACTGTGAATGAGACAAATATAAAACTTGAAGCATTTGAGAGAGCTTGCGGTGTGGGAGTGGTAGTCACACCAGAGCAGGTAGAGCAGGCAGTGGAGAAGCATATGGCTAAGTATAAGCAGGAATTGCTGGAGAAGAGGTATCGATTCAACTCTGGTATTGTAATGCAAGCTGTGAGAGCAGATCTACCATGGGCAGATGGAAAGGCTATAAAGAATGAAGTTGATGTTCAGGTAATATCTTTATCCTTAACACTAGCTAAAATATAAAAAATACAGGCATATAATATAAATCTATGGAAACTGGCCAGTATAAAAATTATTCAAAGGCAATGTCCAAATTTTCTTTTTTCAATAACAAATATTTTGTGTTACTTTGTAGTAGTTCTTTACTTTTTGTGCTACTTTTGTGTTATTCTTACTTGCGACATATTTTTTGTATTGTATAGATCTTGGACCTGCTAGGCCCCAAGACAGAAGCTGATCTTGCACCCCCACCAAAACCTGAGAAAAAGGGCAAAGGAGATGCAGTAAAGAAACCAAAAAAGGAAGACATCAAAGGTGATATAAAATCCTTTTTATGTTAATGTTCCTGTATAAATATAAAGTATATTACTGTATAAGTATAAAGTATTTAATGAGGTAATTCTGTTATGTTCTAGTTTCAAAGACCACTGACAAGACGGAAACACTGGGAGATATTGGAGGTGCTACTTCATTATCAGAACTGATGAAGAAGCTTCCATTCCATGCTCCTGGAGAGAACTTCAAGTCCGACGGCTACATAGTCACACCAAACACAAAGCGATTACTTGAAGAACATCTTAAAATCACTGGCGGGAGAGTTCGTACAAGGTTCCCACCTGAGCCAAATGGTATCCTGCATATTGGCCATGCAAAAGCTATAAATATCAATTTTGGATATGCTGCTGCTCACAATGGCGTATGTTACTTGAGATATGACGACACCAACCCTGAGAAAGAGGAAGAAAAGTTCTTCGTAGGAATCAAAGATATGGTGGAATGGTTGGGTGAGTTAAATTTATAGTTTTGTTTCGCTACAAAGAAAAAAAAGCGAATGTTATGGAACAGTATAAAACCACATAATGTACAGTAGAGTGTTGATTATATGAACCCCAAGTTAAGGAAACTGGCAGAATCTCTAGTTCAACACTATTATAATCTAAATGAAGCACATTTGGGTTTATAATGGCAGAGCTAGCCATGTTTGTCTAATGTTAAAGGTTATTTCTAAAAACATTGTTATCTCATCATATTTAGTGCTTCTATGATATGCTTGTCACCATTATATTATTAATTTTAGGGTACACACCATACAAAATCACCCATTCCTCTGACTACTTTGACCAGCTGTATGAGTGGGCGGTACAACTGATCAAGAAGGATCTTGCCTATGTGTGCCATCAGAAGTCTGAAGAGATCAAGGGCTTCAACCCTCCCCCATCACCATGGAGGAACAGGCCAGTGGAGGAAAGCCTTCAGTTATTTGAGGTATTTGCTTTGTATACAAGGTACAAAAGTGATAAGTTTTATTTTTCTGTGCAGTAGGTAACTATTTAATTTTAATCTTTATCTAAACAGGACATGAAAAATGGTAAAATCGACGAAGGAGATGCCACACTACGTATGAAAATCACGTTAGAAGAAGGAAAGCAGGATCCAGTAGCGTACAGGATCAGGTTTAAGCCTCACCACCGAACTGGCAACAAATGGTGCATTTACCCTACATATGACTACACACACTGTTTATGTGATAGTATAGAGCATATCACACATTCTTTGTGTACGAAGGAGTTCCAGTCTAGAAGGTTAGTGTAGAATTATAATATTTTTAGTATAGTCTGGAAAAATCTTATGTAATAAAAGTAATTAGGTAATAATTATTTTATATTGATTCCAGATCTTCATACTATTGGTTATGCAATGCTCTTGACATCTATTGTCCTGTACAATGGGAATATGGTCGCCTCAACATAAATTATACTGTTGTGTCAAAAAGGAAGATCGCCAAACTTATAGACGAAGGAATTGTTAATGGTAATTATTTAAGTCCCACTCAGCTTTTTGAGACGTCATTAAACATACAAGTAAATTAGATTTTAGCAAGTAGTCATTTGGTAGTTCTGAGTCTATTATTATATCTATATTATAATCAAGTCGGGTTTCTGTTATGATTTATATGATATATGCTCAAACGAGAATCGAATCCGCAACTACCCGGTGCAGTGAACCGAGACTTTGCTCAAACTACAGGATCAAGTCGGCCAATACTGTACATGCAGTGAATATAATTCTTGTATAATATTGGTTGCTTGCATGATATAATAATATGATATGACAAGTATTCTATTCTGGCGATGGCCAAAGAGGCCAAGACACTTGCCAATCTGTGTTGTACTTAAGATACATCTCCAATAGTACCCATTTAAACCACTCTCTCAGACGAAGAAATAAAATAGATAGTGTCCCAAACAACATATTGAGTAACAAAAAAATAATCCAATTCGTATAGTAGATGCGAATTAAGTAGATATTTGATTAATTCGTTCCAAGTTAATAAGTACAATCAAAAACAATTTGCAGGTAGATAGTGTACTAGACGAAATAATAAATGTATTAGATTTATATGTGTGCGTAATGGGGATTGTCCATTTTTTCAAAACCGTTGTGATTGAAAAACCATTTCGAGGAATAGGGTTACTAATGTCGTATATGTAGTTAAAATTTAAAAATACTTTCACATTTCTAAGATTTATGGAAAAATATGTTTGACCTTTATTTCACCTTCAGTGACGTCATCACTTGGATTATAATGCCATTGCATTGCATTAAATAAAAAAAAAGTAGTCTGTTCAGCGCAAGTGTCAATGTCAAAACAAAAACATAACCTTTCTCTGTTCGTTTCTGTTAAATTAGAAGAGCCGGCCATATTTTTTTATTAGGATTTAGCGCAGGTATTATGTATTAAGAGTAATAAAGATCGATAGAGCACTTATCACGTGGTGATTATAAAAATACCAAGGTAAGGGTAAGAAAGAATTTTGACATTGACAGACGATTGACGGATATGAGTTGTTTTTTCATTTTTAGTAAGCAAACGAATAACTTTTTGTCGCCGGCGATGACGTCATCACCTTCAAAATTTAAAATCTAAATATAAAAAAATAGGCAATAGAATACAAACATATTTAAATTAGTTCCTTAAAATACACTATATTTCCTAAAAAAAATATAAAATCTGGGGGTAAAAATTTTTAGACAATGCCCATTGGCATGTACCACACAAATCGACTTAGATTTTTTGCTTCAATATTTTGGTCGCGACACTCTGTTTTATTCTTCGTCTGAGACAGCTCATTGGTCGGAGATGGCCGACCACGTGACCTAGGCGCCACGGGAAAAGAATGTCTGGGGTAGTAATTGGGTCTAAAAATGATTCTAAATCTGGGTCCAGACTGGGACGACCCCCGGCTGTACACACTGTCGGCGCTGCGGCGGCGCGGCGTGCCGGCGGGCGCGGTGGGCGCCTTCTGCGCCGCGCTGGGCGTCACGGGCGCGACGGGCGCCGTCGACCCCGCCATGCTGGACGCCTCCGTGAGGGACGTGCTCAACACCACAGCGCCCAGGTCACTTAAATACTTCTTCTTTTACGTTATGGTAGCGCGATTCGTTTCGCTCGCACCATAGATTATATTTTTTTTATATAATTAAAGTCTAACACACTAACGTCGGATATCAGCCTTAGCTGGTGAGTCTAGGAGCACAAAATGTTGGCCAGGTGTCCGAGTATCTTATATAAAGACGCTGAGTAGTAAGGAGGGATTTTTGAGAATACAATCCTCATTAGGATCAACTGGGGGTCAAAGTACATAAGAAGAGTTTTTAAGTTACGCTCAGGCACATATCTAGTAACATAATTAACAACTGTTTATGTGGGACTTCACATTCCAATGAGTAGATATAATGAACATAACGCTTTATAATAACATTCTCCATGTTACAGAGTTATGGTTGTCTTAGAACCACTGAAGATCACAATAACGAACTTTCCCAATGATACACCGATCCAAGTCAGTGTCCCGAATTTCCCGAACGAACCTGAAAAAGGTTCACACACAGTTGTGTTCAGTAAAGTCATTTATATTGAAGCAACCGACTTTAAGGAGGAACCCGAGAAGGGTTTCAGGCGATTAACTCCAACACAAACAGTGGGCTTGAGGCACGCTGGCTACGTCATTAAGGTATGTTTTCGTATGAGTTCGTATAATTACTGATTGAAAAGGTTAATGTTTTCTGCAAAGGGTTATTCCACTGATCAAATACACATTCCCATTGTGATATGGATTAAATAATATTATTAAAAAAGTAATACAAATCAAATCTGTTATTTCAATTTATGTAAACAATAGTGGCGGCCTGATATTTAATTTCTCCCAATGAGTACGTCTGACCTGTAACATCACTATTATTATGAACGAATCTTGAAAGTTTTATAGACAAACGCTTGTTAGGAAAGTAGATGCTGTTTTAGTTTTTGAAATGGGTCATATGTCTATGTTAATCTTTCGATTTCAATCGCTCAGGTTTCTAAAGTGATCAAAGACGGCGCGGGTAAAGTCGCTGAAGTGGAATGCACGGCGCAGCCTGCGGATTCCGCCGAGAAACCCAAAGCATTCATCCACTGGGTGTCTGAACCGGTCACTGTGGAAGTTAGACTATATGAACCACTGTAAGTACATACTTTAGACCTTTTATCTAACGCAGTACAGTAAATATTGCTTTCCAGTACATGAAAATGAAAAAGCCATAAAATGATACCTATATTAATAGTAGTAGATGCAACCACGCGTTTGTGAATTTGAGTTGCTTACAACAAAAGATGAATCCAATTTATGGAAGTTTGAATCAATTTGAAAAATGCTGTTTAATCTGAGAAATTATAATTTAAAGCTCTATAAACAAATCTGTAACCCATTGATTTTTCTGTAGTAACATTGGTAATGGATACAAGCTTCTGTTTCTAATCATTTAATTCTATGAAATATTTCATAATGTAAATATAGTTTAAAATGCTACGTTAACATTTTGCCATTTCAGTATTATAATTGTTTCATGATATTAGTTTCTATTATGGACATCAACTACAACCTGGTATCTCGCTCTTAATGTCTCTTCTCACTCTAACTAAATTCCATTGGTCCCTCATTTGATCCCTAGGTTCAAACATAAGAACCCCGAGGACCCTAGCGAGGCTCCAGGAGGGTTCCTATCGGATTGCACACAGGACACGCTGAGGGTGGTGGATGCATTCGCCGACATTTCCATCAGAGGCGCGAAAGTCTACGACAAGTTCCAATTCGAGAGGATCGGCTTCTTCTCTGTAGATCCAGATACAACTGGCACAGAGGTAAGTCCAAAAAAAATAAAAAAAACTTAACGGAACTAATACTCGGAACCGGTGCTTTATTGGCTTTTTTTTAATTCCCTGAAGCGGTATTGTTATATATCCACATTTTTAATTAGTAAGTGACCCTAATGTAAAAAGGGACTAGTCTATTGTTATATTTAGTGTCAGTTACCGCACAAACATGCATGTGGGCCGCTACCTACCATTTCTTAATAGAAGTCTGCGTGTCCCGGGAATCCAATCTAGCCAATATAAATTCGGCGAGGCGAGCGATTAGTTTTTATTTAAATTTCTTGTGGTGTCTTTAGACATCCTTATACGCAAAATAGGCTAAATCTTACAAACTTCTATTTTCACGTTAATGTGGTACCTACTGCAATTATAAAATATATTTCAGTTTGTATTATAAAGTATTTTTGGAAGATACGTGTTTTGTAATATAACTAGCTTATGTAAGTATCAACATGATATTAAAATATTTACAATTGCATTGAACAATGTAACAGCGAGCCTTAATATTAGGCCATAGTCGTATCTTTATTCACAACAATTGATATTTTGCATTTGAAATAAATACCAATTTTTTGAATAAATAAAATATTAATACCTACTTAATCAAAACTAATATTTTTTTAGGTTTCCAATAGTTAAATTAATGTTAACAAATTCCACATAGCAGTAAAATGCACACTTGTGTTATAATTATCACGCATCAAGACATTACTGTCATAGCCAATTAATCTAAAATTATTTTATGCCATTTTCTTTTTGCAGATGATCTTCAACAGAACCGTTTCTCTAAAAGAAGATACAGGAAAATAGAGTTACAATGTAACTAACTATGTATTTAAGAAATCTTTTTTATTGAATAAATATTGTATTATTTATTAAACAGAGCGTTTTAATTCGCGTTGAGTTATAGATAGGAACATCATAATATTGGGGACATTACTGATTGGGTGCCGTTAAGATTATTTTTGCGCGGGAAAAGAATCTCTAGCTCCACGCTTGCTACGACCCTCTAGCTTAGGGATTCCCAAAGTGGTTGACATCTAACCCTTTTGGTCAATATCGGTTTCCCAGGGGTCGACATAAAGATATACTGATTTTGTGGGTCGACGAGGTCTAAAAATCGACCTCTATTAATTAACACAAGTTTTTATTAGAAACTTTCAAGATACTGTACAAGTTGTGTTATGTGTACCAAATTGTTATAAGAATGACTAATATTTTTGTAGGAAGTATCATTGTTGTACTCGTAAAACCCTAAGAACGTCGATAAGCGTGCACAAGTTCGTACAAGATGAAATTATTATTTTGTATCAATAGGAAAAAAACTAGAGATAGGATTTTTAAAGTAATTGGGCTATGGGGGTCTGTGGTTTCAGTTCATTTTGGAAAAGTGGTATCTTGCCCTAAATAGTTTGGGTATCCCTACTCTAGCTGAACATATCTAAGGTATACAAACTCTTTGTAGTACATTATTGTGTAGAGTTTATGCCTGATATGACCTACTGGGTAAATATTAGAGGATGAACAGAAATAAGCGGGGTCTAAAAATAATTACGTGTAGGACGGATTACGTAGATCTGTATTTTGAGATTTTATTAAAATAGATCTATATTCAACAATATCGAAACGCCATTGATGATGGATCTATGGTTAAATTGACTTTTTCTGGACAAACAAGATAGCAAGCCGTATTTTCCATTTGTAGCATAGCCTTTACGGATAGTCGTATTATTTTTGTACCTAGGTACCGATTGCTTAAATAACCGAAGTTATTTTGGAACGTACGTAATTCTCGCAGGAAATTATTAGGCTTCTTCAAAAATAGAGCACTGGATTGCTAAAGAATCTTTGAAACTTCTATTATTACTTATACTTTGTCTGCTAAAGGTTTGCAAGTCATTCGAGGAATATTCAAGTACAAAAGCTTTCGACATAAATTCCGAGAAGTTGAATCACGTTCTAAGGTTATCTTAATCGACCAAAGTTACTTTTCTGGTTAAAAATCGGAAATAAACATTTCTAGATTTACCCTCACTATTTTTGTTCAACTAGAGTTAGTCTTACTTTACTAGAGTACGAAATCATACCTACCTACTTTAGTTAGAAGGTATATGCACCTTACTCGCCACTTCAGTTTATTAGTCTTAAAATAGGATTTTCTATTGTATCAGACGCCCCAATAAAATACACCCCATTAACTTAAAAATCATTTGGATGTGAATAACCTATGTCAAACGGGTATAGTAATTACTTTCAAAGGCAAATTCATTCGTTTTTTTTAACGTTTTGCACTCGAGTGTACTGAGGAGTGCTTCGGGCGGGCAAGGGCGCAGGTCGCAGGGCGGGGGGCGGGCGGCGGCGCGGTATCGAACGTGGGCGGCCGCGCATGCCATACGCCAGTCCTCACTCGCATCCATCATCCCGCGATATGCACTACTACGGGGTTTAACCACGTACTTAACTAAACACGCGTTAACCGTTTATACGCGCGTCGTGCTTACCATGTAGAAACTATTCGGGCTCCACGTAACATAAGGTAAGTTCACTGTGGTAGCTTGTTCTTTTCCTACTCCGCTTCCGATGGTCTGACATTTTACTCGTTCATCCTGCAGTGCTCATTACCATGGGCCGGTGAAAGTGGTTCAAGTGCGTCATGTTGACGTGTGTGTGACGTAACCCACTAAAATACTGTAAAATATGGAACAAACATCACGTCATAATTAATTATAATAATAATTTTCCAGTGGACATAACACTGACGACTTTTGCAGGTCGGTAGAGGTACCTTACTTACCATTTTACTTCCTTGACATGTATAAACACAGTTGCTGTTGAACTTACCTGTGTACTAGCCTGTAAGTACTTATCAAAATAATTCATGTCAATACCATAGCTATTACAGGCGCCACAGATTCTCTTTAGACATCAATCGATGTGTTGACTGTATTTCACTCTTGTAGACAAGTATACCTAGTATCTATGTATGTTGCGTAACTACAAATCATACTTACTCACTTCATGAAATAGGTAGGTATCATTAGTTAGGTGGACTTATTTATGTACTTATTTAAAAAACCATTAAGCATAGGTACTGGAGAGTAGGTGATTGACCTAAATTCGACGTACGTTCGAGGTACCTATAACATATACCCCTTACAAATGGACCCGGGTGCCGCCTTTCGCCAACTGCGTTCTGCGTTGGTGGATTTTTCTGGGTAATAATGAATGTACTAAAGTTCACTCAAGTTCCCATTCGAGAGGTTTTTAAAGCTATCAATTTATGTATGGTTTTCTATTCATTATTAGTATCGTTTTGAGTATAGATAGTGGAACAGATCAAGTATCGGTGGAAGGAGCTAACAATACCTCAAGCACAATCCTTTTTACGTAGCGTTACGGTAACGTAAGCCTCTTCTATTCCTCTCACACCACATATTTCATGAATAAGTATGACAGTGACCGCATGTTTTCTCGATGACATTACGATTACCTACATTAGAAGTTCCTGCTTACCCTCCGCGTGCGTAATATATCCACTTTAAATGTACTAGGTATACTATAATTACACCTCCTTTTATCAGGGTTCTTTAGTCAAACTAGGAACCCTTATAGATTCACCATGTGTATATATACGATAAGAAAAAATCGAACAGCGTTCAATTGATTTCGACAATGATTTATGATCATAATTACTGTTTGACATACAGCGACAAACACAAGGTTATTTCTTCCGCAGCACACGCAGCTTATCTGCCTTATCTCGCAGTCACAGCGATGGGTTGAAACCATAATGCTGGTACGATTAGTTAAATGGAGCACAATTTGCATACCAATCTACAGTTGACGCCCCCATAGTTTTACATCACCACCGATATTGCCTGGTTTAAATAGTTGATGGGTAAAAAGTCCTCGACATTTCCATGAACTTATAAAGTGGAACCTAATGGAAATCCTACCAAATATGCTAATGTGATAAAGGGGTCAAGTTCGTTACAGCGAAGAACAGAAGTAAGCCGGCTCCCGATATCACAATTAACGCTAAGGGCCTTTGCACACATCGACTTATGCAAATGATTTATAAAGCAATATAACATAGCCACCGTATCGCGTTTGGAGCTCGTTTTAATTGCGCGTGACGCGCTTTAACTGCGCGTAAAAAACTTGTCGGTAAAGGCTCTATGTGGGTGCCAAATTCTGGTCAAATAAATCTTCATCATATAATATAGGCTATATGTAGAAATGAGTAATGGGTGCCAAGTCTAAGTTAAAGTCTTGGCAAGATTAATTTTTGATGGCAAGAGTTCTGCGTGGATAATTGCCAGATGACCTAGATTTTGACCTCGATTTTGACGGGAAAGCCTCTTCATCTACTTCATAACCCGATTTTCAATTCATAACCTTAACCCTTTTGTCAAATTTATGTTAAGTAGGGCTTCCAGTCGGTACCCAACACTTGTTTATCTTAAACTGGCATTTAACCGTGGCCACGCCCGCGTCTTTAAGAATTTAATCCTTTATCTTAGTCAAGATTGAATACCTACTTATTTCTTACGAACAGCCTTTTCATATAAGAATGAAACTAATATCATTACTGTCCGCCGAGAGGCCCAAACTTTTTCTATTAGGTTTATTATCTAGGCTATAATAGCCAATATCTCGACTCAGTTCCTATTGATTGGCGAGTTATATTGTCCAGTCTTAAGGGTATTCAACCCAGAAAGCCAGCAGTTTTTCATTTGTCCTCGATAATTTACGACGTTACGAGAGATATTTGGAAGCAGTAATTACACAAGAGGGTGGTCTACTGATATATTGCCTTATAGATGGCTTGATTAGTTGTGTATGGTATTATGAGGTACCTACCTAAGTTACTACTACCTAGGCTACTTTTAAAGGTTTATTAGTGTCCTCTGGGTATAGAAAATATAATTTTATTAGCTAGCTAGTATAATGGGTTGTTAATTATGAATTTCTTCAGACATCTTCATAGAGAGTGCGCTAACTTCAGAACAGGTTACGTTTAGGTTACATTTTTGATTGCAGAAGCGATTCACAAATTTAATAGACTAATTAAGATTTAAAATTAGAACTACATACTGTCCAATTAGAAATTAATTGAAGTAACAAGTAAGTTACCCAACGAACTAGTTCAGGGAATCAACTGGCCGTGAACGACCGCCCGAGGGCGTTTAGACTTATACGTTGTTTTCACTTTGAAGACATAACATAGGTAACTACACGTAGTTTGACAAGTTCCGACACACTTTATCGATTTCCCCAAGGTTGTTCCGAACCTTGTACCTACTGGAAAATAATTACACGGGATCGTCTTTTGTTTGTGACACCAGAATTTCGAATTGCCGATAGGATTATTTACTCAAACGGGCGGCGTCATGAGATCGCCCAGGGAACTTTTCGGCGTGCTCCAATTCGTCTGAAGAAAATCCACGTAGGTCAATAAAACAACGAACGCAGGTACTTATCTAATATACGCGTAGGTACTATTTTCTATACCCACATACATATATTTTAGATACAAACAATGCCCTGATTGCCTTTGCCTCCCACGCCAGTGACGCAATATGATAACGCAAATAGCGGTGCCAATTTCATGGCTCTCGTTAAATCTTGCATTCGATCAATAACATACTAATATTATGTATGCATTCGATCAATAACATACTAATGGTCATCGTGCAAATAAGTACTCTGAACGAAAGGTTAAAACAATCGAATGTTGAGCTACCTACATTGGATTGTTTCCGTCAGGCCCGCAAGGCAACTACGGCCTAGGGGTTGGACGTTGTGTAGTACGTACGGCCATTTCGTGTATTAGAAAAAGTTTCTTGTTGTAATAATGTTGGAGAGATATTACCCTTGAAATGAGTATTTCCAGAATGAATATTGATTTAAATGCAGTTTAAACACGTAATTAAAAAGCTTTATTTTACACTGAAGATGCCTAGTTTTGTTAAGTTTATCTATTATTCATGATGGAATAAATATCTAACTCAAGTGTTGTTTAAGTATTCTTGATCGCTGTCTGCATGAACCAAGGCTATGTTTGTCACCCACGCAATGCTGAGTGCTCCTGTCCTAGATAAAGTTAACAAACTATCAACGTTCCTATTTATAACTGGAGTAATAGAGTTATATTTACTGACAACTTTTTCCATTCCCTAGATTTTATATAATAATGAATATACCTAGTAATTCAGAATATAATGTCGATAGTTTAGGACTAATAAAAATAATACCTTAGTTTATTAGTATCATTATAACCATTAAGATTTATTTATGGAACATAAAACTGATACCTACTGTATATAAAAAAAAATATATTGTGTATGAAAGGTTATATAATATTATATAAATGAACTTATTATTATATTTCTCGGAATGCCTTTCTTTTACAAAATTAATATACTTATAGCACTTATAATTATTATAAAAATAGGAATTTGTAAAATAATGTTATAAGGTCGTCTCTAATGTATGTTGTCTATGGAGAATAGTTATTGCATTACTTACATAGATCATTTAACTCTCAAATGGATGGTCTATTGATGACGGATCCAAGAAATGTCTTGAGAGCGTCTCCAGTGTCTAGTTGTACTTGCTAATGGTCGAGTTTGGCAAGACGATGGTAATGGAGGGTCTTTTCCCTAAAACATTAGGGTTGTTCACACTCAGTAGGTAAACTAATCAACACAATAAATTTTCGTTTGTTATTGTAATGAATACCTACCAACAGAAATATAAATAGGTAAGTAATATTTTATCAAAGGACCCATCTTCATTCAGAATTTTTATGTTCATTACTATTTTTATAGTGGCTATTCAGGCCGAGAGTACTGAACATAAAATAATAATAAAACGTCCTTATTTATGAGTCCATTGCTTGGTTATGTCTAATATATGTGTTACCGAGGTGCTTCATAAAGCATTTATAGGTATGTAAGTGTTGTAAACCCTACGCGGCCGGGGCTGCTGGAGTGAACCCCCCTCCCCTCCTTATGTGTCGGAGTTAAATGGGTCAAGGGGCTGCTCACTAACTGTTCAGACGGAGCGGCAACATTAAATCAATAAATTCCGTTTCCCCACTTGTTGAATTATGAATTTCAAGGTTTGAACAATCTTATAGATAGGCCATAAATTATAAATAATATTTACTTCTTCTTTTCAGGATTATAAAGTGATAATTATGACAAGCAATATATTAATAAGATATCATGGGTTCGAGAATTCTTGCTTGTAGAGTATCGGAGTATTTTGATTTGAGTATCGTATCACAAATATGGACATTCAGAAACAGCACCTATGTCCGCGACTGGTGGATTATTTGACTATAGTTGGAGCAAAGCCCTATACCTCCGGAAAAGGTCTCGCCCCTGTTCAGGTAATAAGTTGTTTGTTAATGTGTCAGCTATCTACTATACATACCTACTAAGACACTGCCGTAATTATTCCAGTAGATAACAATTCTAGCCATGAATATGATGTTCAATCATTTGGTTATGTATGCATTCCCAAAACACTCATATAGAAATCTTTGTGTGAATTATCCAATCTAAGTCTTAACATGACGACTTGGTATAGGCGCCTGAACTTCTCCGCCGATACCCACTGACGAACCACGATGACTTCCCGCTGCCGTTGGATATGGTGTACTTCTGCCAGCCGGAGGGCTGCGTGTCCGTGGGGCCGCGCCGGGCCCCCGGACACCTGGCCTCCAGGGATACCACCTCATTTGTCTTTACGCTCACTGATAAAGACTCGGGTAAGTGAAATTACGTTAGACAATGTAGTAAACAAATATCCGTCTGTGCACCTAATGAGCTTAAGTGTTTATTTTTTCACTAAATGATATTCAATCCATAATAAAATATCTGTGCACTAGGTAAGACTCGGTACGGCATCTGCGTAAACTTCTACCGCGCGGTAGAGCGCGCGGCGGCGCCGGGCCCGCGCGAGCGAGGCATGCTGCGGCGCGAGTCGTGGCGCAAGTCCATGGAGAAGAGCTCCGACTCCGCCTTCTCCAGGTGAACATTTATTGCTTCAGCACTATCTTTATTCAATCAAACTAGGCATGTTATACCTCGTTTGTGTTGTATAGCTTTTATTTCCAATATTAAAGTGAGTACAGTGAAATAAAACGAAGAAACATAATGAAATACATAACTATGTGACAGTGGCAGCATGATTTCTGGATAGCATTACGATTAGATTAGGACTCCTGGTTACCTTACTGCACGAGCCACTGATAGTCCTCACACGTAGCGAATGTTCCAGTGACTACAGGAGCAGCAACGTGGCGCCGAGCGACTCGGAGCGGGACTGCAGCGCCACGCTGGCGCCGCGCCTGGCGCCCGCGCCCGCGCCCGCGCCCGACTCCGAGAGCGGCGGCTCGCACTCGCACTCGCCCAGCCCGAGGGCCACCAGGAAGCGACAGGTCAGACGCTCAAACCTTGTCAGTGTACCGCCCTTGTTATCAAGTGGTTCCAAATTTACTTGGATTTTTAACTACTGGTGTAAACCCACTGCTGAGAAAACATTTGGCTCAGTTGGGCTGATGAGGCCACTAATAATGAATGACAAAAACTACGGCTTGTTCATTGATGATAATGTGATTGATCTCGTTTCTGCCACCTCTATAGAGCCATGTCATGTCACTTACATCAGTGTCAAAAGTAGCTTAATATACTGAGCGTTCCTAAGTATTTTGGATATTTTTGTTTGAAGATAATACAGTTTTTAGTTGCCAGATGCATAATCTAGAGTATTTTATCCGATTTACGTTTATAATACTTGTTTATCACGTTATGGTGTTTGTTGCAGCGAGTACGAAATCATTCCCTGACGTCTCTATGCCTGCTGTCTCATCACCCCTTCTTCTCCACATTCCGAGAGTGCCTGTTTATCCTCAAGAAATTAATAGATGCGTGCAACGAGTCTTCCAGTCCGCGGCGAGTCGGCGCCTCCAGACAAATACTTAGGTAAGGCATTTAAAAAAAATCGAGTGTATCAATCCAAAGATACTACAACATACAAGCTTATACCCACGGCTTCACCCGCGGTTCTTCAAAGAAACATTGCCAATAGCGCTTAGTAATAATGTAGCTTCCTATTAGTGAAAGATTTTTTAGAATCGAATTATTATTTCCAAAGATTACCTCCTAAATCTAAACTAACAAACGTTACCTCTTTACGAGTAAAATATTACTATAGATAGTGTTTTGGATGGATTTAAGTTATTTCATTACACGGCAAAAGTTGGTTTAACCTTCGTTGAACATTCTACGGTTACGGGTCAGTGGGTTTTCTATAATAACCTTAATTAACATCTTTGTGTTTATTTGCGCAGGTAATAAATTTTCTGTATAAACTTAGGAGCCTACCCTTTGCTTAATATTTGACCACGGACCCAACCGATGGACCCAACGAAATAACTCTTTGATATGACTGTCCTTTTTTTTTAATTTTATGCCTTTGAAAACATTTGCTAATGGGGTTGCTGGCCAATTTTATTTTACTCTAACGGTGTTTGAGCATACCTCTGAATTCTGTTCAAATCTCATTTTTTAGTATTTTTTTTTTAATTTGTGTCTGTCTGTTTGTTTTGGCTAATCTCTGAAATGGCTGGACCGATTTTGACGGGACTTTCACTGGCAGATAGCTGATGTAACAAGGAGTAACTTAGGCTACTTTTATTTTAGAAAACTTTTTTGTTAAATATCACGCGTAGGAAGTCGTGGGTAACACCTAGTTCATAATAATTATCCCGTCTCCATTAACAGGGACACAGTATGGTCGGTGCTCACTGGGCAAGCCTACGACAATACTCCAACCATAGTGTTACACGATGTAAAAGAAATAGAAACGTGGATACTGCGACTTCTGTCCGCGCCTGTACCCGTGCCTGGCAAGACCCGGCTTGAGCTGGAAGTACTGTCGCCAACAGCCCACTCGCCGTTACTGTTCGCGTTACCGGACCATACTCGGTTCGCGCTCGTCGACTTTCCTTTACATTTACCATTGGAATTGTTGGGTGAGTAAAAACAAATATACATTTTTTTTAATGGAGCAAATTGATTATTATTTAGATGGGTACGAAGTTGGAATAGATATGTCAGTTAAGGGTAGTCTATGACTAAGAGAGTTTTTTTGGCGGGAAGTTGAATCGTGAAGTTGTCATTTTGGACTTTTTGGCGGGAAACTGAAAAGTCATGGCGTCAGTTATGTTTTAATTTCTAAAACTAGTGTTTCTAAAACTGCGAGTTATAGTGAGTGATATAAGTGGAATATTAACCATTATGGGTTCGGTAAAGTGTACAAGTGTAGGTAATTGAAACAGAGTGACGAAACATGGCTTGTCAGTTTCTCACAAAAAATACATAATATTTTTTTCGGTAAAGTATCCATCACTTTACTGATTGAGGGATGGGGGGGTATTTTACTTGGGCCTAGCCTTTGGGCCTGTGCATATGCTATGCTACCCTATGCTACTCTAATACATTTTAAGTTTACTCACCATTGCTATTTACGAGTTGTCGCATCAAGTATTACTTATTCACACAGGCGTAGACACGTGCCTCAAAGTTCTCACGCTAATACTGCTGGAGAACAAAGTGGTGGTACAGTCGCGCGACTACAACGCCCTCTCGATGTCGGTGATGGCGCTGGTGGCGATGCTGTACCCGCTCGAGTACATGTTCCCGGCGATCCCGCTGCTGCCGAGCTGCATGAGCTGCGCCGAGCAGCTGCTGCTGGCGCCCACGCCCTTCCTCATCGGCATACCCGCGACCTTCTTCACTTATAAGAAGAACTTCAGGTAATTCTAACGTAGTTTAATACGTTCTCTACTAAATAGCATAGCTATGTTCTATCCCATTTTCGGTATTGTTACGGATTACTCTTTGTGACGATTCAAATAAAACTGCCTTATTTTATAATATAATATCTCCAGACAAACATACATAGTAAGCAACACTTGTATTACGGGAAGCGTACAACAGACTAAGGCTGATCCCACTATACAGCATGATTCAGAAAGGGTATACTAACCTTTGAACCAGTGTTTATTTGGCGCATTTCTTCCCCAATTCTCTTCTTCAATGCGCCCCCTCCCCCCCCCCCCCCGTCCGTACCGGGCCCTAAGGATGACATTTATTTTCAGACTGCCAGATGATATATGGCTAGTAGACTTAGATGCCACGAAATTAATATGCCCCACGGGAACCGACCAAGATTTACCACCCCTGCCCGAACCCGAAGGTTCTGTGCTGAAGAGTCACTTGAAACAGGTAAATACATTGCCTCTTAACCAGTGAATGTAATTTATATTTATGTGAAACATTTCTCTCTATCTCACTGAACCTTTCTCTGATACTTGCACTCGTGAGCGCATTTCTATTGATGTCGCTATGTTGCCGTGACAAGTTAAAGTGATTTTTATTTATATAAGTATAACGGTTATATTTGGGTAGATATTACAGGTGATTCAGTAAGAGTATACTAAATCTTGAACCTGCGTTTCTTTAGCGCATTTGTAATCATCATATGAAGGCAGAATTTTGGTATGTCGACTTAAAAAAAAACTCTTCAAAATGACAGTTGTTTTTTTTTAAGTGCTAAAGAAGCGCATGTATACATTCAATTTCAAATTATGATAAAATTGACATAACATTTGAAAATAAACCTAAGCCTAATAACCTTCAAAATAAATACCCATAAAGCATGTGTCGAACAATAAACAAATTATCAATTTAATTATTTCTAGAGATACTTTATTTATCAATAATTCAGTATCAATCAGTAAACATTTTGATGCGTTATTTTTTTTATGGGGCAACATTATTGAAATCCCGCTCAGACAGAAGAGCGTTGCGCGTTGTGCGTTGCGTGTTATGCGTTGCGCGTAGTGCGTTGCGCATTAAATAACGCGGAACGCAGAACACGTAACGGAATACGCCGTACGCTCTCGTGTGTGTTTGGGCTTTTAGAGCAAGAATTGTACTTTTTATTTGTACCTCACTAACACGCTATCACTTCTCTTCCGACGCTAGGCCGTGCAACTCATGGGCAGTGCCGGGACTGGTGTAAATATTTATATTCCTTTTACAATGCACACTTTGACTTTTATTCACAACATATTATTATAATCACTTATATGTGCCCAAGTTTAGAAATATATGGAGTTATACGAAACGATTAATACTTAAAAACCATTTTTTTTAATATTAGTAATTAAATGTATGTATATTAAATACTATACAAATAGGGGACGAGCGCGGTCTTATTGTATATAATCTTATGTATATTCTAAATGGAGGCACATATGAATATAATGTTGATTGAAATACGTGTCATTACGCTCTAAATATAATTTAGTTACAGTACAGCCCACATCATTAATTATTTTTTATTTTATTATTTTATGGAATGACACCATTTCAGTCATTACAAAATATAAATTGTGGTTTGTGTATGTGTGCAGCATGTTGTTTTTTAACATTGTGATTGTGCTGCTAAATGCTAACCTTTTAAGTAATAAACTTAAAACTCTAGTAGGTATAAACTAACCCACTATATTACTAGTTCTATATAGTAGCAAGTTTGGTTTGGCCAATAATACGTTAAATTTTAAAACATTTTTATTGTTAAGCTTAGCCAAAATAAAACATTATGTTTTGTACATATAAATTATGTAAATATAAATGAATTACTTAATTCATGCTTTTACAGTTTACATCTAATTTAGATTATTTGTATAAATTACATTAAACATATATGTATAAATAAGCTAACGAGCATTGGTTTTCAAAGCAAATAATAATATACTAACCTGCCTGTTAAAAAAATAAATACGGTATATTGTAATTAACATGTACTATCATTGCTATAACATAAAGACAGCCACTAATACAACGATTTACTTGCACAATTACAGCCACTACACAGAAATATACGGCAGTAGTTTTATGACAATTTCCTTGAATATTTTTTTTATAAGTAACAGTACACTGTTCGTTAATGTGGATTTTAGAGCTTCACCGTGATAGAGTGCGAACGCAGGCTGTTCTGGATTCCTTACTACGCTATTTCTTGCAAATACATACTGCGTATGTTTCTGTACAATGGCAGACATGGCGTACTGCGCACTTTAGTTGCGAAGTGGCATATAATTCGGGGGGCCCACCTTGGCGGACCATTTAGTGCGTTTCCCCGCGTCAGAAAAGATACGCGATGGAAAGACAGGCTCCTTGATTGTGAATATAACTTTAGGCACGCAGGGCTGAGCGATCTGAATCGCACTTTATTGCATCATTACAAGAGGCGATACTTATTTAAACGACTTTACGGAGTTATCCTTCTGTATCTATACTATTAGGTATTCTGTGACAGTGAGTAGATTTTCGCAAGTAAATCGCTGTGTGAATGGCCGGTTTAACACAAAGCCAAGACAGTTAATATAGTAATTTGTGAAACACGGCAGGCGCTGAACAGTCTCACCAGCAACACAGCGGAGCAGGCGGCCGCGCCGCTGATGCCTTCCCGGAGAGACAGCGTAGGAGGCGCTACCCTAAAGTGAGAACATTTATTTTCTGTTTGAACGTTCATATCATTACCTCATGAAAACATAGCACTCGGGGATAATGTATCATGATATGAGTAAAATATTCAGAATCGGATAAATAGTTCCGGAGATTACCCCCTATAGAAGTGATGATTATATACTGGGATCGCCCCCAGTCTACTGTTCAGGATCCACAATATAAGCGAGGCTTAGTTCGGGACTTTAAAGTTGTTTTAAAAAAAAATATTTGTTTCCCAATAAAATGAGAGATCTATTTTTGTGGGCAGAAATCTTTTTATTTTTAAATTTGACAATGAAATTACTTCACATAATGATAACATATACACTAAAGGCTAAAAGATGCCCCCAGCCTATTATAAAGGTGACATCTTTATAATAGAGTAATAATGACGATATAACATATTATATGCTTTATAAATCACGTTTTTGCGTATTCGTTATATAAGAGCATTTTTATGTCATTATAAAGGGATTATAATTTCTATAAATTTGACCGTAAAAGAGCGCAGGCTTAAAGGTAAGTATCCCATTGCTAAATCATATAGTACCTGTATACAGGGTGCACGAAGCGTCGTACCGGTCGGGCGATGGCGCGCAGTCCGCGCCGCACAGCACGCCGGAGAGCCGGCGCGTGTCGGGCGCGGGCGCGGGCGCGGGCGCCGCCAGCGCCGGCGCCACGCCGCAGCGCCACTCGCTGGCCTCGCCGCACCATACGAACGCGCACGCGCAGCCCTTCAATCCGCTCATATACGGACACGATGTGGACTCCGTCGATGTCGCTACCAGAGTCGCTATGGTAAGTGATTTAGGTATCCAGTACACAGGTGGCGTGGCGCTATATACAAGTATTGCTATGCGAAACTGACCTTAAAGGTCTTACTTCCCCGTAGTAAATTGTAAAAAGCTATCATAATAGATTCATTTTTTTTCCACACCTCTTCGATTGACACAGCTAAGCAGGCTGATAACGTGCTTGCAATAAACAAAAACATAAACTAATGCGAATGAAAACACCTTATTATACTGTCCTTCATATACATGTATCGTGTTTGACTTTAGGTTAGGTTTATTTTTAGGTTAGGTTCTTTAATTCCCACAACATCCTGGCGAACTTCATGGAGCACACGAGGACGCTGCGGCTGTACCCGCGGCCGGTGGTCGCGTTCCAAATCAACAGCTTCCTACGCTCCCGGCCCCGGACTACGTCTTTCTTGAACAAATTTGCGAGGACACAGGTAAGATAGTACCTAGTGTACTCTAGAATGAGACTTTCAACATTGAACTTAAAATAATTTGTAATACAATATTCTCTTTGCAAAACTATAAGTGTGATTACCATACTACCTACTAATTACACACCACTATGCCTACTACTAAACATACCTTCTTGTCTATACCTAATAATTCGATCTTGGTTCCTGGCGAATCTGCTTGAAGGCGCCAGGCATCGAGATAAATGTAGAGTATGATGAGATAAAGTATGACCTTTCTCCAGCATTGGGGCGTTCTATGTTAAATAAAACATTGTGTTTAATAAAGTGGACTATATCTTCATAAACTATAATTGCCAGGACAATAGTAGGTATATATAAGAAAAAAAAAATCCACTCTATATTTTGGTCAGGCTGTGGAGTTCCTAGCGGAGTGGTCCTTAACGCCTTGCAACGTGGCGTTTCTACGCGTCCAAACTGGCGTTTTCGACCCGCGGCAGATCGGCGATAAGCCCAAATGGTTTGCCGACCAGCTGCAACCCATCCGATTTGCGGTCTGGGACGACGGTAGCTCGCTCAATGGCGCTCTGCGACAGTTACAACGACAGGAGAATCAACCAACAGGTCTCTATCATTTTATTCATTATATAAGTAAGTACTATAGCTTTTGCCTGTGACTCCCCACAAGCAACCATGGATTTTGACCTGGAATGTCCCATTTTTTTTTATATAATCATATTCTATCCAATAGTGAAAACCCCACGTTAACAAGAATAAAAAAATATAATTAAAAACACAATTTTAGTGATAAACTCTTTCAGTGGAAAAGTTTTCCATCACCGGCAATATTTTGAGAAATATAAGATAATCTAGTCATGTACTTACCTACGCTTACTGAATGAAATTTATTTTCGACGCGCTAAATAAAGAATGAAATTGGATTTCCGCTTCGAGCTGAAAAAGCTTTAAAGGCCAGCGTTAATACTCGCTTTGAATACGTAACTAGGTTCCCTTATTTTATATTTAAAGCGGCTTACATCGAGCGAACCCTGCTATATTACTTTAGGGCAGATTATAAGTCTATCATAATAGCACTTAATCAAGTAAACGGTTCAACGCATTTTAAATGCGTGGAAGTTGATATTTCGAAGATATTAATTTTTAAGTATGCTTAATTTGAATCTGGGTAGCGACAAAAAGCACATGAACAACGCTCAAAGCCAAAATTAGTATGCATATTTTTTGTTACTTAATGATAACAAAATGTGTTATTGAGGCTCCCATTTAAATGTTTCACGTGTTCAAGCATTCACTGTGATATATCAATATAAACACAGACTTATTGACTTGTAATACGTCTGTGAATGTGATGTTATTATAACTTAATCATCAACTTAACCAACATCGTTTGTTGTAGATGAGAGCGGGTCGGACTCGGAAGCCGCCGAAAGCACGAGCTCGTCGTATTCCTCACTCAGTGACTTCGTGTCTGAAATGGCTTCATCGGACCTGTCACCTGGTAATTATGTATTTATGATTACTCTGATTTTGTGTATATTTAACTCAAAAAGATTCACGGTGCTCCGCCTGTTTGTAGGTAATCAACAACATGTGATTGGAGAGACGTACAGTGCTGTGGTACAAGTACCGATGACTCTATCATCTTCTTTGGATCCTAAAACGGTTAATATTTTCATTATTTTAGTAGAGTAGTAGGTGTCCACACTTTATTAACGTTTTTAGAATATTGGATTCCATTACCCGCGGTCAATTATAATTAGCAAAATGCTTAATAAACTACGGCCTACCGATTTATTTGAGCCATAGATCATTAAAGGCTGTGAAAAACTTTATCTCTGTGAAATAAGCTGTCAAGTGTATGTGGCCCGTAACGATTGAACTTTTTGTCGTAGTTTTCAATAGTATCAATTTGGTCCGTATAACAACAGGTGTACAGTCCACCGTCGTCGCTGATGTTCGGCGACGGGGCGCAGGGTGGCGGGCGGGGGGCGGGCCGCGCCTCCCCCTCGCCCTCCCCCTCCCCCTCCGCCTCCAGCTCCGACCACAGCGACCTGTCCGACGACGAGCCGCCAGATACCGGCAGGACCGAGACCCACGAGGCCGCACACACGCCTCCTGTTAAGAAAAGTGTGAGTAAATCCGACACCATTTGTCAATATCGAGCTAAATTGAACCTTGTGGGTGACACTTTAAAATGTATGTAGTATTTTTTTTTCTGAAAGCCTCTTCGCACATCCCATCGCATATTGATTCATGCTTATCAACGGCCCAATCAATGAATGGTTTACACTAAAATTGGGTGATGATAATATTACAGTAATACCAACCCACGCGCGGTCATGGCCTTTGTATTTAATAATACATGTCATATTTGGTACAGTCGCAAACAATTCATTGTTCAACTCTAGTAGTGCGATTCGAGCATTGGCGATATATCAGGGCCCCAAGTCTGCTAACACAATCGATTCATAATCGAACAGCAACCGCATAGTAACTGTCACTAACTATTCTATAGGATATCTGTCAAAAGTGACAGTTACTATGCGGTTGCTGTTCGATTATGATCGATTGTGTTAGCAGACTTGGGGACCTGATTCACAAAAGCATGTGAGTAGTAGATATAATAAGATTGGCGCTCGGTCAGGACACCGACAGCGGCAGCTTCGGGCGCGAGTCGGACTCGAACTCGACGACGACCCCGCTGACGGTGGCGAGCCGGCGCCGCGCGGCCGGCAGCGCCAGCACCAGCGACTCGGAGCCGCACCCACACGCACACCCGGCGTACGCTAGGGTACTATTCCTTCAGTCATTAATCCATTGGGCGTCCATAGGTATAGTAGACAGAGGACCTATTCGTTCAGACATTAATCCATTAAGCGTCCTTAGGTAGAGTATACAGGTGACCTAAAACTGTCCGTGAGTCGATGCTCTACCGTTTACTTGACTCACATTTTGGTTGATGCCAAGGGAGGTAGTGAAGTATTATAGACGCTATGATAGTATAGGACGGAGCGAGATTTGTCTAAATTAAATTATGAAATCATGTTTGGACGGCCTGATTAGCTCAGTGGGTAGTGACCCCGCTTTCTGTGCTGCGGGTCCCAGGTTCGAATCCTGGTAGGGTCACACTTTGTGTGATTAGCACGAATGTTTGTTTGTACCCGAGTGATGGATGTTTAATATCTATATTAGTATTATATACTGTGATCCGCCCTCAGTCCATTGTATGTTACCCATAACACAAGCATTGCTTAAAGTGGGACCGTATAGTTGGTGTGTTCGTATGGCGATATTTATTTATTATTTACATTATACAAGCGTTGCTTAGTATGGCACCGTATAGTTGGTGTATTCGTCGGGCGATATTTATATTTTTGAGGGTGGTGGTAATTACTGAGTGCATTTTGATACCAGCCTAATTTTAATCTTAATTTATTATGTATTTAAATGGTAATGATAGATTATTAGTAACTATTTTTGATTAAAATATGAGTATATATTTAGCAAATTATTAATATTAAATTTATGTTCTTTTGGATTTATTGGACGTGAAAATCACTATTGTTTCAGAGCACAAGTAGTGGGGTGTCCAGACAGGCATCGCAGTCTTCGTTACTAGAGCAATTCGCTGCTTCAGCCAAGGAGCTAGTGCGGGAGACCACACGACAAGGCAGTCAGGAGGGATTACTTGCGCATATGGACAAGGTGAGACTGTTGTGCCTAAACTCAAACATGTTGTCTCAATCATCATCCACAGAACACACAACAACAGAAAATACTGTCATAACTGAGAAATAAAATCTGCATAATGGGATGTACACATATACACTCTTAAAGGAGTTATATTAAGTTACGAAAATGTTGATAGCTTATTTGAAATAAGTTATGCAATAAACGGTCATGAGAATGATGATATTATTGCATGTTATTTAAAGAACTTTATAGACATGCGGCGTTTTAAAAAAAACATCATCGTGGCCTGTCTACTTGTAGCGCTGCTCTATGGACTACGCACTTGTTAATTATTTCTCGTTATGATTTAATATTATCGGTTCATATATATGTTATTCGTTCACACCAAATAAAGCAGAAAGGAAAAGTGGCGGACGGAGTGGAAAAGAAAATGTTTGCGCCGTTCGGTCAGGTACAGCACCGAGTGTCTATCAGAACCGTTCGACTTAGAGGCTAATATATTAATACTGTAGCATTTATTACTTGGTGCATAATGTAGATTCAATATACTAGATAAATAATTTGAAACATGCTGGATTAGAATACATAAAGCTATGTTAAGTATATCACGTGTAAATATATTTTGCATAGTTTATTTGAATGTAGGTTCCTATCTTCATACATTAATAGATTAGTACAACAGACATACAATTTATCCCAAAACATTCCTTGTAATATTTTAATTGCTTGACCATACTAAGAGACTAAACACACAGGAGAGGGTTTATAATTCTGAGTTCAACATTCTATGTTCCTTCTAATGTATGGGATTTATACAGCACCTGCGCAAACAGGACGCTGCTGACAGGGGTGCATTTCAAATATCGAACGACTTCTGTGTGTTTATGATCTAAAGGTTCTTTGACGTATATTCACCGTATCACCCTCCAATAACGTTGCTTTTGCCTTAGCTTGCATTATACACATATTGCATCATCTAAACAGTGATTTTGCGTTTACCGCTACAGTTCTCGCAAGTGGATACCGCTTATATCTGAACGAAACATTGTGTTCAGAATTTTAGCGCTTGTATGAGATTATTTATATCATTACTACGTACATAACAGTCTTCGAGCGCTGCCTATCGTCAGTAGACTAAGTCAGAAGCTATAGAATCTTAAACTTACGTATCGAATTCTTAATATATTTATGGGATGGGTCGAATTTAAATAAAATATATATTATAGTCGACGAATAACCATTAAGAAACTATTATACTATAAAATAATGTTAACTTGACAGCTCACTCTGCACGCAAAGAAGGCAGCTGAAGAGGCCTCTAAGAGTATGCACGAAGCATCCAAGTCGGCGTTCGAAGCGAGCAAGACAGCCACCGCCGTCAGCAAGAACACGTTCGAAGACCTCACGTATGTAGGCAAGTCTACTCTCGGAGACCTGACCAAGAGCGCGAAGGAGGCCGCCGCTAAAAAGGGATTGTTAATGAAGGTGAGGCGGTACTTTTGGTTGGTTCTTGTACATTTACAGAAGTCGGACTATTGACAGTTGCCAAGAATAATAAACCTAAAACAGGCACCAGCTCTCTCAATGCAGATTTGTTTGATCTTGCACATACTATTGTGCACCCTTATAATATCATACTTATTGTGCGAGAAATAAATAGTTATAATAATGATCATAATTAATATTATGATTAATTATTTAGGGGGTCTTTTTAGGGGGCCCACCTGAAGAGCGGCGAGTCGCCACCTGCCAATAGTAATTAGATAAAATCTGATTATGGCAGGTGTCTGCAACCCTTACAATAGTCCTATCTCATGTCCATCCTAGCTTCAATCCATAGTACCAATTGTCTTTCCTTATTCCTGCAATATATACTTCCTCCACCTGCTGAGGTCAATTCGCTGTTTATGCTATCACTTTCAGTAGTTGACCCCAGCAGGTGGCTAACATAACATTACAATTCTCAAAAAGGGCCTCTACGTGTTGGGCCCATTTCCCTGCGCAAGCCTTCCAAAGATCCGCGAATAACCCGTGTGGACAGAGACATAACAATAATGTCTACATGAATGAACGCCCAAGTAGGGTTGTCACGTATGTGATAGAAAACTAAGCCGGAAATTGTTATCTACAACCCGAACACTTAATTTTAGTAAGTATAAGGAAACTGGATGTTTAGATTTGAAAGGTTGTGACTCCATGTATAGGCCTATAACACTTTGACACACTCGAAAGTGTAAGGTACTAAACAAGACTTAATAACTCATAGGATTCTAACCAATCCAACTATCTGGAGCCTTACAGCCTACGCTCAAACTATTCGATCAGAGGTCCGCCTACATTGGTTTTATCTCCTGCCAGGGTGAAAGTCAAGAGTCATCGAATAGTGCTGCGGCTAGACGCGACTCGACTGCTTTGCAAACCACCAACATGTTGACTGCGACTCACCGCGACTTCTTTTCGAACATCAGCTCGGACATAAATGGCTTGGCCGCTTCCACCTCCAGTATGTTCAGCGACTTCTTCGGAAATAAGGGTGAGTTTTGCGTGTGTAATTGGACACAAATGGTAGATTGTTTCTAACAAAATGAAAATAAATGTCATCACTTGTTTTTCTGCGGTGTTTTTATTACTAACTAGCTGTTGCCCGCGACTTCGTCCGCGTGGTATTTAACAAAGACAACCGTTGACAACAGCCTGCCCGCCCATTCTGAGCCCGCGGAACGCATTGCAGGTTGTTGCTATCAAACAATCAGGCGCTGCGCTGCAACATTGGTTTTTTTTTTTCGTGAGATCCTATTTTTTTTTCTAAAATAAAAGTAGCCTAAGTTACTCCTTGTTACATCAGCTATCTGCCAGTGAAAGTTCCGTCAAAATCGGTCTAGCCATTTCAGAGATTAGCCGGAACAAACAGACAGACAGACAGACAGACAGACAGACAGACAGACAGACAGACAAAAATTGTAAAAAAATTTGTTTCGGTATAGGTAACGTGTATACATCCAAATGCACTTAGTAAAAAGCGGTTATTTTAATATTACAAACAGACACTCCAATTTTATTTATATGTATAGATTTCGTTTTCCTCACTGCTAGAGTGTTTATTTTTTTCACTTGATGTATTTGTTATTTAGCGTAAATAACTTTGCGTGTAATGGAACATGTAACAACGTGAACATAAATCCCAATATCAAAGGTACCCCGAACGTTACTTTATGGTTGAACTAAGAGCCATGACCTCAGCGTATCGCGGTCGCGGTCTTTGGAATGCATGGATTCTTCGGTCTGCTGTTAGCGCTGGTAGTATGAAACCTATACGTTACAAAGAATGCAAAACGCTGAATGCTCTCCGGAGTGTTAAAGACCCCGCCTAGACAGAGAGCGTGTATCACATTCGCTGTGTAACATATCGGTCCGATAGCGCTCGCGCAGACAGAAGATTGTTAGCATCCCACTAATCCCACTAATATTATAAATGTGAAAGTTTGGATGGATGGATGTTTGTTACTCAATCACACCAGAACGGCTGAACGGATCTGGATGAAATTTGGCACATCGATAGATTATAGTCTGGAATAGCACATAGGCTACTTTTTAACCCGGTAAAATGTATGGTTCCCGTGGGATAGATTAATATGGTAGCATACATTATTTTTAATCGCGGGTAACACCGAGGGACGCAGCTAGTCTAGACGCTAGACGCGGCTAGTAGATATTTTAAGGAGAGAGTTTGAACGCGATCCTATGTGTATAGGCTCTAAAATGCGTCAATGTCCTCTTTGATGTAAATATTATAATGTTGCATTAGGGAAACAAGGCAAGGCCGCGGAGCCGGCGCATGGGGGCGGTGGCGGTGGGGCCGGGGGTGGCGGGGGCGGCGGGGCGGCGGCGTTCGGTCCGTTCTCGCAGGGCGCGCGCGGCCTGGTGCAGCGCTCGCCGCTCATCCGCCACGCGCCGCCGCAGCCGCCGCCGCCGCCCGCGCGCCCCCACCCCTCCGCCAACACCGAGAACCAGGCCTTCCTCAACGATGTAAATACTACGACACTACTGTGCACACATTATACTTGTATCATCACTTATCGCCAACTTGCTAGAATGCAAGCTTTCGAGACGAGTGTCTCAGCTTCGAAACCCGGCTTGCTCCTCAGGTATTTCTGGGATATCACTTGTTACACGTGAAAGGAGGACATCGTCAGGGAACTTGCATGCCTAAGAGATCGCCTCGTAAGACGTGTGAAGTCCGTCAACCCGCACTGGGCCAGTGTGGTGGACTATGACATAAACCCCCTCGCATTGAGTGGAGGCCCGTGTGCTCTGTGGAACATTACAATAAAAAAGGTCTACTATTATTATGCTTGGATACAAAGTTTTACGAAGCATTTCTTATTTCATTCTCTAAACATTATCATAATCATTTTATATACTTTACTTCTATGTTTAGTTCTATTCTTTCGTTATAATTACATTCCAACTACTTATAGTTGGTCCAACACGTGTTGGAAGGCGAAGGCGTCGGCTGGCTGAAGCTCAACCGGCTCAAGAAGCTCATGGAAGACGAGTCGTACAGAAACATGGTGCTCAGCAAGTTGAACAAAAACTTAAATAGAAAAACCACGCCGAACGATAAAGTGGATGATGTTGTGAGTAAAATAAACCTACCTACTATATTCTAGACTAGATAATAGTTTTACACTCTCAAAACGTACATATAACTAATACTAGCCGCGTAGGGTTGTCCAATTATTAGAATCCCAAAATTTTTTGGTCAAATGTGAGGCGCGAGCGATGGAAATGGGTGGGCCTAGCATCACCAGAACTTTTGCATCAGTGTTTACTCTCTTTCCTTCACAGGAAAAATAAATATACCATAACATATGACATGTGTATTTGTTTTGACACGCCTGAGAGTCACATATCAAAATCTATCTTATACTTTTTTTGTGACAGAAAAATAACATACAAAAAAAATACAACCGAATTGAGAACCTCCTCCTCTTTGAAGTCGGTTTATAAATGAATACCACTAAACAAACTCAGGAACTGTATGGTCTCAAACTAAAAAATGATGTGTACCATACAATCGAATAGGGGTGATCCCAATTAGTAACAAAATATCATCTTCGAAATTGGCTTTGACTAGTTGAGGAACCCACACCGCTGGGTGCAATAAGCCGAGCGGCCTATACGCTCCCCGCACTAGACCAAGCTGTGGTCACCATCTATGCAATATTACTTCCAGTTCGTAAGCAAGCCAGTCTGGAAGGGCATGTTAAAAGTCCTACAAGCGGTGGTGCACGGGCTCGAGCACACGTACTCCAACTTCGGGCTGGGCGGCATGGCCTCGGTGTTCCAGCTCGCGGAGATGGCGCACACGCACTACTGGAGCAAGGAGGTCGCGGGGCTGGACCACGCCGGGATGGCCAACTCCGCGCTCAGCGACGCTTACGGGAGACACGACCTGGATACTCCTTCCTCATCACCTACATCCAGGAAAAGTTCACAGACAGGTACATTGAATGTTATGAACAGATTATCGACTCGTCTTTACTTGGCGCGGGTAAAATTACAGAACGATAAAGTCCGTTTGGATGGTATGGCGGCGGGAACAAAAAATTGTATCTAGTTTTTTCATATAGCTCTGTCCTTTTCCAATTACTTACGTTCAGAGACAATATGTTGCTAGATCTAATAATATTTATTATTGATTCTGCACATTACACTGACTAATATGCAAGATATTTTTATTAGCTTTTATTGTTGTTCATGAAGAATCGTCCTCATACCTACTTCATTTCTAGATGTGCCCATTGTCAACTACCCTGAAATGGATTCGTCAGAAGCGCAGAGCACCACCGAAATGTTCAAGGATATGTTGAACCAAAAAAGAAACCTTTTGTTTAGCAAACTGACCTCCTTCGACTCTGACGTAAGTAAATGCTGAGTCTAAAGTGCGCGCCAGATAAGTCTGCGCACGGCAAATAACGGAATTAATCAAATAGTTTTTTTTTCCTGCGGCTTAAATGCCATATTGCAGTGTAAGGGGCATGGTAATGAAAACTTTGGGTAAACATTACCTATAATAAATTATAGAAATAATTTATGTCGAAAGTCAGTTTACAAATGTTTCTTTTTTTGCGCGCTATGTATCGTAAACAATGTGATCACAACACACCGCTCCGCGCGATACCCGACGTGCGAACGAAACAACTGATCAATAAGCTCGCTCGAGCGTATCGAGTTTTAATTTACATTGCAGTTTAAGGTCTCTCTCATATGTTTTTTTTATAATCACGTTGAGAATACGTTTTATTAAAATTTCTTGATACAATCAATTTAAAATACTGTAAAAATGCGTAAATTCATGAATAGATAAGACACAAAATTCAACCTCTGTGGTGCCCAGAATCATGAGTGGAATCCATGGGATAAGTTTTCGTTACGAAGCCACTTACATCTTGTATTGTTAGCAATGCTCTCAGTCGCGCGCAGACTTAGTTCGTGCGCACTTTACCTATTGACCCCATGAGTGTTGAGAACGTGTTGCATGGTGACGACCCTATGTTGCTGTCTTACTACTTACTACTTTCCCCTTGAGCATGATACGAGCTAAGCATAACTAAGACCCTGCGCAGAGCTCTGCGTTTCGCGCTCTTTCAAATGTACGGGTTGCTGAACGCTGAATCCACGTCAGTCTGCGCGGGGTTTTGTTTTGAAGCTAACGTTATAAATATATAACTCTGGTTTGCATTGATTTACAAAACAAAACTATGTCCATTCTGGTGGTCCATTCAATTGCGCTGTCTTTCTATAAATTAAAACCTTTATGTGAATATTTAAGTATATGCTTTTTAAATCAGCTCTAAATATCCATTTAAAAAAATCTTGAAATAATGTAAGTTGCGTAAGTAAACTTATAACAGCATGGTGATATCATAACAATATTAATTCATATTTTATATTTAAATACGTGTGGTAGTAGATATGTGATGGCGAACATAAGCAGTTCGATGTATCTTTGCATAATAGATGAAAATGGCGGAGCAAGCACGCAGTATCGTATGAGAAATGTAGCGACATCTATCCGATCATATTTAATTTGATGATCAATTACAATTAAGTTTCGTGTGAGTCAATTATTTATAGCCAAATCATTATTTTAAATTAACCGATACATTTCTATATTTGTAATAATCACGATCATAGACGTTCACGATTCATAGTCATAGCAAGCAATGGATCGTATGTCCCGCCATGGCCTCGTCTGTTGTGCAAGGTGTGACGAGGCAGGGTACAGGCAGGTTGTTTGTGTGGCAGGCGGCGCCCTCGTCGGACTGCTCCGCCGACGAGAGCGGCTCGATCACCACCAACCGCGCCAATATCTTCGACCACCGCGCCTCCTTTAAGTCCAACCTCTCTGACACTGACGTCATGTTCCTCAATGTAAGTCCTAGTGCGATCTGTCGTGACCAGTCTTAGACGCTTTGGTGTTCTTCAGACGACGTACACTGTACTCTTCCGTCATATGTCCATTAAGTCTGGTTGCTACTTACGTGTAAAGCAATGGACTTATAATTTGCGTCACTGTTCAAAGTTAAGTTGTCCGTCGTCTGTTGAGGCCTGTGACGCTTGCTGTCATCCTTATGAGTTTAATCGGATTGTAGCGTCTAAAGTATTTAGATTTATTGCATGCTGCGCATTTTTTGCTTTTTACGTAGTTTATTTTTTATAATCCTAAACCTATCTTGTTTTTAATAATACACCCATAGCAATAAATTAGATTGAGTATTTATCGTGGCCTATAAGTAAAATTATTAGATTTGGAATAGTAAATTTAGAGACAAAATAAATCACTGAATTGCACCTAAGAGATGCACTAAATATATAATTAGTCAATTCTTTTTTTGAGCACAAAAAGCGCTGAGATTTATCGAGCGAATACAAAAAGCACCAACACATAAACACAATAAGGCTTAAAGGCCTATCAAAATGAGCTTTAAATACATTGACAGAATGTTTAAAATGATGTGTGTGGTCCCAGGTGGGGCGGGGCCCCGCCGGCGCCGCGGGCAAGCCCCGCGCGGCGAGTGTGTTCTCGTCCAAGTCCTCGCTGAGCGGGTACCGACCACCCGTCGGCGTGCCCGTGACGTCACCCATCACGTCACCAGACACCACTCGGACATACCTCTATCAAGGACTTATTGGTAACCACCAGTATTTTTTTTTAACTATGTCCGTCAAGCCGAACTGGGCCAGCGTGGTGGACTAAACATTTCATATTGTATTCATATTGTGTTGAATATAATATCTCTTCACTATAGGCAAGGAGAGGTCAAACCTATGGGACCAAATGCAATTCTGGGAGGACGCGTTCCTAGACGCCGTGAGTCAGGAACGCGACATGATTGGCATGGACCAGGGCGCCAACGAGATGATGGAGAGATACAAATGCTTGAGCGATACTGAGAGGAAACGGCTGGAACACGAGGAGGACCGGCTATTATCCACTGCACTGTACAACCTGACGGCGGCCATGGTGCTGTACGGAGTGGACCCTGACATAATTCGTAACAAAGTGAGGCGACTCCTTGCTAAGAGCCATATCGGACTCGTGTACAGTCAGGAGGTCAATCATTTGCTGGACGTCGTCCATACATTGGTGAGTGAATTATTTATGGGACCAGCTATTGTAAATAGTATTAAATGGACACTTTAGAGTTGGGAAATGGCGGTGTTGCTTGATATAAGCAAAAAAGTTAAAATGCTAAGTATCCTTAAGCCCTGTTTATAACAACGATGGATCTTTTGGTGTCCAAAAACATTATATTTTGGCGACTTCATACGAGTCAGATGGTCGGTTAAAAATCGGGATAAAAGTATCCACGACCACCACAGTCCGAGATATAAAGGTACAGCAACCTATTTATATGGGGTTTGAGTCCGGAGGGTAATTTTGTTCGACAGCCTTTAGCACTTGCGCTCTATGGTCGTTGCGAAGGTCTACTTGCATGACTGGTCCTAAAGCGCCCGGAACAAACTTGTTCTCTGTTTTCTCGGTGTAATAAGGTTGGGGCTGCTTTATAGCAGGTTCTTGAGATTCCAGATTTTGTGACAGCGTAAGGAGTATCATTTAAGTGGATACAGACATCGCGAGGCATGCGCCGCGAATGGCTCGCCCCGTAAGCCTCATCGTGAGATTAGAAACGATTCTTTGCATATATTGTGTACTGAAAATAACTCAGAATATGGGAAGTTATTGTCTCGCCTTGGTAACCGCTTTTAGGTTCGATTCTCACCCTTGACTCCACCACCATCCATCCTCCATCGTCCACTCCTAGCACAGCCCCTGGGCTTAGTTAGAGGAGCTAAGTATATGGCAACCAGTAATGTGTTTAATGAACATTACAAGTAATCTATACAAAACACCTTGTAACTTAATTTTTGGCCAGGGTAACCAAAACTACTATCACAACACCGTCTCTCCCAGGGCAAAGCAAGGACTAAGTCAAATAATGATTGCAAATTTAATGTACTTTATAGTTGTAAGTTCTTTGACACCTTTAACGTCATTAAGGCATATACTATGGTGTTTGTGCACAGCACGGCAATGACATAGACTTGAAGCCACTGGGGTCCCGCCTGCTGCGGCGCGCCACGTTCACCGTGCACGAGCGCGACGCGGCCGGCGAGCTGCGCTTCATGGAGGTGCGCGACGACGGGCTCGTGCTGCGCACCGTGCAAGGTACACCCTACATTACATCTTAGGCCCGCCCTGCACGATGCCCAATATGGCGCACATAGCCTAGGAATCCATCGTGTTGACGCGATAAACGTCATTCCGCCAACACTCTTTGATTTATGTAAAACCGACAAACAATAAATATCCGACCAACATGGTAGCTAACAGTAAAATACCTACTAAGGCGACTATGAACGCCCACTACATGCGTTCCCTCTGCATGTATATGTTCTACAATACATAAAAGTAACTAGCTGTCGCCACTACTGCGTGCGCGCAGAGTATAAGCTTACCGATCTCCTAGAGGTCGAAAGAAAAATGTATGCTGAATGTGAAGTTTATAGACCCCATAGTTTTGAGGTTTATATAATTTATGTTCCGTCGATGAAAGGAATTGTTCGTCAATAACCAATATTTTATTACTGAATTTTTCAGGTTAATTATTAACCGTTGCCAAAATAATATTAGGTTCAGTGGATGAAACCGATTGAGAATTTGAACCCACGTAAAGTTATAAATAATTTGGAGGGGGTATTTCCACCAGGGACCATTGTGGAGAGGTGGTGGTACGAGAGGCTGGTCAACATGACGTACAGCCCGAAGATACGAGTGTTGTGCCTTTGGAGGAAGAATGGCGGCCAAACACAGCTGCATAAATATTACACTAAGAAGGTACTGCTAATATTTTAAGGCCTAGTTTCATAATTCCCTATTCACAACTTAATTGACAGATTTTTTTATGGAATTCTGTTTTCCATCAGAATATTATTCTCGTTTTATTACAGGATTCTCGAGCATGCACAAGTTATAACTTGTACAGGTCATGTCATGACTCTGTTAGTTTGTAGAGTCATGATAATCCTCATAGTTGGTTTGTACTGTAAAGACTACTGTGCCCATCAGAATTTCCAAAATATACTGGGTAAATTTGGGGAACTATCTTTTCGTGATTTGTGAGAAATTCGATGCTAATTTAAAAAAAAAAATATTTTGTTGGGAACAAAATGTTAATTCCGAATTTACATAATCATTCCAAATGCGTTTAAGAAGCGCAGGTTCAAATGGTAGTATGTATACCATTCCTGAACCCCGTTGTATAATTGCAGTGCAAAGCGTTGTATTACTGCATCAAAGAGGCGATGGAGAAGAGCGGGCGGCGGCAGGACGCGGCCGAGCTCGGCGGCGAGTTCCCCATACAGGACTGCGCCACCGGCGAGGGCGGCCTCATACAGGTACCGCGGCTGCTGCCTGTACCACTATTATCCACACAACTACTGTCCACGCGTGAATTAATTGCAGCTCTGAGGAATACGCCAGTCTTTTCATCAGCCGAAAGACGTCCACTGCTGGACACAGGCCTACCCCAATGACTTCCACACATCCCGGTCCTCCGCCGCTAACATCCACAGCAAACCTGAGTCGTGTGTAATATCATCGGTCCACCTTGAGAGGGAAGCCCCACACTACGCTTTCCGGCTCGTGATCGCGATTGTAGAACCTTACTGCCCCAACGACCACCTGTTCTTCGAGCTTTGTGCCCCGCTCACTACCACTTCAAAGCTTTGAGCAATGTCTGTTAGTCTAGTTCGTCTACGGATCTCCTCATTTCTGATTCCATCGCGTAGCACAACCACGAGCATTGCTCTAGTGCTGCGATGACGAGTTATAGTCAGGTCGATAAATTACACTATTAAACAAAAACTGATGGTAGTATTGACTTAATTTTAAAATTTTCCTTTTATATAATAGTAAAACATCAAAAAATATATTTTTAAAACAAAATCTGGTCAATACGAAGACGCGACTTTCAGAAAAACTGTCCGCAACAGCACTACACTGCTAGAGTACGAGGGTTTATGTTAACTTATTCCCCGAATGCAGTCAATTCGCGCGTGGACTGTAGGCGTAGAATACATTAAAATGTCTTGAATTATATAATTCCAAAGAGTTTGTGCACAGGATATAGAGCCTTAACAAGTGTTCATGAAAGGCGAAAATATATTTTGTTCGTCGGGGGAATAATGACAGCGATGGTTGATCGCATGACTTAAGCAGCTTCGTGAATCTGCCTCTTCTCCGACAATCATTGCGTGGTTCACCAGAGGCTATCATTTTGTTTGCTGTCATCCCGAATTCGAGTGAAGTGATTGCTCGGATTGAAACTGAGGATGCCGCGCGAGGCATGTGCCCGAGGTGGCCTCGCGAGATACGACCTTGTGCGGTTATTTAAAACATGGCTTCTACGTTTTGTTGCTCTTATAATGTAAGGGAGCAAAATTTATGTATGCTGTCCAGAAAAAGTCAGATACTTATTTCCAGAAGTTCATCTACCAATAAGTTATTTGAGTCAGATGTAAATGTAAGTTTCCGTTAACTCCGAAGGTGTGCATGGAGGGCGTCGGGCTCCTCTTCCACCACAGCAAGGTATGTCCCATCGCTTTGTATGTACGTATGTCTTTTGTCAGCTTATTTATGTTACTTATTCGATAAGTCACCGATGATATACCAAAACATTACAAACACTAATCTATTGAAATACAACAAGTTTTGGTATTGTCATGAACGTTTTTCAGTCAGGTAAGGTATCTGTCAGTGTGTACGCTTGAATTTGGATAAAGTCTCGATTCAGTTGAGTGATACTCACATAGTATGTGGTACAGTGGTTGTGTATGACAGTCTGTATAATAGAGCAGCGTCCGCGCTGCGCAGTGCTTCATTGTTTCAATATTGTGTCGGTGCCGTAGCGCGTTGTAACTATTATTATATCTTGTACGAAGCTTTTATCCAACGAAGAAGCGACACCTTCTGCTATCAGACAGGCACGACGGATTCAATCGTATTTAGTGAACTCAACCCAGTCAACAAATGTTCAGTCGATGCCCCACATATGTTACACCTACCAGTATTTAAATCCTAACAGTGTTTACAATATCCGGACGCAAGGACCACTCAAACTTTCCTATTTGGATTTCTCGTTTTTTTTTTCTCTAAATATCAATTTTTATATCATATTTATGTATTCAGTATACATTTGTTTTTAGTTTGGAATTTAAGCAATTTTGCATTTTCTAATTCCGTATATTGCCATCGACGACAGCTTAGGTCTCTGATCGAGACCCAGTATTTTGCCCTTAAATATCCTTATCTATTACTATTATAATTCGGTGTAATAGTTTAGATATATTTTTTATATATATATTTTAAGAATAACCGTTGTCCATCTGATACACGTATGCCGATACGGTTAGTGCATGTGCTATTGTCCGCCACACCCGTGCGAGCGGCGCCGCGGCGCTCCGCTAGGAACTTTTGAGATGGTCCTTGACACGCGCTCGGCCGCCCTCAACTAATCTCATATTTTTGTCTGTTCTACTCTTTCTGGACACGCCGAACACGCGCCGCTGCGCAAAAGGATTTCGAGGTACAAAGTGGTTCATTCAATAGTAATGGCTGGCTCTTACTTACGATGATCGACACCACCTTTACGACCTTCATGATCTAGTCACGGCCGCGTGCGCCCGCGCCTGGCGATGATCGTTCGAGGTCGTAGGGCTGTAGTTTTGAGGCTTACAGATTGTTTTTAGCCGTTGTTAGCGTTGTATTAGTTCTCCCGAGTGCGGCGAGCGCCAAGCGCGCGGTCGTGCATGCACATAGACGCCCTTTGTTTATTATCTGTTTATACTAACGCACCCGACAGCTTGCATTCGTATCGCGGATCGTCCGGCGAGCGGTCTCGATCTTTCGCTCTCGTCTCGCACGTCGTGCCGACATTTAGTTCGTCGATCCCCTTTCACCCGGAACCCGAGCGAGCGTCACGTCAGCGCTAAAGCTTACGGACGCGAGTCACGAGGTCAGTCGTAGAGCATTCGCCATCTCACAAGTTCCCGTGCGGCCCGGGCCCGCCGAGCCCTCCCCCGCCCGCACCCCTCCCCGCGCTGACCTCGCGCAGTGCACTCCCGCCCGCCGCTTGCTCGATGTATCTCAACCCGCTGGAAACTCGGCTCTTGTATGAAGTACTAAATTGTTAAATTTTGAATCCTTAAATTATCTTTCGTTTGACAAATTAGTACAAAAACGAGTATCGATGATTGGCATGTTCTTAGATTTTGTTAAGTGTCGATCTGATACACTGCTCCGGTTATATCGTCAGCGAGGATTGCAACTTGACGAGATGATATTAAGTACCTACCAAATGTATTGGATTCGAGTCTTCGCATTGCGCTTGTCCCCAAATGCATGCTCTTTTTATTTTCTGTGGAGTGAAATAAACCATCAAATCTTACATTGAATTGCCGTAGAACTTTACAAATCGCAACGTTAAAATTAACTCCGAAGGAAATAAAGCATGATTTTTTTGTATTTTTTTTTAATGTAACTATTGGCCTTTGCATGAAATGTAAGAAGTATTTAGTAACCAGTGACTTAGTTATTGGTAGATGCGTGTGAGATTATGTTAAGTACGGTGCGTCTCTACGTTGGTTGTAAGATATGCTCATCTTTGTGGTAAACAGCTGTTCGTAGTTATACATCTATCACAATTAATTTTAAATGAAGTAAGTACCCACCGACGTAATAAATGCGTTCCTGATAATTTACACAAATCGCTTCATTTCATAGTTCAGGATGCGTGTGTATGCTCGATAGCAATCAAATAATCATTATATTGCGTCAATTTATATATAATCAAATCAATATTTTAAAATTCAGATTCCTGGTAGGTATCATTATCAGTTAGTGTGGGTAACCCACAGATATATGAGAAGAGATATGTTATGAAAGCGGTGGGCTTGCGCACACAATTTGCCAAAATTAGGCTAACATAGAGTTTTCGCCGTCAGTCGACTGCAACTGCACGTCGGTACGGAGCTCTAGCTTTTTTTTTAATGCCGTGTTATTCCGTGGTTGTGTGCAAAAATACTAGCAGCAAAGTGAACTACGCGAAAGATGGAATCTCATTTCACCAGCCAGTATTAAGTATTTTATTTATTCGTCTTTAAAATCATTAAAAACAACAAATCAAAAAATATTTGATGCCTTTATTATGTTATTTTAGTTTTTATGTAGCAGAACGACTTTTTAATTTTTGTACAAAATACATGGCTCTTTAAGTACCACCTATGTTCGCTACTGAGTGAATGTACGCGGCAATGGACAGATCTTCTAACGATACTTTGAATAAACTGGTGCGTCGCGTGGTACGGCCGCTGTATGCGGCGACGACGCAGCACGCACCGAAGAGACTTCGTATTGGTTGGTTTTATGGAATTGCATTTGTTTTGCGGCGAGTGGTGGGGAACAAAACGGAGACAGCGAGTTCCCATATATTTTGAACCGCGCGGCATATCTATCATGATTTGTGGGGTAACCGGTGCACACACTGCGTAATTTCAGAGCTGAAACTGAAAATCTAAATGGAGTCGATAACAACCGTTCCCAGCTGTTTCAGTGTGAAGAATGTTCCACGCTTAATTAGATGTGCACGCCTGCACACTTTGTAGTGAATACTGTAGTACAATTTAAGTTAGTGAATAGCTAATATATTTGTGTTGCAGTTTTTCGTGAGGTTGGATCACATCCGAAAGTGTTTCACGCAGAACGGCGGTATCTTCGTTTTAGAAGAATTCAGTGAGTAATATTTTAATATCGCCATATTAATTGATAACATTAATATATAACTACCTTCAAATCATGCTATAATAATATGCTACGCCAGGTACTGTCTTCCGACGCTAGCCCAAGGCTACGTCGCGATCAATGCCGTCATTAATTAACATCTTGTATTCAATAAATACCTATCTACCGTACCACTGCTGATGACTTTGGTAGTCTTGGGCCAATCACGTGACCTAGCTGTCACGGGAAGAGTGACGTAACATATTATTTTACCATGCTTCAAAATTCAACCATGCTGTCAATTAACTTTTCAGATCCAAAGACAAGACAAATAATACAAAGAAAGTACAAATCTGTGATGGCAAGTATTGTAATATTCAGTGTCCATTTGTGTGTTGTATTTTTATTTCTGATGTGTTTGTTTATTTTTTTTTATTTATGTGTTTTATGTTGTAGGCAGAAAAAGTAGTGTTTGATCTTCATCGTTTCTTCTCCCTTTGGCTCTCTCTGTACTTTGTCGAGATCGAAGGAGCCGAACTTATTTCACCTTGCGTTTCTTAGTTACCACCGATGTATGTACGTACCGCTACATATGTTTAATTTTTGCATGTTTCATGCCTTTAATGATGTTTTCACTACCAACATTCACCACTCAAATGCTAGAAATAACAAGTTTGCCGGAACATTCTCGTTCTTATGGTTCTAACGAAGAAGAACGAATGGCTCATGCATATTCATTCCGATAACTAGGCGCCGTCATGATGGCATAGCCATCATTATGATGCCAAATAAGTTGATAACATTCTTTCGTTTTGGCGCTTGATATAACCATTGTTTTGGGCTCTAAAAAAATAAATTTCGTGTTATGAAATCCAAGATGGCGGACGCAATGTATCTTAAGTAGGCAAGATACTAGGTAGTTTGGTCGGCCAGTCTGTTGGTTGGTTGATGAAAAAGTTCGTACTGGTTATAGGTACTCTGTAATGACAAAAGCTTCCTAAAACAACGCTGGTGGAGCCGTGATTAAAGTTAGGTTAACAAAAACCGTGTGTTCAGGCGGATCAGATCTGCTACGCGGTGCTTTGCGTGTTCTCGTACTTCGCGGCCGGCCACGAGCAGAGGAAGGGCATCCTGGAGCAGGCGGCGCGCCTGCCGCCCGCCCCTACACCTGCCCCTGCGCCCGCGCCCGCCGCCTCCCCCGGACACGCCGCACGCGACACCGCGCAGGTTGGATGCGTTTGCTTTCACGTCATCAAGATTGATTATTTGATTGTTGCTTGACAAATAAATATAGAAACACGAAAACGTTTTATTAATGTCATACAGTTAGTAGTAGAACGTCAAAGTACCACTGGTTCGGAAAGTTTGTTCCGTTAAGTGAAGTAATTCATTACGGTTATTTCTTACATAAGTACTTATTTAACTTTTAATCTCAATTAAAATGCATCCCAACTATCTATTGTTAAGAAGCTAGATATGTAGTATATAGAAATGTATTTCATCTGAATATGCAATATAACAACAATTATTAAATTTTATTCAACCTGGCAAAAGTGCAAAACCTTTGTAGCCGGTTGCCATAGAACAAAATAGAAAAAAAATAGTTGTCACGTCACTTAGTTAAATCTCCAATTATTTTTCTTTCTTTGATTAGGCGGAGAAACAATTGGCAGTGAGCCGGGCCGCGGGGCCGCGTCCGGCGGCGGCCGGCAAGCCGGAGGGCGGCGAGGGGCGGGAGGGGGCCGCGCGGCCGCGCCCGCGCCCGCCCGACGAGGGGGGCGGCCGCGACGCGGCGCCGCCGGACCGGGACGAGGACGTGCCGGTACGGATGTAAACTATCGCCATTCTTTAACAATAACCGTTTCTTTATGTATCTTGTCAAACCGTTTTACTGATGGTTAAGATTTTTATTGTACATATAACTTTCATTCGTTTTGTTTTGTTTGATATCGATATATCGATGGATATGGATATTCTGTGATAAATCTATCGGATTAATTTGATAAGTATATCGATATATTATATATATTCATTATCATATTATTATATTTATGTATCTCTCTTTACACGGGCTATACCCGGATTTTTGGAAGGCTTGCGTGGAGACATGGGTCCAACACGTAGAGGCCTTTATTGAGAATTTTAATGTTATGTTAGCCACCTGCTGGGGTCAATTGCTGAAAATTATTATTATATTTATTATTATAATTTATCGATATATTATTATATTGTATATTTATATCGAATGATATTAGGTAGCGGTAGCGAAAACCCAGCGTGCGGACAGCCTGCCACCGCGTCGGCCGCCGCCGCCCGCGCCACTGGCGGCCCAGCCCGCGGCCGGGGCCCCGGCGCCGCCGCACCAGAGACTGACCCGCGCCCACTCGCACGCGGCGCCGCCTAGACCGCAGGACCCACCAGTTGTGCGTTCCTTTTCAATTAGAAATATCTACTTATACCTACTAGTAATAACGAGATGCTACTGGCCGCAACATTGCCAGAAAAAGCAGCAATCTTTGTTCTAAAATATAGCAACGCTTGTAACGCAGTGAGCTGAGCGACCTACGCTCAAACCAACCAAAACGGTCTTCAAGCGTGCGCCACTCTCATGTAGTATTATAATTTCAAAGATTATTTAACTTTTTTATATTACGCCAGTTATGTTTATAATACACCAACTGTATGGTTTCATATTAAAAGCTTGAAATTACGAGTGAACTCAGGACGATCCCAGTAAGGCCGAAACCGGACATATTAGGAAATATATTTTCCGAAATCTGCCCTGGCAGGAATACAATCCTCAACGACTCGGTACCGGGAGTTGAGCGGCCTATGTTCAAATCACTTAACCAAGATGTCGTCATCTGTGACATTAATTGGTTATCCTCGATGTCTCGATGGGCAGCTTTTCTGTGCAGATTCCGCCCCGCCCGGGCGCGGTGGGCGCGCGGCCGGCGGGCCCGCCGCCCGCCCTGCCGCCGCGCCAGCTCTCCGCCGCCGCGGACATCTGCACTAGCCCGAGGTAATTAAAGAAGCGAGATTTATTTACACGAACAACAAAAGCAACGAGCAAAAGCGAACAGAAAATAATATCATTACTATCCGTCGATGAAAAGATTGGGATAATGAATTGAATTTCATCGAGTCTGCATACAGTATAGTATAGATAGACTATAGTGTGCTGATAGTATAGGCTCGATGAGACGCAAGTCAAATCTCCAACCATTTTCCAAATGGGTGCTCACACGCACATTACTCTCCAAAAATACATGCAATCAACTTTACCTTGAAAATACAGGAATCGAAGCGTGCTCACCCGGTGCAGTGACCCTGGTGGCGCTCAAACCACTAGCCCTAGTTGTCATATTAACATAAGCTTGTGGTGTACGTCAGGGGTGCGTCGAGTCCGGCGCGGCGGGCGGGCCCCGCGGCCTTCTCGTCCAACCCGTTCAGCGCGCCGCGCCACGCCGAGTTCGTCATCCCGCAGCGCAGCAGCGCGCGCCGCTCCTCCACCACCGACCGCGACTAGCTGCAACCGGCCGCAACTAGTTGCAACTAGCCGAAACCAGCTGCAACTATCTGCAACCGGCTAAAACCAGTTGCAACTATCTAGCCGCAACTAGCCCAAATATCTATCCGAATCTAGCTGCAACTAGCTGAAAGGAGTTATATCCCGGATACATGGCGCGCAATGCCTTGTTTCTGTGGCTCATATATCGCTACAGTGATGTTTTATTGTGAAAACAATAGCAAGAAGGTCCGTCATAAAGCAATATATTATGTTATTCAGCATACCTACTTGGAGCCTCTACATACGAAGACTCTTTCACGAGCCGTTGAAGATTGAAGCTGCAAATGCCATACATTTGCAAAATACTTAAAAAGGGGCCGTTTGCGGCGCTGTTAGCGCTTAAACCGCGAGTGAAAAAGTAATCATGTATATAGGCCCTTAATGTATATATTGTACCTAGTAATTACTATTGAGAGAATATAATGCAATAGGTGGTAAAAACTGCATAGGATTGTGTAACCGAATATCAAAATATAACTGCTGGATGATGTGGCATTTATGTAGTTTACTTTGTTCAAGTAATTTATACCTATATTTTAAATCAATCCTATTTATGAATTTTAAATTTACCGACGCATATAACATCCTTTAAACATGCTATGAATTCGAAAGTAGTTTTGTGTACTGTTTAAGAAGACGTTACATCTACGTGACAAATAATTATTCGTTATTTTTGTAATGGAGAGTAGCAAACGTATCTTACTTAATATATAGTTACCAAATTCAGATGCCAGGGTTGTTTAAATATAGCAAATAAATATTTTAATGCGATATAAAACTAGTGATGTCATTTACATGTCTTTGTATTATTTATAAACATCAACACCTATAAAATAAATGTATGTCTAGTTACCTATCTATTTCTAATATAGTCCAGACTGAGTTAAAATGAGTAAAAATCCTATCTATGAACAACAACATCGCGGCTGTCTATATTACGAAGGGTAGGCTGGGTGCACTGTACCTGTACAAATACCCTATCATGTAGATGTAGTTAGGTCACATATATCTACTAAACTTAAACATCATAAAACAACGTACCCAGGTATAACAGCCGATATTTGGTGAAACAAAAGTTACGTTGCCAAACAAAGCTTGAAATGAAAATCATTTTTTTATTATCCAATTTTATCTGTATTAATATTTTACATCTTGCCATATAACAAGGCCTTACGTAGTATTTAAAATATGTACAGTAACAAAAAAAAACACAAAACAATGATAATAAAAGTAAAATCGTGGGTATTCACTGAATAATTAGCTGGCAGCAGTAACGAATGGCTACCAGTATTTATCAATACATAAAAAACATATAAAATGGACTAGGTACTCACGGTTGTACCTACGCAACTCAGGTAGCGTCAACAATTCGCAAACCTGATCAGGTAATTCCGAACGAACAACTAATAGCATCGCTCCTTTTCGCGTCAGTGATGACGTGAACTTATATATATTTATCACTAGGTAATTTCTAACAAGTATCACAGATGTTTTTTTAACCAACGAAATTCGAAACATGAATTTTCGCCGACAAACAAAAATAAGGAAAGACAAAAGTAAGTACTACCACTATCTTACATAGGTAGTCACATCTTACGCCGACATTTGCTTACTGACAACAATATTCGTAATAGGTATGCAAGTAGGTATTTTTAAGATTAAACTAAACTTAAATATTTAAGGGAATAACATTATCATACTTATAATACCTATCTATGGCATGGATCTAGGACGTCTTGTATAGGTACGTCTACAATTTTCCCTCTAAGGCTAGCTGTCCGCTTAAGCTATACCTACTGGGCATTGGACTGAGTTTAAAATTACTCAAGCGAGCCGGCGTAGTGATAACATACACAAAATAGAATAATAAAACTTAACTAATCCCTGTGGCCTTTGTCAGTTCAGCAAAATTTTGTGAAGCTTAGGAAATGCCAACCCTATTGATGGGAGCGTGCAAGCAAGCAACCCAACATAGCTAAGTTGACACAGCCTCGAGATAATAGTTAAGTAACGGGGGCTACGTGCAAATTATATACAATCGATCGCGTCAAACGAATCATCTAAAATATGACAGTTGCTAGGTATCTACATTGCCAACCACATTGTAGGTAGGTTACCCTATGAAATGTATTTTTTTAAATTTTAAAACACACACACCAATTAAAAAAACAGGTACTATTTTATTTACGTTTACCTTAGAGCATCGTAGAAGATTTCTAAGATCAGAAGATCTACCAAAATACCACGGAATTAAGTAGGTAGGCAGGTATTATTTGGATAAATTATTATTCTCAAAAAATGTTTTAAGTGGAGATCAAATTTATCTGAATCTATCTCTATAGTCAAGAAAACTAACATATTAAATTACAAAATAAAACAACAAAGGTCTTAGAAATATTTTTCCAGTCTTTTGTTTATCAACAGTGACCATTAACTTTGTAAAGTTAATAATTTGGGTTCGAGATCATATTGAAGGCCTAGGATTAATAACCTGTTTTTAAATTAGTTTTATAGCATTGAGACGAGATAAGGTTCCACATGACCAGTCAGGTTTTCGCACCGAGTCGTAGTATAAATATATTCTAACTATCAGGGACTTTTTTATGGCTACCCACTCGGTCGAATGAAACCATTGTGCTAGGGTGCCTGCATGGCAATGCAATAAAGACGGGTGAGTACCAGTTAAGATGAGCAGTGATATGCCCGATAGTGCAATATATAGGGACATTATTATACAACTATAACATAGATTTAAGACGTCATATTTACATTATAATGTAGTTTTGTCCGTTTCTATCTACGATTATAATATCCAAAAGTTTCTTACGTTTTGTGTTTGATCACAAATATGATCTACGTCACAAATTTACATTTACCCGCGAGCTGTCCCGACAATGTGATAACGACTATAGCCTATTGATACCGTAGATAATACATAAGGCGCCAGTGTAAAGAGGCAGGTGTTCGTCGTGCATTAGAATGCCTTAAAATTCGCCATCATCACCATTCTTATAATCGATGTTCTTTATTTAATATTGATCATCTCTCTAGTCATCGAGATCTTGTGCCATCGATAAAATAGATTTCAGAGTCTCAGTCATAACATTCTTATGAGCATCTGGAGCATTCCTTATAGAATCGATTAAGTCACCGGAGTTTGCAGCCGACCCTTGGAAAGGCAAATCTTCGGGATTTATCGGTACACTAGTCGAGTCAGTCTGAAAAAAAAAAAAAAAAAATAAGAAGTAACTAATTATAACAGTATCTAGGGGTACAAGTTTTAATAGCTTACGGTTCTCGTTTTGTTGGCATCAATTGATAGAATCTGTCATACATTTCGCATCAGCGACTGTGGTGGGAGCGTGCAATTTGACTTGGTAAATGGTAAGAAATGCATGGAAACAACCGATCACTCGATCTATACTCATAAAGCCCACGTTAAAAACGTATTCTAACTGGCTGTAAGCCAAAAAGCTTACCTACTGGATCCCTTGTACCCCAATTTATTTTTTTTAACAAATCGAGTAGGTACCAATTTGTACCTGTACAAAATTGAACAGCGCCCCTAGGGAACGATATCGAAAACTTTGATTTACCATGCAGCGGACAATTACGAGTAAAACTACCACTCAAATTTGTAGAGAATTTCAATGCATACACCATAGCTTTACACAACGCTCCATATAGAAAATGTAAAAAAAATACAACCGAATTGAGAACCTCCTCCTTTTTTTGAAGTCTTTTAAAAATTGCCATAAATACGGGGATGTGGTAAGCAGGTATTCGTTATTTTTTTATTCAAATACTGGCATTTGATTGGATGGTACTGGATTGGATAATTCATCTACTTCACTAATGGCGTTCTATAAAGATACTTTCTTAAGCCAACACGTCAAAAATAGGTATTTAGAAACCTTACTTACCTCTAATCTACTAAACGCTTACTTACCTAGTTATCAAAACAAAACTGATTAAACCAAGACGCAAAATGATAATAAAAAGCACCTACACGTATCTTACCTTATCCTCGGATACAGCACAAGAAGTTTTTTCTGATGCACGGTCGGTAGTCTTCCGCCGAGCTCTGGAGTATGTTTTAACATTACTCGGGCGTAACTCTTGCTTAGAAAATAATATCTGATAAAGGAATTTAAAACCATTATCAGCAATAATCGCCCTGTCCGAATTTCGAGAAGTTATTTTTGGGAGTCTTTAGGAACCATTCATTCGGATATGAACACTTCAATAACGAAACGCAATTACTCTACTCTACTACTACATGAGTATGATACTAAAACGAATATTGTTGCATAACATTGCAAGATGCACATTGATTCAAACTATTGCAGTACCTATAATGCGATACTAGCTTTACACATAAAACAAGCACTACATCATTCTACTCACTTTTGTTAATTTTCAAAACTTACATGATCCGAAAAATTTATCTCAATTCCGTTAAGTTGATCCTCGGATTCGACAACTTTCCACAAGTAATCAGCATCTTGATGACCAAATGTAGAAGACAGCGCTCTATAATACATAAAAAATTAGTGTCTACCTATATTAACAGTTAATTTAAAAATTCTAATCGATATAAATACATTAGGTTTAAATAGGTAAATAATACTTACTCATTGATTTTGTTAAAAGCTTCTTGTTCAGGGTAAAATTCCAAATACTCACATTCGGGCAATTTAAAGCTTAGCTGATCAAAATAATTTCTTCTGCCACGAATCCAACCCAAACTCTTATTAATACATTCTATCCACACATTTTTGTGAACTGTTGCTTTATCTTCAGAATTTGTACAGTCTTCTTCATCAGATATAACACAAACATCATCATCTATATTATCGTTTGAGGTATTGCATGCCGAGGAATCGGTGAGGCTTTGCTCCGCATCCGTGTCGATTTCCCGTTCCTCATCTAGCGACATACTGTTATCTCCTTCACTCTGTGTCGTAGATGTACAAATTATTTTATTTTCAAATATCTTTCTATTAATTTCTTCAGGTTTCAAAATAAACATCCCTTTTTCGGCTCTAACACATTTGGTCTCCTTATCTTCTTTTGCCATAGAATAAACTGTTGATATCTTTATTGGTGATACAATTGATGACTTTTTCGGTTTTGGAATGATTTTATATGGAACATGGGATATTTTTAATAATTTACCAATCACATTTTCGTCTACACTTCCTGATGAATGTACTGGTTTTTTTTTGGCCTGCTCATTAGGAGACGATGCATTTTTCTTTAATAAGCCATTTGAATCTAAATGGTAAAATCCATTGGTTTTTCGTATTTTGATAGGTTTTACAATTTTTTTTAATGACTCCTTAGATGTAGACGGTAAACTCCTATGTCCTTCATCTGATTTTTTTAATTGTGTTTCTTGGTATTTTGACCCCGCCTTATTACTGGAATCATCGGAATGAAAATCTATAGCAACTGTTTCACTGTTTTGAACGGTGTTCATAAAGGAGAATGGGTTATCTATAACTTTTAAGTTATCGATTTTATTCGTTGTAATCCAAAAACCTCTTGTTCTTCTTAATTTTCTAACATTTAAAATGGTTTTTATCGTTTCTATTCCTAAGGAATCTTGTATCTCATAAGGTCCTATGAAAACGCAGTATTCATTGGTGTTGGGTATTGCATATATACCAAATTGTGGAAGACTACTTTTGTCCATACATTTTTGTGAAGATAATCTAACAGTTTTTTTGGACATCCGGGCAACATTGATTGCCTTAACAATACTTTCATATGTAACAAAAAAACCTCTTTTATAAAACCTGATTTCACTAAAATCATTTTCTACTGTCATGACGAACCATTTTGATGTTTCCGCATCGTTTGATGTCTCAGATGTACTTAATCTTCTATCTTGGTCATAGCAAACAGGTGATTCAACTGATTGTTCAAAGTTTTCGAGAGACTGTTTGTCATCGCCAGCAGTGGTTTCAGATGATGCTTTATCATCGTCCATTATTTCAAACGATTCTTTGTCATTAAATTTAGATTCAAGCGATGATTTGTCACCCCAAGTAGGATTAATATCAAATGGATCTACAGATTCCGTATCCGAAGTTTCTTTACGTCCCGTCGTACTTTCAAGCCCATCATTGATTTTACTTACGGAACCAATTAATTCCCAACAATCAGACAAACCACATAATATACAAAAATTGTCTTTTAAATCAGTAGCATTAGTCAGTAAGTTTTTAACTGTGACAGGGTAATTGTGTAGTTCAGCAAATCTTATATCATTTATATTTATGCAATTTTCAAAGATAGGATTCTTGGTATTTACTGCCATGAAAATACGGAAAGGCTTTTGCTTGGATATCAAAAAAAAATTTTTGCGTTCTCGGTATCTGCTCAATATAAAGCTCCAAGGATATAATGCCACTTTACCAACTTTGGGAGGATCTAAAGAAGTCTTAGTAATACCCTTATCGATTCGTTCTTTATAAATTTTATAATTAGATTCCAACCAAGCAACTAATTTGGTTTTATTCGGCAAAAGTTTACTCCTAGATCGTGTAGTCACAGCATCAGGATTAGTGGGCTTAGACATGATAAGCTCATCGACATCAGACAAAAATTGATTAAGGTTTGTGGACGTATTTTCTAATACAGGTTCTGATTTTGCATCGGCGCTGGTACTGGTAATATTTTTTTTCTTTGGGTATCCTTTGTATATAATGCTCATCATTCTGTGGCGCAATTTATTATCATTTTTCTCCATACTCATAATTTTCTCATTAGTATCTTTATAATACTTATTGCTATATTTTCTGCCTGCATATGCATTTACCCTAGAACATGTACCGTGGTTGTTAACATGTTGTTCAGTAGAACCCCTATTTGATTTATAATCCGTTCCAGAGGTCAAGCCTGCAACCTCGGTATCGTTACTATTTTCGGCATTTTTTCCTGGATCATTTATGTCAGTGTCATTAAGAGGCATGCAAGCTTCTACAAATTTGCCCTTGCAAAAACATTTGTATAAATTATGTACCATACACCAAGGTTCGATGTTTTCACAATTAATTTTTAAAGCTATTACTGATAAGGTTTGTTTATTCTGAGAATCATTTTTAGCATTTTGATTCGTATAAAAATCGGCATACTTTTTTGGCGCTTTTGAATTCCTTTTTTGCGACTTTAATAATATACTTTTATCGCCTGTGAGGATAACAGTTTGGTGAAACTTTTTCTCCTCTTTAGCTAACTTTGAATTGATTCCCTGGTTTATATATAACAAGTCTGGTATTAATTCAGATTCCAAATCTTTGTCTGCATATTTTGAAAAGTCACATTTACATTCAAACATACAATCTACAAGACCACAATGACCTCTTAAGTTGAAAGAGCTCTCTAAAGAATCACAAATACACCCAAATGCACAAAAGGGTTTGCTGCAAGTTTTATTTACTTTTATGTTGGATTCTTCCGGCAGTCTAATCACTGTTACGTCTAGTCTTTCCAATTCACCATATTTTCGTTTTAACTTATCTCTTGTATGTATGGGATCCTCTTTAATTTCTTGCTTAGAATCGTCTTTGCCTGTATACATATTATCCTGATTTACACTTACGTCTACACAGTCTAAAATTTGAGTCATCATATCTTCTATTTCTGGCAATACAATAACTTCATGTTTTGCTAGAACTGGGACTGTTTCTTTTTTGGCTTTTGGAACATCATAAGTATCAATATCTTGCCGCATGAGTATTCGATGCTGGGCGTATTTGTAATTCAAATCAAATGTCACACGCTCCATATTAATTTGAACAGCTTCAGATTTGTTTATTCTTCCTAGAACAGATACGGCGAATTCAGCCCATTTCTGAGATATGGTACCGTCTTCTTTTTGAAGATTATTTAAAAAATGTGTTATTGTAGGTTCCAAAGACGTGCCATAAGTGGGATTGACGTCTAAGCCAGGTTTTGGAAGTTTTACAAGTTCTATGTCGCCAACATGATACTTCTGGTGAGAATCATCAAGAAATTTCTTTCTTCCTAGTGGTCCTGGCTTGAATTTAATAACCAAAGAATTTTGTAGTAACCCTTTCTTTTTATATGGAGGTTTCCTTTTAATAGCAGTTATATTTTTGAATTGCACTTTGTTATGAGCTATATCTTGACAAATATATTTTTCGTTTCCTCCTTTGCTGCCATTCACCTGAATATGTTTTCCATTCCACAAAGCAAATTGCTTAGGATATAAATATTGGTCTGGATTAAGGTTAACCAGTACTTGCCAAGTAGATCTCGAAATAGGTATATCAGATTTCAATATAGTTTTTGCTAGAGCTTTAGTGCTTTCATCACATGAATAACCACACCTTATTTTTTTGAGTAGTGCACTTTGTTGCTTTTCCAATTCAGAGGGTAAATATTCGTACGTATCTTCTTCGAAAGATTTTCTTATATCTCTGACAGTCTTGACCTTGAGTCTAGTTTTTTTCTTCGGTACGTAAATCTTATCAGTTCTAGGGTAAAAGTCGCAAGTATTTTTCACGACATCGCCTTTCGATGTTATAGGTCTAGCTGGATTTATATTCAACAGATCATAGAGATTATTTTTGTTCTTAAATTTTATTCTCTTAATGGTTGGATAAAATACTGTATCTTTATTTACAACTATATCCTCCATGTTGATTGTATATCTGTAATAAAAAAACGAAACAACTTTATGTAAAATATACGAAAGTTATGTTACGTAAGGAATACAAAATAAAAAGGTCTATACGGGAAAAAAGTCATCTTATTTAGGTCCAAATAATAAAATAAATAAATAAGATGAACGACACATGAGGTATTTATTTAAAAGGCCCGGTCACGTAACGCAGAGTTCTGTTTTAATTGTTATAGTCCTCCATAACTCAAAAATATTTGATTACTATAACTCACCATTATTTTCATTGAGTGTTTACATGGTTGTTTACTAACGAAGGTAACTAAATTACAAAAGTTCAAAAGCAAACAGTTTAGAAATTAGGGACACATAGTTTAAACTTAAGCGGGTATAATAGCAAAACATGGTTTTATAGAGATAATTGCTACATTTGAAAAGATCTTTTTAACTTATATTGATATACGCTCAAAGAAACCTTTCATTGCAACATTTCATCTTTATTTATTTTACATATATAGGGAGGAACCACTATAATGCATATTAAGTGTATATACATAGGTATATCTATAGTTACGTAGGTACTACATAAGATATGAGGTATCATATCCGATGAGATCATATCATGTATTTCGATTAAAAACTGTAAAAGGTTCTACTCTGTGACAGATGGGGACAGGCAGACTGACTGGTCAATATTATGACTAAAATATAAATAAAAATGGGTGTTTAATAATACCATAGTCTTTAAGTGAGTGATAATAACGTATATTTATAGTATCGGTTTAGTTATAATAGTTATAACTAAACCGATAAAATAAACCATCTGATTATTTGCAATATAAGTTGTTGGATTTCATTTTGAATCACCCGCGCATTTGTGCACTTGTAGTTAGTTCATTCCCAAACAAACCCTGTCCTTTTCCCTCGTGCACTCCGCAACATCTAGCTGTCTCACCCGCGCGAAGTACGTGCGCGGGACCAGAAACAAAAATGGACGTTATTATGTGAATGCGAATTTATGTGCTCTCGTGAAAAATTGTGATTTAATTAGTTATATTGCGGCCGCATGCTTTTAATTGTACTTTTTGTGAAGATATATTGCTTACGTCAGTGATACTGCGTGTGGGACGTTCCTCTGAACCCAGGAAGGCGACAGCAGCATCTTTTCAAGTAAGTGCACGAGTTTTTCCTATCCCAATAGCAACTGCCAATAATTTTCATCACAAAATTCCGCTTGCAGTTGTAAACCTTTCCTTTGAACATGATTACAAGTGCCATTCTTGGTATTGCATTACAGTAATACAGATTTTATAATTAACCCGAAAAATTACAGTCCACTACTCTTTAGGTAGGTATATTCTTATACCGCCGTAACCACCATTTTTGGTCACTTCGGCCGAACGCTGAACTCCTTACCTTCATATTATATATTAAAGTATTACATTTAATATTATTATATACCTATTTATTCATTATATTCTTATAATGTTATAAATGTTCGCAATATTAATGTTACGAAGCCGCTATACATTCATAAAGTTGGTCGAGAAATAATTGTCAATTTACATATAAGTACCTACTTATTTATAATATTTAAGTCGTATTTACGCAACCCGCATTGGCAATTATTTCATTTTATTATAAACCGCACGATCATCTTTATTACGTTTATATAAGTAACATTTATATGTGACGGTCGGATAATATTTCGCTGCTCGAAAATATTAGTTCACCCGCTCATTCGCATTTCGCATCAACCCGCGCCGAGCCGTCCGCCGCCCGCCACGTTCGCATTCACCGCATTTCGTTCACAACGCATACGGCCACGGTTATTAAATATTGAACCGTATTGTAGTATAAATAAAAGCGTGTTTTTTATTTAATTTTTGGTTTAACGTCTTGTCAGTTTCATTTTTTAGTACTTGATTAATACGTAGTACATAGTATATTTTATTGTTTAAATAATGAAGAAAGCCAAGGTATTAGACGTAGAGGATAAAGACTTAACTGCTTCAGGTGAAGACGGCATTCAATTGACGATTCTTCTGGCTAAGCGTGATGGACTTTTCTCAAGGTTACAGTCGATTTACGATTTATCCAAGAATGCTATCGCTAGTGAGTCTCAACGAGAGTCGTTTCTAAATAATGTGGATAACATCGACACGCTGCGTATGGAGTTTGAACGAGTCTTAGATAATTATAACACAATTAATTTAAAGCTAAACCCCGCATATAAAATTAATTTTCAAATTTGGATTTCGTTTGAGGAGATGTATTGTTATGTTAAACGAGTTATGTCTAAAATTGGAGATACTAATGTCAAGAGGTCGCAAGGGGATTCTTACATTTCTATGACGAAGCCTAAGCTTCCGCCCATCGAATTGATGTCATTTGACGGTAATATTCGTAATTGGCCGCTCTTCTATCAGCAGTTTAAAAGTGTTATTCACGACAATCCCACGCTTACAGATAGTGAACGTGTTTACTATTTAGTCGGAAAATTGACCGGCAAAGCGACTTCAGTATGTGCTGGGTTGCAGCCTACCGCGGACAATTATGCTATTATATTGAAAGCACTTATTGAAAGATACGACGATACCCGTTCCCTTGCAGTCGCATATCTTAATCAGTTGTTAGAATTCAAGGCGTTAAATAATAATAGTGCTGCAGGTCTCGATTCGTTTGTTTATAATTTTAATTCTTCTGTTGAAGCACTCAAGCAATTAAAGCTTGGCAACTTATCGGATTTTATATTTTTACATCTCGCACTGCAGAAATTGGATTCGGATACAGTAAAATTATTCGAAGTTACATACCGTAAACAAAATATGCCGTCATATAGCGATCTTATGGAACTTATAAGGGAACAATGTAAGGTTTTGTCTCGTTCAACTAATCATAAGATTGTCGATTCAACCCCAAATAAATTGCGTAGTAAGAATATTCCAGTTCCAAAATCAACAAAGGCTTTTGTTAATACGGATGCTAATCTTACAAAAAATGTAAACAATAGTGATTGCTGTTCGTTATGTAAAAATATTACACATGAACATTTGTATCAGTGTCCAATCTTTATGTCAAGAATGACTCCACAGGATAGATTTAAGTTTATAAAAAATAACTTCTATTGTAATAATTGTTTAAGTTGTAAACATAAAACCTTTAGATGTACTTCGCAGAAGACTTGTTCTCAGTGTTCAGCAAGACATCATTCATTGTTGCATTTTAATCCCGCGCAATCTAAAAATGTTGATTCCACTTACCGGGGAACAGAACCAGCTACCTCACACGAAGCGACTAGTTGTGCGTTCTCCGCGCAAACGGACCGTGTTTTGAATTCACCCGCAATAAGCGACTCTATGCTGCTTAATAATAAGGGTGATAGTCAGTTGCACGTAATACCTACCGCTACTCAAAACACATCTGTGTGTAATGTATCTCGCGATCAAGCCGATCGTTTTGTTACTACTACCCTTTTGGGAACCGCAAAGATAATTATTATTGATCATAATAATGAAAAGCATTTTGTTAGATGTTTGGTGGACCCGGGTTCTCAAAGTGATTATATATCGTCGGCGTGTTGTAAGCGCTTATCGCTACACGTATCCACACAAAGTCGATTCACTCAAGTACAAGGCATAGGTGGAACCTCCCAACGCATTCTCGGAGTAACTGATGTCAATTTTACATCTCGTTTTGACAATGCTACAGCGTATGCTATTAAGCCGTTAGTGGTTGGACAAATTACGTCACAGTTGCCCGACTCATGCGTCGACACTTCGGCGTTAGGTTATATCAGAGATCTTCCACTCGCGGACGACTCGTATGCTGAACCTGGACCAATCGATATGCTCTTGGGTGTCAATATTTATTGTAAAATTATTTTATTCGATCGTGTTCGAAATAATAATAATTCACCCTCCGCTATAGAAACAACCTTAGGTTATATAATTATGGGTGACGCGCCTATTAATATGGCCCCGCATGTGTCACACTCATTTTGTTCGTTCACTCGTGATCCGCTTGATAGAACTTTAGAAAGGTTTTGGGAGATCGAGGAACTACCCGCTGTGAAGTTTTTAAGTCCTGATGAAGAAGAGTGTGAGAAGATATTCACCTCTACGACCACTCGTAATACGAACGGCACCTACTCTGTTGCATTACCATTTAAGGATGACCCGAATAAATTAGGTAATTCGTATATCACCGCTAGAAGAAGGTACATGTTACTTGAAAAGAAATTTGCAAGGTCACCTGAGTTACGGGATAGATATAATGCTATTATTCGCGACTATTTGGACAAAGGTATTCTTTCTAGAACTCCACCCGAGGAACGCGCTCTTCCAGGATTCTTCCTACCGCACCATCCCGTCCTCCGCGAAGACAAAGACAGTACGAAGCTTCGTATTGTGCTTGACGGTAGTGCTAAGACGGATACTGGTTTATCCTTAAATGACATTCTATATCCAGGTTGCAATCTTCAGACAGAGATATTTCATATTCTTTTGAATGCTCGTATGTTCCGTATTGCATTTTTTGCCGATATTCGGCAGATGTACTTGTGTATTGAAGTACATCCTCCGCACCGCAGGTATCAGCGTGTCATATTCCGGTTTTCCTCTGACGATCCGCTTGATGTTTATGAATATAATAGAGTTACATTCGGTTTACGTTCCTCGCCATTCTTGGCCATGCGGACGCTACGTATGTTAGCAAAGGATGAGGGCGAAAAATATCCTCTGGCCGCTGAAGTGTTAGAGAGAGATATGTATATGGATGACGTGACGTCATCAGCCCTCTCTGAGGACCTAGCCGTTGATACAGCCCAACAGCTAATTCAAATACTCAAAGCTGGAGGTTTTGAGCTGGTCAAGTGGTCCAGCAATTCCCCGCAATTTTTAAAACATATTCCTGTGTCTCACCGCAAATCTGAATCGGTTTTCTTTGATGATGGTGATGGATTTAAGGTTTTAGGTTTACTTTGGCTTCCCGCTTTAGACAAATTCGTCTTCACTACATCACCACCGCAACAGTTGGGTACCAAACGCGCAATATTGTCGGTGACTGCTCGTCTATACGATGTTTTGGGTCTTGTAGGTCCGATTATTTTATATTCAAAATTATTAATCAAGGAGCTATGGCTTCTTAATTTGGGTTGGGACGATGTTCCCCCTCAACATATTTTAAATTTATGGCATCAGTTTATTGGTGAATTGTATATGATTTCTGAATTAGGCTTTCCACGTCATATAGGCATTGAATCCGGATGTAAAGTTTCTCTATTAGCGTTTTCAGATGCAAGTGAGAAGGCTTATGGTTGCGTGATATATTCTCACGTTACAGTTGGCAACCAAAAACCAATTGTTAGCCTTCTCTGCTCGAAATCGCGCGTATCTCCGGTTAAAACCCTTACAGTAGCCCGTTTGGAACTATGTGGAATAGTACTTATGGCAAAACTCTTGCGCATAGTACACGATGTACTGTCGCGAAGATACCCTGTTGATAATGTATTCGCTTTTTCTGACTCTGAGGTCGCTTTATGCTGGGTACATTCGTCTCCACACAGATTTAATACATTTGTGGCTAATAGAATAGCACAATGCCAATCATGTTTTGAACGTGAGCATTTTTATCACATTCCCGGTTCACAGAACCCTGCAGATGCGTTATCTCGTGGTCTTTTACCTTCCCAGTTGAAAGGTCATAAACTTTGGTTTACTGGCCCCGCTTGGACCGCACTGCCTATCAGTGAATGGCCAATTTCACGATTCGTGGCAAGCTCTGTGCAAGCCCCCGAAAAGAAAGTGGTTACATGTGTCGCCTCTGTTATAGAAGAAAACGCTATTATTGCGCTCAGCCTCCGGTGCTCGTCTTGGAGTAAATTTTTAAAAACTGTAGTTTACGTATTGAGGTTTATTAAAAAGCTTTCTCGTAACAATGTAGTTACCGCTCGGGATTTAGACACTGCTGAAGCATACATTATAAAAACGGTCCAATGTTCTTCATTTTCCGAAGATATTAAAAAAGTACAGGATAGGAAGTCTGTTTCATCTACGTTACGTAATCTTTGTCCTTTTTTATCGCCTGATAATGTTTTACGAGTTGGAGGTCGTTTATCTAACTCATCACTCCAATATTCTCATAAGCATCCTATTCTTTTACCAAAAAAGGGACATATCATTGAATTATTAATAGATTTTTACCATCGTAAGCACTTACACGCTGGACCACAACTTTTACTTTCAATATTGCGACAAAAATTTTGGATATTGTCTGCTAGGCGTATAGTTCGACAACGAATTCATAAGTGCAATACGTGCTTTCGTACGAATCCGAGACCGACATTTCCTCTTATGTCTGATCTGCCTCAGTGTCGATTAGAACAATGTAATGCTTTTACTCACACAGGAGTGGACTATGCGGGACCCTTTTATATTACGCTAGCGAGGAGGCGTGGTGTCCGTAGTCAGAAGGCTTATTTATGCCTTTTCATATGCCTGGTGACAAAGGCTGTTCATTTAGAATTGGCGTCAGATTTAAGTTCCGCAACGTTTCTAGATGCATTTAAACGGTTTTTGTCGAGAAGGGGTTGCTGTAAGTTTTTATACAGTGACAACGGCAAAAACTTTATAGCTTCAAAAGCATATCTCAGGGAGTTACACGATTTCCTTACTTCAAGCGATTATTATAAACTTTTTCAGCAAGAACTAGCAAAGAACCGCATCACTTGGCGTCTTAATCCTCCCACTGCGCCCCATTTCGGAGGGATTTGGGAGGCAAATATTAAAAGCACGAAGACCATGCTTTTTAGGGTTATTGGAAAGCAGATTCTTACATATGAAGAACTTCTTACTGTTCTCAACCAGGTTGAGGCAGTACTCAATAGCCGTCCTCTTTATCTTTTGAGTTCTGATCCGTCAGAACCTACTGCTCTTACTCCATCACATTTTTTATGTACCTCTCCATTGGAATTTCTTCCTGCTGCGGATGTAAGTAATGAGCGCGCTAATCTATTATCTAGGTTCTCTTTAATGGACTCTATTGTCCAATCTTTCTGGAAGCGTTTTCGTACTGAATATCTCCATAACTTGCAAATGCGAGAGAAATGGAACACACCTTCAAATCCAATCACTGTAGGTACTGTAGTCTTAATTAATGTTGATAACGCACCTCCCCTACAGTGGCCTTTGGGTGTTATCACTCAAGTATTTCCTGGCAGGGATGGCATTATTCGTGTCGCGAAAGTGTTAACGAAGTGCGGTACTTACGAGCGACCAGTGGTGCGGTTGTGTCCGTTGCCTATGCAGTAGATTAGTTAGTTTAGTTTTTTTTTATTACTATTTTGTCTTTTGTTTTATGATTTTTTTTCACTTAAGCGGTATGGCTTGCGTTAATTTTTCATAACTTTTATTCAAATATTTTTTTTATTATTTTTATTTTGTCCCTCTCTATTTTTATTAATATTTTTTATTATTGTTTTGATTGAAGGGGTTCATTCAAGGCCGGGGGGATGTTGGATTTCATTTTGAATCACCCGCGCATTTGTGCACTTGTAGTTAGTTCATTCCCAAACAAACCCTGTCCTTTTCCCTCGTGCACTCCGCAACATCTAGCTGTCTCACCCGCGCGAAGTACGTGCGCGGGACCAGAAACAAAAATGGACGTTATTATGTGAATGCGAATTTATGTGCTCTCGTGAAAAATTGTGATTTAATTAGTTATATTGCGGCCGCATGCTTTTAATTGTACTTTTTGTGAAGATATATTGCTTACGTCAGTGATACTGCGTGTGGGACGTTCCTCTGAACCCAGGAAGGCGACAGCAGCATCTTTTCAAGTAAGTGCACGAGTTTTTCCTATCCCAATAGCAACTGCCAATAATTTTCATCACAAAATTCCGCTTGCAGTTGTAAACCTTTCCTTTGAACATGATTACAAGTGCCATTCTTGGTATTGCATTACAGTAATACAGATTTTATAATTAACCCGAAAAATTACAGTCCACTACTCTTTAGGTAGGTATATTCTTATACCGCCGTAACCACCATAAGTAAAGGCCTGAAATTAATTTACACCACTGTACGTGGAACGTGGAAAGATAAGATAAATAGTTAGTTAAAATCACAGACTTGGAATCAATTTGCACGCTCCAAAGATGATATGAAGATTTAGGACCTCTAAAACAGAAATTTAACCTCAAATAATAATTCGTCCAGTCCACCATGTTAATACAAAGAATTTTCAGAAAAAGTGCTTTAGAATATCATTGTAAATGCACGAACACTTTCCATATTAAATTACAAAAAATAAAATAGAGTAATTGAACAAAACAATTTCAAAGAAAAAGGCTTAGAGTCTGGTCATAGACAAAAACGTAGATGAATATCGGAGACTAGGATCATAGATATAATCATATTCAATACTTGTCTTAGGTATCATATAAATAGGACGTCCAAGATCTGTGTGGATATATTAAGTATGCAACATTCCCCTAGGTATAATCTGCAAGTGTATTGAAATGCGAAAATGGAATGCGGCGGCCATATGCAATTTATTTTTTCATCTTTAGAAGAGTCTTATCCTCTTTTATTCATGCACTACGAGCCAATTCATTATGTTGATTAGTTATTACTTTGCTCTTTGTATTAAAGGTATCTGATATGTACCTGATACAAATTTAATAAAAAACAAAGAATTAGAAATTCAATACCAGCTTAGGTCTCATACCACCGCTTAAAATCAATAAAATCTAAATGCCGAACATACTGCGAACGTAACTTACAGAGTATACAAAATATTATTATGGTTAACAGTAGTTAGCGAAATTGAAAAGTACCGTTTCCCGCCATTAGAGGATTTGCCTATGGTTTCCCGCGCTTATAAAACGAACTGGAATGAGGCATAATGAGGAAGTAGGTACCTACCTACATAAATTCTTACCTAAATACATAATTATAATTGAGAAAATAAAACTACTAATATTAATTCATATACGGCTTATAAAAAATCATAGTTATTCGATCGCAATTCTGTCATGGAAACTATGCTTGCTATGCTATCTATTTACCACGTGACCATAACAACATTCATCCGAATGTCAACTATTTATGAAATTATATACAATTATTTATTCCTAGCGACGAATTGTGATGGCTAATTCTCGGCCGCATATCATATTGAAAATTGTGTGAATTCACTTACCCACCCCTCAATTCACGAACTATCTCACAAACGTACACGCGTCGCAAACAAGATGGCCGCCATTTGCGTTTGACAAGTTTTGAAACTTAATTTGTTTATATCTAGTACAACCCACAAAAGTTACTCAAATTATGTGAAAATACGTCTTTATCTGCCTTATTACTACTCAGAACAATGAATATTTTCACGATTTATGTAAAAAATATACAGAATTGCACACCCTGAACCATGAACCGTATTTATTGCAGCACAGATAAAAAAAATCGATGCGTTCGGAAACAGCTACAAATTCATAGTAAATATCTTCTCGATACTTCGAATCCATTTCTGTAATGAATACCTGCCTAATCCCACGTAAGATTCAATTATAAACCTTGCAATACCCACATAGCAGTATCTAACTTCTTTCTTTGTAAACTAGTGACATAGTGATAATATTTTTTAGGTTTGGTACGTTCCGATAATAAGATTTTTCCCAGATGTCACATTTCCATTCCAATACGCCATGCGCTAGACAGAAGCAGAACCACCTTATCATCATTGACTCTCACACAAGGACTTTTTGGCGGGAAGTTGACCAGTGAAGATATCTATTTTTATTCTTTATCTAATGTGTAATATCAGTGGGTTTCTTTGATTGTGATATTACTATGTGTTCATAAACGTGCACGAGAGACGAAAATTAGAATAAAACAGTATAGCTTGACGTTTCGAGTTTTACCAAGATGTCTGGTAAAATATTCACAGCTTTACTTAAAGGACTAGGGATTCATTTTATCATGATCATCATAAGGGGTACTTATAGTTTAAATAAAGAAGCATTTTACTTAATACTGGCAAAAATGGAACTATTTTGTAGCCGATTGCTAAGATAAAAATGAAGACCACATAATAGGTATTTCTTTAGAGATTTAGGTATCTAGTACCTATCTACTTTTGACTTCAATGAACAAAAGAACACTTTGGTAGTTAGGTTACACCATAGGGTCGTAATTTTGACATTCCTTTACGTAGGAACCTCTAAATAAAACAATATTACATTATAACCTATAAATGTACGGATGCTAATACAGAAAGATAATTGAGTATGTTAGTATTTACCCATTTATATTCTTTGTTCAGTACACCTCCTTATCTTTCAAATTATAGACAATTTATTCAAACTGGAGCGGTGTTCCCACAAATTATCTTGGGCGTTCCTCTCATCTACTCCTGCCCCAAGCGTAGCGTTATTTTCTCTATGATAGCTATAGGGATTTAGCGAAGACTACATTATAGGTGTGAAAATGATACCCCAGTTATATAAATTAATTTTGATATGATTAACTCACCAGATTTTGGATCCGCCCGAGTGGATTTCTATAGCTTGATTGGATTAGTGTATTGTAATATGTATGTAGGTATACCTAGTTTCTTTTTGTTATCTGTAATATGCATGCCTGGCCTCTACACACATTCCTAAATCCGCACTACTCTATGAAGTGAGATATTTTGTTTATTTTTTTCGCCCTTTTAACTCGTCGTAACTTCTTGGTAGGTAGGTACATCCAGTAATTTCCTTCGGGCGCGACTGTGGTGTATCGTTTCGCCCACGCGATCAGTTATTCATACGGCTCTTTTACCTACACTACCCCCATGTGCAGTGCATTTGATGAGCAACAGGCCCGCACCGCAGCCAAGATGATTAAAATTCCAGAAATTTGAATAATACTTAAATAAAATCCAGTTTACTGAGCTTAATTATTTTATTTATAATTCCACAATAATTGTGAATTAAATTCAATTATCAACACATCAAGATCTTCGTCAAGTTGATTTCTATCTTCTTATTTTCGACTCGTTCGACCTTCTAGTATAAAAAGCGTTAAGGAAATCTGTGGGAACATTTTTTCAAAAAGGATTGGGCATGTAGAGCTACGCCTATCAGCAGGTATAGATTACGATTGCTGCCAATAGGCTCGTAGCTTTATTGTAGGCTTTTCGGCGGGACGTTGAATAGTGAAGTTGACAATTTTTAAAAAAAAAATATTCTTGGATAAAAATGTTTAATATTGGTGGCATATTAACTATTGCGTTGTTGAATACTCATAAATGTGCATGAGTGAAGAAAATTTAAATTAAATAGTACAACCTGACTTTTCATTTTATAACCATTATGAAGAAATACTCGAGACATGCCAAAATGGCTCCATTTGTAGCCGATTGCCAACCTAAAAAAAGAAGATTACTGAATTTATTGTTGCACCCTTCTTCACCGACAATGCTAGTGAAGAAGTCGGCGAATTGGACATTAGATTAATTGCACAAAGGGTAGAGTCTGCCATCTCAGATTTTAGTATTATCTTCTTTGGCACTCGTAGGATTGAGACAAATCTATCTTATTACGTCTCTAGAGCGTTACAAAAGAAAAACTGACGTAGGAATATACATAAACGGATGGAAACAATACCCTCCTCGCCTGGCGCAGTCAGGTAAATAGCTACCGTAGTTGTGAGATATAGGTTTAACGATTGATAAGTAATATCTTAGATAAGGATGCTGGTGAACCAATAATCAATAATAGAGAAGTGAGTCGGTCGATAACTCGCCTACAGACATTGCTTGGACATGTGTGAGTTCAAAATCGAAGTACTTATATGAGTAAAGCTATTTTTATTAAAAAGGATATTGTTTATCACGTGGTTCTTCGTGTGAACGATCTCTAAACGGCGATTTCTCCTGTGAAAAAATATTATTATTAAAGCCACCGAAGTTTATTTGTCACCCATCATACCTCTCACGATGATACGTCTCAGCTCAGTAACTACCGAGACATCTACAAACTGTATAAGATTTAAATAGATAATAAAATAGTGACTGATTATGACCAAGCCTCATACACAAATTTTAATTCTTTTACAATGGCATTACAAAGCATTTTTGCAAAGTGTACATGCTGTTGTAAAAGTATTAAGTAGCATTACATGCTGTTGTAACTGGTTTAATCCATTCTATGAATTTGGTGATTAGGGGTTTAAAACTATAGTTTCAATCATGTTAAGTCGATGATTTAGGCAATAATGATTATAATCCGGCACCATCCAACGCCTACCCAGGGCGGTTTAATGATTTGTCAACAGTTTACGTGGCAGCAAATAATGGCATCGCGACGCTGGTGACGAAATGACCTTATTAGTAGAAGGAAAGCGGGTCTCACTGGGTAATATTTGTCTGGTATCGAATTATGTTGATCGGTTGAAGCCGTCATGATGGAAATCAAAGCGGTTTTCTCACGTGGTGATTGCTATAAAAACTGCCTTTCATTGCCAGTATCGGGGGTTACATTTTCCGAGGAGCCACCTACATTGCGCAAGTAATACAAAATACGCTTCATAATACGCGCATGTTTTAAAAAGTTTTCATAAAGCCTTAATTCCGCCATTATAGTTTTCTAAATAATCAACGAAAGGAATAGTAAGAAGTTGCTCTCCGCTCTGGAGTAACTTGTAATAAACCCCTTACCCTTTTATGATACTTTTCGTAATGGTGATCTTCTTGTGAGCCGTTCTGATGGCTTCCCATTTTTATTACTGCTGAAAAATTTATAAAACATACATTAATTTTTAAGACCTGGTAAGCGCAGTTGGTATTGACCCCGCCTTCTGTGCCGTGGATACCGGGTTCGAATCCTGGTTGGGACAAACTTTGTGCAATGTGCACGAATGTTTGAACCCGAGTCATGGATATTTAATTGGCAGAGTTCGTAGTTTTTTGGAAATCGAGAGCGTTCTTTGACACTTTGATCACTTTTCAAGACATTTACTTAGGTTTTCACTTTAAATGTATCGATATATAACTTACTACCTTTTTGTTCATCGCGCCGACGCTTCTGCTCTAAAATCGCCGATTCTTCTGCTCTGTCCTAAATGTAAAAATATTTAATTATGTTAAGAAATAAATCTGAGCAATTTATAGGGGTTCGAAAATTCAAAAATTGTGAATGAAATAAAATCGATAGATTTTTTCTACTAGGATAGTATTTATGTGCTTTTTAAACGTGCAAGAATTTTATATACCAGCGTCAAATGCGAAATTGCAGAGGAAGTCCATTTTAATTAATTCCATTTGTTCTAACGTCGCGGAGTGCGCGTCACTTACCCTCTTGCGGCTCATCTTACGTTCTTTACGCTCATCGCCTCTCAATTTAGCTTTTCGTTTTTCCTTCTCTGGTGAACGTTCCTCTATTTCTTTGCTACCCTGCTTATGCAGAAACACAATATTAATATCCATACTATATTTCTTATAGCATTATGAATTTGATATATTATAAATTATTACATATTTTAAACTACTAACTCGGACAATGACATATGTTTATAAATTAGAGTCAGAAGGGACTAAGAACAAAGGCACCTCGCAGTAAATCTGTTTTGATATTCTTGTTTTGCTTATTACATGCACACTCTTACATCCTCATCATCTTCTTCATCATTATCTTCCGACTTGATTTAGTATTCTTAATCAGTAGTAATTCTCTTCATATTCACAATATTAGTAAATCAGGAGCTAATTTATGTTGCTCTGGTTTCATACTGATGTGGTTTTGCGCGTTGAACAAATAATTAAACGAGTTTGAGATTCCATGTGAAAATGCTTATTGAATAATTGTAGTCCAAATGTTCAAACAATGATTGTAGCGAATATTGTAGGTTCAACTCAGAAAAGCCACCAGCAGACGTATTGTAGATCGGCCTATCCTTCATTCTTCTATCCTTTACCATATGATGTAGCCATGTAAGTTTCCTGCAGTTGTTATGTTGTTTGTTGAAACTTATCTCAGGACATAGTTTTCTTCCGTACATTTCGATATGTTGTCCTTGTGGAAATGCTATTCCACCAATCCATCTAGGTTGACACTTTATTCAGAGGACCTTTTGACTCTCATATTCTAAGATAATAATAAACCTTACCGTGTTCGAATCGGACTGGGCTGAATGGACTAACGACTCACGCGCTTATTGAATTCCTTTGTACTTTGCACATATTTTACTTTAACAATATATTTATATTTTGAGTAGGGTGATTGTCTTGCGTGCGAAGTTTGAGATTTTCCTTCTTAAAGTCTTGATATGAAGACAACTCATCTTGAATTTCCTTTTGAGATAGCAAACATTTTCTTCTTCTTTAACAATGAAATACCAACAGCAATGAGCGGCTCGCGACGTATCTAATGGTCCAGTCCGTTATTATTCCATTTTTGATTCGGTCGAAGTATTTGAGTGAATAATATATTCAGCCACTCTCCATTTATTACCCACAATTTACATATATTAAATTTACGTAACTATTTCTTATCCAAGTTTTCCTTAATTGATGTGCGATCAACGATATCGAATCAGCAAAATGTATTAAGCTGCTGTTTCTTCATACTGTAACGACGGCGGCAGGACTCGGCTGAATTTTTACAAATACATTATTATAGATTAATCAGTTCTTCAAAAAATTGTTTATTTTTATTTTGTTTGATTGATTTTTTTTACGTTTATTTAGCACTTTAGTCTTTGTTTTAATCACTGGTCTTGAGGCGATAGTCCCGGTGGTCTTGATCACTGGTTGGTTTTTGGTTTTTCCGTTTAATGCGGCACTGTGGTCGGTGTCCAGCCCAATCCTAGTCCGGCGCGAGCGCGACGCAAGGTCGGTTTATCACAACAATACTCACCTTGCCATTGCCGCTGTTTTCAACTTTGCGACGCTTCGTATCTGTAAAGCACATATTGTGTTATAATGATTGTAATTTCCATGCAAAGGCAAAGCACAGGGATTTTTTTTTTATTTGTTTAACTGTGGTTATTTCGTCAGCCATGTAGGCATTTCATATTATGGTCAAGTCAACGAATACCAAAAAGGTGAATGAATTGCAGCATTAGGTTATGGAATGAAGTATTAAACAATTTATTATTAAAAACGGACTTACCTCGATCTACATCGTCGGGTATGTTACGTTGCTCGTGCGGTGGGGATACAGTCTCCAAATAGCGCTCCTCCTATATAAATATTATAAATCAAAATCTGTACCTATATGTGTATTTATTTATTTGTATGAACTATGGCAAGATCCCCCTCACTTTGAACGAAGGCCCATGTTGAACAGTGGTTAAAAAGGGCTGGTATAACTATTAATTATATGTATAGAGAAACAAGAGTCATTAGAATAAGACTCGGCTCTACATGAGATCTCAACTTTTTACGGCGAAAGAGGACTAGTCTTGCCAAATTATTCCCATGATATGTTTTTGGAATAATAATTAACTGTATTCCTTACCCTATGTGATCGTTCTCGAGGCGATCTGTCCTTACTTCTGACTTCTTCTTTACTTCTTTCCTTGAGTGAACTAAAATAATACATTTGTATTAGAAACATAATGTAGGATATTCTCTGTCTTTTTATATTATTAGAAGCAGAGAAAAATTTAGACATACGATCGCGATTCGCGCTTCGATTCCTTGTCACGATCCGACTCTTCACGGCGTCTATCACTATTCCGGGACTCCCTTTTCTCTAAATCTGAAAATAAAATACGCACCTCTCGATAAATACTTTATAACAACGCGAACCGCGCGTTGGGGGTCAAATACCGGTTATACATGTCGGCCTTCGTATTGAGAGAAAAACTTCTGACGCGTGACTCGTATTTGGGTTTCGAAAAAGGGATTTAATTTAAACTGTAGACCAATTTATAATAAATTAAGAACAATTAAGCCCCGCTTCTATACTAGATTTGAAGCTACATCATTATAGTCGATTTTGTAAAAATGCATTCCTAAAAAGGTTCACAGAAATTACAAGACCATAAAAAAAGATAAGGCTGTTCGAAAGTGTGTACACAGCTTTAAATATAAATAAATATCGAACACACCAACCATAAGGTCCCACATGAAGAAAAGCTTGTATTATGGGTACTGTACAATGGACTGAGGGCGAACCCATCATATAATAGTTATATGCATCCACGAGTCGGGTACAAACATTCGTGCTTATCGCACAAAGCTTGTCCCTACCAGGATTCCAACGCGGGACCCTCGGCACAGAGAGCCGGATCAGGTCGCAGGTCGCTTTAGCTACTCACCGACGGGCTGCGGTGGCGAACAGGCGGGCTCGGGCTCCTTGCCGGCCGCGTCGGGCGCCGCGCCGCCTACCTTGTGCTTGTCTCCCACCTGCGAGATTAGCCCATCAACATCGAAATCATTCTTTTCTTTATTTATGTACCCTGAATTGTGATTGTGATAAAACGGAAATTGAGGGTTTTTTTCTTTTTCTACCTATTAGAGCTAAACATATCTTGGGGTGTCCGATATCTAAACAAAGGCGTGATAAATAAGTGTCTTGGGTACTTTTCACAGTTTTTAAGACAGTGAGTTGAATGAAGTTCAATAGGATCGACAAAGGGCTGAGGCCAGACAATACCTAATTTTTGATTATTACTCCTGCAAATTGTTGCAAGAATTACAATATTCCGATGAAGTTTTTGAAGTGTCTTTTTATGTCTCACCTGATGGAAGTCGCTTTCTCTCATCATGTGAGGGGCCTTCTGCCGCAACTGACCGCTGTAACCCGTGGCGAGTATGTAAAGATCTTGTCTTTGTGCTTTTTCTTCTTCTTTTACCTACAACATTGCAAGAACATAATTTCCATTACTTTTGTCGGTAAAACATGGCCACAGCAGTCAAGAGGTCTGTGGTGATATCCAGGAGACTCCTTTTCCACAAAAAAAGGAAAATAAATAATCATGATGTTATATATTTTTGTTTTAAGACATACCTTATCAATCTTCCGTTCGATGATCTGTGCCAACTTTTCTAAAACTGGAAAATGTGGCAGCACTCTTATAAGCACAATTAGCGCGTTGCGTATTTGCACATAATCGCCCGAGTCCAAGCACACCACCATGGCTTTTGTAATTTTATAATGCCACTTGTGACATACATGCCTAAAATAAATTGATAACATATAGAACAAAGAATAGTAAGTAATACGCACAAAAAGTATTTTTACATCTTAATGCGCCCGTCTCACCATTTATATGATAAATGGTCTATACAAATTTTGTAAAATACTTTTTGGATAGGGTTTATCAGCACATTGTGATATGTCTTTAGGCTATGGAAATATTTAGCTGAAACTACGGTCCATCATTGGCTGCAAACATGGCTTCACAAAATATAAATAATTTCCTTTTTTTCTTGCACGCGGAGTTTCCGTTAGGTCTGTCCCTAACCAAACCCAAAAAACAATATGATGCTAAAAACACGTGAATCTTATGTTATTCACCTGTAGTTTTCATATCCAACATGGTCGTTGGCCTCTGTGAACTGGTTGGACACTCGGTACTTGGTGACGAAGCCCGGGTAGTGCGCGCACTCGCGGTGGAAGGCCTGCTTGTCGCCGTGCCAGCGCATGGCGGTGCTCAGCACCTTGCACAGGAAGGTGCCGTAGCGCGCCGCCTCGCCCTCCGTGCACGACATCACCGAGTATGTTATGTCACAAAACAGCTGGGGAACAAAAATTCATGGTTGAGCAAGGCATTGACAGCTAATCTTCTTTATGCATTTCGCATTTAGTCACTGTCAGTTAAGTAATAATTAATGTTCAAGTTTGAATGCTTCAAGCACACAAAGGGTAGGCTTAATATATCCATAATGTAACTCAAGATGAGATTCCAAAATGGTGTTTAATATGGCGTACTACAATTTCTCCGTGCGCTATATTTCCATATAGTACTAATATAACTGGTTAAAAACGACGAATACTCACTCTATCATAGCACAAAAGTGTAGAGAAGTTGGGTGTCTTGAGCGAGTGGACAGTGTGAACGAACTCCGCGCAGTACAAGGCGTCGGCCGCGGTGAACACGCAGCGCGGGAACAGGCACAGCTGCATGAGCCGCGTCACGGTCTCGTTCTTGGCGGACTTGGCCGCGCGCGCCGGGAACCAGCCGCTGCACTCGCGCTGCAGCCGGCACAGCACGCGCGACACGTGCTCCTGCTGCCGGCGACGTTCCTCCTACACGATTTATACAATTTGATTTCAAAATGTTGGCCTACCTGGTGGTTGCAAGAGTCGCGTTAATTCGTAGGCCTCAAGTTGCTAACAAAATCGACCAATGATCGAATAGCAATCGCAAAGTAAATGGTGCTTTTGAGGGTATACATGAACTGTAAAAAGTGCCAGTTACAAAGGCATTGCCATTCGGTTATGAGTCAATTTTGTTAGCAGACTTGCGACTTTGGGTCAGAGGCGAGTGGTTTATTAATAAATCTTCTGTAAAAAAAAATAAAGTAACAACCCAGTCTAGGTATGTACCCAACTCCCTCGGCAACTTTTTAAGGATTTCAAGCCAGTACAAGTGAAAAGTAAGTTCAGACAATAGCATTAGCACACAACAACTTATCCTCCATAAACACAAGCAGTAGAAAGAACATAGTTGACCTAACCTGTAGTTTATCAATAAGGGCATTGAATCGTTCCTGTTCTTTCTTGCCCTTTGACCCTTGGGACATGTCCTTGGCCGCACTAGCAGCTGCTTTATTTAATCGATCGATTTCTCTATCGTAACTCTCCTCTGGGACTCGAAGATCATACATAGACAAGGACCTAAAAATTAATGACAAAATTGATTAAGTAAAATAGATACTCCCTAGTAGAATTTTGTAAATGGAACACAAAAGTTACTTACCAAAAAGTAACATAAAACTCAGGTGAAATGTCTTCCCACACTTTAGCGGGTAGCATCGGCGTCACAGATTGGACAATTGGTTCCAGAGCTTCCTTCGATGCGATACTGTATCTCTCAACACTCTTCTCCTGCGAGTCTGACTTGTCCGCAGATTTACGTAATGCGTCAACTCTCGTGGCAATTTTTTGAGCTAATACTGGGCGATGGAGGAAAAACGCCACATCTGCATCCACGTGGTAGTCTCTGAGTAATTCCTGCAAATATAGTCAGTATAATGAATTTTGCCATGCCTTATTCTAACACTTTCACACGAAATACTTATAATAATAATGATAATTCCAGCCCTTTTTTAATGTCCCACTGTTGGGCACGGGCCTCCCCTCAATGCGAGGGGGATTAGGCCATAGTCCACCACGCTGGCCCAGTGCGGGTTGGCGGACTTCACACATCTTTCGAGGGATTCTCTCAGACATGCAGGTTTCCTCACGATGTTTTTCCTTCACCATATAGCAAGTGATAATCATGGTTGAAAATGAGATTCGAACATGAAATCATAGAGGTGCGAGCCGGGGTTTGAACCTGCAATCCTCGTTACCGAGGCAAGCGTTCTACCAACTTGGCTATCACTGCTTTACACAAAATACTTATTGCCTAAGAAAAATACTAATTTACCTGCAAAGGTGGCAACCTGGCAGCATACTCTTCAGGTGCATGGGAAGAAGCTAAGAATGTGCCAAGTTGTACTAAAGCATCTTGGCACTGATCCGCCAGTCGACCGACCACTTTCAGTTGGGATCCGGGTGGTTCACCAGGTATGTTCTCTTCTTCATATTCTATGAGGAAAAGAATCAGTTCTATAGTGTAGTAGTGGTGACAGAGGTTTATTTACAATATTGGAATATTAAATATATATTTCATACCTTTCCAGACACAACTATGGCGTTGCTGAGCGGATAGTATGCACAAAGAGATATCCAAGTTGTTCCCAACAATAGCTTCCTTCAATCTCGCCGACGATCTTTTGGTGTTGCGCACTTGAGAGAAATATCCGGCCTGTTAAACAATATGCTTCAGTTTTATTCATTTACTACAACATTGTCTGAAATTCTACACTACCCAATGTTTGAGATCACTTATTTAGTTTTCATACAAAGTTAACAAAGAATTATGAATTAATTTCAATTTTTTGTGACGAGTGTATGTCAAGGATATAGTGGTGTGGTTATAACTTACCTCTCCTTTGAGCAATTCCCCGCCAGCCATTGCTTCCAACTGATCGGATGTCATCTCCTCTGCGGCTTCTATTCCGGCCATCTTTTGGACTATTTCTTTTAGAATTAGTAAGTCATGGCTGAAAGCATTTTTAAACTTGTATACTCAGTCAATTATTGATGGTTCACTATGCTAAATAAAGGCAGCCCTAGGCCGTATTCCAGTATTTAGTAGAATGGCGTAAAATTGTGCCTCATAAACTTTCGTGCCACAAATAGACTTCGGTTCGTTGTAGTATAATACAATATGTTACGTTAGGTGTATTCTTCCCGTGACAGCTAGGTAACGCGACTGGCCTAAGACTATGTCATCGGAAATATGAGCGGTGTTACTTCTATTGAAGATCGTGACGTAGTCTTGCGACATCGTCGGAGGAGAATACTTGGCGTAGCAATTATTGTAACATGGTTTAGCCATCTGAAGTATTATTTATAACTCGTATCAATTAGTGTAAAATATTTGAGCAGGTGAATCACTACGTCATACGGGTCACTATCAAATATTGTATACTATAATTGTTACACTTTATATTATGGGCCAAACGAAATTTAAGATGGTGAAAATAACCTCTGCTGAGCCTTGAGCCTGTTGGCGACGAACTGCAAGAGCGCGGTGAGCTCGATGTTGTGCTTCTTGAAGGCGGCGCCGGCGAAGGCGGCCAGCGCCTGCAGCCACGGCGCGTGCGCGGCGCCGGCGGCCGCGCGGCTGCCCGCCAGCGCCTCCAGCAGGCAGTAGCCCAGCACGTCCAGCGACAGCGACGTCAGGTACTTCAGCGACTCCACCACCGGCCCGATCAGGTTGTCGTACGATTGTATCTAGCGATACATCAAAAACTTTGAGTATTTTGGTTTTAGTCTTGTAAAGTATCTACCCTATTGACCGATTATTGTTAGCGGATGATCTCACGAGGCAGATGCTTGCAGTCACGTACAAAGTATCTGCCTCGCAAAGCTTCTCGCTCACACATGCGCAGTTCATCACGTTGCTACACTATACCTGTAAAAGCATATAGTCGAAGAGGAACGCCGGCGCAGCGTGCGACAATTTGCCAATCAGTCGACCTTGCGGCTTTATATTCTCTTTGGAGACACGTTTCATAATATGCTTGATTCTCTGCAACGAGTTGCCGCGGACGCGCATCAGCGCTGGCATTTTCTCAGAGGCTTCGTTCTTCCAACGAGAATACAGACAGTATCTAAAAAAAAAAAATGAAATACATTAAACAAAAGTTTAAAGTCTTTAAACTGACTTCATTAATTACTACTGCAGTTGACTAACTTTATTTAGATGTAATAAGGTACAAAATTATGACGCTGTTTCAAACAAAACAAGGCGAACATTTATATAGACAATAGCTACTAACAACATCAGTGAATTAATGAGAGGTGATGATCAGAGATGTGTCGTACTGTGATTGGCATTAGTTTCATCTAACGAGACAAAATTGGTCATGGCATATTTTACCTGCACTGATATGGATACAACTTCACCAATGTATAAACTTCCTCAGCCATACAACAGTTGCCTTCCATCAATGTTAGAGATGGCAATATAGCAGTGTCCAATACTGTGAGCGTTTCGAAATGTAAAGGATCTTCCTTCAACGAACGAGCAGTTCTTAACAATCGAATAATCTAGAAAAGGAAACAAGCCATAAGATATTGGGATACGATTTTATACATTATGTATTAGTAGCTAGATTACTTACTTTGTACATAAGAATAGGGTCATGATGAAGCGACGGTCCTAGTAAAATAAGAGCTGGTATGACGGTTTCTTTCAAATCCTCAAACGTATGGCACGCGGCCGGAGCTAGGCGCGACTTTAGTGGCGGGATCATTTTGCCTACAATTTTTGGGGCGATGCGACATTTACTGTAAAAGAGGTATTATATTATTACAGATGCGACTTGCGACTCGTAAAATATGTCCATGCATATAAGGATAATGGTATCAAGTAACTTTTTACGTAGCCATAAATATGATATTATTATAAAATATTAAAACATAATGCATAAAAAAAATTAAAAAAGGCCAGGAAAATTTTGGGGAAATTCACATGTAAACTTTGTTATTGTGCATCTTTCTGATGCCCACTGCACTGCTTTAAAAACTAAAAACGGTGACGGAGAACATCGTGAAGAAACCTGCATGTCTGAGAGAAACCCTCGAAAGACATGTGAAGTCCGCCAACCCGCAATGGGCCAGCGTGGTGGACTATGGCCTAATCCGCCTCTCATTAAGGGGAGGTCCGTGCCCAGCAGTGGGACATTAAAAAGGCCTGGTATTGTTATTTGTTATCTTTCTGATAATTTAGTAAGTCCACATGTTGGCAGCAATAGGTTCATGCAGTTCAGCTGTATAACATGTATAGAGCAATGGAATGTATGGGAGCAGTAGTCAGTTGACCTGCGGTAGAGCGGGTCGAGCAGCGCGTGCAGCAGCGCGGCGAGCGCGGCGGCGGGGCGCGGCGGCGGCGCGGCGGCGGGCAGGCGCGCCCACAGCGCCGCGAACTCGCGCCACGCGCTCACCTTCAGCAGCGCCTCGCACAACACCAACTTTTGGTTGCTCCAGTATTCCTAAATAACATTTATCATATTTATTCACCAGATATCGCTCCCGGGTCCTCTTCGACCATCGCTACCATCGATTTTGATCTACAGTTCGTCCCAAATATGGTGACCTTATGTACCTTTCTTAAAAGTCTAACCATGAGATTTTGAAGACCATGTTTCAATTGGTCCAATACTTTTTCAACTGTAATGCTTAACAGACACTGACAATAATTGTAAAAACACTGTTTTTTATTCAGAGATGACTAATTAGCCTATAGCACCATTTTCTATTAATTGTCAGTGTATGGATGGACCACATACAGTTCTATGAGTTAAAGGCCTTCCTTACTTCCGGAGAGAGATAGGGCACCGTCGTCATAGACAATCATGACAAAGTATGATAATATTATAAAATCCCATTTGCGAAGATTTGTAATTAGAATTGGATTATAGAAAATATGTTAAATGTAATTTGTTATGAAAATTCACATCTCTATTAACAAATGTAATTTTAAATACACATGGATACTAACGCAGTTATTAGAAACTAGATGAACATACTAATGAAAGGAAAATAATATACCTGAGGATCACCTTTCTCTTCAACAATCTCGGATGGTCCATTAGGTTGGTTTTGAGACTTAGTTGATACAATGTTTAGTCTGCGTATGTAATCCTGAGCGCTTTTAAGATCTTTTTCTGCCTCTTTCGCCATTATTGAGTCATCTGGCCGTAACTGAGAACAAAATTACAATGGAATCTTACTCATGCAATGTAGCTAATAATACAAGTGTAAACTAGGTATAAAATTATATGCCCATAAAGAAAATAATTCAATATAATAAATTTTAAGAAAAACTGAATACTTACCCAAGGATAAATATCATCTAATGAAATAATTTGATATTGCAAAAGTAAAGCTATAACAGTCATGATGGGTGGTGGTTCCTTATAGTTCTCAAGCATTTCCATGTTTCCTAACTTGAAACCTAAAACTTCTGAGATAACTTGAGGATCAACCATGTAATTCTTTATGAGGGATATGAACAACTGATCCAAGTGAGGGCGAGCCTCAAAGGATTCTAGGATTATGTCAAGCACTCTGTTCGGATCCAAATTGAAACAACCTGTAAGAAAAAGTTTTATGAAATAAGAACTCCATTTTAATAATAACATTATGGGCAAATATTTTAGATTAGGAACAAACCAATAAGTGACTGAATAATTTCCAACAAACTCTTCCATTCTGTATCTTCATTTACATCTTGATTTAACTCAACTATTAACTTAGCATATCCTTCACTTTCTTCTCTAAACAAATTGAATTTGCGTTGCTTATAACTGAAATAAAATAATGGTTTTAAATGTATAATGCAGTAATCCATACAAATAAATAAAATTGGAGTGTCTGTTTGTAATATTAAAATAAACGCTTTTTACTAAGGGCAATTCGATGTATACATGGTATATATACCAAAACAATTTTTTTTACATTTTTTGTTTGCCTGTTTGTTTCGGCTAATCTCTTTTTTGTTAAATACCATGCAGACAAAGTCGCGGGTATCAGCTAGTTTACCAATATAACTATTAATACTTACTACAACTTAGTCTTGATTTTAATGAATTTTGTATAAAAGTTTTTATTTTTCAATGTCCCTACATCTTGCAGTGTGTCAATTTCAAGTCTCTCTTTCAGCAATTTGTCAGTAATAAAAGACTCTAGCGCCCTGACAATGTAGCAGAAGTTGTTGCGCTCTTCGCTCTGCACATCGGTGCATGTTTCTGCATCCAGGATGCATACTACATCTAGTATGATGGATGGTATATCAGCATGCAACACCTATCAAACAGAAAGTCAGCATCTACTATATTAAGTATATACAATGGAAACTATACAGTATACATATTTAAGAATGAGATTACTCACATTAATATCCATAAGTGCAGACAAAACAGCTTCCTTTTTAAGATTCCCACGTAAGCCACAGAGCAATAAGTCATATATTGTCTGAGATAATCCTGAAAGTTTCCCAGACTTCGAAAAGAGTGGACTTTTTTCTTCATCTTTGATAGATTGAGTCACATATTTAATACTGTAAGGAAGATGAATTATATAGTTTTATAAAAGTTCTTCCAATGACTATTTAAGGTTGATCATAAGAACCAACAATAACATTAATTAAACATTGGCAGTACTTCTGTTTGTGCTCGAGCTGGTTTTAATTCAAAATGTAAAAGAATTATCACCGTTAACTACTATTTATATTTACGCATAAAACATACCTCTGTGGTATTAGTATTAAAATCATGAGATGAGGTTGGTATTACTATATCTTCATGTGGACAGACTAAATTCCTTAATTATAAAATAAGTGTAAGAATGATAATAAAAAATGGATTCATATACTCCCATTTTTGCTTCTCCCCATCTTTCCTTATTATGTATACGATATACCTACCTAAAATACGTCACGACAAGGTTATATGATAAACATGACAGATTTGCAAACAAAAATTATTGCAAACACATTTTGAATAATAAATGTTACTTCTTGAATTTTTAATTTACAAATGATTATACAAATCTGAAAACAATTGATAGCCGAAGTGCAAAATTTTATTGATTGCATACATATTATAGTTATACACAAAATGCATTCTTAACAAATAGTACTTACAATTGCTCCTTTCCTGACTTATCCCAAGACTTACAATATTCAGAAACAAACTTTGGAAATGATCCCATTGTGATTAGGACCTGCCAAGATTTCTGCCCAAAATTATTGTAATTTTTACCACAATCAAAATCGTAAAACACACGCTGCAGCCATGATTGATTTGATTACAGGAATTTGTCTGGTCTATGATTGCTCTCCTATAGACATGCTAGATCATGAACCTATTATTTCATGCGTTTCATGTCCTAGAGAGGGCTAGAGATATGCTATAAAATAAAGATTAAATCATGATCATGATAATAAAATGATGAGATCAAACATATTTTTTAAATCATCCCTGGAAATATTTTATTTTTCATTCATAAATAAACGTATTAAATCCTTCTATTTATTTACTAAAATTTAGACTTTGCTACTTTCTTGAGCTTATTCATAATCGAAGTAGATTTATTTTTCCATTATTGCCATTGGATCACTATGCTTTTGGCTATACGTTTCCAAACGTTTCACGTCAATATACTCGATACTGGCAAAATACATTAGTGTCTGATGCCAAAAGAAAAAATCAATCAGATGGCAAAATCATAAACATAAAAACTAACCTCTTGTTGATTTATAAAAGTAACATACAATTTATAAATTGAAGAAATGCCTACATACGAAATTGCGTTAATGATACGTGCAATGCCAAAACCAGAACTTAAAAGTGTTCTAAAACGTATATCACATGGTATATTTGATCGTGGTGGTATAATAAGAAACATAGAAAATTTAGGATTCAGGCCTATGCCTTACAAGACTACTGCTCATGGTATAGTTCACCGTGAAGCTAATTATTTTTTATTCAAAATAGATACGGCAACTAAAGCAGTTGCAGACATAAAAGAAGAATATAGTAGAGATGTTGATGTAATCAGACAGCGAGTGTTTAGAACTCAAGCGGATTGTGAACATAATTGCACTTTGGAAGAAGAACTAATGCCACCAGCATATCGCGAGGAAGTACAGAAGATGATCAAGGTTGGGAAAACACAAGTAAATCGGTTTACATATAAATTTAAGTACAACTCTGGATTGGATTATTATCCTTTTCAGAAATGAATTGTGTATTTTCTTTACTTATTTCGTTTCTAATTTGATAGTCTAATGTACCCTAGAAATGAAAATAGTTTTTAATTACAACTTAGTTTGTTAAATCTTGCATTTTCTTTGTCATATTAAATAACATCTTTTAATATAAGGTGAATGCACCACAGATCTATAGATATAATAATACCATTTTCAAATAATATTATTTTGATTATTTCTGCCTACTAGATAACACTAAATTGTCACCCACATGTCATAGTATTTTTCCAAATTTATTTTTGATTTGAATTTAATATTTTATGTTCAAAATATTATAGTAGGTATATTTTACCCTGCAGCAAGTAAATTTCATAAAAAATTGAAATGAAGTTTAGATGTAGATCAGTATGTATGTTTTTTTTATTTAATGAAAAAGCCATTCATATAAGAAATAATTCATACTATCAATATAAGTACAGTGGTAAGTTAGAAGAACTCATAAATAGGCAAATTCAGGCTGAGCAACAAGCATCTCAGGATTATTTAAGCATTGCTGTGGCATTCTTGCATCCATCTATATCACAACCTGGTGCTGGAGGGTTCTTCATGAGAATGCACCAGGAGGAACTTGGTCATATGTGTGACTTTATTCATTATCAGCTACGGAGAGGTGGAACACCATTAATAGGTGAAGTCAAAGCTCCAACCAAAATGAAAGACATAAAGTTGCTAGATGCCTTCAATCAAGCTCTTTGCATGGAAAAAAATATTACTGAGGTATTTGCTAGTTTCTTATCTGTCCTAATTTGAAATAGGAACACAATTTTCATCATTGTGTAACTTTCTCAGTTTTTAGAAGAGGCTGTATGTGTAGCAGGAGAAGTTAAGGATCATCAATTTGCTGATTTTATCACATCAACTTTTTTAATGGAGCAAATGCAAGCTGTAAATGAAATATCAAACCATATAACTAAGCTTACAAGGCTTGGAGATAATGAACATGCCCATTATCACTATGATTTGCAACTTTCTAAAGATTATCCCTACTCTAACAAAATGGATGTGACAAAAATTCATTAGGGATATGTTAAATGAAAATTAATTATATTTCTAATTATGTCTTTATTTAGTATCATTTACAATTGCTGAGTTTCATCAGACAGCATTTTAATAATATTATCTATTTCACATTTGTTCAATGCAGAGTATAGTAGTTGTGCTGTTTCAGTTTTGTTGGTATCATGGTGCAGAGATAGAGCATTTTTATCCAAATACCACTGCACTATGGTCTCTGTAAAACAATGCCAATTACTATTATACTGGGCACACCCCCTCAAGTCACAGGGAGCTTGAGCGACACTCCATACTTGCCCAGTGCACTTTGGCGAACTTTACACAACTTTTGAAAGGAATGCTGTTTCCTTGAAACTCATACAGCAAGTGATACGCATTATTGGAAATGAGATCCGTCCAATTATTAAATTAAATAATACTTTAGTCAAATGTTCGTACCTACCAACGAGTTCATTGAATTGAGTTTCTTCTGTATTGTCTCTTGATCCCCAAACGCGAGCATAGTCTTTGCATAATACAGAACCCTCTTCATGTACTGAATTATCCAAATCTAACATGCTGTAAAAAAGTATGGCACAAGATAACTTTTTCAGTACCTTACGAATTTAGATACCTACTTTTTATTAGGTAGTTATCTACAAACCTGATAGCCTTATACAAAACTATTTCTTTATTCTTCTGATATTTTGATTTAAATAAGCTTTCTATATTTCTAAACGATTTCACACAGCAATCACCAGGAATGTCTGGAATCATATCAATAAAAAAATCCCATAATCGTAAAAGTAATGCTCTAAGTTTAGTATACTTACGCCAATTCTCAAAAGAGTAATGGCGTACCTACCAACAACCCAATGTTTCACACTCTTCACACACACTTTTTATATTTTCTATCGCTTCAGCCTGCCTCAGAGCTGGGTAAGAAGGTCTCAGCTTGAGTAGCATTGGAGGAAAACATTACTTAGATTCTAGGCAGTCTTACATGTTGATAGAATCCTAAAATCGCATTAATGCTAAACCTACCGCAGTCAACCTCTACTCGAATATTCTTCTCAACTGAGCAGTTCGATACAATATTTCGAATAACTGCAATAGTTGACACATTATCAGATTTGAACACTGCCAGGCCGCGCCTGTAACAAATTGTGAAAAGTATACTTACCTATCAAAAATATTGCACTCTATAACAATTAGAAATTATAATAGGTCGGATCGCAATGAATACTTACTGATACTGACAAACCAAAATTGTCCCAAGCAAAGTTTGAGATCGCACGAAAGATATATTTGCAGCTGGTCTCGGCAAATCACCTGGCAAGGCTTCGGATAGCCAAGATGTCATTTCGGCCACGGAAAAGCTCCCTTTCACTTGGAGCTGACAGCAAGCCCTAAAAGACGCCTACGAGTTAGCAATAGGAAAAGATACTGAATTAGTAGCCAAGTGTATCTAGCCTGCTTAAATATAAATAAATTGATGTGCAGCTGAACGTATTGTGGGAACTTTACTTGCCTTGAATACTGCTCGCAGTCGGTTTCTACATCTTCATGTTGAGAGTAATATGGTAGTGCTGGTAATGTTAGAGTGATCAGTCTAGCAACTCTTGGGGCGCCTGCTGGTAATGCATAAATTAATACTCGCCTACCCCGCATTCTTGAATTTAAAGACGTGTCGGATGTATACCGCATTTTCACCCAAACTCTTCTAGTACCGGCTTGACATCGAACTGTGGCTAGCAAGTCAGGTGTACTTCCCTGGAACATAAGACTAGCTTCGTTCTAACTACCCACAACCTTCCCGTGGTGTTAAAGATTAATCTAAGCATGTACCTGTGAAGAACAGATGCTAAGAACGGCGGCAGTATCTGTTTGCATGTCCAGCTTCATGTTGCAGTAAATAAATAGTATGTCCAATGGCACAGCGGACGTTATTCTAGCCTCTTGCCACCCATCGCTTGTTGCACCTAGTAACTACGTAGGTACAACAAGAGAGTTAAATAATGCAGTTTAAAAAAATATAAATGTACATGTTACTAGCAGCATACTTCACACTGAACGTCCAGTAAGGGTGGTGCAGACAACCCAGCAGTTGTTAACGTACGCGTATTTCTCTGATATTTGTCTCGTTCATTTGCAGTTTGCTTTTCCAATCTGGCGACCTCTGCTCTGTTAGGAAAAAGTTTAGGTAGACAACCTTAATTTTTCGGCTCTACGAAAATCCAAAGATTAGCATTGTATTCATAATCTTTTAAAAATCCAGGTTTTTTTGCACTTACTCTAACTTCGCACGTCTAGCTGTAAGCACTTCATGAGGAACGTTAGCCCCAGATACCAAATAGCTAGGTCTAAGAGCAAATATTCGTCCCGAAAAAGTAGCCGCTAATAATTCAGGTTCTTCAGTACCCACACATCCGCCGGTTACTGATGTTACGGGCTCCCCAGAAAACTGTAATTACATTTTTTTTATTATTTAAACCTACCTGTATTTTCTGCATACAAAAATATCGATATAAGGTTCATAGGTAGATACCGCCATTTTTGTTTTTTTTGTCGGTCTGATGTCGTTCGCACATCATAGGAAATCTACTGGGCCCCAAGTCTGCTAATTTTTAATAAAAACGATCCTTTTTCCGTGACTGGACAGATTTTGATGAAATTTCTAGGTTATATGATAAATCTAAAATTGTAAATCGTATATCGTTATACAAACGTAGGTGTATTTGAGACGTGGTTTTTCGCGTAGATTTTCGATGTCCATTAGATACAACTGTATAGAGCCGTCGTGGCGACCAACGCTGAGGTGAATATTCCCGTTACTGAAGAACCAGCCCAGACATACAACAGATCCCAAGCCTCTACCATCCATTAGGCACATGCTGGATAATGTAGACCTATAAAGAAATTAAAAAAATATAGTAACAAGTCATGTGACTAATGTAGGTTTTACCTACCTAGGTACATCCCTTACAGTCGGTAGGTACAGCTAAGTTGATACCTACTAGGTCATAAAGTACTCACTCTTGGAAGGCAATTAAACCCACAGATCCGTCACTAGCTCCATAAAAAGCAAAAATATCCGCCGTGTGCGTCGGCGGTACGGCAAGACGAGATGGGCCCGAGGATAATGTTGTTCGTGACACTAGCTTCCCATTTTCTAAAATTATAGCTCCTCTGTTTGCGATTAGCAACAGCAAACGAACTCGGGTGCTCTGTATCATCAAAAATGGGAAATAGGTGGAGTAGTTATAGTTGAGTGTTTAACTGTTTGAAAATTAAGCTTTAAATTGTGGCCATCCTAAACGATTATGGCTTTTTATACGTCTTAATTTTTCTGCAAAATTTAGGAATATTTTCTTAAAAATCATAAACACACTATTTTTATCAGAACCTACGAATAAATATACATAGCTCGTTGGTTTTAGCATTTTTTTACAAGGGTCACATGACCGTATTTTTATTTATTTAAACGTTATCATCGAATTTTATGGAAGTTACTGGAATTTAAAATGAAAGAACTATATTGTTACCTAGCATCATATTAAACTAATGAATAATTTAAGATAGTTTTTTTCAAACACAGTCAAATAGCCTATTATATGATAACTTTGATAATACATAGGGAGTGGTTCTTACGCACATTTGGAGCACCGAAGGCGGCAATATCAAGAACTCTATCTTCACACGTATACGAATGGTATTCACGCAGATCCCTGTAATAGGTTACAGTTCGACCACTGCATAGAATCAAATCATTTCCAAGTATGCACCTGAAAAACATGCAGTCGATCGAGAATCCTTCATAGCATTTCGGGATGTCAGTTGGAGTGGGTTTGAAAACTGGTTAGTACTAGGTACCCAATCAATCACATATTTATTCTAATCTAACGACGCTCGATAAATCTGGTAGGTACCTACCTCCTTAATTATTAATTTTAAATTTTATCGGTACCTACTTATTATACAGGCTGGAAATATTAGACAGGATTGAAGCTACGCTGGCCTTAGGGGCAAAAGATAAGGTTATTTTCCGAATACTATATTTGCGTTGCTTCAATCCTTAAGGATGGAAGTTGCCTTTACTGAGTCGTCTTAAATTTCCACCTGTATTGGTAAACTTTTTTTGAAGTCAGTTAAAAATACTTGAATTCAGAAATTCAGTGTGGCCACATTAAAACAAGCCACATCAATAGGTCAATAAATAAATAAATAGTAACCTACATAGAGGTGATAGTTTCCGACAGGGAAGTTTCGATGGTTAGGAATACTTTGCCTTTTCTCGTGTATCCTTTGACTTCGTTGCCTGATGCTGTAAATATTTTATCCGCTTGTATACCTGTAATTAAACGCAATTAAGGACAGCAAAGTAGGTGAGTTTACAAAGTAAAGCAACGAACACAAAGTGAGTTTTCAGGCTCCTGTCGATATATTCTGTGCAGAGTTGCCTTCTTACCTATTCCAGATGCCAGCTGCACAGAAGTGATGGGCTTCCCCGGTAGTGTTTTGAATTGAACAACAGGCTCTTCGTCTTTTATACTTAAACATTGTAGAACACCGTTCTTGTCACCGATCGCAAACTAAAACGAAAGTAGTAGATAAATTACAAGCGAAACGAAGTATTTTCTGATAATAATTAGGTATTAAATTACCTTTTGATCAACCTTTTGCCCAGAAGGTGGTAACATTTTTAATGTATCAGGATACGTAATCCCACATAGTGCATAGTCAATGCGTGATAAATCATAATTCATTGCTTATTTAGAATATTATCAAACAATAAGAGTCGTACCACCCATGAACTTTAATCAAAGACTAATCGATAGTGCCTTGGAAACGATAAAGCAAACAAAAATGTAATAAAGCAATCCGGATCCGGATCATGTATTCCTTGTGTGTGTTCCGGTTCCTATGTTTCTTCTATCTCGCTAAAGGTCAGTGCCTTTCGTTAGCATTAGTACTAAGTTCAATGAATACGTCGAGCGACGATAGTGAGAACGCAAGTAACAATATATCTGTGTAATATACGTACTAAACTTGGAAATAGGTATATGGAAATCTATTCCGGTCACTTGCCGCTTCGAACTTACTGACCGGGTTACACGTAGTGCACACTTATTACTAAGTAAAGTGTAAATTAATGACGACCAGCGAGCGGATATATATAATGACAATATAATATTTGTATTCTCCATATACGATATGAGTCTACCCCGGCAGCAGTATTTGTGGTTGATAGCTAAAAAATGGTGACATATGTCACCCAGGTTGACATTCCTTCATCCATCATTTTTGTGTCAAATAACATAACCTATATTTTCCAATGGTATTCGTGTTCAATATTCTATAAATTAATAAAAATATCACAGCTGTGATACGATAAAAATGGAAATCGATAAAGAAAATGTTGTTCAAGCAGTGGTTATCATGGACACTTTTAATAATCACTTTGCGCCCATCAGTAAGAACAAACCAATGGTAAGTTATTAATATTGTTACTATTTGTTTAAATTTCTATGCAAACTTTTGTATAAAACTATATAAATAAATAATTGTATTTTTAGGGCTTAATACCTGTAGCTGGTGTACCTTTATTAAACTATATACTGGAGTCCTTAGCTCTTGGTGGAGTTGGTGAAACAATTTTATTTTGTTGTCAAGATGGACACAAAATTAAGGAATATATTCGGTACGTCCATAAATGTTATAACATTTACTTACTGTAAATTACAGCCACTGCATACCTATTAAAATAAGTCTTTGTAAATAAAACCATATACATCAATTTGAAGAGTGTGGTGGTGATTGTACCTGAGCCACAAGCATGATTGAGATAATGAAAGAATATGTATGGTTACTTGAATTTATGATTCACACTTAGAAATATTTTGTATCTGTTTTTTAACTGTTTGCTTATGATTTTGTTTTTTATGTACAAACTTAAAAAAAAATTGTAATTCTAATTAAGTATCCCTTTAATTAATACAGGAAATGTTTAGATGCAAAGGCAATATGGAGTGTATCCATGGATGTTCAAGTGTTGATGTCTGATACCTGCCAGACTATGGGGGATGTTATGAGAGAAATTGATGCTGCAGGGCTGATTAGGGGGTACTTTGTCTTGGCCGGTGTCAACAGCATCACCAATATTCCCTTTGCTGCATTGCTCGAACAGCACAAGTAAGTTTACAATCATTGTTAGATACAAAGTTATCTTCTGGGGCAATTTTTTTGTAGTACAAGAGAAAAATTAAATCTAGATTTAATGCTCAGTTTTAAAACCTTTTTTTTCTTTTAAGGCAAACATGTAAGAAAGATAAGGGTGCAGCAATGACACTGGTCTATAAAAAAGTATCATGGGAGCATCCTTTGATTAGCTCTGATAAACCAATCTTCTTGGCTGCAGATGCAAAAACAAGCAAAGTTCTAATGCATCAAAAATATAAACCCAAGTCTTCTGAGAGGACTATAAATTTGCCATTGGTATGTAGATTAGCATTTTATTATTTACTAACATTTATGCTCACCCAGATAGTCTTCCAAGAATTATAGTTGTCGCTCTATATTGATTTCTTACAATTATGTGAATACTACACATTGAAATAAAACAAATTTTACGAATTTTATCGCGTTTTTATTATGTTCTTTACGTTTCCGATGGTTCAGCTGCTTTATAGCAACCATTTCAGTCTTCTTGTGACAATAGTTGTTGTAAAGCAGCCGACACATCGAGAATGTAACATAATAAAAACGCGATAAAATTCGTAAAATTTGTTTTATTTCAATTGTCTCTCTATACTAAATTTCATTCAAATCCACTAATTTAAATACTTCTGTTTTAAACTGTGACTTACTACTAAATATTATTAGCTTGTCCAGTCCATACTCATAGAATTTATTGATATTTTCAGGAAATAGTATTGAATCATTCTGAAGTGAAGTTGCATCATAACTTGGCTGATGCAAACCTAGCTCTGTGCTCACCTGCAGTGCCTCCGCTGTTCTCTGACAACTTTGATTTTCAAACTAGAGATGATTTCATTCATGGTATTTTGATCAATGAAGAAATATTAGCTAGTTCATTGTACTACACCCTGTTAAAAGGAAATCAATATGCAGCAGCTGTCACCAATTGGAAAACATACCAGACTGTTTGGTAAATTGCTTCTATATAATATAAAATATATTTTATTGGTTTCTGGCAATAGCAATGATACAATGATAATGCATTTTTATGTTGCAGTCGAGACATTTTGCACAACTGGGCATATCCTCTATCCATTCAGACTGGTTCATACACTCAGAACAACTACCTCATAATGGGAAACCACAACCTTCGAGAAAAGACATCTACTTTGAGCAGGTGACGCACTATTTAACTTGTATATGTATTTTTTTTTGGGTGTAAAAACAGCAATTACAGAACATTATTTTTCAGATCTTGTTCATTAGTGGAAGATGTTTTGATTGGTGCACAAACTCACATAAATGATAACACTGTTTTAACAAGATCAGTCATTGGAAAAAACTGTGTGATTGGCAATAATGTAACAATCACAGGGAGTCACATAATGGATAATGTTGTAGTAAAGGACAATTGTAAAATTATCAACAGTTTGGTTGATGAAAATTGTGTTATAAAAGAGAACTCTGTACTGGAGAGTGGTACAATTGTGGGGTCAAATGTTACAGTAGAAGCTGGAAGTCAACTCAAAGGAAATATGCTTGAGAGTTCTGATGCTGACAAAGGTACAATTGTTGAGTGTGTTTGTTTCATAATTCATTTAATTAATGATAATTAATTTTATCTAGCACTGGCTTAAGTGGACAATTGAGATTAGTTTCTATTCGCTTTTATTTATGAGAATAATATAAATTGCAGAAAGGACATTGCTTAAGTCAACATCAGAGAGTACCGAGTGGGAGAATGAATCTACAGGTAGTGGTGTTGATGATTTCATTGGTTTCGAGAAGACTTGGAGTGACAGTGAGTCATGTTACTCATCAGACAGCAGTGCTGAATCCTCCATGATAGATTCTCCAATACCGGATGACACAAACAGTGAGTACAATTGACATAAGCTCAATACAGATTTGTTGTTGAATATTTTTTCTATAGAAGGATGACCAAGCCTAAAGTTACCAGAATTACTTATAATTTGACAAATGAAATATGGTTTTCTTAATGCAAATATTTAATAAAATTTATTCAAATGTTTTCTATTTACAGTATTCTTGCAAGAAGTTATAGATAGTTTGGCCAGAGGATATGAAGAAAAATTGAAATGTGACTATTTGATCTTGGAAATAAATTCATCTCGATATGCATACAATATCCAGTTGCATGAAGTGAACTTTTTCGTTGTGAGGGCACTGCTCAGTATACCTGTACTATCCGACACTAAGAATGTACTTAGCACTGTTAAAGATATTCTGAAGTTCTTCCGTCCTGTACTAGCAAATTATATAAAAACAAAGTCTTCCATTATGGACTGTTTGAGAGCTGTAGAGGTTGGTTAAATTTCAAATTAGTATGTACAAAGTAATTTGGGCATGTGCCGAACTAAGTGAGGAGTATTTTGTTTGATTTCAGGACAGTTGTATAAAATGTGAATGGCTCGATGGCAAGTCTGGTCAAGTAGTCCATCTGCTTTATGAAGCTGATGTAGTTGAAGAGGACGCTTTACTAGAGTGGTTCGAAGATTTGAAGGAGAATGAAAGTCCTATAGCCAACCAAACATCATTGGTCAAGTTCTTTAATTGGCTCCAAGAGGCAAGTGAAGAAAGTGAAGATTCAAATTAAATTGTACATAAAATAAACATTTTATTGTATTCTTGTTGTTTATTATTAAGGGTATATGATAGTATTAAACTTAACGAATAGTTGCATACTGCTGAAATTGTACAGTAGAGAAATTTCTGAATTTATTAATGTCAAATGATGTTGGTTCACAGGGGGAATGTATCTTTATTTGCCTCATATGTGTGTCTCTTCCATTCTGATGGTTGCTCAGCACTGCTATCTGTATCATGTAGGTTCTAATAGGCCTATCGTGGATATCTTTGATCGGTATCATCTCCCATCCTACAATGGAAAAAAATATTTATTGAAACTTATTTTTCTGTTATTTTATTAATTTAGGTCAAAAAAGAACATGTTGAGAATCTACAAGCAGGCAACAACATTACTCAATATATTAAAGTAGAAAGTCCACTTGGTAGTACATGGATATAGATGTAACTACAGTATGACTTACCACTGGGCTCAATCAACTCAATAACTTCTATCTCTTGCAAATCGTTGAAGTGAGTACCAGCTCGTATTGATATTCTGCTTGGTGTGTAGCTTTCATCCAGTTTGTAGTCAGTGTATATGTATATGTGGGAAACCATTGTTTTTCTCTGGAACTGAATGTTGACTAGATGTGGCAGTTGACCATCAGATTGCCAGTATGTGTCCATGCAGTCATCTCGAAGCTGATCTATACCAAAACCTGTAATGAAATAGGTAGGTACAAGGTTTAGATTGTTGTTTAGTTATTTTCATCCTGGCTTCTACTAAGGGCCAAAAGGCAAATGACAGTTTATGTAGGAGATCACATACCTGGTTTACAAGAAGATAAACTCCAAATAGCATGATTTCCCACTTCTCTAACGGTCCCTGAACGCTCGCTCACCAAAGGATCTTTTTCAGAAGCCATTGTTATTTTCTGTTTCGTGAACGTGATCCTTTTGTTTTTGATTGCAGGAACGTTTTTTAACTTTCTATCACCAGTTTTTTCGATTGTACTGATCTTTATTGTTATTATTTAGACTAAACAAAATAAACAATAAACAAAACGAACAATGAATGAATACGTGATATTTGTGTTATGACGTTTTACCTGGATTTTGAATATGACATTGACATTTTGTTTTCTTCTAATAGTCGATTTACACGACGACAGTACAGCTGCAGCAAAGTAACAAATAGCTAGGGCCCGGAGAGCCCGGTAAACCTATGAACGGGTTTTGATTTGGTTTTTGAACGACTTAACTGCTGTGCTGATTTCATTTATGTTACCCAATAACACGAGTATCATTGGATTCGGCTAAGGCGATAAAATATATATCAAACACTTATGTTTTTCCTAGTCATTTTTTTATTTCGATTCGAACCCAGGAATCCCTTCGGAAATCCCTTCTATAGGGCACATACAGCGAAGTAATAAGTAGCCTACCAGAGTCATGCAGACGACGGCTTATACATTTTCACGAACAATAATTATGTACGATGCGGTATTCCACTTATGTTTTCAGCTCAGGCAGAGCAATTTTTAGTTTTCAAATGATGTTGATTTTATATATACAGAAAGGAGCGCAAGAGAAATTCAGACAGTTTGTGAACGCTAATTTAGTAGAAATGTAATAATAGGTAAATAGGTACTCGTTCGATACAAACTTATACCACATAAAATGTTATCAGTCCATCCCCATCAAATCCCACGGGGTTGTCTGACTACCTATTTAAAATAGATAGTTACTAAATTAAATTCAAGATGGGAACGGGTTGACAAATTGATAACTTTATAATTAGTGGTTACAATGCGGTGGTCTAATTTGACTATAGCATGTGGGGCTTACGATGAGTCCTCGCGGCCCGCACCGCGGGAACTGTCCACTCGGAGAATCCCAGACGAACACCAAATGTTAATTTAGTTCCGGCTCTGCACACGGCCGGACACTAAATATCACAAAAACTTTTGGAGAATGATAGATAGATTGGATAGGCAGATATACCTACAGTTAGGTTAAGACGGCTCAAAGTATCTTAGATACCTACCTAGGTATGTAAGTAGTAGGTACCTAAGCTAATACCTAATATTGTATTGAGTTTCCTAGTACTTAAGTACTAACAAGTTTATGTTAATATATCTATCTTCTGTCTTCACTACACCTAATCTATTATAAAACTGTAACTATAGCCTGTCCTTTAAAGTTTTATAAAACTATACCTTCATGGAAGTTGTAAATAATAATGGTAAAATAGGCCATTAGGATGTCTCTGTATGCAAAATACTTATGAATTCTTCGGGGTTTCACTATGGGATAGTCTAGGTTTGTAATTATTTAGTAAAATTAAACAGATAGAGTACATACCGTACACTATAGTGTACAATCTATGACCTTACATATCATCTCGCTATGACCATTGAGGATCGAGCAACAGTGCAAAATCGAGCAAGAACTATATAAGTAACTAGATACCTAGTTATACAAATAAATACATATACAAACTCCTCATTGAACTATGTTTTTTTGGCTAAACCGTAGCGTTCTTTTTTTTCTATGTGATAGGTAGCTGTCTATCTCAACAGATTATTTTTTTCTTTGATCCTGTGTGAATACCGTAAATTTTAGTTGGTTAATTTTCTTTACTAATAACTTTGTCATATAATTAAAAACCGCGCATTCTTTTCTCTACGATTTGAAGATGGTTCTTAGTAAAAAGCAAATAGAAATTCTGAGCGGATTTACCGTCACGTTGATATCATACAGCTTAGCCGGACTTGTAGGGCTAGTGTATTTTACCGACTGGAAGCCTGTGGTGGCGTACCTCCCATTCTATAACACAAAATTCAAGCCGGCCAAGGCCGATGATAAAAAATGCTAGCAAACAACCTATGGAAAGTATCGTGTACTGAAACAATATTGGCAGGTGGACGTATTGCACGGGTTGTACTTGGAAGAGGGCGCCCTCTTTTTGGAGTTGGGGCACGCGCTCAAAATAACATAATCGTAATCTCTAAAAAGAATAGAAATTATAATAATGACTGGTCTTGGCGATCAGGTGTGCTCGGATTTGTAATATAATGTCAACCGGCTCGCGCAGCCGGCGTACGCGCAGCTGTCGGCCCTCCGGCCTCCGGAGGTGCGCCCTCCGAATAAACATTACCTCTTATATTGCATTATAATAATTTATTGTGTCCAACAATACCATGTATTCTATTGTGTATAAAGTAAAAATACCTATACCTCCTAAAGAATTTTGCATTTTTATTGGGTATGATTTATTGCCTGATGAGCTTGATGGCGTTAAGTAGCTTTATAGGTTCACGTTAGGAATCAAACCAATCGTACCTATTGTACTTTTGGTACTTAAGTTATAGGCTATTTTGTTAATCTTAAGGTTCTAAACTTAAATTTGTATTTTCCTACTAGCTCTATGATGTCTCTTTTCTTATCTTAATACCTAAGTAGAACGATCAATAGTAGAGTATATGAATATACAATGTTTTTTTTAGTAAGCCCGATACTGGCCCGACAGGATCCGATACTCTATGACATAGCCAAAAATCTACGCCACAAATGTTCAAAGGAATGTCGATATTTTTGAAAAAATAATTTTCTTATCTGATTATTGCGCTATCGGAGAATTTTGCTATTGGATAAGTTCTGGGAAGTAAAGTAATAAAATGCTTAATTATGTAAACGCGTCGATAGCACTATCAATATAAATAAACAGATTGTCATCCAGCATGGCAGGGTGCACGTGGTCTGTGGCGGGTGCTCTGGATGACGATGGTGCACTTTTTAATTTGTTAAGCATCAACTATTAAAATCAACATCAAAATTGAGATTAAAGTAGATTAGTTACTGGTATTGCTTATATTATTCTATAGATATCAAGAAAAACAAACGATGTTGGCTAAGATTTTTGATCGATCGATATAGTCCATATTGGTATCCACTTTTGTATAGGAATCACAACTGTGACTTATTTGTTAGCTACCTATCTCAAATCTAACAATATCAAAATACGAGGCATTGATTTGTTTTGACCCAGCTTCGGTTATACCAAACTGCACAACGTCGAAAACTGGATCAAATCAGTTGAGGTATTTTCAAAATTACAGATAGACCGAAGAGCAGCTCAAAGTAGTTAGTAGCTAAACCTACTACAAAAAGCTCAAATCTATAGACCTGACTTTTCCAATTCACACTATGAATACGTCTCAAACCTACTCAAGGACCAAGGGCCACTATAATGGCACAATAAGGAGTCCCAAGAGTGGGGCGAGGTGTGTAGTACAGCCGCGTTCCGATACAGCCCTATTTACTTTAACTGTAGCCGCTCCGCGAGCGGCTGAGTTGTGCTGTGCGCGTGCGCTTAATCGTGTTTAACATTTTGTAAACAAACCTGCGAACATTGCGTGAACACAGAACATTGTATACCATATTTTTATCGAACTTAACATTTTTTGTGGCCTTAAGTGCTTATTTGTGGTCAAAATGGATTTGTCCTGTGAAGAGAACATGCAGAACTCTGGAAACCAGAACAGTGGCGGTGGGAGACCGGTGGACATGTGCGTCGCTGGCCCCGACCGGGCGCTGGACCGGGATCCTCGGCTGCTGCTGAACCTGTTGGCCCTGGAGCGAACACACGCACTACACACGGACTACTTTCAAAACGTACAGATAGACATACAACCTTTCATGAGGAAAGTGGTTACTACTTGGATGTTAGAGGTAACTTACCTACTCGATTTAAAACTGTTTATATTGATTAACTTATGTACACTTGGATTAATTTTACTAACGTAGGTATGCAATAAGTAGATACCTCTAAAGTATAACAATATTTACTTACGTCTACTCAGTATTCGCCACAAGAAGATAAGGATAGACGGACCTAGCAGTACGGACCTAACAGCTGATGTGAAATACTTGACACTGTATTTCCGAGTAACTTGACTTGGAATTACCTAAATTACGAATGAACATATATTATGTATAACAATAATATCTGTACCAATACATGTGATTACCGTATTATTTACAAACCAAATATTATGTCGATACCTTTTTCTGATTATTTATATAATTCAAAGCGTAGCTAACATCAATGGCAGGTAAGTATTTCATTAGAAAGATGACGGTAGTCAGTGAAAAGTATTATAAGAATCAATATAAAATCTTTTTCCTGTAACTACAATGTTCCTTAATCATTGGTCAATGCCTAGTTTTATTACCTCACGTACGAGAATATCACATATTTCATTTTTTTGATCTACATTTTGAACATTTTAACAAATCCTTGGTTTTGCAAGGGCACATAGGGAATCCCTCTCATTGTTAAGAACTAAATTACTTTATTCTCAAATAATAACACTTATTTTAAGTATAACATTGACCGACAAGATTCAACGTCTTGCTGATAAAAGAATAAAAGATTATTGTTCTAACGTTGTAGTATATTTATTTACGCACGGATGACAATGACCCCATCCCTCCCCGCTCCGCTGTGACGCAACACTGTGGGAGTAATCTATCAGTAGATGATTCTTTTTTTTTCATACCGTAGTCATGTGGTTTTGCTTAGTATGGATAGGTATCAAATATCTACTCAAATAATCTGTATTTAATTGGCCTATTGGTTGGATTTTGATGGGTATTTTATGATAACGTGGTGTTGCGACAGATCTGTTGAAGTATAGGTATCACACATTGTTACAAAACGTACAGTCCTATATTAGATAATACCTAAGTACATAGCAGTAGGTACTTGACTGGTCGAGGTTCGCTTCGGAAAACACCTAAAATATTTCCCAAAGAAGGGCGATAGGCCATCGTTTAAAATCCCTAGATTGTGAATAGTAAGGGGTAAATAATCAAATATAGTTATCATTTCCATATAGGTATCTACTTTTCATTGTACGATTTTTTCCACGGAATAACGATAGAACGTAAAATTTTACGTCACAAAAATTTAGACCATTTTAAAACAAGCATTCCTTCAAAGTACACGTAAATTAAAAAAAAAAATACAAAATAAACCGCATTATGGTGTCCTCTTAAAACAATATATTTCTCAAAATTTACGTAAACAATCGATTTTCTTTTAAAACCAGAAGCCTAGCTCTACATCATGGTCTAAGTACATAGAGTTCCATATATTTGCATACCCTTCGGTTTCTTCACCTGAATCCTGTCTTAATGTCCTCCTCTAACGTTCAGGTATGCGAGGAGCAGCAATGCGAGGAACAGGTGTTCCCACTGGCTGTGAGCTACATGGACCGGTTCCTGTCTCAGCGTGCCATCTCGCGGCAGCAGCTGCAGCTGCTAGCAGTGACAGCGATGCTGCTAGCCTCCAAGTTCAGGCAGTGCCATCCGCTGTCTGTTGACTTGCTGTGCGCTTATACTGACCACTCAGTGTACCCTCAGGAAGTCAGGGTATGTATTAAGTGCATAAATATGTAACGGCATTCTTCTCGAGGCGAATGAGACGGGACAATTTTCCATATCCTGTCTCGTCAGTGCTCTCTTCTTCTCTTTATAATTTTTTAAGTACGTACTTATACTTTTATATGTTAAAGCGATAACAAATATTGTCCCACCCAAATACGAGAAAAATCCCTATTACATATACTTTATTTAGTCTTTAGACTTTTCCTTTTAATATATATTTCTTGACAAACACATATTCATACAGATCAGCTCGTATAACCAAATACATAGGTGTTGGGCAACCACAAACCCATTATCAGAGGTTACTAACGTATACGTTAATTGGCTGATTCTTTCATTTCGATCCAATTCGACCAAATTGGGAGAAAAATTTAGATTTTGAAAATTTTCACATAGAATCAAAATATAACTAAAAATATGTGTCGTATCAATTTTTTTTTAAATTGCATCGATAAATATGGGAGATATAGCACTCTGAAGTTTTTTTTTGCAACGGTAATGATTTTTCGTCTTATGGTAATGACAAATTGTGTGAAGGTAGTGATTAATGTTTACAGGTAATGAGTTTTTGTTGCTCGTGTGAAATAATTTCTTTTAACATAGCTTAATTTCAATAAGATACTAGTCTAGTACTTCTCGTGTTTAGTTTTTCTAGAAAACGAACTATAAATCAAATTACATTACATTTAAACTAAAAAAAAAGTATCGTTTGTAACAATTTTTTATTAATCAGTCTCTATCAAATGCAATTTTTTCAATATTTTAATTCAAAATAGTAGTAGATATTATTATCTACTACTGTGTTGCATCGTTTCACTTATCGTTAAATTACTATTAAATCACAAAATACCATCGCTGTCATCACAATTTAGGAGTTCTTAATAAACCTTAACAATGTAATCATTTTTGATTCTCTTACTAGTACTTTATTGTACCCGTTTTAAACCTATACTAACAAAAAAAAACAGTCTTATTCAAGTATAACTCTAGGAGGGTATTTACTCGTATATTCGAATCAAATAACTTTTTATATAATATTTTTGACATAACGCTTTCAACAAAATATAGCAGCAGTCTCGTTATATTAAACAAATAGTAAACTTAATCACCTTATAAATGTAAACATGGTAAACCATCTTAAAAAACAGTCATAAATTATTAAAATATTTTAAAATCATATTCATCATCCTCTTCATTTTCTATATATTTTGTTTTATCCTTCATGTTTCTCTATCACACAATCAGTTTTCTTTTTTCCAGAAAAGAAATAAGTATGCCTATTGAATCCAGCATGTTTCTTTCTACCTGTATTATCATCTTCATTTTCCTTATCTTTCGTTTGGTCTTTCTCATTTTTTTCTCGTGTATCCTCATTTTTCTCTTTTCCAAAAACCAAACTATTATGCCCAGTGAATCCAATTCTTTTCTTTGTACGTATCTTGACACCCCCTTCATTATGTATTGTTTCATCCTTATCATTTTTTAATTTTGTAGCTGATTTCTTCTGATCTTTATACCCGTACTAATTTCTGTCTTTCGAGGTATACCAACCAATTTTTCAAAATTATTTAAGTAGCTATCTCCATAAGTTGATGCATTGTTACCATAGAAAGGAGTGTTAGTCCAATGTAGACGAATATTGGAAAGAATTGTTACCTTGGGCGAATTAGTAAGTACTCGTTCCTTTAGTTCAGTTTTGGTTTCAAATAACTCCAGTGATTAATTTCGTCGATATTCGTGATTCAAACTGTGTTGAGAAGGAGTTGCGAGTCTTTTCGGTGAATTAGTGAGTTTGTCGATTAATTCCGGAGTAGTATTGGTTTCAAGAAAATGTTGTAGTAAATCTTGTTCTGGTTCCATATTTAAATCAGGCATATCCATATATCCAAGATGGTACCCATTCCATCCCATTTTGGCAGAAAAAGCAACTTAGTTTGCTGAATGTCATTCTCAGACTGTTCGAGGACCACAGTACTTGGTGGACAGACAATCTTTGGCATACTAGTAAAAGATAAAAAGAACGTATGATTTAACTCCAAGAAACAAGATTAATTAAAAAAAAAGGAACGTAAAGTGTACACAATCACTATGATGCTTTATATTGTATGATGATATATGCATGTATTTATTTTTAAATGTTTTTTTAGCAAAATAACGATAAAACATTTATCTTTTATTATTAGAAAAAGTTATAATTTATTTTAGGCTCACCACCAACAGTTTAACGTCATTACCGTCACTTTAAAAACCGATGGTAAATTATGGTAATGAACTCACGGTAATGACATTTTGAGATATTTTAAATAAAAATGCTGTTAAACTTTAACATCAGACAAATAAAAATTATATTATGAAAAGTAGACCTAAAAACCAATGAAATAGAAGTGGAACTAAAATTTAAATAAATTTACTTACCCGAAATCTTGCGATCACGGTGAAGACCACTATTTCGTGACAAACGCGATTTTCGTGTCGAAGAACCGAAATATTTTTTTAACCAGAAGCGCGGGTCTTCCTCGTTCAATATCTCTAGGTCTACGAACCAATGCAGAAGCGTGGTGGCTGGCGAGTATGTGAGTAGGGTGCACGTTTAAAGAGATATTTGTATGTACTTGTCTGTTTATGGAGTTGAGCTTTTTCTCGATGACAAAGTTTATTATATTTTTAAAAAGTTCGTTTAACGATTCGTATGTGTAAAAATTTCAGTAATTAGTCCTAATAGTTCCCGTAATACAATGAATAAATTACAAGTACATCAAACGACGACTTCTTTAAAATTTATAACGATTTACTTCAGAACATGTGTTTTGGACACCGATGGTAGTGACATTTGGGCATAAAAAATTTAAATATCTCTTTTGTTCTTAAACCTACGCTGTTATAATAAAGTGCAACAGCTAGATAAATGTATTCCAATCCACTATCAGTTATTGGATGTCCGAAAATATAAGTACATCATTTTTATTTTCTATCGGACGTACGATTGGCGCGAAATCGGAGAAATAGCCAATTAAAAGTAGCAAACTTCGAGGGCAAATGAAATGCGCAAACTTCGCACTTTTTGTATCCATAGTCTGAAAAAAACCTAATCTTGGATTTGGTTCATGTATGGCCGTACACTCATATATCTGTGGCCGTACATATACGAGGAATAAAGATATTAGCTTCAAATTTGGTATAAATTAGAGCTATCCAAAATACAGGATTCAATTAATTTAAAGTCTAATCAACCTTCAAGGTGACATGTTTATTATATATACGTATTATGTTAAATTAACTAAGCCCTTAGTTGTGGTTACGGCTCGTTACATTTCCTAGATCATTAATTATAGCCTCCTTATCGTTTACGTGACAAACTTGGGCAATGTACGAAAAACGTTAATGAGTGATAATAGATCATTATTAGTTAGCATTAACGTTGAATTTGCGTTAAATAGTTTGAAAGGACGGTATCAAAATATGTGTCACTTGACTTGTTCTGTATCCTCAAATAAAAGGCTCAAGTCTCCACCGGCGACGACAACATCCTGCTGTGACCGCAAGTTATTCATTGTTTTGATTCCACTGTGAATGAACTCGATTAGTCGAGTCAAATGTCACACTGTTCACCCCAAGGCGAAGTTTCCTCCGGGCTTCCGGCAATTACTCCTTCCTTAAGTCATCGAAGAGGGCTCGTAAGAATTGTCACCCTTGCAACGTGACCTACAGCCTGTGACGAAGTAAACCACCGAATTGGCTACTCGCGTGCTTCCGACGGAAATGTGGGCCTCAGGACGAGATATACCATCTTTAATTTGGGGTTAATTTAAATGGCTGCTTCCACTTCTTTTAATGAGATGAGGTTGATGCACTAGAGCACATAAAAGTGAGCTCACCAATGCATTGTAAACTTGTATTGTAGCACCCATTAGTAATGTTACATTCAAATTTATTTCCCACAACGTGTCCTTAATGACAAAATTGTCATGGACAGGTGTGATTCGTAGTCCGTGTTTACCCATTGCCCTGCCCCAGGGAAGGTACACGTAAATTTTGACTTTGTCACCTTATTCACACGCTTCCAGTATGGAGTGTGTGTGACAATCGACAAAATTATAGTATACACAAATTGTGTTTAGATAAGTTCTTCGTTTTTTCCGGTAGCATCTATGTAGTATGTACAAAGGGAAGAATATTGTCTATTATAAACTTTATAATTCCGTTCCCAGTGATCGTATTGCTGATTCTTACCTGCCCTGTTCACTACAAATGTTGTCCGTAGCCATATGCCATGTCAATTATCATATAGATATCGTGAGAACAAGTTCCGTCACTCCTTCAAAGGGTGGTATGACGCCGTAGCTCACTCGTATTTCCTTGCAATTAATTCGAGCGAGGATCGCGATACGAATGCACAACGCATACATAATGCTGTCATATGGTGCCTTATAGTTGGACTTTCCCAGAGGCGCCAACGTCGTTTACATTTCGGCAAGTAGGTAGTAGGCTAGGTACTTACGTGTTCATTATATTTTTATTAGTGGGATAGAAAACACGAAAAATAAATAGTTATTTTGTGGATATGAGCTTCTATTTCGGAATATCGATTCAATTAATGCGCAAAAGACATGGTGATAAGGCAAGACAATAAAATCCCTTATCATGGAATTATAAACATTTAGATAACATTTTGTTTACTGGAGACGTTAGATTTTTTTCATCCGAAAGTAAGATAGATTGTCATTATCAGTGTGGTATTATAAGTTTAACGAACTTTAAGACAGTGGTTATTATGATGAAGACTGACGGACTTTTACTTATTGTTTATTTAAATGCTTACACCTTTATGATGGGAACTAAATAGAGTAACTATAGAGTCCTAAAGTCCCTCACCTTATGACATTTCCTTCGATACGGTCATTTGTAAAGTGATTCGCTACTTTTTGCGGTTTCCGCCTTACCCATCAAGTATGACGGTTACGTATCAACTGTTAAGAATAGGTCATCCTGTTTTCTTTTATAATAAATACACACGTAGGTACACTTTGTGAAGACAAGGAGGTATGCCGATATTCACACGGGGTCGTGCCCTTTGGGGACGATTAATTCAAAGCAAAAGTGACAAAGGTTAATTGCAGTTTTTTTATGTTTAGAAAACTTGAAGGTCCTCTTTGTTTGTTATAGCAATGGGAAATGCTGCTCCTTCAACGGCTAAACTGGCAGTTGTCCATCGCGACTGCGTTCGACTTCGTGGAGCCGTTCCTGGCGCGGGTCCCCTGGGGTCGCTCCAATCCCCTGGTCCGGACGCACGCGCTCACACTCACATCAGTATGCTATACTGGTAGGTATCAAATGCTCCACAGTTATAAATAATCTTGTCAACAACAATAAATCTTCAGCGAAAATTATGTAACATGCGGGCCGAATTGACTTCCTCGTGTGATAATTAACATGAATCGATAAATGTGTGTGGGTCAATTATGTTTTCTCACTCATTTGTCGGAGTTGTAATAATAGTTTTTAGCTTAATGAGCGAATGTGAAGCCTCCCTTTGTTTGGTGAAGGATTGTAGTGCGTGTTGCGGGCAGGACACGACTGTATAAGCATTTAGGGTGTGGGGGCAGTAGACGCGTGTGTCGGAACGCGCACATGCCGCTCGCAGTGATAACGCGCACACCTTGCGCACGCGCACCCCTCAGCCACTGACCCTCTCGCACTCCTATTATAGCTAGAGTGACCTCACTGTGTTTAAATTTTAAATTATGCCATTAAATTTTATATATCACGGCGTGCATACAATTAAACCAGTTAGCGTATTATGTTTATAAGCTGTAACCAACTGCTTAAAATGGACACGTGGCTACTAACGATTCAGTAAATAACTTGATTGTATACCTATTTACATGAAGTAAAGTTGAACCCTTTCTTATATATAAGACTACATACATACGATAATATACTAGTTCTGTTTGGGTATTGGTGACATTTTAATTATTTCAAGGCTTTAATCGTATCTCGTGTAATTTGAGCAAGGTTCTAATGATCATCGATCTATTTACCAACAATTATTCTGCAAAACCCCTATTAACGGATTTTTTTTCGATAAGATATGTTACGGCCTTTTGTAGGCTACTTAGTTATAGTTTGTTAGTTAGTGCGCTAAATATGTTAGTTAGTTTGCCAATTAGTTGTTAGCACTTTAGCTTAAGGACCAGTTTCCCAATGTGCTGATAAACACTATCCACATCATATTAGACGAAAAAAATATGGACTATTTGTAAATAAATTATGCGTAGCTTTTATATGCACATTGCGAAACAGGCCCTTATTCAGTTAGCTACCTTCATATAGGTGCATTGACCAACCAACAATGACCCTTTGATATTAACCACCCTTGTGAGGGCTGCGCTTTTCCGATCACTGAACTCAATAAAAACCGGTGAAAAATTCTACTCGCCCGATGGTTAACTGACGTTTGGCTTAACACCTTTGGTATATTATTAAACGTGTCAAAAGGAAGTTTAACGAAAAACATAGGTAGCTTGAAAACAAAAGAAAATTGGTAGGTGCTTTTTTGTTTTTGAGATACATACTACACAAGCTTCTGCCTGCGGCTGCGCCCGTGGTATCTCGATGAAACATAGCCTATGCACTTGAGGATAATTGAGCTTTCTATCTGGGCAAGAATTTTCAGAATTGGATCAGTCATGTCGAAGATTACCTCCGACAACCAAACTCACAAACTACCAAACATTACCTCTTTATAATTAAAAGTGGGTATATACATTTTATAGGTACCTACTTAGGTATTATTTGCTATGGGCAAGTATTTATAATTATTATAAAAGTACTTTAATTATCACTCTATATAGACAATAGCGTGTAAGGGAATCCGTTTAACCCTGTCCACCCCTATGGTCCATCGAATTCGATAAAAGTTATTTATAGCCGCCAGTCGTTCACCCCCTGTTACCCTCGATTGGTCCATTCGCTTTAAGATTTAAAATGTTTCATGTAACATCTGTTACTAACTGATAAAACACACCATTTTAACATCAAGTACTTATCTAGATTTGTTTAAAAATCTGTAACGTACCTTACTATATATAGCAGTTTTCTTTCTAATATCGTTGTACCGTATAATTACATACATAATGTAGTGATAGCCAAGTTTGTAGAACACTCGCCTCGGTAACTAGGGTCGCAGGTTCAAACCCCGGTTCCTACCTCTGGGTATTCTGGATTTCATGTGCGATTGAATCTCATTTGCAACCATGATTGTCACTCGCTCGTGTCTCAGAGAGCACGTAAAGTCGTAAAGCCGTCGATCCTGCGCCTGATCACTCCGGTCGTGTCGGATTGCCGTCCCATTTGACTTTAAGAGTGAGGCCAGAGAGAGAGAGTGCATCTGTGCTTGCGCACACACTTGTGCGCTGTAATATCTCTTACGCAGATGGGTAGTCTCAGTTGAGATTAGCCGCCGTGACCAAAACTCGGCCAGGAGTACTATAATTATTATTTCTGTAAAACCTTAATTAAAATCGTAAAAAATAAACGAACGGTATTACAAAGTAATGAAGGACCTCTCCCACAGTGTAGCAGTTCCTCTTTACTGCACTGTGGAAATACTGTATAGTGCCTCCAAGTTCTGTAAAAAGAAAATGTTAAATATTATTTCCAGCACTATTAGCTAGCTAATATTCCACTAGCTAGCTAATATTGAATTGAAAATTAATGTCTAACTATCGACGTTAGTCCAACGATATTATAAACATAGTTTTGAGCGTGTTTGATCGTCAAAATGTCGTGTCCGGGCGTCCGTCGGGTTTTGTCGGTGGGGCCGGAAGCGGCATAATTGCCGGTAACTGATCGCGCATTACTCGAGGTGTGAAAGGGTTAATAACACTACTTGACCCTTAAACTTCCTTCATCTTAGTCTATTAGGGATTATTTACTAGCGTTACGTTACTAATTATGGGGTTAATTTTAGCGAAGAAATTATACCAAACGGTAATTTTAGAAGACTTACCCTTGTAGACAAATAACTGCGTGTCGATCAGCTGAGGCTGTTCTGCCTCGTTGAGCCAGGATGTGGTTCATCCGAGGCAAATGCTCGAATAGCTTAGTTGCTGCCCGCTTGTATACCTATGTCAGTTTCGCGTGAGCTAATTGCTCAAGTCAAAACATAAAGTGACGGGCGCGGCATGTGACAGCAGCCTCCCTAGTCTGAGCAATGAGTCAGTACGCAACTAATGAAGATAGTGCAGCAAACGCTTTTAACCATGTGTAATTTCAATATCAGATAGGTATTTAATAAATAAATAACACAGGGAGCCGTTACATATAGATATTTAAAAATAATAATAGCAAGTATACTAAGATTCTCAAGGTAAAAGTAAAATCATTCAGTTGAAATTAAAGTGTGCAGTTTGACCGAACTAATTTGAGGCAACCGAGTCACGGTTACGGTGACTTACGAGACTCGTCGGCGCGTACGCAGGGGAGCAACGCGCCGCCAGCTGACTCGCGGACAATGCTCGAAGACGTCCCGCGGCCATTGTTCCCAGCCCGATTCCCTGTCCCGGACCGAGACAAAAGCTCGGCGACAAGGCCCGCGACAAAGACGCCGTCTCGCGACGCACCTGGCATCCACCACCCTATCTAACACCGATACTTAACCGTACATCTTCTCGAAATACAATCTAAAGTATTACCTTGCAAGGACTCGCGCTTCCGTTCTCTACATCCGATTTAAGAATCATACAAAAAAATTACGTCATGGGATGATAATAAAAGATCTCTTTTCGTAGGTAGTCCCCCTAATATCACTTTTATAAATTCATCGATGGGCAAAGTACACAAACATTTTGATGGCGTAGAGCAATAATCATAAAACGCCGCAATTATCAAACAAATATGAGCATTAACATGTTTTAAAAATAAGACATAAAAATCTGTAAGTACTCGATGAGTATATATTCGTTATAAAATTATTACGACCAGTTTCGCACAATTAGGCGTGTACTATTTGCAACCCCTGCGTTTTTGCATTCTGTTTATATTAGGTAAGGATTCACTATTACTATTAGGGTGGAACTGACAGGTTTCTCGAACGGAACTTAACGGTTCTCTATGTCTGTTAGTCTGTTAAGTGCAAGCCTGTGGTAATTAGGAGGGTAAGAAGCGGGGGCGTATGTCTTGGGCCGGCTAGCAGTCGCGTGGCCCGGGTCAGCAGATGTCGTGGCCCAACTGACGGGCAACCTGTCGCACAACGGATCGCGACGCTTCGTTGCCCATGCCGCCGAGATCAGAGCTGATACGTGACCTGTTTTTGATTTTTAATGAGGGCGCCCCGATAAATATGTATACGTTTAATTGTGATTTTTCCGGCGAAATAACAAAAAAGAGCATGTGGTCTCGTGTACTGAACGGGTAGTAATACTGTACTTCTATACATATTGAGTTATCATAACGTCTACAACGAACCTAGTCACCCTATGTGTTCAGGTTCCGTTGACCTACACGAGCTAGTACTACTACTAACTAACTAACTAATCGTGGGGGTACTTTTTCTAATTAAAATTATAACGCGTTCGCGTGTAACGATATTGTTTTTCTTAAGAAAATGGTCATGAAGTAGTGTAAAAGGGCAAGGGAGTGCAAGGAAGGGTATTGTAGGTGGGCAGTGACCCTGTTCGTGGCATGCTTGCGCGGCGCGGAGGTGCGCGGAAGGGTCGCGCCAGGTGTCCGCACATCTGCTGTCTTAGGCCGCCGTGCCCGAACACCCAAACCGACTTGAACTTATATTGCAACAACTTGTTTCGCTTCAATACCTTCACCGTTAGAGATGTGTATAACATTACCTGAGATACCCGAAGAGCACAGTTAGTCGTAGCTCGCTTTCTATACCGAGGGTGCCTGGTTCGAATCCCGGTATTGTACCCGAATTATAGACGTTTTATATCTAAACTGGCATAGTCCCCAGCCAATTGTAGGCTACCCATTATATACCTAAGGTTTGTTTACTTTAGGACCGGACAGTTAATTGTGTCGCATCTGACGATATTTATTTATAAGAATATTGATATAATATAAATACTTTTTCTTTTTGGTGGGCAATCAGCTACAAAATAGTGCCAATTTTGCCAGTGTCGAGTAAAACATCTGCAACTTCGTTTTAAATATAAGTACCCCTGATGATGATATGATAATGATGACAAACTTAATCCCCTACCCCTATGAGTAAGGCTGTGGATACTTAGGAGAACTTGAAGAGTCAAGTTACACAATTTTATTTCTATTTCCTTCACTTGTGCACGTGTATGAAAACACAATGGTTAATTATCTGACTAAGAAAAGAAAGAAACACATTTTTTGGACAATAACACAAAATTACCACTTCCCGACATAAAGTCACATAATTTGTAATATCTATATATTTAAAACAAAGTCGTGTTAGTTACACCATTTATAACTCAAGAACGGGTGGGCCGACCTTTATGACTTTTGATTTTTTTTATTTGTAGCTTCCTCGAATAGCAGAATAACTGTTTCAACATGGAATATTTTTTTAATTTTCTCATACATTTTTCAGTTCTCCGGGACAACTAGTTAGTCATAAATCTAACGGCACCTAATACTTACTATTTCTATAAAATGCGAAACGAATGTGAACTTTTTCACATTCGACCGATTGTGCAAACAAATTGTACAAATTTCACAACGTTAGCGAAGGACAATGACATTGATTAGTCGACTTATGATCGAAGGTTACAACATTTGAAATCGCACAATAGGGTCTCTCCTTCGTTCGTGGCGAAATTGCAGCTGCGCCCTTAGCTAGACGACTTAAGATGTAAATTACCATTATTCGCCGTCTATTGTACTCGGGGTAGGTACACACAAAGATGCAGACGGGGACGCAATGCACAAATCGGGCAGCTGTTCTGCTCTCCTTCCTTATTCTCAAATAAATAACAAAAAAAAGTGTATTGTGCAAAATGTATCGCGACGTTTTTTTTATGACCCTTGCTCGTCTAAGATTGAAACTGTTTCGCAGCATCTGTGGATATAAATCTGTCTGGTTCAGTAAGGATGTAAATATAATTTAATAAGTAGAGTGGCTATAATAAAGTAGGTACGGGACACCTCGGAATATGGGCGCTAAGATGCGGCGCAAGGTGTCCGAGCCACCTGTCCGCGGTCCCCAGTAATTATCTCGGAACAGATGTGCTCGTTCTACCTGCGTCCGACTCCACGCTGCGTCTGACGCACAAATATGCCACGTAAAAAATATGTAAACAATAAACTCGTTTTCAAATTAACCCCGTTTATATTCTGCGCAGATACTTACAACTTAAAAGTCTACAATATGACTGCTGTGTCAACAAACGCTGCTATATCGTTTATTTTGTTTGTTAACAGAAACTGAGTTTTTGCTGGTGCCGCCATCTTTGATTGCTGCTGCCTGCATTACAGCGGCTGCCCGAGGGCTGCGTGTGCGCATATCAGTGAACGATATTTGTGCTCTCACGCGAACACCGCCTGCGGCCGCGGAACTAGTGGCTCGCCATGTAGAGCGTGTGCTGGCTAGAGAAACACAGCCACAGGAGCCGAGGACCAGGCACTCCCTTCCCTACAAGCACACCACACCCGAACACACGCAGCTTCCAAACACACCTACAGATGTTCAAGACGTCCGCTTTTGATGATTTTTCATAAAATCACCAATATTTATCTGCCGCTCATAGGTTTAAACCTACGTAAGTAAATAAACCAACGAAATAGAAATCGATCTCACAAAAATATGAAATGCATTGTTATGGTGTGGATATTTTTTATGCAGCGCACCTGGGTGCGACAACAAGAACCGATCCAACGAGAATTAAAAAAAAGAGTACCTTTATTTAAGGTAGTGATGCCAATGCTTGCACAGAAAGTAAAGTAGGAGAATTTATTGCTCATTGATCTCAAATTATTTATGTGAAATATTAACATTAGAGTAGATTAACGTTATTTATTGTAAATTAATTTCGTAAAATATGATAGTTAACTTTATAATATACTTAAGTAGCTACACATACATACATAATTATTGTTTAATAGAAAATTCGAGCACTTTTTATGTTGTTTGATCTCCGCTAATCCAAATGTTTTGAAAGACTGAAAACAAACGAGGACACTTTATTTTCAACAACAGCGTAATTTATCACATTATATTTTGGTATGTTAATAGTAAAGTTCACCTTGAACTAGAATATAATATGAATTTTGGCAACCATTGCAAAATCGAACCTATGAATAGATTGCATTGTGAATATTTTGTGTTTATGGTTTGTGTGTCATCGTAATATCTAATTATGTAAGATCTCATTTTCAAACTTACGTCCCCCTTCATGAGGGGTAACGTGTTTACTATTTAGGTATTTGATTATGAGTGAAAATGTTAAATAATGTAATATTTATTTAGGTCGCTGTTAAGTTTTAGTAAATTCTAGTCAAACGTTTTACACATTCCTGTTTTCGACCAAACTTAATGTTTTAGATTTATAATTATGTATACTTAGGTACTTATAAGTTATGTGTAAGTGATGATTAATTTTATTTTAGTGGCACCATTGATAAGTTGCGGGAATACTCATCGGCAGAGCAGTAGCAGTCACTGCGCTTGCGCTAATAAATTATACTATTTCTTTCAGGTGTAAGTAATTATTGAGTAACTTTATTTATTGTATAGCAGCGTAATCTAAATCACGATGGCATGGTAGGCACGAGGAAATTGTTTCCAAAAGCTCTATATATAAGTTTTAATCGTTGCATACCGTGTGTGTTCGGTTACGTAAACGAAAAGCGTGAGATAGTTAACGACTATCCTTTAATTAAATGTGCTTATGACGCGTAGAATACGGACTTGACCTACGTTTGCGCTGTCCAGTAAAATTAATTCTAGGACAAGCAAAAATAGGCCTTATCCATCTCTTAAATTGGGTTCGTACGAGTACGTTTACGAGAATGTTTCCGTATCGTGTCTATAGTGTTCGAACTTGCATTACAAGCAGTGCGGAGTCGAGGAGCGTTACGTTACGCGATGTTAATTATACTAATTGTAATAAATTAATGGGTGCGCTTTCAAATTTCTTTATAAGCTTTCACACAAGTTTTATTAAAAATGAATGAACACGTCCTGTCCGGATTATAAAACTACGTGGAATTGTAATACTATGAGTAGCCTAAGAACGGAGGGGTATAGATAGATAGGTATTCAAAGAGCATCTTAAATAACGTTTAGTTATAGATTGTCTACATCCATGCTTAAAATATTTCAAATATTCGAGTTTCTGTAGATTTACAACCGAATTTATAGACATTATATAACTTTATAAGACGTCTATAAAATCGGGGGTTGGAGTTGCAATATTATAACACAAAAGTGCCCAAGGCGTGGTATTCAGCGCTTAAATATAAGAATCTTTATCTTTTTTTTCCCTTTGTCACCTGCGTGGTTGGACTACCTGGCTAGACGTAGTGGCCACGTGACTGGGGCGACTCACTATAAAACGACGATATCAGTCCAATTTTATATAATCTCCATCATGCGTTACATATTTATTTCATGGTAGATAGATTCTTCTAATTAAAAACCCCAATTTACGAAGTTGGTCATAACCTCCGGGCCTTGAATAGGTCGTAGGCAATAACTCCATGACGGGCTTATCTTTTGATCTGATGCTTGGAACTTCATCTTTATTATAGTACCATGTTTTGTGTGTGTTATCAATTCAATGTAATTTTGTGAGAGCGGTATAGCCACTGGTTGGCAATTATTAGCTTAGATTGTTTTATAGATCAATAATGTTGTGCCTATTGCATAAGTTAAGTATGTAATTTACAGCCTAATTTATAGGTAGGTTGAATTTAAATGTACAGTTCTGAAATAAAACGAAAACAACCATTTACGTATTTTTTATTTTACAAAATGATAATATGTAACTAAAAATATCACTGACTTTATGCTCTATGGCCGACTGAGAAATGGCTTCAACTGCTACTACCGTCCCAGTAGAATTTCGAGCACTCACACTTATATGTAAGTACTTAAGCGAAACATATTTTGTTTGTACAGTCAGGTAGGATAGGTATCTGAAATGTATTGCATTTACTAATATTAACATCTTTTATTTATGTGATCCTGGTATTAACTTTTATAATTTACTTAATGGTATAAATGGTAAGATTTTTAGTAAATTTTAAAACATCGAAAAGCAACCTACAAATAAAAGAAGGTAGGATCAAAATGGATTGAAGGTGAGCGAGTGATAGTAGGTAAGAGGTTTTTGACCATTTCGTATTTTTTCTTTTAAAACAGTAATCGATTATCGACGAAGTTATCTTGGCATTTAAAGAATGTGGTCAATGGTCCTAATCGACCTAATAAAACATGCAGTTAACAGAGTACATGAGTTATCTACGTTCTAATTAGTGCCTTAATAATGTTACTAAGCAATAGTGACCAATATTATGTCGTAGAAGCTATAAGAGCAGAACTACATTAATGTAGCCAAGCGTTTAACGTGGTAACTTTTAATGCCTTATTTAAGGCGTATATTACCCTTATTGACCGTAGCATTAAAATATTTAAAAACTGTTTACTAGCGCCATCTTTTGGTATATACAGAAAGTGTTATAAAAGCTCCCAGATAAAAGCTCGACGCACTGCACGGTTGGTTCGATACGAATGTACAATTTTACTCAATACTAAATCGGTTTAGTAGATGGCGGCAAAATCAAAAATGTTGAACTTTTACGAGTGGTGACTTGTGTGTTCAGTATTATTAATTGGTATTATAATATATGAAAATGATTCTATAACAAGACACAATCTAGATTTGTACGCTTTAGATCCAAACGAAGGTAAAATGGGCACGTTATTTCAGCTTTTTTAATCATTAATATCTACACTACACAATCACGTCGGTATTCCCATTTTACCGATGTTGTTAGGTCGTTATATAACGTGTAACAATAGTACTGCAAAATATTTTAACAGGGCCAAGATAACAATACCAAAGAAATAAATCAAAATATTACATATTTAAAAATGACGCCCCGTACTGAGCGGGCGGCCAAACGATACTGGTTCGCCTTGTTTTAAAATAAAAAATAAAAAATCATTTACACAATTATTTATTACATTAACGTGACCCATATAACGTACTGATTCATCTGTTAAAATATTTTACACTATTTTCTTAAAACATTATATAATAGATGCTGGACGTCATATATTGTTAATACTTAGACAGATCGTCCGACCTAACCGGTTTCCCAGATATTACATTGAATCTCGTCAGTACTGCATTTTGTCCCATTTTCAGGACACGTACAGGTCATTTCAATTAATAAAATTGCTAGACAAAATTAAACTCTATCTAGCAGAAGACAGTTAAGTAATTATTATATTTTCAGTTTTCTTAGTAGATCCGGGCAGGTTTATATAAAATTTTCCTCTTTATTTTACGAGGCAGTTTTATCCTCAATTTTCCAACCAATTCACACACGAAAGTCCGATGGATAGGACACCGAGTGGTGAGCAAACAATGACATTGTAGGGCAGTCAGGGGGGTCGTGGGGACCTCAGCAAACCCAGGCGTTCGTACGAAAAACCCAGGCGGGCACCCGCGCGCCCCGGGCGTTCCAGGGCAAACACACCGTCTCCGGGGACCCGCTCATTAGTTGTTCAAACACGCCGGCGGCCACTTTGACAAGCAGCGAGGCAGGACTTGCCTCCGTCCCGAGGACCCGATCTTCCCCTTCACTGATCCAACGTTAACTATAAAGAGCTATCGGGAGTGCAGATAGTAAATACGCGGTTTGTTTTATTTACCCGACGCGACAGTGTCTTTGCATAGGCGTTTCCATAGGTATATTAGTTAACTGTAGTTATATATCAACAGTAATATAATGTTCAATAGTACACGTTCATTGCGAATTCACGTTTCTATATTATCTTTTAATCTGCCTAGCGGGGCAGCTAATAATACGATCTGATGCATTCGACAAATCCCATCCGCCTACTATCCGAATATTTTAAATGTTTAGAAAGATTTTATTTTCGTAAACATCAGTAGAAATTATAAGTATACATTGTATCACACATTCTTATAGAAAATGATAATCTTCTAGAAAACCAAGTAATAAGAACGAGTGAGATTGTCTTTTCCTATGGGGCAAATTAAACATGTAATTTACATACCAATCATAGATCTAGGAATTCCTATTCATCTGACAATATAATTTAGACTACATTTTTGTTGAAATTATTAATAACTTATGAAATACACATAGGTGTACTTTGTACAACTCTGTTATCAACAGCGTTTCATTAGATTCCTCTTTCAATCGCATGGGCCGAATTCCTTTGTACGAGTGCGCTGAATCTCAGTATTTCAAATCTAACCTGTATGATATGCCGTTTATAGAATACCTACGAGAGCCTAATGGTTTCATGGCGATGGGTGGGCTCATCAATCACGGGCTCAGGTGCAACTTGAGCCCCCGCCCCGTGCCCCGCGCCACACACCCCCGGAGCCTGCCCTCGTCTGCACTGCACAGTCCAAAGGCCTCCCATTGAGTCCTCAATTATATGTGTCATGTTATGAGCATCTACAAGAACAGATTAAAGGGATGAGGAAACAATTTTGAATTCTTATAAAGAATCTACTGTTGTTCAAATTTGAGTTTTTAAACATTACAAACATAATTAATCATACAGTTCTTATTGGTTCTTATTAGAAGGCAAGTCAATACCATTACATTCAGGAAGCTTATATGTAATTATGTTTACAACCAATACGTTAGAAAATCGACCAAGTCCGTGTCTTATCTCGCATGGTGAAGGGTTCCTTAGATAGTCATTATGCGGTTTAACAGTTATCATAGAAAAGATAATAGTACTACGTGCGCTCATTAAAGAAAAAGAAGAAGATGTTTCAGTCTTTTTTTTTAATTCTGGACACTCACACTAAGTGATTGATCTAGCCCGACACTAGAGGAGGTGTTTGTTGATTGTTTCAAGCGGTGAAGTTTCGAAATTTCTCTCGGGACAATGGCTACCTATTTGAGAGTTTTCTTTCATTGCTCAAAATGCTTTCTTCGTATTGATTTTATATTTCAAGATTAAGCAATTAAGTAATAACGCACTGTTAACAACCTTGCCGGGCTATATCTCGCAATCAGTACGATATAAACCTATAGGACAGACAAACAGGACAAACTTAGAACGGTTCATTGTAGGGATCGCAGAACCCCAAAAAGAGAGTTTGATGTAGCTATCAGCAATGCTTAGGTTTCCTAAAGCGATGTGACTCCCGAACTAGCGATTTGCTTCAAAACTAGTTCCATTTTATAATGAGCCAGCCGGAGCAAATTCTGAAACAACACAACCAGCGCACGGCACCAATGCTCCATGAAAACAGAGACAACAGCTTATTATATCTTCGTCTATAAAAACATACGACCTTGACACACCAAATCACGCCAATACCGTCTTAGCAAAACATTGCATGTACTTCAGTGACGTCGCAGTATCTCGTAGCAAACAGCAGCATCTAATCTGATAATGCGTCGGTTATGGGCGGCGTGCGTACGCCGACGTTACCCTCGGCTAATTCAATTTGCGCCCTCGGCAGGGCCACATGCTGCATCCCGACTGTCCCCACACTCGACTTGCTACTATTTTTAATTAATGGTAAGACCTTGAGCTGTGAATTATGTTTCGGAGTTGAGGCTGAGTTGTCAACGGATTGTTTTAGGTGCAACCATTCTTGTGTGATAAGAAGATTGTCGGTATTTATAAAGCATCATCAAATCAAATTTATATAGCAAATCGTGCTTGTTTAACTATTCATTCGAGATTCAACATTTAATATGCTATCAAAAGATAATAAAAAAAAACCACTGAGTAAGAAAGAATTAATTTAGTTACAATGATCTACTAATACTTATAGATAGTACCTAAATAAAATAAATATCGCCAGACGAACACACCAACTATACGGTCCCACACTAAGCAACGCTTGTATTATGGGTACCTTTTATAGACAATAAACATCCATGACTTGGGTACAAACATTCATACTCATCACACAAAGATTGTCCCTACCCGGATTCGAACCCGGGACCCGCAGCACAGAAAGCAGGGTCACTAACCTCTGAGCGGGTCGTCGCCGACCTACTAGTATTATTTTTTTAATACTTTATTTATTTAAAACCACATACTTATATACGTATTTTTGAAGATTTGTAGGTAATAGTGAAGTAGGTGTAAGTAATAAATTATAAAATAATAAAAACAAAAAGCTTTCGGAGGATATATTAGCGAGGCGTACCTACAGGGAGCAGAGGACACTTGGTGACAGGGAAAGTGAAAACTACGCGGCAGTTGTTGTTGTTTGATTGCAGGTTGCTAAGTGATCACATATTTTACCGGGAATTCTGTTTTTCATCCTATGAGACGTGATAAACGATAAACACCTACGCGTATAAATTCTCAGGATTAATTTGTTGATTTAGTCATTTTTATGGAGATTTTTGAATTGTACAGGTAATTATTACCACGCCGTATAATGAAGGGATGTGCAGAAGTGTTTCTTTACCAAGCCGTATAATTAAGGGATATGAAGAACTAGCTGCGCCCGGCGGTGTTACCCGCGATAAAAAGTATGAAAAATTAAAACATCTGAACATCGGAACCATACATTTTACCGGGATAAAAAGTAGCCTATGTGCTATTCCAGACTATAATCTATCTCTGTGCCAAATTTCATCCAGATCCGTTCAGCCGTTCGGGCGTGAAAGAGTAACAAACATCCATCCATCTATCCATCCATCCATCCAAACTTTCACATTTATAATATTAGTATAGATGTACTGTCATATAGCAATATTTCACTGATTTTATTAAACCAGTTGTGAACGCGGGACTTTGTATACGCGTGAAATTTACTTTTTTTGTCTATCCCGGGGGAATCTTTCCATTCGGTATATAAATTAATCATATACATTGAACCGGCTATAACCTATCACCATGCCAAGTTTTATCAAAATCCATCCATCAGTTTTCCCATGCGCTAATAGACAAACATCATAATAATCGGCAGCATAAAAAAAATCATACAGAAAAGTAATCAATAAATAACGAAACAATAAAAAAAAACAAGTGTAATTAATATGAATAATAAATAAGGCCGGTGGTGCAGTGTCGCGCGGAGCGGGCGCGGGCGTGGCGCGTGGCTCGTCCCGCGGGACTTGCGACGCCGTTCCAATATTGTGAATATTATACGCGTCATTTTCTCACACGGGCTTACCCTGCTCACCCCCGGTGCATGCCACCCGCTAGCTTTAGATATGTTTGTAACTTGATTGTGATTATTTTCTAATAGGTAAATATTTTAAGGGTAGGTTAGATCCAGTGGCGTAACTATGTAACCAGGGGCCCCGGCGCAAAAAAGAAATTGGGGCCCTATCTACACTATACTAAATACTTCAAAGGTGCAAAACTACAACATCATTAGGGCATAATAAAGCAAAGGAAGTATGAGGTATGTGTAACGCATCAGAATATTTTTTATTCGTAGTTCTTAGTAAGGAGGTGGAAGATTATTCTGATTTCAGTTCAAGCCGTTCGACGTTTGTTGGTCAGGGGCCAGAAAGTTAATAGTCAAAAATTCTTTGTTCGACTAGGATATTACTCGTATACCTATGTCTTTTTCGAACATCGTTAATGGAGGCCGAAGGGCCCCTTGAGCTTGGGGGCCCCGAGGCACTGCCCCCCAGCCCTACGGTATATAGCTACGCCACTGTTTAAATCTGATGTCACATGATAGTGGAATTACATTTAGTATTCCCATCGATAAGATCATAAGGTATTCGTTCCGATCTGAGATCGCGGGGTTCTCTGTTCAAGAGCTTATAGACTGAGGGCTGGAACCTAATGAGATTATTCATGTTACGTCGTTGTCGGTTAGTAAAATAACGTGCTAAATAAGTATAATAATTTTATTATAAACGATAATTATGTTTTGTTTTGAATGTACAGTACAAGGGCGGGCTTATACATCTGGAATGTCATATTATGAGACCAAAAGGGTCAGATTTGCATACAATTCTGTTTTACATCACACTAATTTAGATTTTTTCCGTTTATGATTTTTTCAGATCGATCTGAAAGAATGATACTGACGAGCGGATGTGTGAGGCGAGCGTCCGTTTTTATGATTATAAAATACAGATTATGAAAATCCAGATGGACTTTAATTACAATAATGTGGTTTAGGATAATATGTAATAATTAGTAATCATAATTTAGTATCATAGATAGTGCGAGTATCGAAGTTAACAAGTTCTCATTAGGTCACCATAATATTAAAACAATATTATGGTCTAATAATAATAAGGAAAAATGAAACATTCCACCAACAATTTTAAAATTAGCGCTAACCAAGGTTACAGAAGAAATGCCTACATTCGTTAAGTATATACCTACCTGGATCGTTAATTACAACTTTTTTATTTTCCTCAATGACAAAGGAACTGTCGGCGAAAAGAAAAGTAGACAAGTGTCGTGACACGCACCCCCGAGTCAGAAGCGCGGAGCGGGGGTGCGCACCAGCCAATGGGGGGTGGCAACGGAGAGAGCGCGACCGTCCATTGGTCTGTCTCCGGGGGTGCGCGCCCCGCCCCGTCCTCGAGTATCGTCCTTATTGAATTAGGCTTATCATTCGATTTCAAGTGGGGCGAGCGTGCGGTCCTCACAAAACCTATCGCTGGGATCCGATACCATCTGTAATCGGCATAATTCGATATAGTCGTAGCTCATCCAATTATGCTGCTGTGAGCCTTCGCGCGGTGCCCTCCGACACAAGACGCACGCGCCCCGCGCGGCGCGGCCTCGCGGCCGACAGTTTTTTGTTTTAAGCGAAATATTAATTACCGGAACGGTCCGAGCACATGTCAGGGTGTGAGCTTAGATAGCCAGTGCGTAAGGTAACAGCTATGGAATACGGGTACTTGAGCGGCGCCGGCGGCGGCTTCGATGGAGGATGTTTGGGCTCGGGCGGCGGAGAGCTGTCCTGGGGCGAGCTGGCGTCCTGCGGCCAGATGTCACAGGCGGCGTATCGGTACCAGGGCATGAGATACCAGCCACCACCCCCGCAATGTGCCAGGCCACAGGATGCTGCGATGAGAAACCACCATATCTTCCCGCCCTCTATGAATTTGCAACGTAAGTAGTGTTTTATGACAATAATAAACAAAATTTGACAGTTAGATTGCAGAACAAATTTTGCCTAGTTAGCGTGACAAAGTATTGCTCTACATTAAAACGTTCAAAATAATTAAAATGGAATCCAAATAGCGTTTAAAACGAGCAAATATTGTTAAATTTAAAAATGCGTCTGAGACTGCTGTACAAAAGTTTGTTTAATGTTGTTTCCATATTTTTTATAAGATTATCATGCAATTTAAATCAATCGCAGGAGTAATTGTTAAAGAGCCCTTTATACGGGTTGATGTAGGAGGCGCGGAACTGATGTTCATCAATCATGGCTAAGAAATATCTCCAAATAAAAAAACGCACTTAAATCGTTCAGACATGCATACCGGCAGACAATGCCTTCGAAAACCCCTCGTCTTGATAGGAGATAAAAAAATAAATACGTAATTTTGAAAGTAGGTACTTACCGACATGAAGTAAAGTGACTTATCATCTAAGTTTTTGCTACGGCGTAGCACATATTGTAGACGTTGGGACTACGAATTAATGCAATGAACTTGTAAACCATAACCAACATAACAGTCTTGATAAAATGTTTTTTTTATAATACATAATCCTTTTAGGTAAACGTTGAAAGGAGAGCAACATTCCTCACATCCCACATAAAACAGAAATATGTGCTTATAAGAATTATCCCATTAAAAACACTTTTTGTAAAAAATACCAAGTTAGGTTGGAACAGCACTAAAAAGAAGCGAGCTCTGTAAGAACCAAGTCCAACTCTATGTATTCATTCATTTATAGCACATCTGTCGATTTTCATAGTAGCTTCCCCACTATAATTCCTACCTGAAAAAGCATGACCCCACGAAAATATATGTAGGTCTTAGACCTAAGCTAATATATGTAGGCAAGTCGCCTACGCCATCTGTATAATCATAAATGTATTATGTGATTAACATGTCCTCACAATATGATGTTAAGCGTAACTTTTACTGAGACAGCGCCTTAAAAGCATATGGTGTATGCTGTGTTTGCTTTTAAGACTTTAATGCGTTGTATGGTATTCATGCAAATTACTGGAAATTTGTACCCCTGCCCCCGCTTAAAAGGTTACAGATACTAATTTTCTTGTGTACTATACACAAAAATCTAGCCGACATATCAAATGTCATCTTCCTGGGACCACGGGATGTACCCAAAACATATACTATAAAATTGGAGCCCACCTTGTGATAAAGGGTTTTATAATGTACTTGTTAATTGTTTGTTAAAATTAACCATTCTTACTTTGTATCATAATGAGTGAGTGAGTGACAAAATTAATGAACTTTGCGTATTAATAAATTTTAAACTACCAATGGTATGAAAATGAAAGTTGGCACATTTAATTATCATAGTAAGGTTATTCTAGCCTAAATTAAAATTTTTCGTGTGAAGTCATACCTAGACCGAAGTTATAAATGTACAAAAATCGCCGAATTGCTTCGAAAAAGTGTACTTGTAGCGCCTACGTTTTTTTGACTTGGCGGCGTCGCTTCCGCAACACCAAATTCTGTTATTAAAAGTTATACTAGTCGTCAGTTGTTTTCACGAGATACGTGCTCAGACGAATATCTATATTGTAGTTTTATGCTTAGTATCGTTAAATACTAGGCACTATGAATATATAAAAAAAAACATATATTTAGGTAAACAAATATAGTCTGGTCCTTTGATGTATAATTGTAATTATAGATTTTTTTTATCTTAACTTAACTTATTATCTAAAACAACCCCACCGTGTAATGAAACGATAAGCCGTCGGCCCTCACTGTTTGGTTACCTGACTTGTAAGATGAGAAAAATTTAAAGTTCATTAAAAATTCTTATATAAAGAGGGATCTGTTATTCAGTATGAAACGTCAGGAAAAAAGTAGTGTATGTAAACCATCCCACAACAACATGTATAAGTTTATATGAATTTATCGGTAGGCTATGAAGAAAAAAGTTTTAACTTGTATTTTCGTTAGTCTAAATAGAATCTTGTGGGTCATATCTCTTTTATTTAATAAGAATTATAATAATGCAATAAAAAACAATTATATAGTGTAATTCAGATGTTATTCTAAACCCTTGGAATCTCCCTTCTTTAGCGTATTTGTAATCATTATGTGTAGTCAAAATGTGGATATGTCGCTTTAAAATTTAAGTTTGTTCCTGACAAAATAACTATTGTAATTTGTCGTTAACACTTCTCTTTAATTGAAATACCTATATATCTAAATTCTGACTTCTCATAATGATTAAAAATGCGGTAAACATGCAAATATTCAAAGGTTAGTAAAAATAATCTTTCTATACCGCCAGGTTATTAAAAAAACAATTGGGGGACCTATCATATTTATTTAATTATCGATGAAATAAAAGAAAAGTTAGAATGTGTTTGTAAAGTCAAGCACTGGTCGCTTTAGGAGCCGTTATAAATTTATTTCTGACAAGCTGTTACCCGCGACTCCGTCCGCGTGGTATTTAACAAAAAGTTTTTCTAAAATAAAAGTAGCTAAGTTACTCCTTGTTACATCAGCTATCTGCCAGTGAAAGTCCCGTTAAAATCAGTCCAGCCATTTCAGAGATTAGCCGAAACAAACAGACAGACAGACAAAAATTGTAAAAAAATGTTGTTTTGGTATATGTACCGTGTATACATCCAAATGCTACAGCTGCAAGAACTCCTCAACCCTGTTGCCTTTCGCAATATAGTTGGATGGTTTAGAGATGGCAGTCTCTCCGTATAAATATAAATGTTCAGGTAAAAGCGTAGACTGAAAGTTGCGACTGCAAACACGTTGCGAGAAATTGTACATTGTACCGACGTCTTTCTAACCTACCAAACGTATGAATTAAAGCATAAATAAATAGTTCAAAGTCGGGTTTCTATCGCTGCTCTTGTTTATTAAACGTCTCAGTAAAGGGCGCAACAAACTTCGGAAAGCAAAGCGGAAAAAGGTGGAAAACCTTTCTTAAACTTTATCTTTATTGCTTTTACTCTTAGTAATACCAAAGTGAAACCGTTTTCATTTGGCGAACAAGTGGCGGGACGGGAGGTTGCGACGGCGACGCCGACGTCGGTCACGAAACAAAGAGTGTAGTATTTGGGCCCCCACTCTACCGGGGTGGGGCGGGCTGGGGGAGCGATCTCGCCGCGTGAGCGATTGCGCCCCTAATTGGCAGCGGCGTCCGCGAGAATCTTAAGGGGAGGACAACGAAGCTCGAGCGAGCCTTCTCTGCATCTTGCGGCTCTGGCTGTGTGGACTCGGACCCCCCCCTCGCTCCCCCTACGCCCCGCCGACACCCGCCCACGCAACACAATAACTTACCTCGGGCGGCAACTCTCACGTAATCTCGAGTAACTTTGGATTATGCCCGTTAATCACGCGGAAATTAATTACAAGTTCGCGTATTAATTGTAGGTAGGTAAGTGCAATTACACGAATAACATGGTTAAGATTGAGGCGATTCAAATGTTTTGTGTGTAATTTGTTGATATTGATTGATAATTTTCGCTGAAACTGTTATTTTATTACACAAATGATTGGTATTTGTCCGGTAATAATAGTATTACAAGGCACTATTCTTTTAAAACACGTTTTGTAATGCTGTTGTAAATTAATTAAAAGTGCTATAACTATAGGGTACTAGGTCTTTTGCCCAAATATAGTTTTTGCATTAGGAAGATTTGAACAGGGTATTTAATGGTGATAAATATCAATCAATACTTAGACCATTAAACAAAAATATTTTTTTGTCCTAAAAAAAATATGTGTACGATCTTCACACACCGAGCATTGTAGAATAGAGGAAAAACAGGTTATCAAAGTCACTCGACATCAACATTTCTATTCACATCGCCTTTGTATGCAAGTGGACGGGTTAATTCGATTTGTTTGTCAGGACCGGGGTGATATTTCATGGCATCATGTGATCTATTCTGTCCCCGCGTAGTGTAGTATAGAAGAGTGGGCCATAAAAAAGGCAATATCTCACAGTTGAGCTGCGCCCGGAGCCGCGATCGTAACTTCTACAATGTTACTGCGGCTCTCGTCGAGGGATCTGACTTTTATTTTTAGAAAATAAATTATTGTTTTCTCGCAAATGTGAATAGGTTAAAAGAGCTGGCGCGAATATGTGTTCCTTTGCATGTAATAGTAATATTGTATATCTTACAGATACATTGTTACTCAAATGTTGTGATTTATTTATTTAAATATAGGAGACACGATGTCTACATAGTTTTCAATTAAAAAAGCAACATAGCCCACCCAAATCTTTAACCACACTTCCTTTGTGCTCGTGAAGTTTAAATTTACGAGATTAATCCTTAGGAAACTAACTTAAAACATAATCAATTTAATATAATTCATCAAAGATTCCAGCAGTTCGCTAAGGCTAGAATAGGAAAATATGCATGATTAATTCCTTATTATGGCATTCATTTTAGACAGATTGGAGTATGCCACTTAAGTAGGAGTTACAATTCCCACAAAATAGGTTTGCATTTGTGAAATGAGTACGAGTACTAGACGCTGCACAGAACACGATTTAAAGTGTCAGCTGGCTTTGATGTGCGTAGCGGTGCTTGCTTTTTTATTTATTGTAACTAAAAAAGTGTCAATGTTTTCATGGAAAATGTATTTACAGAGGTTCTTAGTTATTGATACGTATATTATTAAATTATATAATTTTCTTAAAATGTTCATAGAATGATTAAGTAGGTAGGGTAGGTCATTGATCTACATTGATATTAGAGGTCGGAATACTAATGCTGCGAGACGAGCTCAATTTTATTTAACTTCGCGTAGAAATGTTTTCATTTTACTGCCGCCATTACGCAAATTTACCCACATGTTTATTTGTAATATAAAGTATATTACTCTTGTATATTACACTCATATATTGTACATAACAGTTATTGCGTATTAAGTATATAACTTGCGGAAGGCCTTTCAAGATTTTGTTGATTGAAATGCACCTACCTATACCTAAGTTTGACATCCTTCTTCGAAATTATAAAAAATACTTTGACAAGCACTTGCTTGATTATCATTAATAATTAATGATATTCATGCAAGTGTTTGTCAAAGTATTTTCATATTTTTTTGTGAAAAAAGATACTGGATCTCGATTTATACAATACAGTTTTTTTCCATTTTAAGGTATTTATAGTTACTGAATAGGTAACTGAAAATATGTGTAAATGCTTTACGAACCATCACTAAAAGTTTGAAGTCTGTGCTGATAGATGAAGGCGCGAAGGCATCAGGAACCTGTGTAACAGTCTCAGGGCAGTTTTCATTAATCTAAGCCTTAACCCTTGCGTGCGGGGGTTGGCGGGGCGGGCGGGGCGCGGGGCTGGCGGGGCAATATGCCGCGATGACGCGCCGACATCGCCTGCATTATGGATGTCGGCGAACTTTTCGCGTGACGCGAGAAAAATGAACCACGGCTCACAGGAGATGGATAGCGATATAATATACTGGGTAAATCCCGGCGCCTGCCACTTACTGTTAGTGGATGCTAGTTTATAGTTATATTTTTTCTGAATTTCGGGTAAATAAAACAAAACTATATAGGAACACAATCATGGTATTCTTATTTATTTTTTATAAACATACAATTTGCCTTTTTGCAATGACCAAAAACCTAGAATGATTTTTTAATGCGTTTTGTTTTCCAATCTTTAAGAAATTACTAGCATACCTACCGTCATTTGCTGCAACCATGCACCACGTGAACGCCTTTGAATATTCTTAATCATAAGATTCTCCAAGTGCAAACGTGTATCTGATAAAGTCCTTAGCGCCCTTCAAGCAGTCTCGCCGTCTAGTAATTAAGAGGCGGGTCCCGGGAGATGGTGGGAGGGGTTAGAGGGGGGAGATCGGGGGCGGAGTGGCGGGGACGCGGATCATATCACCTGAGAATTAATCGCTCCGTGACGATTAATTAGAGCCACGTGCTCTCACGTACCCAAATCTTGTGTGCCACAACGTGTCTTGTTCCCCAAGTGCCTTTGATTCGATCGGAAGCGCTTCTATTTTTTTTTACAAAGCGTAATTATTTATGTAGATATATTAAAAGAATAGAACGGTAAATAATTTAAAAATAAACCATAAAAAATCGTATTTTCAATTCACATTCCAATAGAATTATTCGTTTGATTTTAACCTATTCGAAAACGAACCAACATGAGGTTGGACAAAAAAAAAAGCATATCCAAAAAAACCTGTTATGAAAACTGTAGAATAATTTGATACCTCTACTACGATTAAAGTTGCCAAATTACAATCCGTTTTTAATCTCCGTACCAAACCGAATACTTTTGAACCGTAATACTTTTGAGGCTGAAATAAAACACCAGAAGTATGTACGTAAACCGTGCGGCCTGACCCCGCCCAATAAAACATAACGCCCGCTATAACAATGAGCGTTCTCTGACCCAACTGCAAACTCAAATTAAACATCTTATGAACAGAAACATCTTGCCAAGATCCTCTTCATTAGGTCCCGCAGACGGGGGTGCGGGGTGCGCGGGCAGTGACACGAGCAAACCCCTCGCCCGCGCCTCGGTGCACCCCGCAGCCTCTATTAATAATGCAAATGAGACCGCAGCCTGGCCAAGAAGCGAGTCTCGATTAATTCCGGTTCATTTGAGGTAATTGTCGCTGTGCGCGTGCGGTCTGCGGTCTGCTGCGATCCGCTGCGGCCCGCAGCACCCGCCGCCTCTAATGTCTAATTTCGGTGGCAGTTAAACTTATCATGTTTTTGCCCACTCTGAATTACAGACTAGATTTCTTTATATAAATCCTGAAATAACAGATGCTTAAGAAAAATGTATAAGATTCCATACAAAGAAATATGTAAATAGACAATGACAATGTAATATACAAATATTGTTATTATAATATTATTTCATAATTTCATTAAATGTCTTCCGTAATCTAACGGAATTAACGGAACTAAGATTTGTAGAAATTTCAAATTTGGAATTGCAATGAAATCTTTTAAAATATGCCGTAAAAACTTAAGCACACAAGACGTAATAAAAATGAATTCGTAGCCTCACGTAGCACTACGCTACGCCGTAGCGCCACGGCCTGCGATCGATACTTAATCCACGCGACAACCGCTACGAGTTTTTCTATGTATTTATAGATAAGACCTGCTCAATGGAGCCGAAAACATCGCAAAAAGGTTTCCAGAAATCTTTTGTTTTTTTTTATTCACCACAATATACGTACACTTTCTAAACCATAAATTAAATCTAACATGCAATAACACAAAAATAATGCATAGGTAATTAAACCTAATATATGCAAATAGATGAAAAACCAAAACCAAAAACCACGTAAATAATGTATAAAGATAAATTCTAATACCCCCAAAACCGTGTCGTTGTGCAAATGAATGAAGTTATGTATAAGTAGGTACCTGCGGAGAGCCGGGAGGGCGACGCCGGAAGGGAGACAAAAATGGCCGTGCTTGCTCCTTGCTTCCACAACATAGTTATAGTACACGAGAATAAGATACGATCTGCTTGCTGAAATAATATAAATTTATTTTATAACATTTTGTTATTCTCTTTATACAAGTAGGTATTATATTACAAATGTTACCTGCAATCATTGTGGATGGAAAGGAGTTCGTACACCTTGTGAAAATGCTAAATAGAACGACGCTTGGCTCGGAAGAGCCTGGATGGGTGATCAAATGAATTTTTGAGGGTATATGGTAATCTCTGCGTGTAAATATCGGTAATTGGGGAAGACTGAAATATAACTCTATAACTGTAGGACTATATAAATAGAAATCATTGGGTAGTATTGGCCAGTAAAAGTATAGCACGAAGAAATATTTACAGTTGTGTTGTGTTGTGGTATATACCAGATATTGCAACATATTTGTGTATATACTAATCTAAGTTCCTTGTATACTAGTTTATAAGTATTAGGTACAGCCGCGGACCTTAATTTGGGACCCGTTTAAGGTTGAATATTGTACAGCAAAAGTATACCATAAGAGGTATCACTTTGACGGTCGTTACTATAGGAGCAACTGCTCTCAGAAATGACGATATACAGATGACATTAATGTTATAAGTGTCATTGAAAATATGAAGGAAATGGGTCCCACATTCGCGACCGGACCTAGGTAATGTTCATGATATACAATGTTTTCCTCCACAGCGGGTCTTCCATACAAAGTGTACGGTGGGCACGAAGGCTCGTTGACGGAGAAGCGCAAGCAACGGCGTATCCGGACCACGTTCACGTCGGCGCAGCTCAAGGAGCTGGAGCGAGCCTTCCAGGAAACCCACTACCCGGACATATACACCCGCGAAGAGATCGCCATGAAGATAGACCTCACTGAAGCGAGGGTACAGGTTAGTAAGAACTATTATATTAACTCACCAATTCCCCAATAACGCCACTACTTGTTTTTTTTTTAATCTGGTATAGCAAAGGTAAAGTGCTGAGTTAGTAATGAAATAGCGACTATAAATGGTTAGTAAAATTGTATAAAAAACTGGATAATTTTATATGTTGAAATTGTTTTAGAAAAATCCACGCTCTGAGATATTGCGAATGATCTGATTCGGCGGGATCAAAACCACAATAAAAATAGAACATACGGATTTTGGAGAGATAATTCTCATAAGGCGCAAAGAAACGAAAAAAACGCGATTTTCCGCGCCGTCCATCACATTTCTGCAGTCCAATTAGCGTCCAGTAATTCGACTGCGGCTGACGGGCGGTGCCTGCGTAAAAAAGGCTAGCAACCGCCACGGTTGGCTCTAGTTAATTTCATAATATCAGCTCATTTTTATGTGAGTCGGGCGCGCATGTGTTCTCCTCTTGAATGTTTAATGCAATTCAGAATCTGCGAGCGTCGCCGTCCTATAGTTATCTGATCACGTATTACCGCGGCGACTCGCGACCTGATCCCGTATTCCGGGATATGACGCCCCCGGCGCGACCGACACTCTTATTGTCCCGAATGAGACAAACTTAGTTTTCTATTTTGCTTGTGTGATGTTTTCTTATTTTCATCCAATGGCAAGAAGAGATCTATGCTTACGAGTAATGTCGATATACATTACTCGTAGGAAATGATCTCCGGAAAAAAGAAAGTAAAGGTAATAAAATAAATTGTTTGGTATTAAAATATATACACCCAGTATATAATAGATTGTGGTGTTGTGTACATAGGGCGGCGGCACCCCCGCGGCAACGAGCTCTCATTACGTTAAAAAGTGTATTGGAATGGCGGGATGCCGCCATAAATAACGTGGGCGGTCGCGTAACTCAAGCTCGCGCGACTCCTGATAATTAAAACTCGCCTGGAAAACGCGAATTCACATATTACAATTAAAACCGAACACTGCAACGAGTGGGCCGCTTTTCGGTAAATAAACAAATGTTAATTTAACGTTGAACTGTATTTTTTATATCCGTTTCTGGTCGGTGGGGTTGGTATATTTTGAATTAAAACAAATAGAGCGAATAATTTAATTTTTCATACCGTTGATTAATAAATTTATGTATTGATTTAATGAGTTTAATTTATTATATTTCATATTACATACGCTTGTGTAACCTACAAATATTATTGCAAAAATGTCGACTAACAATACCCATTGGTCTATGGACGGCGGTCAACAAAGGAGTAAAACATAAAATATGTAAGTAAACGTCAAAACGCGACGCTTCGTCCTAATTCAACACGCGAATCCTACTCAAATTCATCAGAGGCTGCGAGCAAACATTGATGGAAGCGTTAAGCAAACGCACAATTTACCGTAAACCCTCGGCCGGTGCTGAACAAAACGCCAGCCACCTGCTCCGCTAGAGCAAAAGGAATCGCTTGAAAAATGACCAGCTGGTTTTTAATACACAGCGTATTTTTTCTGCGCCCACGTTGTCATAGGGATACGGCAATTTAATCCATCACGCGGCGTTGCACAGCGTCGTCCGGCTCAATAAATTCTATATTATCACGGATGACTTTGGTTTTATTATGATCCGTGTACGGAACCAGAGATTAGTTCGACTACAGTGGCTTCGTGGAAGCATTTCTAGTGAAACTGTTATGTTTTGTTTTCTGTACAGTTTTTGTTGTGTATGTTTAATTATATTCAAAATCAATAGAGACTATATAGAGTGGAAATTTTATTGTTTATTTACTTATTGGTTCGTGAGACATTGTGAACAATAGTCATATTTAAACCTAAAATATTGCTTCAAAGTGAATCAAGAAGATGTTAATGAACTATTTTAATCTACGATGGTAAATTTAGTTTGCAATTGCAATATTAATTCGCTCGATATAACAGAAAAAAAATACATTTTGTTGCTTTAGTTATTTATTTATTTATTTATTAAAAACGGTCTACCAACAATTGTTACAACTATACATTTTTCAGACAAAGCCCAGGTGGTCTTATAACTAATTGCACAATTACTTACAGGTAAACACCACTAATCCAAACAAACTTAACAATCTAGAAAAAAAATATAAATGTGTTTGCTCGTAAATAAAAAGGAAGACAATAAAAGCTAATTCGATATTGCAACCAACAAATGCTTATTATCTTAATAGTTCAATCAATCAATCAGCCGAAAGACGTCCACTGCTGGACATAGGCCTCCCCCAATGACTTCCACACATCACGGTTCTCCACCACTTGCATCCTCGCATGCACCTTCATAGTTCATGAATGCATAATTACACAATATTATCACAGTTTTCAAATGCAACTTGAATTTTCGTAGTATAGATGGTAAAAAAGTCAATGAAGAAATCTCGTTATAAATTAACTTGGCTATATTTTTTTTTTAATATGCTCAGTATCAACTGAATGTAATAGTATAATTCCAATAAGCGGTAAGGTCAGCAGACACATGCCAGCCAGCGGCCGGTCTTCGACATCCAATAGAGATTGACGCGCGCCCTGCAGGGAGACGCCAGCAAAATGTCAATCCAGCTCTGGATCTTGATCTTGCGCCCGCGGTCCCCGGGGAGCGCACTGTCTGCTCCGTCGCACATGTAATTGGTTTCGGGCAGGTATAGTAGGTAGGTGCCTACGTTAAATGTTTGCAAGTCATATTTTTAAAGTAAGATTTCGTAGGTAATAGGTAATACTACACTGACAGCAAAAATATTTTACGGTAGGCTGCTCATGGTCTACAAAAATAAAAGAAAATATTTATAAGGTTTTGCGGCATTCAAAGAGTGATGTATGGATACGAGCTCAAATTATTTTGTGGCGATAAACTATAATGCAGGTTTTACGATTTACGATTACGCATTTGAATATTTTTTTTTATTACATCAGATGAACGACAAAAAAGATGACATCGCTCTGATTTTCTTCGCTTAATGACATAACATATCCAAGCACTCCTATCCCTCTCCGCCGACTCCCGCGCAGGTGCCCGGCACGCGCCGCCGCGGCGCCGGCACGCGGCGCGCACGCGCCTCCCTTCCCACCATCCGTGATTATACACACTTGCCACAAACGTTTGTCGCCCACTGCACTTCAAGTGGGGAATAAAAACACTCATTGTGTGCTCGAATTGAATTTTATTGCGCGATCAGACCATAATAATGTTGTTAGCGGTGAAATATAATGGCTGCCTCATAAATGACATGATTTAATGCTAGAAGTCTCTAAAATTAACGTCTGAAAGTTTATTTTATATTGTAAACTCTTTCGTTTGTGAATGTTTATTTTTCGGAATAGTATTACATAAGATATACCTAGGCGTTAGGTATCTAGTTATCCTTAGAGGTATGAGATTGATACCTTAGTAACTCTCTTTTCCCCCAAATGAAAATAAAAATGTAGAATGAGCTTATCACGATAAATTGACTTGATCTTTAGCAGACAATCTAGTGCAGGTATGTATTTTTAATAATAGCAGAAACTAAATTGTTGTTACAACTGTCAACCTTGTTCAGATAAATTAAATAATAGTGTTTTTTTTGTATACAGCTTAAGCAAATTCTGTTAATTTCACCCGGCCGTAACTAAAAATATTAATTTTCTGACGAATATTAATAGGAACATTATCGATGGGGTGATTCAGAAAGGATATACTAAATTTTAACTGCTTTTTAACGCATTTTTTATTAGACATTAGAATGTCGATATGTAAGAATTTCGATAACTTAATTTAAAAATAAAATACTGATCCTAACAATATAACAATTGTGATTTTTATGAGCTAAAAAAATATCTAAATTCTGACTTCACACAAAGCGAAGCGCAGTTTCAATGGTTAGAATGTCCTTTCTGAATCATGCTGTTTATAGCGAACCGAACTGAATTCTTTCATTTCCACAAACGCCTCATTTCATCTCGCATGTATATAGGCGCTCTACATTCTCAATATCTGGTATTAAATGTTTAGTATCTAATTGATGCTAAAGCGTTAAGTAATGTAACGGTTCAGTGTTAACCCCAAGTTAATCGCGTTGATTGCCACCGGTTCGGCTCGCGATACGACCGGATTAAGTAATCACTTAGTGGCGGGACTCTTGTCTAGTGATTCGTGCAGCCACTGGGGTACGTCATGGTATAACGCGTTTTTGAAACGGCGAGAGATGATGAGAATTTTGTTACAATGTCTCCGGAATTATTTTATTTACGAGTTCCATTCATATATAGTGAAATAAGTAGATAGCAATCAGTTATTTATAGAGTAGAGATGTAGAGCAATAAGTTGCTTAAAAAGTAAAATATTTTTGTCTTTGATTGAGTGATCAACAATCGATATAGACTAAATATGGTAACGGACGTTGCACGGTTTTCTTGTTTGGAGAGCGACAAGATAAAAATCACTTGCTAAATGGTGAAGGAAAATATCGTGTGGAAATCTGCATGTCTGGGAGAGCCCCTCGAAAGACGTGTGCAGGCCGCCAACCCACACAGTGCCAGTGTGGTGGACTGTAGCCTAATCCTCCTTGCATCGAAAGGAGGCCGTGCCCCACAGTTGGACAATAAAAAGGCTGGTATTATCATAACCATTATTCCAACCAGATTGATGATGTGGACGTTGCCATTGTTGCATCTAAATCGTTTCGTAGACGTACTACAATCTGTAATCCGGTGAAATTAAAATTAAACGATTAAAACACGTGACAAACAAATCTAAACAAGATAATAACAAATTAACATATCACATATCAAACCATGTCAGGGGGTCAGATCGTCACTAATCGCCGGGCGTGACATCTGATACGTCACAAGGGGCACACCGGACAGGCTTGTCACGCGCCGTGGGAAGATCGCAGGAACTCGGCTGATTGCGCCCGCGCACCGTATCGCGCCTCTCCCACGGCTCGTCGCCTATAGATCGTGCGATAATTCGCATCGTCTCATTGATTAACATCTCAATAAACATTTTCACACGATTTGCCAGATTTTTATGATATATTTTCGCGACCTGCCATAAATATACTTTTTTTTCTATTACTATAGCTTTAAGATTATAATTACCTATGCATCTTAATATTACGGAAAACTCATCCTATGTTTATTCAAAGCTTCTATTTAATAATCCAACAAGATGAGGACTTTAATCTGATCTAAATTTTACGATAAGGATTGATATTTATCTGGCAATATTATTCACAATAAAATTTGAATTATGACGCTCGCTTAAATTGCGCTGTTTAGCGTACAATCGTATTATTAACACGTAAAAGACCATTCTTCTTCTTTAGCTATTCACCATAAATAAGTGTTGGAAATCGTAGCAAGCACTTAAAGCGATTAAAAAGTGCCTCGAGGTCGAACGTAGAGGGTAATCGTGCTACGCCGTAGCCTATTATTACGCTGACTTGTGTTCCTATGAACACAAAGTGTTTGTTGTTAAACATCTTAGATTTATTGCATTCAACTTGTTGTACTTTGGAAGTGTCATAAAAAAAACATTACATTCTGAAACAACTGCACTCAATGCGGTGTATTACGAATAATACTGTTACTATCAAAACGTGTGAAACTGCGAATATTCGAAGTCTCACATTGAACGTCCCAAAGGTCTAGAAGTTCGCCATTAACAATTATACCACTATTTATAAGTACCACCTAGTACAGATAGCGCGCCGCGACACATTCCAAATGTATACTTATCTTTTTCTAACATTGTTTGAGTGCGATATTTCTCTCTCTTTCGTAGGCATGTCACCCTTTGGTAGAGTCGCACAATTATGTTTCATTTAGCCCGCGAGTTGTGAGGTCCGGGGGGACGTCGTGGGATCAAGTGTGACTACAGTCCCCATAGGATAGAAATACAATTTGAATGTGAGAAAATTGCTTTATAACAAAACTGGGATGTATAAAAATGTCCTGGGACTTGTAATTTCGAGTTTCCCATGGTGTAAGGCCGTGGGTGGATGGGATTATTGTTGATGTTGTTTCTCCCCTTAAACAATAAAACTATACGCTATTTAAATCAATTCAGCTAGGTATATATATCCTTCTTCTTTTTTAATGTTGGCAATCGGCTACAAAAAAAGAGCCTATTTAGCCAGTGTCTAGTATTTCTTGATAATTGTTATAAAATAGCTTTCAAATATATATGGCCACTTGAAATACGAAGTTATCTAGATAATTAGCAGTCGCTTTAATAATTAGTTCATCACACATACGTTTTAATAACTATTACTACTATTAATATGAAGAATATCCACATACCTATAATAGAAAAATCAAAGCAATATTACAATTCTAACCATCCAGTTCATCTTAATTCCATTCGGTCCAACAGAAAGTTGTGCAGGGGAGCATAGGCGGGCTGTCAAACACTATCAATTGCCACACAATATATGGTTATGATAACCGATGCGCAGTCTCTGTGTCGCCTTGTGGAGGAAAGTGCACACTCATTTAGGGAGTGTATTTGCCTTTTGCCTTTTAATATTATTTTTATGTAAATAAACTGAGTGATGATTGGGCAGTATTTTACAAATGCAGAGCTCCAAAAACAAACTTTCGTGTACTGTAAATTAGACTGTAGCTTAGATCAATTTCGTCGCAAAAAACAAAAGCACATTGCAAAAATGTCTAAATTTCCAAGTTCGCTCACTGTTTTAGCGTGCTTTAGTTTTGTGGTATAATTTCATTCTGCTCTATTTTTCAGTCGTTACTACACATAATAAAATCGGGCGCTATGTAGGATCCTTATGTGGTCATCCAAGCGCCTCAGTAGGTATTACAAGTGATGAAAAGTAATCTACTATGCTCCGTGCTGCATCACATTTGGCCATAGGAATCATAAACACATCGCCACACACGAGCCATTTAACCAATGAGCGAGGGACAAGTGATGTTATTGTCTGCGCATTATATGAAGTTTATTTTATACATTTTATCCCTCGTCCCTTCCTCCAAACATTAATCATCCTAAAATTCACAACTCATTAAACGCTCACTCCGTTTATTTGATAGACTTGCCTGATATTTGAACGGTTTATAAAAATATTAGTGCACGGTTATTTGTTGTGATATTTTCGATTAATAAAATAAAAAAATCCTTTGTAATCTTTAAATAAACATACCCGCACGTGGTATAGTCTGCCCAAAACTACTTTTCAGGGATATTATGTGAAAGACTTATTAGAGACGACAGATAATAGATTTTGATATTAGTTTTGTAAAACAACAACATCCTAAGAGAGGTATGTTGTTATTAACAGATAGGCAATGCGAAGTTGACTGCGAGATTGATGTTTGACGAAATAGGTCTTATAGGCTTGATCTTAATGGCGAGATAATTTGGCATATACACGTTATGGTGGCACTAACACATATTAATAAAATAAAAAGGTACAACATAGACCGACCGACGACGCCGCTAAAGCAAAAGTGTTGCAATACTTAATATAAATGGTAAAAAATAAAAGGTGAAGTAAATTAAATCGACTATTCTAATTTAAGATTATATCTATTGTAGCATAGAACTCCTACGGCAATGGCCACACGTAAACGTCAAGTACATTCACTTAGTTCTTTATTTATGGCTCATTCAAGGTATCAATAAAATTACTGATGAAATCAGCCGATCGAGACAATAGTAACGAAACATCTGCCGATTGCTATCGGTTATTTGTCGTGTCGCGTGCCGAGCGATCCAATCGACTGATTGCGAGTATTGTATCGAGGAAGCGTACTCGGCCGACTCGGACGCATCACGGTGATTCGTCAAATCGATTCAAATCTGTTACATTTTTAATTGAAAACATGAGGGAAGTGAACAAACAGTTGAGGGAAGTGTGCGGTATCGATTGTGAGTGATTAATTGTTTTGATGTCATCTCGATTTGTATTTTTGATATGTCCAACCCTTGTTTATTATATATGTGTGTCCTTCTCCAAAACTGTAACACTCATACGTTGTAATTTTAGTACATACAAATTATTCAGTGGTTATTGGATATGAATTACGGTTAAGTTTGGTTTGCCCCATTAGAGTTAGCAAGAACATTGCATAAGAATCTGATAGATACGCAACATTTCAGTGATAAATATTTATCAAGTTCTAGTGATAATGCTTTGCGAGTCTTCATTTTACAGAAAAAATATAGAAGCATTTTTTAAAAGACACGTAATCCGTTTATTACAATAATACTTTTTTGCTACCAAATATATGAATGTGCAGTTTAAAACTGCAGTTAATAGTAGCTGTTTATTTACGAGAGCAGCGGATAATGGGGGCGACTGTAGAGTAATGGAGCGGACTGCTCTCGCGCATCTGTCGCATAGAGCGGGATCTACGGCGTCATTGATATAAAATACATTCCCGCTCTACAATCATTTCACGAGTATGGTGATTTAATCAATCGTTTAGGTGGGTCATAAAAGTCGACTATATAGACGTAATCAGAATAAAATGCAAGGGGATTTTTTTTTGTTCTATTCTTTTACAAAATATGTAGAGTCATATAAGGTGTTCATAAACGAGAATATCTTCTAATACCTACTTAACCGCTTTGTTTTTTATTGAATCAATACGTTCCATAACAATACGGTAGTAGAAACTCAATGAAAATAAATACATAAACTTGTTTATCCGGTTGTTTATGTCATAAGAACGATTCTAAGACAAAGATTATTGTTATATTAAATCTCTATCGAAACGGATGAATATTAATACACTTATGCTTCAGTACTGTTATTTATATTTTACGACTAGCAACCGAGTTCTCCTTCAAACGGATATACTTGCCTATGTAATTGCCATACAATTGAATATAGGTATATAACCGGAATAAAATCAGTTTATTTGTTTTTGAGATCGCCTACTAATAAAAAAAAAACACGGCCAACTCTTCTATAATGTATTTACTGATCCACACTTTCAGCGTTACCTTCAAATCAAAACACATGACAATGATGATGACCCCTTAACACAATATTAAAAAGGTTCAAATTATTAACAAACTAGCCAGTTAAATCCTACCCAATCTAACAAGATGAGTTGCGTCATCGCACCTGTCATTCGCTAAACGCCGTCGAATAGCGCCGACAGACGGCCTGAATAAACCGAGCATTCATCTCTTTATTATGATGTGTTAATCCTGGATTATCATCAAATGTTAACACATGTTACCAGTTAGTAAAAAAAATAATTCAACGCTCCAAAACAACGTAACGACAAGCTATTACACACGGAATACGACTTTGAACGGTGATGATAAAGTTTATTTTCCAACGATGAATATTGGGGTGATTGATTTCAGTGGATTATTGAGGGTAGCTAATATTATTCTGGGGCGTTCGGTGTTGCCTTTTCATCCGCTAAGTATAAACAGGGGGGTGTGTTCCCGATGTTGGTCGCTCGACCGCGCCGCGCCGCGCCGGCCTGACGGTTGATTTATTTTATATTAGCCTTGTACACCGACTTTGTTATTAATTATTTTTTCATGGTGTTCATTGTTATGTTTGCAATCGAGATTATGTTTATTAGCCCAGTATGCTATTTTCCCAATGAATATTGTAGTCCCATCAGATTGTTGTTCAAGGACTAACACGTTGAATGAAGAGGCTTAGGGATGACATTTATACAATTAAGTATTACTCTTTTTATTACTTTTTAGTTCTAGACTCATAATTACTACCTTATCTAATTCTGGCAGGTAACTTAAAAAAAACTAAATACCTTTCTTGCTATTGAAAACTTTTGCTAACCTTAAGATATTTAGGTACAGTCGCGGACTTTAATTTGGGTCCTATTCAAGGTTGAATATTGTACAGCAAACGTATACCATAAGGGTGATATTTTGACTGAAGTTACTAGGAGCAACACGACCTCATTGCATGATAAGTGTTATTGAAAATATTACCGAAATGGCTCCTATATTAATGTTCGCGACCGTATTTACTTCGTCATAAAAAAATAACACCCGTCATCATTTTCACATATAGCTTACATGAAAATTATCATGACCATAGATTAACTAGTAAACAAACATATTCATAAACTATAACCCGATATTATATACGAGAGGTATGATCAAAGCTATGTGTCGCAGGTCGCAGAGCGCGGACCGCGCAGCGCCCGCTTCAGTCAATATTTGCGCGCCCTGGCCCGGCTAATGAATACAATTAGATCATTCCGCGCGGCCTCACGTTTTTCATACGCCTCGAGGGCTCGCCCTCCGACGTGTCAAATAAAGACGAGCCGTACCTTCGCACATAGAGCTAGTTGGTTACGCAAACATTGTCGGTTTGTAAAACTAACGAATGGAGATTTTTGTATACTCTATTTTTTTTTCTAAGGACAACTAACATATGCTACCTTCAATACTGCTTATGATAAAATAAAATAACAGACAAATCGAACTATACCTATCAGTTTTGTAATTTTGTAATACTATATATAAATTTACTCCTAAATTCATAGAAGTTTTAGTTAATTTAAAATGTTATAAATATTTTTTCTGAAGAAAATTTGGTTATAATTAATTCGGGGTGAGCGAATACATGTTAGAATGGATTTTTACTTGTATATAATAAAATTTATAAGTAGGTACCCACATTATTTAATTGCTAATCTGTAATATTCAAATTTTCTTGCTATCTCAGAAGCCTTTTATTTATTTTTTCCGGAAAAATGTTTAGCGTAATTTTATTTCTAGATAAGTGCAGACAACAAAACAGTTAATCGATTTAGTGTTCGCTACGTTTGTCCCGCACTCATATTTTTTACATGGAAGTGCCAAATAATGGGCTGAACACATGACTCTCTTGGCGTTCCCCTCCCGGCTAATTTTATGAAAAATGATCTACGCTTCGTGACGGTGACAGCGGAAAGCGTTTGATTGAAATAAAAGTGACTCCATGTCAATTAGGCGCCTTGCGCTGATTCGTTATAAATACTTATTTATTCAATTAGTGATGATAAACGCTCAGTAAATATAATGAGGTCAACGTAAAAAAGTCGATATGGCCAGTTGAATCTAATAATTTGGTAATTTTATTTCTTATTACAAACGTTTGTATTAAGTCTTTTACTAGTCTCTAATAACTTGGGTTTAATAAAGTAAGTAATTTGATTAGACTTCCAACAATGGATCCATGTTGTTTTTATAGAAGAACATAAGAAAGCCTTACCTTCTTATAATCCTATTGATGTAATGTGAAAGTGCGTTTATTAGAATGTTTAATGGAACTGAGCATCACGCGAGAGCGGCTTAACGGTTTGGATCCAAGAACAATAGTGAACTATGGAGTCTCCTAATAATGAAATATCACAATAAATCTATTTTTTTATAGACTACAAATATCCTCCACACAAGCGTGATATTTTTTTGAACAAAATCTGGGTTACGAACGTATTTAAAAAAAACTTCTCATGCGTCTACTTCAGAAAATTGTCTGAGCGAGTTTTGCCACTGTACTTTAAACGACAGTTACATAATAAAGGCAAAATAAATTCGACTTTGATGCTTTAGGACTTTAACTTCAAACGAAACAAAGGACTTATTGATCGAGCTTTATAGCTTTTAAAAGAAATTACCTATTCGGAACGCACGTTCGTTAAGCTAAGTAGTCTTTTATATTTCTAAGTTTAATTTTCACATAAGAGTTGCTGATGTTTTTAGGATCCGCAGTTTGTTGCTAATAAATAAAATAATGGTCTATCGTGGAATCACATTCTTCATAGTAGGTGGAGCCGGGTCACGAGCACAGTACACCGTGCAACCCACTGAATACATTAGCTGGTGTTTGGTGTTTGTTCGCCCAGACGCGCCACATGGCGAGGCGACGTTGTTTATTTTAATACTCAGCCATTGTTGCTTGCCGCTGTTTGTTGAGGGAAACTCTATTAAACTACCCCTGACGGATTTGTATGAGGTGACGGGTCCTATCCACTGGGTGACTGACTACAATTTACTTCGTCGAATACGAGCGTTGGTCTACGTTACAATTTCGTATGGTTAGGTCGTCGACGAAATCATGAAAAGTATTTTCTTTAAATGGCTTATTTTGATTTATAATGTTTGAATACCTATATTGATTGATGTTCCAATAATTAAATAACGGTGAGCTGGGTCAATTTAAGTACCAACGGTAGTCCGAAATGTAAACGTCACCGAGATTGGCCGAGCAAACAGTAGCCTGACGATGAGAACGACGTAGCAAGAAACAGCTTTAGACTGACATCAGTGGTGAAAGAAGGGGGAGGTCTTTTTTCAGTGGGAAGAGTAGGCAATTTTAAACGTACTAATACTTACATTTGAAGAAGTCCAATCGTTGAAATAGAAGACAAACTTTTTAAATGAAACGATTTTAAGTAACAATATATTTGAGTCGATAGTTTGATTTTTCCATTACTTTTAATAATCACAGTAACTGTTTCCATTAATTATTATTTATTAATGACAATTCTAATCTAATTATGTGATCTCATAACAATAGCATGTGCGTTTTGTATTAAATTACGTTTAGTGTGGCGGGGCATGTCGATGTGGCCGTGCGCCGCCCTCGACGACCAATTCGGTTCATTTGCGAAGTGCATTTCGATGCCGATTGTCCCGAGCCCGCGCTTAATTGCTCACCCGATATTTATTATTGCCCGTTTGTTTGTACATTAATGCGCCTATATTTATCGAGAACCATCCGAATTACGATTGCACAACTCTAACCGTTAATATATTTCGAGGGATCACCTCGGTAAAATTTTACTGCCCCAGATCGGCTGAGGAAATTTTGACGAAATATTTACATTACAAGCACGCATCGCATTCGATAAACATCGCAACGAATTCCTACAAACACATCGGCGGACGTTTATTTGCCTCGGGCACACGCTCGGCTTCACTTCGACTTCGCATTCCGCTCGCCGCCGTATCGGTACTCATTTGTATTGGCGGTGAGTTTTGTATTATTTGTTTGTTTGCGGATGGCGCATACGTGGGAGCTTTGATTTTTTCCAATTCGGAAATAATGCGGAAGGCGTGGTGCCCCGGGCGATCGGTCTCCGCTTGGAGCGAGCGTCCAATCAGGCGAGCCGTTGTTCGTTAGTCGCCGGCGCCGGCGAGCGCTGCCGCTTGGTTAACCCGGGCACGTACTACGTGGGACCTTTCCGCTTCGCAGCACTGATTTTATCTTACATCCTACGAAATTATGAACTTCAGCAATCTTCGACTTCATTTGCTGAACAAATCTACCGCGAAATACCCTACGAACAACTTTTATGTACCTACTTGCGTACTTCAGGAAAAATGTGAAAATATTTCTGCATAAGAATGATGATTTCAGATAACATAAACTACTGAGAGACCGCTTAACTCTGAAAATGAGGTTTTTCTTAAAAATATAACTTAAAGCAAGGATCATGATGGCATGCGATCCAGATGGAATCCCACTGAACTACCAAATCCAATGTAGTTCCTTATACAAATGACTGTGACAAATTTTGCATAGCGTTATTAATAAACCAAGTTGACCTCAATAAGGCCCCAACCATAAGAACAGACAGGACATGCTAATTAAATATAATAATAAATGGCATAACTAATTACAAAACAACACATTCACAGTCCAATAATTCGAACTTATAATCATTAGCAGATATTTGAGACCTTGCTAATGTTGGCTCTGGTTTTGATTGTAAATCAGAATACGACTGTGATGTGTATAGGAGCTCAGCGCACATATCCGCGAGTGGGTAGACGAGCATGTATTAGCGCTATAACGAGATCAAGCAACGATCGCATTAACATGTCATAATAGTGTGTCACTCGGATCAAATTATATCTGAAGGCAAACGCTCTGAAGTAAATTATTATAATTTAGTTCCAATGAATTGCAGCCCATGCAATTAACATACATAGAAAATGTTAGTCCAACGCAATGGAAAAATACATTCTTAGATTCTGCTTTGTAATGCTATTGTAAATAGACTCAATCTGCAACGAATGTAGAGGTTAGAATAGAGTTAGTGAAACAAGTAAAACATGGCAGTAATATATATATAGGTATAGGTACTGTGGAATATTAAAACTATGTTTTACCTTCTTATATGAGTAAAATAGTCAAGTTATTTTTTAAACAACGTCTCTATTATTATAATGTGTTATAAATATTATGATTTAGAATTTTTTTTATAAATGTATATTTTTTTTAAATGATAATAATTAATCATTGTTTTTGGAGTATTCAATAAGAACCATATCGTACCTATGTCGAGCCTCATAATCAATATAGTGACTATTGTTGTAAGACCTTTAGTAAAGCAAATATATTATGGTTGCCCTTATTATAATTTTTGGTTGCTTTCGTTATTCAGTCTCTCTAACTGCCATATTAAATTTCCAGACCAGTTTAGCTACGACATGCTGAACATACATTCTTCACTAATCCCAAAATATTCATGAAAGCTTGTGTCTGCCAAGTTATTTGCACTACCGCGTTTCATGGCACGTAGTGTTGCAAGTAAACGAGTCAAGTGCATCTAACATAAAAATGAATTATAGTTTCTGAAGTATTTCTTCCGGATTGATGTCGGACTGGAGCTGGCAACCCTGGTGTTTGTGCAACGATGATAAACATGAGGATGCATGGGCTCCAGCCAACGTGCACCTGTGCTTCACGCATGACATACGACCAACTGCCTCACAAAACAAAAGTAGCATCAATATATCTTCTAATTCAATGGCAATGTCCGCATCGCATTCATCACACCCACAGCAACATTGCCACAAAAACAAATATTTATAGTTTGGATCACCAACTTTGGGTATCACGCGACTATTAGTCAAATGAAACAGTAATAAAGCATTCTATATGTTTCTAGAATACAAGCAGGTCATTAACGTTCTCAAGATCACTGCCAAGGCGAATTTACGTAAAAACACGTAGGCGGCATGTAATAATTAATATTAGTTAGTTTGTCTTCACACGATTTACTGGCCAGTTTGCGTCTAGTAAACTTTTCAGCTTTATGGAGCCATTAAAGATGTAAAGGCTGTAGATTCTGTCGGCAACAAAATTGGCACAGGTTAGCTACAAGCAACAAAACCACTAGATGAACAAGAATAAAGTGTTTGGTAATAAGGATTTGTGTCAAATAGCATTCAATTTATATTTTTGCATTCACAAATCCGGTATCAAAGTCAGTTAATTTTGATTGATAATTGAAGTAAGTAGTTAAATGCGCATTGTTCCATCATTGCCGTGAAATTAAGGAATATGGTATAAAGATGAGCAAACATCATCAGCGCACACTGCGATGTGCAAACATCGGTGCGTGTGATTGTTCGGGTCGCGAGTGACGGCGGGGAGCGGGACGCGCTGCGTCGACGATTTTTTTACTCGCAACTCTGCTCAATCAGCGCCAGTGGCAGTTGCAATTATCTCTCGCACCAAATCGAATTATGATCAATTCGGATCCGCTCGCATCGGTACGAATATAAAACGGTTTGCATTAAAATTTGGCGTTCGATGCATGGGATGCGTTCCTATTAGTCGGGTCGTGCCAACTTTGTTTGTTCAATTTCAGCCCACGTCCACTGCCCTTTTCATTATTTCCTTTTTTTTGTATTCGGCTTTGTTTACGATGCTTTTCGGTTCATAGGGTTTCGGGTTTTATTTAACGACATGTCCATCTATACCTGTGTCAGGTTTATAGATAGATAGGTATCTGCCAATATAAATTGTTTGTTGCAGTCAGATTCAGTATACCTGCGTATTCATACGAAGCCATGTTTATGAAACAATATTTAATTTAATAACTAAGATAGCGTTTTTTTTTTTTTTTTTTTTTTTATACATTATAGGCAAGTATTTGATCTCGATCTCACCTGATGGTAAGTGACGATGAGATCTACGATGGAGCATACTTGCCTAGGTAGGAAGGCGGCAGTAGATAAGAGACGCTACATTCACTAGGCTCATGCAGCGCAACTGATCTGACCCGCCATCCATGAATGGCAACACCGAACATCATGCCGGAACACGGCTAGGCCGCTTGGCGACATGGCTTTGTTCAGTGGGTGGTGACAAGCCACGGCCGAAGCCTACCACCAGTAGAGTTGTCACCTGGTTGGCACCACCCAGGGTCACGTGTAGGGTATCTCGAGGGTACTTAATTCTCCTACGGACGAAGGCGACTCGACCCCAAAAATTATTCATGTCTTCAGTATTAGAATCCTATAATATTGGGATCTTGCTTCATTAGGTATATATTTTTTAATTTTCAGGTGTGGTTTCAAAACCGCCGCGCGAAGTTTCGCAAGCAAGAGCGACTAGCTCAGCAGAAAGCGGGTGAGGCGCCAGTGAAAGCTGAGGGCAAGCGCGATAAGCCGTCATCGCCAGCAGCGTCGCCGCACCCCGCTCCCACTGCGCCCGCGCCTCAACCTGCGCACCACGCCTTACCACACCTTTCGCCGCCCGATCTTAAGCCTATCACTTCAGCAGGTAAATATAACTGTTAGTACCTTTTTATTATTTTATGGTGACTAGAAATGACGCCGCAGCTACGTGAGCCAAGCTAAAGTTAAGATAGCTTAGCTCGCGGTGACACCTACGTTTAATATAGGGTATTTATGATCAATCTGTTTCGCATCTAGAACATTTAAATTTACTGCAGATAGAAGATTTCTTTATACATGATCAAAATGCATATTTTACTTACAAAAGTTATACATGGTCATCAATACTTATACGTGCCGAATTAAGAACCTCCTCCTTTTTTTGTTGGTTTAGAAAAACGTGCTCTCTTGGATAGTAACAATCATCTTACGTACTTATAACATTCCGTCTATCTATACCAAACAAAAAACACTCCAATTAATTGCCAATTTATCTGAAACTAAGTCAATAGAGTAAACACTTGTCGTAAGTTTGTACGACTTCTCGATTGCTGACAGTTTCAACTGTCAGACAAAGTACGACTTCTCGATTGGTACAGTTTTAACTGTCAGACAAAGTACGACTTCTAGATTGCTGACAAATTCAACTGTCAGACAAAGTACGACTTCTCGATTGCTGACAGTTTCAACCGTCGCGGTCGGACGCGGCGTTCTAATGTATATTTGAAGGATCATGTCCGACTCTTGCACTTATTCGAGGAACGGCAATAATTTACCGTTTAATATTCTTAATATACATGACCTTATTGCAAGTTGATGTTTACGGTGATCGCTGGCGTCATTACCGCTTTTAGTAGTTTACTTACGGTAACGGTATGTGATACATTATTTTTGGAATGTATAACCGCACAAAATTATAAGCTACCTATAATGTATATAAGGTGTAAGTAACTATAATAGTGTTAAATATTTTAGTGGCGCCAACAGCAGGTTACAAAGATAACATTCCCAAAGAAATAAATAAAATTATTAGATGTTTTCCTTGTTATAAACGATCACCCTACAATGTTTCATCAAAATTCGTCAAGAAGTTTTCTTTTGTTACGCGTTCAGACAAACTTACAAAAATTGAAATGTTTATTTTTTTCAAAACTTTAAACGTACTTATAGAAACGGCCCCGTAACAGTAAAAAAAGTCATAATATAAAATAAAAAACAACGTTTTCATGCATTATTATCAACTTAATACTTCAGATTTTAGCGTAAAAAACTTACGTTGGCGTGAACCTGTTCCTTTGACTTTGTTTTTTTTTCTAAAATTATCTGATCTGTGCTGTAACATTTATTTTCGTTTGATTATTTTGGCAAACGTGTGACGTGGACAGTGAAAAATGAACTTCTTTTTTTTACACCACAAAAAAATTGTTTTGAAATTGTGTGGGTACGTAGATCTTTAGAAGTAATTGCTGACAGTTAGTTAACTAAAATGAATGAGTCTCAAATTGTTGTTTGAAGTACCAAAACAATAATGATTTGTGGATAATGATTTCAACAATTAGGTACATAATTCAAGTATGATCTTATTCCTACAGCATCTCTGATAATAATTCCTAGCTAATTACATTTTCACTAAGGCTGAAATTTAAAATGTTCTTTTTCAAATTAATAACACGCAAATAGACCTTGCCATCGTATAATGCGCAAACGATATTCGATCTTAAGGTGATAAAGGAATTTCTTGGCCGACTTAACCTAATCAAATCTCGGCAGAATGAATCTATCACACTAATCACACTTTACATTAATCACACTAAAATTATAAATGTGATGTGTGTGTGTTGTTACTCAATCACGCCAGAACGGCTGAACGGATCTGGATGAAATTGGGCACAGAGATAGATTATAGTCTGGAATAGCACATAAGCTACTTTTTATCCCGGTAAAAAAGACATACTTTTTAATCGCGGGTAACAGCGCGGGGCGCAGCTAGTACTTTATAAACATAAAAGAAGGAAGTATCCTCATACAAAGAGAGCACTTTTATGCAATACTCTAGCCCAGTATTGTATTGAGATTGAGAATTGTGGGTTGTGTTGTACTACAGTACACCTCTGTAAGCGCCAGCAGGGAACTGCACAGTCGTGATATTTCATCTCTAAAACCTGTGGTACATCAGTACACTCCAATCGGATATTTTTGTACCAATCATGATGTCACAAAGTATATATAGACATACTTTACGAATGTTACATTGATCGCTGAAATTATAGCTGAATGAGTCACGCGCGCGGACCAATCGCACGGCGCTACGTACCGTTTCAGTTCGCGTGTTCGCGTGGGCGAACACAACAAGGCTGGTTTCGACAAAATATTTTCGTCTCTACGAATAAGTAGTCTATAAATATAGATTGCATGATTGTATTGTAAGAAATGGTGATTTTGTTTGAGCCTGATGTGAACGTGTTATTAAAAAAAATCCTACTATTACAAATAACCGGTGCCGGTGATATCCGTATTTCTATAACCACAGTAGTATTACGTTTAGAAGAATTTAATCCACTTCTTATCGAAGTTTCAAGATTTAAAAAAGAAATCCTTCTTAGATTCCCCGTTCTTCTCCATAGGAACGGCATTACGAACGGGCGGTAAATTCGTAACATTAAACATTTTTAACGATTATAAGTACTGTAATAGTTTAGATAAAAAATATATATATTCCAATTTTGATTGTAGATACGGATAAGATAGATTAAATGGTAAGCACTTTAAAGGTTCTTGCTTTCTATTTACCCGACTGCTGAACGTTTAGAGGATAATTTCTCGGATGATTGACAATTGAATCCATCCAACTATCAAATGGTTTCAAATGTAATTTCAATTTAGATAATCTTGTGAATACGTACTTATTATTTATTATATTTTTTTTCCGTGAAGAGAACTGATATGTATTAATAATACAAATTATTTTATTGATAACAACGAAAATCTTAGGCTTAGAAGCAGCTTTAGGGTCCCCACACTGAGAATCCCTGTGTCATGGGGGTAAGAATTGGAGCAAACTGTGTGTAGAGGATAAAGTGGGGGGCGTAATTTACCATAAGGTTACGCCCTAGCTAACAGTAAAGAAAATCCCATTAAAGCTCCATTCAGTCTTAACGGTGATACAGTTTTTGGACTATACGATAGAAAGCCTTTCATTTTCCCAGACAAAAGTATACTGTTCCCCTGAACATATTACAAATATAGGATACAGGAGTTCGCATAGAAATTATCAATTATAAACAGTCAGCGCAGATAAAGAATGTTTATTGCATATGCCCTCATATAAGTCCCGTCGGTGGAGCTGGCACGTTAGCATTGTGTATGGGTTTAACTAGACGCGGTGGTTTGCCAGCTAATGGCGGACTTGTGGCCGTATTAATCACATTACCGCCGCCCGCCGCCGCCGCCGCCGCCAGATTTTCACTTCGGCTCATTTGCGCTAATTGTGCGCGCGAATGTCACTCAGGCTTGAATAAACAACGGAGCCGCGCAGCAAGGATTAGGTGATTAGGCACATAATTGTGTTACCACGATTATTTCATAGTCGCCGGTCGAGCTGCAGTCTGATTTCATATTCGAGCAGATTTGTGTGCAGGAGTTTCGCATCGATATTATTACTGTACGCTAAATTGACGTCAAAATATTGAGTTTGTAGGTATCTGAGGGTTTGTTTACGAGTTGTGTTACTATTCAATATCTTTATGTTCCGCAGCGCACAAGCTGTGCGAGGAGCTGAACGGCATCGGCGGAGGGGACTCAGGGCTGCCGCCAGTGAGTGGTGGCGGCGGCAAGTGGGCTGGCGGCTGCGGCCTGCTGCGCCAACCCTCGGGCTTCCCACTCCTGGGCGTCGCACCGCCTAACTATCTGCTGTCGGACCACCTAGGCACTCTCGCTAAATCGAACAACCATCTTTTCTAATGGGCGTAATACCGTCGCCTGTTGACTCACCGTCCGTGCCGCGATGAGTCCGCCGCGCGCCGGACCGACCATTGTCATTTCCACACCACGCACGCCACGCTCTTTCAGCCCACCGGCGCAGCACATTTGCATCGCGTGAATAAATCTAACTATACGAATACTTTTATCGAGTGAACTACGAGTGATATTTATATGAGACTGTCGATTTCAATTGTGCAACGTACATTCCGAGTGCCAAGTCGTGTCCATGTTGCAATAACGAACAATCTTAACAAATTTTTAGATATATTTATTGTATGTATCAAATCGGTTCAACGTACGTTACTTGTAAATGTATGCGGTGTATAGATTTAAATAGTTTATGGTATAACAGTTGACTGTAGGTATGAAAATGAAAACTTTGTGTGATATAAATTGTAAATAAACATTCCATACATTGTATACGTTTAATCAAAGTATACCTACCTATTTACTAATTCTGTGAATGCATTTAATTAAGTTTACGAAGATATTGTCCGTATTATATTAGTTAATAGTGGCCTATAACTAATTTGATTAAATACTAGATGTCCCAGCGAACGTCGTACTGCTTCAGATGTATGAAGAAATATTAATTTTTTCCCATTATTTATGGTTATTCTGCTATTCGGAATGGAGACAAATTCAAAAAAACAAAGATTAAAAAAACAGCCCACCCGTTTTGAGTTACAAATGGTGTGACTAACACGACTTCGTTTTATATTTAGAGATTTATAATTATCTACTATTTGAGTTCATGTGTTTAACTGAAATCATAAAACAATACATGTCTACTTAATTGTATTTAATTGGAATAAGTAATTACGAACTTATTGTGATCTCTTTTCTAGTCAGTGGTTAGCTAAAAGAATATTTATATATTTTGTTATCTATAATCACATAGTAATAATAGCTGTTCTAAATATTAGTCAAAACACAGACTGGGCGATGTGAAATATTGAAATGTAAATATGTAACAAATTACATTGTAAATATTAGATTTTAATAGTGGTGTACCCGAGTGTATGTAACTATTGATGAATTTGTGGAGGGTGTTTTAATAAAGCGAATAATAAATCATCTAGTTTTCCTTTTATTTACAACAGCATTTTTCATTACGTAGGTAGGAACTGCACGTCCAGTGCGAGCTAACTATATACTTTATAGTCTACCGTATTTAGAAATTTTGTATGGAGAAATGAACAGCGCCTCTAGCGGACGGTATTTAAAACTTTCAATCTCGCACGAATAATCTCGCACTTGACGTACTGAAGACACTTCGATTTTCATTTTGGTTTGACTTCCATAATACACAGAGGAATGAGCTTTCGATTTGAGGAATGGAGGGAAGGAAATGGGGAAAATATGCTCGCTCACAAATATATAAAGTATTAACTTGTAGTACCAAAAGTGCAACATTTGGCCTTCACGAGGCCAATTATTAATATGAGGAATGGATTACAATTAAAACACTGAGGGCCTGAAGAGGACAATGGATATAAATATTGCCCGCTTGTCATAACAACGAGTGATGTATACCTCGAGTGCCAATTATAGTTCGACCTTGTTACCGTAGGGCCGTCGTACTCGGTCGGATGTGTCGTATATAGTTTTATATACTAGCATATTTCTCAGGGTTTCCTCGCGTTAATATTTTTAATCGTGCACAAGAAATAATCAATCCCGTTTTACACAACCTCATTTATTTTGTTGTTACCGAATGTGAATGCTGGTAGCCACGATTCAGTTTCAACAGATGTTTCAACTTAGGTATTATTTCATTTTTTTTTGTAAGTTCTTTTTACTATTTTACTTACTTTGTAGGTATCAGCCCTTTTAATGTCCTATTGTTGATCACGGGTCTTCCATCAACGCGAGGGGGGTTGGGCCATAGTCCACCATGCTGGACCAGTACGGGCTGGCGGACTTCACAGGTTCACACAGGGTTCTATCAGAGATGCAGGTTTCCTCACGATGTTTTCCTTCACCGTTTACCAAGTGATAATCTATCACCGTTGAAAATGAGATTCGCACATGAAATCCAGAAATCCCAGAGGTGCAAGCCGGGGTTTGAACCTGCGATCCTCGTTACCGAGGGAAGCTTTCTACCAACTTGGCTATCACTGCTTTACTAAGTTTTTTAGATTTTTTCTGAAGATTTACTTGATTAAATACAAATAATGCGAAGAGAGCAATTCTGCTTCGGATATAAGATGCGTGTAGCATACATTCACGATTTTCTCAATTCATTATTTGATTTTTGGAGATCGAGGTCAGGTAAGCGCAATGCATTTTTTAGAGGTCTACTTACTCATGTAAGCCCGACTCATTTTTAGGGATTAGTAAGCGCGATTCTTTTACAGACCAGACATACATATTTTCACAGTTTAATATGCGTAGCTATTATAGGCGTGCAAACACAAAAAAAAGTTCTGCCAGTCGGCTTGAATTATACCTACAACAGTGATTTATATTGTAAACTATAGATTTATATACTATGAGTTCACGTAGATTAGCACGTTGTTACGTTGTTCGCATAGAATGTAAGCAGATTATTTTAGTAGGTAGATTTTTTTTTGAATAGCAGATCTACGTGGGTGGTGAGAACTTCTTTTTAGTTGGAACCTTTATTCACAATTGCCTAAATAGAAGAAAGTATAGAAGGATCAGTTGTAGCCTGTGGGACTCTGTGTAACAATAAGTGATAAATTCTAAAAACTTTCTTGAAGCAGATAAAAGGAACATACCTACTCGTATTTAGTTTTAGGGATTTTTTGAAGAGTCATTCACCCTTAAAAAAATCCCCATTTTGCTTTAATATAGCTATTTACCAATATCAAAACGAATTGTAATAATTGCATTTGCGGCGTCTTTATAGAGGTCGGATTTACTCGATACATATTGTGTCCATTTTTGCACGACCAAGACGCTAGAATCTACCAGAGTTTTATAGCAATATCTCCGCTAAGACGAAGACTTTCGGCAATACTAATCGTACACATTCGCTAATGACCTAATGTCAGACAATTTTTTTAAGTCAAGGTACAGTCACTTCAAAACGAAGTTAACATTTTGTTTTTCTTTATGTCGGGAGTAAGAATCCGATGGATGCGCGTGGGCAACGGCGACAATGATAACTCAGCGGGTTCTCATCTCAATGGCGCGCGCGGCTACGGCGTGGGCGGCGCGCGAGCAGCACTAGCGCGGCGCCCGCCTACGCCTTTCATAATACCTTGTATGGGTATTTTGGAAAACTTTAACGTGACGACTGTACTTCGTATTAATACTTATTAGACATTCTTAGCAGTTGAACGGATTTGGAATGTCACTATTTCTCTAAAATTTATTAGATATAGAGATCAGAACGAATGTGGGAAAAATATTGCCGCAATGTATAAGACATTAGATATGATAGACCATGGTGTTGATGGAATAAAAATAAATAAATTATAACAGTAAGTATCAGATCATGAAAATTTACATATTACTTATTTTGTGATAATGCTTATAGAAGTTTTAGTATGCATCGCTTAAATGATATTTGTTTTATTCTGCTTAAATATACAGAAGTATCAGTATTTTTACCTATGTAAATAGGTAAAAATACTGATGTCTTGTAATATTAATTAAGCATATAGGAGTATTAATGAATATGAGTAACACACAGACATATCACAACAAACTATCCTTTCTAATGAACGATTATTAATCTTGATTAGAAATATTTTATGAAGTATGTCATACTTTTAAGTTTCTCCAAATTATTTTTAAACCTAGTTAAATAGCAAAGTAATTGGTCTATTGAGTAAGTTAATTATTAGACCAATTAACAAACAATTTCCAGTAACATATTTGTTTAATTCAATGGATTTTCTTTTCAGTTTCTGTATTTAAGGATTAAACCCAAATCCTCTGAAAAGGGTGTGTAATAATAATATTTTAAGGCTGTTGAGTCAGATAGCTATTTTGTATCATTGGTCATCGGGGGCGGTGCGCGCGAGTCTTCCAGAAGGGCGCAGCCTGAGTTCGCGCTCTATATAAATACGGGACGCAGCTTTCAGGAGTTCAGTCTAGCGGTGCTTTGTAGTGAATCAACACACGCAGCACACACACAACACACAACATGTCTCTGGAACGTCAAGTCCGTGCCAAGGTTAGAACATTTCCATACACAACCCTATACTATATTTCGCCACTTGCTTTGCAACATTTTAAATTGAAATTTCTTCGATTTAATTCACACACATAATATTATGTACTCAAATAAAATTTCGTAAAGCAAATATTAAAATCGAATTCCATAAAATTTTAGTATTACTTACAAAACGTTATAAGTCTTTCACTGCCAAAAAAATATTGTGTTCATTATTGATTTTATAGAAGAGTACCAAATATCAATTAAAAGATATAAGATATTATCACACCCTGTCCCTGTCCTGTAAATTAGTTCAAATCAGTGAGAATTTTTTTTACTGAAAACTTAAAGTACTTTTTTGTTCGCCCATCACGAAAACCGATCGTTCTACTCGCTAATAAGGAGGGAAATAGAATAACAAAACGTTACGTCATCAACAGCTCGCTTCCAAGCGCAACCCTGATCAGGAGAAGGAGTGCCAGGAGTGGATCGAAACCGTCCTCGGTGCCAAGTTCCCCCCTAGCGAACTCTTTGAGGATGTACTCAAGGACGGTACCGTCCTCTGCCAGCTCATCAACAAGCTAAAACCTGGCTCCGTCGCCAAGATCAACTCCTCTGGCGGACAGTTCAAGATGATGGAAAACATCACCAAGTTAGTATAAAAACATTATTTAAAATCTAGATAACCTTGTATCAGCTGTAACTTGGCTCAAATCGAAAAGGTCACTATTATGTTCTTGGCCGCAGTAGTTTTTTATGCAACAAAATTAAATCCCATTTCTCAACTCCAACGCAAAATGTGTTAACTCTGTGCCAGAAAATAGGGCCAGACAAGCAACCTTCTATTGTGGGTTCAGTGCATTTGAAACGTTTAAATCGAGTCATCATATTGTTGGAAATTGACATACTTCTAAGACTTTACCATATACAGCCATACCATATAGAGATTTAAATAAACAAATATAATGGAAGTGTATTAAGAGGCCAATTGGTATCTTGTAAAAATACATTAACTAAAATATAATACGGCCTATGTACTGCATATAATTTTAATTCTCAATAAGTGTCAAGTATATCAAAAACACCAGACATCTATTTCATACATAAACGTGATCAGTATATGACCTACGAATTAACCTCTGAAAATATTTTACGACTAAACAATTTTGGATCTTATATTATAAAATTGAAAGCCTCAGTTACGTTGTCATATTTTCTCTGACCAACTTTACGCGCCTAACAAAACCTATTGTATTGCAGCTTCCAGGGGGCTATCAAGGCGTACGGTGTTCCGGATATTGACGTGTTCCAGACCGTAGATCTGTGGGAGAAGAAGGACATCGCGCAGGTCGTCAGCACGCTGTACGCCCTCGGCCGCCAGGTGAGGATCATACAGACCAATTTAAAGAGTAATCTAGAGTAAAATGGGTCTTATGAGCTCAACCTTTGTAAGACTAAATAGGTACTCATGGTTATTGACGATGATAATATTTTCGAAAATTTGGAAAACGGTTGTATAAAATCCTGATTTGCTCATCCAATAATGTAAGGTTTTATATATAACGATAGGCAATCAATTTAAACTCGTAATTTATAAACAAATAGGCCCAAGAATTCAAAATTCGCGCTGTTTAAATAATGCGTTCACAGATTGTTTGGTTTAGAGATACGTTTAGAATTATAGGCGTTGGCGGACGGCCAAGTTCAACCGAATTTTACGAGTATCGCGCAACATTACCTCAGTTTTCATAAATATCCAAGGTCACGCGGTTTAGCAGAGGCCGGGCGGGATTATTCGTGTTTCATACTACTCCCAAATTCCAGAGTTTTAACAAGTCAATAATGTTCTCGTTCATTGTCGACAGACCTGGAGGGATCCCGCATGGAGCGGCCCCTTCCTCGGCCCCAAGCCCGCCGATGAGTGCAAGCGCGACTTCTCCGATGAGGTCCTCGCCGCCGGTAAGACCGTGATCGGACTCCAAGCTGGTTCCAACAAGGGCGCCACCCAGGCCGGACAGAACATGGGCGCTGGCCGCAAGATCCTGCTCGGCAAGTGAGCGCTTCACCTGCACCAAGTGATATTATTATATAAGATATAATTGTACAAAACTGAATGAAAGGACGCTAATGTGGGACCGTTGTGAATATCTAGTCATGCGTGACATTTGTGGGTTTCGTCTCCTGCTGTAGAAATTTTTGTACCTTGCAACTATTTGTTGTGTAATTTGAATTTATGCTGTACACTCCATGTAGCGCCAATGATTTTGTATAAAGCGTTTAGGACTAAGTTGTATTATTTATTTATTTCCATTTTATTATATTCTTTTATAATAAAATATTGATAATAATTATTTTGTTTATTTACCTATAACAAAGCAATTAAAAGTGAACTTAACAACCTGATGTTGATCCCAAAGATGAGTGACGAGTTTGCTGATAGAGGTACCAGACAATAATCCTTATCCTCCATTATTTACACGTCTATCACTCTGTTTGTCTGTTATTACATCCCAGACATCATCGCCACATTATGTTGACAGGGTGTCACAGTTGAATAATTATATAAATGCATTTACAAGTAGTAATTAGTTAGTTTAGAAGGGTATTATTTTATTGGTCTAAAATGTTTAGACATAAATTAAATTAATGAGCGTAGTATACCTGAATCAGAATCAGAATCAGAATATTTTTTATTCACGTAGACCATTATTGTACAGTACTTATGAATCGTCAAGTTACAAAAATATTATGGTACTGCTTTACCACCCGTTCGGAATGCCGTTCCTATGGAGAAGAACGGGCAAGAAACTCCATGGTTGCTCTTTTTTTAAAATAGATCTTTTACATTTTTGAGCAATACATTGTTATAGGTATGTGAGAACAATGTAGGAACGGCTAATCAAACTTTAGCAGCAGGTCAAAAAAAAAAAAACAAAGTACTAACTAAGTATAAAATTACAGTTAATGGCTACATGGTTCCCACATTTACAAATTACTTATGTAAATGAAAATAAGAAGGAAGAAGATAAATACAAAATCTTAATAGTCTGCTCAAACAAGGTCATTTATATTCCTGAGGAGCCGGACCAGCATCCAACCAAGCATTTTTATCCTTAAGATAAGCATCTAGTGTATAGTATGCCTTCTTACACAGCGTACGTTTTATGCACGCTTTGAATTTATTTTCACTAAGTTCGGTAATGTCAGAGTGTATTTTATTATAAAATTTAACACAATACCCCATGAAAGATGTGTGAATCCTTGCTAGTCGAAAGTGTGGTTGATCTAATTTGTTTCTATTTCTTGTATTATAACGATGTTGATCACCGAGCCTTTTAAAGAGAAATAAATTTTTCCTAACATACATAATGTTTTCATAAATATATTGGCATGGTACTGTCAAAATATTAGTTTCCTTAAATAATTCTCTTAGGGATTCGCGACTGCCCAAATTATAGATGGCCCTAATAGCCCGCTTTTGTAAAATGAAAACCGATTCGATGTCAGCTGCTCTCCCCCACAATAGTATTCCATAGGACATAACACTATGGAAGTAGCTGAAATAAACTATTCTTGCGGTGTTCACATCGGTTAGTTGCCGAATTTTCCTAACAGCGTAGGCAGCGGAACTAAGTCGTCCCACTAAGACTCTGATATGAGGACCCCACTGTAACTTAGAGTCGAGCGTTATCCCTAAGAAAACCGTGTCGTTAACAAATTCAAGCTTCTCATTATTCAGTACTACATCGCAATCACTACTTTTGACATTTGGTAAAGAAAACCTTATACATTTAGTTTTCTTGCTATTTAACGCTAAGTTATTAATAGTAAACCAGTTATGTACCTGAAGAATAGCGTCATTTACGTCGTCAAAATTATTTACATGTCGTCCCACTTTAAAAATCAAGGAGGTATCATCAGCGAATAACACTATCTTCATCTTATTTTGAATTATATGCGGTAGGTCATTTATATATACTAAAAACAGGAAAGGACCTAAAATCGATCCTTGCGGAACACCCATTTTTACTGCAGAGCCTAACGATTTAGTACCATTTATAAGAACACTTTGCCGTCTGTCTCCTAAATAAGATTTTACAAGATTAAGAGCATTATCTATAACACCGTAGTGCTCTAATTTAAGTAAAAGGACTTCATAATTGACGCAGTCAAATGCCTTTGAAAGATCACAGAAGACGCCAATAGCATCCTGTGAGTTCTCCCATGCATCATAGATATGCTTTATTAGGGTTACACCGGCGTCGGTTGTGCAACGTCCCTTGGTGAAACCATATTGTTGATCGTGCAGGATGTTATTTGCGTTAAAATGATGTAACATTTGTGTAAGCATTATCTTTTCAAACACTTTACTAAAAACTGGCAAGATAGAAACTGGCCTATAGTTGTTAGGATCTTTACTATTACCGGACTTAAAAAGCGGTATTACTTTACTGTACTTCATTAAATCCGGAAAGACTCCCTGATCTACACATTTATTAAAAATTAAAGCTAAATAAGGGGCTACAGTATCAATAATAGTTCTACATGCTTTCACAGACATTCCCCATAGATCTTCTGTTAGTTTAATTTTTATATCATTGAAAGCTTTAACAATAGTTCGGCCACTAATATGGTCAAACTTGAATTTAACAGGGCAATCAGCTATGTTTTTTTTAAGAAGTGAAATTGAGAGACGGGGGGAGCAGTTCAGAGATTCTGTTGTTTTTACAGGGATGTTAGTAAAAAACATTTCAAACTCCCGTGCTACCTCGGTATCTGAGCATATGAGACCGCGTGGAGTCTCCAGGGTATAATCTGTATTGCGCTGTTTCGTCTTCCCAGTTTCACTGTTAACTATTTTCCAGGTGGCCTTTATTTTATCATCGGCAGATTTTATTATTTTACTAATATATATGGCTTTAGCCGCCTGACATACTCTCCGAAACATTTTCGAATAATTTGAAACATACTGAGTGAAGGCTGGATCACTAGTCTGGACTTTTATTTCATAAAGTTCAAATAACTTTTCCCTACTCTTACGAATTCCTCGTGTCGCCCAATCACTAAAAGTAAATTTAGGTTTGATAATTTTAGTTTTGAGTGGGAAAATATTATCAAACTCAGTGTGTACAATTGAAAAAAAATCTGAGTAAAATCTATTAGGATCAAAGTTACAACTGGGAGAACCTAATTTACTATTCAAAATGTTATTATATTTTTGCAAGTTCCCAGCTGTTACAACCCTACCTTTTATTTTTATATTTTTTAAAGTGGAGGTAGAATTGATGGCGATCGTTTGTCCACTATGATCTGATGGTAAATAATTAACAACCGCTTGATCTAAGTATTTACAACTACAAAAGATATTATCGATGCATGTGGCGGAAGTTGAAGTTATTCTAGTCGGTTCAAAAAATACATTTTTCAAATTAAACGATTTAAAAAGGCCTAACAGTCTATCACTATAACAAGTATGTTCCAAAATATTAATGTTAAAGTCACCACACACTATAATCGACTTCTTACTAACAAAGATTTTTTTCAACACATCTTCCATTACAGTTTCAAATGTATTAAAATTCTGAATGTGTGGGGGTCTGTAAACACTCAGTATGATGTGCTTATCCAGCTCAACACAAGAAATCTCGATAACTTGCTCAATCGAGAGCCCAACTATTTCCTTTCGTTCTCTTGACTTAATATTTTTCCTAATTAATATTAGTGTACCACCATGAAGCCTGGACTTGCGGCTATAACAACTTACGACCGAATAATTTTCATAGTTTATTAACATTTCATGTTCCTTAAGCCAATGTTCGCAAATACAAACAATATCATATCGCATTCTTTCTAAAAATAATTCAATTTCTAATGTTTTTGAAGCAAATCCTTGTATATTCTGATTAAATAATGTTAAAGTTCCAGGCCTCTCTTCCTTCTTATTATAATTATAATCTGTACATTTTTGTGAAACGCCAGAGATACGAGTACTAGGACGTATCTCTATTGTCAGTCTCGGTAGTTTAAACAGTCTATCACAGCATTATTAGAATTACTAGATAATACTGACTCGTCTCTTATTCTAGGCTTTGTTATATTACTTATAACAGAGTTAATATTATAGGCTAACAATGTAGCAATCATGTTTTTACATTTTTTAGGAAGAAACATTGCTTCCTGAGTAAGTTTAAATCCACTAATAAACTTGTTAGTGTCAAAAAATAAAATATTGTCATTATGACATGATATCGTGTGCATTAAATTATTAATATATCTGTTAAGCGGATATCTGTTAAGTATCTGTTAAGCGGAACGAAAGCATATATGCTACCGGTTCTCTCAACCAGGAATTCCCAAACAGGTCGATATCGGTTTCCCAGTGGTCGCGATAAACGAAAACTGATTTTGGGGGTGGACGAGGTCTAAAAATCGACCCCTTTTAATTAGCACAAGTTCGTATTTGAAACTGTCAGGATACTGTATAAGTTATTTTACGTGAATACGTACTTGTTATAAGAATGACTAATATTTTAGTCTTCTTCTTAGTCGGGCACTCTTGTCAGAGTGGTCGTGGTAATGGGTTGCACTGTTCGGACATGGACGCTGCTCTTGCTATTTTGCTCCACGTATCTCGATGTAGGGCATTTCGGGAACATTCTACTATGGGACAATTTGTAGCAGATTTTATTGACTCAGTCCATCTTGTTGGAGACCGACCACGTGACCGTTTGCCTTCTATTCGGCCTTGAATCACCAGACGTTCCATGGAGTTATTTTTTCGGGTGATGTGTCCAAAAAATGTGAGGATTCGTAATTGCACAATCGACGAAAGCCTTTGCTGAACTCTAAGCTCTTTCAATATGGAGTCGTTGGTGCGATGTGCAGTCCAGCTTATTCTCAGGAGACGTCGCCAGCACCACATTTCCAGGGCATCAATTTTTCTTCGGTCTTAAAGTCTTAATGTCCACGTTTCAGCTCCGTATAGGAAAATTGGAAAGATCAAGCAGTACATCAGACGTACTTTTGTATTTTTCGTGATCCTACGATCCTTCCAAATTTTCGTGAGCTTCTCAACGGCTGATCTGGTCATAGCGCAGCGTCTTTTGATTTCCTCCTCGCAACCTCCATTGTTAGTGATAGAGGATCCCAGATAAACGTATCTATCCACACTTGACAGTTAGCAATATTAGTTATCTCCGCCTGGTTGTTATTAGTACGGTCCACTATTACTATTTTGGTCTTGTCGCGGTTTATCTTAAGTCCAAAGTCAAGGCTAGTGGATTCCAGGAGTTGGAGAAGGCATTTTATATCTGCTTCAGATGTTGCAAGGAGAGTAGTGTCGTCAGCGTATCTTAAATTGGAAATCACCTGCCCTCCTATGGATACACTTTTGTCCCATTGGTCAAGAACCATCCGCATGATGTACTCCGTATAAATATTAAATATTAACGGTGACAGTATGCATCCTTATCGCACCCCTGCTTGCGTCTTAAAATCTTCTGAGTCTATTCCATCTATCCTTACACAAGCTGTGCCACTCTCATACAGTGATCGGAGTAGACATACCAGGTGGTGTGGTACACACATTTCTAGAAGAACTTTCCACAGTTTGTCCCAAATAACGGTATCAAAAGCCTTGTGGAAGTCCACAAAGCAGATGTACAGGGGATTGTTAAACTCTCTGGATTTCTCAATGATTTGTCTAAGAATCAGGATCTGTTCACGTGTCCCCCGGCCTTTGACAAAGCCAGCTTGTTCAGGTGCAATCTCATGCCTCAGGAACGCTTGAAGTCTGGTATTCAGAATGTGTAGCAGTACTTTACTGGCATGTGATATAAGGGAGATAAGTCTATAGTTATTGCACTTCTTTGTCGACCCCTTCTTATGAAGTGGCATAAAAACGGAGTGTGACCAGTCAGATGGCCACTCGCCAGTGCTCCATACTTTGGAGCATACTGCGTGCAAGATGTCGACTCCCCCTTCTCCCATAGCTTTAATGACCTCAATAGGTATTTCATCAACGCCTACTGCTTTACCATGCTTTAGGTGGTTAATTGCGGCACGTATCTCATCTTTCAGTAGGTATGGCTCTTGCTCTCTTGTGATTTCTTGTGCAGGTACAAAATCTGTCGCAGAAGTACTCACAAACAGGGTCTTGCAGTACTCTTGCCACACCTCCATGATCCCTTGAATTTCCGTTACCGTATCGCCAGCGGCGTTCTCAATCGTCCAGTTACGTGGCTTGAATTGTCGGGTTATATGTTTGATCTTCATATGCAGATCCCTGGTTTCAAATTTCTGTGCATTTTGTTCTAGCTCCTCGCATATTTTAGTAGGAAGTATCATTGTTGTACTTTTAAAAAACTCAACAAGTCGATAAGCGTGCACAAGTTCGCACAAGATGAAATTATTATTTTGTATCAATAGGAAAAAAAATAGAGATAAGATTTTTAAAGTAATTGGGCTATTGGGTAGGGGGTCTGAGGTATCAGTTCATTTTGGAAAAGGGATCTATTGCCAAATACAGTTTGGGAATCCCTACTCTAAACAAATGCGTATGTAAACCTACCCAGTGAAGTACGTTCCCATATGAATAGTAGTTACGCCCCGGGAGTTAAAAAAACAAAATATAGTTTTTCAATAGGTAATTATATCTACAGTAGGTAGGTAAGTGTAGCGACCTCTTCAACCGCGCCACATGCTTCACAAATGTTGCTGCAGACAGCATTCAGAACCATTGACAATTCTCACACAATCCTGCAACGCGCTATGAGAGTTTTCGGAGCACGTAAGATATATACAATATCCTGACAATAACCGTTGGGGCATAGCAGCCGCCCCGCCAGGCATACCATCCGCCCGGCTGGAAGATCATCCCTTTTCCGCTAAATAATTATTAACTACTAGCTGCGCCCGGCGGTGTTACCCGCGATAAAAAGTATGAAAAATTTAAACATCTATCCCACGGGAACCATAAATTTTACCGGGATAAAAAGTAGCCTATGTGCTATTCCAGACTATAATCTATCTCTGTGCCAAATTTCATCCAGATCCGTTCAGCCGTTCGGGCGTGAAAGAGTAACAAACATCCATCCATCCAAACTTTCACATTTATAATATTAGTATAGAGTATAGATTCTCATATATCTGTGGTATAGATAATAACGACAGCTTGATAAACACGGAAAAAAATATAAACCAGCAAAGTACCATTTTAGCTCGGTTAGTTGCATTATTGTTTTTATAACAAATTCACATTTTAAAATCTCGAAGTAAGCTCAATTAACAGACACGAGCATATTGCTAGATAGTGTTGATTATGATTATGAGTGTGTTTGCGCAATAAACACGTCTTTCGAAATGTGATTGGTTCGGATGTTACCTTTATCGTTTTTAGACGTCCCTTTTTTTTGTTAATGTGTTATACCCTGTTTTTCATTTAAAAAAATAAAAATGTTTGTAGTTATATCAAGTTTGCTATAGAAATATAAAAACAATTGTTATGTTTAGTTATGAGAAAATATTTGGTAGCAAAAACCATTTTTTTCACCTTAGCGCGATTTTAAAACACGGATCGAAAGGGCGTAAAATTCTATGAAATGCTGGACCATAAAGTGAATTTACAAAATGGTGTTTAAGCCTTTTGCTGCAGAAAGCGTCGATTTGTGATTCCATGCGGTTTGAGCACCAACTCCGAACGACATCTAGCATCCGTTACTAAAACTATTTACTGATGTACGTTTACAAAACGTTTTAATCTTTTTGATACATTACTCATTGTATTTGAATTTACAGATTTTATATAAAAAAAAAGAAATATATATAGGGTTTGAACTTTAAAAAAATGAAGTATGAATATGAGTTGGAAAATAAAACAAAAAAAGCTTTGAACATTGAATGTAATCAACTTATTTTTGGTCCTAAAATGCTCTTACTTTTATAAATTGAAATAAAACTATTTTCGAATTTAACGCGTTTATTTTATGTTTTTTCGTTCCCGACGTTCCATCCCTCCCGTCCTCCCGTGACCATGGTTGCTGTAAAGCAGCCGAAACGTCGGGAACGAAAAGACAAAAAGTTTTTTTTCAATATTCGCGTAAATATAAGAAATCAATATACATTTATATAATTATGATTCGTCTTATTCTAGGATTTCTGCATGTAGTTCAGTCACCTGCTCTAAAAAAGTAGGTGCTCATTTATGTTTTAGGTCTACAATTTTATTTAGCGTAGCTTTACACGGATATTCCTCTCTGAAACCAACATCAGGGATATACCTTAATAAAAAAATATCTACATAATATAATATATAATGTGTACCTATTGTCTCTACCTTCTTTCCTTCTCAATTACGGAATACAACAAAAGGATTAGTATAACGTGGTATTATATACCTACACTTACAAAAAAATCCACGTTAAATGATCTCTGCCTCTGTTTAAAATAGTATAATTTTCATAGCCTAGATCTAGAACGAACGAAGCTATAAAAAACATTTACGTCGTTATACACTGAGGTAACGGCGGCTAAACCAAAATAGCTCGCCATCTGTTGGCAGCAACGGCGAACGGCCGCCACCATCTAAATACGTCCAAGATAACGACTAACGAAAATAACGACCAACCAGCGTTCTAACGGATAGCGAATAACCCGGTTCAGCGAAACCTCAAAATAGGTTGCGTTCTCGATTTCAGCGTAGGATGTTATTAATAGAGCTGCTGAAGCCTGCGCCGCTCAGTTGGGTAAAGTCGGCGGAGCCTTTCGCACCGTTGCTTCGTTGCCCAGATGGCGCAAATGTGTGTTCAGAGTCTTCTAGTTTTGTTGGCCTCCGTGAGATGGAGCTGTTAGCCCTAAGGGCTTTCAGTGTCCTTCTAGTTATAGTTTTACACCTCTTACGATAGATAGAGCTACGTGCAACGAAAGACTGAGTGTTTTAGTAAGTATTTATTTTTAGTTCCCACTTCTATCCTTCTTTCCCTTTGGTTTTACTTTTATATTTTGGGCGGATTAAATTAGAACCTTGTGATTAAGGTAATTGATTCGCTGTTTCTATACTTAAACGAAAATAAGCTAAACGTCACCAGAGAACTTTCCTAACTATTTATTCTGAGATATTTTTATAGACTCTAAAATCTATTTACTGCGTCAGCAATGGTTTTTTAATTCCCAAATCTGTGACTACGTCAGCAGTTTGAATAATTTACATTCGCAGGCTAATATTAGATGTTGGTTTGACAATTCATTTGAAAAAAAGTCACTTCCCCCGCATATATCTAGAAAAATGGATAGGTACTTAATTAAAAGTTTATTTTATGTAAATTTTTAGGTATCAACCTAATCTGTTCTTAGGTTCATTTATATCTACGCAATTCCTAAAATTAATAGAGCATAGCTTTTGAAATAACTCCTTGACTTTGAAGATGTAGAGACCATGCTAGGCATTGGTCTGTTCTGATGAATAGTCCAATATACCTATATTTATCCCCTATCGGCGTCATCGACCCGCTGGTAGTCAACGAGCAACTCCTTATATAGTTCTCCAATATTATTGTACCTGTACATGTCCCTATGTGATTATTACTCGCCTCTTCAGACGTAGCAAGCACGATCGTAATATTATTAGTTCGATTATTCAAACTTATTCCATATGAACTAGGTCCCTCTCTCGTTATTTAAACAATCACGGCATTACTCCCTCAAGGGGTAGGTATAGGGTGCTCTGTGTTAAGACAACAGCTCGCCGATGTTATTAGGTCCTGATATGAAAAGGGCGAGACTTTTGCTATTTTATGAGGGATTACACACATGTGAGTAGTACTTGGACCACATTATCTATTGAAAGAATATGCAGGTTTCCTCGTGTAAAAAGTGATCACTTCTTGTTAAAAAATGATTCTTACTAGAGAGCGTTTTCGGAGATAATTATTCTCATTCTTACCATAATGTTCCTTCTCTTCCTTCTGTAAAGCATGCCTGTAATGTCATGATATATATACCTGCCGGTTTCTTCTCTCTAAGAAAATACATGAACATACCTACATAATATATTTGGGTGCTCCTGTTTTATGCCTGTATATTTAACTGTGATTCACCATCTGGTTACGCATATCAGTGTAAATATTTATATGGTTGGTATCAAAGTAAATACTTTGTAAGTAGGTATCAAAGTAAAACCCCACCTCTATAAATATAGAGATGAGTACATATGTACGAAGCACTTTTAAAGCTATACAAATGTAAGTGAAACCATACTGTGGAAGATACGTGCTTAGAGGCACGTAGTTCTTGCGAACAAGGCTAGCTAGAGTTAAGCCTAGCATAAATTATGGTCACTGTTGGGTGTGGGCAACGACGTAAAAGTGCCTACATCATTGAGCAAATACTTTTTATGGACGAAGAATCAAAATGGAGAATCACAATGGACACTCCAGATTATTGTTTACAAATTAACACTTCTATTTTCACCCTGCCTTACACACAAATTGCACGTTCAATTACATTTTTGTGTTAGATATTTGTTATATATAATGATGAATTTATTAGATATACAATATGTAATGGCAATACATGGATTACATGGGATAGGATCGGAAGTTGGGGCGAGCGGTAAGAAATCGTACTACAAACGATTGCACTTTGTAACAATTGTATAGAGTAGTATCTCTACCGAACTTTTTCTGCCATTTCTTGAGGGATGGTACCTAGAACACACAACCACCTACGCGTTCACACACATGCAAAATAAATTCATATCTATATACCACACATACTAACTAAAAACCTCGATACATTCCTCATCATTACGCCCTCTATCTCATTTATCTCATTTTGTGTACGAGTGTTTTATATTGCATTACATAACTAGAAGTAAATCTCATTACATTACTACCAATCAACATTGATCTATGTTTCGTGGAAATTAATGTCAACATTGCAAAATAAAATCACCAATCCGTATTGGCGCGTAACTTATTGTTGGCTCAGCTTCCAACGCGAATAGTTTAGCTATCCGTCTAATGGATATGTGCCGAATATTGGGGATGACGCACAGGGCAGGCATCCAGCGCGTCACCAGGTACCAACTGCCGATGAACCCGCCCAGACGCGCGGACCAACTGAAATTTCCATGACAGCTACCTGAAAAACAAACTTCAACCATCATAATTAGTTTGGGAAATAGCAATACCGGAATATTCCAAAGCGTTTTAGATCATCTGCTTTATTATTGCATTCTATTTTGAGAATTCGAGAAATAGACTACTGCGATAAACACGATTTGATATTTGAGTAGAACAGTGTGTTGCAACGTGCACACGACACCCGACACCTGGGGGCTTAGTACAAGTTTGGATAGCAATTAATAACTGATCAATCAAGTGAGCGAAGCGAAACATTAAATAAATTCCCCAACTACGAGCTCTGCTAGCGGAAAAGTGCAAAATTACTTGTAAATTGGGGGAAAACATTCGATCACACAATCGGCATATTAATAATTTTAGAACCCATACATAAGACTCCAAATTTGTTTTGATACATTTAAGTCATGACATTATTCTTATAGAAAAACATAAGTAAAGGTTGAGATACGATGTTAAAATAATCGAGTTTACGTGTACAAAGAAAACAACAATTAGTCGAGCATTTATTTTTAATGTATATTAGTGTTACCAAATTAATACGTGGTGCTTTAATCTGGATTTTCTGAGAAGCGGTCAGACTCCAGTGGCGGGCCACCGCCGCCCGCGCATTCTGCGGACCAAAATAGAGTCGTCGGTAGGCGAGTCTCCATGCCGCGTCCGTTCCTAGCTACTCGGACGACACAGGAAATTAACTTTTTATTCTATTTTTCTAACTCAAACGGACTATTTTGAAACTCGGTTAATGCTTACCCATTGTGTTACCGCATTCCGACGAAAAAAAACATGTAATAACCCCCTCCAAACTAAATCAATAATCGTAAATTATCACAAATACTAATCCATAACGGTCGACAGCTAACAAGCAACCCTATGTAGGTTACGTTACGACAAACAGGAAACGTTCTGCGTGGAACACTATTCCGGCAATTCGATCAAAATAGCTGCTTAATTACTTGTGAATTTATCAAGATGCGAATGACATCGACTCCGGTACAAAGGGAACTGTTATCAGGCGTCAGAGAAATCCAAACAGCAGTAACACCTTAAATAATGGCGGTGGTCGCATCTAAAGTATAGTGTACCACTTTTAAGGAGGACCTTGTTAAGTTGTTCAATGATGGGCAACTTAATTAGGTACTAACTACAAAATAGGTATGTTATTGTGATATTTGATAACGATCGGTGGTGTCACATTTTACTTTAATGCATAGTATATTTTGTCAAATCACACTATGCGATAGTTTCAGCGTGGCGTTTACGCCTTTCTTTATAGAGGGCCTTGCTGTGCTGTGATTGTGATGCTGTGATTTTAAATGGCTTAAAGTGTTAACGCATAACTTGTACTGTTCTTTTACAAGTAAATTTAAAAACCATAAACCTCGCATCTAGAAAATGGCAGAAATAATGTCCATTTGGGGTTTTGGGGTCGAGTCACCTTCGTCCGTAGGAGAATTAAGTACCCTCGAGATACCCTACACGTGACCCTGGGTGGTGCCAACCAGGTGACAACTCTACTGGTGGTAGGCTTCGGCCGTGGCTAGTCACCACCCACTGAACAAAGCCATGTCGCCAAGCGGCCTAGCCGTGTTCCGGCATGATGTTCGGTGTTGCCATTCATGGATGGCGGGTCGGATCAGTTGCGCTGCATGTGCCTCTATCTACTGCCGCCTTCCTACCTAGGCAAGTATGCTCCATCGTAGATCTCATCGTCACTTACCATCAGGTGAGATCGAGATCAAATACTTGCCTATAAAAAAAAAAAAAAAAAATTGAGCTCTGTTAACAATAATTTTGTTGAACACCAGTTTTGGAGCTACAATGCCACAAATAGACAAACCGAGAATGACGTTAAATTTCAAAGTACACTCGCTATGTTGCGTCGGCACCAAAATGTACACTTTAGGTACACGAAAATAAAAAGATAAAAAGTCGTTAGAGATATTGAGGTCGTGTTGCGATCTTGTAGAGTTAAGAAAAAATATAAATGACAATTTGCAAGTTCTCTCGTTGGCCTATGCCATAGGCCATGCCATATTTTGCTACAATACCATAGGCCCTATGGTATTGTAGCAAAATAAACTTTTATACAAAATGCTTCCAGATTTTCAAGCGTGTCCATGAGCGATATGCTCCAAAATAGCCCTAATACTTGATCCAATAGATATGACTACTTGGTCGATATATTTATTGCCCAACACACAACATTGTATTATGTAACATTCTATGTATGTGTTCGTGTTGTAGAATCTGATAAAATGGAAAATTGCTTAAGATTATCACGCGTCAACTCCGTACAGGTTTATTAAGTAGGTCTCTACATCGGTGTACAATGTTTTTTTAGAATCTAATGATCATGTTTGATCTTGAAAATTGTGTAAGCACTTTCTTATTATATAGTACTGCATCTGCCAAGTGGGTTATTATTATTGTTTGCTGAAATAAATGTATATGTTGACGTATATCATGCTTTGAAGTATTTGAAGATTTTTTATGTTGTGGATGAAATGTAGGTACCTAATTATGCTGGAATTGTCGTTCGTTCTAATATTTTTGTGCCTAGATTAAATTGCACTGACACAAGCTACATGCAAACCCAAAAGGTGCGTAGGTGAATGTCTAATATATCTGCTGCTTTGATTATATTACCTACATATTGTGACGCAATTAGATAGTTGTTAGAACAATAAAATGTTAAATAATATAGGCTGTGCGTTGCAAACCTAATCCATACGAACAAAATGTCAGAATGATATAGACACATATGCATAAGTATTTCTGCTGTTACTAACTCCTAAAGTTCACAATACCGAATGTAAAATCACTGCTGCTTTCGTATCGTAACTTATGAACGCGACCTGAAAAAATGCAGTTAAAATTATTAGATTGAAAAACGCAGACTACATGTAATTCAGCATAACAAGTAGCTTTTATTCAGATACCAACACAGTAAATAGGTTGATTGTATGTACTATGGCTCACCATTATTTTTTGTCCGTATGACAGAACCTGAAAAAAACGGTTTTAATGGTGCCACAGAAAACCGCAATCAATTTTTGTAAATTCAAGCGGACGAGAACCAGAATTTTTTTTTTTATTATGTACTAAGTATTTTCATTTACCGAATTTTGTGTCAATAATCAAATGTTTTAAAGATCATTGAGAATATAAAATTCTTTGAATTAAATTATTCAATGTTATTCGGAAAGAAAATTTATGAAAGTGAATTTAATTGACGAATATTTATCAACTGTACTTACCTACAGCTACAGCAATGATTTATCAAAGCTCGTTCTAAATGACAAAAAACACGCGGTTCGCATGCGCGAAACGCGAAATCTCCTACACAGACGATTGTTCAGATTGTGTTTCAGGAGATACGTCTAAAAGTGTACGTAGCTATGAAATGTTGATATGGCGTGGGAGTGCACCTACCCACGGCACCAGTGTGAGTAATGCCCTGGCCGACGAGCTCTCTGGCGTGAGTAAGCCCGCGTGGTGGATGCTTCTTCCATTTTATTTTAGCATCGCCCACTCAGCGCTCTATGGTACCACCACACCTGTAACCGCTCCACTTGACTCATCAACACCTGAATGTTATACAATACCGGACTCGTAACATTCCGCTGTCATAAAAATATTTTCCGATTGTTAGTATTATGTGGAACAATACATCTGTATGAGATGAATATTAGAAACATTACCTGATTACTGACTATGGAAAAACTAATTATGATTTTTTCAGAACCATTGCAGGATTTCAGTAACTTAATCAATTATATCATGTCAAATTCAAATAGTTTATTTCGTGTAGGCCTACAGGGGCACTTACAAATTGTCATTACAAAAAAATTTCTTAACTCTACAACCGGATCGGAACGCAACCTCAACTGAGAAGACACGGCGAGAAACTCAGCGAGCTTATCTTTTTTGTTTTAAAGCCATTATTTTTACAAAAAAAATAAAAAAGTAAGCTCCAGTATGTTGCCATGCTAGGCGCACACACGCTACACTTTGACATCACAAATCTTGATATTTGAGTATATGTATAACTCTATCCAATTACAGCAATTACATTCAGTCAATATCCGTCTCACGATTGGTAATTATGTTTGACAGGCGTTTACCTCGCCCGATAAAACAGAGCAGGCACAAAGGGGTGCGACCAAGATATGGACAGGTTTGAACACGTGCCAAAACCAAAATTTTCACGTAGGTAACACATTTTTCAAAGACCATTTCACGGCCATAATATGTATGTCGCTCGTGATAAAATTTGGTGCAAAAATAGCGATGCTCTCAGACCAACGTTTGAAATATTAGATAGAGTTCTACCTGCGTCAGGAGAGCCTAACGATCCGGTCGCAAATGAAAAATTATATCATGTTTTTATGTGGAATATGTCTCGTATTTTAAATTTAATCTTATTTTTTTTTGTGTGATTCCGTCACTAAGTTTGAAATAGATCGTTATGTTTTAGTAACACAATATTCTTGAGCGATCATATTTTGCGTCGGTTGCGAGTACCTACTTGTGAGCATATGGTGGTTGAGGTGCACTTGACCCATAATGCATATATGGTGTGGAATCATGAATGAATCATTTAACCATTTTTGTTGCAGCTGTGTTGTTAGAAAAACATTCGGTATAAACAAACTGCGAGTTTGTTTATTTCCTATGAAACGCGTGACGCTGCAAATTTGTTATAAAAACATTAACAATAGTTAACGTTAACCTAGTCCAGGGATTTCCAAACTATTTTGGGCAAGAGACCCCTTTTCCAAAATGAACTGATACCTCAGACCCCCATGGCCAAATTAATTTAAAAATCCTATCTCTAGTTTTTTCCTATGAATACAAAATAATAATTTCATCTTGTACGAACTTGTGCACGCTTATCGACTTGTTCATCTGTTTTTTTAAGTATAACAATGATACTTCTTACTAAAATATTAGTCATTCTTAAAACAAGTTGGTACACGTAACACAACTTATACAGCATCTTGAATGTTTCACTTAAGAACATGTGTTAATTAATAGGGGTCGATTTTTAGACCTCGTCGACCCCCAAAATCAGTTTTCGTTTATGTCGACCCCTGGGAAACCGATATCTACCACTTTGGGAATCCCTGACCTAGTCATTAAATTATGTGAAATTCACCCAATAAGTAATTCTGTTGTATTGTGTTAACAGATCCTGTTCTTTTTGTTTTTCTTTACCTGTTTAATGCTAAACGAAGATTTAAATATTTAGGTACTTTTTCCGAGTTTCAATTGAATAAAGTATAAATATTTTTTATTTATTTCCATTGTCTTTGTTATTCCGCCGGCTCTCAGATTTTCATTGCATGTTCGCACGTAATGACTCAAGGGGTGCCATTGATTATACATTCACATGTGAGGTTTATCATCAAACAAAACTTTGATTTCGCGTTATGTTATTTTTGTAAAAGAAAAATATTAATAGATGGGCAGGTGTATGCATGTTGGCAAGAGATGTTATGCCACAATGTGGCACGCTACTAATTGTAAACGTGATAAACACTAGGTATATATTGATGTATATTTCTGTCTGCAGGGCTGTGTGTACGCACCCTTACGGCATCGTCTCCGCGATCATGTCTCATCCGTTTACAGTATAGTATTAACAGTTTGTCTATTAGTTCGTCCCTTGGTCATTGCCGAATTGTCAATATGGACACAATGTAGTTTGCCAAAACTATGATTCACGCAAACGCATGCGTTCCTAGGTAGTGATATTTTTGCCAATGTTATCCCGATTTGGAATGTGACTATGTATCATTATTCTATTTTGTTTCAATTGTCTCACACATTCTATTATTGTTAATGAGTATATTTAGATAGTGTAGTTTTAGCACAGGTGCCACTGCGCGTTGTTGACTTTGGTAAAATTCTGAAGTGACGTCACAGAATAAGTACCTTATTATAATTATAGTACCTACCTACTTTTATAATTGTAACTACATAATAATTACAGCCATATATAAGTATAGGTAGGTAAATAAAGGGGCTTGTTCGTAAAGACATCATTTTCAATACCTCTCTATGCTTTGCTGCCGTATTAATCTACAGTGATTACAACGATACTCTACCTTGATTTGGAGAGCTAATACCTAGTCAACTCAAAGGTGTTTGGACTGATAGTATGTCTAACACGAAGAAGAAGATATAGTTATTATACAAGATAGTATTTACCTACTAACCTCTTTACGAATCATTAGGCATTTTTTTGGTATAGGATTAGACAAAAGCCATGCGAGAGGTTCCTACACCTATGTACAGACATCTTTAGGTCTAGCCTTAATTATAAGCTATTTTTTCTGTCGTATACAACACATTCTGCTTAGATTGCTATATGCTTAATGATGAACTTAAACTCTATATTTTAGAATTTTACAAAGTCAACTCACAAATTGTTCACTAATTACTAACTATAGATAGATATAGAATTTAACCCAAATCAAAATTATAAAATTCGTTTCAACTACTCCTTTAAAAGGGATGCTTATAGCTTACGGTAGAGGTGTATCTACTTATATGAGTTAGTATTAAACACAACATTATCATATTTATAGTAGTTAGCTTGAAATGTTTATTTGCTCGTCTTTTGATGCTTCCAAAGTTTCAAATGTGTCATAGGTATACGAAGGTACTGTTATACATAAATATATGTCGTCTTAGCTATGTTAATTGTCTATAGAACTTACCGTTGTAATTTAGAATAAAGTAGGTAGATAGATACTTGGGTATGTATACTCAATCAAGTCTGCAAGATCCAATTAATTATTACAAAGCTTCTTAAGCACCTATATACATTAATATTTATTATTACAAAGCTACTTAATTCACAAATATTAAGTTGTTATAATTTAATGTAACGGTAAACAAACATATTATGATATACCTACCTGAGAAAAATAAAAAAAAAACCACACTTGAGAGCAGAGGCTGAGGGGTGCAGTGGCCCACTAGTTGGGGTAGCGAGGGCGGTGGCGAGGGCGGGCGCGCCGCCCCTCCACTGGGGCCGTGTGCAACTCGCTTATAGACTACGGTCGCGCGCTGCCCTCGCGTATCATTCGAACCTCGCGCACCGCAGTCTAGGCATCTCCGCCCTGCACTGTTAACGCGAACGGGAGCTCGACTCTCGCACCGACTTCTACGAACAGGTCCTTATTCCAGTGAAAGTGTACTAATCCTTTCTCATTACGCGATTCGACCGCGAGTGTACGTGCGACTTCCTCCGAAGTGAACTATAATTAGCACTGCAACGGCACGCTCCAGCAACGTAACTTTACCTGAACGCCCCAAATTAGGTGCGCAGCCGCATGCGCCGCCCGCCCAACATACCATAATTCGGTACATTCTTTACAGTGAGCGTACCTTGCATTCGGAGGAAGATCGCGCGGCAGATATATCGCTCGACATATGTGCTTGTTGAGCAATAAAGTGTCAGTTCAGATGAGATTGAAGCGGTGCAGGCGACTTGGAATTCGGCCAGCTACAGATGCATTTAGAATAAAATTTAACAACGTATCCAATAATGCTGCAATGTGTTGAATTATGTGTTGCTACCAACAGAATAATAGTGTTAAGTGGATTATGAATTTAAAGAAGATTGTCAGTGAAAGCAAACTGGAGTTGATTGCCAAATAGCAAGTCGCCTGTACACCGCCGCCCCGACTGTAACAGTTGTTTAACCTGATATGTCTATTGACTTAGTAATATTTTGTTACAGGATAAGTTAAGCCACCACAATGCCTTTCAAACCAGCAGATAACCCTAAGTGCCCGAAATGCGGCAAGTCAGTCTACGCCGCTGAAGAGAGAGTCGCCGGTGGACTCAAATGGCACAAAATGTGCTTCAAATGCGGTAAGTTTCGCCTACTTAACAACTTGTTTCTAGGAAAATACCAATGACATAATACTTAGAATATACCTACCGACAATGATATAAGTATTACAAACGTCAGAGAGATGATGATGTTATCATTTCTATTTATAAATGGTGCAACATTATATTATTTTTATATTATACTCTATCCGGTATTGAAACTAGGGCATTTTGTGATAAATAGGTATATAAATAAATATGAAGGGCTCAAACAACTAACCGCCACACTTGTATTGTTTTAAGGGAAGTAATAATTGTTATTTATAAATATGTGCAAACACGTAGGTATGCAGTTTATTGAACTGTTGATGACGTAAAAGCTGTTTTGGTTATAAGTAAAACAATAACTTATATGCGTCTCTATGCATCCCAGGCTATTATTTTACACTGATGGGTTGTCATTATTTACTTACTAGATATTTATAAAAAGAAATTCTTTCCCCGAGGCGCGTAGGTAGGTATTTTGATCTTGCTTTCTTCAGTCAACAAGCATTGGTAAATAGGTCGCCGCGTACCTTTTGGTTTCCTCACGATGTTGAAAAGGAAAACAGATACCAAATGAATCATTGAAATGTCGCTTCTTTACGAATAGTTGTTTACACAATTTATTCACGTTTTAAGTTCTGAATGGATACGCACTAAAACAATTGAAGGTACCACCTATTAACACAATATTTGGTTTGGAATCAATATCTTATGTAGGCTACAAACGCAACGAGCCGTTTTGGTCACATTATAGGAACGAGTACTAGCGTAGCGCTTCTTAGCTGTACCTGATACTCCAGCGTGTGGTCCTTCTATGCTGTGCTACTATAATCGGAAGCGCATAAATTTTAGGGAAATTGAAGAATAAATTCGACACATAGGAGAGCGCTAGCTTGAATGACAAAGATACGATTTATTTGGAAACAGTTGAGTCGCGCTACGCTTTAGAGAACGACTTTAGTAATTAACAATACCTAGGCGTATGCGAAGATATATCGTGTATGAGTAATATTCAGAAGATGGTAGTCTATAATAAGTTGCCTACCTACTAAGTCTACAAAGAAGCATGATTAATAATACTTGTTGATGTTTTGGGAAAAAATGAAATGTATAACCGTTCCTGAAATGTACCATTTGTTAATATTAGTTAAACGGTTTTAGGTGATCACTTTAAGAACTAGCTCAGAGAAAAAACTTTGTCAACTATTATTAAACATGCAACGAGAATACTTACAATATAAAATCTAAAGAATACTCTACACCTACCTATGTTGTCCACAAAAAAATAAATTTGTTTCTGCAAAATTCAACTGAAAAACTTCTGAGAATATGATTTAGGTGTCAGAGAGCTTTAAAGAGTGATGCGGTTACATTAGACGTAAACTCATTTTGAAGAGCTGGTGTAGAACAGCAACATTGTACTTACCTACTAGAGATCAAAGTGTTATGTACGCACAAATATGTTTTTTCAACAAAACCAACCTGTTTTCTTTTATAATCCAGGCTTGTGCTCGAAATTGCTGGACTCTACCAACTGCTCAGAACACGAAGGTGAACTGTTCTGCAAAATGTGCCACGGGCGCAAATTCGGACCAAAAGGCTACGGCTTCGGTGGTGGCGCTGGATGCCTCTCCATGGATTCGGGTGACCACCTGAAGGGCGAAAATGCGTAAGTAACAACCCTCTCCGCACTCCCGCCGCCCGCGCCACTGAGGGTCTTTCCTTATCTAAGGTCGCCACGGCGACCGGCCTCCGGGCCCGTGCGTAACAACATTAACCGCGTGTACATAAACTCATACGTATGAAGTAGACAGCGCGCGCTGGCTGTACATTACGCGCCTGACACGTGCATGACCAGTCTCCGTTTATGTCGCAACAGGAATTGAGCGCAACCAGCCGCCCAGCGGAACTAGCGGATCGCCGACACACATCTCGGCCACCCAGCGACGCCTCGCGAACGCACGCCATACTGTACTTTAAATTACTCTAGTTAGGTTTATTTATTCGCTATCGCTTAATTTAATTTGTTTATCGGTATTATTTATTATTTATAAAAAAAGTTAATAAAAGAGTCGACTCCAAATCTGAGTTAGTTATATTGACAAGTCGGGAGCGTGGTCGAGGGCGGTGCGCGCCCGCGGCGCTTGGTTGGGCGCGCGCCGGCTCGAGCACGCTACCGCCCTTAACGAACCCTTCCCACCCCTACGGGGCGACCCGAACACCACGGAGCCACGGTGAGAAACCAGTATATAAAACCTTGGCACGGCTTCGCAACGCTCCAGACGCACCTATTGGCATGCAGCGAATACTTTTATGTTTTATAACTTTCCACGCTACTCACTCTCTCTTTCTAACACTCAGCTAATGCTTCGGTCTAGCTTTACTGATAGATACATGTGATGGGATAAGGAAAGCGCCCTCTATTTCGATGTGTGTAGTGCTACGTGTAGCGAGGCCGGTGCGGAGCGGGCGGCCGGGAGCCCTTACCTTCTCCCATTACGGCGGAGGTGCGCCGCCGGCGACAACTGCTTAGCCGCGATCCGTGTGGCCGATACTACCTAGACTGTAGAGGCAGAGGACTATCCGCTGCCTGGGAGGCTTTTAACTACTTCTATCGACTTTGCTTGGTATGACGGTTGTCATGCATTTATTCATTGTGGCCTGTGTGCAGGAATGGTGTCAGAACTAACGGCGCTTGTCTGGAGCCCCGCTCTATCGCCAAGGCGCCTCCGGGCGAGGGATGCCCGCGATGCGGTGGCTACGTGTACGCCGCCGAGCAAATGTTAGCCAGAGGACGGGTAAGACTTAATAGTACTCATACATCAACAGCCAAACTCGCAGAGAATCTTTTGATTAAAATAATGCACTTTGCAAGGAGCACTGTTATCTGTGGGAATGTTACCTAGGTACATTACCTTTTTAGATTTTCATTTGTTTAAGGAAGTGAATATAAGCTGATACTATGAAAAGTTATTAACAGATTTGTTGTTCCACCATAGGGCTATCACAGGCGATGCTTCAAATGCTTAAATTGCAACAGGACACTAGATTCAATGATGCATTGCGATGGGCCTGATAATGAGATATATTGCAGAGGTATCTGTATGTTACCTACCTCCGACCGCACGTTTCAGTTCTACGTCCCCACCTTTTGTTTATGCGATAACGTCATGATCCATTGTGATAACGCGAGTGATCCAGTAGGATAGTAACACCTTGCATGCCCTGACGTGTCCTCACTATTCACTGTATGTCCAGGCGTGGCACAAGGAGTGCTTCAAGTGCGGTGACTGCTTTAAACGGCTGGACTCCACTAACTGTTGCGAGGGCTCAGACAAAGACATTTACTGCAAAGGTTTGTTCCACACTCAGAACTTTTGATTTAAATTGACCATTTAAGGTAATTACATGATTCATAAACACTTCTTTTACAAATTGATTAGCTTAAATGCATGTAAACCCCCTTCATGATGTTTTAATTTCATTCATGGTTTTAATCAAATATTTTTCTCTGTAGTATGTTATGGAAAGAAGTTTGGTCCTAAGGGATATGGTTACGGAAAAGGAGCTGGTGTCTTGCAGAGTGACCCTTACGCCAATGGGTAAGAACCGCTTGTGGATCGACGTGTGACTCATCTGGCGAGGGCACAGCTTTTGACACAGCGACCATTTTTTCAGTGAACTGCTGTGTACTCTACAGATGCAATAATAATGCTTATTTGCTTTTGCTGTAGGATGCTACGCACAAAGATATGGTCCAAGAGGTGTAGGACATGGGGGAATGTCAAGCCTGGGTCTTATGTGTGATATAAAGGACTTGGAATGGCAAAGGTATATAAATTTGTGTGTCACAGAGGCCCCAAAGGAAACGGTCTATAAGACTGTACACCCAATGTACTCAAATTTAACCGAACCCTTAACCCCGTGCCTATTTGCTTATAGACTGCTTTGCCAATAACAGTTTTTGTAACCATCCCCTAAAGTGTTGTAGAAAACATTATCATAACAGCCACAACTTAACTCCAGATGTTTCATGTTATTTTCGCGACATTATTTAGTAACATTACGTATTAAAGTTCTCGGGTTACATGACAGGTTTAGGTTATTTCCATCGCATAGTCACTTTCATAAAAACAGCTTATAATACAAACAAGAGATGGCAACGTGCCAATTTGAAAATAGAACGCGCTCTCCGCTCTCGATTGGACTAATTTTAATATCGGCGAGACTGGCCACGCGGTTGGAGCTTACAACATGTAATCCGTAGCAAATCCACCCACAGATAATGCGAGAGATTAATGGTGTGGCGTATCAAGACCATTCACTCTATAAACTATTACATAGTGGCAATTATATATTACAGCATCTTCTGTTCAACTATGAGATTACAGCATCGAGTTTATTTATAAGTATCGTTCGCATTCCGCATGCTTTTCATGGTGCCTACCTACTTTAATTATCTATTTCTTAACATTCACTTTATTAAGCTATTATTAGCTAGGTATATTAATAACGAACAGGTTGTCATTACAAATATACCTAGCTACTCTACATAGGTAGGTATCTATGTAGTTTAGTATGGATAATAGGTATAGGATAACGTCTAAATCAGAAGCACGCTTTTCATATTAACTTGGTAGGCTATTTTATAAACCTACATATACACATGTTGTGCTAATCCATCACATAAAGTTCGCTATACTCTTAAAGCTAGTTAACGTCTCGCAGCGAACTAAATATTAATTTCTTTGAACAGAGAACAAGCACCAAGGACAACGGTGATCGACACCGCGGCGATCCAGGCTCCCCCCGGCAAGGGTTGCCCAAGATGTGGTGGCGTAGTGTTCGCTGCCGAGCAGGTGCTGGCTAAAGGCCGCGAGTGGCATCGCAAGTGCTTTAAGTGCCGCGACTGCACGAAGACATTGGACTCGATCATCGCCTGTGACGGCCCCAACTCCGAAGTCTACTGCAAGACGTGCTACGGCAAGAAATGGGGACCCCACGGCTACGGTTTTGCTTGTGGTTCCGGCTTCCTGCAGACCGATGGCCTGACGTAAGTTTAACATACATTTATGATAAACTTGTTTCTCGAGTCCTCGAACTAAGGTTCTAGGTCTGAGTACCTCCCTACCTTTATTTCATAATAAATATCATGCCCGCAATACCCGAAGGGTTGTTCCGTCATCCCAAACAGTTGATCAGATTTAGGACAACACCAAAATTGTGAGATAGTCGGCAATAAATGGTAGGAACCTAATTATTAATTCCTTCACTCGCTCCCTAAGATACCTACAGATGACGGGGCGGTGCCTTTTTAACCTGATAACCATATGGAATCCTAGATTGTCCATCATTCTTTAAATAATTCCTATACACACGATTCTTTTAAAACCAAGTGGCTTCTAAATACATATTTTCGTTTGTAGCGAGGATGAAATTTCGGCCAACCGCCCATTCTACAATCCGGACACCACCTCCATCAAGGCGCCCAAGGGGCAGGGCTGCCCGCGCTGCGGTGGCATGGTGTTCGCTGCTGAACAACAATTGGCTAAGGGCACTGTAAGTATCCACTTAACACCCAATATTTTATCAGGGAGCACGGCGGTATCCCCGCTATGTTAAGTAAGCACGTATCAATACCTTCTCGATTCGCTTTTACACCAATAGCTAGGTAAATGTGTACTTCACTAGTTTGCACCTACTACTGCGCAGGTGTAAAATAAGAAAGCAAGTACCTAATACCCAGAGTAATGTGGCTAATTAAATTTTATCTGATCTCTGATATCTGGTTCGTACTATAAAATATTCCTTCATTCGACAAACTCATCATCTTCAGTATATCGTGATGGTGGAAAACGCAACAGCATTGATCATTAGCACCGAAGTACCCAACTAATAGCAATATTTTTGTATTAGATGTGGCACAAGAAGTGCTTCAACTGCGCGGAGTGCCACCGGCCGCTGGACTCGATGCTGGCGTGTGACGGCCCCGACAAGGAGGTCCACTGCCGCGCCTGCTACGGAAAGCTCTTCGGGCCCAAGGGTTTCGGCTTCGGCCACGCCCCCACCCTAGTCTGCGCCGACTCCGAGCCCACCGTTTCATAGTTAGTATTTAATATTAAATGAGAAAATTACAGTAGTATTGTTCCTTTACGGGATATTACATAACCATATATCGAGAATGTTAAATGTCCAGCGGTATCAGAAATTTTGACAATGACTATGTAAATGATGAATCTATGTCAAACATATATGATAGTTTGATATCACTGTTATTGAAATCCCCATGTGGTGTCGAGAGTACTACCACTCCCAGTCTTCCTGTTGTACAGGCGAGGCAACTAGCATGTTGAAACTTTGAAGGACTCACTGAGGTTTCACTGCCCCTGCCACATTCAGAACAAAATATGTTCTGGCTGTACTATAATGCTTTAGCCAAGTATTGATGACATAGTTAAACATAGTTATGATGGTAGCAGTTGGTAGCTAAAATATGTGTAGGTGAGAGATTTTCAATTTGGCTTGTCTGATAACATGTTTTAATACATAAATAATTCTGACTATTAAATATTTTATTACTTATATACTACCTAGTAAACAATTAACACCTGTTCAACCAATTGTGTTACATGTATGATATGATAAATCCCACATTCATTATGAAAGGTCATAATTCCCCTTCAATCTTAAATCATTTAGAATGATAGTAGCAAGTGGGGGTTGCAAGGTAGGCACACATTAAATAAAGGTGTGCATACTAACACAAAACCATCACATAAGGCAAAACACTTATGAGGGTTCACAATTTTCAAGGCCCACCTTTATATATGCAATATAAAGTTGATCATTGACTTGGCAACTCTTATACTGTAAGCTTTTAATAATCATCCACTTCATGATATTTTGACATTGTTACAGCATGGAACAGGTTCCTTTCACTGGCCCGAAGGCTGCCAAGGGTCAGGGCTGCCCTCGCTGTGGCTTCCCAGTCTATGCTGCTGAACAGATGAACTCCAAGAATGGCTCATGGCACAAGCGATGCTTCTCATGTGCGGACTGCCATAAATCTCTTGTAAGTACTTATCTAATTATTATTATGAATAAGACAAACTATAGGTTGTAACAGCTAACTATTAGATTTATTTACAAAAACTATATTTGATTAGTCTTTAAATAATCAGGTTCATCTTCTTTATCAAGATGTGTATTCAAAAATTCTTCAACAGAGTCTGTGTTCCACTTTTCAATAGCTACAGTGTCCTTAACTATTCCGTCTTTATCTAACAATTTAATGATGGGATCTAAGCCGCGAACATACTTGATTTGGAGGTTAGGGAACTTCGCCGGTCTGTCGCTCTTCACAAATGCTTGAATTTGCGGATACGCCGGGAACTTACAGGTGCAAACTTCCAATATAGCACGCGCGTATTTCTTCTCTTTTGGTCCAGAGTCGTCATGGTGGCAACATTCTTTGCAATGTTCCATCAAAAGTTCTAACCCAAAGTCTTTCAGTTTATCGCAAGAAGAACATAGTAAATTAGCTTTCATAAAACCAAGCGAGGCACAATCTTCTGTAGTAAATTCTGCTTTGATGTTACTTACACAGATTAATGAGCAACTTATAATAAACACTAGAGAATACATATTGAATAAATATATCCTACTCGTAGCAGGTATACTTTATGTGGATATTTCTTTTGCGATGCGCAAAAACTACGCGATTTTCCTCGAAATGTCCCGATTCTTCCGACACAATTTCAATGATTGTGATTAATAAGAAACGAACGGATGGCAAGTAGATACGTGGTACATTATGATTTGTGATCCTTTTCTAACTACTTATGATATGAATAGGTTAGATATATAAATTATGCTCAAAGTAGTAATATGGACTGGAACGCATCGATCCAAAAATTTGTCAATGTCAGGACTGTCAAACAAGCCTTGATTTTAAATATGGCGCCATCATCTTAGGAATTATGCCAGTTTCATGTCAAATTATAACCTATGGCTGGTAGGGCAGGCAGCAGGTTATTAGGAAAACAGCTGCAATTTCATATCAACGCTTCAAGTATTTGCAAGCATTTGGCTAGGACTTTAAGTATTCTAAATGAGGGTAGTAGAAGTAGCTTATTAACATTTTCTATTTTGTTACAGGATTCCACCAACCTTAACGATGGACCCAACGGTGAAATTTACTGCAGAAGTTGTTACGGCAGGAACTATGGTCCTAAGGGTGTAGGATTTGGTATGGGCGCCGGCACATTGACCATGGCATAAATATACTATAAAGCTGGCCTTTATAGGAACCACTTAAAATTATAATGGTAGCATAAAGGGAATTTAATCTATTGCATATCGCTATCCGTTATAACAGTATATCATACCATATATTAAACTGGATTTAATAATGGTTGATACCTACATTCACAACATTTATAAGAGACTAATGACGTAATTAGTAAGTCTATAAACAGGAACCATTTTGTTACGAAGGTATAAATTAAAGGTTACATTCCTTTCATTTCCATAATTGTATACAAATTGTGATGAATGTGCCTGGGCCCTTAGTTTATAGATTCGTCATAAAATATAGTGTAGCACGTAAGGTAATAGATATAATGTAGGTATCTAAGAGTTAAAATAAATCGTTAAACAAAAATGTAAAAAAAAGTCAGTCAAAATTAAATTAATAAAAATTGAAAAAAATGGCATTGTGATTACATATACCTAAGTCACTTTGTGATAAAGAGGTAGTGTGCAAAAACTATCCTGTAAACGCGGACAAGATTGCATGCAATTGCAATCGTTTCGACCGACCAGATCTTAGTGTAAAAGGTCTGAAGTGTCTATACATAGTTTTATAAGTACACCAAACATTTTTGTATATATTTTTTTGTAATACTTACCGAGCGCACAATTAACTGCGCTAGAGTAAATTCTAATTACCTTCGTATATGCTTTTGGAGCTTTCGCTATATACCTAACATGCACATTAAATGACTTTAATGTAAAGATTTAAGGCAGCTTATTGCATACTTATGATGATAATGAACAAAATTTGTAAAGTTATAATTTCTATTAAATAAATATTTAAAATTATGCTTTTTATTTCATAAAAAAAATCCAAATTCTTGATTCAAAAATAAGTTTATTCATTCTCATTTGCGAGAAGGAACGTTTTAAATATAAAAACGTAACATTAAAATAATTATGTATCACGACTAAAGTAATTCAGATTAGTGAAAAGGTACACAAAATCACTGGAAGGTAAGTATACTGGAATAAAACTTGACATAATAAATTGTGTAATTACATAAAGATTATATATTATGAACTTGCTTACAAGGTGCGGTAAAACACATCCCAGAAGTAGGTGCAGGTTGCTTCAATTAAGATAAGCAAATATAGCGGCTCTGCGCACTCCGAATTCATACAATTAGACATGCGCAGAGGCGCCATGTTTGCTCATTTAATTTGTTGCGACCTTTACCATTGGACAAAACAGTTTTAAAAGAACAATCAAAATAAATTACTCTGTGCATGCATAAAACGACATAATTAACCTCATTAACTCTAAATTTGACACCGTCACGTGCGCTACTCGACAATAGGTACTTTGTCATATTTAAAAATGACGAGAAATGAAAGTACATTTTGTCGTACAAATCTCAAATAAATTATATCCCTGGTCATGTGGCGACCGTGACAGGTAAACAAACAGTGATCAAGATTGCGAATTTTATTGATATTACTTCTATGTTATGTATTACTGTGGCTGAGTATCAGATCTCAGGTATTATACCTTAGGATACCTACAAAATTGGTAATTCTATTACTAATAATAACATTTAAAAAATATTAATACAAAAGTGAGGTAGATGATAAGTAAAATAGATTTTCCATTAATTAACAGATTATTAATAAACTAACAATTCGTAAAAACCTAACTAAAACAAATAAGGTACATAATCATAGACAACCTAACATTCAACAAAATAGCTGGGTTCAATTTCTTCATGTAATATGTGTGTCCTTACAAATACTACCACAACATATTCACTCATAAAATCACAAAGTATACATTTGAATGTCTACTATCTAGTTAGTAATGTCTCAACACTTTTAGGCCATTTTTAAATGGCAATACTTAGTTCTACCACTACGGCTTGTTACGGCCTAGTACTACCGTTCGAGCGAAACTTTACTAAGGCCCAAGTAAAGTACCCTATAGTAGGTAATTGGATCTTAAAAATATCACACCAACCGTTATTAGTAATTATAAAGGTCGCTTGCTACCATAAGATTGATGACACTTGATTAAAACAATAATCACGATCTTTTCTTTACCACCAACTTAGGTCCTTTGGGCTTGCCCTTCACAGGCTGAGATGCCGTCGGCTCTTCGAAGCCGTATTTATACTTGAGTCTCTCTCTAATTAGCAGGCCCCTAATGAGCCGTTTCCAGTTCCCGTAGACCCTCGCTTCCATCTTTTCACGTTCCCTTCGTTCTTGTTCTTCTTGATCCTGAATATAATAATGTACTAATTAAATAAGAGCTTGGAGGAGTCTATTAACACAATCGACTCATAATGGCATGTTGGTGGCATCAATACCAAATTTTATGCATTTTCGATACAAAACAGTAGAATTATGTGTTGGTTTGTAAGGTTTCTTATATTTAGTAGGAAATCCTAAATAAACTTGATTTGGTGCCATCTATCGCAGTAAAAGGGTGACAATAACACTCACATTAATGAAGTAAGGATACATAATAATACACACCTTCACCCACGCGTCAGTGATGATCTCAGCGAACTCCTCGCACACCACGAAGCCGTCGTAGACCGGGTGGGACCAGCCCCCGTTGAAATCGAAGCCGGTCATGGCCGGCGCACAGTCGATATTTAACTTCTTCGCTACTCTGTTTAGACAAGGCACTGGAAACATTGAAGGCACACTTATATTATAAAAGTCATAGAACATATTCAAAGAATTAACTATGGTTGATGACTATTTGATATGTATAAATACATTCGACACTAGTTTTAATGCATATAAAGCACACAATTCATATTATATTATCAGAAAAAAAACATGTAAACCATTAAGTACAGTACTTATGAATCGTCAAAAAAGTTACAAAATGCTAAGCTACAAATTTACAACCCGTTCGGAATGCCGTTCCTATGGAGAAGAACGGGCAAAAAACTCCATGGTTGCTCTTTTTTTAATAGCATTATATTTTTGAGCAGTACATTGTTATAGGTATGTGAGAACAATGTAGGAACGGCTAGGTAGACTTTAGCAGCTGGTCAAAAACACAATATAATTACAAGTTAATGGCTACATGGTTGCCACATTTACAAATTACGATTACGAAGAAATATGATTATCAATACCTGAGACAATACAACTGTTTATGTGTTGTATTTGGAGAATTTATTTGGTTTCATGAGTAAGCATGCATTCCCTAAAATATGATTTCATAATTTTGTTACAGCCTGTATATATTAATGTGATATGCATAAACTTACATTTCAAATGTACAGTTCCTTTCGGCAGCATGCATTCTTTGAACAGTTCAACATTCCCGTATGCATTACGAGGTACAATGCCATTCTCCGCGACCGGTGGTTCATATTCTTGGACTTGCCACTGCCCGAACACTTCCAGAGGTTTGTCAGTGATCATTTTGTTTGAAAGCTAAACATTATTAGGATTCTTTTAATGGTAGAGATATTAGTTCAACTCAGGGATGTTTGGCTATAGAGATCAATAACGCGAAGGCATTCTGTATGAACTATCAGTATTTTAATACTTCATTAATTTAGACAATGATTCATAAAAAACAATGATCGAAAAAGGTTAAACAAAATTGTTTTACTTTGGAATAATACTTCACCAATTTTAATAACAATGTTTGTGTACAACTCAACAACACAAAGAAGTGAAGAAGTGAACGAATAAAAATAATTGACCCGACATAGTGCAAATAGTGCAATATTTAAAAAAATATATAATAGGTAGGACTGCTATAATAGAACAAGAAAAATAAGCAACTAAATAGGAAAAGACAATAGTAATGTTAGTGGTGGTATGCAAGTCCTTACCTTATCCCATTTAGGGCGTGCCTTAACGACTTTATACGGCTTCTCGCCCAATTTGACAACCTTAGCTTCCTTGAGCCATGTGTCTCGGGAGCGGCAAACATACACACATTCCCGAGCGTACACTGCCTCGCCTCGCACGAAACCCAACACTGCAGCGTCAGGTGGGTACAGAGCTTCGAACTTTAATAAGTGCCTTTTAAGGGCATATAATGGATGGTTTTTATATCTGCAAAAGAGGCAAACAAGATCATGAAAGTCAGCAAGGTTAGATTATTTAAAACACTAATCTTGAAAGCGACCGATCTGCTTTGCATCCTAGTGGGGGCAAACTTTGTGTGATTAGCTCCAATGTCAAGACCAATGTGAACCCAAGTCATGAATGTTTAATACTTATAAAAGATACTGGCATTGCCGCCTGTCTATCTGTACTGTAACGATAATATGTAGCGTTGCTTAGTTCGGGACCGTATAGTTGGTGTGTTGGTCTAGTGATACTATTCCCTTTTGTTATATCTGCAGCGACCTCTTCAACCTCGCCACAAGCTACACGGATGGCCCTGCAGACGCAGTCAGAACAATGACAAGTCTCTCTATAATCCAGAAACGCGCTATGAGTTTTCGGAGCACGTAACATATATACAAAATCTCGACAATAACCGTATTCCGCCGCGTCAGGCATACCACCTAAGATCATCCCATTTCCGCTAAATTGGTGAACCCAACGTGATCTGAACATTCAACCTTTCGATCTTGAATGACTCTGTAGCGACCTCTTCAACCTCGCTTCGTATCTATCACCGACAAAGACTAATTCGCTGATGCCAACTATTGATTTAAAGAGTAACTGCTACATTGATTCTAGATATCTACGATGCGGCAAACCAAACGACAGAGGCGTCAAAACTTTTCATTTGCTTTACTTCACAGTAAAATAACACCCTTTATAATTCAGCTCAAAAAAAAGTATACTTACTCAGCAATACTCTTAGGCAAAGGTGCTTCCAACTGCATTCGATTCAAGTTTTCGTCTTCCTCCCTATCATTAGCTGTCTTAGGGCCAAGCCAAGGCCGTACCGCCTTGTCCCACCACCCAGGCTCAGCTCGTAATTTGCGCGTTACTGTGTTCCAGTGCGGTACGTATCTTCGAGTTAGGTCCTTGAGATAATTGTTGTTATCCCATCCGACGATGTAACAGATTGGGTGAGTAGCATTGGTCTGTGGGTAAATATGTATTTTACTAAGCAGTATGTCCCAATAAATAATGTAATTGGTTTTTTTAAGTTAATACGACCAAAAGAGAACAAAAAATCCCTGAATTTAGGGAGATTTCATCCATTTCAATAACATTCTATAGCATTTTTCAAAATAATAGTGCTTTGTAAAGCTATTGTAATGGATAACATCTTCTAAAAAGCGGTTAAATTAAGCTCAAAGTAATTGAAGCAAGTTTATACTCATAGAACAATAAGTGATGGATGGTTTCCAAAGTAGTACTGTGTGTGTATAGTTTTGAATTCTATCTGATACATAATAAACTGCTTTATTCCATGTATTAAATAAATACCAAACCATTTTATGAGTTTACTTACATAGAAGTCATTGGCATTATGTATTTTCCCTTTAATAACATCAACCGAGATCCATTGTTCAAGCTCTTCAACAAATATTTCACACCACACATCAATTTTCTTGCTAGGTACTTCAACATCTGGCGTTAATACGCGACGATCTATTTTCCGACTTGTGCTTGGTTTTGGACTTATTTTTGTGGGTTTAAAGTCGTCGTCACTGCCAGACTTACGACGATTTAGATCTTCCACTGGCAAATAATCACTGTCTTCATCAGATTCCTTTAATTTACCTTAAAATCAAAGATCATTAAAAACATTATAACGCAGCAGTCTTCGAGTGTCGCCCTATATTGTTAGGGTGGAACGTGAAATTCTTTTGAGATTCGCATTTTATTGACACATATTACATCTATTCGCCAGAAAAAATTTTGTTACTCTCAATTACGCTAATGGCGCCAATTACCGCCAGCCAATCAGTTGCTTTTATGCATTAATGCAGTGCATTACAGCATCTGTGTTCGTGTGCACTGAATACACTAGAAATACCTACCTATCTCAGACAAATAAATAATATAAAAGCTACCTATGAAGTACTTTTGGACAAGGTTTTTAATCTCATAGTATTCCAAACGGCATTAGGTACCTTATTATTTTACTGCATTAGGGTGATAAATACCTATTTACTTAATTGCCTAATAATAAACTAATGCCAAATTTATGATGAGCACATTAGACTATAAAAATCTTACCTTCTACAATTCCTTTCTTTGAATCCTCTTTAGCATCTTTTATTCTATTCTTAATTATATGCATTAAATCACCAGTAACATCATTATTTGCTTTCGCTTTTGTCTTCCCCAGATCCCTGTGACTTACCCGCTGCTTATCTTCCAACGTGTCTTTTGATTTCCGAGAATTTCTTTTAGGACTTATATCAGAGAAATATTTACTTCTTTCTGTAGTATTGCCGGGGACACTTTTTGTTCGGATTGTTTGCTTTGCAACTGCTTTTTTTCCTTCAATTATATTTGTATTTTGTGAAGTGCCAGGGTTGGCTGTTTGCGATCTTGTTCTAGATAACCTAAGTTTGTTTGTATTGCTTTCTTTTTTAGATTTCGGATTATTAAAATAATTACTAGGTATTTCTTCATTTGTTATTGTAATTTCTGGTGGCTGTAATTTATCGAGCTTAGCATCTTTTGGTTTATTAATCTTTGTAGCTTCTACTGAATTGCTTGTGGTTGTGGTATTCTCAGGAGTTTTAGGATTTGCTAAGGAATTGTCATTTTTTATAATTTGTGATTTCTGACGACGAGTAAGGGTTTTCGTTTCTTTAACGACAGCATGAGCTTTAGTTTCAACATTACTAGAATTAGCTTCGTCTGTATGCGATTCATTACTTTCATTGATTTTTCTCTTTTGAGTTCTTTTAGTTCCCTCTTGTATATTATTTTCTTTTTCTGCAGTAGGTTTGGGCGATCTACGCGAAGTATTCCTTTTAGCCATTTTCGGTGGTGACACTTGTTCCTCCACCTTTTCACTATCATTTGCAGCGGCTCGTTTCGCAGATCTAGTTTTTCGAGTATTAACAGTTTGTGGATCATTGCTTCCATCTACTTGCATTAAGTTTTCAAAGTCGCTATCACTATTAATATAATCATCGTCATTACCATCAACTTGACTTAAATCTTGTTTTTTAACCTTTGAATTGTTTGAAGCTGACTTCTGTTTCTTAGTTTCTTTATTTTTATTACCGTCTTGTTTAATAGATGCCGGTTTAGTTTTATCATTTGTATTATCTTTATCTTTGGCCTTCGTCGATAGAGAGCATAATTCCGATGTAGGCGGCTTAATAGGCAATGTTACGAAGTTAAACATAACTCTACATTTTAAACCTAGTGCTCTTAACATACTAACAAATATAAACACTAGATATTTCTTTGTTGTAACCACTCTGGTTTTTATTTGGTCTGACAATATATTTTTAAGAGGTGGTGCTTTAGGTTTAAATTTATCTTCGTTTTTATCTTGTTTCAGTGTTAACTTATCTTTGTACCAAGTTGTTATTTGTTCAACATACTTCATATCTACTCTGTCTCCAGGGTAACAATCCTTAGAGGGTACTAGTGTAAGTGCGGCTGCCATAAGTTCCTGTTCATTTAAAACACGGCTCACATAATTGCCGTGGGCCAACCAACAGAGCACATGCACTTTGTGCATGTACACTTGATACTCTTTTTTAACTCTATTGATTTTTCTTTTCATCATCATTTCAACATCAACCTTTTTAGACTTTCTACATGCATCAGGAAATTCAACAAACAGTTGGATGCCCTGTTGTGGTATTCCTTTAGACTCTGAAAAGTACAAAAAAAATTACAGATTTGCAGTTTTATCTCAAGCTATGTTTAAGAAGAAAAATATTTTCTAAAGTAATGTAATATGTGTAATGTTAATGGGTAACATTCTACGGAACCGGGGTTAGTTTGTGCAAATATGGTATTATAATTTTTTTTAAATATTACCGCATTTGCATATAATTCCAACTAATATACTTAACATAGTTTCAATATAATAATTTAATATAACATTTCATATATGAACAGTATAACTTTAATATACTTTTTCAACACATCTTGATGACAAGTAATGTATTTAGTAACCATCCCTTTTCTGTAGTTGAGCCATCCTATAGTATTTTTTTTTACATTTAAGATATCTTTGTAGTAATGATAAAGATTACTCCCAAGTTTTGAAACAAAATGATGGTGACCCAGACAGGCAGATATAGCAAAACTATATGGATTCCTAGTCTGACTATGGAACCCTAAAACTACCATAATTAAATTAAACATAGATTATTAAATGTTATTATGTTCCCAAAAAAACCTGAATGTAATGTTTTCTACAAAACATACTTTAGAAATACATCATTTTTAATATACCAATGTTTAAAAATTCACCTGTATGTGTATTGCTAAACTGTAGGCTAGTTTACATTGCCTTAAACACCACACAGCCAAAGCCACAGGTGATTTAATAATTACCTTTAACTTCCTCCCAATCCTCCATTTCCGAGTCACTCTCATCTTTCTTCTTTTTTGTTCTACTCTTCTTCTTGACAATCTTCTCTACTGGCAGCACCTCTTCACCCATAGCTAAAAGGTCTTTCACATTGGACTCTTTTTCTGCATCTAGTTTTAATGTATAAGACTGTAAGGTAGCTTTTGTCTCTTCAATCTTTGATTTGTGTTGTTCAAGCTCCAAGAATGTCTTTTTGGCGATTTCCTCGCTATCATCTTGAATGTTACTTGCCCATACCTGGATATAAACAATAAAATTAAGATATGCTATAATGGTGCCAAAGGAAACCTAGAAAGCAATGAAGTGACAACCTCTATTCTTATTTAAATGTGTGGTATGAGGAGCCAATGATTGTGATAGGTGGCTTTGGAAAAAGTTGGTGGAGACTATGCCCAGGAGGGGTATACAGCGAGTGGCAGAGGATGTGTGGTATTCATTAGGGAGGCCTATGGCCAGCAATGGAGATAGTGTGGGCAAGAAATTATACAAGAAACATCATCATAGAAACATACTACCTGTATGGTTTTAAGTTAAGCTGTGTAAAACTAAACCACTCTTATAATGTGTAGGTACTGTGGGACAATCTCAGTAACTCTCAAACCATGGCAAACTACTGGTTGGGAAATCACTGTTTAGCCACTGGAAACAATATTTTTTTTCTTTCCTAAGTTATGATTACATTTAAAATTGTTGTTACTTACATCTTTATATTCTTCTGTACTAACTTCATTATCACTGTTGGAACCTTTATCAATATCCATGGATATTGTTGAAGGAGTAGTTTTTTTATTTGAGATACTTGGAGATTCATCTTCGCTACTGTCTGGAAAGTTAGTTTAAAAAAATATTATTGATAAAATCAACTGTGTATATTATGTGTGTACATTGTTGAACAACATAATGTGTACATAGATAGTATTATCTATATATCATTCTAATCAATCAAGGTAATTGTCATTCCATTGATACTATTACAAAGAAAATACAGTAGGCTATATATGGATGTCTTTGAATCCAATCCAATTGTGTTACATTTATATTTATATAATATAATTTTGTCATCTTACCGCTTTCTGACAAATTGAGAATCGAAGGCAATAATTTATCTGCTTCAGTAAGATCTTTAACTGAGAATAATGTAGGATAAGCTTCGGCATTTTCACCCTCGTTGCTTGCAATTATTTGTTTATTTATTTTGCTAATGAGTCTCTTCGTAAATTTAGGTTTTCTAACCACTTTGTGATTCATTTGTTTGCTTTTTCCTTTCTTGTGGAAGTCATCGCCTGATGATTTTTCAGATTCAATGGGCTCATTTTCGGAACTGGATTCAGCGGAGAATTCCGCATCTGAACCGGAATCGCTAAAATCCCCGTCTTGTCCGTCGCTGTCTTCGTCTTTATAAACAGTTTTAATTACTTTTTTTCGTGTATTTGGCATTTTTATTCACACTCAACTAAATCTAGCTAATATTCAGTGATATATAAAGAAATGGTCGAAATATATCTACAAAGCACTTACGCTGCCCGCAATAATAAGAACAGGACAGGCGAATATTTTTGACATAAACGCGCGAGTTCCTGCCTGTGTGAGTTCGACATTGATTAGATGTGTCAATGTCAAAATTTGACATAATATTGCTGTTTATTTTGATTTTTTATTTAGGCAGACATAAAAGGACACTACCTTTACTGTTTATTACATGCGTTATGTCCTCGTGTAAACCGTGCTTAAGGGTACAGTCAGGACAAGGCGGCAGTTGGCGAAAAAGATAACAAATACTAATTTGTATTTTATTTTTCTAATTTATCTGCGAAGAAAACTAAAAACTGTTTGATTCTGTTCCAATGTTTGATTTTGGACTAGGGCGATCTTTAGTAATTCAAATCGTTAGAGAGTTTCCTAAGATAGTTCTCTAGTATTCTCTAGTGCTACGGGTAGATCTAGGTATCGTTAGTGTTAATGTTAATTCCAACAGGCATTAAATATTAACACGTTAAACTAAAGTACGTTAAAACTGTAATTCTGCTCTTGTAGCTTAATGTCTAATGTTATTAGTAATGACGTTAGTAAATTTATGTGTTATATTGTTGGCCACACTGTTTAGTGAGATTATTAATTAGTGCACTCAGATGTCGCTGTAGCAATACTATGCTACGGTTACAACTTAGTGCACTAATTAATGGCTAATCAATGAATCACTAATTAAATGCTGCTTCTTGTCAAGATTTGATAACTTTCAGTAGATAGTTATCCATTGTCTGTGGGCAGCAGGGCGAATGTGTCATCATAATGTTTCTAGATGGCGCTCTTCGAGAGTTTCATGCATGCATGCTATTTGGTTGAAGATTTCCCCATATTACCGTTTATATTGAACAACTGGTACAATATTGTAGTCGAGAATATTTACATCACAGTGGTCTCTTAGCACTGAGCATACCCGTTACGACTCGTAGGACGAGAATACAAACACCAGGAGCTCTCCTGCCCAAAATATAGAGACCATGCTATACCTCTAATTTATCTCATAGGCAAACCGGCTCTCTATGTTGGGCAGCCGATTCAACCGGGCTTTCATGCTCTCGGCACATAATCACACTTGTCTCTATTTTGGTAAATAGCACGAGATGAGTGCATCGCGAAGCCATCCACACGACGATGCTATACAGGCAATAAAGCTCTGTTGAAAAGCACTTAACAGGATTGATTCAGACCATTTACCATTCTATAAACAAACACAACCTTTCCATTATGGTAAATTATAAAACCTTTTAGCAAATCGAAATCGGAGAAAAAGGAGCAATCTGCATTGACGTTATTGGATATATAAGTATCTAAGTTTTATTGAAATTGGAACTTGGTATCTAGCTCTGAATGAAATAATGGCTGAATCTTGTGTAGGCATTGCTGGGCCTGTTTCACAAGTTGATAAACCCTATCCGCAACTTATTTGGCAGATGGTGCATACAATTCTGTAAAGTGGATAGCGGTTTATTGGCACATTAGGAAATCTATAAGTATCTATGTATGTGAGTATATTTATACCGGAGTTTCCCAACTGTAGGTACCTACTTAGTAGTTAGGTAGGTATGGTATACCTACCGAAACATACAGGGAGGTAAAAAAGGTAAGTTCTTAATTAAGTACTAAAAGATAACGTACCTACTTTTTATATTTGCAGCTATACTAACTTTTTATCTGTTAGATTATTTTAGCTGAAATTAAATAAAATACCTAAATCTGCCTTCAGGTTCTCTCAGTGAACCTCCCGGTCCACATGATGAACCGTCTGGTCCTCTTAGTGAGCTTTTTGGTCCACTTGGATGGCTGCCCAGTCCACTGGGTGAGAGGTACCCAAGTAGGTATCTTCATCACCCAATCGTTGTGACCGAAGCTAATGAACACAAAGCAATTAACGCGTGAGCTTGAAAAGCTTTAGGGACGACATTGGCCCTAGACACTTGTGTAGCTGGCAGACCGAATCTTAATGTGTGTACACTCCCGCAACACTGAGTGACAGATCTCATTTCATCTAGTTTCTGTATCGCTTAGTGTTGATTGTCAGTGTTGCCGTGTATCCCACTTATTATTAGAGAAAGGCTATAGCTTGAATGAACGTCTGTCTGGCACCTAGCGATAACTACTTTTTCATTGAGAAAATAAAGAAATTAGCGGCCTCGGGTCGGTACCTACCTACGGCTAAAGGCAAATTGCAAGTCTATGGTTCACCATACTTTTGGGTTCAACCTAATAGGGCTCCGATGTGCAATGCCATGAATCTCTGTTTACCCCTTAAGCGTGATGATGAGTGTAAATGTAACGGCATGAGAAGTCAGCATTTCAGCTCTGAGTAAATCGCATTTCCACCCAGCACTCTGGTCGCCATAAAGCATAAACTAACATAAATAACTTCAATTGTTTGCTGCCTTATTGTTAACTTTAATTACATTTTGAATTAATTTTGTAATTAAAACGGAAGCTAGAAGCGCTCCGCGTGAAGTTTAAGTGGCTGGAAACGGATCGACCCCGGGGGGAGGGGCGAGGGGGATTTCAGGGTGCGCGGGGGCAGCGGGGCTTTTAGATGCAATCTCTGAGTGGATTAATTAATTCTGAGGTGCCGGTTATCTCCTGTTATCATTTAATAAAGTTACGTAAGGATGTTGAAATTTCGTTTTAAGCTGAGTGAGATGATTTCCACGCATTCAGATCTGGAATATGCGGTGCAATTCGTATTCATTTGCCTTTTATTAACATGTAACTGTGTCATTATGAAGGTAACAGTATAGAGGTATGGTATGATGCAAACGACAGTGGCAAAGAAGGGTTTTCTGTTTTTGACTTTCGACTTTACCTTTTATTGAAATGATTCAAGGCAGGTCGGTATTCTATAGCTGAAAATTGGGATTATGTTTAGCAATATCAAATCAAGTGGATAAACCTAAAATATAGGTATCGAAGATAACTTGCTTGCATATAAATAAGTAACGGCTCTTTGTGAAGGAATATCTTATAGGACACCTATCGAAGAGACATAATGTAGGTACATCGATATGTCGTTAAATGTTTCATGAGGGGCCTGGGCATCACCTGGTGTGACGAAAATAACAAATTCAGAACGCTTTTCAAAACAACACTCAGCCAGCGCTACATTATGCATGAAGCACTCCATTTGTTGATCCGCTCAGGAGTCCCGCTCGCGGCTCGTTAAGCGCTTACATTAGCTACAAACACTTATTGATTTTGAAAGATTGATACAATTTATAAGAAACGAATGATCTCTTTGAAGAATGTAGAGTCTGGCTTCGTAGAGCTCGAATAGGCCGTTTCAATATTCAGCCGTTGGAATAATTTAATTATTGGGCTGTTCTTTATAAACTTAACAACACCTATATAAATCATCTGCATTACGTAAGTACCCGGCGATATTTAAAACACTATCCGTTAGGTTTGTTTCTCTAAATCTGCTGAAGCAGTGGCCATCGAGGGGTCGCACTCACGGAGCACGGGCAGTGGGCAGCGGGGAGGCGTTAGAAATGCAATATTAATGCTGTACCAAAGCCGAGTGGCGGCCATAGTGCACTTACTTAATGGATCGTAGGCAAAATGTTTACACTGTCGTCGAGCACGAAAAAAACAACCAGAATGGATTCGGATAGAGAAGCTCTTTGGTAGGATTATTGCGAGTGACTGGGGATGTGCTGAGACATAAATAAATAACTTGCCTGCTTCATCCTTGCTCAAAAAATAAAGATACACGACACCTCCACTACAGACGTAGGAAAGAGGTAGGTACATTACCGGAGTGGAAAAGTTAAAAAGCTTAAATGTATCTCCGGCGCGGCTAAAAGTGTCTGACAAAAGTTCGACTTCCATTTTAAAAAGCTCCATTACAAAACATCGAGATTCGCTTCCGCGATGCCGCCGCGAGAGCGAACTGATGGTGGCTTGAGGAACGGAATTAAAGTCGAAAACTTTTCAATTTATTTTATATGAAATCGAGCATGGCCGCGTATTCGCGTGAAGAGAGCAAACTTGTGATGTGTTTGCACTGCGGCTTTATAGAAAACATAGTTGATGTTGGAGGCTGGTCCGAGAGTGTGTCAGCTAAGTAAGAGGAGGATTGTGGTTTGGCGGCGCGGGCCGATGCAACCAGGGTCCCGGTCTCAGCCCTGAGCGACACTAAACTTGAATTCGTTACGTGTGTTGTGTCTCTACTACGGCTGCATACTTTTGATACTTGAATATTTTTTTATGATCGGGATCGGGATTCGGTATCCAAGCATTTAACTTGCAAGCCCCGTTGTTACCGACAGTATCCCAAGCTCTCTTGTTTTATTGTGCAGTACGTCATTATCATGGACTACTCTGTGGGATATACAACAATAATTGAGTTGTTGCTAATTTGTGATCAGAAGGTACCTAAAGATATCGATAAAGATCCGACCTAAAGATCCGGTGTCGATTTTGGACATTTAAAAAAATATGCCTATTATTATCTAAATAACTTAACTTAACTAAGCGATATGGGTTTTTTCTTTTTTTTGCCAGAACTGCTAAAGCCTGGCCTTTTGTCTGGTACCCGCTTGACATTGAGTTTCGGGACACTTTGTACCCAGCAGCTACCTGTTTTATGTTACAAAATACCAAGTCAATATGTCGGCGTACAAAACATCCGTGCGGGCACCTCCACACAGAGCACGGTAAGTTGAATTTGAGAAGAGTTGTAAGGCTTTGGCTCCGAGATAGTGCTCTTAGGCCGTAGCCCCGGGGGTGATGCAGTGGGTCCGCGGAGCTTCTTAAAATGTTTTCACTTATGTATATATGGGAATACATTACCCCTGCCTCCGGGTTACTTGAGGCGCGCACACTTACTTTTAACACAAACTTGAAATGACGTAAAGCCTTCACTCTACTCCCGTGTGTATCTTCACTTCAATTACATTTTATTGGAAAGCTGAAACAACTTGCGTTGGAATAGTGAAAAAAAAATACAGATTGAATTTATTCTTTCAATAACGAACGAATGTTATATGTTACAATAATGCTATATATTGTATACATGTGATGAAACGTTCCTCTGCCTTCGAGCGATTCCAAATAAGCTCATCAGTGAGTCGTCATGTCGAGTGCATCTAACATTTCGCGTACTAATAATCACTTAGCTTAATTGTAGCCGTTAATTACCACTGATCTCGACGGTTCAAATTACGTACTCTAAAACGCATTAGCGTCTGACAGTTGGAGATTATCCGTCCAAGCGGCGACGGACCGGCCGCCGCGCCGCCCGCCCGCCCGACGACCGCCGCCCGCCGCCCGCGCCGCCCGGTCGCGGGACCATTCCATTAATGAAATTTAATGAGGCTTAATTGTTGACGACTTAATGCAGGAACTGTTAAGATAAGTGCTTACTTACGCCCCTAGCTGAGCGTCTCAAATAAAACAACACCACTCAGTCTAAGCGACGTTTCCATTCTAAGTGAGCGCTGATGACGAGATGTAATATCTAGTGGGTGTATAATTATCTGTTCAAACCAGGACATATTAAAAATGCTTTCATCTATATCCCGGATATATTAATCTTAAGAAATATTGAGTGCATAGGTACCTATTATCTAAAGTGGTAGACTTTATTTTGCATGATATGATATGAGTAGTGATAAATTAATTTTGTAATGTTAAGAGTCAGCAGATGTTGACAATTAAGCGGTACCATCGTCTCAAGCCCTCGCGTGATGTGTGGCATGTGTTTACGTATCACAATAGACTGTACCGAGTTTCTTGTTAACTGATTAGAGGCTGCCGAGTGGTGTCATCTCAGAACGTTCCAATTACTAGAAGCCACCGGGGGTGGGGCACCGCGGGCGGGGGAAGGAGGTCGCCGGGGTGTGAATGATCCATTTCGAAAACTAATTTAGAGTTAGCAACTAAACAAAGAGCACACTCCTCACAGATAATAATTAACGCTTGCGGTAAAGTTCCACTTAGCTAGTATTGGTTAAACCTCGCTAAATCGACCGATGGCGGAGTTAATTAAATGTTTTTCCGGTCTCTTTAATTTGTTTTAATAAGATCAGACACCTTGCTCATTACAAATTTATTGACGACGTGCTCGTAGCGTAGGTTTTAATTTTAATTAGTTCTCACATTATTAATAGGCAAAATCGGCATGATTTTTATATATCGACGATGCCTATATATATATCCACCTATAACGTAATCTAACTACCTACATAATTAGATATTTTCGTTCGAATCTCATATCTGTAAAATAACGAAATATAACGAACGTTATCTAAATGTTATGTTAATGTTAATAGGTCATCTCTAACACTATTTTGATATCGGTCTTAATGATGTAACTTTGGAACAATTAAAACAAAATCAATAAGTAGGTATGTGGTTATGCAACGATGAGCGTGGGTAGATAGATAGATGGATAGATAGTGTTATGTTAAAGTGAATGTCTCTGTCCTCTGCTTGTTTGTGTTGGTATCCGACCGTTGTCCAGATAAAAGCTTCTCCATAGCACGAAAAAGCACTCACTCCAAATATTGATTTGTTGCTTCGCCGCTCCTAAAACGGGTGAGATATGTCTTGGCGTTCATGTTCATTCCTATATTTAAAACAAGTAGAAGTTATTGTCTCGAAGGACACAATAGTAGCTTAGTGGCCTGTTGGCCGAAATATATACTGTATACATTTCGACAAGAAGCAATAAAAATAATGGAAGATGTGTATGCGATATAGTTCTTTTCAGAATACCTGCGTACTGACTTTAGGGCCCATTAAATGTTTCACATATTACCAGAATACGATATCTATAGTCAGAATAATGAAGAAAATTATAATCGCTATAACAAAGTAGGCGTATTCTAATTAATTTTATTTAATATTAACTTTATCATTATGAACAGGTCGGTAAGTACCAGCAAGGCCGGGCCGAGCGCCCGCTCGCGCTAAATCCTAATTAACTGCTTGATTAGAACTGAAATAAAAAGCTCGTAATCTTAATTGGTATTTTTAATCAAAGCTCTCTGAGCGTCGACGGAATCCACTGCGAAGGTATTTAGACTCACCAGCCGAGTAATACTTTATAGATAATTAAAAATAAAATTCTAAGGTCTGTTAACACTTTTCATGGTAAAGATACTCGAGAGAGTATAATGTCTACGTTATATTTTTATTAATAAAAGCATGGGGGTAATTTCTGTGACTTTTTTATTGTAGTTAATTTGTACGGAATATTTTCATTACCTTCGCCTACCTGTTAATACTGTTCGCGATATAATCGTCCATAATATTCGACCAGTATAATATTTTATTTAAACAAAGGACAATCATAAGTAAGTATTAATATGACTAAATTTCACTAATATTTATCAACTTACGCAGTAAATAGGTATGCTAATAATGTGTCTTGAATTATGAAAAGAATTAGAGGATTTCCTTAATAATACCGCAGAACACTAATTGCATGGTTCATTATGCCGTGAAGCCCGTTTTGGGGACAAGTCAGTGCCGCACTCGGCCGCAGTTTTATTTTTGGTCGTTTTTCAGCTATCGTCGCTGATTCTGTGAACAAAACAAACTATATCGTCATCTTTATCACAGTTGTAATATTTTTTTATATTTATGCAAAATTAACAACAACTGCCCATGTGCATTATTTTGTCCATATTAAACAAAATTCCTTATTTCGTAGTGTAGTTGCTGCGGAATAAGGAATTTTATGAAGATTGCGGCCTAGTGCGCCGTTTTTATATTTTTAATCTCATTTATTAGCATTCATAGTGGTTGCCTAGAAAAAATATTCATGCAAATAGACAACACGACCTTAAAAAAGGAACCTTTTACAACATATTGACAATATTTTAGAAGTAGTTTATTACCAGGTTTATTTATATTTTTTTAATGGAATTAATGGATTCAATCATTCTGTAGAGCCCGGCTGTTAGTTCGTATTTATTTAGAGGCTCCCAAATGCGACCCTGGCTAGCAATTATTTTACTTATTGCTTATTAACTTTCAAACGCCCTTAATGGTTTCCGTATTACAGTAAGAGTGGATTAATTATTCCTTCGCTATTTTAATTACATCTGATGTTTGATATGCTCTCGTAGCTACTATTCCTAACTCAGCTACAATGACAAGGAAGGCTATATCTGTTTCATAAAGTAGGTAGGTAGAAGTAGGTGTATATCAGTACCTTAGGTTAGGTTTTCCCACTCATTAAAATAATTACATAGCATTGGTTAATTTATTGTTTGGCAGTTAAATGTTAAGTAGAGCAGTTGTGGTTGGGAAACTTGTTATAGGTATCCGATTATAATGAGTTTTATTACTGTAGTTTCCAATACTAATTATCCTTTATATCAATGATTACGTCACAACAACGATTCTGCTATTTTAAGCTTTAAAGGTATAATATCCATAAGATGGTGTTTTCTTTTTTTGATCAATGATGACTAAGCACAACTTGAACGTATAGGTACGGTACGTGCTTATCATCATGTGCTTAGTCGTACGTTAAACTCTACAGATAACAAAAATAATTGTTAAAATTAACCTATAAGCAATTATTATAAGAAAAAGCGTTAATAAATAAGCTACTGCTAAAAATAATATATAAGTGGACGACAATAGTGTAGTACAAGTACAATGGTGGTGTAGAAGTTGGTCCGCTCCGTCCGTAAGTGGCTACAATAAAGCTCTCGGTACATTAAGCTTCCGCTAGTGCGCCGTTACTGAGATAACGAGACCCACTGCCCGCCGCGCACATAATTTATACCGTCCGAGCTCGTTAAAAACTTATAAAGACGCACATTGTTAGTGCGGCCAATATTCGCGGTTACCCGAGGATATACGGCCGCTCTAACGACTCCTTGCCCGCTTTGTGCGAACCATTGCACAAACGACCCCGTTTCAAATTTCGAATGCAGCGCCAGACCATAACGACGGAGTAGATTTTCGCATAGATGTTTTATTGAATAACGGCCAACCGACATAATTCAGTTGGTACCAAATGAAACGGCTTATTTCAGAACAAAAGCAGCGATATTACTTGTTGATTGAGTGAACTTAAATGGAAAAGCGTTACGGCTTTTTATTTGATTAAAACGGCCTGTTAAAACATCGACCTTTACTTGGTTCTCGAAGTAATAAAGAACTAGCGGGTAATGGAAAATCCGTGTGCTGATGCAATCTGCCGCGAAGCTTTTAGGCCGGCCGCGCTTCGTTTTTCACTCAGTCGATATGCGAGCAATTACTCGCTTCGCACGAAACTAGTTTTAATAACGTATGGAACAAGTCCAGATATAGCGTATATATAAGGTGTAACAGTAATAGTGTAAAATATTTTAACAATGCCAACAATAGGTTGTGTTGTACGAGCGCATGGCCAAACGCTAATGGTTCGAAAAAATCTAACATAATTTTTCACAATTATTTTATACATGAACGTGATAAATATAACTTACTGATTCATCTGTTAAAATATTTGACACTATTTTTGTTACACCTTATTTACACTAGCTGTCCTGGAGAACGTCGCACCTCAGAATCACATATTATGATTTTTTCCCATGTTTTACTAGTTTATGCTATTCGGGGCGGAGAAAAAAAAAAAAACAAATATCATAAAAATCGACCCTCCCGTTCTTGAGTTATAAATGGTGTAACTAACACGATAATGTTTTATATACCTATATAGATTATGGTTTGAAGATTTGCTTTAATAAACAAATATGTATGTAAATTAATTTCTGATGTTATCGTATCGTTTTCTTGGAGCAAATATAATCCAAACTTAAATTATCCTATAAGTAAAGTAAACAACAGCGACTCTACCAATTACCTTTGATTGTTTGTGTTGAAAGTAATAGTTAAGAATAACATAAAGCTGATCGGTTGTGGATACTGTTACTACTAATCGTGCACGTCATTTGACGAGGCATTGAATAGTAAACTGGGTATAGGGTCGCAAACCTGTGCAGAGCGCGACCGACGCGGGCAGGGGCAGGCGACAGGCGTGGGCCGCGCGGATCACCGACTCGTGCTCGGCTAAACACAAATCAACACCGATTCTCCATTTGTTAGACACGAGAATGTAATTATGGCCGGAACACTTGGCGGGGGGGGGGGGGGGTGTTGCAGCGCGAGGCCCCACCACGTCATTCGAGCTTTTAGTTCGCTGCTCGACAACGATCGTTACTTTGGTTCCGTTGTACGTTTCAAAATACATACACCTTTTCTATACCGAAAATTATTAATGATTAACGTACAAAATTTTTTGTACAAAATTTATAGCATATCACATTAACGTAATGAATGCATTCTTAACGGTTTTCGTGAACATGCAGCAAGCAGCATCAGCATTTTTCAGTAAATAGGGGACTATCTGAACGACTTAAATTAAAAAGTATGGTTATAGCGAGTGGGGGTAGCACCTCTACCCACAGAGCCGGTGCCGTGACACGAGTTAAACTAAATTAATAAACTTGCACCAGTCTCCGGCTTTATTAAAAAACACTCATTAAAGCAAAGGAAAAGTAGGTGAAGTCGCCGGCGGGGACAGCGCCGCTAATTGCGCCGCCTTTATTGCTTAAATAAAGTTTTAGTGGGGAACACAAGTTTTAATTAAAATTGTGAGAATAGTTTTTAATAAAGGACGGGCTCGGTGCGCGTATATTGCGAAACTTTGAGCGATGCGATACGCTCAGCTTACAGGAAGTCCGGCGATACAGCGTCTTGCGCGCGGCTGCGCCCGCCCGCCCTACTCTTGTGCAATATTATTTGTGTTACCCGTAGCAAATTCATTTCCTATCAGTTTTAATTTTGCGTATAAACTTAGACGACTAGCGTCTAAGTTTATAATTACAAAAATAATTACGAAACTCTGGATCAAAGGATTATTTTTGGAGTATCGGCCCTTAGTAGGTAATCATATACCTAGGTTAATCTTTATTATATGGAATTTCTCTTAACCTGTGTATTCCCACATCAATATAAAGTGACAAATGGCACCAGTAACAAGAGAAACTAATAATGCTAGTGATTTACGCTCGCCCTTGTTATTACGACTCATGTGAAATGTAATTTCGGCATACTGCGTGTAGAGTTGGTCACGCACACACGGGTACTCTGCGAGTGTGCAATACGTTTAATAAAGGAGGGACGCGGAGTAAATCCTTCAATTTCGCCGGCACACAACGGCGTATTCTCGTTAACCGTGGCAATAAGTTAAACGGGCGAGCCGAAGCTGCCCGCTACGCCCGCGCCGCGCTCGCGCCCGCTCTCCTCCGGGATTTTCCAGGGAAATTAAAAAAACTTGTTACTGAACACTATGGCTACTAGTTTCTCACTAAACCTTTATTAACTACCTACTCATTAAAATAGTCACCATATTGAGACTCTTGTTGATTAAAATTTTATTTTTTTTCTGCATTGTCATATCCTGTTTAGTCTTGCCTTTGGATAAATAAGTAGGGACCACCTTTAGGAAATTAAATTACCAAAACATTGAGTATATCAGGTTCAATCTGAGTTAAGTGTTTTAATGTATCCTATTAGGAGTCGAGAAAAATTAGGAGACGCGAAAGCTACACGGCTTAATGTGGTTTGAATACTATACCTACATATACAAAACGAACTGCGCAAAAGGAGGAAATGAAGACGTTACCTAGATTTAAATTAATACCTACTTTAGGTGGCGGTGCAAGCGGTCGATTTTAATCAAAGTTCCTTCATTTCGAACTTGGGTCGGCGGCAGTGCGCGTGGTGTAATATAGGCCGAGTGTAATATCTCCGGAACAAAGAATACACACGCTCCCGCCCGGCGCTGCCCGACTGCACTCCTAATTAGATGTTCGATGAAAGTGTAATCAGACGTCGGCCGGATCCGGGACGTAATTAAACGGCGCAAGCGAAGAGTGATTTATTAATAGAAAAGCCCGAGCCGTAATGAAATACTGGGCAGACAATGGCGGCGAGGGCGGCCCGTGGAAATTAAATTCTCAGCGATGGCCGCTGGACACTCACTTACCGTTTCTTTGCGGAAATACGCTGCTTGGTGGCCGCGAAATAATTTAGCAGGACGGCCACCGGTGACGTCGCCGGATCGGCCAGCGCTCACAGCCACCGGCTCCTATTAGGGACGATGTATGGAGGTGTATAAATTTGTCGGCGAGGGAATGTAAAGAAGATTGGTTTCCTAGTTGAACGGGCGCGGAGAAAAGGGGTGGAATTGAATTTAGGCCGGGATCCACTAGCGAGGTTGTTTGCGATATTTCTTACCTATGTAGTGGCAGTGGGACGTGACGCACTTGCCGATTACTTTTATTACGTATCGATTTGGTGGAGCCATTTAAATATCTCCGTAAACGTACTTAATATTACCTAGGTGTGTGATTTCTATCATTATAGAATTACAATGTCATACCAAATAAATTACCTATATTTCTTTTGTTCTTACATTTTAGCATGCCGCAAAAAATTTAATTATGAAACAAATAACATAGTCATTCATTAAGCGCATGATAGTAAACAATCCGAGTCCAAACAAAGGAGTGTGTAGGCGTTGCATTTTCTAGCCGGTAAAATCGCTATATGGAAGCGTAACCTTAATTACACTTAAAAGCTGGCGGAGTATACTTTTTCAATTAGAGTATTAAAGTGTTCCGACCCTGTCATTATATTAGAGTGTTGTTCCATTCCACCCCGGGTCGGGTGGGCGCCCTCGGCCGGCGGCGGCGGCGCCCGCATACGCTCGCTCGCACTCCTCAGTCCTCACTTCGCCGCGAGTCCTCCTCCGGATTGTACGTGCTGCGTTACCTTCTCCGAGTTGCAAACTTTACACGAGCGAGCGGTTTCTCGCTCAAAAACGTCCCCTTAACGTTTAATTACAACTTTGATAAATCAGTTTAATTTGCTGCCGCTGGTCTGAGTCGTGTACTGCCCTACGCTAATGTATCTAGCATCAGTTTATCAGACTTTTTGAAAAACATTTTTCGCCATAAATCATCCTGAAAGTGACTATTGTTGAAGTGGACAAGTATTATTTGATTTCGGTGATTGAATATTTTGACTGTGGATTTGTTTTACGTGGTTCCGGAGACGAGATTTTTGGAGTTTTACGATTTTTGCGTCGAGTGGAAGATATCGTTTAAAGGTAAACAATGTTTTCTATAATCGCTTGCTTACATTATTAACGTAAACAGCTTTATGGTTAGTGAATAATATTGTCGCATGTTTTTATTTTTGGGATATATTTTTCAATCATTTATTTTATGATAATTATTACCTAGATTGAATTGAAAAAAAACCACATGGCTATTACTAATTAATCAAAGTTAGGAGAAGCTGAATTTAATATAGCTATGAGTCGTATAATGAATTAAATGAGTCACCTTAATTTATTTACGTCTATTGTTAGATATCATTGACACTGTTGTTCGTATGTTTGAAAAAGTCGACTCATTCACACTGATTGCGGTGTAGTTGTTCTATCGGCTGCCGTTGAGGTTATCACAACACGGTATCCGCTGTAATCGGGAGGAGTGCGTGCCGACTGGCGGCAACATCGCGGGCTCGATCACCGCCGCGCGTAATCACTTAATTACGATCTCATTCATACAAGTGCTACGTTTTTGGTGAAACTGCCATCGATTGTATCACATTTTTTTGCCGTATTGTCTTTTATAATAATATAACGTTTGTTTCGGAACGCTTACTTTGTGTAAATGTATTTAAATTGAGTTTCAAAGTTTGACATCTGTGTCGTGTTTAGTAATTTACTTAATTGGAATACGATTGTTTCTATCCACGTATATGCAATGTATCCACGTATTTGCAATTGATTTGGTTATTTTATTTAAATACCTAAAGTGATACACACTTTTGTATAGGATATCACAGTATAATATTATCGCTTGTGACAATGGAATATAAGCCTTTATAAGGTTTAGCGGCAAAATGCATCAGTGCAGACAATGCCCCCATAGTTCAGGAGCGTTGGTGTATAATGTGGCCAGTGGATTAGTTACGTGCCGTATGCGCCCCCACGACTCCACCGGCTCGCATACTGATGCGCCACCACGCCTGGTGCTTGTTATTTTAATTATTGTGTCTTAATTAAAGTTCGTCGGTGTTCGTGCACTCCGCCGCCGACACTCATCCCTCCGATGCAAGATGAAATACTCAGGTCATCTCTAATGAGCCTTATCTTGCCTTAAAACCTAGTTTGACTTGAACTCATTATATTTTCTGGGTAAAGTCAGTTTAGTAGTACCATATTTTATGACGCCAACGGAATCTTGATCGCGTTTAATTAACACTATCAATGTAGTATATGTAATTATAGATACGAGGTATAAATAGAAGCAATTGTTATTCTAGACTTACATAGTTGAAGAAAATGAAAGTAGCGACTTGGTAATTAATGTTACCAATTCATTTATTATTATTTATTTATTTATTTTCAAATTGGCAACATCTGTAATAATATTATGTGAGTAAAATTACGTCAAGATAATAAATCTGAAGTGCTTATTTATATATGCATTAGTTTGCCTTCACTTCTTATGCGAATTAATTATTACATTACAGAGAGCCTTTTTATTTTTCCTACTTTTATAGTTCTATTGTAAGTATAATAATTTGATTGTTATTACCTCGTAGGTACTTACTTAAATATTTATCTCCTAAAAATAGTACTTATGTCCAATTAACTTATGTACGCAAGACCGACCTACCTTGGAACTATTTAACAAAGCATCATAAAATCTTAAGCAATTGTAGTCTTTAAAACAATAGGTACAATATTAATTCTCGAGAATTCTGATCATATGATCATAATAATGAATGATTAGTATCAAAAGAAATTCGACCGTCCGTATTAAAATATGATTAATCTAACAATGATTACAATTTAATGTACACTGAGATGACAATTTTAATTACTAACGTAACGTATTTTAAGAACACCATAAATAATAACTCATAAATATAGTTGAATAAAACTAATTTTAAGGATTTTATCGCTTTTATTTTTGTTTTTACGTTCCCGGCGTTTCGGCTGCTTTACAGCAACCATGGTCACGGGAGGTGTTAGACTTCCTAGTGTAATAGTTAGAACTAGGCTACGCCCATATTTAGATGTTTTTTGCGGTCCGATCTACGCAGAATGTGCTCACCACAGATATATTAGAGGAGATATGTTATGAAAGCGGTGGGCTTGCGCTCACCTTTAGCCAAAATTACGCTAACATAGAGTTTTCGCCGTCAGTCGACTGCAACTGCACGTCGGTATCGGAACTCTAACTTTTTTTTTAAATGCCGTGTTTTTCCGTGGTTGTGTGCTAAAATACTAGCAGCAAAGTGAACTACGCGAAAGATGGAATCTCATTTCACCAGCCAGTATTAAGTATTTTATTTATTCGTCTTTAAAATCATTAAAAACAACAAATCAAAAAATATTTAATGCCTTTATTATGTTATTTTAGTTTTCATGTAGCACAACGACTTTTTTATTTTTGTACAAAATACATGGCTCTTTAAGTACCACCTATGTTCGCTACTGAGTGAATGTACGAGGCAATGGATAGATCGTCTAACGATACTTTGAATAAACTGGTGCGTCGCGTGGTACGGCCGCTGCATGCGGCAACGACGCAGCACGCACCGAATTATTGGCACGCGTGTGTGTGTGAGACTTTGTATTGGTTGGTTTTATGTAATTGCATGTGTTTTGTGGCGAGTGGTGGGGACAAAACGGAGACAGCGAGTTCCCATACATTTTGAACCGCACGGCATATCTCTCGTGATCTGTGGTGCTCACAGTGACTTAAGGTCTTGATATGTTTTGAAAAGTCGGTGGTAGCACCCAGCCATCTTCCTTTCAATCCTTCCATCCTTAAAATTAGTTTTATTCAATGTGTAGTATTCGCGTAAATGTTTTACAAAACGTATACCTAAGTAATGTTTTATGTCATACCTAAAGTAGTGTAGGAATTGCGCGTGCGATTATTATTAGGCGTACAAGATATACTCATTAGAGGCATCCGTAATGATCCGCTGAAAGTCTACGTAATGGCAGACTCACTGTAATGAAGACAGCAATATCTACTCAACTGAGAGAAATGAAATGAATACCGAACTCCATTCATTTGTTTATTATTTCGCCGCCTGCTTTCATTGACTTTTTGCTCGTTCCCTTATGTTGTTTACAGTGTTATAGTCACCTTCTTTATTTTGTCGAAATAACCATGTTGTAACTAGTTTATTTTCAGTTTAAAAAATGTTGCCGAAAATATCCTAATTGGGGTAAATTATTGTAAGCATTGTATGAAATGCTATCTGTCATAAACCTAATTGTTTGTTTCAATCACAATTAAATTAATTAGCGTACTGTAACCGAGGTGTACTGTTGCAAGTAGGCTTCACATTGTGTCCCAATTATAATTGATTTCATTAACAAAGCTTGCCCCATAATTGAAAGTAGGTAGACATTTTCTGAGGGAGGGTAAGGTAATTACAAGATCCAATTTAGAATTGCCAAGTCTACACTTTGCTGTTAGTTTCAAACAAAAGCTTAATTAATTAAGTCGAGAACAATTAAGTTCAGTGCCGTAATATTCTCAGCAATTATGCGGAGTTCGACGTATTTTGTATTCGTCGGTAATTGCGGACGAGTCTCGAATCGGATCGTATCTGGAGCTAATACAACACACATCCATTAATTACACCGCGAACGCTAATTGGGGAATCTATTAATTAAATCAACTATTAGTGCATCATGAAATCAGACTATGATTCGCTTACATAGCCAATTGTTTATTGATTCAATTTCGGTAGACAGAGCTGCCTACATATTTTGTCATATGATTAATTAATAAAAAGCGTATACAATTTTCTTTTATCGTAGTTCATATATACCTTAATGGCTTCATGTAAAGCGAGCAAGTAGCACCCACGTAATACGGCGTAACTAACTAAAGCCCTAGTTAGACGATGGCTGGAGTTTAAATTGTAAAAAAAAATAATAAGTATAAGTACACGTCACCTTTGATGAAGATGGTTCAAGTAATTAACAAGCTTATGATGAGAGTAACCCTAAAATCGAGAATCGGAGATAGTTCTCATAGTGAGATTTTGGGTACTGTTTTTAAGAAATCATTTAAATTTCTGGATAAAAAATAGCTACTTATATAAATGATAAAAGCGGTCAAACATATTTTTTTTATTACATTATAGGCACGTATTTGATCTCGATCTCAGCTGATGGTAAGTGACGATGTGATCTACGATGGAGCATACTTGCCTAGAAGGTACCTTTTCACTCTCGTCTTGAAAACACCCATATTGTAGTCAATAATGTAGGTAAATAACAAATAAATATTTCTGTGTCATTTAAAGACTGAAGATATGGGTATAAAAGATACTTTAAAAATGCTTCTTAGGTCTCCACTTCATTGGCTGCACCGTATCGCTCGCGCTCCACTGATCTCCTCAGTTCTGGCAATTTAGAGTTTTCGTCGGTGGTCGGGTTTCGGCTGTCAATTTAAATGTATTGGCCCTAATAAATCAGGGGCGTCGTTAGCAAGCATCGAACAGGTAGGCGCCGCGTGTAACGAGACACATTTCCGGACGTATCCTTCCAATTAGCGGTGGGGTGCAGTGCGGTGCGGGCGCTGGGGTAACACGTCTCACCCTGCGGACACATGGACAGTCCAAACACTTCAAGCTTTTGCAAAATATTTAATGAGTACACGTTAAGAATAAGAAAATAGAAATCAGCATCTATTTAGCAACCCATTATATAGATATTAATATTATGCAAATAGTATCTTGAATTAATCTCACAAAAAAATAAGTAGTATCTTCTTAAGGCCACTACAAACGATAAAAACAACTTAGTAGGTACCTACTAACGAAATGGAATTAGGATACAAAAGGGCCAATTAAATAGGAGTGTTGGGATTTATTACTGACTTGTTTGTACGATGGTACAAATACCAGTGGGTATATGAATGAATGATCCATGAATATGTCCATGGTTGTGTGCGAGTGATCTGGGCACCGGGGCGCGGGCGCGGGCCCGCTGGCCACCGCCCGCCCGCGCCGCGCTCGTTACGCGCCCGCCTCGTTACGAGAATTGTTTGTTCGAGTATGTAAAAATGTGTTTATTTGCACGTACGCTCCAGGGTAAAAAATATATGAAAAGACCCTTTTAAGACTTTTAATGATTTCCCGGCAAAGGGAAATTGGGTTAGTTATTTTTCCCCGGTTTGCCCCTCGTTAAGTTTTAATGGGGTAGCTAGCTACGACGCAATCAAACGTACTTATTTAAGTTAACGACGTTTATACTGGGTTCGTGTACTTTGTCAATAGCAGTTATTTAAACACGAACGCTTAATACTTTGTCGCATAGCGTAGAATTCGATTCGTGGTAAGAGACCGTAGTCCGGCTTGCATGTGATAAGAGCGTGCTTTTTGTTTTACATTTTCCAGGGAAAATGCATAAGGAGCGTTAACAAGTTAGAAACAGAGGGCTTCCGGCACAACCGGGACTACCTAACTTGGCGCGTAGGCCTAATTAATCTGCAGTGAAATGTCGACGTCGCCTGTTTTTGCCAGGAACTCGGCTCATTAGAGCGACGAGGCATGTTGATTACATTCTGCAGCGCTTATTAGCGCAAACTCTCATTAGGGGCCACTATTGTTGTAATTAAACAAGACTACATCAGTACGGATCGGTGAGCTCGGATTGAATAGAAATCACCTTTATATCCGGGGAATAACGACCGGGTCGGCTCGGCTCGCGGCCGGTGATTATACTGTGCGAATTTAATTAACAACTCAATAGTTACACAGTAGAAACAGTAGAAGAATAGGCTGAGGGGGAGTTCTTGTGGCGTCTGACATGATTCCATTGTTAGCGTCGGTGCAAAAAATGGAGGTTTGTTTTGAAGTGGCTTACGCAATTACGAGGTGGTACCTACTCTGTTCCGGCGGGCGCTGTACGTCGTTGGCGACGGCGGAGCGAGTTTAATTGGACAGCCGAGGGGAGCAGCGCGGGCGCGGGCTCCGTTGCGGGTGCTCCTAACACTTCTAATTGGCTCGCCTCCACTAACAGGAGCTCAGCTTAAATTGTGTATCCACTCATCGTCATTACTTATAATAGGTACCGACTCTCCGACTCGCACGAACACCTGCCGCTATTTCTTTACAGTAGTAGGTAAATTTATAATTTCTATCAAGGAATCTTTTGCATTGGCATCTTTTTTGTTACTTGTTAATCACTTGTGGGGCACTTTCAGTACTCTTTCCAATATTCCCAGGGTTTGGGAGTAATATTTTCCAATTAATCACCCGGAAAATGTAAACATGTACGTGTAAATACGTATTTCTTGAAGTTTGTGTTCGTCAAAACTATAAAAAAGTCAATAATGGTAAATCGTATTTATCTACAGAAATATCAAAGACTATTATTTCAAAATGAATATTGACATAATAATAAACATATGTAGCACCCCTGGTTTTTCGGCGGGGGTTAAAAATTATCGTCCATTACTAAAATACACGCCCTAATTATATAAAATCACCATCCATGATAATGCTATCTGATTGAATAACTCATTAAGTTAATTAATCTCAAACTACCTACGTCTTATCAATATTGTATACTTTGATACATTTATAATTAGGCACAGCATTATTTAGTCCAATTAAGAAAAAAATAACGACTACATTTGCGTCGGTGATTTGAATTGATTGGAGTAATGCGGTTGATTGGCAGTCCACGCTCGGTGCGCGTGCGCATAATAAACACTACGCGTCTATGCGTTACTGTTGCGGATACAGTAAGACGTAGAGTCAATGAAAAAATCAAAGAATGCGGAATGACTTCCCATGGTTAACTTATATATGTACTGTAAATTAAAAGTTGACAATATAATTACATAACTCAACCGTCTACATAGTTTATAAGTACTTTACATACTTTACAAAACATAAATAAGATGATTTTTCATAATGGCAATTCACAATAATTAGTAATTATAAAATTTTAAGGACACATCTAAAACTTCTCTCCTCTACAAAGTGCAATAAACAATCCAACCACAACAATTCATAATTAAATATCTGCGCGGGCTTAGCGCAAGTAATCAACAAACCAATTTATTACGTGGCTCATAATTACCTGTGTAGGTACAAAACCGTCTAGGTTACTTTACCTCTTAGTCTTACAATAAAGGCTCGATATACGTCATAACAATTGCCATTATTCTTTTTATTAAGAGTGTCAAGAAAATGCGTAGGAGAGTAGGATAATTTTAAAACGAACACGCCATGCTATTTAAAAGCCTAAACTATTGCCAAGAGAAACTATTTCACCCTTTGAAATGGTCAGTCGCGGTAGTCTGATGGGATAGGTGCTGGCTAACATGACACTTCAGCGCCCGGACATGAGCGGCTATTTAATTTCCGCGCTTTCAATGATCATTCCATATTCAAATGGGTATAGCTATTTATGAATGCCAGTTACTCGGACAGTATGATTTTACATCGACGCCTTTTTTATACAGTTTTAACAAGTGAAGGGGGAATACAAGTAGATGATGTGTTCTTGACGATTCGAAAATGGAACACCGAAATACTCAGGCAGAGACAAAACTGTGAAGCGTGTAGGTTTAATAAAAAAAATAAGATCGAGTCATGATGCAATTATATGTATATTATTATACCATGGATCGAGTAATAGCTCGGCATGAAGACTGCACTTTTAAAAACATATTATTCGCAATGTCATAAAGTGAATTGGCCTGTTCACGCATTTACTGGCTGATTTCCTGCACGCCATTATTCGCACGGACATCTGCTGTATAGACAATTAAAACATTCGCAACGTCTAGATTGTTTCTGAGACTATATTATTTCTGATTGTTCACGCAGATTACATTGTTTCGGTTCTTATAACGGAGATACCAAGATCAGGACGTGAGGAAATGTGCAACGTTATGCATAAGCCAATTATTAATTCACGGATTTTGCCGAAACATTATTCTAACATAACTGGCTCGCTAATGATAACATTCACTTGCCCGTAAACTTAATTTCACAGAATTACCATAATGAATAAATAAATAAATATCAGTTGTTGCAAAACATTTTAATTATAGAGGGTGATTGCCTATAACTCAAGAATCGTGTTTATAGTAGGCATAAAACCAGACAAACTTACTTTCGCAGGAAGTGAATGTTTTGCAATAACAGTCAATTAATTTTAACTTATTTGGCTGTGCGTAGAACGTTCGATAAACTTATTTCAGCTTTGTTTTTAATGGTAAATAATTACTTACCTTTATCGAGTAAATCAGAGAATTCAGCAATATAAAAGTGATCTAGAATTGACTAGAGCTTTAAACAATTTGCACCACAATTTGTGGTGTCAAGAAAATTTCCTTTAGGAGGGGAAATTTGAATTTGGAACGAACTTTTTTTCACCGCGATACTTCACCAGGTCGCCAGTAACATACTCAAATGAAAGAACCCTGTTTCGTATTGTAATTTACATAGACAGACAAGAAACCAAAACCGCCCGCTTTTTTGCAAATGAGTGATTCTGTTTTCAAAATTACGTCCCCCGTCATCAAAACGCAAGAAAACAGTACCTTTGTAACTTTGTGCCGAACACTACTAAGGGTGAAAGCGCCCCTTACAAACGCACGAAATCATCAGAAAGTACTATATGTATACATAACAGTACTATTCGGGGTAGCAATCAGTGCATCGCACTAATAGGAGCCTGTCGGCTTGCCATTCATATCTCGAATTCAGTCACGTACGAAACCAGGCCCAGCTATGTTGTCTGAAAACAAATCCTTAGCCTTATAAATCGAGGCAGATATCACACATTTAGGTTCAGTGATTTTCTTGTGTCCACGCAAACGCATAATCGCTCTATTATATTTATATAATATTATAAATGTTTAAGGTAGGCTGAATTTTAAGCGGATAGTTAGGTATCTGAATATGTTATCTTACAGATACTTACTGCTTTTGAATTTTATATGAAAAACTAGATTTTTCAAATTTAGATAGATAGCTAGTTAAATATATTTAACCTTTAAATGAAATTTATTATAAATGAATGGTATTTAAGTGATATGGTAGTTATGGGAAGGGTAGGGGTGGTAACTCTACGCGAATGTTCAACCGTGATAGCACTGTGTCACCACTGTTATCGGCCGATCGAGAGCCACCCCGCCTCTCGCACGTGCCTTAAGTAAACACACACATTGCACAGATCCAGTCAACACTTTGAAAAATCACATTTATTTTTGGTATCTTATTTCGTTCGAATTACAAGTTTGTATAAGGTATAACAAAAGTAATGTAAAATATTTTAACAGATGAATCAGTAAGTTATATGGATCACGTTGATGTGCAAAATAATTGTGTAAATTATGTTTGATATTTTTTTTAAAAGGCGAACAGCGTTGCAACGTGCTCTTAGCATGTGGTGTAATTTTTAAATTTCTAGTAAGTAGATTTATTTCTTTGGGAATGTTATCTTTATAACCTACTGTTAGGCCTGCTAAAATATTTTACACTATTAATTTACACCTTATATATAAGGTGTAACAAAAAGAGCTGTGCCATGAGTCCTTTATTAGTAATGACGTTAGTAATTAATATGTTAAACTGTGGCACTAATTAGTTAACTAAGCCACAGGTGTGTGGCCACACTATTAGGATATTGACTGCTATTAAAAATACGATACCTGATATCCAATGTGATATAAGATTTGCATAAGTACCTACTAACATTTAAAAGCAAAGGCACAGAACACTAAAATAAAATATTTAAATGGATTAGTAAAAGTTGGAAGCTGTATTAAATCTTAGAATATAGCAGATAGAACGATACAATATACATATGAAAGTTGATAACCTTATGTTTTGAGTGACAAACCAATTTTATTCTCGGCTGCCCCCCGCGCCCCGCGGCCGCCCCTCGGACCGATCAGACCTTATCCAAATTGGATCTTGAATAATAAAGAATCGGGGCGATTGGATTTTATTCCTTAAATTCAATTAGCACACGAGGGTCGTGTGTGTGACTGCAGACGAAAGATAGAGCATATTACCGTATTATAAGGGATCCTAGGAGTGTTCGGTAGGAAATAAAGTTGACTATTTGCTACTGAAAACTTTATATTTTTCCATTTGAAATAAAACATAATTATTAGTTATACTTAAAATTCGTTTTATTTCAATACTAGCTGCGCCCGGCGGTGTTACCCGCGATAAAAAGTATGAAAAATTAAAACATCTATCCCACGGGAACCATACATTTTACCGGGATAAAAAGCTATGTGCTATTCCAGACTATAATCTATCTCTGTGCCAAATTTCATCCAGATCCGTTCAGCCGTTCGGGCGTGAAAGAGTAACAAACATCCATCCATCTATCCATCCATCCAAACTTTCACATTTATAATATTAGTATAGATGTGTAGTATTTGATAAATATAAGAAATCAATATTTTTCGATTGGTTTTATATACGGGACCCAGGGCGAGTACCTTTTATTTATTTTTATGATTTGGTTTTTTATATGCCTATGAAATCATAAGCGCTAATTCTTAAAGACCATACTGTGTAAAAATTTTCTAATAAAAACCTTTCAAAGAGAACCATCGTTATTACGTGTAGTACATTATTAGTGTGGACGATATTAAAAACTAGTAAGAAAAAGTAGGATTGTGCTCTGTCTCGGTCACACATGTGCTGCCTTAAAACGGTGACGTCACGGCACTGGAACTTTGCACTGTGTCGTTTTTTTCTGATCGGAATGTTTAATGTCTGTATGGAAATGCCAATAATATATAGAGCTGTATGTCTTTAATATATATATTGGTTGCTTTTTAAAGAACGAGTGTTATTTAATTACGTGGTGAACCTTAAAAACTATATGGGGAATATAATAGTTCTTGCAGTATAAACATGAGTATACTCGATTGTTTTAATCACTGCTCTTCAGTAAATAGGGTACTCGATGTATCATGACTCCGATTTCCATTGACGGCTTCACAAACAGTTCCATTGACATGAATTAACCCCAGTACCTGCAATAAGCTTATCTATGTTTGATGATTTACCCCGGGATTAACAATATAGATTCTAGTTATGTGGCTACTTCAGTTCACTGTCAGTGAAGACAGTGCATATAACCTACCCATCGGGAAAGATGTAATGACCGTAATGGTATAATTATGTTTATTTATCTTTCATTTCTGCATACCCACTTAATACTTTATGTAAATATATGTCTCAGGTTTTAAATTAAATAGTAGATTAATATCGTATAAATTACAATAATATTATTGAAACAGCAAATGACCACTAAGGATTTAATCTTAAAACAAGCATGTTTTATTTAACTATTAAAATAACATCGAAATAAACTTTGTAGGATATTTTAATCTGCTTTAACAGCTAATGGGAATTTAGAGGGATGTTGAAACAAGCTAACAACTTGTTTATCAGTTAAAATTATATAAATGTACTACCCTCCGCCCGCGGCTTCGCCTGCGGTGCCTCGATAAATAATAGCTTATACCACTCAGGGGTAGTGTAGCTTTCTCTCAGAGACACAATTTTATAGACTCCGATCAGTAGATGTAGATCCGAAGATTTCACCGACATCGGAACATACATACTTTACCTCATTATATAATATTAGTTAGTTCCATTGTAATTTACATATCAATCTGGAAATTGAATACATAGGTAGGTACCAACGTGAATACCTCTCAAATATATTATGTATAATTAATAAACATTTTTATGTAGTACCTGTCATATTACTAACAACATGCCCGTGTAGACTGTGATTGTAAAAAAGAGACCAGTTATTAAAGACTAAATCTTATTTAAATTCGTTCAACCATTATGCGTGATCATTAATCAAATTCAATGAATAAACATACACTTTAACATAATATTAGCTATGTTAGTATGGATGGAGAGCATTTTGCTGTCGCATCGGTTTATTTAGCTACCAAAGACATTGCCTCTGAGGCACTACACTACGAATCGTCTGTAATAGACGCAGAGGCCTGTGAGGAGTATGGATATGATCGTTGATTTCACCAATCTGAAAAAAAATATGGTTAGAATATAGTGATTCAGTTGAGAGACATAGCACCTAAAATTAATGGTTTTTTTTAATTATATGGCACCTCGCGGTAGTAAAAATAAAGTTATAAAGGCATCACTAAGGCAATCACTCAAATCATAGGCTTCGATTCCGACCTCAACTGTATCTATACGAGGCTAAAATTGACGCATCGCCCGTTCCCATTATACTGAATGTGTTAATAAAATAAATTGCGATATTATCGGAGTCGCGCTTGACATAAACATCGAATTCTACTTAAAGTAATGGAAACGATTCAATACAGTCGAATCAGGCCGGCTGATAAGACCTTACCATACTAATGTTCGCAAATAGATATTAATTTTAAAGTGTTAGCATTCACGATATGATTATTCAAATAAGTATTTCTTTAGTTAATGATATTGTTTTAGCATAGAGATTAAGCGATGTTTGACAAAAAGCTTTTTTTTTAATAAGAACTTTTCGGGTGTTTCTGTCACTGGTTTGCTTGTAGCTCTGTCTGAAGACGCAATTAGCTTTAAAGTGTATTTGTCATATATCACGACTTAACAGTAGGTATATGACCTGAACAACTGAACATACATTAGATTCGCAAATAAATGGCACCAGGAAATAAAATTACACGCACCGCATATTGCTTTGTTTAATTACAAAAACAAACCCATATTTTATAGTTGGAACAACAGGCTGTACAAATATAACGGGCATAATTGTAATGAAACGCAATTACTTCACGAAGTGTTGTAACACCGAGTCTGAATCTAATTGAAACCGCATGCTTAGCCGACAGTCACACACAATACGCTGTAAACGTTTTTGTCTAACACGAGACAAGTCGCTGTAAATACCATATGGTATTCATTAGCGATGGGAAAAAAATCCAGAAACACGAAACATGCATTAGAGACTACATTAAAATAACACGTCATAAAATATAATGTAGGGTTCTTGTGTAGGTTTTATATTCGCATTTAAGAGATTATCTCGTCGGTGAGATAAGAGCTTGTGCATTGAATAGACAGTGGGTGTTACTTATAAGTTTTTTGGTATTGTAAATTGGACTTTGATGTAATAGTGCCTATATTTCTGAATAGAAGATTGATGTTACATTTGCACGTCATGTTCAAATATACCGATGCATTATGTTCTCTTGTTTCTTTTGCAGTTGTTTTTGTATTCGACATACTATTGAACCGTTGAAAGAAAACTCCAATTTCATATACATGAATCATTTCAAATACTTATTTCTTTTTAATAGAAACGCTAGGAATTTTGTAAGCACATACTCAGCTAATTAATGAAATAAGTATACAGTTTTTTTTATTGAATTTTTCAAATTATAAATGCCTCATGATTTCACGTTGTTCAAAATTAATATCGTAGTTTACTATTACCATAACATTTGCATCGAGTTACCCGACACATTATTAATATAGTGCATGTGTCACCCCATGTGTGAGAGTCGTGAAGATGCCGGGAAGAGTGGCGTCGTCGCCACCTGCCGGCTTATATAAAACGAGATTAATGTTTTTTGCTTTCAAATAAATGTAGTCACAGGGAGGATATTGAACAAGTGTCCGAGAAGAATCAGCAAATACTTTTTTTGAGAACACTTAATAACATACACTCAAGTATTCTGTGAAGGGAAAGCAGAGGGACACTATGTAAATCCGTGTATGGAGGGCAATTTCCCATTATACCGGGAATACATCCAGACTGTAGTTTGTTATACTTTAATAAAAATCGAAACACCAATGATCTGCTAGCAGTGCTTGAGAACATGAGTTTATTTTTCTTTGTACATAGGTACCTATTTGTAATGTACAGACTTTGGTTGCGTAAGTAAAATACCTATTCAAAATCACAAAGGTATCAAAATCTCAACACTTGTATTATTCGATTTCATAAATACAGCCACGTATTAGGCTCGCTTAAATTAAGCGACCATGAAATCCCAAGGGCCAGGACTCGAACCGCAAGTGCGCTTCGCTTCCCACCAGAACAGTGGACACTGCACTCGCGTGATGTTGGTTAATTAAACTTTAAGCTTAAGGGAACATTTAATTTCCGGAGCAGCTCCGGGGATTAAGTTTCTTGTATTTTTATTTAATGCTGAGCCGTTCTCGAGTGCAATTGTTGTTATGCTTCCCGTTGTAGGTGATTTTAATATTACTTAAGACTTTATTAATTACGAATACTGAAATTTATCCAGTCCTGTCATCATTAGCGCACTTATACGGGTAGTTTTGTAAATGCCAGTCATATTTCCTCCAATGGCCGCGAACTCGAGAGGAGTGTCGGAAAAGGACACCCAAGAGGAACCATCAACATCTAGATTAACGGTTTCAGCCAGAACGGTCAATGCTGTAGTACCCTGAATCGATAAGAAACAAAAGAATTGGCTTAGTCCCGGGTATGTGTGAGTGTCAAATGGCAGCAAGAAGCGGAGCGTGTGGCGTGGCGTACAATGCTCGTGTGTATTGTGGAGCAATGGCGTGCGGCGCAACCTTAAAAGCAATATCCGGCGCCGCGCGCGCCGCCCGGAAATGAACCGGAAACGGCGGTGTATTAAGCCGCAGGTACCAACCCTTCAATTTATAAACGCTTGCGGGCGCACCAAAGCCTTAGCAGTTTATGAGCGCGCTCTCCTCTCCCAGATATCCGTCGTGGTAATTTGTAACTTGCACTTTTCACAAAGCATTTCTCGCTTATTCTCCCGGGCTCAGATTGACGGTCGCACACTCCCGCGGTTTTTAATAAAACCTTCAGCGCCGTCGAATACAAATATAAAAGACTTATTCAAAACATGGACGGGAGGACAATATCTAAAATTACATTTTCTCGGCCTGAACTAACAGTGAAATGAAATAAAGTCCGCAAACAAAAGTTTGCAAATCCAATATGATTTGGCGCGTCGGTAAACATCGGCAGCATCCCGGTGATATCGCGAACGAATAACATTAAACTTTGTATGGATTGAATGTAGAAAACCAATTTCGGTGCTCGGCGAGTGCGAGCCGATGGGATGAGGGTGTCAGAACGCTTTGACAGGTCTCTGATTGAAAAATACGGAAACCTGTTTATGGAGCGAGTGAGCTTGCGCAGCCCCTGGTCCGACCGCGGCGGCCACGCTCCGGCTTGGAAATTATATCGCGCCATCAGCATACATATTGAGGTGACGGCGGCGTTCATATACATGACATAACTCAATTAACAGAAAACAAAAATACGTCCTAAACACTAATGCACGATCCACCTTCTGCTAGCTATAAAGTCTACCAATATTGACCGAAAACAACAACGGACAATTAATTATAATAGTGTACCTAATGCAAAGCGTGTAGTTGGCAGCACTTGTGGCAATTTTCATATGTGTGTCAAAAGCCGACGGCGGCGTTTGTACTTTTTGCCAAAACTGTTTCATTAGCGACATCACAACATTGTATAGGGACCATTAGCACATGGTTAAGAAATATTTTCTTGTAGGTATGTGCTAATAGCGCAAGATGCCATACGATATAGGCATCTTCCCATATACAAATATAGAAACTATATATTTACGGAATTCTATGTTTTTATTTGTCTTAAAAATAAACACCATACATCATTAAAATTACTCAACTTCGTAGAGTATGGCCATTGCGCGTACGCAATATGATTGAAAGGGACAGTAGGACGTAAGCTTCATTTGTTATATAGCAACTTTCTATAGGCATGGTTAGTCGAATGGTCTCTAGTACACAAGACGGGTTTGACGGTTCTTCTACAATTGGACGTAGCTTTAAAGTGAATAAGTAAATAGGTCCTACTCTCCCGTTCACCGTCATTTAGGGCCTTCTTAAAATAAATCCTATTCGCACCCCTCACTCTAGTAGAACCGATAACCGATATCAAATCAGCGATGATAAATGGTGTAAAGATTATGCAAGTTATGGAATATCTCATAAACAGGCGTCCCCCAAACGACGTGTGGAACGATATATCATGAATTTGGACATCAGCACCCTGCTATTGGAATTCTGCAGATGATTTTCCTTCACAATTTATACGGGCGGTCGAACTGATCGTCGCAAGGATTTCGGGATGGGATATGAGATCTGCGATTCATTTAAAACGACGAAATTAAATGTCTGCGAGATTACCAGTCGGTCGTCGGACGCTCACACAGACATAACTAAGACGGTTATTGAACTACTTTGGGGAACTTTTATTAAATTTATATCTTATCAGTGCCCGCACATCTGCTAATAGGAAATATAATTTATAGCTATTTCGACGGCCCGCTCAGAGTTTTCTTAAATTGGATTTTGGTTTTACTATACTTATAAACTAACCCCCGAATTTATAGACGTTATATAGCTTTATCAAACGTCATATAGTACTGCACAAAGCAAAACTCTTGTGTGCAGTACTCTCATAAGTCTACTATGACAACGATTGAACAATTTTAAATGTTGGTCCAGTTTGATAAGAATGAATAATAAGATATGATTAGAATTAGAACGACATGTTTATTGACATTTCTAAAGTAGGAAGTAATTACATCTAAAATTAGTGAAGGTCCTGCTCGAGAAATGTCTTTAAAATCACTTGAATGTAAATGTCCCGGTAATAAAGGTACTTGTTTATAATAAATTGAGGTATCGCGCAGAGCGGCGTTTGCGCGTAATGTGCATGCATATAAATTACACCCAAATGCAGCATATGTGGCAACAGCGCGCGGCAGGGTTGCCACCCGCTTAACCATAATACGCTGTGTTTCATAAAATCTGGACCAAAGACGTTATGGATTTACGATACAACTTATACACAGATTAATATATTTGTTGGTACTTAATTATTACGCTGTTACTGTATTAAGTAATCGGCTGAAATTAAATATTGATTGTAAGCATTAATACAAGTATATTAACAAAATGTTAAATGAAAACATTAAAGTGTCTCGGATTTCTTTCGAAAGCCTCACGAAACTCCACTGTGCTCAATCGAATCGTGTCTTAATTATAACGGGTGAATATTTAATTAAAAAACTTTCCGCACGCGAGTAATTCTTTATTCCATGTATACCAGATTGAGTCAGCGTCAATTCCTCTTTTCTGCGAAGCCAACATTCGACAAGGGCCTTTAATTGAACGTCGACCCATTGTGCTCGTTAAAGCGATTCTGAGTTAATCACCGCGTTTTTCGTTCGGCGTAATGGAAGAAAGTAATTATCAATTAACTGCTCGATAATGGATTGTGGCAGCTTATCCGGCGGCTTATCGCGACGTGTAACGACCCACTCCCGTTTTATCTTTTTAATAATGAATTTAAATCATCAATCATTCTCGTGGTTTGTCAATATCCGATGTATTGTGTTCTGGTCATGTTTTTGGTAGTTTGCCAGTTATCTAGGATATAATTATGTATACATATTATTGCATATATACGGTTTAATATATGTTAACAGGTGCATCAGCAGCTTATAAAAACATTCCCAAATAAATAAATCGAGTTATTGAACATTAAAAATGTCACATCGTAATAAGCGCACGGCCAAGCGCTAATACTGGTTCGACTTGTGAAAAAAAACACTTTTTTTACACTATTATTTTAAACATTAACGTGATTCATATAATTTTTACACTATTTTTGTTACACCTTATTACTAGGCACTTATACATTACTGGTTGAATCACTCACCACGGATTTTGTGTATGCGAAGTTGTAATATACGGTCAGGCTAACAGCGAGGCAAGTGACTAAGGGCCGCGCGAGCGTTTGCTTTGGACGAGTCACAAACTGACTGAGTGAGCAGAGGCAGCCTCGCAAGGCTCAGACAGTCTACTCACAGTCATTCTTGATAATTGCAACTATTTAAAAAAATATATCATACCCCATATAAATATAAAAAAATATTATGACTATACTTCTATATTTTTTTTAGCATTTGGGTGCGATCGCGAGCAGGTAAGGTGTTGGTTGTTGACACGTGGCGCGATAGTGAAATCGTGAAGCGCGACACCAGGTGACGTGGTGCGCCGTGAATTAGCATTGTAAATGCAATCATAGGTGTCACGCTGACACCCGCTCTCCCAATTTATGCGCCATCCGCTCCGACCACTACCAACAAACAATTTATTGATGATTGATTAATGTAGGCAAGGTATTTGCCAATATTCTCGTGGAGTGGCCCTCCCAAATATCTTGAGATTGTATTTCCCCTACATAAAAATTGTTCTGGAATAGAGATACTACCCGGATAAATATTCAATTTCACTACGGACGAAAAAGATTTGATACCTCCGGTACCTGCCAGGTTTATTGGATGATAACCTTTGGAATGGTGTGGATAATCATATTCATAGTTTTTGGACAAAATATAGATTGAGTTTTTAGATGAAAATAGTTTCGCACCAATAGCGAGCGACCTCACTTTTCGATAGTCATCTAAATTCCATCACGGGGCTATCGATGACACTGATATGGTCCGCCATCCAATACATTAGACGTGTTGATTATGTTATTCCCGTAACATTTCTCTTGACTTTTAACAACATCAATATAAAAAATATATTAAGTTACTTAACTGTTTCAAGAACCATTCCACGCGGACAAGGTCTTTGATACATAGTTTGTTGTCATACTATTTTTAAGTTTTTTTTATTTTCCTATTTAGTTTAACTGTAATTGTAAATTGTATATAACTGCGTTGTACATATTGCCTTAATAAATAAAACAAAGAAATTCAAGAACTCAAATTATCTCAATCTTATATATCATTAAGGACTCAATAGGATAAACTAAGTATTATAATGCCAATGAAGTTTTCAATAATAAATATAATTCTTGAATGTGTATTGTAACGCAAGTTGGGAAGTGGTCGATCAGACACGGTAAAATGTAGCGCCGTCCGCGGCATATCCACTAGTCTCGACCCTCTTGAGAGGTAAGGAGAGAACGACATGTAGATGAAAAGGGCAGCTGAATCTAATACAATCGGGGAAAGCGATACTCGCTAAAGTTCTAGGGTTGCTGACGGCCGCCCGATTTGTTTATGATTTTTATTGTGAAAGAATTTGATTATTAAGTAATTATATATTATTCTTGGGTACGCCTCAACTATGGTTAACTGTGTAAAACTTTATGCAAATAATGTTTTCTATTTTCATATTAAATTATCTCTGAGTATGATAATTATTATTAGTCGGTGGATGCGAGTGGCGGAGGACCGTTATATGTGTAAATCATTGGGGTAGGCCTATGTCCAGGAGTGGACTTCTTTCGACTGATAAATTAGATTTGAGATGATAATTATTAGTTTCATATTCAAAGTAAAACATCATTTGTAGGCAAATTGTAGCAAATCAAACTGGAGGAACTTCAACGGGAAACATGTTTTTGAGTAGAGTACATAAAGCAGGACAGTTGATGATCTACTCAAAGTTTTAAAATTGCTATAAAATAATAATTTAGTTATTTAGCTCCTATTTAAAATAGACAAACATTTCTGTACTTATGGCCCATTTCGTATCGCACGCTGATAACTACAGCAAAGTAGTTAAAGAGGAATGTAAAGTTTTATTGCGTTCCGTGATAGGGGCGCACAAAGTATCGCATTGTTAGCAACCCTAGGCGCAGGATGGGAGGGGCTGGGGGGCACGCGGCGGGCCGGGGCGGCCGGGTATTGAATGAGATTGCTTCTTACTTCGGCAAATGGATCACGTAGTGGATGAGATGTCACAGTGTTTTAAGATCCCAATTCGGTCGATCCTTTAGATAGTTATTGTCTTTACTTGTAAGTACATAGCTAATAAGGCTTCTACGAATTTTATTAGCTTCCGATTACAATGGTTTTAATCTCTCCATCACGGCATTGTGGTTTCGTGGAATCAAATTATAATATCCCATAAAAAATAACTTTCGAAATGGTTCTCAGATTATGGCAAAATTATGAAGCACGCATTTTAAGACTTATTACAGTATAGCCAAATCAGAAGTCAGCCCTTTAAAGTATCCATTACGTAATCAAGTAGATACATTCACACCCAGTAATTGGGAAATTCCCGAGCCGGGCGGCCGCCGTAGTCGCGTCGGCGGCGGACGGGTGCTGAAAACAATTTCACGCCAAATCTTAGCTTGTGTTTTCCTATTTCCTTTTTATTTATCTTTTAGTCTTTCCTTTTCTCGAGAATCAATTTCACGGATGAGCGTCGCGATGATCTCAGTTCAAAAAGCGCGAGGGTTCGACTCGCTGCACGTGTGCAGTCCGGAGCCGTCCCGTGTCCGTCCCGAACCGGATCGTCTCATTCGCTCTCCTCATTACCCGAGCGACGCAACGTCGCGTCTCGATAATAAGCTTTCTGCTCGCTGCTCCTTGTGATTGGATGGGTTATGCGTGTGTTATCTGCCTCTACTACTGCTGATATATCTGACCCAATTTTCTTTTACGTCACTCCCCGACGCGTTTAGCCATTTTTCAATCTGCAAACGCGTATCAGGATTGCGTACGGCGGTTGGATGTAATTAAATTTTAATCACAGAATCGCTGAATTAATGGCTGTGAAACAATGTTGTGTAATTTACTGTATCGTACAGCTAAGTACTGAATAACAGTGATTGTTTTGGCGCTCACCCAGATGGCAATGCGCATGTTGCTGATGTGTAGAGCGTGAGCTGCAATACCAACTTTACGTCGTGCATTTTAATTTCGAGAGTTTCATGTTTAATGTATATTCTACTTGCTTAGTAGTAAATATAAACGAATAATAAAATAAACTGGTGACGCGAGATATCTTTTACCAATGAGTCAGGAACTCGGGGGAAGATCAGCGGGCCCGTTGGAACCACATGCTTCAAAATTGTCGGGCCCAGGCGTCGCTCCCTCGGAATTGACAATTTTACGGGCGGTTTATTTCCGGACACCGAACTTCCTTGGTCAGGCTCGCGCTCGCTGACCGCCTCACCCCACAACCCCTTTAGCTTAGCGTTGTTTATTCGCGTTCACATCTAAAACAAATACAAAAATAACGTTGTAGAATAAAAAAAACAACTTACAAAAATATTACGCATTAACTATGAAGCTTAAAATAAGAGTTGCCTCAATACACTTACTAGGTGGATAGCTATATCTACATAAAATTTACATTGTATGTAAGTGTCTTAAGCGAAAGCTTCCCACTTAAAAGCTCTACAAATGCACTGAAAGCTCTTTCGCGCACTAATCCCGAACCTTTTAGCTGCAATCAAAAGCCCCGAGCGCTCGGCGGGCGGCGCGGCCCGATGTGATGCTTGTGGAAGAGACTACGAATTTAATTTACATTTTTAATTAAGTTAAATTTTGTTCGAAAAGCTTTCACGGAATAGGAGTTTTCTTGATTAGAGTTCAACTCTGCCTGAAGTTTGAGATTGATTAGTGGAGGTTTAATTGCTCTCCTCCGGTGAATAATGAATTCGATCAGCGCCCAGTCAGAGGGGAGTGACTAACAGATTACATTGATGTTAATTGATCAAAATGTTATTGATATCTTTAACTTATCCTGTTCATTCAATTACCGACATCCTTAATAGTTTTATTACCTGATAATCACCCTTTTAAATAGAAAACTTCTATATAATAGATTTCAATATGATGAATGTCGGTATTTTTTGTTTGTACTTTGAAATGTCTAAAATCGAGATAACTTCATAATATTTGACCGTTTTCTAATGTAAGGTATGTCCATCATTCTCCTCGCGTCGCGTACAGCGACGGCCGGCTGACACGTAATTGATGGCTGGGGTGAATTTTAACGTAATGCTGCTTAATTGATCGCGTCCATATCATAATAATGATGGAGATACCTACTGATGCTGACCACCACGTGCCCTACCTCAAATAGTGCCCAAATGGATTTCCGCCGCGCACCCCTATTGTTGCATGCAGCCCATTTGATAGATTTCTCTAATGGAAATGCCATTTTAATACATTACCTAGAGTGCAAATGCTGTAATAGATTTACGTACTTCATTAACAACGTACTTATTATGTTTTGCTGTCGTTGTTAACAACTTTACTTGACTGTATAAAATCATCATTATCACGCACTGACTTTCCCTCGATTATAAAAACACTGTAGCGGGCGCTTGTAAATCGGAAAGGGCACAAAGGAGACGTACTATGGCTGACGTAAAAGCGAATAAATAAGAGACTTCCGCGGAGCACTCTCGCCGAGAACAAGTCGAGAGCCAGTGACGTACGATTTGACGTAGAATATTTTATCCGGGCACTGCGACGCCCCTCATCCATTCCACTTATCCGGGTACTCTGTTGAATTTTTGACACGTCAACGGGACACTGCCCTTTTCTTTAGGTGGTTTAGTGTGGCAGTGGCCTTTAAATTTGTGTTATACGCAGGATGGCGCCCCGTGGGCATCGTTTGTCAGCCTCAGCGAACAAGTAGCAGCAGATTAGCGGGGAGAGCGCTACGTTTTTGTGTCACTTATCTGACTTATGATGACAAGGTTAGCTGAGTTTTTATTAGGTGTGTAAGATAATAAAATACATCTGTGAAGTCGATTAAAGGTGCTAAAAAGTAATCACCTTAACTCAAGTGGTTAGGGCCGCAACGGCGCAGCTGCCCGCCCCCACCCGACGGCGGACCGAATCCGGCGCATAGCAATCCATATTAGATTTGCCCGCTCTCTCATATCCATTCTGAGATGTTCATATTTTATTGGGGCCAATAAAACGAATCCATGAATATGAGAAATGCATAACGAATACCGTATTTATGGATGGAGGCGCCCGCTCGCGCCGCGGATGTGTCGCGAGTAATTTGATAGCCGCCTTTGTAACAGGTGCTGATGGGAATTTCGATGCGGTTATAATTTTTTTTCATACCGTTTGAGTTTGATAGCGTGTTCTATTTTTATTTTACGTCAATACACTGTTATGTTCAGCTTCTGCTTTTACACTTTAAATATTTTATGAAATTGTAACCAAAGTCATATGATTGTATTTGCCAATTTTGTGTTTTTTTATTAGAGTATCATAATGTAGCCTTATAAATGGCTTTTACATATGAGAGCTAGTTTTAGTAGTCTATGTAGAGTGTATCGAACATTGCGCCAGCGCCGGCGGATGACGATAAATCGATCTAAAGTATTCTAAAGATGGATCGCTTCATTGCTACCAGAGACCCAGATGATTAAGGGGCGATTTCCGACCTTTGTATCTTCGTTCGTCGTTTGTTTAGTTTGTTTACGAGTTTCTTTGGAGCCTGTTTTATAGAGTCGAAAGATCTATAGAGCTACTAAGTTAAACGTTTTTTTGATATTTTAGTCTACACGCAATCGTTCAGGCATTTTGGTATTCATATTGGTGTAAATATAATAAATAAGTACGTAATTTTGTATTACAATATTGTAGAGAAGCCATCCATAAGAGGTATTAGTGCCTCCCTTGAGTTTAAATTTACAGCCATGCATGGACATTTCAACTTTTACGGATAGTGCGTTTGTTATCGCGTTACATTCGAAATTGGACTCAATGTCGTATCAGTACGATAGACATTTATTATCAGGGTTCCTGGTCTTACAAGTTTGGTCAAATCGAGATCTTGGCTTTAAGATGGTAGAGTACATTTTAGGTTGTTTATTGCTTGGTTGGAGCCGTTTGACGGCAGTTTGTCGGAGTAATAAGGTCTTGCGGAGTGGACGTAAGAAGAGGATATCGTTTATTCTAATGAGGTTCGTAGCGAGACGCGTGCTGGTGTCCGCTCTCACTGTATTACCAACCTTCTAGCTTTAGATAGGATTCTTTGTAAATAAGGACCTCTTTCAAATACGGTGTATGCCAATATAATTGGATTTCCAGAAGTTCTTGGACGTATTAGAAAAGCTTGGGTGCACTAAAAAGATAACTTATCAATTATGATTGCCGGGTAACATTCGGGGTGTGCATTTAAAGGCAAATTATTTTATTTTAGTTTGCTTATTTCATTTGATAATATTGAATTATCGTTATTATAATCATTTATTTTCATCCTTGCGATGTTTATCAACACAAATGTAGCGTTTTCCAGATATATTTATAGGTTTCTTAGTGTGAAATAATATCCTGTATTTGTAAGTTGTTAGCCTAACGCGCTGCGGGCGATCTCTTGTTACAAAATATTTTAATGAATTATGCATAGAACAAACCACTTGTAATATGTAAAATTTTGAATCAGAGTTAATATGATATTGCTAGATTATGCTAAAAGTGGATAATAAAATAACATTATGCGCGACTGATTTATAATAACGGGTGTTTTTTTTTATATAGCAGAGGAAATAGAGGGAGTCAAATAAGCATCCTATGAGCTTAATTGTTATTCCTTATATTCATGCTTACCTACTTACAGAAAACACCCTAACATTCCACTATACATGTCCATTCTAGCAGCTTTCCTGAAAATCAATAGCACACGTTTTCAGACACAATTTAGGTGGATGCAACTCCTGCAAGGATCCGAGGCCACGACACACTACCCAGGAGAGCTCGTTTGTTTTGACACATTTTATGCGAAATTGCGGATCACACAATATTATTTATTCTGGGTACTATACACGCGGATTTCTCATTGCATTTCGTCCGCTGTCAGTTTGTTCATTAAGTACAATATGTAGGCTTTTTAAGCAATATAATCATTTGTTTTAGTGCTGAGATTGTGTTTTTTCTTATCAGCTTTTCGATGCTGTGTATATTGCTATGGTAACGGCTACGATAAGAAAACGCCGAAAGCGTTAGTATAGCGAATTAGATTGAGATTGTTTGTCTTTCTGCCTAATTATGCTATGGTCCGCTTATGTTCAGTTACTAAGTGTATATGAGAATGTTAATTGATTGCCTTTTTCCTTTTGTTCCAGAAAATAAATCAGTGTTGTGTGATGCGCGAGTGACGATCTCGCCATGATTCGAGATCCCCCGGCCATGCACAAGCCCGACAATACCAGTAGTGAGTATCTGCCTTTATTCAACTCTACTATGGGATGTATGTATCCGGCTAAATTGATATACTGCGGCGTACGTAACCCAAAATATTTTACGACAAAATACAAATAACTTTGCGCAACAAAACTAAATCAAAGAACAAAATAATATAAGCAGCCGAGACGTTTTCGTTTTGCTGACGTCAAATTTTTTCATAATATTAGGACAAACAGGTCGCGAATAAAACGCGGGAAGGGTTGTGCCATAAACCGGCCAGCAGCGTCCGTCGCGATATTAAAAAGGGGACGAACGATATTGCAATATCACATTTATGGAAAATGTCCGACACCCAGATCGTATTGATAAAAATAAGCGATTTTTTATTGTGCCCCGCAAACTTGGAGTATGTTTTTCTACATTGCTGATTGTAGTCTACGTCCTTTCGAATGTGACGCACCAACGTTATATATAGGTTTTTTGAGACGCCACGTACGATTATGTAAATAAAACCATCTTGCTAAGTTGTAAATTGTATTTAACATTCAGACGATTGGCGACTATGCATATAAACAAATCTAAACTTAATTAGCATGCTTTCGATATTTTGGTGGCGCTAATGAAAACAAAATTGAAATATAAATTAGGTATATTTGTCTCTTGCCGTCTCAACAAGTGAGTCGTTGCTATTAACCTAACATTTTTCCTTTTAGGAGCCAATATCCAAGTGGTTTAAAATAATGTTCTAACAATGTATCAAACAATGCAAGTATGTTTTATATTGAAGTTAGTTATTACCGTCTCTAGTTCCAAGACGAGTAGAGTCGCAGTGGCCATCTGCAAGCCCGCTGATATTACTAGCTACATAATTCACGATGGTTGCACAGTTATCCATGAGGAAGATTTCAATTTCTCCAGAAATAACAAAACAAATTCACATGAGCATCCAGTGCACCGCGAAGTATGGCGGAAAATTGCGGAAAGCGTGCGGTGGCGTGGCATCGCAGCGTAGCGCGACGCGACGCGGTGCGGTGCGGCGCGGCGGCGCGGTGCGGCCGCGCTGGGCGGCCCTGATAAAATTTATGGCCACTTCCCCTTTAAAACAATATTGAGGGCTCAGTTGGGATTTATGTCTCGCCGCTGCTGCAGCGACTCAATTTATTCTTCAATTTTTCATACAATAACTCACACACGTATTACGAGTGATGGATGAAAAGGACTAACTTTCGGGCTTTAATAAGAGCCTCCAGATGCGAATCTCCAAATTGGCTGAAGTTTATTGCCCACTTATGTCAGGCTTAAGTTTCGCCCGGAGCCTTTCTCTGAGAAAATAATTTATGACGTAGATTGTCTCGACTTTGTATACGTTTGATTGTCGTTTGGGGATACGATGTTATAATATTAGGGATCTTGTGGTGATACCGGTGTTATATCTATACCTACCTACAGATTTAGTTTATTTTTCTATCTTGATGCTATGGGAATGTTATTATACGGTAAACAAATAGCTACACGGAGTTCGATGTCACACAGTGCGCAAGATTTCACAATATTATTTTTAATCTTGACAAAACAATGTGGCGCGTAACGATAACAAATCTTATTACAGTAGAGTAAGCAGGAACTTCTAATGTAATCGTTACGTCATGGAAAAAACATGCTGTCACTGTCATACATATTTATAAAATCTGCGGTGTGAGCGGGATGGACGACGATTACGTACCAAAACGCTACATAAAAGGGATTGTACTAGATCTGCAGTACCTGCTTAAAACGTAACAAAGTTTACCTACCTACTTATCAATAATATAACATGACAATACGATTTGCTACTGCAGTATAACGTGCGTAACATGATTCAGTAAATAATTATTTCACCGATAATGTTATCGATTATATCGAGCGATACAACACTACAAGCAATCGTAAACGGTATCGGACGCGCGAACAAGACAAATACAAACCATATATTCCGATTAAAATATTAAAACACGATTATATATTATAAAACTCGGTAGTTAGGTACACAATCATAATTAGCATATGTAGATATGTAGTATAATAATAATAATATATATTTATAATGTAGAGTCAATATCCTTAATATAATCTAACGGTTAAGATAATAATTTCCTGTAGCTAGAGCCCGATTAATCGTTTGAAAATTGCAAATTTAAGCCGATCTCTTTTAATAACAGCAATGAAAAGCAATTAAGATACGGTTTTCTGCCATCAAATAATTGAAATTTTAATTGCTGAAAAACTCTTTCCTTAGAAATCGTTTACCACTGCCATTAGGCTTAATACAAAAATTAATTTAAACTTCCACAAGGTTGGGAAGCGAGGACCGGCGTAAAGCAATATCAATTTCATAATTTTAATTAAAAAAAACTAACTTCTCTGATGACAAAGTCTCGTACTTTTTAATAACGGGAATGTTAACGACGGAGGCCATAGGCGAGGGGGGGGGGGGCGTCAGACGCCATAGGTCAGTGGGAATTTTAATAAGCCACTGCCACCTTTGCACCTCGTTATGTAGCACCACTAATAAGATTTACTCCATCTATAGTTCCGCCGCCACCGATTACCATAGCGAGACCGGTTACATCTGCGATAACGCCAAGCAAAATTATTTAATTAAATATTAGTAGTATTTCGTAAACTTTGACAGTGATAAAGTGCATGCGATGACGCCATTTGAAATGCCACATTGTTCTTAAGTATTGGTATATTTATATATATCTTGAGTTGGTTGTAATAAAGACATATTATTTCTTCAAACAAAACGCAATAGATGTTATCGTGATTATTTAGTAACAATGTGTTATTCAGGCCGAGCATCCTGCTCGTATTTTTTTTAATCACTATTAATGCTAAACCCGCATTTTGTTAAATCTAATTACTGCCCGCATAATGTGTATCGCAACGGCGCAATCAACTCCATTGTTAAATGAGTGACCGACAACTAAACCTAAATAATATGCTCAATGCATGGCCATTTAGAAATGCTGCAACCACAGTAATTATACAAATCCATTAGCACATAGATTATTAACATATTCATTATTTCTTTTCGCAAAGTAGGTATATATAAGGTGTAACAATAATAGTGTATAATATTTTAACAGGGCCGACTTAAGGTTATAAAGACGACATTACAAAGAAATAAATCAAATTATAAGAGATTTAAAAAATGACATTCTGTACTCAGCACATCGACAAACGCTACTGGTTCGCCTTATTTAATGAAAATCAAACATCATTTACACAATTATTTTATACACCGGCGTGATCCATATAACTTACCGATTCATCTGTTTCAATATGTTAAGCCTTTTATACGACGACACTCGACACTAGACACTATAAGGTCATCTAAACAATGTGCTGATAAGCCCCATTCACAACTTATATTTGATATATGGCCAAACAAAATCTGTGAAATAAGTTGTGGATAGGGTTTCTGAAGGTTCTGTGAAACAGGACCTGAGACTATTAGCCCGAGCATCGAATTGTATACACTGCCGCGACACCGAGTTGCAGATTTCGTTTCTGTGTCGCCTTGTCGGCATTAGTGTCGAGTAGGTCTCGTGTTGCCATGTATAGTTGACCCTTATCAAAAATGATTCATTATTAATAATCATGTTTTTTTTTGTATACATCCAGATATTTATTAATTAAAGTTTACATATTTATAAGGCAAATAAGTTGGTCCGTATAATTTTAATCATTTACATAAGAAGGTACTTCTTTTTTCTGTTGTAATGTAAAAAAATAAACATTATGCAATTGCTTGTATGATGCAGTCAAATAACACAACGGGATGTCGTGTATTAGCAAAAAAACACGAGTCGTTGTCGTCGTTGCGAGGCCATTTGGCAACTCGTTCTTGCAAATATGTAGTCAGCGAAGCGTCGATACTGTTTTAAATAATACTTAGGAATTGTAGCATAATTACAGTCGCAAGAAAATAATGCGTATGCAACTACATATTTTACGTTGGGGCAGAGACTTGTCGCTCCATTGCAATCTTTCTCGGTAATGTATTCATTCTGATAACTTACAATAATAGGTAACTAATGCAAGTCGTGTGTGATGAATGGGCAACATAAAATAGTAGCTTTACCGTATAGGGATTGCGAGTTAATTGGCAAGCGATTGTAAATTACACGGAATGAACGCGTTGTGGTCGTGATTCTTGCTCATTACGATAGCTTGGCATTTAATTAAATCTCAGAAATTGAATCGTGCTGTATGCCTCATTCTGAGTAGCATGAATAACAACAACCCACATTAATAGTAAGAATTACAAACAAAAAATATAGGTAACAATTAGCCTCCCAGCGAACTTAGTAGGCCTCAGAATCAAATGTATGAGAAAATGAATTATCAACTTTACCCATGTTTTAATAGTTATTCTGCTATTCGGGACGGAGACAAATTCAAAAAACCGATGATCATAAAAATCAGCCCACCCGTTCTTGAGTTATAAATGGTGTAACTAACACGATATGTTTATAGATAGCTTAAGCGGTTGTTGGGTAGGAATTTAAAAAAGTAATAATTTACATCCCACATTCTCTATAACACGTCGCAAAATAAACGCAAATGAGTTCGCCGTTAAGAATGGTTTTTCTAAACATTTTGGCCTCTAACTAGATATCATGTTTAGATGTAATTTTGCGGTATAATTAGAAAATTAATGTAATCCTAGAGGGTATCGAGAGAGAAGTGCAAGCTTGCGGCGAGGACAGACTGTTCGAATAAACGCTCTACTTTTTTCTACAGAATAACAGCGTGTAGCTTCCCTCCATTGTCGCACCACTCACACCCAAAATAAATTACTTTTCATCCATTTCCTGGTTTCTTTTCATTTCGGCGCCTTATTACGTTGGCGGCGTCCAACCGGCTGTGTCGGCGAAATTATACCGCCGGCCAGAGCGGTAGCCAAGTCTCTATCAAATTCTACACCGAAGGTAATAAAACGAAAATAATACGAAACGCCTTCCCCTGATGCTGGCTATTTATGTACTGTCCACTTTATTAACAACGTTTTTATTGTTTTATGATTCAGCTGTGTGTAGAGCTATCAGCGCAAGAATGAATCGGCAGTCCGTTCTTAATGTAATATAAAAAATTCGTTGTGACTCTGTAGATTGAAATTTCGATCCAGCTATTAAAAGTAGCATGTTAACACGGTCCGTAATAAGCATTGTAACATCATGCAAGACCATGCTAGCCTGATATGGACATAACACTCTAGTGAGCAAACGACGCCGACGCTCCGCGCGCCCTCTCCTTCAGCAGCCATCCACGGAAAAACACAGATTCTTAAACAACTCCGGGTAAAACCACCAACACATTTCACCTAGTAGAAATCTTAGCTGTGTAGTATGTTCCAAGAATTTATAGCAAATAGCATGATTTGCTTCCAAACGTTTCGTAAGAACGAGTTTTATAGTTAAACCAGTGAGCAGAACTGATATTATTTTAATAATGATAAATGACGTGCAAATGTGGTGTGTTATTATAAAGTTTCTTATTATGGCACACATTAATGGATTAATTTGACGGGTGTATAATGAGCTGAATCGATGTTCGGTGCTGCTATGCGAGCGTGGGTGTTAGATCGCGGCTCGCATCCCGCGGCGCGGCCGAAGCGCGTCTCGTACTACTAATTGCGAATCCCGACGCCCGGAGGCCGTTTGTCATCTTTATTATTTTATTATTAAAGAGCCATCATTAATATAGCCCAATTAACTTTATTGTCGCGACGTCGGCTCCAATAAACGGGACGTATCGGCGTCGGCGGGCGGCGAGCGAGAGATCGATTGCGATGAGTTATGTCCACCTAGGTACCCCTTCAATTGGATCCTTGATTGGTTTGACGGACGCTCCATTATTATGTGGACCGTGTGCTGATAAATTAGACCTGATTGTTTGCTAAATGGCAATCGGCTTACTTACAACGACGCGTTCGACGCTGCCTTAATGTAACATAGCAATTTAAAGTATGCTCACGCAACAGTGTGTGTGTTGTTTAACTGTGTTTGTTTAAAAGGAAATAAGAACTGTAGCTTAGCCTTTTACGGTGTGAATGCGCCATAAAGTTTTATTGGGTGCTGTTAATGCACATAATGAGTCCGCGTGTGTTTCAATGTTGCAGTTTTTTTGTTGTGTGAGAAAAAATGCGTATGCGCATCTAAATGACGACAGCCAGCACCAACTACCTACATGTCACGCGGCGTGCCTTTGCTCGAATTAATAGACGCAATTACGCTGTAGAAAACAATCAAGAGTAGCTTAATGCCGTAATGGGCGATGTATTATGGGCAATTACGCCAACCTAGCGAAACCGTTTCTTATGAACTAAACCCCGACTCGGATTTAGTGAAACAGCGTAATTAATCGACTTGTCGAGACTTAGGTACATAACGAGTCAGTTCCAGTTAGTTCAAAGTTTCAACTACCTAAGTTCATATTATAGAAACCACACACCAACTGTACAATTTAATGTTTAGTATAACGAGGATTATATTTTTTGTCTACATACTTATTATTAAAAAAAAACAATTTAACATCCCATAAAATTTCTATTGAAAACATTACTAGTTAATTGAATAAAAAAAGTACAGCATACGTGTTGTCACGTGACCGTAAACGCTACTTACAGAGCAGGACGTCACATCCAACAACATTTTAACGTTTTCTCTAAAATTATGTTAAGGTTTTTGACAGTGTGTGTTGACACGCCTATTCTATCCTCAGGTCAACAAGATGAGAACAAGTACGGGCTCAGCAGTACCGTGGTGGGCGCCACGGGTGGCTCCAGGCTGTGCGCGCAGTGCGGGAAGGTCATCACAGAGCGGTTCCTCCTCAAGGCCATGGAGCGGTTCTGGCACGAAGACTGTCTCAAGTGCGGCTGCTGCGACTGTCGTCTCGGCGAAGTTGGCTCCAAGTTATACTATAAAGCAGATCTCATGCTCTGCAAAAGGGACTATCTTAGGTAACCGACAAACACAACGACTCTACATTCTTTATGCTCGATTTGCTCCCTTTAAAAAATACGCTAACGTAAAGTGCTTTTGATATTTATAAGTCGTAAGTATTTTATGTTTATGGCCTCTGTTATATTTTAACAGGTTATTCGGTGCCACCGGCAACTGTGTGGCGTGCAACAAAGTCATTCCCGCCTTCGAAATGGTTATGCGAGCGAAAAGTTTCGTTTACCACTTAGAGTGCTTCGCCTGTCAACAGTGCAATCATAGGTGAGTGGGTAGTTTGCGAAAGCCTCGCGTATAAACAAGCAAACGTGTGATAATATCAGAATGATCGAGGGTGAACTGGCGATAAATTGTGTACAGGTTCTGCGTGGGTGACAGATTCTATCTATGCGACAACAAGATACTTTGCGAGTACGACTACGAGGAGAGGCTGGTGTTCGCGAGCATGGCCGCCAACCCCAGCGGGCTGGCGCACATCCGTCGCCAAGTGAGCGGTTTACAGGTGAATATTTATGAAACCGCTATTTCCGAACGTCTAGACTGCCTTATTATGAACAGATCCCACAATGAATAGCAACAACTTGGTGATTGATTAACCTGTTTATTCATGTCAATAAGAAAACATAAACGTGCGGAATAGTACATAATATAATATTATAAAGAGGTTAAGTTATGATTCTGTATTTGACTTATGATCTGATTCTGATAATACTTTCACTGATAGAAAGCTATCCAATCGCAGAGTGTCATGGGATGTTAGGGTTCGAGCAGCAGAGCAACATCTATAGTTACGTGGGTAGAGCCGCGAACAAAGGCTAGCAATAAATAATCACGATGTTGATGTTAATAACAATGTGACTTTAGCGTGTCAGTCCGATCCGGCGCTGATTTTCAGCCGAAGCCTACCTCATATACGTAACTACATTTGGCTGGTAGTTCAGATGAGAGAGAAGAATTATGTCATAGTGATCCATCTAATCCACTAATCGTATATAAATCTCAAAAAAACATCGGTATAAACAAACATACGATAAAATTGTCGCTTTTATAGAAATTCAATATTTCATTCCGTCTTGTCATGATAGTCTTTAATTATCCGCTCCGTGCAAGCTGTGCTTTCCCACCGACTAGAGCTTACGTGTCCCCGTGCGGGCTTGCTACGTAGCACGTCGCATCGTCGATGAGCTGACGTGGGCCAATACGATCTCCGAGACCGCACGACCGTCTCGCTCCTGGCTTAGCCGTACTAAATTATTGTTGAACTTAATAGCCGCAAGCCGACGCCATTACCGACCTCTGCAGTGTGGCGACTAACCGACAATTTGCTCGTTTATCGATTTATTACGGACTCTGTTTTACAGTGTATAACAAGAAACAAGATTTTATTTCTCGGCGCTTCCTTCACATTCGTAGTGCACGTAATTGTATATTTACGAGAAAAGATTTTTCCAAACGTCTCCATCCAAAATAAAGGGCACGTGAAAAAGTCGCCTCAGCGAAGTAAATAACTCCCACAAGGACACTGTTAGTGGGAGATTCTATCTCCACTTTATTATGTTTCTTTTGTGATCATTAATCTTTCTCGTACGAACGCTTGTCGGAATGCGAATGTGGGGGAATCTATTTCATTTTATGAGTCGCGCGAGTGGAGGAACCCATTCAGCCACGCGACATTTCTAATCGACTTTTTGATTGCGCGCACGGTCTAACTGTTGGGAACATAAGTGAATTATTAAGGGAATTAGATCGATATTAGCTTGCTATTTTTAGTCTCTATATTGGATTAAGAAAAATACATTTTGTTTTATATTCTTGACGTTCTATAAGGGTTTATTAATTGGCGTAATTGTAGGTCAATAGAACTCTACATTGTTATTAACACACCATATTTTGTCACTTTACGCTTAAATGAGCCATGTGGAAATATGAGTCTACTCTATATACTTACGGTCTACCAATGCCTCATAACAAATCCAATTATATTGATAAAATTATTGATTTTTGTATATATTGGTATCTAGTCACCGACCAGTGGATATGTCGGTGGCGTGAGCGGTTGCGTCGGCGCTGCGGTCGCCGGGCCGCTGGTGGACAAGGACGGTGGCGGGTGTGCGGGCGCAGATGACGCGTCCAGCGGCTACGGCAGCCCGCCCGATCCAGACGTGTGCGACGCCGCGCGATGACCGACGATGCAACGCCGACATCTCGCCTCGGTACGTGAAAAAAAATCAGGTGTGACAGATGGACAGACGGACATAGTCGCACCATAAGGGTTCCGCTTTTACCATATTGTTACAGAACTCCAAACACTTTTGGATGCTATGTTATTTGTCACCAGTTTTATTGTTACTTGATTGTTAATGTTGTTTAAGGGTTTCCTTTATAAATTTTGGTCCAGATCAAGAAAACAAATTATACACTGTTTTCTCAATAGTAGAGACATTGTGATTCTCTAATCGTTCGTTGATCATCAGACTAGGAGTTATGAATACTGATCGAGCGATCGAATATTTCTACGCATTTACCAACTAGTAAAGCTGCACATTTTCGTATGGCAAAAATTCGATCACTCAATCGGTATTTGACGATGTCAAAATCCGTACCCAGTATATCCCTTTATTAAAACTGAATTATGATAGCTAGCTTTATATAACTTTATTGTCCAGGTAAAGCCCCACTGAGTGTTGGCAAGGCGCACTGTCCGCGCGTAGCTGCAAGAAAACTGCAATGGAGCGCGCACCTAAAAAAACCGGCGGACGTCTCTCACGATAGATAGACTATAGTGACGTTCTACACCTTCACCCACAAACTAGCCATCACCCAACATAAACAACCTACCTTATATAGTAAATAGAATCGTCTATAGTGCTTTATTTTTATATTTAGTTCATAAAGTCTCGCGAACCTGAAACAGCCTATTGAACTTTTCAAATGTAATCGATTTAAGAATAATGTTCGGGGTAAGGTGGCCACATATTCGATGGTGAACCGGCTAAGTGCTGAATTGTATTGGGACGTCCCGGAACGTACTAAAGTGGTTTGCGGTATACATTAGGCTAGGCTTAGTATGGCCTATTTCAAAGTATTTAATGGATTTTAAATATTTCTACTATACACGGGTCTATTCATTTTCGGTCAAACTCAAACCGAAATTATTCCGGTTACCGGTTAATAATCAACGGTAGTAACCGGTTCGTTTGGAAAACCGGTTTTGTATCAAAACAGTTCGTATTAATAATATCAAACGGTTAATAGGAGTGGACTTAACCGGTTAAAATTACATTTGAATAAGGTTAATGAATGGTCGTTATAATACCAGTAATTGTTCTTATTATCCAGATGTTAATAGAACAAATACTGGTAATATACATAAAATAAAAACTTTAAAAAAAATCTCGAAATACCTAATTATCAACTAATTACTAGTTACAACTCTTACTGGTACGATTTCTTGCATTTTGCTCACTCAGTAGGTAGGTAGTAGGTACAGAAGTAGCATCCGATGGCTCTGGGGACACCTTTGCCCATCAGCCAGACAATCTTATCAATAGAGAAAATAATTACACATTAATTCCTAGATCCATCAATTGGCAACACGCGGCTAAGACCCGCCATGAATATGTGGCCACTTTACAAAGTGTTCGGGATGAGTCGCGATAACGTTGTTAAAACACGATATTTCCATTATGTATACGATTTGAGCACTTGTTTACATGTTAAGATAGCAGCGGCGAGTGGGTAGAGCCGCGCTCTCGCTTACTTTATTGTACCTTCTGTACCACATCTTGCGCTTAGCCAATTTAGCAATGCCCCGTACCGATAAATAAATAGATAAAGAACGCTCATTACGACAACCACGCTACATCTTAGATTTATTTGAATGCATTATTTTGTATTAGATGCTATGTATAAATCGATATATTTCCATTCGATGTCAGTCGTGGGGGAGTAATGGAGTGCAATTTTTATCGAGTATAGTGTTGCAACGATTCAGGTCCAGATGCTAAAATATTAATTGATAAAATCGATCTCATTGTTATGGATTCTATGTATACATGTACTACACGTAAATATTGTTATCATACAAGGTATGAAGTTTTATTGATGATAATTTCTTACTTTTTATTTACATTTCATTGGTTAGGTATGTTAATGTTATTTTTTATTTTGCCAAAGATATAAGTTTCGGTGGAATGGATTTCTAATACGCGAGTCTACACGATGAGCGAAGAATGTAGATGAATAGTGATATATTTGGTACTCTGAGTGGTGCAATGGTTAGTTAAGTACTATCGGGGGATTTACTACCTGCATACTTAAGAAAAAAATCGTTTGAACGGCACAGCTACAGGGCTGTTATATTGCCTGGCTCTAGAGTAAGGTATTGCCATGCGAATATTACCTTAAGGTGGGCAGGCATAAAAGTCCTCTATGGTACATCGTAAATATAAACGTTTAACTGTTAACATTTTTGTGAGCATCCTCCTCGCTTATAAATGTTGTTTGAGACAATGGCTAAGACATAATGTAATGATGGATGGAGTGGTCAAGAAACCATGAGTGTTATGTGCATTTGTGACATCATGACAAACGAACAACAAGTGTAAGTGAAAAGGTTGATGTTTCTTTTTTTGCCGCCACACAGCTTCAGTGATGTTGTTAGCGCATATTATAATGATCGTATTACAAAATAATATGCTATTTTTTTTGTCTAATTCTTAATAAAAAGAATTGAATCCTTTAATGTAGATAAATGCTAACGTTTTCTAAGGTAGAATACATAATGTAAAATAAAGATTTCTACAATAAAATATGTATTTATGTATAAAAAAATAACTGTCGTCGTCACATAGTAATTTGGCTAATTTTAAATATTTGGTAACCGTTTAATAATACATTGTGTACCTTCCAATAAGCCGGTGTATACAATATTTTCAACTTTCATAAGGCATCGACAGAATAATAATTTTATTTTCCGTTAACTTGTAAATAAATATATTTATTTAATATTAATTAAGTTGTTTTATTGCTACTACGAGGTATAGCAACTATGAGAATTACACAATTGCAGACAATTCGCTTTTAAGGCGCGGACGGCGCTGAATGACTCTAATGATCTACAGGGCTGTGACGTCACTGCCATAAGTCAGTGCAAGAGCGAAATAAAGAGTATACAATCCATCGCTCTCCCCATCTCCCCATCACCTACTTGATTTTAAAAAAACATTAATAGCGAAGATCTTTAATTATGTAATACATTTCAATTATTTTTTTTGGAAATATGTCATTAAAGTATTAAGTAGTACTTATGATTTAAAAAAATAAATCAGTACGTCAAGTGCGAGATTATTCGTAAGCTAACCGTATACATAATTGTCTACGTATTTAGACATTGTATAGAGAATTTAAAGTTTTAATTACTGTCCGCTAGAGGCGCTATTCGATTTGCCAAACAATGTGTCCAAATACGTAAACTATACAGTTAGCTCGCATTGACGTACACTAAAAAATACTGTAATAGTAAATAACCGAAATATGAACTTTTTTATCCTTGGCGGCAATTACATGTAATGTAATAAGGTCCTAAGTTACACAAACAATTTTGTAGTCGTAGTAAATCCGAATGACTTATAAACAAAAACCATACTTAACAGTATACAATTTATACAGAAAACACACGCTATAAGTATTGAAGAGACAACCTAATAGTGCCAAATAGCACCACTCATTAAATTAAGTTCCAAATAGGTATCTTAGAGAAATAAAATAAATACGAGTATTGCAAGGAAAAATACAAAATTGTGTTTGCTTTATAATATTACGAAAGCTTTTAACTTGATTACCGATCAAATATACTGGTCCATTCGAGAAAAGCACTTAAAGTCTTAAAACAATTCTCATGCGGAGGTGTTTAGGCACTTCGAGGTACTCGGGAGGGCGCGCTACACTGTGCTAATTGGCTAAGAGTGGCATTTACACACCGCAACAAACATCTTTTTAAATTCGTTTAAAAATACATTACGTTGTCAAACAAAAACTCACTATAAACATTCTTGGTAAAGAAACATGTGGACATGCCATCAACGAGAAGATCGAGCTATGATCAACCGTCGCTAGCGACTGAAAGATACGTAAAATCCCACAATAATTGTCCCACCCCCGTAATAAATCTATACATATAAATAAAATTGGAGTGTCTGTTTGTAATATTAAAATAGCCGCTTTTTACTAAGTGCATTTGGATGTATACACGTTACCTATACCGAAACAACATTTTTTACAATTTTTGTCTGTCTGTCTGTCTGTCCGTCTGTCTGTCTGTCTGTCTGTCTGTCTGTCTGTCTGTCTGTCCGTCTGTCTGTCTGTCTGTCTGTCTGTCTGTTTGTTCCGGCTAATCTCTGAAATGGCTGGACCGATTTTGACGGGACTTTCACTGGCAGATAGCTGATGTAACAAGGAGTAACTTAGGCTACTTTTATTTTAGAAAAAAAATAGGATCTCACGAAAAAAAATTAAAACCAATGTTGCAGCGCAGCGCCTGAATTAATTTTGATAGCAACAACCTGCAATGCGTGCCGCGGGCTCAGAATGGGCGAGCAGGCTGTTGTCAACGGTTGTCTTTGTTAAATACCACGCGGACGAAGTCGCGGGCAACAGCTAGTTTTAAATATTTTAATTAGTTATAATATTAAGATTTCAATAAATATAAACATGCAAAGGGTCTATTCAGTATTATGGACTATATTATAGTTATGTTTTATTATATCCAAAGTTAACTATTACCTAGCTCCTAGTAGGTATTTAATATCAAGGTTTTAACTTAAAATTAAACAACTTTCGTGTTGCCGCTAAACACAGCACGCAATTCATTAATCTGGCCCTACGCGAACTCATAAAAATGTAATTAAACATTTCGGTAGGTACTTTATTTATGGTAATTTAAAATAACTTCCTCATTAAATAGATACTATTAGCGTGTTATAAGCCCCGAAGTTTTAGTGTTGGCCTGGGGTGGGATTGTCCATAAAATTCAACGACGAGACGCATTAACGAGCGTCGTTTAGTTGTTTGCTGTTTAAATAAGAGCTGTAATGTAATTTTAATGAGCTCACAAAAATGTGTGCGGTTCCGAGTAGCTGCGGCGCGCGGCGGACGCGACGCGGGGATCACTGGCGGGGTTCCCGCGTGCTGTGCCCACTTGCTTTATCTCAATATTTAAAAGGATTATCATACTTTATTATAATATGTTTCAAGTTACCAGGAAAGCATTTTAGTGGTTTTATTTGTTTTTGTAAACACGCGCGGTAGTGAAGTGTAGCCAATGTACAAATTTGTTACAATTGAAACGCAAATTTACTACTAATGAAGGTACTCGAAAGTAATTGTACCTTATGGAGCATGCCATTAAGCTTTTAGCACCAGGTGGGTGCGGGTTCGACTCCACACTTAGAATATTTCGGAACTATTTACTGGGATGGCCCCTGGTCCTTTTTTATGGCACACATAATAAATACAAACGTTGCTTTGATTTGGATCATAAAATTGTTCTGCACGTCTGACGATGATAAAAAAAATATTAGTTATATATTGTACCCACCTACTCAGATAAGTACCTACATATACCAACTTTGTGAGCCGGAAAATATGCTCTACCTTCCCATAGATTCGGTTGGTATTGGTTGGGATTAAAATTAGTTAATCACAGTTCATAGGCGATCCCAAAGGAATTTGGTTGGTAAAGAATAGAAATTGCCTGAATTATTGAGGGCCGGGGGGCGAACGTTAGCCCGTGAAAACTCACTTAAACTTTTTTAATTAAATTTGGGATTTTTTCGTCGCCGCCGTGAGGAATCTTATCCTGGAGCTTTATTCAAAACGTTGTATTAATTAGTCCGCGAACAGAAGACTAATGACCTTCTTAATCGCCTTTTACGGATCCGTACGCTTTGCTACGGGGTACCAAAATCGATTTTAACGGTAACATGATGAAGGAAACTCTTCATTTTGCTTTGATTTTTTATTAAAATCTTATATCAAACCAGTCTGTTTGCATAGCAACTGATTTTGTTGTATAAAATGGTGATCTAACTATACGGTAGATATTTTTAGCTCAGACTAAAGGGGAGGGGGAATATGTATGCCCTAATAAGCTGACCTACAATATTATATATAGTAAATACAACAACTGTCTTCTGCGCTGACGGTCCTGGGTTCGAATCCAGGTAGGGACGCACACTTTTTGTGTTGAGCACGAATGATTGTACCCGAGTCATGGATGTTTCGTATACTATATACTGAATTCGCCCCCAGTCCAATGTATGGTACCTATAATACAAACGTTGCTTAGTTTAGGACCGTATAGTTGGTGTGTTCTCCCGGCGATATTATTATATTAATTATAAATAGGTAATTCTTGCTACAAAATGAATATGTACCTAGTTGCTGCTATTATCATAATTCAAATTTCTACAAAATAAACTGTTTACAATCGCAGCATACGCTAAAATATCTGGGCCCAAGGAAATAGGTATAAGTGCTAGCGAATCCCCGCTAATGTGTTTGATAATAACTAAGTGAAGTCAGCCGTCTTTGTTTGCGTTTAATTAACGAAAACGCCGCCGCGCCACTCCGGTCATTAAGCCGACCGATGGATTATTATAAAGTTGGTGTAATCAACGTTGCCTGCTTTCATATAATTAACTAAGCATTAGCAAATAAGTTAAGTGGAGGTGTGTCTTGGTATATGGAACCCGGACCGGACCAGTGCGGTACGAATGGTATGATAAATACCCATAAATACGCCTTAGACGTGATATTTTGTGATTCCAGGCAGAAAAAGATACTAGATATTTTAGATGATATTAACGCACTATGAGAATAAGTCATAGGGTAGGCCAGTGTATCCGAGGTAGTAGGTATGCAGGGTGAAAGTAACATGGTAACGAAAACTTCGGGTAAAGGTTACATTTAATGCGTATAATAAAATTATATAAATCATTTCGAAAATCATGGGTTAAAAATGTTTTAATTTTCGAGCGCTCAATGTACTGTAAACTCGCAATCATAACACAACGCTCCGTGGGATACCTGACTCGTGCGAGTGACGAGCGCGCTCGAACTTATCGAGTTTTAATTTACATTGCATTTTTTAGGTCTCAATTAGTCATGAAGGTATTTTTATTTAAAATCACTTTGAAATAGACGTCTATTATGATTTCATGCTAAAAAAAATGCATATATTGCGTTTATATATGTACTATAAATATTGTGCATATTATATTGTATTTATTTTCGTTACAGAGTCACATACATTTAATTACTGACCAGCCTTTTTAGAGTGCGCAAGAGTAACTTATGTCTCAGGAGCTGAACATACATACATATTACATAATACTTACATGCGTAGGTAGGGTAAAAGCGTGGCGGAGCGATCAATAAAAACCCTACATATCTACTGATATTTGCATGTTGACACGAGAAGTAATTAATTTTACTACACAGACCGATACGTCATTTTGAAATGAATCGAATGCGAGATTAGATTAGGAAATGTCAAATTAATTAGATCCGCGGAATTCAAACGAAGCAAGATCCAATTTTCATACGAGCCAAACCGCTATTTTATGCAATGGGTAAGTGCACCCATAACAGGAGTTTAGATTGAAAAGGAAATATCTCAACCGATTACACAAACGCAAAGACAATTCCAACTACCTTATCCCGAACTAGAGAGCTACTAAAGGTGATATTAGTAAGCAGTATCCATGGGAAGTTGACCTTAGGTGACACTCACACCATTGCTAATTAAACAAAATGTGTAATACTATAAAAATACGGCGGTTGACACACTTGATAAATTGGTTCTATTTATGGATGCATGGCGTTGTAGGGATGTGTTTGATCGATAAAATGATTTTGTATAAGGGCAAAATATTCCAACAAGGCATTAATTGATGCCTTGTCAACAACTGTTAAGGAGCAAATTGAAAATAATGTTTGTAAAACTTTTTATAATCCATCATTAGGATGCATACATCCAACGCTCGTTACATACCTCGGCCAACTAACATGATGTAAAAATAATTAAAGCAATAAATGCACAACTAAAAAGTTTCAGCTTTGTACACGAGTCGAGAATGGGCCATTAACCCTTGATTTATTAAAGAAACAACGCTGTGCGCGTATATTGTGAGCCTCGAGAAGTTTCCGTCGAATCATTTAAATAAACGAACTCGCATCATTATGTCAGATCTAAGGATCGAACAAATTGCCAATTAGTGGTGCGCTGGGCTCGAGGTGCGGGCGTCGACACAGGGTGGGACTCCTGGCAGAACAGGGATGTAGCCGGCTGCCGGCGGAACATGCTCCACACGTGACGTCACGCACCATCACTCATTTCAGTCACTCTACTCTGTCTTCCCACTCAATTACTTAAAATCACTCTTAAAAATAGCCACCATTAATGCTTTAATTTTCTTGAAAGCAGTTTTAAAAGACTTTTCCGTTCTAAAACTTTCACATGAAAGACGGTGACAATAGAACAGCGATGTGAATGGAGACGCATCGAAAACTATCAAATGGAGAACGCGTGTTTTCTTAAAACTATGAAATCCTAATAAATATGTTATTTCATAAATGAGTTTATAATTAGCTACATATGTTGTTATTATAAAGATATACAACAAAAAGAAACAGCATTTACATTTTTTCAGTTAAAATTCCTAAGAAAGTCAGTTGTAAAAATTACACAGACATGTTGTTTCAAACAATATTAAGATTCATTAGCACCACTCCACCGCAATCTTTGTGCCACTTTGGCGGGGAGGCGGGAGGGTCGGGCGGTCCGAGAGCGCTCAGTATTCAGAGTATCGCAAATGTAACTTTCGGTTCTTTTCATGGCTAAAGTATGTTGGCGGCAATCCATAATGGGATCGCCATTATCCTGCCATTAATTCGCATGGCCCCGCTTCCGTGCATTAGCGGGCAGCGACGAGGCTGCCAATCCAAGAGAAGGGTCGCCATGTGAACAATAATTCCAGTGGCGCAACTTGGACCACGTAAACAACATGACGGATCTATTTTTAGGTGTTATGCATTCAGCGCGAAATGTTGTTTTCAGTGGATTTAATGTTCCAGACAAAATTGGTACCCACTTGCCTACAAGAAGTTATATATCCGGCTATACTTTGTAAATGTTGTAATATTGTGTCAAAAAGATCTACTTAAAGATTTGTGGCATACAGTTTTTTATTTATTCCTAGTTATAATATTTTTCTTCAGAATTGTTGACTTTAGAAGAAGGTAATTGTATGCTTACTTTGTCAGTTTTAATTAAGTTAGAACTTTGTTATTTCTCCATATTTTAATTGCATCTGAAAGCGCTCTAAATATCAAATAAGTCCGTTGCAGCTCCGGGCCTTTAAAAAATTAATTAAAATTTAATGTATATAGGACGTATAATCATAATTTTCCTGAACAGGTTGCATAAAATAATCAAATAAATGGCATGGACATTACTCAAAGCGAGGCGTTGCATTCGCGCGTTAGACAGGGATGCGGGTAGTGCCTCACGCTCGCACGCTCCCCCACACTCCCCCTTCCTGAAAGAAAAACTCTCGAAAAACTAATTACAAGTTGTAATTGAAATTTTGCGTGTTATATAATCGGATACTTGAGTCGTGAGTAATGTATAAATGCGCTGGGGAGATGAATGGACGGCGCCGTGGGTGGGCAAGATAGGCAGCCTCCACAATTTTTGGATTTACCAACTTTGATACAATAATTCTTAACAAGACATTACAATTTACAACTTTTAACAACATTTTTCAATATTAAGTCTATTTTATCGAGTTCTCCAATTTTGATCAAATTTCCAATTTAAGTACCTAAGTATTAAACTCATGCCATCGCTAACACACTTATCATATTTACCTATACTTCAGACTAATACATTTTATAATGTAAAAAACAACTACAAACGAAAAGGAACAACCATTCAATCCGTTAACAAGCATTTTTAATTAAAACTCCACTTGAAAACTCGCCCACCAAAAAACGCGATACACAATAGCAACAATCTAGAAAGCGATCTAACTGTATAAACACGCGAATAATGCGCAATCAAAAGGGCAGCGGGCAACCACTGGCGGGCTATGCAGCTGGGGAGGGGCAGCCCTCGGCGTTCCCTTTCCCTCCTTTCGCGAATTACTGTTTTGATTGCTTTGCTACACGACTACATATTTTCATTTTCGAATCAGGTGTTTAATGAGGCTTTTTTCGAGCACGGGATTTCGGCGGTTGATTTATTAGTCGATTTGATTGCTGAAGTGACAAAAACAGTCGAGTTTCAATTTTTTCTGTATTACTGTGTTGTATTACTATATATTATAGCCTGATTCTTAGAATTCTCAGGATCTAAATGTGTTTTACATTTAGGTGATTTGATTTTTGTACGGTAAAGTAGGTATATTATTTTGGGTAAGGTCATAAGGTGTGCATATAATTTATATTTCTACATACTCACATAAAAAGATAAATAAACATTGAAATAAATGAAGGTGACAAGGGGCGCTTAAACTCGAGCAAATACCTATTATATGGGATTGGAAAAAACTATGATTCGAGCAGAGGGCGGGCGGGGTGGCAGTCGGGCGGGCGGGGAAATGGAAAAAGCATTAACGGATATGTCAGTGCCGCATCAACAGAGAGTGGATGCTTTCTAATGCTGAATAAATACCGTCTACCTCCCCACTTAGGGCCGTCAACACTGCCAAAGATAAAGAATCGGCGACAAAGCTTTGAACGATGGACTTTTTTGAGGCATTTAAGTAAGCTTTTACAGCAGAGTTTCAGTATACACTAAGTGTGTCTTGTACTCCTGACACTACGCTCTCACCGTTTCTAATTTGCCTTAGCACTTACTTCGTCAAATGGTTTTGAGCCAGTATTAATGGTGTTAATGCATTTATGCAATGTCAAAACACTTGCAGTAAAGTTATCTCTTAACGAGTATCAATATTACGTTATAGAAAATCGTAAGACCGTCTTAACATGGTACATAATTTTTCCGGTTCACTCCAACGTGCATTAGATATGTATTAGCTAGATCGACGCCCTGATTCGATGGATATTTTAAAGCATTTGCCTCGTTTAATCCATTAGGTAACAGGTTTTCATGCGCCCGGGTACAGGTACTTAGGTATTGTTAGATGCACTGGAACTGCAATAATTCGCATATTGATTTCGTGTATTTACGCGAATACTACACATTGAAATAAAACATCCTAATATCAATAGTACTACCGCCGACTTGGGATCCAGTAATTAATATAATTAAATCCAAAATCAAGCGCACTATTATAAGACCCCAAGACTCAGTGCGCACTTCTGCATAGATCGGACCGCAAACAACAATTAAATATGAAGGTACCTCAGTTCAAACTATGACACTAGGACATCAAACACCTCAGTCCTCCCCTGACCATGGTTACTGTAAAGCAGCCAAAACGTCGGGAACGCAAAAAAATAAATTAACGCGATAAAATCCTTAAAATAAGTTTTATTTCAATGTAAAATAATTCGGACACGTTTTATTCTATAAACAATAGTTATTATATTTGTATTAATTACATAGTCAGCACACAATTAACTTTTAGTAATTCCAAGGTACTACATAGGCCAGTTTGTTTTTTCAAGTAATAAATTGAGGGTGACAGATCATTCAGGAAGCGCGTGAAACGCATTCTACAAGAAAACGTTATTGAATGTTGAAACTCGAATTAAAAACGATTAAGTAACGAAAGGGCTCAGATATTTAATTGCAACAATTAAATGAGTAAAGACTAAAATGGTAACAGCCTCGTAAACAAGGTAGAGCGTTTATTAAGTTTATTTATCTACTGCTTTATTGAAAAACTTAAGCCCCAGCACGAGTTATTGTACATTATCGTGGGGCGCACACGGGCTACTAGTTTGTATAAAAAAACTTAAATACACGTATCGGATTGAGAACCTCCTCCTTTTTTCGTAGGTCAAAAAATACGATGCACCGGCTGAAAAAATGTCAGTCAATATGTTGTGAAGAGTGCCTTAAACACAACGTAGTTTTATAAGTCGTCCCCACTTATACTCGTATACAGTCGTGTAGGTAGTCAATAAATGTCAACTTAGTGTAATAAAAAAAAACTCAAAATACATCCCAATCTAAATCAATAGGTTGAAACAGCCTAATTGAATATCTTTACAATTCGTTTCGTCAACTCGACCTAGTATACACATTTTTAAGTTTTGATTTAATAACAGTGTGATAATTATGTTAAGTTTATGATATTGAAATAAAACTAATCTTACGGATTTTATCGCGTTTATTATTCGTTTTTTACGTTCCCGACGTAAAAAATAGGCGATAAAATCCGTAAGATTAGTTTTATTTAAATGTGTAGTATTCGCGTAAATATTAGAAATCAATAAGTTTATGATACTTTAAAAAATCTTTTATTAAACTTTTGTAGTTATAAAGTAAGTATAAGTTTTTTTAATATACGTTGTAAGTATAGAGTTCCTGGTGTATGCGGCCGGAATTTATTCAAGCCAAGAATACAACAACTTATGTTATTAACTTACAGGTTCTGCGCATACTTTCACTATCATTATATCACCTCTTACATTGCTTAAAGTTTTAGATCTCGATAATTTAACTATTATAACGTAAACCATTTATCATTTACACAGTATCGACTTTAAGTTGCAACAATCTATAAGACAATAATAAAGACGGCACTTAATAATAAAACTAATTATTCGAAATTTAAAACTCATTTTCCGCGTCGCATCGCTTATCGTAAAAATGCACTCCGCAACTTTTTTGTTTGTATGTTTCTCTTGAAAAGGCATCGTAATTAATTTGCTCGCGCTTCTTCGTAAGAGACGACATTTCAATATACCTTATCAACGATAACCTACACAAATAATGGAGGCAGGTAGGAAAAAACTGCACAATCAAGTACTTATTTTTTTAATCGTATAAGTTTATAATAAAACTGGTCACATACACAGGCCAAAATGATCTTTAATTTTATTTTCTTTGTTTATCACAAAACTACTGAATGAATTTTAATGAAACATGCCATGGTTTTAGCTTATGTTTATTACTATAATATAGTTTACTTGTTATCCTTAACACTCTTACCACGAAAGTGCGAATGAAGTCAGTAGTCAACATTTCCAATAAACTACAATGGATTATTGTTACTGACTTAGCTTAATTAAACAAGCCGGTAGTCGACACTCAGACGCATAATACTGCTAATTAAACGCGGGTTTACAGAGATCCGAAAAAGAGCCACTCAAACGCGCTTAGCCGGTATTATTACAGTGTATTCAGAGGCTCGGCAAACAGCCCTCGTCGCTAAGGGTGCTACTCTCAAGTTTCGCGTTTAATTAGACAGATAGAGGCGCGGACGGCCTTATTAGTATTGTCTACGGGGGCCCAATTAACACCCGGGAGGCGCCGACGTGGGTGGTGCCAAGTTCGTTTTAATAATCAAGGGATACCCTTCGTTAGCCGAATAATAGGATCGGGTAACTTCGGTGATCCAGCCAGTGTGTTATAACCGGTTTAGCGATAGTTCTCACATTAACTGGGCGAGCTACAGGTGTGAAGAGCCCATCTATTCTGTGTGAGCCCACTAATCGAAGATTACGTATGTCTAATTGCTACTTCAAGCTCGAAGAATCGTTGGCGTTGAGAATTTTATGTGAACCTTTTGTTGTCAGTCAACGTTTGTATAATTACTTATTTAACTTATGATTGTTCGATTGTTGTATTTATTCTCCAGTGATGTGTATCTGTAAATTACTCGCTGCTAACTACGTAGTTAACGTTACCATTGTTATTCTGTCTATCAGCTTTATCTTTTACATTAATCAAATCAGCAACTCACGGTATAACTCGTTCTCTTATTTTTTGTCTATATAAAAGTACTTACTATTACTTAACTGTTGTGGCCCGTCCGAGAATGATAATATTAAAATGACAATCATTTGACTTTTAATTGGTAAACTTAACACGTGTCGAATACGCGACTCTACAAAAGATTTGTGTTATTTTCATTGTAGTTATTAAGAAAATAAAGAAAGGAAATGTGAATTTTCATTACTATGAGGTGCAAGCGGTCGTGCAATGTTGCAATTATTTATAAAGCAGGATGTGGGTATTAATTAATTAGGAGACAGCTCAACACGGGCGGCAAATTGCGCTATGAGTCTTGGTGCCCGGGCGCTGCATCCCAGCGCTGGCCATAAAACTCTCATTACAGAACTAGCAATTACTCTCGTTAATTAACGCGGCACAGCCCTGTTGTCAATTAATGAAACGGTCAAGTTTATTTAATAGTTTGCGTTCTTAGTTCTTGTTGGAATGTTTTTCTCTTTATTAGGTACTAATGACTTCTTAGATGGAGTAATGTAACATTGCAGGGAAAATATGAGATCCAGATTATAAATACAATAAATTATGTTTCTTAATGTATTTTTGGATCCAGGTAATTTAAATATCGCATCTGTATTCATTTTCATTAAAATATACTTAAATTGATTGTTAAAAATATAAAAATGTTAATATTTAGTATGTGTTTTATGTTGACCTGGTAAATTTATTGCAAATTTTGACTCGGAAAATTATGGACAAAAATGCAAGTGCATGCGCACCTCGTCCATCTCGCATGTCTTGTCGGTACTAATAACATTTTCTCAAAACACTAATGAATAATTTACCCCTTATTACTGGGCACGTTTTGCCACTTGTGTTGTCTGCGGAACGGAGACGAGACGGGAACGGGACGGTGGTGAGACAGACACGAGAACCTACATGCGCCCGAGCACTGCTATACTGTTGGCGCCTTTAATAACCTACTAAAGGTAGGTTATAAGTCATTTTCATCAAGATTCATGGTATACCCAATACACTCATTGCTTGTACGTAGTTAAGATGTAGTTTCTTAGAAGGCGTATAAATAGTGGTGGAGACCTCTTACATAATGGTTCTTATTTTGAATTACCTTGTTAACATAAGATACGTTAAAAAACCCGCATCGTAGTAGAGTAATTAAAACTTCATACAAACATATTCCGAGAACAATGAAGTAACTTTTCTTATAGACGTTACGCGCCATTATCTTCTCTCACATTTCCATGTCAAACTACCACTTATAAAGTTTTTCTCGATACCCTCCATCGTTCCAGTAACTGTTGCTCGCATTCTACAAGATCGTATGTGCGGAAGACGTTATGCACATGACATTTAATTAGAGAACACTGCAAGTTGCGTTATATATTAAACATGGTGAGTTCGTATAAGGTATTAATGTAATTGACGCCGGTTTTAATGGGGGCGTTTATACGGGGCTGGGGATTAAAGGGGCTATAAGAAGTGCAGTACCCCGAGTAGATGGACTTGGAGCCAATTTAATTTACAAAGTTGTCGGCCAAGTCCGGATTAAGCGCGACTCGCTGGTGATCGGTGACGGCCTTAATAGTGACGTCCGCGTGGACACATGTCACAGATTTACACCGACCCTTACGAGGCTTCGAGACGAGACATGGCGGGACTCACTTAGAAATGACGTTGATAATCTTATTAAGTACTTATATTAGTTTTAGGAATTTTATATGATTCTATATACAACGTCACCTACCAGAAGATTCAACAGAATGAGAATGGCCAAATAAATAGCTTTACCTTATCTTTTACACTGGCAAAATTCCTATGATGATGACGCCATATTATTTAAAAGAAGAACATTAAAAGTAAATATTATTTCAACAGTGACACACATGTTGTTTTTGGCGGGAAGTTAAAGCGTGAAGTTGTAAATATTGCCATATTTGCCGAAAAATGTGTAGATAATATTAGTGGGAGATTAACCATTATGCTTTAATAAATGTGCACGAGTTATAAGGCTATTGAAATTAAATTGATATATCTTTACTTTCCAAGATCTGCCAAGATGTCCGGTAATTTTTAGTAAAGTATCTACAGCTTTAATAATAGGGTTAGGGGATTCATAACAGCCATATCATCGTCGTGGACATTATCATTATGATCAGGGGTACTTATAATTCTATAACAATGATCAAGAAATACTCGACACTGGCAAAAATGGCATTGTTTGTTAGCCGATCCAGCTTTAACAAAGGAGAAAAAGGCACTCATCTCATGGTATCTAAGTTAATAGGTTATACATACTTATTCCGATGCGCTTATACGTGAAACTATTTTTTTTAATTGCATTTCATTCTAAAAAATTACTGCTCTAATGCGTTTCATCATCAATACATATATGAATAAAATGTATATTGGTTGATGAAAAAAAAATTGGTATCTGGCTGGAAAAAAAATTAATATGCTTTTAATTGCTTTAAACTTTAAAATGTTTCCTTAATAATTCACTGCATACATAATTTCCAAATATAGATCAATAAAATTTTAATATCTTAATTTGTTATACAAATTTAATTATTTTTTTACTATCTTCTCATCATAATCATTTTAATGTTCACTAATAAAAAATATTAGCATTATCCCAATTCATTATCATAACCATAACTTATCTGTTATCTATCTTAGTCAACCGTGTGACTAATTTGGGTTGGTACCTCCGTAGTCTGTTCGCTTGCGTCGCGTCTCCTGTGCGGGCCGGATGCTCGCAGTGTCTCGGGGAACACTTCCGGCACTCGATCCTAATTACAGATAAGACTGAAGGCTTTCCCATCCCATCTCATCTCGTTTACTTCTCGTAGATGCTTGGTTGGATGTGCACATGTTAACGCATCACTCTTAAGCCGTGTATGCACATTCGAATTAATACCTTGTGATGCATGATGCGCGATATCTTTGTATGCCACTGTAGCGACCTCTTCGATCTCGCCGCAAGCTACACAGATGGCGCTGCAGACGACATTCAGAACAATTGACAACTCTCCATACAATCCTGAAACGCGCTATGAGAGTTTTCGGAGGACGTAACATATCGACGGGTGAAAGCGGAAGTGGCGTAACTTGAAAAACCCAACTTTACACCAGAGCCAAAAAACTATTTCAAAAATTCATAACTCATATATTTATAGAGTTGGAAAGTTGAAAATTGGTATGTATTTATATTAATCTAAAGCCTATCTGATGCTTTTGTCTAAATTGTCGTAAAGTTTGTGTATCATTGATTTTTCACAAGTTACGCCAATTCATGTTTCAATTTCAGGCAGCAGAAATGTTGTATCTGTGAGATGAAATATATAGATAACTTAGACAGACATGTTTTTTGAGGTACGGGTTTGCTGTATCTTAAATATGAAACCTTCGACACATGTTTCATTTAGCTGTATGTCGTTTATTTTATTAAATTGCATCAAAGATTTGTTTTAAGTACAAATATGGCGACAGATGTTTTATAAATGAAATGCTGTATCTTAAACTAAATATTTTTATTAAATTTTGGAAAATGTTATTATAATCAACTGACCATAAAAAAGAACATACAGGCTTCTAAATGAGAAATATATTGTTACGTGCGGGGGTAATCAAATGCCGATTACGTGAAAATTACTTTAATCGCTCTCCACACAGAAGGCAAAAATAGTACACACCAGTACACTAACTAGTAAACACTCAAATCACAATTCACCAAATCACTTAGAAACACAGTTGTCCACAGTATTCGCTAGAGTCGCCGGTATAGTCTTCTTAGTTCGCTTCCGAGAGATGTGTTCACAATCGCTTTCAAATAGAAACTGTCTCGTCGCTGGTCCTGCACACTTTTTTGGTCGGTCTTCATCAGTTAATAATGTTGACTTCAACTCTTCCTTCCATCGCTGACGTTCTGCCATCTAAAATCAAGTAACAAAAAATATAAAATAATATTACTTGTTTCATAAATAGCTAACCATTTAAATCCAGTCTAGCAATCAAGTCCACTAAACCAATAATCTAGTCCACTGAAATATTGAAATAAATTCAATTTAAAAAAAAGACCCGTGTCGGGAATCGAATCCATGATCCCTACAGGCGTTCCAACATGCGAAAGCCGCAGCGCTACGGAGAGAGCGCTATTGATATTATCTATAATATTATTATAATATTGATTTGTGCTTTTTTCAACAACAAAAACATACAATACCCTGCATACAACTACATACTGTTCATGTTAAGCATAAAACAAGTTAGTTTTAACACTTAGGTACAATTTTAGGACCTAAGTAGTTAAAAAACCAAATACAAAAATGTTTACCCGTATATACCTACATACACAGTGAAGCTCAATAACGGTTTAAAAACAATAATAATCATGAAAACAAATTACAAATAAATAGAAATAGCTTAATTATTATGATTATAACTCACCCGAGCTCGTAGAATTGTTTTATAACACTTTATTTATCACAGCGACAAACACGCTTTCGCAACTCGACGCTCGCGCATCGACTGAGGTGCGACCGGAACGGCGTATCAAGAATGCACGCATTGGTTGGTATGGTTCTAGATTGGTGTAACTGATCTCTGCATACAAAACTAATCTCTATTGTTTTAGGCTAAGTATGATATTAGCAAAAAAAAAAATGTTTGAAATGTAGTAACTATTTCATCATGTATGTACTAGTATGGAACAAATTGTTGTATCTCTTTAATGACCAAAATGTCATAGAGCAGAATTGTCGTATCTCTAGACAACGTAAAATTTAGGGCGACAGAAATGTCGTATCTTATTCCAAGCAGTCACTGTGACACATAAACAAAGTAGTATCTATTTTATTTAAAAAAAATTCATATTTTACCCTAGTTACAACAATTTTTTTTATGTGCAGTGCTAAAAGTAAGTAAAAATCCAAGGTCGTATCGATGAAAAATTTTATCGTAGGGAAACGAGTCCCAGACCATTCGAAGCGGTATTTTTTTTTATACAAGAATATGGTAAAAAGTGATTTAGCTCAAAATGCAAGTTACGACATTTCCGCTTTCTCCCGTCGATATATACAAGAACCCGATAATAATCATTGGGGCATAGCGGCCGCCCCGCCAGGCATACCACCCGCCTGGCTGGAAGGTCTTCCCTTGTCCACGAAACCACTAATGAACTTTGAACACTGCATTCGGTGAAAATGACACGTATTAACAACCGTTCATTATGGTTAACTTTCAACAGAAGCCATGACCACTGACATTGTCATTCACAAAATGGTGTTATATACGATAACGGCTCGAAGTTTATTCGTATTCCCTTTGATCATTTCCGTGTGTACATACGATCCAAACAGACATGATGTGATCATTAGTGTTCGCGGTATTCGTGTTCGAAAGTGTGAACATGGCTTTATAAAACATTTTCTCTATTTTTTTTGTTGGCAATCAGCTACAATATTAAGCCACTTCTGGACCAGTCTTTGCTACAATTTCTCGTCCGTTAGGGGTATTTATTCCCCTTGATAATATTAATGGCAACGGTAAAATGGAATCCCCTGTCCGCATCAATAAAGATATACTTTACTAAAAAGTCACCAGACACAACTTCAAAAGTAAGTTCTGCTGATTTTACTTTAATTTCTTATACTCGTGAACGTTTATAAAAAAATAATGGTTTGTAAGTTTGTAGTTGTGTGGGTACATTAAATACTTTTAATTTATATTAAAACAAAAATTTTGGGGACTAAAAAAATTGCCAACTTCGTCATCCAATTTCCTGCCTAAAAGCCGTTACAAAATATTGGATCGCAAAATGTGGTGATATAAAATATTGCACGTTAGTGGATAAGGACTCTGCTTCCGTGCTTATTAGCATAACTTTGAGTTCTTTGGCGAATTAACTCATAATATTATCGGAGATAAAAAATGGATTTTTTATGAACTATAATAGCTCAATAGTGCCTATATAAAATAATCCCGTGCCAAAACTATACAAGAAAAAAAACACTTATGAAATATTTATTACATTCTATAACACGCAATTAATTATTTGATTAAATATAAAACGGAAAGCACTAAAGCTGTCGCGTATAACGTGTTGTAAACGCCCCGGGCGTGACTAGCCGATTGCACTCGACTATAGTATCGATTATACTACTCGTATAATTCCAATCAGTATTCAAATCGATGCAAATCGAAAGATTAATCGACGTTTGCACCACCGCCGCAGCCGCGCCATGTGTAAGGTAGTGATTACATATCTAATCAAATTGACTTTTTGTCGGTTTTCTTAACAGAATTCATAATAGTTTCATTTTTTAGGGGAGGAATGGAAAGATTGGTTTTATATGTCAGTTTGAAAAAGCGAGAAAGTATTCGATATTTTTTTTCGGTATACGAAGGCTGCGTAAACACTAACCCCAAAATTTATAGACGTTTTAGTATTTTTATCAAACGTCATATAGTACTGCGCACCAGAATTTTGCTTTGCGCAGTATTAATACTATATGCGACGTTTAATAAAGTTATATACCGTCTATAAATTCGGGGGTAATTATATTAAAAATAACGGTAGAACGAAATTTGCAATGCAGTCAAACCAGCTAGTCTACTCACAGGCTTTAAGAACTAGAAAAAAAAACTTTACATAAACTAGTTCGATATAAAAACTAAAATCACAGAATCAAAAAGGACTTAAAGTAATATACTAGAATGTCAACTCAATCCATGTCAAGCTAGTAATAAATTGTCAGTTTAAACCGCTTTCCTACCCATTAGGATGCCTAGCGAGAACAAGATGTTCAGGTTTAATGATAAACGTGCTATAAGTAATAAAATCATTCCCACATTTTGTTTAGTTGATAAAATTAATCTGCTTGTAAAAAATACGAATTAAACATGTAACGAATAATTCAAACTTTTTTAATTTTTAAGAAGTTTGTAATGCAAATTGATTTTAGAAACACACATTTATACTAGGAAAACAGATGACTACTAGAATCCAAATATACAATAGTTTGTATAATCAGACATTTATAGATAATGAGATGGGATAGCGTAACAGTACCAATCGAGATTATATTTCCTTAATACTTTGTAGGTACCGAAACATAGTCCGCAGTCTATTCATAAAGGTACATACATCGATCCATCGCACAAAGACAATCAACATCCAATAACAAACACCATTTCCTGACAGATATACCTTGCAGAACAAACAAATCAAGTTTGAGATACGACCAATAAGATTAATCCCAGCGAGCCTGGCACTTCGTTTACTTCGGGCTCTTAGGCCAATGGCTGTCACCATGGAGTCAAACGCCTACGTATTTTGCTGATTTCAGAACAACCCTGACGCAATTCTACGATTGATTCTAATTAACGATAAGGGTATTTATTGACGTTGTTTGCAAACGAACTTAATTGATTTCGCTGCTCCGCCGTCAGCTGATATGCGCTGGAGACTACTTGTTGTTTATTAACTGTTAATGATGTTCTTAGTATACTGTATGCTGAACGTATTTATATTAATAATAATAATAATTTATTGGCAAAAAAGTAACATGTTGGTATTGTGCAATCTAGTTTACATTCGTTATTCTGATTAAACCAATAAAACAATTGTGCCTGAGCTAGGCAAAGCCTGTATTTCAGGACACAGTTTATTCCCTGTACAATATTCAGAAAGATATTAAATACGATAATAGTAAAAAAATCCTAACATCTTATCAGATCCGAATGCAGTTATTCCTAAAACATCTTAGGGTGAAGTTAACTTTGAGTAACAAGTCATTTATTTCGTATAGGTACGCTATCACTTACAAATGGTATTTTTTTTTTCTTTACTACAACCGGATCGGAACGCGACGGCAACTGAGACGATCTAGCAAGAAATTCAACGGGCTAGACTTTTTATTTATTTATTTTAAATCGCTTTGTACTTATGTTACAACAGTTTCTCATTATATATTTTTTAAGCTCCGGTTTGTTGCCTAGTAAGTGCATAAAACTACACCTTGACATCTTAATTGACGCTTGTTATTTAATTGTTCAGTCCCAAGCTGTTTTATTAACCGACTTCAAAAATAAGGAGGGGCTCAATTCGGTTGTATTTTTTTTTTCTGTGTTAACTTTTGACGACAGTTTCATACATACTAATACTGAAATCTCGGATTTCTTTAGGAAGTTCTTCAGAAGTGTGCTCACTGGCGAAACAAGATCTTAATTTGATATGGGTAAAACATTTTTGCGACGCCCTCTAGTGAAGCAAAAGGACGGATTTCATACTTTAGCTTTATTATTTCAAATATATTTTTTTATCCATTAAAAAGGTTCTATGATCTGATTCCCAAATATTGTTATAAATTGAAAAAGCTGCATAGGTAGGTTTACCTTCGAGGCGCGAGGCCCTATGGACCGCGAGGCCGTGGGCAGTTGCCCACGTCGCCCACGCCTTAAGCCGCCACTGAGTGCACTTATTCATTGCCCCATCAAATAATGATTTATTCTATTTACTTCTTACCTCCTCAGCTCTATATTAACACGATCAATTCATATAATTAAATGTCAATGACATCGTAGTTTCCACTTCTGACAAATCTATATTGCTATTTGATTTCTAAATCGATTGTGTTAACAGATTTGAGGCCCAGCTGTTTACTTGCGATAGGATCTGGTTGCATTGGATTTAGCTTCCCACGGTATTGCTACGGTATCGGTTACCAATATAAATCAAACAATTACCTACTAGTTATTCCTGCATATATAATCCTTAGGTAAGAGGCCACTAGAGTTTAGTTGAACGAAGCATTAATTAATCTCTGTTTTCTTCAGAGTTGGTAACAAACAGCAATTAGTGATTTAATTATTTTAAGCTATTAATTATGTAAGAAATCTAAACGCCATAATGACGCCCGCAGCGTATTTTTAATTAGTGTTTTATGTTGCAGAAACTTTTATAATTAGTGGGGTCGCGTCGGGTCAAATATCTAAGAAATCACCGGCTCAACATTGAACAATTTCAGTCTAATTGAAAGTCTAATTAAAGGAATTGTTCTAATTATTTATTAACAATATTTTTTTATAATTTGTTAAATAAATGCCGCTTACCCCACCACAGCAGAGAAAAAACGACTTAAAAAAACCCCGCGAGCACTAAAATCTAGTTTTTTTTTTCATTATTTGAAGTCGGTACGTCAATATAATACTCTATTGTATACCACTATGCATCCATGATCCTGTACACCAGGATAGTCGGCGATGTCCTCAGGCGGGAGAGAGCGGCAGACATCTACCTAATTAGGGCACGTTTCGTCCGCCCTGTAATCTACCTGTCTGTTAATTAATACAGCTGAATAAACAAACACCAAAACGTGGAATGGGGATTCACAATTCTGGGTAATACAGCAAAATAATTATGCTTTATCATTTGCTTGTGATATTACTTGAAATTGTTCATACATTATTAATACATTGTTTTATTGAAATAAAACTAATCTTACGGATTTTATCGCGTTTATTATACTTTCTTACAATCCGTTTTTTTTTTAATCCGTAAGATTAGTTTTATTTCAATGTGTAGTATTCGCGTTAACATAAGAAATCAATACATTGTTTTATGATAAGAGAGTATTACGAATTTTATATTAGATACTTAGCTTACATACAAATAAAGTTACAAACAAGTAAGTTATCGTAGCCCTCTGGTTAACCTTTAAATGCAATAACGTCTTAATTAGCTGCACGCATCAAGTGAATGTTGACTTCCCACAGTCTTTTAAAAACGCAGTTACCCAAACCAGATCGATCAATTTCGTTTTGTTTACAGGTAATCATCTAATATTGCATTTACACGTAAATTCTCACACAGCCCCGACGATACCGCGAATCAAATGCCATATTAAGTTTGCTCGTGCGGGTAATTAAAAGTGAGCCGTAATGAGAGGCTGCTGTGCTCACTAATTAGGCATCCACTGCTCCAGAAACTGAATACCTAACTTTCTCAATTAGCAGATACGTCATCGCATTTACTCCAGTTACAATAAAGAATAAAAAAAATGCATCATTACATTGAATTTTATTTACAAATAAAATTCTCACAAGCGATTAAATTAAGCTCGTATACTCGTATATATTTATAATTTTATATCGTTGTACTTACAAAATACAGAACAATAAAAGCCCCGCGAGGCGGCCTAAATAATGTTATAGCTAGACCTAAATGTTTAATATCATCTAATTAGATAAAATGTTGGTAGCATAAAATGATACTCGGTAAAATTAGTTTTCTAACCATTCTTCCTCCATAAATATAATTGCGTTCCACTTATTGCCCATAAAAGGAAAGGAACGTGCGAACGGCCCTGTTGCAAAATTGTACAAAAGGAAAGTAATATTAGGTAGAAGTAGACGCAGTGCTACCCCGGGCGTGTTTCGGTGACTGGGGCGGGCTTTCAGATAAATTATTTATCAACTGTATAGCAATTTTCTTTATGACTCCTCCGACGGAGCAGAGCAATTTACTCGTGAAAGAGATGCGTAAACTTGCAAGGACGCCCAAATTGAGAATGGAACAATGACGCCAGTAAAGATTTCAATAAGGATACTGTCTGCCGCGACCAGTAGGTACGCGTCTGTATCTCCAGAAAAAGAGAACAAAAAATACTGGTTCTGTTTATAGACGAGAGCCCAATATGCTTCTCATTAGCAAAGCTTTTGATATGGACTCCTGTCGTAAGAATTTAATTGACATCGTATCAACTGAGCGCCGCCGCGACGGTACCCTTTAATTAATTTTTAGACATGCCGCATGAATTTCTTTTTTGCAAATCGAGTCACGAAGCTTTTATTTTTTTTTCGGTGTGGGTGAATCTGAAATAAGAGTTTGGTAGTTGCGAGGCTCGGCCGGCGTGCGGCGAGCGTCGTCGGCGCTTCCAATTTCCGTAATTGTGAGTTCATCAAGGAAATTGACTGGCAGACAACGCAACGGAATCCACTCTTTATTAACATCACGCTCGCCATACAACGATTGCTTCGCGTGTTCCAAAACGGGGTGACAACATCACGTCTGCCGCTAAACGAGTTTACTGAATATTTTAACCAAGTTTTTTAACAAATCGCTGCTGCAGTATATGGGTTCATTGCTTTTGTATTCATGTATATTAAATTAGAAAGTGTATTTTTATGGTTGCTATCCATTTTTACATATCTAATCATAAACGTGTTAAGTGGTATAAAATTAATTTGTATTTATGAATAATGCTAGCACGACTTTATTTTCACGCAAATGAAATGAATTACTTGAAATTGATTTATTTCTATTTTAAAAGTCAAAACAATGACAATTTTATACAGAATGTTGATTTATAAAGTCTGTGAATAAATATTGCAGACAATATACTCAATATTCTTTAACTACATTTCACTTGCAAAAATAAATCTTGTTGTTTAGTAATAATGAAACCAATGCCGGGCGGTGGTGAGGTAATTGATGGCGAGCGGCAATCAAATTATTCGCCGCGTCGCGGGCAATCTGCTGATAGTTGCCGCACAAAGCGCTTTGTCAGAAGACAGCGTAGCGGTGAGACGCATGGGAAAGTGGTAAAATAAATACTGTGACCATAGAAGATGCGTACGGTAAAAAACTGTTATATATACGCAAGTTATTTACGTTTTTTTTATTTCTCTAAGATCCCATACCACAAAAGGTCACTACAAATACTAATTTGTCTCGTGGCAGGTAGATGAGCTCTACAGTACTCGCGAATCCCCTCCATTCCCCCATATTATGCAACTACGAATTTTTCCTACGGTCGACACTCTCCGGCAATTAATAATTCTATCAATTAATATCTAGCTAATTTTATGGAAAAAATATTTGGTAAATGTACCGGTAAATAAAAGCGGGTGCGATGGTGAGGTAATTGATGGCCAGCGGCAATCAAATTAGTCTCCGCGTCGCGGGTAATCGGCTGAAAGCTGCCCCACAGAGCGCTTTGTGGGACGACGGGCGACGGGCTGTAGCGCTACCCTGCCTGTGTTTCAACTCAACCTCCAACTTCCGAAGCTTTGAAGCTTATAGAAGTTTATTTTCATTTGTGATAACATTAATTGTTACCAACCTATTTATTTTTAGTATTAAATGTGAAAAATAGCTACCTATTTAATAAAATTCTTAATACTGACTCACAGACATGACAGCTTAAACCGTTGGAGGTAGAGACTGCTGTAGAGGTAGAGGATTTCGAGCATAATATATTCCTTGAGTAGAGGTGCACTAACTAGGATTTTTTGGAAATTCCTCCCCCAAGTGGGCCAAATGGGGTGTCAAAGTTTATATGCAGAAACTTTTTTTTTAATGTTACGGTCGGGTAGTAGTTAATAAATTACCTAACGTATTTTGGATTAGTATCTAATTATTGATCAGTTAATATTTTTATGTATGTATCCTGTATATAAAGCTTTTTAAACACTTGTCAAGTCATATAATGTTCCAGTTCCAGTTACATAATAATCCTAAGACTCAAATATGATGCGCTGGGCCACGGAGCGAGCGAGGCAGCTCATCATTAGCGGGCGGCGCGGCGCGGACACGCAGCACCCGCCTCTTTAGCTTTTATCATAATTTAAGTTTTCCATTAGCCGTAATTGACACGAACATCGTTCGTCGCTTACGGCCGCGAATCGTCGCTACGATTGTTATTTTCAGATAGATAAACATTCCCCATTTCCAGGTCTTCCGTACGATATTCCATCTTAATTGACAACACTATTAATATTTAATAAGAATTATTGCGTATAGCTTTTATCTTAATGTACCTTTAATGGCGCATTTGTATTCGAGAGACCGTTTCGATGTAATTTTCAACGGCATTACCGGTTCGTAATGGATAAATATCTACTTGTTTAATTTTAATTTATATGAATAATTCAATCGATACCTGCATTCTACTCGAACGCGCTAATGGATCGTAGCGTTCGATTTAATTCTGTAATGTTGAAACGGTACGTATCCATTAGTGTAATTGGGCGGGCACTCGTGAGACGGAGCAGATATCAAAGTGTCCGGCCGGAGCGCGGTGTGGCCTGCCGGCTCGGGGCCGGGGCTCGGAGCCGCTGGAGCGACTATAACTACACAATACAAATTATTAAGAGTGCTCGGCATCACGGGAACGCTTTCAGAAGTAATGAATTAGAAAAGTTGCGCAGCACTCACGCGGATTGAGGCGCGCGCCGCCGTCAGCGTCGGCGTCGACTCGCTACAACATTACTTTAATTAAATCTATTTGAACAACAAACTTTAATTAAATTTCATCCAGCAGTTAGGCGTCGCGGAGGAATAATCGCGCAATTAGAGCGGCCGTGAGCGTCGCCTTACATGCTCCCAGTTAATTAACTCACTTGGGCCGACCTAGCCGGATAAGGCTGTGCTGTGTGCCGACAAACGCCATATTCACTCAATAGTTCCATTATTAAAATATATTAAAACAATAATTGAATTAATTGTATATTCCACGAAATAATGTTTTTTGTTCAAACACAGTTCGTTAAATATGTAAGTACCTATTACCTAGTCATTCGAAGGAACATTATTTGTTTTCTGTTTAACAGAATTGTCGCCGGTCACAGTTTCCTCGGAAACACACACAGTTACACACAGTTTACTTGGAATTTCAAAATGATTTATTATGAACGTAATTACAAAAATAAAAATCAGAGCTTATTACGTAGTACCCGTACGTTCAATTAATATGTATTATTTGACATTGGCAATGACAATGGGTTGGAAAAAATAAAATAAAAACATCGATATAATGAAAACAGCTCGCAGCCTTAGCGGTCGACTTATTCGATTAATACTCGCAGCAACACAATGGGTTGCCGCTTAGCACTATGTAGCTTTCATTGTGCAACTTTAATTGTTTTTACACGCGACATGTAGGTACGGACTATGGTGCGTTTGAATACTTGTGAATTGCGCCGTAACGTCACCGGTCAATATGCCAAAGGTGAAATCCACAAAATGGTTTATTGTGGCGTATCGTATCGATGTATCGTATCGAGAGTCGTACGAGTATCTAGTTTTTATCCACATCTCCATAGTATGAACTCCAAAATACATCCATAATATGAACATCAGTAAGTACATGTTCATATGATTAGTTTGCGCTAGCCCTGAGCATGATAATAAGTCGAGGCGACTAAAACGCTGTCTAATCGATTACGAGCGTTTTTATTTCGCCAATCGAATAGAATGCCAATATTATACGAGTATCGCATATCTGCCGAGTGTTCGTCCGCTGATCCATTATGCGCACATCGTAACGTATAAATAAAGGCAAAAACTCACAAGATCCATTAAAAGTATTGCTGCCATAGTTTAGCATAGTGTGGATACGTCAAGGTTTTTTAAAGAAAGTACGCACTAGACTAAACTATTAGGTGTAGATTCGTTTAAACTAACATTCCATCTCATTAGGTACATTATTTAGGTAAATTTGGTCAGTAGATAAATGAAGATCTAAAAATCTGCGGCGTTATTATAGGGTTGGTTCTCAAAACATATTTAATTTATTCTTGGTGTTATAAAAATTCACCGCACGCTATTAATGTCTGGTAATAATAGTTTTGTTTGGTTAAAGTAAGCTGATCGATTTTTTAATGTACTCTATCAAAGGAGTCAAAGACTAGCAAACCCATTATAAGGGAGTTTTTTTTTTAATTAGGTTACTTTAATGTTGAGATTACAAAACTGAAATATTCCAATTTCAATTGATTGCTGCATATAGGCCAATAATGCATTATGAAAGCGTCTCAAATGCAATTACCAACTACCGTTCTATAGGAATATGATATTAAAAGCTTGTATACGACATAGTTTTTCAAATAAAACTTTAAAAACTATCTCATGAAACTGAAAAAAAAATCTTTCAACAAAGCTTTTAAGTTAGACAAGAACCCTATAACAACAAAAAACTAATATGGATTTTCCCGTTAAATGAATCTCTATATACAAGTATCCCGCATGATCCTGTCTATTCTATCGTCTCGAACACTTCCGTAAGAGAGTAGCGCTATAAATGAAGCTAAGTGAGCGCGTTGACCGGGAGCCTTCCCCAGCCTTGATTTGACCCTTCCCCCCACATAACAACGATCAACTCACTGTACACACGAATAAGTAATAAGCGGAATAGCCAATACATAATTATGAGTAATTCATTACGCATTACTTTCCATCGGCAGTCATAAAACATACTATTATTATACTTTATTGTAAATTAAATCCTTGTATTATGGTTCCCGAAGTGCACGTGAAATCGTTAAATACGAATGAACGAGTTTTGAAAATGTCCCCCATATCTTTTTACTTTACGCCAAAATTTATAACTCATAAAGTATCTTGGCTGTATATGTATTTTTAATGGAATGATTGGTCTCATTTTAGAATTGCGAAGCACTCGAATGCATTAAAGATATCCTTTAAAAGTCGCCGGAAAATGGTGTTGTCTGCAAAATTTTTTGGAGCGCATTTCAAAATTATGGTTACCCTGCCTGCCTCTATGTGGGCGGCAAATGTCAAGCGTGTGTGGTCTTATTCAACGGTACTTACTGTTATGAAAGGAAATTTATAATCAAATAAGTATTCACTAATAAAAAAGTTGTTTTCCAAAACAAAGTTAAGTAGGTAGTTATGTTATATTATACCTACACGATATAATACTGTAACTGTTTCCGTTTTATTACTCATTATTAACAGTTTTGTATGCGACTTTTATGAGTTTCTTAAAAACAACGTCGAAATTAGAATTGAATTTTAAAATGATTCTAATTTTAAATTTGTTGACTTTTAAACATGTAAATTGGAAAAAAATGGGATAATCCACCAGGTAAAAGCTTAGTTGTACTACATTAAAGTTAAATTGTTATTGTTTGTTATGGAAATAACCATAATAAGTAAAAAGAATCCCTCAGTAGTGAGTAGTATATGGCAATCAATATCTTGTGATTTATTGCAATTAACTTGTGTAATTATAGACACGTAAATGTTGTCTGAAAATCAGTAAGATACCTGCGGGTTACAATGGCCGGCATGTAACAAGGGCCACTATTTCAAAAACACACTTTCAACATGTTTATTAGATTTCACTCACGCGTATATAATAAAGGATCGATAGGAAGTCTAAATTCCTGGCCGTATATACACCGTATAGTCTTGAGTCACGAATCCGACCAGTTGGTGTGGATCACTCCATAGTAAAAAAATCTTCTCGAAACTGATAATTTGGATTCTTATAAAATTTGCCTTGTATAAAATTAAAATTGGAGGGACGTGTTTACGAGGTGAGCTAAATCATTAAAATGTAGTTTATCAGTTTCACATTGCATCTTATATAAAAAACTTTTTAACAAAATAAAAACCGTCTTCCAAAAACTAAAAAGCCAAAAATAATCTAATCTTGAAATCTACCTTGTTTAACTAAATCAAATATTTAACTAATCTGAAGTCGGTGCCAAAAAACTACTGAGTCGAGTATTGCCGGTCTGCGCCAAAGTCTATACCTACAAATTGGTCCGCGCATCTCGTTACTAGAGTATACTTTTGCTATTCTTCGTCGGTTGTTTATTTGGTACCGACTTCAGATTAGTTAAATATTTGATTTAGTTAAACAAGGTAGATTTCAAGATTAGATTATTTTTGGCTTTTTAGTTTTTTGAAGACGGTTTTTATTTTGTTAAAAAGTTTTTTATTTTACACTTTTTAGTGGATATATTTACTATTCTTTGTCACTAAAAAGATTTTTATATCAATAATTTTACTGGATAATAGGTATACCCAATACATCATCATCATCGCGAGATATAAATTCAAAGAAATCAAGATAAAACAAAAACCATTGAATCAATCTGGCTGAATTTTAAAAGGGTATACCTTATTCTGTTAAAAAAAGAATAATCCAAATCGTAACATCCACGAAAAAGTTTTATTTAGAGCCAAGGTGCATCCTATAACAATTTAAATAAGCCCAAACACGGCTTGGATACATTGTTTTATTACAATGTTCCGGTTCCTCCTGGGTTTATCATCAGATCAGTTCGATGGTAACATATTCATCAGAAACATTTCTTTAAATTTGCTTTGTCATAGTCGCTTAACGATCATAATCGAGATTATCTTGGCGCAACCCGTGAAATACGTATCACTGACAAGTTCCGGTGGCCATTTGTGGTCTTCTTCATCACTTTCACTTCAGCAAATGATACTTTCTGAATGCAAATGCTTGACTTCTTGATGAAAATACCAAAATTGCTATAGGTTTGCCTATAAAATTTGAGGAGTCCTCTCAATTCCTCATGGATCCCATGATCAGAACAATTTTTTGAAAAAAATGGGACTAATCTGTAAGCATATCCTTTCATATAAAAAAATAATTTTTCAAATCGGTTCATAAATGACGGAGATCTGAGGTAACAAACATAAAAAAAAATATAAAAAAAATACAACCGAATTGAGAACCTCCTCCTTTTTTTTGAAGTCGGTTAAAAATTAGTCTTAACACCCGATAACAGTTACTTTCAGGGCGGGTAAATATGGCCGTATTTTATTAGGCACTCAGATTATCTAGTATTAGCATTAATTTTAAGCTTTTATTGCCTTATCTTGTATCAGTATATAGTAAATTTGTATGCGAATTCTACATTTTGTTTTGTTTTTCTTCATTTTTATAGACTTAGGTACTTACTTTTTTAGTACATAAAATAGGGAACCTCCTGCAAAAAAGTCGCGGGCTATGCTCACTGCAACACATTGTAAGACGCAATGGCTGCAGTTAAAGGAAGATCGTTGTCACAACTATTATCATTGCAATTTCATTAGTTTTCATATCATTAGATTAGAATTTATTTGTGTAATACGGACTACAAATATTATATAAAAAAATCTTTATATTAATTCAAATCAATCAATCTGATGGATTTATGTAAAGTAAAGACGGATAGCGAAAAACTTACAGGGAATTTATCCACAGTTCAATTTTCAGGTTAAAAATGTACAAAAACGTAACTGCGTGGGCGAAATGCAGGATTTTCTAATTAAATCTGACATTTGTGGGCCGAATGCAGTGATAAAACGTCGTCGGGGTGCGCCGAGGCACTTGCGATGGGATCCTATGAATGGCGGCGCAAAAACCGTCGGCATCGCCAATATAAATGGGTGGCTTCAATAAAATAAACGGTTCCTAATCACGTAGGGCCGACACAACTGTGCTTGAAGCTGACATGCAACTGTTGAGTAACAGGAATCAGCACAAGAAAAGCATAGAGTAGTCGGTACCTGTATTTCAAATATTTTTTTGACATCAGGATCGCCCTTGGTCGATCGCACGGATCTATAAAACAAGAGTAGCATTGTTCGAGACATAGAGTAAGTGTGTTTATCCGGCTATGTCTTTATCAATTTTATTAAGAAACGTACTATATCTTCAATATTTGTAATTTTTCCTCGACTAGGCACGCAGGTACATTTATATACTCTTACGTATATAACTAATACCAAAGTACCTAACTTAATTTAGACTTAGGTTAGGTAAATCTTAAAGTAACTACAGAACAGTTGTGATATAATATTGATGTAATTAATTACGTCCGCAATATTATGCCGCGCACAGAAAGTGCTAACTTTAAATCTTCGAACAAAATATCCAATAGGTATACGAGGTGTATTTATCTGCATAATTACATAACGCTTCGGAATAAATTTTGGTAGAAAAAACTAGACGTGAAATTGGTTGAATTATTGCAGCACACCAATACAAAAGCTTCTAACTACCTATACGCTCAATTATAAAAATGTATGGGTTTCAACTGTCTTTGTTTCGATTTCATTGTCTGAAGTAGGTCTGAAGCAATCAAATCGTCTGTTCAAAGGGGATCAGTTATTTCAATCTTGTTAGACAGTGTGGCGCGCAAAAAGCTTGGCATCCGCCGCGAGCAGTATTCCAGCGCATACGACGACGCGAACGTGTGCGCAGGTTCTAATGAATTTAGATCAATGGAGAAAAAACGAGGAGTACCATCCTGCTTCGGACGGCACTGCCATCATTCCTGTAAGAGACGATTTTTAGTAGCTACCTACATAATGTATGGCGACACGAACTGCAGCCATAGATACCTCCAATGGACATTAGTATATAAGTACGTAGCTACATATTTACTTTAATATTATAAATGTGAAAGTTTGGATGGATGGATAGATGTTTGTTACTCAATCAAGCCAGAACGGCTGAACAGATCTGGATGAAATTTGGCACAGAGATAAATTATAGTCTGGAATAGCACATAGGCTACTTTGTATCCCGGTAAAATGTATGGTTCCCGTGGGATAGATTTGTTTCAAATTTTCATAGCGCAAAGGATCGACATGATTTTTTTGCGCGGGTAACACCGCATAGCGCAGCTAGTAAGTACATATATGACACTACTTGTTTTTAGTCTGTATTTTGTTATAATGTAAGCAACTTAAGTAATTATGAGGTGATTAAATTTTATGGCACTTAGGTATCTGCGATATGCCGCTTCGGCGCTGGTTACGGAATGTGTCCCATTAAAATTGTCGCTAAGTGGTTTATAGTTGCTTTACCATAAACAATATTTAGTATGTAGGTTTTTTTCCTGTAATCTTTTAATCTATGATGCCTTTGTATGAGTTTTGTAACTTGTTGACATAAAAAAACGATAGTCCTTGATATACACTTGCAGTGGCTGGCATATCGAGACTAATTCAGGTGTTTTGTGGCATGATATTGAAGTCTCATACAAACTCTTCCTCCAGTAGAGAAAGGACAGACCGTATAAAGGGATAAATATTCCATTCAGAACCTTATTGACGTTTAGTTGTCTTTTACTTACTGTACTCACGGCGTTCTAAACAATTCTGATTAGTCGTATTGAATATGATTTTCAAATCAAATTCGGCACATATTTTTATCGCGCGAACTGTAGCCATAACAGTGAATAGTCAACTGACGCACTCGAGATAGCGCACCAATTAAACGCACCCCAAGAATGGAAATGGTCGTTTTTGCCAGGGCTGGCACGCTTTGTCCGCGCCGAACGCTCGGTAGGTATGGCAAACATTCGACTCCTTTGAACACAGCCATTCATTAGCCACTGTTGTTTTCTAATAGGGTATTTTCGCGGCACGGCCCTAACGACGTTATTGCTAGTCCGATGCCATCATAAAATAATGAATATCGAAGTGACAATTATTGCTCTTCCTCAAGTTTTTTTGTACCTTGTTACGGTGACGTAGGTAATGTTTTAATTCCTTCCATCCCAGGATAGAGGTTATTTTCTTTTGCATGATGATATTATTTTTATCTCTATAGGTCTTATATATAATACACTAGCATTTCCGTTTATCTATGCAAGAATCGTTGATAATTGAAAATACTCCATACATTGCATTATAGAGGGTATGTTAGGGCCCGGTGTTGGCAGTCAGCCCTAAAGAACGTTACAACTATGTACTCCATGAACTCCTATGGTAATTGTATTGCTACGAATAATATTGTCACCGAGAAGACATTCTGTCACTGTCTTTCTTATTTATGAAATCTGTGGTTTGAGTGAGACCAAACAAGCTAGCGGCACCGAGATTGCTTTTGAGCACTGGCAACCTAATGTTACGAGTACTGTTAGTCCCACTCCGCTTCAGGGAAAGTAGACTCCAGTAGCAAGGAAAATATATTCAGGAACTGCATTTTTTTTCTTCTACGACAACATCTACCAAAAAAATCTACCTAATCAAATAGAAAAGAGTTTATTCTCAGTTTACACTACTGTGTTAGAAAATACTTCATAGTAGCTTATTCGTTTATCTTCAGCAGCTACACCTGTATACCAGGAGCTCATAAGCAAACGTAGCTAGGCAAAGATGTGTGCAATAAGCCAGGTGAGTTACTGAGACTGCCTAGTGCTGCCAGCTTTTAGGACATTCAACATAGTAGTAGATTTTATGTAGGTATGGTAGTTTTTAACATTAGAAGGAGGGTAATGTGTTTATCAGCCTATGTATGTATGTATGTTTGTTCCTTTATGGCACTCTAGAGACCAAACGCGTGGGTCGATTTTGATAATTCTTACGTCAATCGATTTGTCCGAGTCTTGCAAACGTGACTGTCACAGATATGACTGTAATCGAAATTCAATATAGCGACATCCAGACGCCATATTATGAAAAAAAAAGTATGTCGATGAACTATGTGAAGTGGGGTATCTTACATCGGTAATCCTACAGTTCTCTTCAAAAAAGGGTAATAATAATAACTTTAGAGACCGCATCACATTCAGTGATAGTGTAAGTAGTCCTTTCAAATTATTTAGTCCTTTCAAATTATTTAGGTTTTTAGCCGCGAGACAACGACCACCTCCTGCGAACCGCGTATTACTAATAGTTGAAAGTAGTAGGTTTCGTTCCTTCGTGTCTGGCAACACTGAGAGTATGATTAGCGGCGGGCGGGCGCGGGCACGGGCGGCTGATTGCCGGTCCAATTGGGCTTTATCCGCCCGCACATGGGAAATATTTTTAATCAACACCTCCATTGAACTTACGAGCGGTCGTACGTGAGCTCTGTAGGCAGGCACGAACTCGCAAATATTAAAAAAAAAATTACAAACATAGATTCTTTGCAAATATTTAAATAGGTATTTATTTTTGTAACTAAGTGGGTAAGTACTTGTTTGAATTTAAAAATAGTTAATGTTTCTTTATGAAAATCGTTTACAAATAACAGTAAAATACTTTAAAGCAATCTTACCGGCATGGCAAAGGCACGGCACGGCACAAAAGTGAAATCTGTAAATTTTAACTAGGTTTTAGGAAATTTACATATAAACTTAGTTATCCAGAACAAGACTTTTAATAGGAGTGCCAGCATTATAAATACCGAAGGCGGATATAATGAGACGCCTTCAACTTTGCTTGTTAGCCTTTAAATCACAACACATTGGTGGCTCTAGCTTACTGAATTACACTCCTGTTGTTTGTTCGTGTAGATAATAGGTATCGGATGAAGCGCCACATTATTAAGGGATTATCTACGACATAACAAACTTCGTTCCTGTTAATTACTCATGGCATAATATTATAACACTATAGAACTTACCTAACAACTTTTACTAACAAGTAGACACGGATACAGTATTTATATAAGGCAAGGGCGAGACCTTGCGATCTTTTACTTTAAGATTTTTATTATTAATAAATAAACAATCTTGAATTTGTTACTAAATCAAAGGTTTATAACCCTTAATACTTAACCTTAAGCACAATCCGTCCCTGTCCGGGGTGTAGATAAGGGGTGCGACGGCCGCGGGTCGGTGCTTGATTGGCGCTATGAATGTGAGTAGATTGCACCACTCGCCGCCCGCTGTCCGCCGCCCGCCCGCCGGCCGTCCGCCCGCCCGCGATCGCTTCCGCTGCCAACATACCACTCATTTTATACATATTATTCAACGAATCAATCACGGTAGTAATTGTTTTTGTTAGCAGTACCTTGGGGGTTCTTGATGTTCCCAGAAAAACGGTGTATTTTTGTCGGTTTCTTGAAGTTTCTTGTATTTCCCTATGAGGAAGATTAATGTTTTTTTCACCTGGGTCCATGGATATTCTTTAACCAAACCCTTCCTAAATTGACTTATCTTAAAAACCACACTCAACTCTATGCAGTTTTATATTTGATAAATGTTAATAACATGTATCTAATATAAGTTTCTATTCAACATCTTTCATATATCTCGATATGAAATCTCGTACATGTTAACCCATGTAAATGTAAGTCACGTTTTCAATAACCTACAGTTTTAGCTTCATAATTTTAACCCAGGCTGATATTAGAGACTTCATTTTGTTATGATACTCACAATCTTACCCATAAGGCAGGGTTTGTATACGAATACATAATTTTATTAATAAAGTCTTGGATGTGAGTTTGTTTGCGCAAGCATAATCTGTAAAACTAAATTAAAACTATAGCCTCGCGAGGCTGCCTTTGTTCTTTCAGTTGCTAGACACAAAGGTTTGCGTTGCCTCGCCCAAGCGCTGTCACCTGACGATTGCTACGCTATCAGGCCGATTGTTTACGGCAACAACTTGTTACTGATTGCTCGGATAAAAACTGAGGCCCGAGCCAACCACGCACGGGCCGTGCGGTCAATTAAATCAGGGTTGGGTTATAACAACAATAAACCCCCAACAGTGAATATTGTGTTTTACGAAAATTTTGTACTGTATACTATAAGATCATGATTTAATACCACGAAAACGAAGGCAATAGCTCGTACCGTACCGTGCCGTATACCGTAAAAGTGTCGCGGTGTCCGCTGCGTCACGAGACGGCCAGCTAGCTGATCTGGCCGCGCTCTCCCCGCGCACTCAGCTCGTATTATTAACGACGTGTATTGTAATCACGCGGCGGGCGATCGCCTTCGCCGAAGGTAGGGCGGTATTAAATTCCGACAGCTACGTGATAAATCGAAATTGGAAAAGTTTAATAATGTTCGGTTGCTCCGAAAGCAATAAAACCGTTTATAAACGGGCACGAGCGAACGAGACGGGCGGCAGGGACGCCCGCCTTCTCAGGACTTTTAGGGACTCTTTGGTGAGTCCCGTCGGCCTTATGGGCCTTAAATTGATTTCCCTGGTATCTTGATTGAGTGATAAAACCGTCACTCCCGATGAGGATGTTGACCGGTAATGATTGAGATGTTAGAATGGCAAACTATAGTAGCATTATTTCGAAAGTGGTAGCGTTTTCAATAAATATTGGATTAATTGAAATGTACTGACAACCCTGAAACGGCAATTGAATTCTTTTGAGAATTTAATTGAAATACTTGTCAATGCTCATCTTGATGTTATTATAAAAGTATACCAACGTACAAATACATGTTAATTTAATTTATATACTTAGGTACTTGTCGCCCGTATAGAAGTATTGTTAAACCACATCCTAAACAATAATTACAAAAACAATTACTTCAAATAACGAGCTTATCGCGCATATTATTGATTGTGCCAACTATTAATCAGTGGGTTTATCATTATTTGCTCAGCTAATGGAATAATTACGTCGCTGGGAGGAGGATAATTGCGGGAGGCGCGTGCCCACCACCGACCCCACAACCGTATAGGCACCAATAACTCCCAGTACATACATTCTTCATATCCAGTTAATAACAATCTATACATATAAATAAAATTGGAGTGTCTGTTTGTAATATTAAAATAACCGCTTTTTACTAAGTGCATTTGGATGTATACACGTTACCTATACCGAAACAACATTTTTTACAACCGTCTGTCTGTCTGTCTGTTTGTTCCGGCTAATCTCTGAAATGGCCGATTTTGACGGGACTTTCACTGGCAGATAGCTGATGTAACAAGGAGTAACTTAGGCTACTTTTGTTTTAGAAAAAAAAATAGGATCTGACGAAAAAAAATTAAAACCAATGTTGCAGCGCAGCGCCTGATTAAGTTTGATAGCAACAACTTGCAATGCATCCCGCGGGCTCAGAATGGGCGAGCAGGCTGTTGTCAACGGTTGTCTTTGTTAAATACCACGCGGACGAAGTCGCGGGCAACAGCTAGTTAACAATAAATTTATTGTTAATAACCTTAATACAATTATAATAACGTCTATATCCTCTGATCATCGAGTATACATCCGACGTTTTCCGTCTCGATTCCTTTGTCTAAGAATTTGGCGTAGGTAACAGGATTTTTGTAAGCAATATGCTGAATATTTACATATTTAAATTACGTCTATTATACAAAACTCCTGTTTTAATTATAAACTTAATTTGGTTATGATAAATCTATGGAAATTTTTACCTCGGGCTCCAACCCTCTATAGCGCTAAGGGTAGAGTAATTACTTCTTTTCTTCGTAATAAAAACGGATTAAACTTTGCTTAGGGCGGCCCATTCATTTTGTTTACTATTCAGAAAGGCTTGTGTTAAGAAAAAACTAATTTGCGCTCGGCGTTTGGATGTGCGCATTATCTGATTTGAGATTGAAATCAAATTAGCTGGTTACAGCAATACTATAAATACAAAAATTGGAATTGCTAAGGTTTGATGTAGCTTGTTCGGTGGCGTCTATATCTTCCTACTTTATTTATTCTTCGTCATCTTTATTTTACCTAGCTCTAATAAACCGAAATAAGATCCTGCTTCACATAAATACGTATTTACCTACAGATTTTTGAAATCAGAATAAATTATGTAATTCCGATTTAAAGCGCTGTAGGAAGAAATAGTATTGTCATATGACTAGTTCTAGTCAATATTCAGACAGTTTTTTTCTCACGTACTGTGTTCCATGCTGGGCAAAGGTTTGGCCTAACTCTTTCCACTCATCAGGGCCTTAAGCTCTCTATAATATAATGTTATAAATAACATAGCTAGTATTGATTTCTTATATTTACGCGAATACTACACATTGAAATAAAACGAATCTTACGGATTTTATCGCGTTTAGTATAGTATTAGTAATTTTTTACGTTCCCGACCGCAAGCAACAACTAAACATGAGGGTACCCGGGTTCAAACTATGACACTAGGGCGTCTACCCCCTCAGTCCTGCCGTGATCATGGTTGCTGTAAAGCAGCCGAAACGTCGGGAACGTAAACAAATAATAAACGCGAAAAAATCCGTCAGATTAGTTTTATTTCAATAATATAGCTAGGGTAATATAGAAGCTGTTGTTTATAAAATGCACCAGCAAAAAAATAGGTTTCAGAACCAGTGCGCAGTAATAAAAGTAAGCATTCTGTATCCTCTAATTTGATTAGTCATTCGCACAATCTGTCCGATTCCTCGTTCAATTAGCCCTGCGGAGTCAAGCGGCGATGTAATAAAAAGAAACACAGATAAATGAGCGCTTAATTTGTTTCTCTGCTGGACGCTGCGCATTGATATCAATTATCAGGAAGCCAGAGATGGTGTATGTATTCTATACGCGAATTGTTACATAGAGCCGCTAATCCGGGTCCCAACGAGCCACGATTTGTCCAAACGGTTATGTTATTGCGGTCACTAAGCCCGCCCGCGGCTCTATCACTCGCTACCAACATGATTTTTCTAATAAAATGACTTCTATAAATCGTTTTAGGTTTTTTTTTGATAGCAAATAAATACTTTAAGAATGTTTGATTTATTTTTTTAATTAATTACATTCGTAAGATTACTCGCGTGGGTTAGAATAAAGCCAGTCTGTGAATGTAAAAGGCTGTGTGGATGTAAAGAAATACTATATGGATCATTGCTCCCATACCTTGTTTCCATACCTTTTTAATGTTGATGTCCAATATCTGATGAGTTATTTGAAAGGTACTACTTATCCCTTCTTCAGGGCTCCATGTTACCATTATGTGATGATCAAAAGTGACAATTATATTGCCACTATCACATTCAATATGAGTCAATTGCAGTAACAGACTTGGGGCCCAGAGACTACCTATAGTTGTACTATGGTACAACAGTACGACGTTAAGTAGCAAGAGACAAGTGATGTTTTTAATATTGGCTTACAGGTAAAGTATTATTATTAGGCTAGCACCGTACACAGCTTCAATGTCAGTGGACTCAATTTGTCGGAACTGTTATTGCGCGGGACGAGTAGCCCGTCGTCCAGTTTAATACGAAATCGGCCATAACGGACAGCTCGGCCGCTCCGACTCCCGGGAATGGACGCTTGATGAAGACACTTGTGTCACTTTATACGGCGATTACATCTGACACGAGGTCGCAATCTAGTTTATTGTTAATTTGGAATAAATCTGCTTGTTTAACTCTGTTGCTGGGATTCGGTCTAGACGTAACAGATTCCCAGACGTGAACGTATTACAGTGAATCTAGCTATAAATTAGCACGTGCAAAATAACAATATAACTCTCACATTGTATTTATAGCTTATTATTTTTATTAGTGGGGCTTATTCCTTTAAATAATCGACATGACGTATTTAGTGTACGTATCTGAACTGTCAACAAACAAATGAACGGGCGGGTATTGTTTATATAAAACAAAACACTATAATGCCTTATACGCGAAGGGGTAAACAGAACCAGAATTTTCAAGTAAACCAGAACTTATGAATCGTTAAAATTGTTATAAAACTAACCTTACAACTTTACCCCGTTCGGAATTCCGTTCTTATGGAAAAGAAAGGGCAATAAACTCCATGGTTGCACTTTTAAAAAGATATTTTATATCAATATATTATTATGGGTTTGCGAGAACATGGGTATTTGTAGTAACTTGAGCAGCTGGTATATAATTACAGTTAGTGGCTACATGGTTCCCACAGAGGCGTTGGTGCCGGTATTAGCACTGCAGTTAACCCACATTCTGCCCACAACAATTTGTCAGCGCACAACTAAAGCACTGGCCGGAGTACATCATCTACAGTTAAATTTAACAACCATCAAATCTGTAGTTAAATTTTCAGTTAAGCAAAAGCTATTACCTACTAAGTACTCAACAAGTTTTTCAACAAATCTATAACAGTTACTGTCACGGGTAATATGATGCCTGCAGCGCACAAAAGCTAAAGCACATCAATTCATTTCAATAAACAATCTCATTTTCACCCAAATAAGTATACCTACGTATCAGCGAGTGTCTTGCCCGTCGAATGTTGTCATCTAATCAAACGCGGAATCCAACATTAGACCGATGTATGGGTATTCGAAATTGGATCGAAGATTGTGAGAGGGATTGAAGGACAAAGATGGGCAGGAGGTGGTGGCGAGGGGGGGGCGGCCCACGCACCAGGTCCGACCCGTAATGAGTTGAAAGCGGATACTTGTAGCGCACTCAGCGCGCGCGTGTCCGGTTACCCGCCTAATGTTGCCCGGATAAACAATGACGTCCAGCCTTTTAGTGACATTTGTGGAACCACTCAGCGCTGGACATAAGCCTAAAAAGATTTTTACTATTTGAGATTCTTTCGGATGTACCTGCGCGTTAAAGGAAACGGGAAAATGGTGATAACATTAACTTACGCTTTTTTTCTATATTTATTTTGATTTCTTTTGTCAGTATATTACTATAATTGTAAATATTGACTTTACAAGGTCAATATTTAACTTATATCTAATTAAAAATATACATACACATAAATATTTGCATTAAAAAAATAATCAACTAAAAGTTAACGATGAGTAAACCTTATTCAGGCTATTACAAACATAAATAAGTGCCAAATCCGTCCACCGTTTTCAAGTGATGTGCTTACCGACAAACAGCATTTATTTTCGGATATACATAATTATAAACGCCTGGTCTTGTGGTGTCACCATAGGCCACTCGACTCTCTGCGCCGTGTGGTTGCAGGTTCGATTCCCGGCTATGTAAATTTAGGAAGTTATCTTGCTGTACTTTGCTCGGTTCTAGGTGTACTGGGGTAGCTACCAGTCAGTTGTACGGCACGCTTGTATTATGACCAGGGCCGCTTTGTTTGGGTCCATACAGTTGGTGGTGGTCTGCCAAAATTAATAAATTTTATCGGTATTTTATATCGAAATATTAACACCACAATAACAAGTTTAAAAGGTTTAAAGTAATTATTACCATTACAATAAACTGTCTCTGTTTTTGAACAACTGACATTTAATTTGGTCTCATAACAAAAATAATTATGTTAATCTTGAAACATTCTAGTACTTAAATATCTGAAAGTAGTTATTTCCGAAATTATTTATATTATCATCATGCCATTTTCTCCCCAAAATGAAACAACACCTGCGGGTCGATTCAGAACTTACCTATCCGAAACGATTCGATTAGACATTTTCTCGTTTCGCCAACCATCTTTCAGAGCCATTCTTCATGACCGCATCGAAGATTCAATACTACTACACAACCAAATGGTTCAATTCGACCACTTGCTGTGTTTACATAGTACTTTTCATAATACAAGCTTTAATTAATAACCGAATCGGTCGATACAAGACTTGTCGTAAGGTTGTGAATCAGGGGGCAGTTGAGTGGTAGTAGTTACAAAATTAATAATTTTTGGATTGAATGAATAAATATTTGATAGCCACAGAAATATCTTACATCTAAATAAGAAGATTTGAACCGTAGACATCTAAAACTATACTTCAAAATCAAACAAAATGATCCGAGGTCACAAACTATTATATTCCATCATCCCTCTAACGTAACCATAGTAAGCTCACAAGCATTAGGTAAGTGGTGAGTGGCGATGTGAAAGCCGCCTAGTCAAATGTAGAGTGACGGACCATCATTGCTCCATTAACGGTGAGGGAACTGGGGAGGGCGGTGGGGGCCTTGCCGGGATGTTTGATGCGCCATCAGTCATTGAAATAAATGTTACGCTAGAATAGCAAATCAGAACAACGTTCTTGTTCCGCTTGCGGTGAGTGAAGGGTTGGGGACACATGGAGCTCGGCCACAAGCAACAACCAGAAAGATAGTCACTAGCTTTATTTACACTTATTGGGAGAGTCTATTATAGGATTTGCGCATGTGGAAAAATAAAATTGTAATCCTACGCTATTATTTATTACTTGTCGTTATCTATTCATTAGAATCAAAATCAGAATATGTTTTATTCATGTAAACCATTAAGTACAGTACTTATGAATCGCCAAATTAATTACAAAATGCTAATCTAAGATATTACCACCCTTTTTTTATATTTACACCGATTAATTACGATATTACAATTTTGTTGCGTAAGTCAAGCTTCGCTCCGCACTTCCTCAATGTTCATGAGATTTTGAACAAGATGTGGTTCCAGAACCTCAGTTCAGTGGAACAGCGTGATTGTTTCGAGCGCTCAATCTAGTATGTAGTACATTAATATCGTCGACATCAGTTCATTAGCAGTCTTATGTCATATTTAACATCACTATCACGGACGTGTAAAAGCTAATGGATAGTGCTTGGGTTAAATGTCGTTTGTGTGTCAGGAGACCACTTTTCCTCTGCTTATTCATAGAGACCTTTTAATAGGTTATTTTTGTTGTTGCTCCTTTGTTTTATTAGATCAACTATTTTTAAAACCAAAGGTTATATAAAGACCCAACGTCATGTGCATCGCAGCGCGATCGAATAAAAGAGTGATAACGTGAATTCACCTTCGCGGGTGATAAACAGGGGCGGAGATAGTAGATGCGTGCTTAGATCGTATCGAAAATTGTTAGTCATAAGAAACCCGAAATATTAATAAATGCGCGGTCTGGACACGGCCATTCGTGTTTCAAAATCTATCTTTACCTAGTTTTGTTTTGAATATTGCAAATTCGTGTCTCAAAGGAGGCAGGAGGGGAGTTAGGGAGCGGAGAGTGCAGTCCATTATCCCGTAGTGGGGGCCCACAACAGCAAAGACGTTAGTCCGGCTCTGTGCATCGGCGACTTTATGACGTTATCTCTAACAGGTTCCGCCCCCGGGACGCGGCTGTCCCGGAGTAGCACGAGCACGGGATATTCTGCTGCTGCCTGATAATTGCCCCTAATGGAAAAGTCTAGTCACTTCGTGCGAAGTGCATTCCAAGTTTTCGCTTCAACCAGATAGAAGTTATTGCATAAGCTGACAACGACTTATAGATTCAGATAAGTGGGGCTCCTATGCATTATTGTCATTTTGTGTGAAATACTGAACTCGATAAGTGCACTTTGCATCGAGTACCCACTTATTTCATATACTCAGATTGTTTTATTTATAACTCTCTGCAGAAATTAGATACATGACGTAGGCAATGTAACCTCACCTTATGAATGTTTACTGCGAAATAATAAATCACGAGTGGCCACCACTTTATATGTTACGTGCTTTCGCGAGAAAATAAATTGACGCGTGCACAGCGTGCGTAAGCAAATTGGACGGATATGTTTATACCCTACTGTATGTGCCTACTTAGCTACTTGACAGAATGAAAAAGCAAGTAGAATCTAATACACTTACGACCATCTTAGAGCACATACATATTTAACACGCATATTTACCGATTGGCGAGGATCAGTGGGGTGCAGCCGGCGGGGTGGGGCGAGGGGGCGGTCATTCAATGAGATTGCTTCTTGCCGCCACTCTCCAAGTAATGGATCTCCCCGAAATTGACTGGATCAAGAAAACGCTGGGTATTGCGTTTGTGCTGCCCTAACTGCATCCGACTGGAGGTGCCGGAGTTTGGATAATATAGATTTTATCTGTGTAAACAGGATTCAAGCATGATATGAAGTTTTCTGATGCTTATGTTCCGCACTTATGGATTTGTTCAGCGTGTTGTGTGATGGACGAGGTGCCTAGTTTATTTTTTTAATAAGCATATTACCAGTACCTAAAGAAGGTACTCTACTGTTCCCATAGGCATTAAATGCATGAATATATATAAAAAATATTTCATCAAATCTTCTAAACTACCAACCAACTAGTTAAAGATACTTATCCATCGCCGTATTTTGTTTGCGAAGATACAAATGAAACATGAACTAGAATGGATCAGAGGTTTATGTATCTACTCCGAGTGTGTCAGCGTGGACTGTGCAGATGTCACAAAGCAAAGTGCATATCGGTGTAGCGCAGTGGACAACGGGCTTAAAATAAACCTGTCTATGTCATTGTGCAACATTCACTAATTATTTGTATAAGAGTAAGATAAAATAATCTACGGAACTAAGAATACCCAAGTTATTGCTGTTGCTCTAAACATAGGATTGTTGAGAAACATTATTGGATAGACTACATCACGCCGGTAATCCTTGAAGGGGTAAGTAGAGGTGCATTGCGTTGCACCCACATTTCGCCGATGATATTTGGTCACAATGTGATAGGGGCGAACCTGTTGCCACTTTATCGAGAAGAATCCTCCTTAATGCAAGGGGGATTCAGGCCATAGACGAACACGCTAGCCCAGTGCGGGTGTGTGTAAAATACTCAAAAGAAAAAAAACTTAAATCTAGGTACCTATCTACTTTAAAAAGATGCAGTCATTCCATTTAAAAATAAATCTCGAACACACCCATAGTAATCTGGTACCTATAGGCAGTATGATTAAGTAGGTACCTATAGTTAGTCGTTGTCCTAAGTATGTAGATCTAAAATACACAACAATATCCTTTAATATGAAATAGGTGTGTATACGACTAACGTATCGCACAATGGATTCGGTATGGATTGAATTATGGAAGACGCGAAACTGGGCCGACGTAGGGACGAAGGGGGAAATGGAAAATGTGTGTCGCCAAGTTGTGAGCCTAACAGCTTCTGGACAGAGTACCGGCTCCGGTAATGGATTGATCAGATACCACTTTGAGTACACTATACCCCTCCAATGTATGTATCGGTAGAACGTAGGCCATATAAATGGATATACCCATATCATTGTGTTTGTTCTTAGGTAGATTTGTGGGCATAGTACATTTTATGACTATAGAAATAATACTTTCAGATATACCTATTCAATGTTAGTTGTGTTTTGGCGGAAAAGGGAAGATCTGACAGCCAGACGAGTGGTATGCCTGGCGGTGGTCGGGATCTTGTATATATGTTACGTGCTCGGAAAACTCTCATAGCGCGTTTCAGGATTGTGTGGAGCCTCGTCATTTGTTCTGAATGTCATCTGCAGCGCCATCTGTGTAGCTCGTGGCGAGGTTAAAGAGGTCGCTACAGTGTAATAATAATATTGCACTTCTCGGCATGAGCCTTTCCAAGATAGTTCCAGGTCACAGTCCGCACCACACTGGACCAGCAAGGTTTGGTGGAATTCACAGGCATTTCAAAAACCTTTATCCGTGACATTAAAGAGTTATCGAACGTTTTTCGTATATCAAGTTTCAAACATGATATAGGTGTACCGTCTTGCATTATGTATCTAGGATCATCTCATTACCCGACTACGGCAAATCCAAAAAGAAGGCTATATTATATTGATATAAAGCTCTGTTTACAAACTCCATGTGTATTTACATACTTTTTAAGTTTTTTCTTGTGCAAAAGTAGGTATCACCATACTTTTTATGTTTTTTTTGTCCAAAAATGTACTTAATAAGAATTCGAAATCACGGTTAAAAGCATGCACCAATTATGTAAATAATAACTGCGTCCGAGTATCGAAAGTTTAAAGCAATATGGGAAAAACCTCGCGATTTCTACTTACTTATTACCGACAATAAAACAATTTGGGTGGATTATAATTATATCTCGCTTATGACTACATAAAATTCTGCAAACGGCAAGGCTTTTACGCACAGATCGATATGAAATCATTAATTCTGCGACTTAATAATGTACCTTGCTCAAGTTTTATAGCGATGTTGTTATATGAGTCAGGTTTTTTTTTTTGTATTTTATTTTATTGCCTTACGATATTGTTTTTAATACTTAATACAAATGCGTATTGCCTTTTTTGTAATCACGGTAATGTATTTCAGTGTCATTTTTAACGACTTAATTGGTGTTTAATTATCAATATCTGGGGACACAAATAATTATAACCGACTCTTAAATGGGTATACAAACCTAGTAGGTACCCCTTGCTTTGACCTTTTATAATTTATAAATAGAAATTAAATATTTTGTATCTGCCATTTAATAAAATATACCGAATGCTCTTATTCAGTCAGATACGGGAGTTATAAATGGTTTATATTAGTTATATCAACGGCTACATAATAAAAAGAACTCGCCGAGGCTCCAGAGTCGCTAGTTCATTATCCAAATGGACTACAGCTATTTGATCCACTTATGTGATTGCCTGCAAGCATTATCTCTCCTCTACTGAATGGAACCCATAAGTCTACCTCGTAACTCTAGCGCGGCTCCTTACAATATTTCTACTTAGTTACTCTTGTTATAAATATGTATAGACATAAATTTGATATTGAAATCCTAAGAAATCTGCTGTTTAGTTAATTCACCAGTTAATTTGGATCTGGAATTAAGTCGGTAATTTGTTCGTACTAATTACTAAGTACAGTACTTACAGTATTGTAAAGGTTTTACGGTCATAAAATGCCAGTCAAATGTCAGTCAACAGGCCTTAGGTCCAATTAAGTAAGCAGGTAAACCTTTTACACCGCCTGGAATTGCAGCAGGTGTAGTTAGTATGGCATTTTAATTTTTTAATAAGTGCTCTATTTGTTAATATCATTGCCGAAAACGATCTATCGACTCAACTCGAACGTTATCGGAGCACGTTACATGTTAATATTGGCGTAGGCAGCGAGGCATACCATCAACTTCAATATCCCTTACCCCTAAAGTAATAGATAAGAAAACAATTTCATTATAACCGTGCCGACTATATTGTAGGATCGCCTTTTATGCTTTTCCTATCGCCAAGTAGATAAATAGAACACATTTCCATTCATTTTCTCGAGAGAATCAAAAGAGTTAGGAGTAGTATTCCGAAGAAATCAGCAGATACAAGATAATGGACCGATCCAATCACTTAGTGAGGTCCACCTCACTAACTTATACAACAAGATACCTACTTCATACATATTCATTTATGATGCTTTATGTAAGAAAAAAACTGCCAATTTTTCGAGAACATATAGAGTAGCTCTACCATAGAGTAGTGTATCTCTACCAATATATTTCCACACGACTACTCCATTAAAATACTCTACAAACGTGATAATTTCACCCTTGAAGGGTTTTTTCATTGCAGGATGCCGCGAAGGCTTGCTCTATCTCCAACAATAATTCTTCGGAAATGAGATTTCGGATTATACCTACCGTCGACTGATAAAGACGTCGCCAAGACGAACGAAACGAAAAACAATTAATTTGAAATGAATATCTACATTGCATCATTATAGCGATTGGTTGAACCACGGTTGGATAGTTACTGATCATGTGATTAGTTAAGCGAAGAATGTGTGTGATTATTGAACACGGTTTCTGAGAAAATATTTTTTGTATATGTAAGCACTTATAATATTAAAAAGATATTGACAGTAATTAAGGTTATATGAACTTGATGATGGTACAAAGATGGTTCCCAGCAAATATTTCAAAACAACAGATTTTAAAACCTATTAGGTAAAGATGTATAGGTACCTATATCATTATATTACTCCATAGTGTATAATATTATTATTTTATAGTTATTAGGTGGGTTTGTAGTTAGGTACGAATGGTGCGCCATCCATCCAGGGGCTACCCTACCATAGGGCGAACAGAGCGGCCGCTCCGGGCGCCAGGTACCAACTCCCATTGCAGGGGGCTAATTCAGACAAAGACTTAAGATGCTATAGATATCTTTCAATAAGTTCTATGCGCACGTAGACCTAGTATTTATTAGGGGCAAGCAAGGATGGCACCAAACTCGGATCTCTTTCGGTCCATCCCAAAACATGCCTGGGGACGGCACTGATCCACCTTTCGCGCTTACATGATAAAAATAAACGAAAGAGCCGTTTCTTAATTAGTTTTTATTACTTTTATTAATTAGTGCAGTAGGTAGCACCTTATGTGAATAATTAGTACCTACTTAGTATGGACGGTGCATTCCAATAATACCTACTTACATACCTACCTACCTATTTATATGAAGGCAAAAACACACCGGCTTCATTTCTAGATCTGATAATATACCTACATCATTGGATTTATACAGAGCAATAACACAATAACTGGAACCTGAAAAGGTGATACTACAATATACTATTATTAGAACTGTAGTATATCTTAGGAGGTACCGATTTTAATTCATATAGCTTTACAGTATTCTATACACAAGCCTGTTAATTAAAAGTTAACAGCGCCGCCGTCTAATTGGATGCATGGTATAACTAAACATGTACAAGTTAATGTATAATTACCAACAGTATATGTACAAAGATTAATGTAGATGTAGGTGATAAAGGTGTGAATAATTTAACTTGTATCCATATGGAAAAAATAATAGTAAATAAATATGTAAGTACCTAAAACCAACTCTATTATTTCCAACGTAAGGTGTAGCCTATATAGGCAAGTAAGAAAAGTCGAATAAAAGTCGAGGTATTAAAATTGTAGAGTAGCTTTACCTAAACAGGAATGTAACAATGGGTACCTTGCGTAGTCCATTTGTTACCCGTAAACCATTAATACCCTACCCAATATTGGACCAAAACCCTACAACGCAAATGACCCGATGATATTTTTCTAAATTGCATACAGAATGTCTCTCACAGACTTGTGGGTTCTGACGGCTATTACTTACAACGCAATATCAAATTGCTTTCAATTTATTTCGCAATTGCCGTCTTTGAGTTTCGCTTTGTAGGGGCCTCTGACGTCGGTCCAAGGCAACAATAAAATGTATTCGTCTCCGGAATGTTTAATATGGGGAAAAGTTTAATAACGCGTCCGGGCGGGCGGCAGCGGCCGGCAACCCGGCTGGGCGGGCGGCCGGCCGCGCCGGTCAGCGCGCCTCACCAGCCCACTGCGATAAATCAAATCTTTTACCTTCTACGTCCCTGTGAAAAATCCCTATTACATTCACAAACATTTCTTCGAACGGGCGTAAAAAATTACCATCCAATTATATTCGTGACTCCTAACATTCTGCCCTCCAGCAATATTTCATGCTGGTTTTTTTCTTACCTGCCTAAGTATATACCTACATACGTACAATGTACACTCGCATTATAAAAGTGTAACTACTACTTGGGTACGTACCTGTTTATAAATTAATTAGTAAAAAGGTAAATAAGTATGTTGGTACTGACTGAATTTATATTAGCTAGGTACAACAACCTGGTGCAGGTACCTGTTGAAATAGTAGGTATGTTTGTGTTATTTTTTTTTTTTTAGTTAATAACTAAACTTGGGTAAGTAGGTACATGATTTTTGACAATGAATGCTTGAAGGATCATTAGTCCTCAGCCGGTAACAAAACAACGTATCATTAGCGAGCGACACCGATAACCACCTCATCCTCCATCTCCTTTTGCAAGCAATAAAAACAAAAATCATCCAACATAATACCCACACGAGTTTTCAGTACATATCAACAGTTTACTGCTTATTGCGGCGTACACTATCGCAGGTAGTGAAAGTCTGAACAAACCGGGAAATGTATGGTTACCAATGCGATGTGTTTTTGAAAAGCTGCCGTAATTGGGAACAATGCGCCTACGTCTCGTCAAGACAGTGGCGAAGCTTGCCGGCCGTGTCTGCGATGCCGCCGACACAATAGCTCCCTGACGTTAATTAAATGTTAACAAACGCCCTCATCGTCTAATTGGAACTGTTGCCTGTTATCCTTACCTTTCGACGCAAAGAATAACTTCCAAGCCAAGGAGCGCTCTTGAGATTTTTTGCTTGGAGCACAGCTTGAAGTTTAGGCAAGTACTTCTGATTTTAAATTAATTACATATACAGAAAGATTCAGAAAGGGTATACTAAGCCTTGAATCTGCGCTTCTTTAGCCCATATAAGGTGAAGTCATAATTTTGATAAGAACTTAAGTACCTACTTGGGATCTAAAAAAATATTCACCTAGAATACCCGATTGCCAACGAAATGGTATTGACATATCGAAATTCTGACTTCACATAATGATTAGATACAAATGCGCTAACGCGTATATATTCAAGGCTTAGTATACCCTTTCTGAAACAAACTGTAAAGTAGGTTCTTATCGGATATACTTACTACATACTTAAGATCAAGAATACGGACAAAATAGGTAATGTCCTTTTGATTGCTTGCTTTGCGTAGAATTTAATATTGCGTTACCTAAACATTCTGAATAAGACTGTGTGTGTGATGTTTTGGCGGGAAATTGTACAGAGAATTTGTCAAATTTATTTTATTTTTCAAAATATATGATTCCTTGATAAATAATGTGTATTTTTAGTGGGATATTAATCATTTTGTATTCATAAATGTGCAATGTGCAGTTCAACTTCCCGCCAAAAAGTCAAATTAGAGAGATATTAAATATTGTATAACCACTGACCTCATATATACAATATATAGAGGTCAGTGTCTAACCCTTAAATTAGAAGAAGTGTATATAACGCAGAAAGAAAATTAATGTATATATAAAGATACTGGCTGTCAACATGGCACAGTGAAGTGCTCGATTTACATGAGGACAGTGAACTAGTGTTTAGTAACAAGGTAGCAAGTTAGTTCGGCTAGTACGGAATGACAAAAGTCCAGAATAGATTTCCCTATATATTCCAATTTCTCACTCATTCATTGCGTAATATCCTAATGAATATTGAGCACACGTAATGACAAACGCTTGTGGAAACAACTGCGCGCAATTTTGCCGCAGTGCGCTATCGGCCAAATGGCACGTTGTCCGCATTCCTTTAGGTGTCCGCAGTCAGATGCGTAACATCTCTAGTTTGTTTGTGGCGGTCCGTCAAACCACCAATATCTAAACGTCTGTCAACGTATCGAAACGTCAAACTTTCATATAGATGTCAATGTCACAACACAACCAAACCAACAGAAGAACGGAGGACCGAGGACGGCCGATTATCGCTCGTCGTTGCTTCAAATAAACAAATATTTTCTTTAAAAAATATAATGTACGATTTAGTTTGCGCTTACATATAAATTAGTTATTCCTTTGACGTAAAATAACCATTATGGCGCGATATAGACCGGCTGGAATGTCAGATGAAGATTCCGACAGTGATGATTATGGATTCTACGAAAAACCGGTAAGAAAATATCTTTACAACTATTATGCACAGATTTCATGCTTATAAACTCTTAAATTGTAAATATATTTTAGTTGCTTCTTATATGCTATGAAAGACGAATAGACCTTATGATAACTAAAAAAACAAATGATAACGTTTGAAGTAAAGGTAAGAGGTAACTAGATGCTGAAATAAATCTAATTTTAACGGACTTTTTCTTGTTTATTTTATGTTTTTATGTTCCTGACGGTTCGCCTGCTTTACAGCTACCATGGTCACGAGAGGACTGAAACGTTGGGAACGTGAAAACAAAATAAATGCGAAAAAACCCGTTAAAATTAGTTTTATTTAAATTCGCGTAAATATAACAAATCAATATGGTAACTACATGATTAATAATTACAGTACCTAATCTAATCACCTGATAATTAAAGGTGACAGGAGACTCAAATATTCCCATACTTAGCCTGGATGAGAGAAAAAAAATGTTTGATTTCATAGAAGATCTTATTTCATTTCAGCCAAAACCGCAGTATCAACCGCCACAGCAGAGTTCCAGGAAGAAAATGGAAATGGACTTGCAAGAAGCAATCATAAATGGTAACATGGGGCATGTTGAGGAAATTGTCACCTATGGTAAGTGATCTAATTGCCTATATAAAAATAATAAATAGCCAAGCCAGCTCTTTAGCGAGCAGTGACTGGACATGGGAATACCTTTAATACAAAGAAATAATGGCCATTGTTTACCAATGTAATATAATTTTTAAGGTGTCTTGAAAACTGGATAGTTCTCTAAGATTTGTAGAAAACTTCACCATATTTTTGTTAGCGAATATGACTAATTAATTCAGAATAATCATCAGTTGAATAAAAAACAAAAGTAAAAAGTAAAAAATTGTTCTAGAATTGTGTGTGTTAAAAATCCCTCTGTATTCTATACAAGGTAGGTATATCACAGCAGCTTTGAAAAGCAATGCCATGGTGTGTAGAATTTTCTTCAAGCTCATAATATTCCGAGTTCCACCACTTTGAGAGCCTACTAAATCTAGTTATATTGGTTAGATAGCTTTCCAACTCCTATAACTCACCTTTTTCTGAAGTTTTCTTGAAGTTTACTACTGGTCTGCTGTGATTCAGCTGATTACATGCAGCAATCTGCTGTAACTGAGACCTAAATAGTGGAAATATACTTTTCATAAGAACCTTATAACTTTTCAGAACTACACAACAGTGTGAACCTAAAACTGGATAGTGGATGGACTCCATTGATGCATGCCTGTTTCCACGCACAAGATAAGATAGTAAATTATCTGTTGGATCAGGGAGCTGACCCAAACTATCATGCTGGTAAGAATAAGGTCATAATGTACAAAAAAAAATATACTCCTTGAAATGGCCAACAGAAAGTGAATAGAGCATAACAATTACAAGATAGAAAAGCATGCTGCTGATGGAAGGCTGGTCTGGCAGTGACTATGATTACCTTTCCTCGACCTTTGAAAAGAACCCATACAAGATGTGTTACTTATTTTGGCATTTTGAAACATTGATTTACATATTATATTTAATTAATGGCAATCTTCTTTTTTAGACTCTCTGACACCCATAATGGCAGTATGTTCAAACAGCAGTGCTAGCAATGATGCAATTTACAATATTGTGTCAGATCTGATCAGCAAAGATGCTATATTGAATATTGGTGATAAGTATGGACAGACACCGCTCATGAGGGCGATTGGCAGTGGCAGAGTGTCTGTTGTTCAAAAGTTGCTAGATTTAAAAGTTAATATCGAAATGAGGGACCAGCAAGGATGGACAGTAAGTACATGTATATAATCTATTCAACATGTTAGACTAACTGTGACACCTCTTGAGGCCATTACATTAGTGTTATATACATGACTTCATAGATAAGCACAGTGGCTCAACTGATTGGATAGATTATTGTCTAGTCTGATAATGAAAGTAAGGAGCCTATTGTAACAGCTGCCTTATTCGCAATAATTATTGTATTATTTAATATTTTATAAGCATAATCAGAGAAATATATTTCTCCAGCACAATTAAGCCTACAGCCAACTTGATATACAAAAGTTTATTACAGGCTATATTCTGGGCAGCTCATCACAATCAGATAGAAATCCTAGAAATGCTCATAGCACAAGGTGCCAGACTGGCCGAAGTTGACAGATCCAACCGCAATCCGATGGACATTGCACTATCCCATAATTACGAGGACATTATTGTGATATTGAAGAAACACCTTAACATCAAAGATGAAGATGAGGAAGAAACCAGTTACATTTATAATCAAGTCACTTCATGGCATGATTTTTATCCAGGAATGAAGAAGGGAGAAAGGTGATAAGTTATAATTAAATATCATGTGACAAGTCGAGTAAGTCGAGTGAGTACTGTAATCTATTGCAAGGATGTTCTGTGCAAAGTAGATTTAAAAAAAATATAGCACACAAAGTGGGCTATTTGGACATCACTGATTCCAAAACAATTGTTTTTAGAATTCTTGTATGTGTGTCTGTTTATTTGAACATCATCAAAATTTCATTTTAACGGTGTTTTCACTAGCGGATAGTATCTGAAAAGGCTTAAATCATTACCTATTTGTTGTCGATTGCATAGAAAAAAAAATGCGGGCGGTGTGGTAAAAGCTTGGTATTATACTATAAACAATACAAAAAGAAAACTACTTTGATTTCAGGCCTACATACGTTAGTGAGATACCTCATCTCCTTTACGGTATGAACTGTGACAAGCTATCCCCAACCATTCTCAAAACTGGCATGGATTTGAGAACATTTTTATTGCTAGAAGAAGATGACATGATCAAATTGGGCATAGACATGCCATATGAAAGACAAAGACTGAGATATGGCCTGCACAACTTTCATAAGAGGGGGTGGAAATTGAATGCCGTGGCAGGTCTGTATGCACGGAGGGCACCGAGTTTTAGGTACGTGTTATATCCAATTGAGACCCCTTTTCAATGTAATTCCTTGGAATATTACTGATATTTTTTTTTCTAGCGTACTTGACTGTTTAACCGCACTGGGTTCTCATCTACAACAAGCATACATATTAGAAGCGACAATTCACTACACGCTGCGCGAATACAATAAAATTCAAAACCAAATAAAGTTTGAGCCCCCAGACTCACCGGTGCTAGAACGAATGCGGTTAGGGGCTAAGAAACTAATCACCAATATCAATAATGTTAGGGACGAAATGAAGAATATGAGGAAGATACTCAATAAGGTGATTAAAATTTTAATATATATATAATAGGGATTATTTTAAAAATATTTATACAAGTACAATAATACTTTAGTATCATATCTACTTGTGTAGATATATTTTAGATATATTTTTTTAAGAATATTTTCGAAATATCGTACATTCTCAAACGTATTCCTTATTCAAAAAGTAATAGCAATAGTGGGGAGTGAGTGAAGTCGTGATTTTTCTATTTCGCACGCGTCTTAACTTCTAGCGTTGACGTCATAGGTATGCCTGTAATATTATTCTATTTCATTATTCTTGAATAAATAAAGTTTGTATTTTATTTTTATTTGATGAAAATGGTTTCACAAACGTCGGGAACGTAAAATCAAAAAATAAACCGCGATAAAATCCTTAAAATTAGTTTTATTTCAAATGGTTTCTCTGTTTGTAATCATACGAATATAATTCAACATGAAACATTTAAGTCATACACTTTATTGCCAGATGCGTAGTGCTAGCTTAAAATTCCTTTTTTTTTTCATAAAATTGTATGTAGGTACCTACTCATTTCGTTGTCCCCTCTCCCAGAAAATATATTTATTAAAAGTTTCGTTTGTTACAGATCAGTAGTAATAACCCATATCCCGCAAATCTCATCAAGGAGAAATCTGCCAAAGATGTAGTATTAGGTTATATCACTGAAGCGGCCATTGTGTGCTCTCTAGGATTCTTAGTGTATCAAGCTAAAAGTTTGTTAACCTGTTTCGTGAAGAAATAAATGTTGATGTTGAAATGGCGTGTGAATACATTGTTAAGAACCTATTCTACTGAGAGGTCGCCTGCAGCAAAGGTATTTATAGATTTTCTTAGTAATAAATAGGAGCCATTTAAATTAGGAAAATGAAGCATTGCCACTTAGTGGATAGAGGCAATACGGGTCAATTCTTATAATCTCACAATTCAATAATGTTGGATCAGCTGAGTCGTTTTAAATAGACGCGGCGCTAGCTACAAACTTTTTAAAGTCTTAAAAAAACATGCTGGTCGCTCAGAAATACTTAAGATGTTGAGTTATGGAAACTACCAGCAGACGAATAATAACTATTCTGCATTCTCTGATGCATAATATATGAACATGGATAGAATATATTAGCATATTTAAGTACATTAAATGACGTCAGATCAGCTTTCAAGTTCATTAGATTATTTTATAAGACTACTATAACGGTGACATATAAGTTGCGGAACAATATTTTTTTTGGTAGCATCTACGTTTTAAGATGTATGGTACCCGCTGACTTCGTACACATAGTTCAGTTTATTTTATAATTATACATATCGAGAATTATCAATGGTGGATTCAGCCCATGAATAAAAAAAATGCCGTACGTCCTACGATAGTGCTTTCCTAAAGTTACAACTATCTACAGTCTAATTAATTGTACAGATTATCATCCTTTTAGCTACACTGTAATTGGGCAAAAATAACTTTGAAAGCGGCGGAATTAGGGCTCGTCAGTTAATATTGGCACGTTGCCTACCCAGTAAGAAATAGGCCGCGAACATATAGAATGTAACACGGTATTCTTACTCTCGGTATAATTAAGAATATCTTATACAAAATATGTGTATGAAAGGGGCCTTGTCGGACTAATTATGATTAAACATACACATTTGAAAACTTATTTCCGCCCAGTAACGATTACTGAAGTTTTTATGTCATAACGAATGCTCTAAGTTAAACCAGTCAAAGTCAAACCTCTATTTCGCGCAGAGAGTGAGCCTCGCTATTCAGCGTGGAAACGCGGCCAGCCTGCTGGGCACTTTTGGCATCGACGACGATGTGGAGGCATTTTTGTGTATATAATTTTATTTTATTTTTTAATGTCCTATTAATAAGTATTTTTTAGTTTTTTTTTTTGTTTTTCCATGTACATAACTATTGTATATAATTTATTAAAGGTCAAAGTTATGTAACAGAGATTGCTCCATATACCTACAGGTTGAATAGGGCATAGCCAATTCAATTTATCAATGGTAATAGCGATGAGAAACTAAATGAGTTATGCTGTCAGACGGCCGCGGCCTACTTCGTTTATTACATCCATTACTTAGGTCGTAACTCATACGTTCGGACGTACAAGCTGACGTCATCAGTGAATTGGTAAACTGAAAACTGAGTCGAGTCACCTTGTCGCTCGCATCCGTTGCATTTGGCAAGGGCGGTGAATACTAGCCGAGTTAATTAGATAGAACTCGTTCGTAATTGATTGCAACGCAGTTCCAGTTTGCCGTCATTATTCATAGGACGCATGGCCAGCTGGCCACCCATGCGAGCACATTGTTTAGTCCATACACATTAGTATTACATGTGAATACGTTCATGGTTTAATCATTGTTTGCACACATTAGTGTTTGTAGGTTTGTCATGCATATCTATTAGCCACTATAAAATGGTGTAAAATCGCTAGCAGATTAGAAAATGTAACTATCTACTTATCTCCTACAATACTGTGGTTTGTTGGGCGCCCAATGCCACAATAATAATTTATCAATTGTTATTCCTTTAATGTCAGCACCAATGCTTATAAAACGATCTTTCAATAAAACTTCTATCAAGTAGGTAAGTATGCTTACACAAATAAATATAGATAACAGTTAATATAAAACTAACATGCTATACCGTACCACAGAGCCACAGAGTAATGCTGTGTTACTCCTGTACATACCTACATCTCTCTTCCCCAGCCTCATTGCAGGAAAGGGCGTAACGATAATTTTGGGGCAAATTATCACTAGAAATGTCCAATGACGTTAGGTACTGTGGTAAATTTTATAACACTAAAAAGATACCTACATATACTTATGAATATTTTTTTCATTGAAAATAGAGCAAAATGGCAGTTCCTAAAAAATCTACCACCACTGCCGGTGTACCCTCATATGTCTATGGTATCCACCTATAAGAGCATCGGTACCTTCGTCTACCCAGTAATTTTAATTTTATTATAGGTATGAGACGAACGGAAAACATGTACTTACGTGTTATTTTGTGTGTGTACAGATGTCAGACGCATAAACAATGGAGTTTTCGTTCATTTGTAGCCCAAATAGTTACGCAATGAATTGTTGGGGCTGAGTCACCGTGCTACGTCCGGTGTACCGAAACGTGCCAGCCATAGGAACTACACTGGACTGTAATTTATATCAGTTTCCCTCATTTTAAACATAGTGCTAACACGTCTCCCGTTATTTGAGAAAGTTGTTCCATTTCGCTTTGGGCCAAAATTCTTCTGGTAATTTGATCGTCCACATAGTAATTACACAATGTAGGTACCTATCTACTAGTCTGTCAGCATACATACCTACCTATTAACGAAGTCTCTACTGGATGTAGAACAATATAGAGATAACACTCTCCATATCCAAGGGATGACTGGCTATAGCTATCTCTGGTTCTGTATTGAATGAGTCGAAGTCTGTAATTGGCTTTGACATTACAGACTTCTAGCTAATACGTTAGATTAGCTTGCTAGCTAATCTAACGTATTAGCTAGCAAGCTACGGGAAAAAATAAAAACATTGCGTTTTTATATTTTTATTGACATCTAAAACATTCGTAACAACTGTTTGTACTAAAATATAAATGTGTATGTATCATGTTAAAAGCTGTTAAGTAGGTATGTTGGTGTTTTAATCAAAGTGCTTGTTAACGCTGCTAAAATAGCAGGTAGTGTTAAGCAAAAATGGACTTCTGTACGTATAATATTATATAAGGGTAAGACACTATCAATCGTCGTTGTTTTCATAGCCTATTCGCCAATTAGCTGTTCATAAATTGAAGTAGGTACCAATTTGTACGTTTACTCCGTGAACACTTATTAAGCTCAGCTTTATTTTTTTAATATTTTCTTTTGATTGCTCTTAGATCTATCTATTAATCATTTAGGACACAATTTAATCTTCACCAAAATACACATCCAATTCAGAAACGAAATGCATTTTGCCTAATGATTGCACGAACACAACTCCTAACGATCACTGTGAAAGCGACATTCATCATGCAGTGCAGACAAGCCCCACAACGAAGGTTGGAATTTGCGAGTAAGCTAATTGACCGATTATGTGATTAAAGTGTTAATAATTTTCGAGATTCTCTATAAGATTCTAAATAAACATCGCCAATTGCTTCTCTTACATTTATAAAACGTAAATTAAAATAAATTATTAACAGTAGTATGGAATAGCTGTCCGGTGTGCCGGCGGCGCGCGGGCCGCACGCTCAGTGCTTCTGGATGGGGATGTTCCTGTCGGTGATGGCGAGCTGCGGCAGGGGCGCCTCCACGGTGAGCACGCCGTCTCGCGACAGCGACGACTTGATCGCCTCAGGGTTGGTTCCCTTCGGCAGCAGGAACTCCCTGTTGTACTCTCTGTACACAGACTTTGTGTCCGATTTCTCCTCGTGCTTGGCGTGGACCTGGAATACACGTCGCATCACTTTAATGTTTGAAATATAGAAATGTGTGTTTTGGCATCGCGTTTCGTCTACGGTGACCCCAATAAAAAACAAAATGCCGCGGGATCAGTGCACAAAAATGATTCTTCAACGTTGGCTTGGCATGCTGCCTGCTCTGAAGAGCTACAGCCAATATTTTTTACATTGTATACGTAAATAAACGCTTCATTATTTTGCAAATTTATCTTCATTAGACCTCGACAGTAAAATAACATTGACAGAGTGGCGCCGTGAATACTTGAACAACCTTAAATTACATTGCAATGTTCCCGCAATGTCATAGATTAGTCACCATGAACTCTACATTTAGTACAATTTGAGATATCTGGAACATTTTTGCGGTCAAAAGGACAACCAGCTAGCAATGAAAACGATATTCTATTTCTTGATCTGTTGTTCTCAGCAGTAAAGTCTAGGTGGTACCGGTCGTTAAATGTGTCCGTAGAGGTGATAACTCGGACTAAAATAAAACTGGGGAATTCAGGTACCTATGACGTCAGACTGAAACCGAACATTGTGCGTTAACCGCCACATTGCCAAATATTTATGGAAACGTATACCTACTGACTCGCTCGAGTTATAATGAGAATTCGATTGATCATGCCAATTGCATCATGCCAATAAATTTAGTTTTCCACGAATCATTATTAAGGAATTTATAACCATATTTTATTCAATTCTGTATTAAAATATACTGATGAAAGATTATTGTCTCTGTATATATTATGTAGATCGATATTTACTAAGAACCTGCCCGCTTCTTCTCAAGGCTATTATACAAGTACGTAATATTAGTTTTAGAGGGTAATTGTTACACCAATCCTTGCACAAGAATCGACGCTTCATAAGGAAACACAACTTACTGTTGAATGGCATTATATTGTTACATATCGACGATTCGACAGGTGCTAATAACTCCGCCCACGGAATATTAATCCCCATACATCAATCAAATCGATAAAATCAATAGTTATTAAGATGCATCATGTTACTGCGTATGCAAATGAGGATAGGCTTATAAGGAAACCAATATAAAAGGGGACAATTTGTCATCTGCAACCGAACAGACGCGCAGATGTTTCGAAAGCTAAGTATGGTAAGTAATGTAATATTTTGATGGAACATTGTATTAGGTATAGGACTCGAGTAGGTAGTATGTATAATGGTATCAGTAGATCTTTAGCTGGCTGAGCCTTCTTCATGTAGGTTAATTACACAACGTCATTTATCATTAGTTTGGAATCATTATGTTACTGCGCATTAAATCTATCGGCTCTTGTAATGGAATATGTACCTTTACAGATGCAGAGATTGTCATTTAGATTTTTAAATAGAAAACCCAAATAGGTAGGTGCTATGCATTAAGTGGATTGGGAGCCCATGATCGGCACTTGGAAAGCCGAGTCCGCGACCTGGACCTGGACTGATTAACAATGGGATAAAATAATTACGGTTTAGAACCATTACCAGCGACATCGAGTTTTGACAGCTTTCAAAAACTGTAAGTGCTATCAGGGACTTTAATGTCTACTGATCTTAAGGTCATTTTTGCATGACAGTAGGTACCTAGCTCCAGGATTCGTTACACAGTTAAGTCCCTAATAGTAATAATAATTATTATTGTGTGAATGCTCACCAATAATTTGTTGTCTACAGTCTTAACGACGATCTCTTCGGGGGTGTACTGGCTGACGTCGAAGCGCAGCTTGAGCGACTTGCCGTCGCCCTCGTCCTGGATCAGGGGCGAGTTGAGGCTGTCCCAGTGGCTGGGCTCCGCCAGCTGTCTGCTGTCGCTGTGTTGTGAAGATGTGGTTGAGCTGTGAATGGTAACAACATATTATTTTTGACTATTGATTGACGACCAGATTGATTGACGTATTTATTATTGACCCTGTTTTCAGGACCTGGGGTTCAAAATCCAGTACGGGTAAACTGTGTGATGAGCACGAATGTTTTTACCCGAGTCATGTATATTTAATATCTGTGTATAATGAATTTTATACTGGGATTGTCCCCAGTCTATTGTACGGTGCCTATAATACAAGTGTAGTGCTTAGCTTGGGACCGTACAGTTGGTGAGTTCGTCTGGCGACATTATATTTTGTTGTTAAAACACACAAATATATGTGGAAACACAAAGGAAATAGTTTCCTGTGCGTGTCATTCTCATTTCTAAATATATCTACCCTCAAACATGTGATTAAAATTATAGCCATGTGTTAAGAATGCCACATGAATAATTAACATGTCGTGGGAGTGTGTCAAGAAAAATGAATGTATGACTGTGTTAGTAAGTAGGTACCTACTTGAAGCGGGTACATGAGATAACCTTTCAAGTAATGCTATTGACGAACGTGTAGGCAGATGCTAAGTGCGAGATGGGTGCCGTCAGTATGACATAATTCTATACACAGATGACATTCTTAACCTCTGCAATTTTATAGAGTGCAACATTCAACGGATTAATGTTCTAAATATAGAGATGATGCGACTTGTTTATATTATTACCTATACTTATAATCAATGGACGATATCAATGTTCAGATGTGACTGTGTGTGTCCCTTTCGTGTAAGTATAACATTGAGCAGTGTTGTCTGAATATTCTAACAATACTGTGATCACCATAAACCGATGATCAAGTTGATTACAATGGTATTTATCGATTATATTACAATGACGCAGTAAAAGCAACATGCAGCAAAACAATGTAATTCCAATTCATATTTTCAATTCAATTAAAAGCTACTATTAAAACTAGACTTGGAAAAACGATAACCAACATGCGAAATACTATCACGCCAAGCGTAATAGGTACATACAAGGCTGCATGTGCATTTTATTAAATCGATGTTAGGTACTTATGTAATTAAGTACCTACCTAAGACCATCAAAGTGCAGACTTGTTGCAATTTTCAAAATTTCGTAGTACCATAAGTAATTATAAGCATTGGTTACTAAAGTTCTAATAATCCTCCATGCATTTGACCACCACGCATGGTCAGATGGAATGTCCAAATATGTAGCTACCTATTTATATTAATTCCAGCCGTCGATGTCAATGAATAAAGGTGTAAACTGATAGTCATATCCAGACCGCAAAAGATACAGCTATAATAGATCCCTATTGCAACTACAATACGAGTATAAGTTACTATATTCCAAAAATATATTCTGTAAGTAATTAGCTCTGCATTTCATATTGTAAACCTACTCGATATTATATTCATTGATAGATAACGGATTACCTCAACCGGAAAATAGCTTGGATTGTTTCCAATTTTACTTAGTAATTAGGAATTACAAGCACTAATTTTTCGGTAAATGTAGGTGCCTACATATAAGCTATGCTTCGCTGCAGGTAAGTACTTAGTACTTAGATTAATTCGTTCTTTAGATATATTTTATGTTGGCGTCAAACCAGCACTCGGCAAACCAGCACTCAAGACTTAAGAACTTAGCCGTACATATCTTTGGAATTCGTACCAACACGACGCTGCGCTTCTTATACCGTCATGTACGAACTTATGTAGGTACCTACTCATGATTAGAAATCATAAGGGCCTTGCAGGTATTGAGGGAGGGGTTGTTAACTTCACAGTTTACAAATATTTGCTTACTTATTTTGCGGGCATTATACCTTAAAACTTATATAATATTGGGCGATTTGGTTTGCCAATCGTGGAGTTTCTGTCTATTTCTAAGGCCACAAAATATGAATCCAAGGTATTATGATAAAATACCACAAACTAGTACCGCACAATAGATTGCATCTCTGGGCGCGTGTCTTATAAACATTTGATTGCGTTCGTGACTCCTCACTTTGCAACTAATTCGACGTGAGGTAAGGGTGCTTGGTACGAGTTTTGACGAGAAATACCGATCGAGTGATCAGTGGCGTAGCTATGTAACTAAGGGACCCGGGGCCAAAAAGAAACATTAAAGGTGAAAGACTACTTCATCAGCTCTTTTATCACCTCCTGCAGGGCATAATAAAGCAAAGCTAGTTACTACTAAGTAGGAATTATGTGTAACGCAGCAGATAACATTTAATCGTAGGTACTTCCTAGTAATTATTATAGGTACCTACCTACCTAAATGTTGAAAGTCGAAAATTCTTTAACTAGGACATTATAATATAAATTTTTCGAACGTTGTTCATGGAAGACAAGGGGCCCCCTTGAGCTTGAGGGCTCCGGTGCGCTGCTCTGCTTAGCCCTACCGCACCTTCGCCACTGCGACTGATCTAATTTCCCATTATTTTCATAACGGCACCCCTAGCGAACAAGCTTTACTGGCAAATGTAAAATGATGAAAAAATTTAGTCACTCGATCGTTATTCCATCACGGAGGTCACGAGATGGCATAAACCATAAACATTCGGGCGAACATCGAGCTAATTGACAGCGCTCGGGCGAAGCAACACAAATGTGTGCCCTGCGTGAAACATGCACTAACCGAGCGAGCAGGACCTCAGTCAATCAATATTTGAATATTGATTGACCGAATAGTTACGTTCAAAACTCATACGAAGAGCCCTGAAAAGTCTGCAAACAGAATCGATTCATAATCGAACAGCAACCGCAAAGTAACTGTCACCTTTAACAGATATTGTATGGGATATCTGTCAAAAGTGACAGTTACTATGCGGATTTGAAGTCGATGATCGCGGTTCTGATGTCACGCCCGTATTATCCGCAGAAGGTCACTTGAAATGGAAGGTCACTGTCAATAACATGAGCTCATCGATATTAGAGTGGACACTTATTACCAATGTAATTTGGTGATGAATTGAGTAAATAGCTATACAGCAAATTATATTTTACGATCCAGTGTCTGGTTGTCGGGATAATAACTTAGAACACGGGCCTAGTCTCAATAGAAAAGGCCAAAAAGTAAAGAAGAAAAAAACTTACAACACTTGATAAGATCCTAAACTGACCTACCTATACTTTTAAATTCGATGAAATGAATGGGTCACACTATTACATACTAAAAAAAATTACTTACGCGCCAATCAATACGAAGTATTAAAAAAACAAATAAATGTTTTTTTTTATAATCTGACTTATTGTGGGGCAGAGGATTTAAAGCCTTTTAGTCACATCACATATCCTAATAAGCTTAAAAAAATAGGTATTAACCTGTTATTGATACCTATCGATGCGATTAATGTTTTTTAGGGCTTCATTCAAGTTTTTAGATCAATAGCTGGAAATCCGTGCTATTTTTACCACAAACGAGTGGTATCGCGAGACGGGCATGCCTGGCGATGGCGGTAAGGTTCGTCGGGCATATCTGCGCGTGTATTTCCAGCGATTCCCGGTTACTACCTATGCACCTGCATTTAAATTTACTTTCTAAGTGTTCCGTTCGGCCTTGGTGATACGAGTACCTACTTAATGTATTTTGCCGTGGGCGTTTCCCTTAGCTGCAAATATTGCACGTACCAATCTAACACTGCATCAAATCCTAACCTTATTTCTAACGTTGTGCAGAATACTTAGTAGGTTGCATCTAGAATTTTAGGTATGTTTTAAAATGGGGATTAGAATTAATAACATATGTCTCCATAAAAATATCAAACGCAATAGTTTGAACACAATTATCTAAGTATGAATTCGCTATACCTAGGTACTAAATTATTACGCTGCGATCCGCATTTATGTATGAAATCAAAAATGACATGCCATCTATATTACGATGTGCTATACATGTTGAATGATAATGTCGTAAATAAACAATATCACCAAGGTCAGTATTGCGTAGTAACAGTCGGGTGTACAACCAAAGTTAATAAATGTGTGTGTGAGGATACATAGAATAATATAATTATCGGAACTATGCGTATATATACTTAGGTAAACATATATAATGCATGCATCCATAGCTCTACGTGATTTTAATAAATGTATATGCCGTGCATAATAAAAATAATACTCTGTGATTACACATATACAAATATTGTTGTAATTTTACCTCTCCGACGACTTGGTTACTCCTCCAGAGGAAACAGATTCAAAATTGTAAGACATGCAAAAAGCAATAATATCTTGTTAGTTTTAAACTCAAATCTATTCCATTTTATTCAATTCTAGCCATAAGTAGGTATTGATGGACAATATGTAAATACTGTTAACAAATAACATAATAATATAATTGTCATCATAGTAGGTATAAAAGCATTGAAAAAACATGGAATTAACTACACAAATCCACCCATCACTACCTTTGAAATTTGAATTTGGAACATCAAAATATTAACATTTTACGATTTAAGAAAAATGAGGGCGATATTCATGAGGGTATCTATAAATAAGTATATTATCTATGTCCATAAAAACGAACTACGAATAGGTTGGACTGATTTGGAGAAGTGGGGGAAGAAATAATATGTAATTTATTACAGTAATTAAGATTATAGTGGACTAGTAGGTATTAGGGTCAAGATACGATTAAAATATTATAGAAATTTATCATGATAAAAGTTTTATTGATGGATGAAATTATTATAGATACATATATACTTAAGTCATATAAAATTGAAGTAATAAAGATATAAAGACTAGCAGGTAAATAAAATGTGATAATAATGTATGTAGGTATTGTATAAGCACAATGTAGACATTGCAAACATAACGAGAATGACGTCAATGTCTCGACAAACGGCCAACCACAAAAGTGAAAAATTGTCTCGTAACTTTTATCAGTACTCTAAATAGGTAGTTTTTATTCGGAGCTGCCCAGACCAAATAAGTCCAAACACTTCTTGTCGGACGCCCACATAGAGTGATTGTTGCCTTAGATATGCAGCATGGGCGGACCAGTCAGCTAAAGCCCACACTTTGATAATTGAGTAAGAGCCTAAAAATATTAGTGACGGTGTGTTATTGAAATCATGTCGTTGTTTATTTTGCTCGTTATATGTCTTGAACAAATCGAATTGCTTCATAGCGCCACCACCTACACACGTTCGATGTAAATTAACGTTGACGAGTCCTACGCAGTTGAACTGCCGATCGAAGGTTGCTATTGCAACATCAGTTCTACGGCTGAAACTGCATGAACCCGCTCCAAGTGGGTCATGCTGTAAACATAACTTTAATAAGTTTGCGCCAAGAAACCTATATTATTACCAGTCTTGTTGATAAAACAATCGTAAACCTGTTTTGGCGATGGCGTGCATGCAAGAGTTCTCATTTAATCCATTGTACCTATGATATATAACCAAAGCGCGGCAATTTTAAATATTATATCTACTCGTATAAGTAGATAGCTGTCAAGTTGTCGCAATTAAATCGTCACGAATGTGTGTGATACACGTGTTCGGCTGCACTTTGAAATTTGCGAGTTCCGTGTTCCACACACCGCCCGGCATTTAATCGAATGTACAAATCAGATCTTAGCTGGCGAACATGAAGTCGTTTTGTTCTATGTTAGACGGTGTACATAAGTACATTAGGTATGTTTACAATTTCACGCGTTCCTATGTTTTAGCAACAAAATTCGCTCATTCAGAGGCGGCGCAACCGGCGCTATTTCTATTTATGACATCATACCGCGTCGGGCTTACGTATCGCTGCACGCTTTAAATGGAGGTGACTGAGATGTCTGCAGTTGATGCCGTTCCGAACAGTGGTCCCGAATAAAGCCTTTTGAATACTTTCTTGGAGCCGCCGAAACCGGCGAGGTGGGCGACTGGCTTGCGAAACCAAACTCATTAATTCGAGATTCCCTTTAAGGAGAGGCCGGCTACGTAACTGTTACGAACAGAATAATAATATGGCGATACGACGACTAAGTTTATTCACCCGTCCGATACCTTTGCATGCTTTGAAATTATATAGGTAAATTACAGGCATCAATCTTTGGAAAATATATCTCTTAAACTACCTACTTCAACAGTTGTTCATACATTTGAAGTTTACACGTAACAGTATTGACATAAATTAAATAAATACCTAGTTGTGCTCTTGAAGAAGTTGTTGCTTTCTCTGTTCATGAGTTCTGATCTGAATTTGCTCATTTCTTCTTCCATTTTGCGCATTTCAGCGTCGAATCTCTCCCTGATGCTGGAGAACTCGGTATCGATGACAGAAAAGTCACCAAGCTTGATGGGGATATTCCTCTTTAGACCACTGTCAGCCATTTTCACGATGTGTTTAATGTGGTAATCGTCGAAACTAAACAAACACTGAAAACGTTCTTGTGTAAACACGTATCACAGTGTAGCTACGCACTCGACGGCTGACAAGGCAGGACTGATCATTAGTCGTCGACTCGGCGCCAGGGGGCCTGCGCACAGTTTTAAATAGCCTCACGTTCGAACGCCGTCGCAGACTCATTCGGCGTCACTCGGCCCACACTATGCTTCTCGCTCATTCCACGTCTGCTAGTGTGGCTCACTCGATCATCTTCGCCATGATGCAAACACGACGTCGACAAGGTGGCGGCAACAGAATGTTAATGATGAATCATTTCTTCTTGATCCGTCTCTGCTGTTTAAGGCGATCAACATCATACCTAATTACAAGCATCTTATTCATTGAAATATTTTCGAGGTTTGTATTCGTCATTTCGAAGAAATGGCTTGTTTGCAATGAGAAAACATGTTGATCTATGAATATGACGATAAAATGGGCGGTCAACTTGGCTCATGACGTTATAATTGACGTAGCAGCGAATTTTAGCTGAAACTGATCTAATTCCAAGCCAAGGGCAGCAGTCAGAAGGTTTTAAACAATATAAATAAAAGTCCGTTTAGGGTTACAAGTGTTACAAAAGCATGCAGAGACCTTGAAGCTCATGACTCACGAGTTTGACATGCATTAAGACAAAAATATCCAATTATGTCCCCGTTTACAAGTAGGCGTGTAAGTATGAATATTTTGGACTCTGGTATCTGTATTCAATACAAATAGAAGGAAGCATTCATTACTCATGTTTCTACTCCCACATTATATCAATCGTTGAATGAAAATTTCAAGGAAATCGTTCGCAACTAAAATAGCTCTGTAATTCAATTAAGCTTACTGTAACAGCAAATTTAAGTGCTTAGTGAATAAAATTCCGTAACTGTAAAAATGTTTTAAATGCAGGTACTAAAGTTATATTTACTAACTTATGCAACTTTACATGTAGGTAGGCGTTTCATTTTTCAAGATAGTTAGAGTTCATGATCCTAGTTGCGATCCTTCCTATCATAGATAAAATGGATATAAAAAAATCTCTGTATGGGCAATAATCGCCGATCCAAATGTTCCACATAAAAATAGTTTGTTCACAAATCCCCGAATTCGAATCGATACTTTATTTTATCGATAGAGGTACTTATCACGTGCGCAGCACCTGGTTCCTTTAAAAATTATAAACACCGCAAGTCATCTCTCCCCTTAAAGCTTTTACCCCACACTTAATGGCCCGTATATTAATGTCGACAGCTCTTTTAACCACAGGAAACAACTGCGATAGGTATCTACCCACCTTCCTATAAAAGGAAGATAAACAAGGCATTCAGATTATTTTTGGATAAAGTTGGTTTCGCCCATCTCCTCCCATCAGCTCAGCACGTCAAGTGCGAGCTAACTGTATACTTTATAGTCTACCGTACTTAGACATTTTGTATGGAGAATTGAAAAGCGCCTCAAGCGGACGATATTTAAAACTTTCAATTCTCCATACAAAATGTCTAAATACGGTAGACTATAAAGTATACGGTTAGCTTAGGAATAATCTCGCACTTGAAGTACAGCACTTAAACGAGTACCTAGGTGCATACTTAGTAGGTGGTGCGTATGTACTGTGATCTACCTGTGTAATACCTAGGTAAAAGGTTTATGTAACTGAGGAAAACATTACTTGGGAAAATAAGGGCATCTGTTTAATATAAACGCACAGTTTCATCATAATATCCTCCGCACCTACCTTATTATGATAGCAAAGGGGAAGTCTATACATATTTCTACTTTAGGTAAGCATCTTGTTACCTACTAGATCACTTATTAGCCCCTTAAGACTAATGGCTAGGGTGTAGCTTGGGACTGAACCCGGAACCTTTGGGTTACGAATGCGGCCCGCTAACTAAGCACTAGGCTATTGACGCTTCAAATTAGGTGGATTGGTAAGCGAGACTTTCGGTGTACATTGTAACTTGTAAATTTTCATGGTCTGATTGAACAGTCGTTAAACTTTTGAAGGTTAAACTGCCAAGCAGCGCCAGTCAGTGCCACGACCCGGCCAAATTAAACCTAGGCTACATACCTAGGACAGCTCATTATATGTCTAGACTCGACATTACGCCCGTGCCCATTCATTAACGTTACACACCTACCCTATTTATTGCCTTAGATGCTTTTAAAGCATCGTTGTACCCACGTTCCATCCCAGAACATTATTTATTATTATAAACCAACTGTAAACATCGTTAATCTGGCAAGACACGCATCAAAATCCCGAGGATAATTTATGAATAGCCAAAAAGATTAACAGAAGTCATTCGCACAAATTATTTATGTGCTCCAAATTAAAATGATGTCGTTTTTGTTAGAAACAAAGAAGGATTCAGAAATGCTTACGTCATTTTACTGTGCGGTCATTAATTAAAAATAGTTGGTCATAAGGTTGGTAAACATATTTATTAAAAGTGCTCCATGAACGACGAATAATTCAGTTTTGTCCTGAGATAGGTACCTACTTGGGTAGGTAGGGTGTTTTCATGGTGAATCAAAACAAATCAATGATTATTTCAGTAGGTAGATATGTTAATTCTGTAACTACATCGCTAGGTAGGAATTTTTGAATGCTGCTTTAGCTGGTTATAACATTATTTAGAAATGTGGCGACTTACTAGCAAACCCTAACAACGTGCCAACTATCTGCTATTCTAGTGCTGTGAAGCTGTTCGGGTCGGAATGTTGATGGAAGCGATAAACTAAGGGGTCATTCACGTCACAACCTGTGTTGACTGGAACGTCTATCGACCAAAAATTCAACACCTAGTCTTTTTGGTCACAGAAAAATAATACTGTCAATTCCTAAGATAAGTTCGGAAGGCAATTACGTTGACGAAATTTTAATAAGATCGGGTGAATGACCACGCCGATTAGGGACACCGCGAGACAAGAGTGTGACGTCACCGAAGCTGCTATCGTTTCACAACTAGCTTTATAAGGTATGCCAATGGATACCACTACATAGTTATTTGTTATACTTACCGAACGACTTATATTGGTGTGACATTCCGATACGGTAGTTTTGCGACGACCCGATTTAATAACTGGTTATGAATACTTAGGTACTTCTTAATACAAAACATTTTATTTCCTAGGTATCTACATACTAGAAAATAAATAGATTTACACAAATAAGTCTTACCTCAGTATCTAATCAAAATTTTTTTTTAAGGGACTGACTTAAATATTTTTTTCTTGTCCATTCTTTTTAATTGTGACGAAACTAAGACCAAGGTTAGCTGGTGTTTGTCACTTCATGCTATGGATGGCAGGTGGGAAGCAGAGCGGAAAGGAGCATGGTAGGTAAGGTGACAAGCCGGCTGTCGCCTTCCGCATTTTTCCCGAGAGACTTCTTTCGTTAAATCGATATGTCCGTATAATATCACATGCTCATGGTCACGGTTCACGGCACCATGTGAGGTGCATTCGGCCAGTCAATATTTATCGAATTGAAGCCTTATTTAGAAGGTACTTACTAGCTGTGCCCCGCGACTTTGCACGCATTGACATTAAATGAACCGGGCTGTAAACTATAGCCGTGCGTAGTTTAATCAAAATTTGTCAAGTAGTTTCCCCGAGAGGCGCGTTCTAATGAAAAGATAATTAAAAAAAAAACAAAAGGTAGGTCAATTCCAACAATTTTCGGTTTATCGAAAATTAAGTGCCCTGCTACCTGTGTACGTACGAGGATTACTTTTTCCCAAATTATTAAATATACCTACACAATATAGACACAGCCAAATACTTATACTTATCATCTGATTTGAAAATTGTGCAAGTGTATGACCCGACTGCTTATCTATCTCTTTCCAGCATCTTGACAACCCGACCATCTGACCATCCGTCCAACCAAGAGAACCAATATTTCAGTAATTAATTACTGTAATTACAGCTTGTATGCAATTAGTTTAAAAAAAATACGTAAGTACCTACCATAAATAGGCATCTACACTATATACTTGTGATTAAAATATACCAAGATACACCTACCTATATACATAGCATGATCTGATGCCATGCAAATTGCATGACATCAGCCTATAGTCAATCACGAATTAAAGCGGGCTGCTCGCGAATAAATTGCTTCCCATAGTACATGCTGTAGGCACACAATAACATTATCATAATTTCATTGAGCACCCACATTATGTACAGGTGCTGTCCAGCAGGGTTATTATAAATCATTCGGAATCGACATCGGAAACAGATTTGAAACTTTCCGATGTTGGTGTCGCTCCCGACGTGCTTTCCGACGGAGACTTTTTGAAAAAACGATTTGGTAATGTCATCAAGATAAGTACCTACATCAAATATAATCAAATTCGGAAATTTTAATAGCTCTTTGACAAAATTACGGTGTTGCCTGGTCTAAAAATACGGTAAATGGTGGAAAATTACGGCAGACCAGTGTTGCTTATTTTTCTCCAAAATGATACAATAAAAATACCCATGCAGTGCGGATTCGTAAGGTAAAAAAAAAGGTCATTCTGCTGCTTCTTCCAAACTGAAGCAGCAGAATGACGTTTTTTCATATCGACCACAATGTCATACCGGGTGTCGATGGGTTCGGGTTCGGGGGTCGATACTGGGTACCAATGTCGTAATGGGTAGATCTACCGTAATTACGGCATGGTTGGAGACACTGCGCGATAGGCTCGAGCCACGATTTTTTTTATGTTTCGGCCATACACCTTGTGCGGGTTAACAGCGATGTAAGCCCTCGGTGGGCGAGACACGGCCAATTATGTACCTACGAAGGTCTTGTGTGACGCAAATATGATACAGTTACTCACACACACTACCCTCGTAAGTGAGGTAATGCCCATAGGCGGATAAAGGAGTCATTTCCCTATTACTTAGTGATTCTGTTATATTTATTACGATGTTATGAGCTCGTGCTCCTACAGTATTAGACTATGTGCAAAGTTATATAAAAGCCTAAAAAGTGATAATTAGGTAGGTACCTACCGCGGTAGATTTTGTTCGCGACTAAATCAACTTCCCTGGTCAGCTTAATCATCCCCCAGTGGCCAAATTATTGCACGTTGTTCACCCAGATGAACGAGCTGATATAAAATAGTGTCCGTTGTTTCCTTGAGATTTATATTACCTAGGATAGCATGAGCAAAAGTAGATATTTTTTTTCTCTTCCAGAGAATATATTTTTACTGTCGTGGTAGGAAGTACCACAAAGTCCCTACTCTGTGGTGTAACCATAATCTATCTACCTACCCACTTATTAATTAAGTACGTCCTACCTAAAATTAGGCCTTTTTAACCGACTTAAAATAGGTGGATATTCTCAATTCGATTGTATATTGTTTATGTTTGTTACCTCCGAACTCCGTCATTTATGAACCGATTTGGATTTTTTTTTATTGTACCCATTTTTTTTTTCAAATAAAACATCGTCCGAAGGTGACATTATTTTCGATACTTATAGATTTATCCCGGAAAATTGATGTAGGTACCGATTTCGGCAACAAAACTAAAGACCACGCGTACGAAGTAGATGACTACTGTGCCCTACAAGTTTGTAGTCATAGGTTGGTAAGATTAAACCTGTGTAGATCTACTGACTACCTTTATGGAAATAGAAGATCGGGGACTTTTCATTGTTTAAATGTTACAGGCGTAGCAAAACGATTGCGCTTTAGAGCAAAGTAATGCCACCATACCACCATTGATGGTATGGCAATACTTTTGATGGATGACCTTAAGGTCATTGGTATGGCAATAGGTGGGTACTAGGGCCGTCAGTCGTCCTCAATTGCATCATGATTTGGCTGCCTGTAAATACTTGATGAAGATTAATTGTTAGCGTACATATTTGCACGCTCGTATAAACCACGTTTTCATTAGACATTGGGAGTTGGTTCGGGTTATTTTTAGAAATTAACATCACTCCAATGATGCTCGCTGAAAGTTGGAGCGTTAAATAAAACGTTCAAGTTATTACCTCCGTAAGTAAGCAGGTATATATGTCAATCTAACAGTGCTTGGCAATATTGTACGGAATTAATGTCGATGACAGAAAGTAAATTACTTAGAGCAGTAGGTAAGTACTCGATTGTGTGAGGGAAAAACGGAATAACGAAAATGTCACCAGCGACATGATCGCACATTCAAACACTTTTCTTTCCCATATATCTTCCAGAGACAAGATCGTGCGAGACAACGAATAGAAGATATAGAAGCCCTAAAGATGTGCTGGAGAAGAATGAGTAATACCTACTTATAAATAATAATAATATATTCATAATATCGCCAGACGAACACACCAACTATACGGTCCCACACACGTCCCACACTAGGCAACCCTTGTATTATGACTTATGGCGAACTCAGTATATAATACTTATATAGATATTAAACATCCATGACTAGGGTACAAACATTAGTGCTCATCACACAAAGATTGTCCCTACCAGGATTTGAACCCGGGACCCTCGGCACAGAAAGCAGGAGCACTACCAACTGTGCTAATCAGGTTGTATAAACTTACTAGCTTAGGGTATCGTGAACGGAGTTCCGTAACAATGATTCTAAGAACTTGGCATTGCATTCTATTGGCTACAGTCAAAACTCGCATGCCTGTGACCAAGGACATTGAAAAATGGCGAAACATCGTTAGGCTAGCCATCCTGCCACTGATAGCTCAACATGTCGATCACAACTGCTCCGTAAAAAGGTTGACGACAAAGCCTTATAGGTCTGCCTCCGAGTCTCATAATAACGTATGCGCAAGCGATGTGTGCGCAAGCATTCCATTGCCCCCCCCCCCCCCCCCCCCCCCTACAAGGCGGGAGAAGAACCAACGTGAGATTCTAGTCGGTAGGAGTTCGACATAACCTCATTGCCACCCCCGGGGCTTGCAGGTAGTCATGAGGTTTTCTCCACTCAAAAGAAGGTCCCATCACACAAGTAATGACACTTCCGAAATCAACAATAAAGATCTTTCATCATTGGATTGGATTATTTATCAGACTTTGAGACATTAGTAGGTACCTTTTTATTAGAGGTACATCTGTAGCAGAAAAGATACTTATAGGTCGCATCAAATAAAATGAGCAAAGATGGCAACTCTGCGCATGCTACCTGTGCAGAGCCGCCATCTTTGCTCATTTTATTTGATGCGACCTATAAGTACCAAATTATCATTATTTACTAGCACAGTAGCGTATTAAGAATTTTGTTACGTAATCATGTGTTTTATCCCGCCATTTCCTCGTGGGAAATCCCTTTGGAACTGTGCAGGACAACATACATACTTTTTTTTATTTATAACTCGGGTCACATTATTGTAACTATTTTTTTTTCTGCCCCAGAGCTCGTTAGCAACATATAAACCAAGTGTGGGCTGTATATAAAGCCAGGTGTTATTATGAGTAACTTATCTAATTTGCTTGCATCTTAGTTAGCGTACCTACTATATAAGGATATAGTTATCATTATGTAGGTGTGACATTGGTTAAATGGTATCCAACACCCACACATTGTCCAACTGTAATTCATATACTTATCTACTCGCAGAGATTTCTGGGACCAGCAAATAAAAAAAATCATTTTTTTTTATAAATTGTAAAAGAACAATGTTTTTCACTATTAACATGCAACTGCTATGCTATTTCAATCAGAAAACAACTGCTTATCGCCATCTACGATGTTGATAAGGACTTAGTTCACATACATATTTGATAAAGTAGCATATAAAGTGCTGTTAGGTATTAAGAATAATAGGTTATAGGTTTCATCATATACCGAGAAACCAGTAAATGGCAAACCAGTTTTAAAACGGGTAGACTACATAATGTTAAGTTGAATATTGTAATAAAATCATACAATATTGAAGAATACATATATTTATTATTTCTTACAGGATACAAAACAACTAAGATAAAGATATAACATACATTTTGCATACAACATTAATTTTCTGTCAAGACCCAATTGTTGGAAGGACCTTTGATGTAGTACATTAAAAAGCAATGTTGGTCCCGTTCAAGTCAAAATGAAATGTTCAAATGCAATAGAATTGTGCGATAGAAGGCTTAATATTATCCTCAAACCATCTGTGTAGTGTGCTAGTTAAAAATTAAGTGTGGATGAATACTATTTTACAAACTAAACATAATAAAACTAATTGTTTGTGCTAACACACTTCTTTCACATTATCCAAGAGTTTTACATATCAAAAATAATTATATATAGGTATTTTGGGATGCCCCTCACCCTAAGGCCCAACCAAGAAGGTAACTTCTATTTTTACAAATTATCCACCATTTTTTTTTAAAGGCGGCCAACAGTGCATTTTATTCAAATGCAAGTGTTACATGGATACTCTAAAGTTGGATGAACACTCATTAGCAGCATAATGTGAAAGAAGCTCCTTACATAGTTTATACATAGTGCTAATACAAACTGGCATTCAATATACTTGATCTAACCTAATATATTAATTTTGCAACATTTATCACATCAGACCAAATCCTCAGTGAATTCAGAATGTAATTATCAGTACTTTTATATCGTCCTGGTTATTTTAAATAAGCTCTGCAACATTATAATAACCAATGAAAGGCTGTAGCATACATACATGAATTTTACATACCGCATAGTACATAACAATTTTTCCACATAAGTCCATATCCAGTTTTATCCGTGATCATAGCATGTATATAAATTTGATAAATACTATACTTTTATGTGTGGAGTGTAAAAGAATAATGCCATCAAATCCGGTAGCAGAAAAACACATTACATATACTACAACCTTAATACTACCTCATCACATACATAATATAGTGATTCTGTACATTATAATAATTGGCCACTCTTATACATTTTAAAACTGCTACAAAATTACAAATTGATTTTAGGGTTGTAATAGTAATTTGTAGACAAAAGTCTATTAATGTGAATTACATTCACATAATTTATTTATTTATTCTAGCGTGTATACCTAATAACAGTTTCTATAGAATTTATAATAAAGTTATCAAAACAGTATGTAGTATCATAATTAGGAATTTTATGTGCGTTTATAGTTATTGTACAGCTTTGAGTAAAAAATATAGATTTGCTTATACTGTTCAGTCGTATTTTGGTCTTATAATTTCACGTCTTCGCATAGAGCAGCGTATAGGTAAGTATCCACATCCTTAAACATTGTTTTACAATTGGTCCACCAGATGATTATCGCCCTGAATTGGTTGGAGCCTCGGTGACCGGTGGACTGTTGTTAGAGCTGCTGGCCGAGCCGGATGTAGCCCACACAATAATAATGATAAGTAGGACTGCCCCTATAGCACCAATTATCAACATCATCTTTAAATTTTGCCACCAGTACTTCCGCTTGAGCTTCCCCGCCTGCTGCTCGAACTGCGCTGCTCCGTGCTGCAAAGCATCCGCCCGGTTGTCTAGCTCCGACAACTTTTGGTCCCTCTCCAAAACTTTCTCGACGTTGACGCGCATAATGCCAACAACTTCGTCGACTTGAGCTTGAGTCTGTGCCAATCGTTTGTCACTTACTCGAGGTGCTGAACTTCCTCCTTGGTCTTCCATTTTAAAGTTGATTGTATGATTTCTTGGTACACAGGCTTAATAGAATAAATACTGAAAATTACCAATTTCTTTTAGTCAGTCACGTACGTAAATATGGCGAAGGCACGGCGATTGGCAAATGATTTTTTTAATTGTCAGTCAGTCAGTATGACACATCACATCAATGACGTCATGTCAAAGTCGGAGGACTCAAAGATAACCTATGTGCCTGTATAGCGAATAGTAAATAAGTAATATTTAAATCTAGCCAATCAAGATAGTTCTTCGTTTCTTCTTTTTTTAAGGTTGGCAACTTGGCAATAAGCTACTAAGTAGAGCCACTCGTGCCAGTGTCGAGTTATTTTTAATAATTGTTATTCTTCTTGTTCTTCTTCTTTTACGAAATGAAATGCGATGAAATAAAATGGATATGAATATGGCCTCACCCACAGCTTAGCGGGTATTTTGCCAGTGTCAAGTAATTGATAGCAATAAAACATTAAATAAATACACATTATAAATAATTATTAAAATTATAATAACCCCTGACGATAAGGACGATGTCAATGACTACGATGATGATGAAATTAATCCCCTACCCCTATTGGTAAAACTGAGGATCCCTTACTAAACATTTAGTGGACAACTTGGGAGAAATTGAAAATTCAAGTTATACTATTTTATTTCAATTTCCTTGATTCGTGAACGTTTATAAAATATCCCACTAATATTATTTATCAAAGAAACATGTTTTTTTTTATTAAAACAAAGTTGACAATTTCACGGTTCAACTTACCGTCAAAAAGTCCCATGGAATGTTATGGCAAAGACATAATCATGTTATTTTTTTTAAGTAATGTACCTAGTCATACCCATAATGTTTCTACGCATTCACTTATGAAGAGGAAATCCCAGGCTACATCGGTGCCTCATCTGAAGTAAGATGCATGATAATATCGTAAAAATCCGATAGCCGGGATTTGAATTAAAAAGAAAAGATCTTTGTCTATGAAAGACGTAGATGTGTTATATGCATAGATAAGAATAGTGGGAAACTCTTTCGATTAGGTAGCTTCAGATTTCTTTTTGGTCAGTATTGTTCTCACTCTCAGTCTATCTATATTTACTCTATGATTTTTTCTCTGTGTGCCGTACAGACAAATTGGTTTTTCTCAGTTTTAGACCCGGTGTTTTAGTAGTTTTTTTGCTAATCTAGTGAATAAAGATAACAAAATGGTAAGCGTTTATGTATTATTTTCATCACTGTCTACGTTTTGTCATATACTAATTGTGAATTATTGAGAGATGTCGTGAATAATCTGATAAATTCCGAACCGCTGTTCATGTTGCACGTGTGTCATGATCACATGAATTTTTTCGTTTAGGTGTCTCTAAACCCGATCAGAATTTTGAAAAATGACGCCGAAGAAGATAAAGCCGAAATGGCTCGCATGTCGAGCTTCATCGGTGCCATCGCTGTTGGAGACTTAGTGAAAAGTACTTTGGGACCCAAGGGCATGGATAAAATTTTAATTTCCAGCGGCAGAAACGCAGGGCAGGTATGTCTATAGATTTTATTTACAACTTAACATATTTTCGTATATAACTTATAACTATAACTTTTACTATCTATCGTTCCTAAATAGGTACTCCAAATTCTGTACAGACTTATTGTTCCTATGTGTAAGTTTTGTGTTATTTAATAATCTACAGGTCGAAGTAACAAATGACGGTGCAACTATATTGAAATCAATTGGAATTGATAATCCAGCTGCTAAAATCTTGGTGGATATGGCAAAAGTTCAAGATGAAGAAGTTGGTGATGGTACCACATCAGTTACTGTTTTAGGTATGTTCCATCAAACAGTCACAATATAATTAATATTCTTGCTGGCTCTTCTCAGTTACACCAATTATCCAATCTGGTAAAAACTGATTTTCCCTGAGTACTTTATGGCATACATGAAAAATAAAAAATATATTTTAAAATCATGACTTTTCAGCTGCTGAGTTACTTCGTGAAGCAGAAAAACTCATTGAACAGAAACTGCACCCACAGACCATTATAGCCGGATGGCGAATTGCTGTAGATGCAGCTAGGCAAGCTCTTGCTGATGTTAGTTTTGACCATGAGAAGAACTTCAATGAGCCTGCTTTCAGGGTTGACTTGGAAAACATTGCTCGCACTACATTGAGCTCCAAGATTCTTTCTAACCATAAAGAGTGAGTATTCCATATGCTGAAATAATAAAAATATGTGATTACGAGTATAAAGCACTGCAATTTCATAAATTTCACAGCTTACAATATCTAGACTTATTTTAATTTTTGTCCTTTCAGGCATTTCACAAAGTTGGCTGTTGATGCTGTGGTCCGTCTGAAGGGATCTGGCAATCTGAAGGCTATACAGATAATAAAAATCTCTGGTGGTTTACTTGAAGAGTCATTCCTGGATGAGGGTTTCCTGTTGAACAAGAAGGTATTAAGATGTTCAGTACTTTTAATAATGGCTTAATTCACTAATCAAAATTTAATTGTTGTGTTACTCACATTGTACATGCCAACAAAGTTAAATTAAATTTCATACTTCATTAAATAAAGATTAAATATGCCATATTCAGGTGGGTGTTCACCAACCAAAGCGTCTCGAAAATGCCAACATCCTGATAGCCAACACCCCAATGGACACAGATAAGATCAAAGTGTTTGGATCCACCATCAAAGTGGACTCTATGGCCAAGATAGCTGAACTGGAAGTTGCAGAGAAAGAGAAGATGAAGGACAAAGTTAACAAGATCTTAGGTCACAAGTGCAATGTATTTATCAACAGGTAAGCTCATTGAAGATTATTTCACATATTTTTTTATGAATTGGCTCAATAGTAACAAGAGCTAGTAAAAAATCTATTAAAGTACCTATGTAATAAATCCTTAAGGGGACCAAGCTACATACAAACCAGGGTTGATTGATTTAAATCAAATGATTTTTTTCTAATCATTGATTTAAATCAAACAAATTTTTTTTTATAAAAAACCCTTTGATTTATTCCATCAATAAATGCTCATTGAAGATTATTTCACATATTTTTTTATGAATTGGCTCAATAGTAACAAGAGCTAGTAAAAAATCTATTAAAGTACCTATGTAATAAATCCTTAAGGGGACCAAGCTACATACAAACCAGGGTTGATTGATTTAAATCAAATGATTTTTTTCTAATCATTGATTTAAATCAAACAATTTTTTTTTATAAAAAACCCTTTGATTTATTCCATCAATAAATTAGTCAGATAGGTTTCATAATTGTCTTGTATAGGGAATATAACAAACTACAAATAAATTAAAAGATTGAACATTTACACTAGTTGCAAAAAATGCTTTGCAGTTTTTAACATAATCTCTCAATTTTGTTCAGGCAATCAAAAATAATTGAAATAATAATGAAACAAACCACTTAAAATACAAGCAAACTTTTTCTTTGCTCTAATTAATTGATTTAGAAAAAAAATCTGTCAGAAATTGAATAGATAATGATTTTAATCAACCTAGGGCTTATTGTTAGTTAATATGTTAAAACCACCGTTTATGACCAAAATTAGATTTAAAAAACATGCCTTAATTTTTTTTTGCGCTGGCTCAGTTGCGTTATGATCGAGGGTGTTGAGTTGAGTCGCTTCGGCCCTTTATATGCAGCTTGGTCTCTGTAAGGATTTTTTTATCGTGTTCTTATGGTTTCCATGTGGTAATAATCTTCTTGATAGTGTCTGTCCTTTTTATTGCTGTGTGTGATGTATCGATTGTTATCTATCAAACTTAACACTGATATATGACTATTGTACAGGCAACTGATCTACAACTACCCAGAGCAATTGTTCGCGGACGCGGGAGTAATGGCGATTGAACACGCTGATTTCGATGGCATTGAACGACTCGCACTTGTCACAGGCGGTGAAATCGTCTCAACCTTTGACTCACCAGACAAAGTCAAACTTGGACACTGCAAACTTATTGAACAGGTAAATGCGAACACTTTTTTATTTTTGTATATGTTTTTGTATATGTTTTATTTTTGTGTAAAAAGATGACAATCTCATTCCCATCTTGACTTTATGCTAAAACAATAAGAACTTACTAGCTCATTAACATCAAAAACATGAACAAGTGTTTATGAAGCAACACGTGAGTTTGATTTAAACAAATATAATATTCTAATTAAACTAAAGTTTAGTTTAGCTAGAATACTATAAAAGATAGCCAATATCATCAGCTTGATAGATAAAAGCATTTGCTAAGTTTGGGAGCCACAGGTTATTTTTATGCTGTGGCGATTACTTCCGTGCTCTGGGGACACACTCATTTGGTTGAAATTTGAGTCTTTTTAATTTCTTTATAATAAATAATAATATAAGCATTTTAAGCGGGAAAGGCAAGCTCTTCCAGCCAGGAGGATGATATACCTGGCAGACTTGGCTGTTTTGCCCCAATGGTTATTGTTGGGGAACAAGACCCGTAGGGGCAAAGTGTATATCTTGTACACATGTTACAGTCATAGTGCGTTTCAGGATTGTATGGAGAAGCATTAGCTTCTTCTGTAGTCGGTACACCGTTTTTAAATGTCCCACAGCTGGGCACAGGCCCCATTACGATGCAGTGGGAGACCATAGTCCACCACACTGGACCACTGTGGATTGGTGGACTTCACACGCATTTCGAGAGGTTCTCTCTGAAATGCAGGTTTCCTCACGACGTTTTCCTTCACCTGAGATTAATTTAATTTAAAGAAAGTTTTCGTACATCCATTAAAAAATACATCACAAAGCACGTATATATAACGCATGGTTAAGGCTTTCGGGTTGATGTGAACGTCCCCTGCAGATCCTGCTGGGCGACGAATGCCTGATCCGGTTCTCGGGCGTGGAGCTGGGCTCGGCGTGCACGGTGGTGATCCGCGGCGCCACGCAGCAGGTCATCGACGAGGCCGAGCGCTCGCTGCACGACGCGCTGTGCGTGCTCGCCGCCACCGTCAAGGAGCCCAAAGTTATCTTCGGCGGCGGTGAGTCACACACCCACTGCTAACCAGAGTTGAATTGACATGAGTCAAGACATAAGGTCCGGATATCTTGTAGCCAAGTGAAATATTGCAATAATACAAAATCTTTTTCTAACACAAATAGCAATATCCGTACATAATTTTTAATCCTTAACTATAATAATACTCTCTGTATCCATTAGCAGAAAGACAAAAAATATTAAGCACCATTATGTTATCATTTGTACCAACATAAGCCAAAACGTAGAATTCTAAACGACCTACAAAACCCTTTAGCAAAGACCAATGGGACCCAAAAAAAGGTGGTGAAATACTACAATAATCATGTTATGTAATCCTCTCATCGGATATTGGTGTCGGAAAAAACTTTTTATTTTATCGCTAGATGAACACACCAACTATACGGTCCCACACTAAGCAACGCTTTGTATTATGGATACCGCACAAGAGACTGAGGGCGAACTCAGTACAAAATACTTATATAGATACTAAATATCCATGACTCTGGTGCAAACATTTTGCTCATCACACAATGTTAATCCCTACCAGGATTCGAACCCGGAACCCTCGGCACAAAAAGCAGGGTCACTACCAACTGCGCTAATCAGGCCGTTCACAACACAAGTTCCACCTTGACGAAAACGTTCCAATTAATTAGTAATTTTCAAATTCCATAGTACTTATTTCAATGGGAGGGCATCCATTCTTATCCTTTCAGCGTATACATGTGTTATTACATGTTATATGTGTTTCATGTAGGTGCAAGCGAGATGCTTATGGCCGATGCGGTGTCCCGCGTGGCCGCGCGCACGGCCGGCAAGGAGTCGGCGGCCGTGGAAGCGTTCGCTATAGCCCTGCGCCGCCTGCCCGCCGCCGTCGCCGACAACGCGGGCTACGACAGCGCTGACCTCATCTCCAGGCTCCGAGCCCACCACGCACAGGGAGAGAACACCATGGGACTCGGTGAGTGACATGCACAACACCTAGGCCCCAAGTCTGCTAACACAATCGATCCATAATCGCCCAGAAACCGCATAGTAACTGTCACTTTTGACAGATATCCCATACAATATCTGTCAAAAGTGACAGTTACTATGCGGTTGCTGTTCGATTATGAATCGATTGTGTTAGCAGACTTGGGGCCCTAGTCTTACAACTCTGCCGGTTTTTGGTGATGTTTATCGATCCAGGTCGAAGTAAGCAAGGAGTGCGATTATAATATCGATAAAAAACTAAAACTCCTTGTTTCTGTTCGGATCTGGGGAACCGTAGGATGGGATATTGCATATTATAAGATATTCTAAAATGATTTTAGTCGTAATAGGTATGTAATAATAAGTTCTCGATGTAGGTGTCATTTTTACGCCCGCGCGGCGAATATTTAATTATTATTTGCGATTAAAATCGAGTCTTTGTTTCACTCATTGCGGCGATGGGGGGGGGGGGGGGGGTGTACACTTGTGAAATCTAGTTCTAAAGCTATTTAATTTTGTTGCAATAACTAACCTCGATATAATTTATTGACGGGTCAAAAACTGTTTCTTTTTTTTCATACCGCGTGTGTTGACAAGTTGTTTTCCTTCATAGACATGCAGAACGGTCGTGTGGGTGACATGAAGAAGATGGGCATCACAGAATCCTATGTGGTGAAGCGTCAAGTGCTCCTGTCTGCCTCCGAGGCTGCCGAGATGATTCTGCGCGTCGATAACATTCTGAAGGCGGCGCCGCGCCGCCGCGGGCCGGATCGTCGCCCGTGCTAATATGGTCTCACTACAAAGCTTGATAAACAGAAGTGGATAAATAACATAGTGGTCGTTTTGAAGGTCATTATTTATAATGAACCATTTAAAGTTCAAAATCACTAATTGCTCTGTCGAAAAACAGCAATAGTTTTGCTTGATGTGCAAATTGTCGCCTGACTCGCCACTCACCATCAAATATAAGGCCTCCCAACAATGTTTATCATTTATCCACTTCTGTTTATTTATATTTTCCAATTATAACTCGTTGGTAACAGCGTGGAAATGCTTTCGTCCGCCAGTACGACATTTACAATATTTTACGTTCTATGCCTTTTGCGTTACTATAACAATGTTCAATAATAAACCAGTGATAACTTTGTATGGCGTTTGCCAAACCCTATTCCAATGGAATGGAAGTTCAAGAAGAATTTATGGTCACATATTGATTAGTGTTTTCCTACTAGTAATGCTAGGAGAAGTCACAGAAGATGTATGCTAGTTTCATATTCATAATAAGCTTTTAGTTTTAACGGCCGTTGATGCCTTGGTATTAATGTATTAACAAATTATAATTTAATAAAATAACAACACGAAAATAATTGCCGTATTTAATTTTAAAAGCTGCCCAATTTAAAATATGTCCGTCTGTTTTAGTAATTGATGTCATTGTATGGTTATTTGAAAAATACTTATTACCTCTTAGCTCTAAATTACTAACATCGACATACTTTGACTTTTTGCAAGGTTTAATTTCTCAAAATAAAAGTTTTTGACACTTGTTAGCTCAGCTCTGTATTTAACTCGCTGTGGTGGCTAACACAGTTACACGGTTTACATATTTTGTAATCAGAATCAGAATATTTTTTATTCATGTAGTAGATCATTAAGTACAGTGCTTATGAATCGTCAAAAGTTACAAAATTCTAATCTACTACTTTACCATCCGTTCGGAATTTCGTTCCTATGGAGAAGAACGGGCAAGAAACGCCATAATATTTCCAAAACTAACGAAAATATCACCATAGATTGTTGGCGATCGACCGAGATATTTCATCACTTAAAAAATCTAAACTGGGCAAGGTTGATACAATTGTTACAGGCCTGCTTCGAAGAATATTAAAATTTCAATTCCCATTGACAATGCCATTCAATATCGGCTTAGTGCAGAAACTGATATTGTAAGCTGCGCTGTTGAAAACACGGTGAATACCATAGACTATATAATATGAATAGTACACAATACATATTGCACTCGAGTATGTATAGTAAGCACTTGGATACCCCGATATTACAATCTAACTACAGTAAGTACCTACCTAGTATCATTTTCTTTAGCGTAAGTCTACTACTTAATTTATACATGTGTTATCCATAGACAACACATGCATTTATCATATTACAAAACCATTCCAAACCAATGTTGTAAAATTTAACAAAAAGAACACAATCTTTTTCGCGAGCTATCTTGGGCTATCTGAGCAAGGGCAGTAATGGAATTTTCCTTTATTATTTGATTTACCTGGTCCTTCAATTTTATGTCTGCGCAATAGCGTTATCCCCTTGTAGGTATATAGTTTGGACCGTTTTATTCGGTTAAGTTAGAGGCACAATCAAATCTAAAAAGGATTTTGCATATTTTTCACTTGAAATAGCTACTAGCTATTTGACACGGAGCTAAGCAGCTTCGCTATGGTATTTAACTTACCACGAATGTCACGATCTATTAATAATGAGATAAGTTCATTTATAAAAAAACTTAAAAAAAAAACCGTCTTCAAAAACTAAAAAGAAAAAATAATCTAATTTCGAAATCTACTTATCTAATCTACGTCAAATATGTAACGAATGTGGATATATATATTTTATAGAAACATTGTCACATTTATAAGTATTGGCAATGGCTGCTAACCAACTTTAAATCGTTATCAATGGGCATTCGAAATAAAAATGATGAATAATGAGAGAAACTCAAAGATGATTTTCAAATACCTATTTTAATGATACCCCACTTTTACATTGTTCGACGGCTTTATTTTTAGAATATGGCGTCTGGTTGTCGCCATATTGAATTTTGATTGCTGATTAGAATCATCAAAATCGGCCCGCGAGTTTGGTCTCTAGAGCGCCAGAAACATACATAAGCTGATAAAAAACATTACTCTCCTTTGCGTCGCGCAGTCGCGTAAAAACAATAGACGATTAGGTTCATTAAACTATTTCTTAATTCCCAGGATACGCTACCGGTGACCTATTTTAACTTATACGACATAATAGATACAGAAACAATCATTTTACCGCATTCGAATAGTTCGTGAACATGCGATTGTTGTTTATGGTAAACCAATTCAAATATTGCTATAATTATGAGCCATTTTATTTCCACAGGGGCTAATAAAGCTCACGTTTCCAGTCGTGCATTTCAAGAAAGCATTTAATTTGCTACGTATACCACGTGATTAGGTGGTTAGAGCTATTCATGTAAAAATTGGAACGGTCAAAACTAATTATGTATGTATATTACCATTCTTAATTATAATTCATTTAATTTATTGCCACAGCTTCTGGCAATATCTACCGAAATACGTTTCTACCACTTATTAGGTAAGTATACATAATTTAAGTCGGTAGGTATCCACCTACGTAATTAATTGACATGATCAATGAATCATATCTATATAATAAGGTGTAAATAACAACAATAGTGTAGGTTATAATGATCACATTCCCAAAACGAACTTGTACCCACCTACTTATAGTATGCAAATGCAAACCCACTTCGTATGCTACGACGACATGTTAATTCTTCACGAACGATCAAGATAAATTTCTATCTAAGAAGATTGCACGTGGGGAAGTCTTACAAATTGACTATGAAAACGAGAAACATAAATAGTATGAACCCTTCTCGGCTCAATTTTTTTCGGGTGATTCGGTCTGCGCGGGGCGCGAGACAGCTCGTTCATTTTTAACTCCCGCCCCGAGGCGACGCCGAGACGACAATTTGGATAAATGGTACATCCGTCGCCGACCGACTGAATAATTCAGGTTCCTGCTGGCTGCGCTTCTTTTCGTGACAACGGGATTGCACAATAAAGTGGAATATTTAGAGAGTAATCACGTACGCAACATAGGGACTGAGTGGCTCAGTGTGCCGCCTCACCGCCGCCGCCGCGCCGCGCCGCGTTACCCCGACAACGGACGCGACGCTTTTTTTCTACAACGGCGTTTCTGTTCGCGTCATAACATCAATCTGGAGCATGAATATTGCCCGAGTAGTTGTTTTTAACTGAAGGGTGGCTAGTTTCCATACCGTCTCTGTATTACCTACTCATTTACACATGGATTTATATACCTACGTGAGGAAGTATAATAGTTTTATACTTATGTTTTATTCTTATCTGCCAGATACATTATTTACTTAACTAAGTACCTACTGCCCTACTTATATGTGGATTATAAACATCTAAATGGTAGTAATCAAATGGCTGGGAAACACAGACTTGTTATAATATATTCAGACAACACAAAGCGTGCGCTACAAGTGAAGCCTAAATACTAGTCGAGCATGTGAACACGCGCACTCACGCACGCATATAAAAAAAGATGTCCAGAACTTCCGAGTCTATGCCCGGACCATTTACTGGCCAAAAAGTTTTGTATGTGGTAAAAATATCACTACAAATGCATTGAAAAAGTGGATTCGCTAGTGGCATCGTTCCGTCTTAAGTTCTAAACAAGTCTGTGCTGGGGAATAAATAATTCGAAGACATTTAAAAGGACCAAGTAAATTTATTTTACATATTATCTTAATTTGTCTAAGTAGTATTTAACGTATGTATCTTATGAATAGATCCTTGTAGGAGATCTATGCGGAACATAATTACCTCCCCAACATTAGTTCACTTAATGCGGCTAATAAAAGCTTTGTTATATTTCTTTACGACCATGGTCGCTTACTATCCCGGGAAAGTTCTTCAGAATAAGGAAACTTTGATTCCCCCGTTCCAAATCATTGTTAGGAAAATTGATATAACCTTTTTGTCTAATAAGTAGGTAACGACGGGAAAGCTTTGTGTTGGATTGGAACTATGGGTAGGTAATAACAATAACCATAAAAAACGTTTTATTTATTTACCTCAAGAATGTTTATACCTTACCAATGTATACCATTAGGTACGATCAATATATGTAGGTAGCTTTATGTTTCCCTTTCGTAGTGTTTAAGTATTATTTTTCGCCTCATCGAAAAACTAGGAAGACGTTTTCGGATAATGGACGATGCTACCTATTATCATAGAATTTAAAAAAATCTTTTTAATTCTATGGCTATTATAGGCCGACAACATTAGCTTTCTGAAACCTTTCTAAAATAACCTACTGATATTTAATAATACTAAACAAATAATAATTGGTGCTCAGATGTGGGCACTGGCCTGCCCTTAATGCAAAGAGAATTCAGGCCAGTTCACCACCTTAGCCCAGTGCGAGTTGTCGGACTTTGCATTTATTTTTAGGACTATCTAATCGGGTTCTCAGTTGAGACATTTATACTTTACAAATTAACAATAAAATAATCGTGTATAAAAATATAGATAGATATCCATAAACCCCAGAGGTGTGAGCCCGCCAGCGTTTGAATCTGAGACCTTTGCATTCAAAGGTAGCGTTCTAAAATCGCTATCAATCAATGTATAGTTTATCTTAAATGTATCTGATTTAATTTGATTTAGTTTAAGTATATGTGTTGTGTTGTCGATATCTACTCTGCCGTCAACTCCGGCTCCGCTCAACAACAAACTCCCGCGCGGAACAAATAACACACTTTAAAGTTGTGAACTCAATCGCCGGGAGACGCCAACTTTGTTACAATTGTTTTCTTTGTTGAAGTGTTGCACTTAGACGGATTTGTTGAGACAGGTACCTATTGTAGCGACTAGCAATACCTACTTATAAGGTCCCTATTCGCTGCTATCGATAAGATAACCGCCTGAGAATTGCTTAAAACACAAATCAAGCGTGAAAATCTGCAACGTTAAACTATGATACCTACTTAAATTCAATTAAGTAAGTGTGTATTTGTTGCTTAAGTAAGTAGGCACCTAATGGACATGAAATAATTCAAATTTTATAAGTAGATATCTTTGTTAGTACTTATATAATAGACACAGTCCAGTAAGCCAAAGGTAAGAAGTAAGGTTTTATTTAAGTTGTAACTCGAATAGTATAAAATATTTTAACATCAGTATAGACAAACATTCTTAAAGAAATAAATAAAATTATTAGAAATGTTAAAATAGCGCCACATAGGTACTAAGGGCCCTATGAAACGCTACTGGGTCGCCTTCTTTATAAAAAAAAACAAACTTCATTTACATTTTCATTTTTACGGCATCGTGATAGGTATGACCTATTAATTTAACCCTTAAAATATTTTACACTATTTCGTTACACCTTATAAATGTTTTGTACGAGTAAATGCGCTAGAGGCAGCTGTTTTTTTGATAACATCCAAAGATATAACACCTTGAGCAGACGTACTTGAAAATATTAGGATTTATTATCTGGTAATAACTACTTCCTACTATCAGCTTTATCGGGTTTCATATGCAATGCTTAGCCTTGGTGTACTTCTGTCCAGAACGTTTGTCCTCTTTAACATTGTTTGCAAAATTCAATTTGCGAGAACGATACAATTTAACATTTTATTGTCACTTATTCCGCACTATTCAGACTTTATTCCTCCGCTCCGTCGAAGGCTAAACATTAGCGAACATGAGTGTCTCCATACTACTATGCATTCCATACCTACCTACCTTGAATTGGTCATATGATTGACCATCATAATATTTGAGCTATATACTTACCTATCCCTTGCCAGAGGTTACGACGCCAATAAATATCTAAATAAAACAATATATACCTACCTACCTTAGGTATCGTTTAATTAAACACATGCTTTTAAATTCCATTATAAATGTTGGTTGTGACCCTGCTTTCCGTGCCGAGGGTCCCGGGTTCGAATCCTGGTAAGGACACACTTTGTGTGATGAGCAACTCCAAAGATTTAATTTAAGCAATATCTGTAACCTCTGGGTTTAAGTGACCAACCCTCGCCAAGATATAGGTACCAATATTTATTGGTATAAGCGGCGCGTAAAGGAATAATAATAACACCTTTGACATTAAATCGTGAAATAAAACTACATAATTCTTTATAACAAGACGAGCCAAAAACCGAAAGCAAGAATAAATCAGGTAGGTACGTTATTTACCAACTAAATAGGCAACGTAATTATCCCGGGGATCCCGGGCCAATTCCAGTGTTTAAGAAAGATAAACGAGAGGAGGAAATAGTTCTAACGGAACTTGGAACTTCGGCTCCATCGCAGTTGCTCGATCTCTACCTGATGTGTGGGGATTATTGGATTAGATACATCTTTTATTAAGGCCTAATTGAACATCTGAGTATATTTACGAAAAGGCATTTATATGCTTCAATGCTATTTAATAACCTTTAATATAATGAACAGCCCAGCTCGGTACAGACCTCCCCCTAATGCGAGGGGGTTTCAGGCTATAGTCCAGTCCAACATGCGGCCCAGTCCAGGTTGGCGGACTTCGCATGTTCTGCAAGAAAAAAATATTATTTCACACCTTTAGTGTTTAGCACATGAAATCAAGAAATAACCAGAGGTGCAAGCCGGGGTTAAAACCAGGGACCCTTTTTTAAAAGTTAGCCTTCTACCAACTTGGCTATCACTGCTTAGTTTTTCACACTCTTCTGTGATACCAACATCCAGGGACACGTTAAGTATCTATTCTTATATACTTAAGTACTTATTTATCATACTTAATTATTTGACATGAGCGGTTACTATCACGGTAAACTTTGGGGACCTTTTTGTTTGTCAGATCGGATGGTTAACATTAATAACACTTTATTTCTTCTCTTTACTTATTCATCGTTATCTTTGCACTGAGGTTCATAAAATATGGCACACTATAAACATTCATTTCACATTTTAATTATGACTCTGATGAAATATATTTTCAGTAGCTACACAGTGGCGAGAGGCTTATAACTTCATTCCGGGCCGCAATTACGTTGCAGTTTATTTTTTGCCCGGCCCGTGCCATTCGAGAACATTCCGACAACAGCAAACATTCGTCATTAGTTAACATTATTCATTCGAATGCCTTGTTTTTCAGCGTCTGCCTTCTAATGAAACGCTATTGAACTTGTTTACGCAACTATTGTTCACTGAAACATTGCTCCTTTCAAATGCAAAATAGTTAGCATATCGATCGCCGATATTTATGATTGTTGAGTTAAAAATAAAAGGCTTTTTAAAAATGGACTACTCTCACGTAGTTCTGTTAAGAGGGAACTTGGTAGCGTTTCACTATTAAAATAAATACAGCCGGCAATGACAGACAGACAGAAAAACAAACGCAAGAGTGAATATTCATTTTCAATGTAGGAACACCTACCTAAGGCTGTGTATACGTGACACCACAATAGCAGTGGTAAATATACCATGGGACCTAGGGTGGAAATTATAGACTTCTTGAGGTTTATATAATTATAATTTAATTATATACTCAGAGCACTTTTTAAAACAAACGATTTCAAGGAGGTGCCATAGATAAGAGCGAGAAAACCATAGAGAACGTTATATAGAGCTTTTATCATAGATTATTGTCCAAGCAGCGGTATCGTAGCTGCGGCAGAATCGCGCCGCGACGGGGCGCCATGTGTACATAGCTTTAAGAATATACCTTCTCATTCACGAATTAATAGAGAAAATGTCACAAAAGCTTCACACGTACCTACAGCAGTAAATGACGTCAATATTCCAATTAGTATCCGTAACCTGTAATTGGCCCAGTTTGGCGAGCACAGATCGCGCTAAACCAGAGATTTGCGAGGATTAATCCTGATACCGCACAATCCCACCCGAATGTATGCCATCGCATAAACGGGTCAGTGGCGTTGCCAGCGCCAGCAGTAGTAGGTACACGGTAGCTAACTGTTGCTTGTAAACTGTAACTAATGTTTTTTTAAATATTCAGGATCAATTATCTATAGATATGTATGTTTTTAATACAACAATTGATGTTTAATAGTCTCTATTTATCGCAGGGGTAGAATGGTAGAGTGCTCAAGTAGGTACCTGCACCTATATTTCAGTGAGGGTATTCGTTATTTTTTTTTTACTAGCCACAATATCTAGCTGAGGGCAGTTACTTAATATTCTTATCAGATGATGAAGTGGTAATCAAACCCCTGCTCTCATGACCACTAGGTTCACGAGGATACCGTCTTTTTATTTCAAGGAGTTTTGAGTTTAAAAATATCGCCAGGAGCACTGACTGTCTGTTTGGTTGCAAACTAAGCAATGCATGTATTATGTATGGGTAATGTAGGTCAACAATGATTACGACCAGTCGGGAATTGAATCCGCAATCCACCACACAAAAAACCACTAAGCCAAAGCTTTATTAAAATAATTAAAGTTACGACCCTCATGTGCAACATTGTAACTGCAGTGTCTCGAAACTTGAAGCAGATTTTAATTGTCTTACTACGCGGCTTTGTCTGTAGTTTTGTGCGCTCCGTGCAGAAATAACTCGAGCCGAGTAATATTGTTTCGGTGAGTGGCGCGAACCGGAACCTCAAGCGAACAGTGTTGGCATATGTTGAGATGTATCGTAAGAGATTATTTCTTGCCATCGTGTGAGTGACGAGCAGGCATAGGCATGCTCCTCCCTCACATATGCTACATGATCCAATTTTGAAATTTATAAATTCGCGTTCAATGTTTATGTTTTAGATATTCTAAAACCCCATTTCTGAATATAGCCACGACATTGCAGTATCTCAAATCTGTCTAAATGAAATAATTGCAACAAAGTTGGCATCTCCCGGTGATCACTTTATGTTTCGTTATTTGTTCTACGCAGGAGTTAAGCTTGACTGCCCTACCAAAGTATTTCTTTCTTGGTTGCTAACCAAAAATCTGACAAAAACTGATGTACCAGCTACAACGTTGACGCTCCCACTTGGTGATAAATTAAGTACAAAATAGCTATAAAGATATATTAATTTTTAGCTACCAAATGAAATCATAGTACATACCGTATTACTAAGAACACGCCATTTATCAACATTAGACCTTCGGCTAAAGAGCAAGCCGACGCGGTCGGCTCGGGGCCCCGCCGGCTAGCCGACGCGTAACAACCCTGCGCCCGTGAAATTGAATTAGCAACTCATTAGTGACGCCAATAAAATCAGCCGACTGGCCACCCCTACTGCAGGCGCCCCTATTAACGCAGAACACGTGGAACATCGCTTTCATACGTGTAGTCCTGTATACGTAAAGACATAGATTCATTGAAGGGGGAACGGCAATATGCCGCACGAATTTATATTTCTTAATCTTTCCCGTTAATCTCATTGTCCGGTACTCAAAAGGTACATTTTATTTTGTGCTTTTGAAAATTCTTGTCCAGAATGTAGTTAAACAAACACATCGACTGTTGGTCCCAGAATAAGAAACTTTTGTGTTATGCGTATTTTATGATGTACTGGAAGTGAGCCCAATATTACGCAGACCAAGGAAAGTTATGAAAAGAAAATTTCAGAAATTTCCAGGACAGGAATTGCGGCTGCAACCATCTGATGCAGTGGCACCAATATAACCAAGCGGGAATACAGGATTTCGTCCGGGATTGGGGGTGATTATACCTATCTTTCAGAAAAATACGTAAAAAAAAATTGGTAAAACAGCAAAATACCGGTCGTAACTTTGTGAAAATAATTAAGTCTATTAATGTTTCGTTGAGTATATGCGCGTGTTTAGGTGCGAGGTAATCCGATATTCAACCTACCAAATGTAAATAGGTAGGTTCTAAAAATTAGGAGAAACTTAGTTTTATGTATAAGTATACAGAATTATTTAATTCAATATCGACAGATTAAAAAATCGAATCATGCAGTATTACTTTAAATCAAAATCGGTCTCGAGAGTCCTGTAAGTATTTTTCGATATTCCCAATAGTTTCGGATTTAGCCATTCACACTCGAAAAAATCATCCTGTACACTTACCTGGATGTATGTGTTAGAAATATTCGAAAGCGTTGGAGCGCGCAATTCTCTACGACAGGAGAGGGTAAACTCCTGCGAATTATAGGTACTTAGTTTGAACGTAGCCTCGTGGGATTCAAAGTGTTTCGTTACACCCGCTAATCTTAACGTATCGCCTGATTTCTAAATAAATCCTTAATGAACGAATTAATGTTGACTTGGTTTTTTTTTTATTTAGATTAATATGTATTCGCTATTTCAATATATATTTTCGACATATATTCGGTAAATTCACGATGAAAAAAACATGGTGGATAAGGTATGATAAGATACCTTGTAACTATGGACAGAATTGTATTATTAAATGTGAAACTATAGAGATAAACCTATATAATAGGCGTTGAAATCAGTATTTAAGTACACTGTAACTACCTACCTGAAAAATCCGTAAGTGAGATAAATTTTATATTTAATTTATAATAAGTTAAAAGTTTTCTTTCATTACATTGCTAAGTACATTTTTTCTGTAAGATGATGATGATGATGATGATGATGATGATTTGTAATATCTTTGTAAGTTTATTAAAATTCTTACAGTCTTTCTGTAGCAAATTATTTTGTTTCTTTTGGCTTATTCAAATATATGTCTAAGTAACATCAACTCAAATGCCAACACGATAATGAAATTTCCATGACGTAAGCAGGCCAATCAAGGAATTACGTGTCAAAAGAGAGAACTGAGTCGAACGTTAATTTTCTAAATGTATCTTGTTAAGGTTGGGCTTGGATCCTTTTCCGCTACTGAATAAATTAAGACAACATTAACTCAAAAGACGCGATCGTTCTTCACTTGCTTTAAACGAAATTTACAACGAATTCGGTGTACCTACATATAGAATTGAAAATAAAAGCCTACAATAAAATTACTTGCAAATATTGATTTCTTATATTTACGCGAATACTACGTAAAAAACATAATATAAACGCGATAAAATCCGTAAAATTAGTTTTATTACCTGCAAATGTTAAATTTCCTAATCATTTGTATCTGGTAGAAATAATTTTATATTTTTGAGTGATGTAATGTAATTTGATATTAGTGAAATAAATAAAAAAAATATCGATAAAATCCGCAAAATCAGTTTCATTTCAATGTGTAGTATTCGCGTAAATATAAGAAATCAATATAAATTAAGTTAACATACCTATTACCACATGTATACAAGAGCACATGATTATAAATTGCCCAAGAAAATGTGATTTTAAAAATCTTGACAATGGAAGAAATCCTAGTATCTGCATGTGGGCACGTCGTCAGCGCATCCCAGCGTCCCAAGTTAATGTTGCATGTTAAGTTACCACCAGCTCCCCTGCACAGTGCACTGCATGCCACGCATCGCCCCACCTGACCTCGCAGATATTCAGCACACAAAAAGCTAATTATTGCAACATTCTCTTAAAAAAATAATAACACCATTTTGGCTCACGCAAAAGTTACGGCCGTCTCGTAATGAGGTGGCGCGTTTTCTTCAGAAAAACATTTGGCACAACAAAATAATGGCTAAGACCACATTACTGTTGTTCTTTGCTTCCTTTTTGAGGTTCAAGAGCAACCCTTCGACTCGGTCGGACGTTAATTGCTCCGTGAGAACACTTCCACCTGCACACTCTTTATGGAGAGTGTAATAAACAAAATAAGTAAACTGGAATTAAAACATTAGACATTTTACGACAGAACGTGCTCCTCGTGTCATGTTTCTTGCGATAATAACCACCTGCACCCATTATACTAATCATTGTTTGTCTTAACTAACGCATCCATTGTTTACCTAATCCATAACAGCTACTGTGAATAACTATTTGTTTTAAAGAAATACAAATACTCTATAATATGTATATTGTTACGCCCATAAACTACTTTAAGACGAAACAAACTGAATGGATTTTCCTAATTAATAAACAAATATCCTAAATAATATTGTTAGTGTTTGCTCGTTCTTTTTCACCCAGGTCCGGCATTCTATAAACGATAATGCCGTCACACTCATTCATCTAATTTAAAAAGATTAGTGGCCCTTGGGCGGTCGTTCTAAATTAAAAATTGCTTCATGTTTACTAAGCTACTTATTTTTAATTGAACTTTTGAGCTGTCTTCATAGATATTGGTAGAGAATAGGCACCTCCCGCTGAAAACATCTTTAAGAATTGTTCAAGAAATAGTTTATGTTTCATTTATTGCAAACATTTTCTTTAACAAATATTTGAGTAGTCTTAAAAGGAGTTCCAAATTTAATTAGATATTAATTCCCTCAAGTCAAACAATATATTTCTGCGTAACTAGTACCTGGCTAGGTATGATTTGAATGATAAAAACCTTACCTTGATAACAATGATAAAAGGCTTTGTAGGTACCTACATCTAATATTCCAGATGGAGAGAGCAATAATATTAAAATCAAAAATTCATATCTCAATTCGCGTGATTCGGTCGAAATGTTGTAATGTCACCTACGGGGCGTATAAAGTGAAAAATTTAAAGCAGATATGACAATATTTTAGAAGGAATAGCTTTATTTTTAAAATGAGAGCCGCCATAAATTCCACGCGACTGCAATAACGCACGCCGGTGTGGATGTGCCCGGAATATGAAACATACGTCGTATTACAATGTTCAGGTTGCCTATTGACAAATATACTTATTACTTGAGCATTTTAGCTTGATGAAAAATATACGTACAACTACCTACCTACATCAATAAAACACGTACGAGAGTGGAAAAAGTTATCCGGTAGTTTTTCAGTAGGGTAGGTAGGTAGGTAGGTAGGACTTTGCTGAATTGGCTAGCTAATATCTAAATAACATAAATAAAAGTATGTCACAAAGAGTTACCTGTCAGTAGGTTCGTACAGCGACAGAATTACGTTTGAAAACCATAACCCAGCACCAGCTTCTTGGAAAACACCTAAGGTTTATCACTCTTAAAATAAAACCAATCGACTTTTATGAGATGAGAATTAACATTATTCCAGTTCAGAATACAATTCTCCCTAGCACGACTACGTAAAACATTTTCACATGGAAGAGTTGAATGCAGGATACAGAATTTCGCGGTAAAAACTGCGGATTTGTATTAAGACAGATTTATGTTCTAATTAGTCGGTGTACGAGGGTTGCAGGTCTGCGTAAAACAAAATTTACGCGACCGCGTCTTTGTTGCTACAAATTGTTCCATATGATTTAAAAGGCAGAGCTAACTCGGTTTACGAGCGGGATTGATGTTGCGTTCCAATTATGAAATGAATGAAAATAATATAGGCTACCTCTTGATATCCCTCTAAAACGTGTTTAGCTCGTATCGTACCCTGATTTCTGTACCGAACCTAGACCGAGCCGAATCATAGTATAGGCAAACTTTGTGTGGTGAGTACAATTTTTTGTAGCAGGGGCAACAAGTAACAGCCAATTTTTGCCTTGTAAACTTACGTTTATTTACAGTATTTTGGACTTGATGTATCCTTTGTAATGTGCTCTATAAACGGGTAACGCCAGATTCCCACTGGTTGGTGCATAAAATAATCGGTTGCATGCGCTCCGTTTCAAACCAGGTTTTGGCAAAAAATATATTCATAAATCATGGTTTTTTGACACTGTTATAAAAGCTTTTAATTAATATTTTTATCCAAAATTGTAAAGAATAACTTTAATATACCAAGTGGATTAAATTTTTATATAACTTATGTTTATTTTAATGAATCTTAGATTTTGCCAAAATATATGGGGCAAATTGTAACATGTTACAACATGAGTAGTAGTATATAGTAGAGTAAATAGTTATATTTTCAAGACATGATTCTTCAATTAAGAAATATTTTGTAGTTTTTTTTTCACACATGGTCTTTCAAAAACTGTTACATCAAGCCCCCCGCTCCCCTACAGCTGTATAGTACGTTATGGGATGTAGGTGTCGGTAATTTTTTATCTAATAACAAATCTTGTTCAGCCACCCCGGCCGCAACTGCTACAAAACATAACAAATACACACGAGCATTATCAATTCACAGTCTGTGGTTCACGACAAAAGGTTCGGCCATGTAGCCGGTTTTACTTGCCTTTGGAGTCTCGCAACAAAGCCCTTTCTGTATTGTACCTGAAAAACGTTGTCGTCTCACGGGCTAAAACAATGCAAAAAGGCGTTAAGCATGAATTTGATACATACACAATAGTTTTGGTTCTGATCAATAGAGGGCGTAGGAAAACGGAGGCAGGTAGATATATTAATGGTACACGTTTTGATAATACACATTATTTTCATAACCTGGTAAGTTAAGTTCTATTCCAAAAAGAAAAAAATACGATAGGAATTATCGTATTTTTTTAAAAAGGTACCTACTTAAAAAGTCACTATAAAGTATTTGAACTGTTATTATCAGAGAATCAGCTATATACCGAGGGCGGTGGAACAAACGTTCGGCCCTGGTACATTGACAGCCACCTATTTTGAAGTTAAATTAGTAAAGTTTGACAAGCGGTCCGAGTCACTAAACTACGGTAGCAATAATTCTGCATAGCGTGGCCGGAAGACAATCACCCTGCACCTATTTATCTATATTAGTGCATGTGCAGTCTTCTGCACCAACACTAACATTATTTCTAAGTTAGGTAATTTCCTGACTCAAATTGTAATAACTTAAATTTAACCCCAAAAGGACAAAACCCATACATGATACCAATTTGGCTTGGATACATTTTTATAATCAAGGTCCATGAATAGATAGATTTAACGTCAATGTGCTATTTTATAAGAAAAGTTTTTATACGTGATCAAATGCTTTGGGAGTACTTTATCCTGCGCCAGCACAGGTGGCCGCCCGCGGTCTGCCGCGTCTAATGAAATACGTCTCCCAAGACACTCCCCCTTCAAATTGATACTGCAGATTATCTCGTTCCGGTGATTTCGTCGTGGCTTTATACTTTTCATTAAATTGAACAGACGCCGCCGCGACGTTCTCCACAAATCGCCTTAAGAATTACACTCGTCGGTGGGTCTTCTCTTCTCGCTCGAGAGGCGGTCTCGGTTCGCGCCAGGAGCGGTGTCGCTAACGTGTTGCTAAGTCTCTCCGCTCCGCTCGCGGCCCGCGGGCCGACCCACATGATATTAATTCCGCCCCGACTTCTGGGCCACCGACAGGCTTATAAGATTAGAATAATTTTCTCATTCCGAGGACTCCCCGCGAGCGCAACCAGCAGTTTAATTAAAACTAACAGTTGTCTCACACAGTCTTATCCGGCAATTTGCGAGGTATTACAGGCCGAACTTCGTCCACAAATTATCTTGACTCCATTTAACAAAGCGGTTATGTTAATACAATCTTGCCAGATTTAGAAGAATGTTTTTGTTATAGGAGGCGTGCACCGAATTACGGTATTAAGGTAAAATATGATATTTAATAATAATAATAATAACCCCCCCAGGGATCACCTTGTCGTGGTGGGGGGGCTTACGGGTTTAAGGTACTGGTTTATATGGTCTTAACATCTTACCACTTATACATAACACCAACCCAAACTAACGATCCCAAACCCTTTCTACGGAGAAACAAATGGAGAGTCAAGTAAAGAGATATAGTTTACGGCCGCTGCCCGGGGGTCGCCGGGGCGCATCTGGAGCTGACGCTGGATGCCACAGCATGCGAACCGTTGGCGACGGGGGACTGAACAGGCGGGTTCCCCTCGAACAATATACTACAGCCGACCAATCATCCTCACCCTCATCTATCGCACACTCCGAACCATCATTATTTTCTAACATTCCATCACCTTCTTCCATTCATAGCTTGTTTCGGTCACCCAATCCATCACCATCATCATCATATTCATCCCGGACAACAAGGTCAACAGCTGTTGTGCAAGAGGCATTTGCCATCAATCCTGCACCCACTGCTGGCTATTCTCGTGCGCGAAAAAAATGGACCGAAGATATGAACCGCTTCATATGGCGCACATACCTTTTAATCACTAAATGTGAGACGACACAAATGAACAACTACCTAGGGCTATTACACCAAGAATTCGACAATAGATATCCCGAAATGCAAACAACACGCCAACGTATAGGAGACCAAAGACGAGCAATCATTAGAAGAAAACTATTATCACAAAATGTATTAGATGAAATCAGCGCGGAAGTAAGGGAAAACTTGCAAACTCAAATTTCACAAACAGAATATAATTCATACACACATAATCCAAACCATCCTGTACACCCAACACTCTTACCATCGCAAAACACCAATCGACACGCAAGAATGAAATGGTCAGACGAAATAAATGATGAAATAGTTAGAGGTTATTTTGAATTAACTGAATTAGAAATAAACAAGACAGCCTATCGGAAAAAACTGTATGATTATTTTATAGAAAGATACCCACACCTATCGCACCTTACAGAACAAAGAATAGCAGATCAGAGAAGGCTCATATTTAATAATAAGATTTATACTAGTAGAATTAAACAGTTAAAAAGAGAAATAGAGTTAAAACTTAAAGCACCGTATAATCATCCACTAACCCAAGTTGAGCATGATCCTATAATAGCAGAACAATCACATCAAAGTATACCTGAAAGTAACATAGATATGACGCTCACCCAAATTCAAACTTACGAACAACCACATACGCTAGAAACTAACACAGATAATGAAAACAATCCAATTCAAATACAAAGTAATGAGATGGAAGCTAAAATTGAAATAGAATTTAATCACGCAATAGCACGATTTAGTGAGATAGATCCTGAAACAAGGCCATATATCCCAAAACAGAAAACATCTCGTAAATTTTCTCAAATTGTCCAATGCCTAAATAACGTTATACTCCCAAAACATTTGCACGAAGCAATAGATTTTACCTCGTTACATACATTAATCTACTCAGCAGCCTTTGCAGCAGCTACTTGCAATGGTACACGATTTAATTTAGATAACAATAATGTCCTAAATGACCGTAACGGAAAACCAACTTGGCAAAGGAGAATTGAAAAAAGAATAGAAAAATATAGGCTAGAAATAGGTAGACTAACGCAATATATAGCAGGGAATAGAAGCCAGAAAATAGTAAAAACGGTAGAAGAAATAAAGATTAAGTATAAAACTCATTCGCAATACGAAGAACCAAATACAGAGCCACAACATTTTTTAGACACCTTAAAACAGAAATTAAACGCGGTTTCAAACAGACTAAAAAGATACTTAACTTGTACAAAACGAAAACAACAGAATTCAACTTTTACAAATAACGAAAAACAGTTTTACAGAACCCTAGGCAACAATCATCAAAACAACACAACACTGCCATCAGAATCTCCAATACCCCAACACCTACAAGAATTCTGGGCAAACATTTGGGAAAACCCTGTGCAGCATGATACTAATGCTGAATGGTTACCCAAAATATCACCCCATACGGCACATATAAATCAAATGGATTTTGAAAACATTCCAATAGACATATTTACTCAAGTTGTCAAACGCACACACAATTGGAAAGCACCAGGTACCGATAATATATATAACTACTGGTACAAAAAACTCACTTGCACGCATCCATTCATCTACACCCACATAAACCAATTCATACAATCACCAAACACTATGCCACAGTTTATAACGCACGGAATAACATACATGCTACCAAAAGGGTCCGATCCAAAAAATCCCGCGAATTACAGACCTATCACATGCCTACAAACTATATACAAAATTATTACTGGATGCATCAGCGCAATTATCTATCACCACCTGAACCTCCACAATGTTCTAGCAGAACAGCAAAAAGGTTGCAGAAAGAATAGCCAGGGATGTAAAGAACAACTGACAATAGATGCGATAGTCATGAAACAAGCTCAAACTAAAAATAGAAATATTCACACAATGTACATTGATTATAAAAAAGCATTTGACTCTGTCCCTCATAGCTGGTTACTTTATGTCCTTGAATACAATAAAATCCATCCTAACTTAATTTCATTCCTGAACGAGGCTATGCTTCACTGGAAAACAAAATTAAAATTAATTGGTAACAACAAGTCACTGATCACTGGATCGATTAAAATTCAAAGAGGCATATTTCAAGGTGATGCTCTTAGTCCGTTATGGTTTTGCCTAGCACTCAACCCTCTATCTAATTTACTAAATGACACTAACACTGGATTTAAATTAAAACATAACAACACACATCACACTCTTTCACACCTGATGTATATGGACGACATCAAAATTTATGCAACTAATAGTACCGAACTTACAGAACTAGTAAACATCACACAATCATTCTCTAAAGACATACAAATGCAATTTGGTGTAGAAAAATGTAAAATACACTCCATTAATCGCGGGAAATCACAACATAACACATACACACTCGATACAGGAGAACAAATAGATCCCATGGATGAACACAGCACATACAAATACCTAGGCTTCCATCAATGCAAACAAATACAACAAAAACAAACCAAAATAGAACTGACCACGAAATTCAAGCTTAGGCTCAATCAGATTTTAAGAACTCAACTAAATTCACGCAATATTACAAAAGCCATTAACACTTACGCAATACCGATCCTCACATACTCCTTTGGAGTGATCAATTGGTCTCAATCAGACTTAGTCAAACTTCAACGGATAATTAACACCCATATGACTACCCATAGAAAGCACCACCCTAGATCTTGTATCCAACGCCTTACACTACCACGACGAGAAGGAGGAAGAGGCCTGATCGACATACAAAATTTAAATAACAGCCTTGTAAATAAACTACGAAATTACTTTTATGCCAAAGCTGAACACAGTGAACTTCACAAGTACATAGCCCACATAGATAATAAACTCACTCCGCTTAACTTAAACGACAGAAGCATGCAACCAAATATAACAAGTAGGCAGGAAAAAACAGATAAGTGGTCACAAAAGTCTTTGCATGGGAGGCACCTTTCTGACCTCAGCCAAACACATGTCGACAAGTTAGCGTCGAACGAATGGCTGCGGCGAGGAGAGCTCTTTCCAGAGACGGAGGCTTTTATGATTGCTATACAGGATCAAATAATAGACACCCGAAATTATCAGAAGCACATCATCCGAATACCAAACCTTTCAACTGATTTATGCAGACGATGCCATAGTAGTTCTGAAACGATCCAACATATTACCGGTGCATGCAAATCTATTGTTCAAACCGATTATAAACATAGGCATGACCAAGTTGCAGCAATAGTTCACCAGAACATAGCCCATAAATATTTATTTATTTCACAAAAAGTAGCGTATTATAAATACCAACCGAGCACAGTTTTAGAGAATAGTTTATATAAAATATATTGGGATAGAACAATAATAACAGATAGGACCATACATTTCAATAGACCGGACATAACAATATTAGATAAAACCAAAAAAACAGTATTTATTATAGACATAGCGGTATGCAACACACATAACTTACTCACTACACACACGGAGAAAATGACCAAGTACATAGACCTGGCTACTGAGATAAAGAAGCAATGGCAAGTAGATACCGTTAGAATTTTACCCATAGTTATTTCTACCACAGGCGTCATTCCGAGAACCCTCCAGACTAATCTCAATGTACTTCAAATGCCTAAATCCACACTCACACTCATACAAAAAGCAGTTATACTCAACACTTGCCGTCTCACACGCAAGTTTCTACAGAATTCATCATCATCTCCATAGCTCCCAACACGCAAAAGCTGGCACACTTGGCCAAGGCCCGTGGGTCAGTTATTTTACCCCTAAAACAGGGAGAAGAAAAACAAAAAAAATAAAAAATAATAATAATAATATTTATTTCCATAAGCATAGTTACAAAGTATTTGTGTTGCGGTCCCAAACTAAGCGTAAGCTTGTATCTTGGGAACCTGGTTATGACATTATATAAGAAACTTACAGAGGTTTTAGGTAATTTATAAATTGAAACTTAAATCTAGAAATTAAAATAAAATTAAGTTGAATGAAGTGGACAATGCGACATTTAAATGAAATAAAATCATCATGAAATAAAACATCTTAAAATGAAATAAAAATAAAATCAAAATAAAATAAAATCAATGAGTGTAACATTAAAAAAAATAAAAATTGTGATTAAACAAGGTGAAAATCAAATTTAGTGTGGATGTGTGTGTGTGTGTTTGTATGTGGATGTGTGAGTGTGTGTGTGATTTAATTTGAGGCTCTTAATAAAACAGTAGTCGGTGGATGCTGCGGCTTCGCAACGTGTCGGCGATGTGATCATCAAACCGGGCGCAAATGAGCTTTTTATAGTTGCCATAACACTTGCAAATGTTGGAACCAACTATTGAATTAGTTATGTCGTTTAATACACTCGCTTTATTGTTGTACTGGAGGCGGCTATAAAACGATACCGCTAACTAGCTATAAAATATAAAATATTTTCTAAGATGAGGTTGTAAAGTGAAATGTAGAAGACTCGTAGGTATAGTAGATAACTTATTGGTCTAGTTATTGTATGTGTCGACTGCTGTTGAGACGAAGTGAGAGTACAAAAACAAAGGACACTAACAAAATAAAAATATCTAACTGCAGCGAACATTGGTTGAAATAAAATAAACTGCCTCCATATGTCCGAATAAAATCCGGATGTCTCCGTGCATATAAAATGTTGTCGCGTTGCCGTGAAATATTATGGCACACGAATGTCGGGGAATGAACCCGGAGGCGGCTGAAGGAGTCAGGCGCGCCTGCTATCGGCCGCTTCCCCTTATCTTTACTATGAAATAAAGGAAAAGCGCCACTCTCACTGTAATATCATATGCGTGTAAGTGCTTATGAAATATGAATTCTATTTCGCAAAATATATTATTTCGTTATTACTGAATATATTGCTACACGTTTCGGAGTTATATGGGATAATACGCTTCTCTTTATAAGCAAAAATAAATATCTTTGAGCGCATCGCATCTAGCGTCGTGAACCCCGCTGTTAAAATGTAAATTTCTCCGGTTCCGATTGAAAGAAATGACACGGGATCTATATCATTTTGTTATAACAAAGTGGTACCTAACATAAATTTTATTTAGTCACTTAATTTATAGTCTATATAGAAAATAATATTCGTACCATCATAACCACTATTTAGTGCTACCTGTATTAAACTTATGATGGTTAATTGATATCGGGGATAAATTTGACGTACGGTAAATGTTATTTTTAACCGACTTCAAAAAAGGAGGAGGTTCTCAATTCGGTTGTATTTTTTTTATTTATTATATAATAAATTGTTATGGATATAGCAAGAGAATTTAATGAAGGAATTTTAGTGAATACCAATTACCAGATACTGTCTCATGCTTCTCAATAAGTATAATTTTTCAGAACACACTGGCGATATAGTTGCTAAGAAAATAATTATGTGGGTAAATAAGCTGCAACAATGAAAGTGTGAAATATTTTAAGGGGTTAACGAGTAGGTCATACCAATGAAGTTTATGTAAAAAATAAATGTGTAAACTAAGTATGATAACATTTTTTTCTGTGAGACAGCGAGAAAGTGCCATTTCACTACCGACTTAGTACCTACCTACGTAACCTTTAACATTTCTAATAATTTGATTTAATTTATTTGGGAATGTGATCTGTATAACCTCCCGATACCTCCCTTTAAATGTTTTACACTACTATTGTTACATGTTATATTCTTTAGAGAAATTATGACTATCAATAATGTATATCAATAAAATCCTAACATAGTGTGTGTACTACGAGGGAAGGATTGCACCCTTGGAGTCAGTTGTGTAAAGTTTTATCGGGTGGGTTGTTCCGAGTCGGTTTGTTAGCAGCCGGCCCGTGACGGCGACGTCGCGACGCCTACCAGCCGATGCACACTGCTCCCAACGATACACGACTCTGGAAAAGAAACCAAAAATTATAATTGAATACTAGGTATGTTTGCCAAGAATCCATTGAATCAATCATCTTGTTCCCGGCTATTTTATGTTATTTATTCATTAACCTACCAAAAAATTCGCCGGACACTTAGTATCGTCTCGGATAAATGGCTATCTATCCGAAAGAACTTGCCAGGTTTTCTACTGATTTTTTAGAGTTTGAATAATTTTGACAGCGTAACACTGCTGAGTAAGTAAGTAATAATTATTTACAAACCATTTTTAAAATAAACAGGTCCTGAAAATGTATTTTTGTCTCTAGTGGAATATGGATTGGAGCACAGTGGTGATCCCCCGCAATCTGTCCCGAACAATAAGTCGGTCTAACAAAAGCCGGCCATTTGAACAAGTCGGAAACTTTTGTAAGTTTAGCTCTTTCTCCGCGGGACTTGGCATCCACCGCGGTGCTCACAATGGGGGGAATAATCGTTAGGGCCAGTCATAAGAAAAGGCATTACAAAAACAACGACGCACTTCAGCCCGTATTACTCAACGTTTTGTCAGTGCCAACGACTTAATTTTCATCACTTTTGCGCAGAATAGTGGTGGTGTGAAAAGTTGTTCTACTCGTCACATTTGTCGGGATACTATTGTTTTTCGTCATAATTATGTTGTACCTACTAAGCATGTTTAAAAAAAGTTATAGTTAAAAGCTCATCCTAATCACGCGTACTCCTTTCAATGTTCTTGTCCTTCTTGATTTCCAGGAGTGACATCTATATCCTACCTAAAGGAAAGGTTTGTATAGAGCTCGTGTATATTCTCATTCTTTGTCGATTACATGTGATAGCTGATTTCAATTCACATAGCCAACATAAGGAAAATAGAACATAGCTTAGAAAGACACGTGTAAAGCTTCTCAATATAGTCTGGATAAAAGGCTCTAGAGAGTGACATAACGAAGCGACGCTCACCGGCGTCACTTCCGGTGTCCGCCACGCGGGAACTACTTCCGGTGCGGCGCCAGCCCGCTCTCCACTTACAATCACTTAGCGCCCCGACACCGCACGATCTTTGGTAAACATATCGGGAAAATGTGCTCTTGGGTTATTCATTTACCTAACCTTAATTTATAATCGTACTACATAATAATAAAGAGTTCCTAGAGTGACCCTTCTTTTGTTAATTATTAAAATAATAGCATCTAGCGATGTTTGTTGTATTTTTTACGTTTAAATTTCGAAACACATTTGAGATAAACACCTTTTTTTTAAACAAAACATTATTTTTGTAAATCGTTTAGGCATAAATCTGCATCCATAAGATCCCAGTTATTTTCATACGTCGGTTTAATTTCCGTTTCGGCATTGTTTTCAGAGGGAAACTCGATTGGGACAAGAGACGCGTCGATATGGGCCCGTGTAATTTCCTCTCATATTCAATTTAATGCTTTGAGGGATGCATGTCAGGCGACCCTTGTTGTAGGAGAATTTAGGAGAACGAACGAACTCGTTATATCGGATCGTAAAACGGAAAATTTATTTACGAAAATTGTTTTTCGCACAGAAAATGTGTATTAACTCTTGAAATGGTTCACAATTTTCACCGGGTGGGTATTATTTAGACGTTAGAAAATGCGAAAATGATTTTAGAGACTTCCATTTTTCATTTTCATACCTACAGCGTGATTCAGAATTCGTATACACTTGCACTCCATTACCGCATCTGTAATTATAACGTAATGTTAAAACAAAATGACAATTATAATTGTGATGTTGGTGAGTTTTTTTTAATTAACACGCCAATCCAAATTCTGACTTAATGATATCACAAATGTACTAAAGTAGCGCTGGTTCCAAGGTTAGTACAACCTTTCGGAATTACGCTGTAAGAATTCAAAGTTTAAGTAATCGCATCGTTAAGTAAGAATACTCATGAAAATGTTTTTATTTCATTTCATTAAATATTTGTTTTGTGCAAGTTGTAGCGTATAGTTAGTGATGTCTTTATCGAGTGCGTGCGCGGGCGGCTCACGGGCGGCTCCTGGGCGGCTCCTGGGCGGCTGACGGGCGGACGTCACGCGACGTCGCCCGTCGCACTATCGACTTACACCCTGTTAAATCTGGCACAATATTTGTACAACCTATTCATTACAACCGCTTTATTTTATTGTTTCTTCTTGTAGCGCCCCTTTCTTTATCCGTGCCTATTAAAATTTGTACAATGAGAATTTACGGCCTATTAAATACACGTCCCAACTTACTAGCACGGTATAGAAGAACTATAATAGCTTACATGTAAACACAAAATCAATATTGTCGATAAGAATTTGTTTTTCTTATCGAAATAGAGGGTAAGCAAAACATTACAACAACCACAAGAAAATAAAAAAAATCAGTGGAAACTCGCGTACGAAAACAGTTCCATGTCATGTCCAAATCTAGATCATCCATTTAAAGGAAAGTAATTTTCTATATGACCAATTAAAATTCGGTATTCAATTATTATTTTCCAATTGGCTGCCGTCTTACAAGAGGTAAGCTTTGGATAAAAGTTAAGTCATGAGAGTCGCGCCAGCACCGTCTAAGACGATTCGCGACATGAGACTAGGCCCGGAAACCTGTCAATGGCGAATGAAAATCTAATTTGGATTTGAGGGATTACGACGAGACTTGTTTCGGCCTAGTGTAGTTGCCCGCGCCGGCGCCTCCCCTCTTCCTCTTCCCTCCCAAGCTTCCAAATTGAATAAGGAACGCGCCGGCTTCGTTGGCACGGCCATTTGATTTCAGCAAATCCCCAGCTCACATTCTACGGTAAATTATTTTGTTTCGAATACGAACGTGGTTAATGAGTGCTTAGGGTCGGACAGAAATATATAAGCGCTGAGTAATTGGGCGGAACTTGATAGTGTTATCAAGGCCAATAATTAGGAAAGATATTATTTCGTTGAAAATAATGAGGTCTCATTTTCAACCAGGATTATCATTTGCTCAACGGTGAAGGAAAACATCGTGAGGAAACCTGCATGTCTGAGAGAACCTCTCGAAAGATGTGTGATGTCCGCCAACCCGCACTGGGCCACCGTGGTGGACTATGGCCTAATCTCCCTCGCATTGAGGGGAGGCCCGTGCCCAGCAATGGGACATTAAAAAGGGCTGGTATTATTATTATTATAATAATGAAGTTCCCTATATCAAATCTTTGTAATAGCTTGGAATGACCGTGTTTCGTCCATTATGTGTCATTAATTCGTCACTGTATGTATCCATCTGTCGTCGGATTCGTATACAGTTGTATTGTTATTATTATTTATTTGTAGGTGTAATATACAATTAAACATTTCCCGTCATGATCCAATTATTTAATTGGCGTTGATGATAACCGCGAACCGATTAAAAACTCGATTTAACCGCCTACATTCAATTATATTGCTTGTTGGCGTACACAAAGATACATTGAAAGCGATTCGGATGGATCGTTGTATAACACATGATCGGTAATTAACGTGATGACGTGGTGGAACCGAAAAACACGAGTCACAGACATTGTCCTGTTCCCTTTGACCGTGAATTAAACGATGACCAACAAAATACTTGTGTAGCCGAATAAAAATTTACAGGAAAATTTGGCCGAAAGCGCATGTTATTATGTATTTTTTTACCTAAACTTCACTTAATTTAATGTCACATAAATTAAGTTAAATATTTACAAATAGTATAAATAGAGAATTAATGAAGACAAATCAACTGTTCCATTAAAATCAGGTATTTACCGACGCTTTAATTTGTTTAACTTACGATCCTGAATAAAATTGAAATATATTATACTGCTTTTAAAATTTCCTTTGCTAAAATCGTTATTAGCTTTTAAAGTTTCACAGTTAAATGTAGCTGAAGGATGAGTAACGGCCGCCAGGAGTCCAAGTCTGTGCGGAGTTGGCCCCATATTTCATATCGGCAGTAGAGCAAGCTCTTTTATTTCTGTCTGCCGGCTGACATGTGGCTTTTCAATCGTTCACTGCTTTTAATAAAATATGTTTTATATTATCTTTAAAATCTATAAATAAGTTTTTAAACTGGATAGATATTTTTTGGTTCGCAAAAAATATAGAAAATAACATTCGGACATTTACAGAGCTACCAAAGGTGCTTTATCGCAACCCCGATTTAAAATAGGTATTTTTTTAGGAGATGCTATTTCGTTCAAAGGAATAAGTTAATTGTGTGTCTCATACTAGATGGTCAAAAAGCTAGCAGGTCAAAGACAAGAAGAAAAACTTCACCGATAAGAGCGAAGCTCTTATTGGAAGACTTAATTTTATCATTTATTTACCGTTGGCCCGTTGACAACTTTTTAAATTTTCATTTCTCTAAAACCTTATTTGAACTAGTACGAACATTTTAACATAGCCAAATCGGTCCAGCCGTTCTCAAGTGATGCCCATAACAACGAAAATCATTTAATTTTTATTTATATATAGATTATCCTGTAAATCCGTATTATTCATCGTGGACATGATGATACAATATTTATTAAAAGGTTTTTTATAGGTATTGATTTCGTATATTTACGCAAATACTACTCACTAAAAATAAACGTGATAAAATCTGTAAAATAAATTTGATTTCAAAAAGTAACAAAACAATTAATTACTTACCTACCTACCTACGAGAAAAAAATACACTAGACAAAAAACAAGATATCAAAAACATTCCAATAAAATAATTTATCGGCAGGGCAGACATGTTTACGTGTAGGTGGAAGGGAAAAGTCGCGCCTCATCACCCAACGATTCTTTCTGCGAGCATATTGTGAGATGACGAGGGGAGCCAAGATTGAATTAAGTTATCGACGAGCACCGACCCGGCTCACGTTATTTATGAGAGAAAGAAAACGTAACTAGCACCGTTATCTGGTAACTATTAATTTCGGCAATAATTAAAGCTGACCAACTCATTTATATCTGCCTTGGTGGATTCGCGGTAGAATCCAATTAGCTTTTGTTAGGTGGGAACGAATGTTTTATATAAAACTATTTAATTGTATTCTTTTTTCGTGTTCAGCGTATATACCCGTTCGTTGTGTTTCTAGAACTTATTCGTAGCAAAGTTTCATTTGACTGTAGAGGTGATATAGGTATGTTGAGACAATTAATAAAAGCAAACCGCTATATAAGATTTTTTTAAATTCAGATTTTAATCTAATCTAAATAAAGATCTAATCGAATCTAATATATTTCTAATCGAATAGTTTATTCTGTTTATAAGCCTACTATTTGTAACATTTGCGTCAATGACGTATATTTATCAATGACGTATTGCGAAAGGTATATTTTTAAATCCAACTCCAATTATCGCTAATGGAAAATAAATGAGAAGGGTAATTTGCTAAATGTCATTCTGTACACCTAAATACCAAACCCATGTCTTGCGACATTTTTGGCATTTTTATGGGTTGTCATAAACTTTAGATCCTCATATTCCTACTTACAAAATAATTACCTCTGGGATTTTCAGATTTCAAGTGCGATAATTGTTATCATTTGATGTATGGTGACGGCAACCATCGTGAGAAACCTGTACGTTTTTTGTGAAGCCCCTTGTGAAGTTTACCAACCCTCACGGGACTAACCTAGTGCCGAATACCCTGAATGCCCGTCCCATAGAGAGCGAGTGCCTAGTATAAGGGTATTAGGCTCGCCCCTATTACATTGGGGTCAAATACCATGGGTGAAATGTGGCTGCACAGTAGTGCATCTCTGCCTAACCCTTTGGGGAGTTCTGGTAATGTGTGGCCAAAACTCTGTAGTTTAAACATCTTGCAGTATTTATGAAGTTTTTGGGGTCGAGTCACCTTCGTCCGTAGGAGAATTAAGTACCCTTGAGATACCCTACACGTGACCCTGGGTGGTGCCAACCAGGTGACAACTCTACTGGTGGTAGGCTTCGGCCGTGGCTAGTCACCACCCACTGAACAAAGCCATGTCGCCAAGCGGCCTAGCCGTGCTCCGGCATGATGTTCGGTGTTGCCATTCATGGATGGCGGGTCAGATCAGCTGCGCTGCATGTGCCTAGTAGCGTCTCTATCTACTGCCGCCTTCCTACCTAGGCAAGTATGCTCCATCGTAGATCTCATAGTCACTTACCATCAGGTGAGATCGAGATCAAATACTTGCCTATATTGTATAAAAAAAAATAAAAAAATGAAGTCAACCGCAAGTACTTGAAGTATCTATGCAAAACCTAAAACAAAGGGAACGAAATAAGAGATATTAGGAGTCATTGCCGCTGCGCCATTTAACGTCTTATCCCGTGTTATACAATGGTGCACATGCTCGCTTCCGCCCGAAGATAGATAACTTCCCGATGATTTAGTTTTATTGTTATCTTCCATCGGAATGTCGCTCCGAGCCATGCGTAGCAACACAATTATTACCGAGCGAGCTTCCAACTTTATTTAGCCCATACATCAGCTCGAATTGAATGTTTTTCATAAAATGGATTGGTTAAATAGCTTAATGTTATTTGGGTACTGCCATTTATTTTTATGCTTGCTTTAGAAATTTGTTAACTGCGGTATAGTTTCCTACTACATTAAGCCAACTAGGAAAATCTCTATATGGCCTATAATAAGTTTACTTACCTAAATAGGTATAGGTACCTAACTAGCTTGTTATGCTATAAAAAGAACATGAAAATCTAGTTTCGATATCAACATCGCCGTTTGTGGTGACGTTTCGAAAGATGTGTAGTAAGATTAGTGCGGCTTTAACACGATCCACGATTTTTATAACATCGGACACTAGTGGAGCGTTTGCGAAAAGATTTTATTGCCTCGTTCGGTCACGTCCCACCGAAAGATCATACCCGGACACAGCGGCGGCCGTTTCGCACGACATGCCCAGCGCCATTTACACCCGAACTGATCGTTATATGATATCGACCTAACAATTTTATAAGCCAACGTTTTATACGAACTCTGTTTGCTAAATATTTGCATTTTAATACACAGTTTCGACTGCAGTATTATCTCTGATACTGCAGCCAGAGATAAAAGGATAGTTGACAAAATAGTATAGCGCACGAAACGACAGCAGTGCACAAAGCGTCTAATTTAGAGGTTCTCTTCGTCTGTTTAGCCCGCTGAGACGGCGACTTGTAGTCTGGTTTATATAACCCTTAATAATAGGGTTGGCGTCTATGAAATTGCTATTCAAAGGAGTTTGGCCAACGGAGGGCATATTAGAATGGAAGGTAAACCGCTCATAGGTATTCGCGTGAAGGTCGCCTCATGGCCCTTTTATCATCCCTCGTCACGGACAGTGCTGGGGACATCGTTATGAGTTTATCAAACGTCACCCTTGGAAATAGATTTTGCTATTTGGTAATAGAGGTCCACATCCCCGGGGGAGTCGTTGCTTTGTAAATCGCCAAATCGTTTGATAAAAGCGATGTGCTTTAAATTGGACAGGGAATAGGTTAATCAGTGTGTAAATGTCATCTGCATCTTGTTAAGGATAGTTAGGTACCTAACAATCCGAAGAAGCCTGTTGAACTAAATTTACGTAAATGTACTGTGAAAATTATGTTAGTGCTGTTGAGATTATTACTCAGTTTTCCGGCAGTTGAACTTACATGAGTATAATCCCTAATTACGAGCAAGTAGACAAATATGTCAGCAAGTATTTTACCTCTTCTTGTATAATCTGGCAGCGGATCGTGGTGAATGGAGGGTGCATGACAATAAAAGTAAATCACTAAAGGCTCCACGTATTGTGCTTCTCCGGCGCCGGCGGTGGAAAGCGGGCGTGTGGGGGACAACTTGCTCACAGCCGGAAATAAAATAAACTATATTATACCAACTTATAGGATTGTCATTGGTAAGCAAAACTCGTGTCCAAGAAACTCTCAATACACATACAAAAGCTGGTGAAATAATAACGCTTCAATGTAGAAACATTTTTGTCTGAATAATAATGCATTAGAAATACCTACCACAAAAGTCAGGGCTGTAAAGAGAGTAATTTCCTAGTCTATAGTTTACGATAGAACTTTTACAAAGTTTAATGAAAATGTATAAAATCAATAAGGCGTCGGTTGTAAAGCGTCTAGTCAAATTGCTAATAATAAAAGTTTATAAAGCTCGAAAGAGTAGCAGCCAGTTCGAGCATGAATTGAAGCTACGCATATTCCGTTTCCGCAATTTGAACAACAAACAAACAAACCAATTTCTAGATTGGTCCGCAAAGATGTTAAGTGCATGTTATTCTCGGAAACCTGAGTGAATCTATAAAATGTGTCATGATGGAGAATAGGGCCGTCTGGGGAAGATAATAATAGTCTTACTGTGACACTTCAAATGTTGTAGATGCTATGAAAATGCATTTCCTTAAATTGGATCCATCAGCAATTTCATAGTAAGTATGAAAATATGCTACGACGGTGGCCTAAGACTACGCCCAGTACTTCCCATTACTTTACATCTTTAATAGAATTTACATAGCTCATTGGTTGAAAATGACCTATGACGTAGTTTGGTCCAATCACGTGACCTAGCTGCCACGGAAGAGAAAACCGGTATTTTTATACCATGGACAAAATGTAGTTTGATGACGACCCGTATAGGCCGTATATCTTCATTAGCCGATCGATATCACTGGACATATTATGGACAAATTGATCAAAGAATTGAAGTACTCGTAAATGATTATTCTTTTTTTTTCCCTAATGGTAAATGATTATTCATTGAGATTAATGATTAGTATTAGTACAATTTATGTTTAACTTAAAATTATATTGTTTCGGCAAAACTCACAGGAAAACCCAGAGACTTGTGACGTCACACCCACCCGACATCCAAACAAAAATAACAGCATAATTCCGCCAAAAACTCGCATCCAAACATTTTCTTTCCTAATTCTTGCGAAGAGTCTTGTAACCCCCAAAGATTATTTAGATGGACGTAACAACACAATAACATAATAAAAATCTGTCCTTACAAAAGTGGAAAAATTGTTAGAGTTTCCGTCGTGTGTGACCGGAATATAGAAACAATCAATAGAGTTCGTCGCGGGACAGGCTAAATTGAATCGTTGGAGGATAGGAGCGCCGGAAACCGGACGCGCGGCTCGGGCTCTCCATCTTAAACATTAACTGAATACAGACTATGATTTCGTAACGTTTTTGTACCCTGTTTTTGCCAAAATAATATTATCTATAATAGAATATTACTTGAACAATGTCAACAGAAGCAGTGATAGCCAAGTGAAGCAGTGATAGCCAAGTTGGTAGAACGCTTGCCTCGGTAACGAGGATTGCAGGTTCAAACCCCGGCTCGCACCTCTGGGATTTTTCAAGTGCGAATCTCATTTTCAACCATGATTATCACTTGCTAAAACGGTGAAGGAAAACATCGTGAGGAAACCTGCATGTCTGAGAGAACCCCACGAAAGATGTGTGAAGTCCGCCAATCCGCACTGGGCCAGCGTGGTGGACTATGGCCTAATTCCTCCTCGCATTGAGGGGAGGCCCGTGCCCAGCAGTGGGACATTAAAAAAGGGCTGGAATTATAATTATTATAATGTCAACAGTTTATCATGTCAAGTTAAGAACTTCGATAGGTATGAAGAACTAGCCAAAATAACGCCGATGGAGCCTAACAAACATGTTAAAGTGTGTGATTAAATCTACAATACCATTAAAATACCTATAGAGATCATTGTCTCAACCTGTGGGGTCTCACAATCTGCTCATAATTAGTAACCGTTCAAAAATCTATAGCAATATTGTATAAAATACTTTACGAATTACGAATACGACAGCAACTCGAATATAATGTTGCTTAATGTTATCTCTTGCGACTAGTTGGCTAACTTTAGCAACAGGTGAAGTTCCTAAGTTGGGAGAGTTCACTGCTTGACTTGTCTTTAGCCGGCACGTTGGAGGCACTTCGCGAAGCTAGATATAAAGCTCTTAGATTATTTAGGCGTTGGAATAGTTATTTTTAAATGCATTTTCAGTGTGCATGTAGAGCAGAGGTATTTCGTTGAAAACGAGAATATAGAGTTCAAGAGTAGAAATTTGTTTTTCTTACATGTACACCTATGGAATACATTATTTTCTTTCCAGAAAAACAATTTGATCAATAATTAATTAATTTATTGTCAACATTAATTCAAGCTTAGTTTCTGGTTTGGGGCCTATATAGTACTAATTATAGGTACGTTTGGTTTGGCAGTATGTACCTACACTGTGTTCAAAGCGATATCTAAATGTGAAGTGGAATGGTTTGTCCGCATCCCCTGGGTACTATTTCCTGCTTGGACCTCTGCGAACCAGGTAAGTCGGTAGCTCGTTAAAATTTGGTTGAGCGTGTTATGCCGTTACGATAACGCAAGTTTGTTTGTTAACATGTTCACATTAAGTTTTATAAAGTTATAGATTAAATGTGGCCTGGTAGTTTGGGAATAAATGTTAAACAATTAGCACATGTTATGTTATAATTATAGGTAATTGTTGTTGAACGCTTTGTTTGTATGGACATTTAGGACCGATATTCATTTCTGTTTCAAGATGTACAGCGTTTGTGGACATTACACTATCCCAGTTTCAATAAGATGTACAAGAATCTTGCTTTGATAGTAAACTTACACCAAAAAACGTTCATAGCTATTTCAATTAAAACCTCAATGCCCTCCACGGATGAAATAGGATGTCGGCCATTGTAAAAAGAATATCAAACACGCTAATAAAATGGTTTTCCATCGACAGTAATTCTTATTTGTATTGTAGTAATCAAAACGAAATTCCGTACCAAATATCGTGACGGCGGAACATTACAAGATTGTGGGTGAAATTATAAGTACCAGTACCGGGGTTGTAAAGTACAATGGGAATAAGTCACGGGCGCCGCGCCGCTCGCGGTGGGGCGCCGGGCGTCGGAATAGTACGATTACACTTAGTTCTACAATTCCGTATTAAAATATTAAGGGCCTGTTTCACAAACAGCTGATATATAAACCAAATTAAGCACATTATTCCACAGAATTTGTAAGGGCTATCTGTCAAGAGATGTATAGGGCTTATTGATTTCTTATATTTACGCGAATACTACACATTGAAATAAAACTATTTTTTTAAGGATTTTATCGCGTTTATTTTTCGTTTTTACGATCCCGACGTTTCGGCTGCTTTACAGCAACCATGGTCACGGGAGGACTGAGGTGGTTGACGTCCTGGTGTCATAGTTAGGAACGGGCTACCCTCATATTTAATTGTTGACGTCCGTTATAAGTATGACGAAAAAATATTCATAAAGGAACAAATATGTTGTGAGCCATGTAATAGGACGATGAAGATAATTGAACTTTCTAGTTCGTTTATCTCCTTCGTTATATTACATAACATTATTGAGTTATCGGTTTGATAAAAACAACACTAAGCATTATACAAAATGCTAGTGATTCAAATTTACATGGCACACGAGGCAGCGCGATTAATTGACACTGACGAAGGTATAGCCGGAACCAATAAAGCTTTGTTTTTCCGCGTCGAAAGAGCAATCAGAGGCTGACAGACAGGCATACACGGATTTCTTACATTCAAGAGGAAATCGCGTTTCCTCAATGTGTCCTCAGTACATATGTTTTATACGTAATTTAAAGCGCACTGGGTTTATTGCGGCCCCTAGATAAGATCCAAAAGCAATTACATTTTAATCTCGGATGGTATTTTGCGCGTTTTCTTTGACATCGTAATTTATGCATTATCTACTTACCGCTTTCTAATTTAAGGCGTTACTATAAACAAGTTACGACCGACGACATCGTGGGTTACGACTCGACGCAGCAGTAATGACACACCACCCAAATATAAAATGACTTTATAGCACACGTATGACTTTATGTGGCTTCCAATAATTTATTTGAAAATTTGATATTCATTTCATTTTTCTCCCGTGGGCCTCCTTGTAATGGGCCTCCATTAAGGGCCGGCAAGGTAACCAAAAGTCGGTAGATGTTTCGTGTGTTCGTGTCAACGTGCTCATTGATTTTCTATCGTCCTAGTTCCTAAGGCCATATTAAATCAGTAATTAAAAAAAAGTTTTCTTATTCTTCCATGGTTTAGCGGAAAAGGGAAGATCTTCCAGCCAGGCGTGTAGTATGCCTGGCAGGGCGGCCGCTATGCCCCGACGGTTATTGTCGGGATCTTGTATATATGTTACTTGCTCCGAAAACTCTTATAGCGCGATTCAGGATTGTGACGTCAATTGTCTATTGTTCTGAATGCGTCTGCAGTGCCATCTGCGTAGCTTGTGGTGCGGTTGAAGTGGTCGCTACAGTACTCCCCCCCAAGACCGGAGGTCGATATCTTTGAATGGCAGCGTCTTGTGTGCAAGGGCCAGGAAGCTAGCTCGAAGGTCTGCAGTGAGTCGAGACCGAGCTGTGCGCGTCGCAGAACCAGGAGCGCGGTGAGTCGGCTGTGATGGTCCTGAATGACGACTGGCTTGCTGTGGGACTGACTGCTTGCTGTTGGATGTCGATGTTGATGTCTTGATATGGAGTGGTGATGACGTTGGTGCTTGAGTCTTCACAGAAGGATGTTGTTCGTTGTGAGGGGTCACCAATCTAGCGTAAAAGGGAAGATCTTCCAGCCAGGCGTGTAGTATGCCTGGCAGGGCGGCCGCTATGCCCCGACGGTTATTGTCGGGATCTTGTATATATGTTACTTGCTCCGAAAACTCTTATAGCGCGATTCAGGATTGTGACGTCAATTGTCTATTGTTCTGAATGCGTCTGCAGTGCCATCTGCGTAGCTTGTGGTGCGTTTGAAGTGGTCGCTACAATGGTATTTCACCATATTTTCTTTATAAAATGTTGTTAAAGTCTAACCTTTGGTTGGGCTAATTACCGATATTTACACAATGCGATTGTCATCAGCACTTTGAGACCCAACTGGTAGGTAGAAATGGCAGTAACGAAGAGCCAGATCGCCAGATCTTTTCAGGTTTCTTACTGCCTGTAACGATGATAGACAGATCAACGTGCCCTTCGAAGCAAGCAGGATGCTGCACGTTATAATGTAAATAGTAAACATAATTTAATCTTAATCATTATTATGCCATTCCATTGTCGCCTGGAGCTCAAGGGTCCGTAAGTCGTGTCGCGCGGATTTATGGGATCAATTATACGCCGTCTGGCCACACCTGGAAACTGGTGCTATTCGCGCTTTGTAATAGTGAGAATAATTAGGTAGACTAAATTGCATTTCGCTCTGATTTATAATTTTTAGAAGTATTAGAGCTACTTACTAACAAACAAAAAAATAGATATTTAATGTTATTTTCAATGCGTTAAAGTCTGTCTCATATAACACTATACCAAAATGACTTGCAAAAGCTAACACATGAAATGGAAGTAGAGAGTTTATTACCAAATTATCTAACACAATCAGTGTTATTCTGTGAGTGAGCGTGATTTAATTGTCGTCTGTGTGCGGAACTGCTCCGTAAGTAGTCTTGCACGGATTTATGGGCCCAATTACACCGTCGCGGTCTGGCGGAGCTCTGCACACCTGAAAGACAATACTGTCTCTTGCACTTGCCTGGATTATTTTTTGAACAGTTGTACCTGGGTATTCGGATTTCCTCCACGTCCTTTTGCTGGATATAAATTATGCGGTAGGTATATTGACTCAAAATATCAAAAGGTATGAAATATCAAAAGATACAATGATTCATTTGATGTCATTAAATATTTTCCTGAAGAATTAGCGTTCAGACGCACTAGTTTTTTTCCTATTGATACAAAATAATAATTTCATCTTTTACGAACTTACACGCTTATCGACTTGTTGGGTTTTTTCAAAGTACAACTATGATACTTCCTACTAAAATATGAGTCATTCTTATAACAAGTTGGTACACGAAGCACAACTTATACAGTATCTAGAAAGTTTCAAATAAAAACTTATGTTAAATAATAGGGGTTAATTTTTAAATCTTGTCGACCCCGAAAATCAGTTTTTGTTTATGTCTACCCCTGGGAAATGGGTCGATATCGGTTTCCCAGGGGTAAACACTTTGGGAACCACTTTGGGAATCTCTGCTTTAGACAAACTATAGCAAAATGTGCAACAATAGATCGTTTTAGAGCCTAAAAAGTTTATTTAATAAAACTTCGTCAACGGTTTATCCAGTAGATCAGTTTGGCATGCCATTGAGACTTGATTTAATTGCCTTCAAACCTGTATGTGCGGCAGTAGGTCGTGATTTGCTCACTCCTCTGGGGTTTATTACACCAATTACCTACTGAGCTCACACGTAGAGATACTAGTTTAGAGATAATGTGTATCGGCTTTACTCATGGATTTACTCGTACTATGATTGGAAGTAAATTCGAACATCAGACGTACACGTCTGATGTTCGAATTTACCTATACATAGGCTTAGTTAATTTAGCTGTATCCTGACATTTGCATGAATCAATCGTCAATGTGACATACATTTATTTAATTTCAGATTTCATATTTTTTTTGTTTATTTTAGAAGTATATTGATTTCTTATATTTACGCGAATACTACACATTGAAATAAAACTATTTTTTAAGGATTATTATGGATATTTTAGAAGTATTCTTGTTATCCCGTCCATTATGTCAGTTTGTTCAAGCGTCAATAAAAAACTACTGAACCGGTGATAATGGAGCTTTCACTATTGGATAGCTTATCATTAGATATCTATCATAGGGTTGTACCATCTCACAGTGACCATTGGGGTTCAAAGATCAGATCAAAATCGATGGGTGGGCGGGCGGAGCCACGTGAAAAAGCTAGTTTAAACTAAAGATTATGGTGTGGGCGGGCTCATCTCAATAGTTTACTTGATAACAAGTCAGGGGATCGAACCCGGAATATATGGATTACGAGCGCTTCTCTTTAACCACTAGGCTTTTAACTCTTCGTCGATCTAACCGTACCGCTTTTTTTAATAGCTGTAGCTGTTTGGTGGAAATCCATTGCGTGCTGTATGCATATGCGTTGGGTGTTTTAAAATGTTCAATTATGTAAGTGTCGTTTAATTTTAAAATTGGAATTAATTTGTTCTCAATTATATTCAAGTAAAGAATAGTGTATTATCGTAAGTGCATTATCGTATAGGTATTGTGTAGATACTCCGGTCTCTATATATGTGTAGGTGTGTGTGTGTGAAATTGTGTGTTCACCTTGATGGAATGCATAATTCTAGTTGATTGTATTAGGACATCTATACTGTTTAACAAGCTATCATGAATGCAAATCTGCTACTCGGTCGGTATTACATAGATATATTGTGTATTATAATTGAAAACTACACCAAAACCTTCTTTGTTGAACTACATCGCTTAATTTTTTTAACTGGTAATTTTAAGGCACTTGGTAATTTTTCACAGTGAAATAGCGTTTTATTTCAACACACTGCTTTCAACTAACAATAAGAATATAAAACCCCTTTGTGATGTCTTGAAACGCTCATAGACGACCCCGCTCGGTGCCAAGATATAATCTGTTATGGTGACATTATCTGGAACCCCTGCCAACAGAGGATCTGGCCAAAAACTTTACATTCTACTTTCAAAACTACATGCCACTAACTATGAAATAATTTACCTTTTTTATACATGTTTCTGATTGACTAGGCTTTAAGTCCTATTTACACAATAGATTTAGGATTAACTATGTCACTATTTATACATGGGTATTCAATTATCACATAGGAATGTTGTGACGAATACGCATATCACTTAAGACTCCAGTTATGCATCGAAGCGCGAGCGAATTAAGGAGGCATAACGTAATTTTTTTCTTTGTAATATACTCGTATAGGGACAAAGAGAGAACTTGTGCGCTTATAATAAATCGCTGAATCATATAATATGTAAAAAAAAATCTCGACTTCAATAAAACAGTTATCCACATTTTTTTTTACAGACCCACATCTAATAATAAATTCGAGTGTTTTTTTATTGTACCATCATAATCGTATTTTGACACCCAGTTGGAAGATTATGAGTTAAGTTTCATGGGTCCAAATATCAAACTCTTAGTCTATATAGATATACCAAGATTTAGGTGGAGAAACATGACCACAAGCACAGGTAGACTCTTAAGTATATCTACGTATAATATGTTCCCAGAGTTTTTTTTATTGTCAAAGGGTTACTTAGTTGCACAGGTCGGCGTAACATATGTTTGTGTAAGTATGCTACATTGTGATGGCGGGTGGTTGGTTCAGCTTAATATTATTTCCCATGGGCGACATTACCGTCGTGCTAATGAAGATGTGTCGGCGAGGTCGCGCCGGTTGCCACCGCCGATGCAATGACCAAAACTGTGTCATAACAGAATATTAACAGCTTACCTACTACACAAATTGTTTCAGGACAAGCGTTTTGGGCTTTGTTAAGGTCGGTAGCAGCCATAGATATAATACCTACCTACTAACCTTAATGTGTTCCAAATTTGATTTTTTTCAATCTCCCCGATAATAGTAATGCATATCGTTTTAAAAATTGAATCAACGCTTAGGTTGGCTCTTAATTTTTTTTACATTAAATCAGGCATAAAAACAAAAAACATCCCGGGATGCATTCTTCATTACTGAAACTAAAATATATAGCTTTTCTCTTTTCAGTGAAGTGAGTTTGCAGTTGGGTCATTTATTATCTATTTCATAATCCCATTTATTACAGTATTTTAATGAAGTATATCATTGTTTCAAAAAAATACGAAGATACGCATAGGTTGGTATTTGAACAATAATTTGATTCGAATTTAGAGATTTTATGGAAGCTACGTTTTCGCCCGTAGATACGCCGTAAATAGAAGCAGACATAAAACATTTTAACACTCTTTTTATTACCTTTTAACGGCACTAAAGCTCTGACTGCAAATAATGTGAAGAATTTCTAATTAAAGTTAGTGCGACTTCGATCATGTATGCTGAAAATTATAGCTTATAAAAATATATAGCTGACCCGACAGACCATGTCCTCTTGTCATTCTCTCACACATACCTCCTAACTCTCATCTACACACACACACACACAAACATAACAGCAAACGTGCGAATGCACATTCTCCCCAACCAAGCTTTCTTTTTTAAATTATTAATAATTACTTGTTTTATTTTAACATTTGTAAAAGAGAAAATCTTAAAAGTGGTCATAGTCACGTCATTGCCATTCGATTGTGTTAGCGGACTTTGTTGCATTATAAAAAATGTAAGCTCCTCTCATTGTTTCAGTGTAGTTTCGTTCAGGGCGGTACCGAAGGGTGTGCCAGTGCCTGGTTCTGACAGTTTTGACGTATACTGAACAAGCCTCTCGGACGGCCGAAGTTACGCGACCGTGCGCAACGAAGCCACGGTGACCTCGACGTCCTCGACGATGACCTCGAACCACTAAAGTGAAATTTGTTTAAAAAATATACATAGGCTTCGAAACGAAAACGAACACCATGGATTCAACTCATGATTCTAGACCCCCTGAGACGGAATTTTAATGAATTATATGCACTTTTTCAGTATTTTTACATTGATTTTAGCATGAAATCATAATAGAAGTCTCTCTGAACGTGATTTTAAATAAAACACATAATTACTAGTTTAGGGCTAAAACTGGAATGTAAATTAAAACTCGATACGCTTGAGCGCACTCGTCACCTGCACGCGTCCAGGATCGCGCCGAGTGTTATGTTGTGATCGCGTTGTTTACGATACATTGCGCGTTCAAAAATTACAACATTTTAAGCCATCACTCTTCCTTTACCCAAAGTTTTTGTTACCATGTCCCTTACACCCTGTATACCTAAGTATCATTATGAGACACCAACTATCATTATCATCATTGATCTGGTGAATGAAAAAAAAATGCATTCGACTATTGTCAATTCGTGACAAATTTACTCATATTATTTTATGTTATTTCGGAATAGTCACTTTAAATCCTACTTTTTTTTTCTTAATAATCTATACTAATCTATACTTAATATTATAAATGTGAAAGTTTGGATGGATAGATGTTTGTTACTCTTTCACGCCAGAACGGATCTGGATGAAATTTGGCACAGAGATAGATTATAGTCTGGAATAGCACATAGGCTACTTTTTATCTTGGTAAAATGGGTTCCCGTGGGATAGACATACTTTTTAATTACGGGTAACACCGCGGGGCGCAGCTAGTATGTAATATATTATTAATAGAAAGTGTGTTTGGTTGTATATTTGAAATGCTGTGGAATAACATTTTATAGCTAGTTGCTTATCTTTTTATACCCTCGAAGTCCACACGGGTAAAACCGCGGGATAAAATAAGGGTTAGATATTTACATAAAGATAGAAAATTTTAGGCAATTTTCGCTACCAAAATTATTTTCACATTCAAACAGGAAATTAAAAACACTAAACCCCGTATCTAATCAAAAACAAAATAGAACATTAATAATTCCAAAAAAGTAACATTGCAAGCGCGAGATAAATCAACGCCGTTAGTTGTCTAGTCTAAAAATTCCAGCGCATTTATTCATACGAGAATATGAGAATCATTATACATATTTCTAGGTAGGTAATAACTTGTCGCCCAAATTACCTCTGTGATTTTTTTACGGAGGCACGCACTCGGCGGCGCCCTATAAATCTGGTGTTGGCGTTGCCACTTTACGGCTGTACGTACCTATCAATTGCGAAGGAATATTTAGAGCTTGTGCCTTTATGTCACCCGTTATTGGGACGAATGTGTATGGGAAAACTGGGTGTGGAAAATTATTGTAGGTATGCCTGTTTAATTCCTGTCCGTTACATACGATTCGTTAATGATATTTTATTTTCGTAGGTACATAACTTATTGTGATTGTTTTTTGTTTTTACCATATCCTATATCCTACCTATCGTGCCCGTTCTTCTCCATAGGAACGGCATTCCGAACGGGTGGTAAAGTAGTAGCATAGTATTTTGAAACTTTTGACGATTCATAAGTACTGTACTTAATGGTCTACGTGAATAAAAATATTCTGATTCTGATTCTGATTCTAGCAATTTTTAACCAACGAGCTAATACAAACATGTATAGAAAACTCTAGGTTTCGTAAGCGGATGTTGTAAAATTTGAATAGTTCTAGATACATTGTATCCATTTCGTTTTTCGTTTTTCGCATCCATTCGATTTTAATTAAACAGCTCTACTTCTTACCGTCATAAACCAATAAAATTATAATCACACTGTATCTTTACTCACCTAAATACGTTTCATTTGATACAGGCAAGGGAATAATTACTAGAGTAGTTTAATATTGTAAGCGGGGACAGACCAAAATAAGTATGTAGATACACGATGAATTTTATTCTCGCCCCTCTATTTCGAACCAACCAAGCGAGTGAAAAGGTTAATTTAAAAAGTTAATTTCTCCGTCTGGGTGCTCACTTCAATTCGCGTGATGTTCTATAAAGTTAAAAGCACTACCCACTATGTCGGTGCAGAATATTAATGTTGTTTTTCTAAGGAGTGCTGCCCTTGGGACATTGTTGTGTCATCTTTCTGCCGTCTAGCCTTGGACAGACTCCATTAGTTACAAATTCTCGGGATATAAATATTCGCACCCGGCAGCTGGGATCTACTTAACATTCATTTGTTTATTGAAATACATTTTTTCAAGATTTTGTTTTAAACAAAACACTGAGAACATATCGCGAAATTTAAAAATAATCTTGTTTAAAAAAATTGGTTTAATAAGATCTCGTCAGGATTAGATAAGATTAGAGTTAAAAACCGGTGAAATACGGGACGAGCTCGCGAAATAAGAGTACCTACGGAATCTTAAATAAGTTCAAAACCACATACTGAAACGAATAATACTAACCACAATATAGAGAAGAACCCAATTTAAATACATGAATTACGTACATATATGCATGTATACCCGTCGGTCCCGGCTTAAGTAAGTTTTCACGCGAACTGACCCTTTCTTTGTACACGACATAACAATTCAATTAAACATCGGCGAGCTCGCTTGATTGTCGGATTGATTTTATTTGTTCGCCCCATGTATTATTCAAAACATCTTTCTTTTTCGTCGAGCTGCAGGAACTGTTCACAATATTATAGTCTTGTTACTATGCGAGAGACGTCTAATATCTATAAAGATAGACTATTATAAAATTGTAGGGTCTGTATATAAAAATGTTGAGGTTTCTGTATCAAAAACATGTGATTTAGAATTCTTGTCTATGTATACAGTAGATTTTTAGTAATGATTGACTAGAAATCTACTGGACCCAATTCGAAGGGATTTTCATTACTAGATAGTCTGATGATTGATATTCATAATAAGGTATATAGTATCATCACGCTATTATCAATTGCGTATAATTTAATTAAGTACATAATATGTACTATAGGTATGTAGCGTTCCGGAACATATGCGTCTACCATCCCTTTCACACCAAAAATTAATAAATAAGGATGACATTGACTGCATGTTTTCTAACGTGACGATTACATTAGAAGTTCCTGCTTACTCTACAGTACATACATCTCTCGTCTTTTTAATTTACATTCGATTTTATTGTGGCGTATTTAAAGTATAAATTAATATAATAAAAATAATATCGCCAGACGAACACACCAACTATACGGATAGTTGGTGTGTTCGTCTGGAGATATTATAAGCGTTGCTTAGTGTGGGACCGTTCCCACACTAAGTAACGCCTGTGTTATGGGTATATACCGTACAATGGACTGTGGGCGAACTTAGTATATAATACGTATATAGATACTTAACATCCATGACTCGGGTGCAAACATTCGTGCTCATCACACAAAGTTTGTTCCTACCAGGATTCAAAATTGCCCTCGGCGCAGAAAGCAGGGTCACTACCAACTGCGCTAATGACGTCTTATTACGATTCTTTTGAAATATGTTTGATTATATTCTGATAGTATTTATGAGTTTTCATACGCATGTCGAACTATTATTCGTAAAACAACAGAAACATCGGTTTTTTAGATCCGTTTCTATCTCCGCAAACACGTGTAGCTCCACATTCAATTAACACTTTTTCGTGGCGGATGCTGCGAGGCCGCCGGAAATTAAAAACTGTCTAGTTTGAATATAGAAACTCTGCTCATATTCAGCGCTTTCCATGCATTGTATAGTAGACATGCCGGCTTTGAATGCTTTATAAAATGAGGTATAATATTTTATACCGTCAGTCATGGCTTATTCATTATTAAATGTAGCAGTAAAGCATTTTTAACATTAAAAAGAATAAAGTTAACCACGTCTGTATTTCCCAAAGGCTTGGGTAAGTAGGTTCACGAATTCTATTAAATATTTCTAATTTCAATTATTATTTCTTTACTTTATCCGGCTTATATTTATATTTTTCATGGACAGATGATATGTAACTATTAATAAAATATGTAAGTATTAGTTACAGTTATATGTATAGATTACCGCATCAAAATATAATCAAAACGTGTAGCATTGTCTTTCGAATGAACATTACCGGTCCCATGATAAACAAAGCCGTGTAACAATTACGTGCCGGCAGTAAAAGGTAAGCGACGTCGTGGCGGGTTGTTATCATTACAGATAAATAAGTCTGTACTTAATGCGGTCCACAGAGGATCCAATCCTGGTTACATTGTTACCCCCGAGATTAGATAGGCGTGATGATTGCCAAAGTTTGATTGAGCTCCGTCCGAACCCTTTCGCGGATCACCTTCATTACCGAATTGGTAATTGGCGTCTAGGATCGGATACGCTGCTCTGACCCGCTACTGTGGTAAATATACTGTGGTAAATAATAGTTGATGTGGGTAAGCACGTATTTGGAACGCGCTGCGGTTAATATAGTCGGGTCGTGGGCACTAGAGAAGAATGTAGAGATCTATTTGAGAGGTTTTAAATGATTTTGTTTCTATTTTAGAAACTAGTTAACTACGTTAGTCAATATACTTATATACACCGTGACTCAGGAAGGGTATATAACAGTCCAAATATGTCTATTAATTCGACACGCATTTAGCCGGAGTACGCCTTTTTTAAATTTGTACCTATCTGTTTAAGTCACAGTTGTCAATGTTCTATGATTTAAGAATAAAAACGAAACATAATACTACAGCGATTCGGTCATTAAAAAAGTTTGGGATCATATGATACTTTGTCCATAATAATTTGGAATATGAATAAAATATTAATAAATAATTCCCATTTTTTTGAGATGTGTGTAGCAGGAGTAGTGTATTTTTCTAATAAATGATATAAGGGATCTTACAAAGCGATTCATAATGTTATTCTCAGTTTACGCAAACTCGCAATTGTGTGTATGCACCATTAAACTTGAGAACGATGATAAGTCCGTGCGCTAGGTGCAGTGTGCGCAAACTTTATTTGTTATATCACCTACTTGGCGCCCCGTAACGTACAGTTTTCTTTGTTAGACGTTATATTATACCGGTGACCCATAAAGGGGATACTATCATATGGACCAACGCTTCTGAGCGCACTTATAAGCTTTATGTGAAGTCACACTTTTGATATGTAAATTTAAAAAAAAACCTCCAAAATAGCAATAAGCCATAAATGTTTTAAAAAGTGAAGTGAATTGTAATTTATTTGTGGGAATTTAATTTTTGAAATGCGTAAGTGCCTAGCACAAAACGACAAAATAAACCAACATACAGTTTAACTTAAGTTTTTTACGTACCTAACATTATTGCAATGTCTCCACAGATGTTAATCACGTATACATAAACACGTGTGAAGTTCGCCACCTCCAAGTGTGGTAGATTACGGTCTAAATCCCTATCACATTAAGGGGGAGTGTGCCCGGTATAATGATCATCAGCTCGCCCGATAAAACAGCGATCTAATGTCATCGACAAATTGTGGAGCAGGAATATTTTAAACCATTCGAAATCGATATCGGAAACGGAATCGAAAACTTCCGAGCTGTATTACCGCAATGGCTATTAAAATTTCCGAATTTGATTATCTTCGATGTATCTTGTTGACAATACGAAATCGTTTTTTTAATAAGTATGCGTCGGAGAGCTCGTTGGGAGCGACACCAACATCGGAAAGATTCAAATCCGTTTCCGATGTCAATTCCGAATGATTTAAAATAACGCACCTGGAGTGCATCTCTGCTTACCCATTCGGGTAGCACACTCCACCCTATACCAAAGTAAAATAAAAACAAAAGGCACCATTGGCTCCAAATGCGGAATAAATCAATGTTGTTTATGGTATTCACATGCAGATCCGCGCGTCGCGTCCATGAGACGGGAACTGTTGGGACCGGTGACAGTGTATATTGAACTTTATTTTTAAATGAGTTTTAAAAATTAAAAAAAAGTTAAGGCGAATAACTCAGACACTATGTATAAAGTAAATCAGATTGCCATGTAGGTAATGAGCATACGAATTGTGATGTATTTATCGAACATTGTATCCTCTACCTACGTTTAATTTTGCCAAAAATATTCAATTTACAGATACGACCAGTGTCAGTGCCAGATGTGATTTTCTATTTATACCCAAATTTGAAATTATTTTTCTCCAAAATGATACAATTTGCTTGAGTTTTACCCAAAGGCAAAAAGTTAATAATATCGGCTTAGCTTTTTGCCTTTTTCTTATTTTTTCCTTGAAATACTGTTCTAATTTCCAAACTGAAGCAGCAGAATGACCTTTTTATTTTTTTTATTTTTACGTTACGTATCCCCACTGAATGGGTATGACGGGTATGACATAACATAGGGAGAAAAGGCAGAGTGAAAAGAATGAATGAATGAGCGAGATGGTTTAACGGGTGCGTTCGTAAAATGCGTTGTGGTCATCCTACAGGTAATTCCACTGAAACTAAAAATTACCCAAAATTCTCCATGGTATTTTTTTTTCTCCAAGAATTTCATTTCTCTGCCCAAACCCAATCTGACCCAATCTGGCAACACTGGATACGACTAAATTACAGTCTTACAGAGATTCCACTTGATTGTCGTGTTCATATTTTTTAAGAAAACAAACCCGAAAGTTCTTGTAATCAGGATACGCACAGAGTGTTATCTTACACATCATAATAATTGTTATGTTTGCCAGCTCCAAGCTTCATCCGGTGAACGATCAAAATGGCTTTGTTTTCTTTCACTACACATATTTTCTTTCATAACTACTAATAAACCTACCTAATTACACACGAGATGAAGATACATTTTTATAATAGACTAGCTGTTACCCGCGACTTCGTCCGCGTGGTATTTAACAAAAAGCGGACAAAGTCACGGGTAACAGCTAGTCCAAAATAAAAGTAGCCTAAGTTATTTCTTGTTACATCAGCTATATGACAGTGAAAGTTCCGTCAAAATCAGCCCAGCCATTTCAGAGATTCAGAACAAACACACAGACAGACAGACCGGCAAAAATTATAAAAAAATGTTGTTTTGGTATATGTACCGTGTATACATCCAAATGCACTTATTAAAAAGCGGTTATTTTAATATTACAAACAGACACTACAATTTTATTTATTTGTATAGATACATATTTTCGTTTACATTTTACTCATTTATGTGCTATATTTTGCGAAATTATAAATGTATATAATCTTTGCATTCTTTTTCGTGGCTATTTTCCTATCCTATTAGGAATATTTATTTTGTAATCAGGCTTGTAGTCTTTCTGGGACCACTGACTACCGATATTTACACGGACCTATTTGTTCCAGCTAGTGGGACTATTGGTCACGTGACGGTAACACCAACTGCCTGAATATTTCAAGACTGTAAATACCTACAACGCCTGTCAAAGAGGTTGTAATGACAACCGTGACCACCAGCTTAACGGGCTCTCTGAAACTATTAAAAAGTTCAGAAAAATTTAGTAGTCAAGGCCCTAACAATATCCTCGCTAGCGGGCCAGGTCGCCTGAAGCGGTGTGCTAATTCGTCCAAATGTGCACTAATATGGCTCGAAAGCATGCCCACTCAATTTCTGGCATGAATTTGCATTCGTGACTGGATTCTATCCAAGCTGCCTCCGGCAATGACAGGTGAATCACTCAACAAACATTCCTATTCTATTCTGCGTACATATTCTTCAAAATTATACTTATGTGTTTTTATGAGACCTATCCTATTTGTATTGACTGTTAAATTGTAGCTGTTTTCGTATTTTGTTTTAAGGAAATAGCACCTAATGTTTTTTTATTATTACACAACAGAGCTTTTATATACGTAAAAAATAAAGTAGTAGGTAATTTTTGCTACATAATTGGCTCTGATTTATCTAAACCACGAAATCATTGCGGTAAATTGTTATAATCGACCAAACGATTGTACTTGTATTGTATTTATTGAACTACTAGCGCCCGGCGGTGTTACCCGCGATAAAAAGTATGAAAAATTAAAACATCCATCCCACGGGAACCATACATTTTACCGGGATAAAAAGTAGCCTATGTGCTATTCCAGACTATAATCTATCTCTGTGCCAAATTTCATCCAGATCCGTTCAGCCGTTCGGGCGTGAAAGAGTAACAAACATCCATCCATCCATCCATCCATCCAAACTTTCACATTTATAATATTAGTATAGATTAGTATAGATATAATATCTTGTGGTTACTAATTTTTTTGATATACCTACAACACTGAACATAGATTAATCAATCCGTTTAGGTACCTATCAGAACTTTTCTACCCCGATGAAGGACGAAATCTGGGAAAATACATATTACTTACTTAGGCACTGATCTCACTACTTTTATTAGCAAAGGTCTAAATACTTTGCTTTCTCATTAGTAGATTTCGTTTGTTCTCTTAGGACTACAATTTCGGGTCCCTAGATTTATGTCGGTAAATGCGGCATCATTAGGGTGCGATAACCTTTCAAACACGAATGGTAGTAACACCTATTATTGGTATTGTTGTGCAATGATTAAATAAATTCCACGGCTGCGTCATAAATGTGCCTACTGAAATACGGGAATTGTGATACAATTAAGCTTCATTTGTATTCATGAGTGTGTGTCATGTATCTTTAGAAGTATTAAATTATATGTTAAAACAAATGAAATGCCTACCTATATGCGTAGACAATACGTATTTCCATTTAGCTATATATACTTGTGACTTCTGACGCTGGCTGTGGAGCATGCCTTGCGCGAGCTGATAGCGACTCAAATGACAGATGTCATCACTCGCCCGAGGCAGGCATTTTGGAGTAGGGTTTCTAATCTTCTTGTTTACGCTACCTCATCTGAGCACTGTCACCTGACGTATGCTTTGGATTTGGAACATCTAAGTCCCCATAGAAGTTGGGTTTTTTTAACATGACTACCTATAGGTGTAACAAAATTAGTAGAAAATATTTTAAGGAGATAACAAGGTCATACCGATCATGTTTATGTATAAAATACATGTGTAAAGAGTATTTAATATTTCTCTGAGAAAGCATGCCAGTACCGATTCACCGTGCATTTAGTAGGTAGTATTATACTTTCAATATTATTTTCAGGAATGTGACCTTTATAGCTTACTGACGGACCTCATATAATATTTTACAGTATTATTGTTACGCCTTATATATTCTTGTAAATTCTACTTAAAATCAGGCAAGAGATTTTTGTCCAAAAGATGACAGTCAGTCCAGTTCCAGGGTTCAGACCCCCCACAGACACTTACGCCAAACGAAAAAAAAAACATTGTTATGCTTGATTAAAGTTTGTCCTAGAAGTACTCCTAGGACAAACATCCGGACAGGTGTTTGATCGATAACGTGTTTAATATTGAATTCTATAAAAAACTTATTATGACTCTAATAATTAATATAATAAAACGATAAAAACTAATATTGCAATTCAAATAAACTACTAAATCGAAATAGAAACGAAATTTATTAAAAGGGATACAAAGTTAGTACAGACTCCGAGTCAGTTCTAATCTAGTCGTGGAAACAAAGCAAGCTTACCGTAGCGGCACCGCTCACAATACACGAGCCAAATGCAAAGCTTTATTTAGTTTAAGACGCCATTACACGGGTCATATAAACTGTCAAAGTTCGAGGGTCGACGCGAACGATCGCTCGTTCGGCTCGCTTCCCGTCTACTTTCGAGTTTACGCAACCTTTTCGGATTTTTATACGGTTTTATAAAGCAAGCTGTGTGTATTGTTCGCGTAATATGAGTGCTGTAGTTGATTCGATTTTGTTTTTGTTACATACGTAGGAACATTTTAGTATTTGTTGTTTTTAATCTTTACCGCTTCTATATTATCAGAATTTAATTTGTTATCTTATTTATTGAATTTCAAAGAAATTTTAATGTTAATAATATTGAATAGCTGATAAATAAATTAAAGTTACTCGCACCTTGGGGAATTAGCATAATTTTTGACAGCGCAGTAAATAGCGAAGGGTTCGAGAGCATTATATATGCTTAGATAATACATAATTCATTTCTACAATTATTAAATTATTTAGATATGCAGCTACATATAGGACCTCTGCACGCAAGCCCATGAATTTTTAGGTGCGTTCATAATAAGATGTCACCCGTAAAGAATGTCGCAAAAGGAAAGAGAGATTAGTTATTGCTAGAACATACACAACCGGTGCTGTGCAATTACTGCGTCTGTCGTGTCGCCGTCGCGTCGCACCCGCGCCGCGTCGCGCCCGCACCGCCTGTTTGTCTCACTCACCTTACTTTGTCTGACACACAATTTGGTAATTTGTTTTACTCGCGAGTTCCCTTACTGTAAAATATGGTTTCTTTTCCCCCGAAATGACTCGCTCCCGTACTATTTACCGACGAAATTAGATGTGTGTTCTATGTCCAAAGAATTTATTCCCGAGATTTGAGTAAACAGCATCGCAAACGGTTCTTTTTCCTTTGATTTTTCTTCCGTTGTTTGGTTCGATCCCCTTATCAAGTTTATAGTGTGTCTATCTATTTGGCTGCAGTTTCACTCTAAAACAACAAAGCTAACGGGAGGTGTTCGGGTAAATAAATATAAGATACAATGTGACATCTTCTGCGGGTCCTTTATCTTTTGTGGGCTTGTGACACCGAGAAACAGATTATCGCGGGGCTCTGACCAGCGATACGAGAAATTGAATACATACTTACGTACCGCGGATGTCAGCCACAGAAACAATATCTCGGCAACAAATCTGGGATGACGTACATTCCTTGTACCAATCTTCGATATATCGGCGTATTTATCGTATGAAAACATTTATTCTCCTCTTTTATTTCCCTTTTCCGTTGCGGCGGCCGATTGTATTTATAGCCGTTCTATGATTTAAACGTACGTTATTATTCCATATAACCTATACGCACAATTTATTAATACACTACACTAAAATAATACTACACAATACTACACTAAAATAATACTACATAATACTACACTAAAATAATACTACACTATACAACGATACTATTTCAAAACGAGGTATGAGATTCTAATGACGTTGTTCAAGAATTAAAGACGACGAAATGTTCAGCAAAATAACATTATATTCGCACAGGTTGATAGGAAAACATCAATGCTTTGTATTATCGTTCTGCCATAATTAGAACTTCTATCGGGAAATAGCAGGTGGGACTGCTCACATATTCCTTTGCTATGGTCCTCACGTTGAGGGACGAAACTAAATAGAAATAGGTACACATTTAATAGTAAAATTAGCTTTGTTTCGCACAGGTAGTTAACCTTTGGCTAAGAACAATCAACATGGCCGGTTAAGGCTACGGCGAGGCTAAATAGTTTGTCACAGCTACACTAGGGGTGAATAACAATAAGACCCCTTTGTTCTGGCTCGGTTCGGATGTATTCAATCTGCCAAAGACACAATCAAAACGTTGTTGTGGGGTGTCCTAGATATCAATTTGGATATAGCTGGCAATGATGTATTTAGAAGATAGGATTATGTAATTAAATATATTCATTTAAAAAGAACTTTAGTACGTAAGTAAAAAAAGTCACAAGTAACCGTTAAACCGTTTTGTATAGTAATTAGGCTCAACTAATAACCAATGTTAACTCTATCAAATTGAAATCTCTACAATATTATAGAACTAAAAACTAATATGTATTTATTAGGCTTCACTATTAGCGTACGCCGTGTGTTGTCTAAATATTCTAATAAGTCTGTGGCTAAGTTTATAATAATGTGAAACTATATACCGTCGATCTTAATTTATTTGAAATAGTTTCATCAGACTCAGCTGTAATTTTGATAAAAAACTTATCACTTTCGGTGTGACAGGTCGTGATAGCTTAATTTATATTAAATGATCTTCAATATTTAATATCCTTGATCTTGATCGGGTCTCAAGTCGTTAGCGATGTCTGGAAAGTGCTTCCCGCGATAAGATAGGTTAGTGGTGAAGTTAAATCACAATCAATCAATTTTATATTAATATTAATCACTCACTCTTAACCTATAAGCAACCTTAAAGGTCTGGGTAATTTACGAATGGGTTTTGGGGCCTCTGGTATACTAACTTTATTTTATTCATTATTGTTGACATTAGTTTTAAATAATAAATATTACTAGCCCTTTTAATGTCTCACTATTGGGCGCGGGCCTCCATTCAATGTGAGGGGGATTAGGTCATAGTCCACCACGCTGGCCCAGTGCGGGTTGGCGGACATTAATTTATCTACATAAATATTAAATTGGGTATATGATTCACGCCCGTGCACTTGCATGCGGTTGCACGCACACAAATATTGATCTTTATTAAAAAACAATTTCACGGAGAATAAAAGGCATAAAATATGAGGAGCAAGCATAGCTGAAATAATAGCACTGGCAATAATTAACGGCGATCGGGCGAAAGCCGCAAGCATCAATTTTGAAATGATTGGCACCGGCGGAGAGTGATCCAAATGGGTGGCTTAAACACTCATTTGATATTCACATTTGGTCCGAAACGGGTTGTACGTTGCGACGCAAATTGCTGCTAATTTGTCCACATTCAACTCATCCTAGAGACACGTTCGGTACATTTAGTGGTACTTTTATTTTATTTTAGTTTATTTTCAATTCAGAACTTCATAAATTCATAAATGTATCTACATGATGGATTGGTTTTAAAATACCTAATCAATATATTTTGATTCATGGATATCCGCAACTATTGTGTGTGTGTGTGTGTTTCGAGGACATTCATGTTTGCCAATTATTATTGTGAATTAACTGCTAATATCATGTCTAGGTCGTTTAAGACGTACAGTCCATGTTTATTGACGTCACTCCCTTTACTTTTCAACTAGTTTTACCCACGGCTCTGCCTGCGGCACTTCGATGCAAAGCATATAGCACTCAGAGATAATGTAGCTTTGTATAAGTGAAAGAATTTTCAGAATCAGTTCAGTAGATCCGGAGATTACACACTACATCCATACTCTTTATAATATTAGTAAAGTTTTTTCTTAGATAAACGTAGATTAGAAAAATTTCATCTGTCCGATATCCATACTCGTTTGGGCCAGCCATGCCACCTGCAACCAGTATTGGCAGATTGTGGCAGACGCCAAATCCAGTGACCTGCAATAGGACTTCGCTGAGTACCGTTGGCACGGACGCTGCATAAATCGCCTTTATCTTCGGCGCAGTGTCATTGAGATGTTTAACATTGTGTATTGTTGACAAATTGTGCATACTATTGAAAACTATTGAAAATTATCGTCATTTCAATCAGTATTGTATTATTTACGTTTGTCTAGATATTTACAAAAAGTCGTTTATATTTTTTTGTCTCCTAATTGCTAAAATATTAACTTGTTGGAGTATATAATTTAATGTTGATCTTACTTAGCGCCCGGATTATGATTATTCCACAACATGTTAACAAGTTTAACTGACTTAAACTGAATAAGAAGCCCACCACTGTTGGAGTAAATTATCTCGAAACAATCTTTAAGAATTTTCACGCAACGTACCAAAACTTGTTAATTAAAACTCATTAAAAGCTTAATTTCAACATTGTTGGTAATTAAGAAGATTCACGATCATCGTGCCCTATTATCTTCACGGCGCTCTTTTAGGAAGATAGAGAGCAACAATATTAAAATGGCCATTTGGTAAAGTTACTTTCGTTCGTTTCGTGAATAATGACTGTATATTGGTAGTACTTTTAAATATAGTACCTACATAAGTACTTATATTTTAAAATTTATATATATATTCCCTTATAGTAGACGTAGTAGACGAATAACTATTAATCAATTCAAATGACAAATCAAACACTTTCCATACTAAAATAAATGACATTTATTTAATAAGTACCGTGCGTAATCAAAAACTTTTCAACATAGTTGCACTGCGCCGGTCTGTAGGTATATTAAAATAGTTAGCGTTAGATATTATCTCGGGTGACAATTAAACTTTGGGATATGTCTTAAGCGCGGGGAGCCACTTAACGTTTAATTAAATGGAGCGACGTGTACGGTGAACGTGGAGGGTGGAGTGCGACATGTGGCGACCCTGAGGTTTATATTGTTATATACTATTTACAAGGAACCGTACGGTTTACGTCTAATTTATTTTGAAATGAATGCTATTGAGAACTCTGCAGCTGAATAGATGCTATGTGTAGGCCCAACACAACCCAACAAGGTAAGATGAAACCATGCACTTCACTTTTGATATAGCTATGTGCCATGACATGCCACGTTATACGGTTGCCACTAGTAAGTATAGAGCAGGATGGATTGTTACATTACCTAAAAATAACAATCTGATAATTAAACGTGTCGACTTTCTATTGGGAAGATAAGTATTTTTGTCACTCTGTCTATAAAACATTCCGAATAAATTGATCGCCCGTAAGATACAAACAATAACAAAGAATAATTCCAAAAACTGTGCACATCAGATATTTTAGTAAATGATAACATTTGGAAACTTTAAAAACTAAGCATGAAAGTAGTGGGCGTATAAGAAAAGCTCTACAGCGAAGTTAGCGTAAGGCATTGTCTTTATACAGCTGCTTAGTGTTTAATTAAACGTAGTGGCGTATGCTCAGTGCCCCGCGGAGGGCGGCGCGCGGCGCGACGAACGCCGCGACCCGGCGACGCGACATCCGCCCTGACGTGCCCGAGTCCTTATTCTGATACATCTTATATTAAACTCTTACGTATAAAGAAAATAAAGAATCAAATTCGTTAGCATATCCGCATGCGAATAAGTAACCGAATTAGGGTTTTTTGGCAGAACATTCAATGGCTAGTGAAGTTCTTGAATATTAACCATTACTTGTCTACAAACATTCACGAATATAGTAACTTAAAATAAAATTTCAAAACTTGACCTTTAAAGTTCACACAAGATTCTTTACCAATTATTTACTAAAAAAAAGTTATGTCGTATCGTGATAGAAGTAAGAAAGCAATTTCTAATTAGAATAGGACCGCGAGCCTTCCGTAGGTTCGCTCCTAATTACGTACATGTCACGGCCACACCAGTGATTGATTGTAACTCTAATATCTGAGACCATCCCCCAACAATGGATGACATGTGTGACGTTGTACCCGCGATATTTTGCTTCTGCTATTATCGGGGGCTTTGGTAACAATACGCCAATTCTAGCCGGATCCCCTTTCTTTGTTCTCAAGAAATTGCTTTTGTTCAAAGGTCGTCTTAAAGGATACAAGTTTGAACGTAATCCTTTTTTAGAGAGTTTATTTAGTGAAGTCAATCGTCTATGGATACAGGTTTCGCAAATACGATAGCATGTTGCTGGAATTATGATAAAATCTGTAGTATTTGGCGAGATTGAAATCTTTGTTCAGCTAAATTGGTGGACAAAATAAGTATGCGAACAGTAAATAGATACTACTGATCGAGTGTTAAGAAGCTTTAAATTGCTTGAGACCCTGCTTTGAAGTATCTAAGAAACGCTTATTATTAAAATATAATCTATACAAATAAATAAAATTGGAGTGTCTGTTTGTAATATTAAAATAACCGCTATTTACTTTTACTAAGTGAATTTGGATGTATACACGGTACATAAGACATACTTATACCAAAACATCATTTTTTACAATTTTTGTTCGTCTGTCTGTTTGTTCCGGCTAATCTCTGAAATGGCTGGACCGATTTTGACGGGACTTTCACTGGCAGATAGCTGATGTAACAAGGAGTAACTTAGGCTACTTTTATTTTAGACTAGCTGTTACCCGCGACTTTCGTCCGCTTTTTGTTAAATATCACGTGGACGAAGTCGCGGGTAACAGCCAGTGTCATAATAAAAGTGGATAGTCGACCGCAGCAGCTTTTTACACATTAACTTTATAAGGAAAAACTTGATCGCTTGCAAATTCAGAGCAAAAAGATTTTAAATGTAAAATATTTTATATAAAATCTCTATAATAAAGAAGCGTTAAAATACTGCAATAGAGAAGACGAGATTTATATTTAAAATCGTTTCAATTCGTATTTCATAGTAGATACGATATAGTTTATGATATTCCTTCCCGTTTCGGAACGATATCAAATGGTGTACCTAATGCAATGTGATCACTAACTTACATACATACAATACACCATATTTTACTAGTAATAACAAAGATTCACTTTAATCAATATATATTTCTTTAAAAGTAAAAGTTCATAGCCTACGTCTCTAATTAAATTTAGAACATGGATTTTAAAAATCTATGAATTTGCGAGAATGGGCTTAGCATGCTGTTATGCTTGTTTTAGCGAGATCATTTTGTTGACAGTTTAGTACATTTAGACTCGAAGTTTGACAAGTCCAAAATAAGAAACAATATCAAGTTGCGTCCAGCTATCAGCTGTTTCACTTAACAAAGTATTATTGGTACGCACGTAGTGTTCACAATACAAATTCATCTCATTTAAGAAACCTACTATACATAGCCCGGTATTGATTTATTTGGGTAAGCGGGGTTTTATTAAGTGTTTCCAAACCCGTGGCGAAGGTTAATCGTTACAGTTTTTCAGCATAACTTAAGCCTACACTTTTCAGCATACATTTGGAGAAGGAACATTTTAATATATACATGACGAATAGAGGTAGGGCTCTGTTGCCTTTCCTTGAGTACAGTATTTGTTTTTTTTTTCAGGTAGGTACCAGTTATAAATTATACGACTTTACATCTTTTAGAAGGTCTTTTTTCGTGAACGGGGTTTTCAGGGCCAGCCCTACCATAAGGCGAACTGAGCAGCTGCTCCAGGCACCAAGTTCCAGGGGGGCGCTTCAGTGAGTTAAATTAGACATACTGAGGCTTTAAGATGCTATCGAGATCTTCCGAGTTCTATACTCTTTTGTTTTATCCATATCAAATATCTGCTTATGGTGCTCCCATGAGCGCGATAATCAGAAGTCAATCACCACAAATTTAATTATAATCACCTAGTCAGTAGTAAATTAGTCGAGACAACATCATGGGTAAAATAACACTATTACCAATACTGTTGAAATCTCAAGTAACTGACGTCGGACACAAATAAACGTAGTCGACTTTTATCTATTAAAATTGACTTCCTATTTCCTAAAATCTTCTTACTCGTATAGATAACGGTGTACGTACAACTAGACCGGTAGTAAATTGGACGCGCTCAGGGTGAGCGGTGAACCGCACCTGGTGGTTTGACGTATTATCGTCGTATTATCCACTCAGTGCCGGCTCTGACCAACTACCTACTCATTCGTATGAGTGTTTGTTGAATTTCCACCTCGTGGCAGCACTTCAACTAACACCGCAAACAAATTAATTTTGCATATATTTTAGTGAACATTCCATTCTTGAAATGTCCACTAAATTGTGAGCAAAATTTAAATATAATAAATAGAAGTCTATTTTATGCAAAGTAAGGAAAATTTAAAATGAAACAGCCTTCATTTAACCGACTCAATTTTCAATATAACCACCCACACTATTTTCTTTACTTAACCAAGAAGCCGAAGATAAAGCCAAACAAATACACAATAATAGAATCGAATATCTTAACTATTTCAACGAGTTTGCTTGCAAAAAGGTTCATCCCGTCCATTGTCTGCCAAAATAAAAAGCGCAAAATGTTCTCACTGCAATGCCATTGGCGAACGAAAAAGATAAACTAAGTCGTTCCAAAGCCGAACCTTTGAAAATATTTATAGATGTAAGTTTTTGTAAACAATGAAGTTGGTGTATTTACCGATGCATATGAAACAATGTGAGTGGCGGAGGTAAATGGAGGTGTGATACCGGCTCAGAATCTGCAGGATTCAGGGGCGCTGCTCCAATATTCATGAGGTGGCCGCTCGGAGGGCCGCACGCGAGCACTATCTCACATTCGGACCCCTTCCATCAATATAACGAGTCGCTGACCTGAATTGTTTAGTGACTACCTTTATACATATTTTGTCCGGTCAAGGAGAATATACGATTATGGCTTGCGAAATGTACCAAATTATATTGAACATTTTACGGTGGTCCTCGATACGGGAATTTCATGAATAAACCTATAGCAATCAGTGGGCTGTGTTTACGCTCTTACTACATCACCGCCATTGTTCATTCGTTTGAAACAAACTGCATTGTTGTATTGTCCATTTATCTTATATTACCAGGGTAAATACAGGTTGGTGGTAATTGCAACTTTTAAATAAATTAAATGTATTTATTGGGTGTCAAAATAACCTCCATGGTCTGTTTTTATGTCGCACCTTCAAGCGTTTATTGTGTATTAAAAAAAACAATATATTTTTATGTCTTATACTTTTGAAAACAATTGAATATTGGTGCAAAATATTCTCACACTTTAGTCACGGTTTGTTTTTAAAAAGTTTAGTAGGTACGTCAAGAACTAACAAAACACTTAATATTCCTACATTTGTTTATAATACTGCGCAGTAATCAAGATTTAATTCCTGAGTAAAATATGTTGCCCCTATTATACTCTAACAATTTTAATTGTCACGTACAGCTGTTTAGGTATTTTAATTGTCGTGAGTTTCCATTTGCCGCCCGTGGAACTTGCTCGATGGAAATTGAAAACGTTGACGGCTCGTTATACGATACTGTGAGTTTATTAAACTTTTGACAAATTAATCCACTACTTTCATATTGGAAAAGGAATAGAACGCTTAGGAAATTTGCTCGAGAATATTCACGGACTTTCTCTTTAGTGTCGATTGTGGATTGGTCTGTCGCGATTCACGGCATGGTATTGTCTAATTAGAATGTAGAGCTAAGTGGCTATGGCCGTGGTGCCAACCCACAAATTTGAAAGTTGGCCAAGTTGTATCGACAGGGGGCGCCTGTGGTCGCTGCAAGCCAGCCTGCAACGCCCCGCAATGCTCGAAGCTTCTGATTTCAACCTCTGTATCACACATAGAAAGGACATCTTCATGATAAATAAATAAATGCTGGCAACCCTACGAATTCATCAATGAATTCTCTTTTATATTGTAAGGTTATAAAAGTTTTATTTTGCTTTTAGTGGCTAAGTACTATAAATAGGATACTTTATCTACCTACTTGCCGTAATCTAAAACAATAACATGTTATCTGGTAAAATAAAACTCAAAAGAAGCAAAATATATTCAGCAACATTTAATTTCTTGCTTTATGATGGAACAAAATCGCAGCGTCTCTAATTCAGGCTTGCACATTAACGTTGTTGCAAAAAGGCCAAAAAGTTGAACGTAGTGTTGCAATCTGAGCAAAATTTAGTTGTTGGCGTCTGCGCTCAAGCAAGCGAGGCGGCTCCGAACAGGGCCAGGGTAATTGAACTAATAAATCTAGCTGTGTAACTGCGCTTCCCGCCGACTCCACTCAGGTTCAACGCGAACCTATTAAACCTACGCCCAGATTTCGCCTTGACTTTCCTTGCATTTTGTCACGTGATACAGTGACGGTAAGCCCGAATTCAGATCTACTCATAGAATTTCTCGTTCTATGAGATCCAACCATCCATAAACGCTGTGTTGAAGGGTTGTTCGGATGTCCGCTAGGATCTCTTAAATCCATACTCACTACTATGTGTGAGCGGCTTTTATATTATGTTATTTCCTGTATTGATTTCTTATATTTACGCGAATACTACACATTGAAATAAAACTATTTTTACGTAAAAACGAAAAATAAACGCGATAAAATCCTTAAAAATAGTTTTATTTCAATGTTATTTCCTATTTATTTTATATTATGTTATGTCCTTACAGCGATTATATTTTGAACATGATCATTTTCTTCTAACTCGCCTTATTTTATTCTTTCAGTTAATGTCACAGATTCCAATATTTTACCCGGAACTTGCCAAGGATCAAACCTCAGTTCCATGGTTGGGTTTCAATCCTGGCCAACCAATAAAATCCTGGCTAGCCAATTCTTTTTTTGTCATAAATGCTCAACACTGAAAAGTGGTTATCGACAACAATAAAAAGACTAAACGGAATAATGCGTTATCGCCACTGATTGTAGTTCAGAGTTTAGTGCCTTTCAATGGTTCCACTGTATAAGTTCAATTGTTTTCATGAATATATCGTTATTTAACGAGTGCACAGGCCTGTTTGTAATTGTTCTATTTAATTTTATTGTTTATACAAATGAACAGGTAAATTTATTCAATTATAATACAATGCGAACAAAGTTTAATAAACATTAGTTTATATCGGATTAAAATTGATCATTTTAGATACAGGCAAATGAAAATCCAGTGGATTTTTCTGGTGATTTTGAAGGATTCCTAAAAGATTTGGGATCCATTTTAAATAAGTCCAAAAAACGTACAGCGAGTGAACCGGTGAGCTGGATACCAACCAAACAAGATGCAGCAAGGAGAACAACGCCAAGTACACATAGAAATAGTGTAAGTGAATTTTCAATTGATTTATCGTTAACATTTGTGTCACAAATTACTTTTGAAAAGTGTACTTGTTTTTTAGAAAGTTTTTAACTCTCAAAAAGCTGCTTTAAACGATGTCCTGATGATGAAACTGGTTTCCTACTACGAAGATAAATATAGACTTGCTCATCATGAACATAATGAACTGCCAACTGCAAAAAGCATCACTGAGGTTGATAATCCTGAACATGCAATACCAAATAAATACAATGTTATGGATGGTATTGGCCCAGTGGATCAAGATGACGATAAGAAGAAGGGTATTGACACAACGCACATAAATTTAGATAATGTTTTTAATTTCATGGAGAATACAAATTCTAATGGTGATGGTCATTTAAATTACGCTATGGGTAATGGGCCAGTACAAGTTGAAGAAGTTTTTAATGCTATGGAATATATACCCCCAAATACTGGGAGAGATGAGAATGTCATTGAGTATACAAATTCAAATACAGGAGCCCAACATATTCCAGATAATATACCCCCAACAGATAGAAGAAAAAACAATATGTTTGATAATCTAAGGTCAAATGTTGAAAACGTACACGTATACGATGCCAATTATGAAAATATTAATTTTAGAAAAGGATGTATTGATTGCGAGCCAAGTGATGTTAAAGTAAAAAATATCGGTGATCACATAAATTTAGACAAAGTTCGTGTTATTGGTTTTAGCAAACGGAATTTTGAAAGACCACGAAAAAGTATCGAACAGAATAAATATCCAAACCATAATAGAGAACCAAAGATCAGAGACTATAAAATTCATAATCATCAGAAGATTAGGAATAATCTAGAAAAGAGACAACCTTCTGTAAGAGTAAGAAACACTCTAGGGGATAGACTTGGAAACAGTGATAGAGTGCGGAATATCCCAGATACTGGATTTCCAGAAGTTGAAAGAGTACGGCACAATTTAGATGATGAAGCTCCAGAGGTTGAAAGGAAACGCAGCACTCACGAGCATAGTAGTTACGTTAAAAAAGTGCAAAGCACAGGTTCAACGCGTCCAAATCTCGAAAGAATGCGTATCGTAATTGGTACACCTCCAATTGGTAAAAGTACGGTTAATATGAGAAAAGTGAGTAAATTGCACGAATTAGTTTAAAAATCAATTTATATATTTATAGGATAAGGTATTGGCATTGGGGAAAGGCACCTGTCGTTCATTGCACGTCTATCAATTTACCTAAATACTGTCAACGAATTTTAAACAAATAATGATAATATTTTATATGCATGTTTACCAAAAGTGCTGCTATTCGTGTTATCCCAAGTCTTTGAGTATTAAATCATATATTCAGATTGAATCGATAGAGCAGGTAAACTGAATTGTCTCACCTCTAATTTAAAAAGGAGCTTGTTCAATTTATTTGTACATTACAATAAGTATCGTCATGGGTTACAATTAGCTAATGTAATATTTTTCACTTTTTTAACAATAAATATTTGGGCAAAAGAAAATGTAACTGTTGGTTTTTCTTTTCAGAACAATAATGATTATGCTATATCTGAAGTCATCGTTATATAATATTTTTATATTAGGTAATTCGACTGGAATCAATAAAGAGTAAGTATAGTAAGAAGAGTGTATGATTATCTATAAAATAAAAATGTCGCCGTCCTCAATCCAAACATAGTATTTGTCTTAATAATTTGATGTATACAGTGATATCTAACAGTGATTCATAGATAACTTATGTTTCTACTGGTGATACATTCAAATTGCCAATATACTTAGGTACCTACGTAACATTAACTTGATTTCATCATACTTCTACTATTTATAAAGAGTAAATAATAAACCAAAATATAGCACAAGGAAACTAAAAAAAATATAACGAAGCTTTAGCAAATAAAATCGAGAGTTTAATGAATATAATGAGCGTTAATGTTCTCTCAGGGCACCAACTCATTGCGAGTCGATTTCCACTTATTTTTGCAAATTTCGCCGGAGTTCGGTCCGTATTGGCACTTGTTCAACGGCGTGGAGCGAAAGGCACTCTCGGGGGCGACCTCATCTGCACTAAATGTCATCTATCAGCGGCGCAGCCGGATTATGGCAAAGACACCGTGTCCAACGCAACTCTCGGGATTTAACGTAACGGTTGATAGCTATTAAAATTCGACAGCACTGCTATTTGCAATTGATAATGGAAAACAAAGCTGAATATACTGATGAGGATATCAATTTGTTTTTACAGTTCATGAAGAAAATCTAATAGGTACCTACTTATTTACATTTAAATAGCTTGGTTTGTTTCAAAACCATTATATCAAAACGAAAATGGAATCATACGGTACAACGTCTTAACTCCATGTTTTGAAAACATAGGCATTCGTATGGTTCGCATTGCGTAATAGGATCAAAGTATAGGCTTGCGCAGAGCTGCCATTGATTGACAATGACTTTACACTTACCTACCCAATCACCTTTTTGTGCACACGGATACTACATACCTCCAACATTACAAAAAAACTGATAACATAAAACATGACTTTATTTAGAAATCGCAAAACATGACAAAGTGTAATTAGTAAATCCGTCCAAGTTTTAACAACATGTGACGGTTTTAATTAAATTCAGTTGGTGTTGGCAACACCATCACCCGAAACATTACATCTACAACTTTACCCACAAATTATGTTTACACCATTCAAATAGACGTTCCTTGCGTAAATACTTTTGCAACTAAGTCCATTAAAGAAACTCCACACAAGTAATTACCATAACACAGGGTGGTTTGCTTAATGTGTGTTTATGATGAACGGCGAATCGTTTTCTCTATTCTTTCCAACAACAAAATTTCGATCTTAATGTCTTCAATTAATATGTAAATGTATGCATTACAGTTGTAATTATAAGTGCGAGTATAAGCCCTACGCATACTTCTGATAAATACGGATTAACAAATGCACTCAAAGAAGGAGAACAAAATCGCTTTGTTCTCCTTATTTAAGAGCCATGTCGGTGTAGCTGATTAAGCTTTTCCACATCTCTCTAACTGGAGCAGCCTCTAACCTCCTTATACGACATGACACCAACCATTTATTTTATAAGACTCATGTAGCTGATTAGATGAACGCATAAGATGATAGGCCGTGTCAGATCGCATGAGATGGCCTATCATCTCCCTCTTTTATTTCGTATTATATCCATTAGTGATCTTCTTTATTGTATTCTCTGTAATAAATCCTGATTAGGCATTCGTTTGATCCAACAGATCTTTTCAACAAAACTTGATCGAGAATACCTTTGATAATTCCCTGTAGGTATAATAATATTATTTTGAGAGGTCATTATCGCTGAATTCAGCTGATATTTTTTTTCTTTGCCCAAAGAAATAATTAAACAATGACGCCAACATTTCATCTTTATTGCCAGTTATTGCATTTAAAACACAAACCCCTTATGCTTTACAAACTGACATACATTTAAATTTTACTGGATGATGGTAATTTTGATCCTCGTCTGCCTTTCTTCTTTTTGCCCTGAAGACTCTACTAATAATGTTCAATTATTAGATCTCTACTTTTTTCTCATAGCTGTTTAACCAGTAAGATTGTAATGTTTTGTATAGGACTATTAAAGGAAAAAATAACAGCTAAAAAGGAATTAGCCTGCAATAGTGGCAACATAAAATAAAACCCAATGGTCTAGAGTGTACTTTAAAGATGTAATTTAACCTTTAGTCGGCAGTAACCTTTATTTTAGTCATGTTATAAATCCTGCGTGAGTAGTACCATAAACTTTAGTCGCGTGTTGACCGAGAGGCCATCGTAAAATGCATCATAAACTTGTGCACATAAATTTAGAAAATCGAAGTACCTAGCTCGGAAAAATGAATAGAAATGCGCCGCTGACATGAGGTATACGAGGGGAAGAGTACTTACGAGTGATCATGAAAACATAGGTACTTAAATGGAAAATACTTTCAACAAAACTATGAAGATAGACTCGGTAAGTAAATAAATAAGTATCGCCAGACTAACACACCAACTATACGATCCCACACTAAGCAACGCTTGTATTATGGGTACTGAGGGCGAACTCAGTATATCTTACTTATATACATATTAAACATCCATTACTCGGGAACTATCATTCGTGCTAATGACACAAAGATTGTCCCTACCAGGATTTGAACCCGGGACCCTCGGCGTAGAAGTGTTCGGATTTCTTTGTTAATTACACTTATTGTATTTTCGTTTGAGTTACTTTTAAATAAAGAAAACGGACAATTTCTTTCGTAATAATGCAGAATAACAAAATTAAAATAATTAAATAACACTTAAAGTTATACGCAGGCACTACCTCACACTACACATTGCTATTTAATACTAAATCAGTTCACAATTTAGAAGTAAAGTAATCACACATTTCTATCAAAAACCATAAGCAAAATTTACAAACACAAACAGTGTTCAGAGTTCATAAGAATAAATTCCGATATAAACATATCTTAAAAATAAGAAGTCCCGTAATAATCATCCAAGTCGAATTTTGGCAATGTGCCGACACAGCAATAAAGTTAAATCTCGGTGGGCAACAGGCCCGACGCGGAAAATAAGGAGGAACTTGTTATGATACCCCGGCAAAACGATACCCGAAACATGCCGATCGGATAGGAAAATAATAAGACCATGGAAATAATATACCTTACCCGATATAATAAACCTTCGTCTAGTAAGTACCAGATTGTATATTAATGTGTAACTATTGCATATGGATATGCTACCTCGGAACAATCTTTGAGTGAACTCTACATTTCAAGAAACTTCTTTATTAGGTATCTAATACCAAGGAATCTTAAATCCTAAGAAGTAATTATTCTGATTATATATAAAATATGATTCAGAAACGGAAAAAAACTAATCTTGGAACCGCGTTTTTTTAGCGCATTTGTAGTCATAATATTAAGTTATAATTTGAATACGTATATAAAAAAAAAATTGTCAGCGACAACATTTTTTTTTTATTTCGAAATTCAGTGTTCACAAGAAGCACAGATTCAATGGTTATAGTGTACCCTTTCTGAATCACCTGTATTTGAGTTTAAATCAAGGGTCATCAGGGGGGCATTCAACTTAACTGTTTTCAGGATTTACTTACCTCTAAATATCTGAATTTATTATTCATCCATTTTGTGTGCTGACAAAAACTTTTAGGCGTTTAACCCTTTCAATAATAAATGGACATAAAATGGAATATCGGCGGCCCCTCCCGATACCAGTCACGTATACTTTGTTCCAATCGCATTTCCCTTTGGAACGATCTCACGGCGGAAATTAATCCATCCGGCAAATGAATAGACTGCACTTGTGCGTGGGGTGCGAGCCATGTATGACTGATGATTTTAAACTTTCAATGCAAATAACTTTTGTGCGAAAAAACCCTTTCATTATTCGACGATTGGGCTGATTCGATTGCTTTGTACTGTAGCGGTAGGTGTATTGTTAAGACATTTTCGGGTAGCATAAATTAGCTCAACATTTTCAGTACTCATAAAGGTCGTGTCTGTAACTATTTACCCTTACTTAAATGATATTATATATGTTTGTGTAGCTGTAATGTTATGGTGGTGACACATTTATGCAAAATTATTTCAGGACAGTATTTTACTGCAGGCTATAATAAAGTATTCTTATTGTCATTATTACATCATAATCAAATATTGAATGTATCACGCGAGTTTGCATGATGCGTGTCACGATTTGATCACTGCGACTGCCTACATACTACCTCCAGGACTACTAGAGTAAGTATCTCATACAACAGATTTTATATCATGACCATCCTGAAGCACAGGTAACAAACAAATCAGGACGAGTAATAAGTAAAACAAAAGTTATCTTAAGAAAAAGTTTTAAAGAAATGAATTTAATTTTAGGATATCCTGTGATTCTTACCATGCCATGTGTTATTTACTGTTACTTCATCAGTTACTTTTGTACGGAGTAACTATCGAACCTACAATTTACCTTAATATTCCTATCTAGAGCAATAAGTTTGGAACTATTCAGAAGTTTTCGATATGTAACCGAGTCGATTTGATCGAATACATTTCAGTATAGTTGGATGCCACTGAAGCCATACGATAAATTTCGTGATATGCATTCTGAGAAGCGCACAAGTAAGTTACAGGTCTAAGTGAATTTCGACTTTGTACCGGTTTTGAAAAAAAAAACCGCAAAATATCGCTAAGTGTGCGATATAACACCTAGCTGATCGAAACGTAAGGTTGTGAATTGGTCGACGAGGACGAGTTTGTGAAAACAGGCTAAATTTCGTGAGTGCGTCTTGAAATCCAGTTCCCCTTATGGAATTGCCCAGAACACTCAGCTAAATTTTCAGCAATTTTAATTGGTGAATTTAAACTGACTCGCCGCGAGTGCTTAGCCGAATGGTTTTGGCAAAATGTGGGAAATGCAAGTGTGGAGTAAGGGGAAGCTGGTATATTTGTCCGGTGCATTAGTGGAATTAGCAATCTCATATCCGTGAAGCTAATATTTCTGGGGTTCGCGGCGGCCGAGAATTAATCAGTTAGCTGGCCAGTTCCCTAGAACTATTTCTCTACACTGAATAAATCTCTCCTACCTAGAACTTTTAAAAATGGCACGTATATACGATTCAATCATTGTTAATACTAATAATATATCAAGACGAACACACCAACTTGCACGGTCCTAAATTAAGCAGCGCTTGTATTATGGATTAGCATCTACCGGGATTTGAATCCGGGATCTTTAGCACAGAAAGCAGGCAGCTCTAACAGAAAGGGAGACAGTACCGTTACATCATGGAAAGAGTATGAAGTGTTATTTAAAAAAATATTTTTTTATTGTATTTCGGTAATGTGACCCTTATAGCCTACTGATGGACCCCTTAAAATATTTTACACTATTATTGTTAAACCTTATATAGATGTATACTAATATATTTTAAATGATGGGCTTGACCTATCGAGGGCTCCGTACATATACTCGTACATAATACATGACCGAAGTTAACGAAGTCTCATTAGATTACGCGGGTATCAGTTGATTCTGACGCGTAATCAGGTCACCTTGGGACGAACAATGTTTATATTTATACTAATATTATAATAATGTTAACTTGTAAGTGTATGCTTGTAAGGGCTAATTCTGGAAATTATTTTACTGATTGGAAACTACAATGACGTTATGTGTAGTACGCATTGTTTCATTCGCTGTCATATCGCTGTGTTTATTTGAGGTCGAGGTGTATAACAAAATGTATTGTTGTGCGGACGGAGCCGCGGGAAAAAGGTAGTGTTTAATATTTTATTGTATATGAAAATCTTTTTTTGTATAAATCGTAATAATTGACAACTCTTTGTGGGTAAGTAATTACGAGGTGAGTATTATAATTTCATCGATTACTGGCAAATGAAACTATTAGATCGTCAAGGAAAGACGTTCTATTCTTAGGTTCAGCTAACGTCACGTCTGACCTACAAACAATAAAAGGAATGAAATTGAGGTTGTTTCATTAGTAGGAGAAAATAGAATGCGGTACGTAGAATGAATGTACAATTGAATCTCTTTCACCCTGAATAAAATTAAAAGCGATTGATTAGCGACGTAGTCTGGAAAATCTGTGTTGAACACTGATTACATATACACTCGGGAGCGATGAATCTGGGTCACTGTACTATATCTGTAAGAATTTTCAGACATCCTTGGTGTATATGTGACATCATTTCCGAGTTAATCATGCCTATTAAATGACAGGAACGTTTCTTAAGTACGTATTATTTATTGTTTTATTCCAAGTGAAAGCTAGCATTCATAGTTTTTGAGATGTTAAGGTGTACATGGTGAACCAGATTCATTGTTCCCGAGTGTTTTTAGAAATACAGCGCTTGCGTTAAACGCATAAAAAAGCAAAAGTAGCTGTTTGATTGTCGCTGACAATCGGCTTGAAGCGGACACGACTGCATTCAATAAGTGGTATCATGCGATTTTGACATTTAAATCCATTGTAATTAGAACTATAAAAGCGTGCTCGATTTATTGTAAATGTGAGCGTAAATTCAATTTCTAAACGCGCAAAGTTTACAAAACATAAGGCTATTATAGTTGGACGGGACGTCAAACTCGGAAACTGTTTTATGTCGTCTGTATCAATTATTGACGTGTAGAAGGAAGCATGTGTGGAGTTGCCTACTCGTAGTGCTAGCCGGGAACGGTAACTACCGTGGAGCATCGCCATACGATAAATATTTTAACGTGTAAACTTTTCCGGTAACGATGCAGGTAGGTAAAGTACCTATATATGTGCCACAGTTCGACGTGTGTAATAGGCAAAGTTTTTGTGTTCCCGTAGCGTGTGGGCCCCAATTAAAAACCAATAGTTTTCTTTTTGGAATTGAGTCTAGCCACCCAATTATTTTTATTTTTATTATCTCCCTATCTGATATTTTTTTACGCTACCCAAATTAATTGTAACAAACAATTTATTGAATTATTTATGTTGATGACTCATGCAAACGTTAATAATGTATCGCATTTATGAAACACCCTGTCTAGCATCCACCGATTTCACAAAATCAACGGCGATAATCCCTAATGAAAACACAGCTTAACAGAGTTATTGGTTCATAACGAAAACGAGGCTCGACGCGATCCGATATTCCGATACACATCGCGCGCTAAATCATGAACTCATTTGTTCCCATTCAGTTAACTGACAATGTCCAATGATGCTCGTCGCGTCGGTCTTTCGACAGATATGGTCAGCTTACTGGGATTTCAGATTGCCCCATTGTTGGCGGTTGGAAATTTGGCCACTATAGCCATTTTCATCATAACACCGAATTATACGTTTCAAATAAAAAATGCAAAATTCGATAAAAAAATCGAGTTTTCTTTTGTTTTCACCCAAAACCCATACACAGGCATAATATACCTAGGTATGTTATTTTAACGCATATCTAAATCCGTAACCTGCGTATACTTAAAAGTAAGAACATACTTTGCCTTCTCAATTAAAATTATTATGCAGTCTTTGAATATTCACTGGAATCTGCTCAATCGGATTCAATTCGTCATTTCCAGAGAATTTTGAACTCGTCATAAAATCGGACTATAATCTGCCAAGATCCTAATTATTTCTGTCGACGGCAGTAGTTAAGCCGTATTAAGTGCTTTGGTGCCGTAATCCAACCACGTTTGAAATGTTTAAACGAGTTTCATTACGCTTCAGTTATAAAGGCACAGTTAATAAGAGAAATGGACTGAAAACATCACGGACGGAGCCGCTTCGAATGACCGTTGCCGCTCGAAATAAATTTGATTGAGGTGACGATCAGGCAACTTTTAATAGATGTATGGCTTAGATCGCACTGCGATTCAACGCAAGCGGAACAGATAAAAAGGCCAAATCGTGTAGAAACATGTACCAGACTGATTACAAATTGTTTTGAAACCGTTAGTCAAAATGGAACACGATACATTTTCAAAATCAGTCACACATAGAAACAAAAGAAACACAATTTTTTGGCCAAAAAAAAAACCGCCTGCGTTTAGGCGTTAGTGTGCTAAGCCTTAGGTATAGTAGTAGTCTGGCATTCAATTTGATAGAATGGTTATTCTTAGGATGAGACATACTAAATTCAATAATGAGTTGAAAAACCCGTGGCAGGTAAATTAGAATGACAATAATGTTTTTAGGATGCAATATTTCAAATATAAGTGATGACATATGGTTTGTTTCATTATGTTATTAGGTATCTCTCATCCTATGATTCTACAGAATCTGAAATGAGGGGATCCGTAAACAAACTAGAATAAACAACATAGCTCAAATAATTTCAAAGTTGATGTGGCAGAGGGCGGGGTACGTAGCTCGTAGAATCGATGATCATTGGGGCCGAAAGGTTGTAGAATGGTGACCATGAGCCGAAAGACGTAATGTAGGACGGCCCCCCACAAGGTGGACCATGACATCGCACGCATCGCAGGAAGCCAGTGGATGCGAGTTACTGAGGACCTTGATCTGTAGAAGTCATTGGAGTGATTGGAAGCAGTGGACGTCTATCGGCTGATGGATGGTTAGCTTGATAGGCTTAAAATAAAAAAAAAAATAAGTTAGACGTGATTTTATTTTACGATTCTATATTTTATAGAGTACAAATTAATTATGAGAACAGTTTTATAGCATTCAATTCTAGTAAAACTTGTAAAGCCAGCACCTGTTATTAGCGGCACATTCGAGCACCATCGCGCCAGTCCGTGCGGTCTCATTGAGGCATTAGCTCGACAATAAACATAAATATTTTTGCGTCGTTATGGCTCGCCCGCTCACCGAGTAATTAAATTCCATTGAGTCGCACAAATCTTCGCCCTGCGTCCGCGCCCGCCCGCCCTAGTCCAAATACATATATGTAAGGTAACTCGAAAGTAATTTGTTTTTTGTTTCCTGGATATATTAAATAAAGCGTTTTTTGTCACTCGGTTGTAAAATATCTCCTCGGACCTCATTGGTGTGATCGCTTAGAATCGTAATGTTCAAAATATTTTATAAATAAGTATTGTTATTAAGTATATACTTTATAAGGCTTAATTAAAAAACAAAAACAGCAAGCTGAGCCCGCCCCCCTTTAATCTAATGGAATTTAATCACTTTCAACAAGCATCTTTCCTCCCCACACGTATTCTTTTCTAAAAGTTCGAGATCTTGCCTCGTTAGCGGGGGCCTCCTTATTATTTCCTCCGCGACTGTAATCTGGCCTTTCAGCTACTTCAAACGACTTGTTCTTTTTCTTATGTGTAATTGAAATATATTGCCGTAATATCCGCCGGACCGGAGTGCTACCACTCGAGCGCATCAGCTCGAGTTTTCATTACTTGGGGAAGTGATTTTTTTCCACGAGACAGTATAATAATTCATTTTGGAAGGTACCTACCCCTCAAGTTGGATGAGACCCTCGTAAACTTCTTACCTTGAGAAACTTGGGCTTTCATTTCGATTGCTTGGAATGTACTTACCGCAAGTAAGCATACCGTATATAAATCTTGCAATCGGATATGTGGTACGATTTTAGGAAAACGGCTTGGTAAATATTGTAGTTCTGCGTGCAAAAATGTAAATGGCTTCGTTGTGGACAGTAGAGACAGTGCAGTGCAAGTATCGCTGAAGCCCACTTGCGCTGGCACTGGCTGAAGCACCTCATCTTCCGTTTTACCTATTCCCACACTCGCCAAGTGATTTATTGCAGGAACTCTACCAGATACATACGAACATTCGCCTCGTAGCCTCTACTAGCCAAAATATTGGCTTCTTTACGACCAGCCCTATATTTTATTGCAAGTCGATACTTTAAGTTTTCAACTCAGTAAGGAATATGGACATAAAAAACATTGTGGAATAATATTTTTAACGCGGAACATAATAACTTTTAAATTCGTTACTGCGAACTGAGAAATCACAAATGCCGCGTGTTACGTGAGTCAAACTTGGTCGGTATCTAGTAATTACAGTAAAAGGGGTTGTTTTAAATGCGACTGCGGCGGTTGACGCAGAACCAGAAGCACGTATACTGTACAGTAACTTAATGGCAGGGTAGAACATACGGTTACTGGCAGTTATCCATGGCTGAGTGCACGGAACATAACGTGACTGTGTCACCCCTGACTCCAAGCGTATAGGCGCGCTCATTACCATATACAAATTCCCTAACTGCTGCACAATCCTATTGAATCTTATTTGAACTTTTTTTTAACAATAGGGGTGTACCCAAGTAAGGTTTCTCGGAATATTCGGTTAACTGGAATTGACCATCATCCACATCACTTATCAACTAAAACTCGTCCAGATCAGTGTATACAACAGACTGTAAGAACAGCACAACAACAACAGTATAATCAACAAAACAACAGTCGCGATTTTTTTAAGTGATTCATTTTTAAATCCGAAAACAATATATCTATTGACATAGGTAATAGACAGAATACAGAATATAATATTCTTTAACAATAAAGATTGCCTCATTCCAAAAAAAAATCACTTATTTTATTACATTCTGTATCTTCCTGGGACATTCAGTATTTTTTTGATATTGTCTTCATTGGTATGATCTGTGTCACCTCCTCACTTTTTTAGCCACTCGCTAGTTTTGTAAAGGTCCTGAGGTATTTTACGTTTAGCTGTTGTGCGAATAATTTATTGCACGAGTTCTATACAAATTCAAAATAAAATAGACAACAAGTATCGAGCGGCTTATAGAAATGTGGTTTTACGGTTGTGTTTTTCCGTTTTATAGTGTTTAGGGTTACGAAGGTAATCTTGGCCGAGTCGAACATAACCAATATGCAATAACTGCGGACCGGAAGTTGTGACACGTCAGCATGGGGCGGGCGACGGGTCCGAGCGACCCCGGGGTCGTTGTGACGTGGCCGCAGACTATTGCGACCTTTTTGGACGACGCCCTGAAATTAAGTGCGGTAATGTATAACATCAACTTTGAGGACGGACCGACCTGAGATTTCCTCGATTCAAAGTTTAACATCATTTAATTAAGATAAGTCCGTAAAGATTTTAAAATGCCTAACACGAAGACTTTTTGAAACTACGTTTTTTAAGTTCTTTAACGTGTAATTTTAAAGGGTCGAAATGGTAACGATAAACTAGGAAAGTAAAACCTAGATAACTTACAAACAGATTGGAAGAATCGTTAACAACACGGTGTAGGTGCTACTGGGATCGTCCGGTGTCCCAAGGCTATGTATAGTATGGTGCCCGTTACGGCCTGGCCACGGGACATTCGCCACAGCGAAAAATCGCCCGGCGCGATACGGCGAGTGCGAGTGGCGGGGCAGCAATTCGCGCGGCATCTTTTGCAGGCCACGGGGCACGGCGGCAGTCGCGATCGCCGCCGCGATCAGTAAGGACGTCCGAGAGCGAAATGTTGCTATCAAAGTTATCTCGATATTGCTATTAATAGTATTTTTGTTCAAGACATCACATTTGGAAGAGATTGTGGAGTACATGTTTTTTTTTATTACATTTGAATTGATTTGAATAGGAATCGAGGTATAGATGAAGAATTCCACAAGAAGTATGAGAAATACAGAATTACCCAGAAAAAAAATTAAGAAATAATTTTAAAGACTACTTTGTAACCTACTAACTAATTATTTGTACCTATAAATAAAAAAAATCTACCTTCAGAACCTGGGATTTTTTTTTTAATTTCTTCCCACAATATCTTCTCTACATGCTTATATTTATGATGTGGGTGGCCAGACTTCCAAATAGGCGGCCTGGCTAATATTTCGGCAATAAACAGCTCCGTGTTCATAATTCGCGGCGAAAACGACTAAACAAATTTAATCGCTGCCGTGTCGCCGCGAATACCGCCCGACGCCGTGGCCTGCGCCGTACTGATTCATGTATTTGTTTCACTCGCCGGTCGCGCTGTCCGCCGCCCGCGCGATTCGCCCGGTACAAGCCGCCGGCCGCGCTGGCGATCGCCGTGCCCCGTGGCTTGCTCAGTACATTTCTATACGTTTGTTTCATTCGCAAGACGCGCCGCCGTGTCGCGCCAGGCGATTTTTCGCCGTGGCGAATGTCCCGTGGCCAGGCCGTTAGGATATAATTGCGGACTATACGACTGGTGTATCTGTTAGGATATTTATTTATATACCTACATATCCTACGTCGGTAGCAAAGAGACGGAACATGAACAATTTCTTTGTCTACATTTCGTAAGTATAAATGATGAATTACTCAATAATTATAAAACAGTTCCTCAGTTTATGTATCTCAAGTTGACGTACAGTACATTTACTAAATTATATGATTTATTTTTTTATTTATTTAAAAGGGTCTACCAACAATTGTTACAACTATACATTTTTCAGACAAAAGCCCAGGTGGTCTTATAACTAATTGCACAATTACTTACAGGTAAACAAACACCACTAATCCAAACAAACTTAACAATCTAGAAAAAAAATATAAATGTGTTTGCTCGTAAATAAAAAGGAAGACAATAAAAGCTAATTCGATATTGCAACCAACAAATGCTTACGAAAACGATACAATGAGACAGAATGAATATCAATACAGCCACTGTATTTATTATAAAGTTTACTTATTCTAGCTACCGGAGAGTTGGAGCCTAGCACAGTTCTACGAAACGGGGGAACAAAGGGGTGAATGGGGGTACGAGGGAAATTCCTAGGCAATCTAAAATTAAAGCAGCTAAGAAGTTTGGGGGCAGTCTACTTGATTACGTAGTATTTTATAAAGAAAAACCAGATCAGTAACATTTCTACGGTTCTCCAGTGAATGCATTTTGAAGTGATTTAGTCTATCCAAATAAGAATAATTTCTTCGTGCCATTTTTGAAGAATACGCTAGGTGCCATAAAAATCGTTTCTGCAACCGCTCCAGTCGCAACGTGTGAGTAGCATAGTGCGGTCTCCAAACCACGCTACAATACTCGAGAGTGCTGCGTACTAAGGCATTAAACAGTAAATAAATGATAAATAAACTTAGAAGAAGCTTTTTAGTAAGTACCTATATTTTTTGAATATACCCTGCTTGGTTCTTAATTGATATAACTCGTCGTAGTACAGTTATACATTACTTAGTATATACACCAAAGTAACTACATAGTAAATGTTTGTAACGGTGGTCGGAAAAGGGTAGATGGATGAGGTCAGCAGTGACACAACCCCTCCCCCTTCGAGTTGCCGTGACATGCATCCTCAACTTTTACCAACATCTCCCCTCGATCGCCTACAATCTGTCACATTCTCGATATAGATACATCGTACTACGAACGAATTTACTACGACGAAACAGATTTTTTTTAAAATAAGAAACAATAAATATTTTGATTGTTTAAATCGAGATATAGGTAGGTATTTGTGCGAATAGGTAATTAAGGTATGTCAATTATCTGTAATAATCACATTTATATACCTTCTGTACCTTATAACTGATACCGGCAATCATAATACCTACACATATTAGAACCTGCAAACGGAAACGAAATCGCGAGGATTGTGAGACAATTCATGGCTTGCGTTGAGGTATTTAATTAGATCTATAAATCAAGGTAACAGACATAGAGATTGGCCACTTGCCTGCATACTGGGGCTATAGCCTCGCTCCCTCCAGATCTAACTATAGGTATTCAATTGTTATTATTAATCACATACTAGTTTACTGCCATAAACGTATTATAATTCCTATATGGCTATTTATTATTATACTCAATGTACACATGCGTTGATAATTATTCTATTGTCTAGGCTCATTATTCACTGTAGGTACTATACACTATAATGTACGTTGGGTTTGCTACATAGGTGTAATATTACATATTGTGTATAGGGACAATGCAATGGTTGTAGTTACCTACGGCCATGTTTTTACATCTTTGATAATAAAGCTTTCTGGGAACTTGGATTGTTCATCTTATGAGCAAAAGAAATACATCACTTGTAAAATAATTCTTCATTACACAAAACAAAATAAAGCAACTCAAAAGTAAAGCCCGCGCCAACTTTTATTGTCTTCGCAACTCGGAAAGTAAATTACTCAAACAAATTCGCTCGACGCTAAATCTGGAGCTTATCAGAGGGCTTCACCGAGATCCTTAAATTGGGAAAGAGCTATCTCGATGAGGCCGAGCGGGCTCGGGCCTCGACACCTTGCTGCCCCATCCAGATTAAAAAAGTTTAATTAGTAGGCCTTACATATCCATTCGAAATGAACGCTCCCATTATATGTAACCAACCTACTTACTAACTATTTTCGACTGTTTCGTTACCTTCACGGAATATTTCATTCCCTATTTCGTGGTGAACTATTATTTGAACTGTTTCAATTATGTTACACGAGCTACGTTTCTCGTAGAAAAGTGACCCAATTAAAACCATAGCGATTTGAATAATTGGACGGGGGCGTGTCGTAGAGGCATATCGTTAACAACAAGTCGCGTTTATACAATTATAAGTAGCTTGATCCTCTTCTTATCCAAGATGACGTATTGATTTGCATTCTATTATTTTAGCTGGTTTTATACCCTAAAACGGATCTAATGTTTCCTCGCTTAGCAAACAAACTCTGTGAACTTTCGCGATTATCGCTGTTTAAGCAAAGCCTTACTAGTGTGTTACGTAATCTGTTATTTATAACGTATACTAAGTCTAATTGGCTATGTTATCATACTAGTTAATATATAATTCGTGGATAATATTACGATCAAAGTACTTAGTAACTAGTTAAAGTCTACATCAGTGATGTTGTGAGTTCAAGTAGATAGAACATAAATAATATAAGCCAGGCGTTTACTTAGTAGATACATACAGGGTGGCAGTGGCTTCGTAACGAAAACTGATAACACGGATTCAACTCTTGATTCTGAATCCCCCAGAGTTAGAATTTTCCGTTGATCTTGAATCGAATCGAAATCATTATGAATTTGAAGCATTTTATTCAGTTCTTTTAAAATTGATAGAAGCATTAAAATCGTAATAGAGTATATCTCAACGTAATTATAAAAAAAAACATAATTACTAATTTAGACCTAAAACTGCAATGGAAAATAAAACTCGATATGCTTGAGCGCGCTCGTCACTCGCACGCGTCGGGATTCGCGCGGAGAGCTGTGTTGTAATCGCGAAGTTTACAATACATTGCGCGCTCAAAATTACAACATTTGTAATACATGACTTTAGACATAAATGATTTCTATAATTTTATTATAGGGATTAAGTGTTACCTTTACCCAAAGGCTTCTTTATCATGCCCATTACACCCTGGATATCTATTAAATAGATATTCGATATTATTGTATTTTTAGTGTCTACTATGTTATACAGTTTTTTTGTCTTTGACAACGATATTTAGGTAGGTTATTATGTGAGACCTATATAATTAAGTAAGTACATTCATAACGAACGTTAAAATAAGATGTAACAAAAATAGTGTAAACTAATCTCACAGGGCCAGAAGTAGGTCATAAAGATAACATTCCCAAACTAATTTAACGGATTTTATTGCATTTATTTTATGTTCTTACGTTCCTGACGTTTCGGCTGCTTTACAGCAACCGCACAACGCGATAAAATTCGTTAAATTTGTTTTATTTCAATGTGTAGTATTCGCGTAAATATAAGAAATTAATATATTCCCAAAGAAATTAATCTAATTATTAGACAGTTGAAAAATAACACCGTACTATACTGTACTGAGCGCATGGCCAAACCCTACTGGTTTACCTTGCTTAAAAAACAAACATCATTAACACAATTATTTTATACATCACCGTGAAGCGTGATCCATATAACTTACTGATGCAACGGTTAACATATTTTACACTATTGTTATAGCTCATGTAATGCTAGTCCACCAATATAAAAAAAAACCTCAGTTTCACTGCTGTTTGTGTCTGTGTCGCTTCCAACGCGGCAAGGGCGGGCGGGGTGCGCTTTACCCGCCCACCCGTGCCGCCGGATTATTACCAGTTATTGGACTCAACGGCATAATTCCGGATTAAATCTGTGTCAATTTGTATTTTGTTATGATGACAGCCCTTGAGCTTTCACTATTAAGTCGGCTTTGTAAACGTTTACAGCGATTTGCGATAAAGAAGGGACTAATGAACTAATAATAATAATGATTGAAAAATCGCCGGACAATCACACTTATTGTATGGTCTCATATGGTATAATTGTTACAGTAGGTACAATATACTAGTGGCGATCCTAATTACACCCAGATGAGGGCAAATTACGAAAATATTATTTGAGAAATTTGTAAAATAATATTTTCGTGATTTGCCCTTGTCAGCAATTGAACCTGCAACCACCTGGTGCAGTGAACCGAGTTGCCTACGCTCAAACCATCGACCAACCCATTATCTAAGCTGTAAATGTTTCTGATAATTTGAAGCGTGTTTAAAGCGTGACTCTTTGTTTTCCTTTATTTTTCTCTTTCTATTTTGTGACTGATGTTGAGTTCTAAGGATAATACTGTAGATACGTGCATTTATAAAAGCTCACTTTTCAACCGCTTTCATTACTCACCTATAATTTATTCCTCTACATATTTCTATTTAGCGACGATGACGTCCGTTCAGAAGGGGTAGCTGAAATATTCCAAATGTATTTCTTTTAAACATTTCTGGTGTGCTCCATAAATTAAGCGGTCTTAGCACAAAAAATAAAGAACGCTCAACGAGTCGCAGGAAAGCGGTAATTTATGCGGTTCGTTGGGCACGGCGAAGAAATAAGAAACCGACGCTTTACAACACGTACACATGTTGTCGACACTGAAATACCTACCACCGAAATGTTTTCAACTCATACGGTTACGTACATACCTACGTTTAATAGTGTCCCGTCCGTAAATGCTTGTTACATTTCATTTGGGAAAGATAAGTATAATAGGTGAGGGCAGATTTTGTTTGGTGATAGTTTATATTTTCCTTGCTAGCGACGCTTGTACTAAATATTTAATAAACTTGTCCTGTCTTCAAAAAAACTTGGTGTTAAGCTACTATGTTTTTCTAGTTAAGTAAAATTGCTGGTAAATTGACTTTATTTTACATATTGAAATAAAATGAATTTAACGGATTTTATCGCGTTTATTTTATGTTTTTACATTCGGGGACGCAAAAACATAAAACAATTCCGTTAAATTACTTTTATTTCAATGTGTAGTATTCGCGTAAATATATGAAATCAATATTTATTTTATACAGTTAAACTTTTAGTTCACTAAATCTTATCGATAAGTACAGTACCTAGATAATCATTGAGCCGAGAAAATCACCTCGAAATATTCGTTATCTTTAACAGATTAACAACACTCATGTTGCGTGATCATAAGTCGATTGGTTGCCACGTTGCCGCGAATATATTAGAATATAAGGTAAAGCTTTGATATCCTATTAATTGGAGAACATTATTAATAGAAGATACTGCTGAGACAGTAATACCTAACCATTTTACAGAACAAATTGTACGTTTGCTTATTTTATACCATTTATATAAATTTGGGGTTATTATAGAATAGAATAGAATAGAATATTTATTTCAATTAATATTTACATCAACAAAGTATTTGTGAGCTCCAAACTAGACAATGTCTGTATCTTGGAGCTCAGTACACTATTTAACATACAAGTAAATTTTAAATGGTATATAATTTCAATTTCTTAAACTAGAACAAAAATGAAATAAAATAAAATAAAAGGAAATAAAACATTATTCTTTAAAAATAAGATAAGACGAAACGTAAAACATTATTCGTTGTGAATTAAATGAAATAAAGATTAAAAATTTAATAAAATTAAAATTAAATCAAAATGCAATTAAAATGAAAATAAAAAAAAATATATGAAAAAGCTTATCAACTAAATGAGTGGGTGGGGTGTGGTGAGTGTATGTGTTTGTGTGTGTGTGAATGTGTGTGTGTGTGTATGTGTGTGTGTGCCCGTGCGAGTAAGAAGATTTTGGGTATAAAAGTGTATGTACTTGTACTTGTATGATTGAGATGTTGGAGCGCAAGTTTTATGACATGTTCGATTTTATGGGAGTACTTTAGAAGTTAATAAATGAGAAGGCTTTCTGTTTCATCGTATGTTAGAGCTAAGAGGAAGCATGTGACAACCCTTTTACATGAGAAGAGAGTGAGGTCTTGAATGTGACAAGTGTTGTTGACTTTGTTGTAAACATGTGGATGAAGGAAAGCGGAACAGCGTCTGGCTAAGAGAGACAACGTTTTAGGAATGGGAATTCTAAATATACGTTTAGCAGTAAGCGAGCGATAGTCTGGTCTGTCTCTTAGGTGATAGTGAGTGTGAGATATTGCTCTTAATATGAACAACTGTCGCACTCTGAGTACCGAAAATTCAGTGTATAATGTATCCGTTGAGTAAAAAAACGGTTTTTTTAAAGTGACTTTGATGACGGCTCTTTGGGCTCTTTCGATTTCCATAAAAGTTGTTTTACCTGCGCCACCCCAGATAGCGATGCCATAGTGTATAATACCTTGGCATAACGCTAGATACACTGTGCGGAGAATTTTAGGTGGAGTGCAATCTCTGATCTTTTTCATTACGTAAATAAGTTTCCTTACACGTTTGGATAAGCTTTGAATATGTTGTTTATATGAAAGATGGCGGTCTATTGATATACCAAGATATCTTATAGAGTGTGTCTGTTCGACTTCATCACAAGAGCAAGCTGGTGGGATGTTATGGTTGTTTCGACAAGTGTGAAATTTTAGTTTTAAGTTGATTGGAGGACTGGATTTTAGGGTTTTACAGAATGTCAAGAATTTTGTTTTCTTAATGTTAAGAGTTAATAGATTTTTGCTGAGAGTGTTGGCTACGGTTGTTAGTCCCTCTTCTGCTATGCGGAAGGCTTGTTCCCAGGTTTTAGCATGAAAAATTATAGCTGTATCGTCAGCATAAGATATAAGATCTCCATTGGGCAGTGCTAAATGTAAAATATCATTCATGTAGATAGTAAAAAGAGTAGGTCCGAGTAAACTACCTTGATATTAGTAGGTCTGGTTTTAAGAAGACAGAGCTAATAGATCTTAGAGAGGGCACCATTATTATTTTATGTTTGCAAAAAAAATACCCCTAGTTATATCCGCAATACATATTCTACTCCTGATTAGTTTAATTAAACTTTTTTTTAATTTGCATAATTTTTTTGTACACGTTTTATAATAGATACTGCCATTTAGGACCAAACGGCTAGAGTTTAAAAGTACAACAGTGTTGCCAGATTGGGTATTTTTTTCGCAATTCTGGGTAAAAATTTTGGCTCTGGAGAAATTTTGGAGAAATGAAATTCTTGGAGAAAATTTTGGAGAAAAAATACCCATGCAGTGGGGATGCGTAACGTAAAAAAAAAGGACATTCTGCTGCTTCATTTTGGAAATTAGAACAGTATTTCAAGGAAAAAATAAGAAAAAGGCAAAAAGCTAAGCCGATATTATTAACTTTTTGCCTTTGGGTAAAACTCAAGCAAATTGTATCATTTTGGAGAAAAATAATTTCAAATTTGGGTATAAATAGAAAATCACATCTGGCAACACACAACCTGTTACTTGATCTTTTGCGCTAACAGTTGGTACAGACGATACAGAGACAGGAGTTCCATATTAATCAATTATTTACTTCGTGGTATGTTTTTTTCTTTTTTAATACTTATTTGATTACTAATTCGTCTTCGTCGCGAGCCAGAGCCAGCTTCGTTAGGTTGCGCCGTCAATCAGGACGTAGCCAAGTTTTTGATTATTTTTATACTAAGCCGCTCGTCAAACGTTTGACACTCATTGAAATAATTTAAGAACTGCATTAAAAAGTACCATACTTTATTGCAAGATAACTAAGTCTCAAATCGTTAATTAGGCCTTAAGTATTCGGGCGCATGACCACTAGATATGGGATGAATAGTCTGGATCACTATTTCGACCCATTCCTAGTAATCCTACCTGGTAGATCTCAGATAAGATGCCAATAGGCAATAAGTCAAAAGCCAATGGGTGTTAATAATACTGATTTTCATAGCTATTCTAACAAAAGTAAATATAGTTAGATATCCAGGACAACGTGACTATGTTAACTCTTACTAAAAAGATCACAGCATTTAGTCCAAATAAATTTCATTGCAAGCAACCATCAACAATGTACGACGTTTTAGTAGCTTGCTTGTCTGTGCACACCACAATTCGTATAGAACCCCTTTTCCTTAATTTAATTACTTCAACGAATCAGAACGTCGCCCACTCGAGCACTAGATTCGGAGCCGAGACGGAAGATCAAAGGATAATCAAAATAAAATACCGTCTCCAAGTTTGAGCACTAAATTAGGTCTGCTTTCATGTTATTGATTTCATAAAATCGTTTGTAAGTAACATTCTGATGTTTTGGTTAAGAAATGTATTCAAATAAGCTGGTAACCTACTTGAGTATAATGAAGGATTTAGCTTTTTAAGTCACGAGAACGAAAAGCATTTAAAAAGTCATCTTTTCTGCTGTATTAGAAAAGGATGTCATCTATGGATGACGCTTACGCTTACGATTACGCTTTAATATGTTAAATCGTAATCCCTATGTTTTAATTGCCTTAGTTTTTTCAATACCTATTTTTAGGTAGATATCAGAACCTAGATAGTAGCTATTATAACTCGTACTCAATCCGAGCAATCGGATCCAACCGAGCCATTTGGGACAACACTGCAGACATACAAGGATTATTCTATAAAAGCCAACAGTTAGATGTGTTTTATATTACTCGCTGCATATGCAGCATTTGATACAGGATCCAGACATACACAAACTTTGTTTGTCTGTACGAAAACTTCTAAATTAGTTTGACACGCCTGATGAAACCGGGATTTATCTCGTTCGAGTTTAGGTATTACTAAAAAAAATCCTTTTTATTTCTGGATTTCAAATGATCTGTATGTTCACTGACATATTTTAATCCGTAGTGGTGTGGGTCATTATTATTTTCCTTTGACAACAAACCACTGAATATAATATTTAAAACTAAAAGAGCGGACGCTGATACTTAGATTAGGTTCATATACAATTATAAAAACCTACTTATTCATAATTCTCTAACATTTAAACTAATATGTGGTCTAGACAGTTGGTTACTCAATCAGTTTCCATTAAGTTACCGTTATGGAAAAAATACGTGGAGCCCGCGTAATTAAATAAATCTACTGAGTAATTATCCCTAATTTAAATTATCACGCGTACTCCCATAGTCAGCCAAGTGATCTCCTATAAAGGTACACGCTAGGTATATGTCAACCTCTTTGCCTATATAATATAATAATACCAGCCCTTTTAATGTCCCACTGTGGGGCACGGGCCTCCCCTCAATGGGAAGGGGATTAGGCCATAGTCCACCACGCTGGCCCAGTGCGGTTTGGCGGACTTCACACGTCTTTCGAGGGGTTCTCTCAGACATGAAGGTTTCCTCGCGATGTTTTCCTTCGTTGCCGAGGCAAGTGTTCTACCAACAGGGCTATCACTGCTTTCTCACTCTTTGCCTACTATCCGGGAAATACTTACTAGGGCACCAATAGATAATCGCTTTGTTTACCGGACCGGAAAATTAATTAACTTTTCCATATGTACGACTGTGCGTATAATATCTGGGACTACAGTCTAGTCGATGCGGCGCCCATCGTCTCATCAATAGCATAGTTTATTAGCTTTCCTTAGTATTCGTCGTGCCTTGACATTAATTGCTAGTTAGCCTATTTCAATTTCTATATAGACCGATCCATTAGTAGTTAGCTCAATATACTAGGTACCTCACTCTTTATTCTTCCTATTAGGTATCTATATGATAAAGATAAATGAATAAAATTATTATCTATATCTACTTTTTGAATTGACGGCCTGATTAGCGCAGTTGGTAGTGACCCTGCTTCCTGTGCCGAGGGTCCCGGGTTCGAATCCTGGTAGCGACAAACTTTGTGTGATGAACACAAATATTTCTACCCAAGTCATCGATGTTTAATATCTATACAAGTAATATATACTGGATACGTCCCAAGTCCATTGTACGGTACCCATAATACAAGCGTTGCTTAGTTGGGTCTGTATGAGTTCGTCTGACGATATTTATAATTATTATTAAAATAGACTGACCGTGAATAGGTTGATATCTCTAATATCGATGTCAGGTCACACCGCTATCAAATCAAATACAAAAAGCGCAATAATTAATCACACCGCAGATAGACATCTAAAGCCTTCGCTTCAATACCGAAAATCGGTATCGGCGGGACAATTTATAATTAATTGACCACTTCAATTATCAAACTGTATTAGTGGTCTGATTTTAGGTCAGCAATTAATATCAAAATGAGTTCAGGAGCGGGTCCCGCGGCGGAAATCTATTAATGTGGCCGTAAAGCAACGCCATTACAGGCGAGTCGCCAATTATTTCAGTCTCCCTCGGTAATTAAATTCTATGATGTTCGCCAATCTAAGACAGGCGCCGTTTACGATACTCAAATTACGGCTTCATTGCCCGTAAAAAGATATAAGAAGAGCTTATTATTGAGGCTCCCAGTTATAAGTGGGTATCAATTTTAAGAATAACCCAAATTAGGAAACGTCCGTTTCGAGTTTTGGCGTAACACCTACGTAGGTAATACTTGCCTACTTCAAATAAATGATATCATTTCAATTTTGGACGTCTTAATTTTCTAATTAAAATTGCTCAAGTTTTGCAAAATGGTGGCATTTCTATGTAATTATGTAGAAAGCAATCTTCGTTTTCTTCGTGTAGTTTTATTATTGTATCGCTGTCTTTCTCGTAATTGTGTCGCTTATTTAAATAAGTTTTGTCATTAATGGTTTTGAGATTTTTTTGTGTGTATCCTACTTTACCTACATAATGTAACAATACTAACCAACTAAACTATCTTTCTAAGAAACGCTCGTCGAAGTTGGTATTTATAAATTGAATGAAAAGGTAAAACTAGATCTAAAATAATTTATTTTCTTGTTTCTTTTATAAAACAGTCGCTTAAATACTAGCTTACTATAATAATTTACAATAAACATATTTCATAGCGTTTCATCTACAAAATTTATAATTATATTTATATACAAAAATTTATATAATAACATTTCAATATTAGGAATTAATTCAAGTTATCTTAACGAAATAAATACATTTTAAATGCAAGTTACAAAGTATTATTGTAGATAAAATTAACATAATTATATCAGTATTACGCTATGTTTTTGCAAATATCAACGTAGGTATACCTATTCGTTAATAATAAAAAATCAATGACATAAATAGACTAAATAGAACAAAAATATTTTTTTTATAGTCCCATATTATAATAATAATAAAAGTCTTAGGACAAAGAAAGCGAGGGCACAGTAGGTATATGTAGCTGTTAACGTCTAATTATGAAACATAAGATACATTTGATGTCTTAAAAACTAACAATTTTTCCTTAAGTACAATCACTCTATGCTGAACATTAATAATACTGGCGACATTTTACTGAGTGGAACGTTATTGCTTTGTATAATCAATCATTTAACAACTACTTATTTTTCTTTACACGGTACACAAAAATATTATTCTAATCAATAAACTTTAATAAGGTTTTATTTTATTATAATGTAAGCATGCTTCACAAGGCACTATACTAGCGAGACAATACAAACACAACGGAAAACATGACCAACTATTAAATTCGGTTTCAAAGTCCGAAGTCGGGCCTAAAGTTACATTTAAGGCAACAAATCAATAACAAGTTTTGAAAAACAAATCGCTACAATGTGAAAGTGCGGCGTAGCACGCGACGCCCGCTACGAAACAAACCCAACGAATAAAAAAAAATACTACGAGACTATGCGTCAACACTTATACGATACAAATAAGCATCTCATTACATTATCTTACGTCTAAATTGGCGTTTGTATTGCTCATTATTCTTGAAACTCTACATCGGAACGCGGCCTCCTATATAATAAGTTGTAGTACTTCATCTGCCAATTAGAGCTTTCAAGTCGATTGTACCAAACTTGAACGTTATTTATGAACTAACTGTAAATTAACATTAGGAATTGTCACATTTTTCACGGTTGTTAAATAAACTGGCGTTCGCAAAGTGGCTTAAACTTTGATAAATGTCGGTACAACTTATCCATATTTAAAGCAAGAAAACTGATACAATATTTCTTAAATGACAGCTAAGGTAGGAAATTAATATTCATCGCAATTGAATAAATAGTCTTTTTTATATATTTTCCAGCACACTATTTGATTGATTCACATTTAATAATAAAAGGATCCAACGAGAACTGATATCACAGCATTTTGTATTAGTGAAGTCACACCCTCATAATTTTGATTATTTTCGAAATATTTACAGTAGTTTTTACATTGCAAAGGCAATTTTTTCGTACCTACAAGTTTATCGAAGCGCTAAGAGATATTTGTTATTTTCTCCACTATATCATACTCAGTCACTTTCGTAAATATTTTTAATTAATCGATTTCTTACGACTAACACAAAATACGATACTTTACCCGATACGTCAGCGCTAACAAAGAAAAAGTTGTAGGTGAAAGTTGAACAGAAGTCAGTCATCCATCACCGCGCGCAGTCTTCGGAACGGGCAACAAATCTATTTTAACAGATCATCCCCTCACTACATTATCGTTCCCCTTATAGTTTCACTCCCTTACCACAAGCTCTCGATGCTCGTTTCGTTTTAATGAAACCGTCGACATTCCCTAATCGTTAATGACGTAGTGTCATCCCTAATTACATCGCACAGTCCTAACGCTTAAAATTCCAATCAGCTGTTTGAAACGGACTTTAAAAAAATCCACTACGACATCATCGATAGATTGTATAATTCGTTTTACGTGTATTTTGTTTGGTCTCTTAACATTATTTTGCCACACAACAGTTAAAGTATTCGTTAAAAAATTACTTAATTTGTTCTCTTGTCAAAGTTATTTGAAATAATATACATGTTCAATAGTAGGGGTGCGTGAGGGTTGTGTCGGCGAAATATCGGCTAGATTATGTTAGCTCTCGGTGTGTGTAATCGTTCATTAATCACCAGCTGTGCTCTATCACCGCAGCGAGGCCACGATCTCGTTCGACATACTGTTCTGCTGGCTCGACGAGTTCAGGCTTTTGGAGCATTGCTGAAATACACAATATCTATGTAAACACAATTCGGGGTAACGTTTCGAGCGCGTTGACTTGAAAGCTTTGTGTCGTTATGTTGGTGGAACAATGTCTTCTCGAAAATGTTGTCGTTTAAAGTCAGGCGTTTATACAGTATTATTGAAACACCAAACATGTATTAAAATTGCCTTATATTGAAATAACACCAAGCTTATAATATCCAATCCATCACAAAAAAAGTCTTGGCATCAAAACTGATATCTCTGTTAGTGTCGAGATGATTTATTTACTCGCTTATAAACCGCGTCACTATATAAAGTGTAAATTGAGATTTTTAGTCAGGCTATAAAAGCACCAGCGCAGATGTTTCGAACTAAAGTCACTAACATTTTTATGTTTTAATATCTATCTACCGTTATTTGAATTTCTAATAAAATGTGCCAAGTGATTCTTACGCAAGCTAAGCGTGTTTTTGCGATTACATCACCCCGACCCACCAGGGACACTCGACTTCTCGAACATGAGATAAGACATTTTAGGTGCTAAAGCTGTTTAATTCCTAGGCCGTTTTGCTTGTAAATATAAGGAGTATTTTACAGTAATAAAAATACCGAATCCGAGTATCGAATGTTTTTTTAGATTCGCTTCGTTTCGCGGAGAATTGCATATTACCTGGGGTCCCCACACTAGTGACAGATAGTTTGTCGACTAGCATCTTAGAGGAGTTCGGTATTGCTGGCTTCTTTAATTATCGATCAACCTGTTTGGTTTATAATTGGAAATGTTGACAAGCCGAGGGTCAGTGGTGGGTTCCTCCTCCCCCATTTGTTTAACAATAGATTTCCGCCTAGTATCGCCTAGATCTATCAATTATATGTAATAAAAATAGGTCAAGTAGAGTCGCTTTTTAATACCATAATCCGAAAATCATACGTAACAAACAGTAACAGTTAGAAGGTTTTATTAGACCGACACGAATGTAAGTAATTACGCACTATAATGCTATTAACTATTCATTTATCGGAGTTGTTAACTCGAAACTAGTAAATTGGCTGTAATAAACGGCATAAGACTTTTGGAAATAAAACACATGCCATTCGATTGGTAATCCGATAACGGTCGTTAACAACAAAGTCTCAGAACAGTGATTATTTTAAATACAGCTCTTAATGACGAACAGACTATTTTATTCAAATGTTTCTCTAGATATTCTCAAAGTTTAAGACCTATCACGTGTATTTATGCAATCAAGATTGATTATGTTTTTTTTTGTAGACCGTCTATATTAGATGTCTGAATAATTGTTTCACAAACTATTGGGCGGCTTTATTTATTTATTTAGGATTGCCAACAGAGTTTACAATGTTACATGTAAAATAATCAATAAAAAAAAAAAATGTAGAGTACACTGGACTTAAACAGAGGTTAAATAATAATAGGCGTAAGTGGTAATATAGGTAAAACATGTGTAAATATTCAATGAATGTAGAGTTCAAGAGTTTATGTTAGAAACTTTAGGCTTTCAACATAATAATCTTCTTGGCTTAATACTCAGTTAATTTAAAATGTGTGGCTATGCCTTACCATTTGCCGCGACTCCCAAGCCTTCATGGCGTTCTTGTATTTCTCGAACTCGTGACACCAGTCCGAATACACTTGTTTGTATTCCTGAGACTTGCTTGGTTGAGTACACCTATAAAAATATCACCATTTCTAATACATTATTTTATCGCAATTTATGAGTGGGAACATTTTTTTGGATGTATGTCGACGTTTACGGTATGGAGATGAGGTATGCCTGTTTTTTAATTGCATAACTATGTAAAGTATGTGCTATTATTAGTCACCTGTGCAAATCAATGTCCAGGTTGTAGGAGGCGATGAGCGTCGGTCCGAAATAGCATTCGTACCGGCCGCGGTCCGACTCGGACACCGACAGCAGCACGAGCCCCCGCTCCGAGGTCTGAAGCACGCGCTCCCAACTAGACGGAGGACATCATAAAATAAAAAAGTTATAATATCGCCAGACGAACAAACCAGCTGTATGGTCCCAAACTAAGAAACGCTTGTATTATGGGTATTGTACAACATACTGGGGGCGAACTAATACTTGTATTAATATAAACCATGCATGACTCGGGAACGGGTACAAATATTGGTGCTCATCACACGATGTTTGCTCCTACCAGGATTCAAACGCGGGAGGGCAACGAGGGGTTTAGGCCATAGTGCGCCACGCTAGTCCAACGCGGTTTGGCCGACTTCACACGTATTTCGAGGGGTTCTCTCTTCACCCTTTAGCATGTGATAATCATGATTAAAAATGAGATTCGCACATGAAATCCAGGAATCCCAGAGAGGTTTGAACCTGCGATTGTCGTTACCGAGGCAAGCGTTCTACCAACCGGGCTATCACTACATAGATTCTTTACTAAAACTTCCCACTCACTTGTAACTAATCCTATAACGTCCTTTCTCCCTGGAATGATGGTACCACACCACATACTGGTCCATCAAAGCTTCCGGGGTCTTCCCGAAGGCTGCCAAATGGACGCTTTGGCCGTACCCTGCTCTGACAGTTCTCAGCGGGGCACTGGCTTCACACACCGAAGGTGTGGAGTTGGTCGCGTCGTGGAGGAGACCAGGGCTGTATGGCCGACAGGCACCCACCTCTTTGTCCCAACCGCAGTAAGGATCTAGCACGCAACGCACGCAACTATCGTAGCTGTTTAATGAAGAGAAAAATAATGGCGTGAGTTGTGTTTAATGTTTTTCGTTCTAGATTCTATCTATGTAGTCATATAGGGTCTTATGAGAGCTAAGAGTTTGATATATGTATCCATGAAACTTGAACTCTTGAAATTACCTAGTCGGGGATGTTCAGAATGGAGGGTATACTAGTCTTTGAACCTGCGTGTCTTAAGCGTATTTGTAATCATGATGTGAAGTCAAATCAAATGTCGATTTAAAAAAAAAACCCAACAACTTTTTGAGAAATTAAAAAAACCTTTTTATACTACTACACTTTAATACTACAATGGTTCGTATATCCTTTCGAAATCACGTTGTGTAACACTCTTCAACAAGACAGTTAAGACTATTGAAAACGGACGAAATTTTGTTCAAATTTAGGGGTCCGTTGTAGTTACCGGTGTGCACAGGACCGCAGCGGCAGCTGGCGCAGGCGGTGGTCGGTGGCAAGGTAGAGCGCATGCAAGCGCCGCGACAGCGCCATCGCTCGCACCGCCTCCGCGCCCGCCGCGCGCCACACGTCCGCCACGCGCGACCCGCCGCCCGCCCACTGCACTATCTTGTACACCTCACCAGCGCCTACACATCACAGAACCGCTCTCGTTAAAGAACTAATTTTGTGGCAATTAATAGCTACAATTGTATTGCCCTCGAGTTGCCGTCTCTATCGCGCAACACTTGCGCAATCAATGCTAAATATTTTGACACAACAATATTGCAGCAAGAGAGTATTGCAGGCAATATTGCTGAGCTATAAGTGCTTAGCAAGATGCCATTTTCTGTTAAATAAATAAAAAATGCGCAGGTGTTAAGATACACACCGTGGTCTTATCCGTACACATGTTTGCGACGCTGGGCCCCAAGTGTGCGGTCGTGCGGTTCTCCGAACCTAGTCTAGTGTGATTAAACATGGATTCCAAATATGTTCAATTGTATTCCATTGTATAGGTAAAATCTTTGCAACTGATATATCATTGAACAAGGTTTTTTACTTAAGTATTTACTAACGGGACTGTTTTTTTTATATAAATGGCGCCAGAAGAACTATGCGGTCTCAAACTAAGCAAAGCTACGTATTATGGCTACCGTAAAATGGACTGGAAACGATCCCAGTACAAAATTACATAAATGTCCATGACTCGGGTGCAAAAATTCGTGCTCATCAGACAAACTTAGCCCTTCAGTACAGACAGCAGGGTCACTACCAACTATATCAATGGGGTCATCGGGGTTGGATAGAAGTAAGTTGATGCGTGAGGCCGCATCGTTCTTAGTAGGTAGGTACTTAAGCTATACTTACTGGTGCCAGCATAGAATACGGTGTAGGTGATGTCATCGCCCAACATGTCGACAAACTGGCGGTCCACCACCAGCGTGGTGAGCACCAGGTCGCGCTTATAGAACGCCGGCGCGTCACCCTCGTGCCGAACCGCAGAATCCATTAACGGATGAGACCTTGCCGCGGAAAAAGAGTTCATAAGGTCAAGGTCCCATGACATCTATACTAACTAAATATAGTGGGGTTAATGCTTAATATATAAAAAAAATCCACTCGTATTCGTTCATTCGTTATCTTTACAATTTTACTTTAACTCTTGCTCTTTTCTTCTTCATGTCTGTCGATAGCCGTGTGAAGTTCACAAACCGCATTGGGTCAGTGTGTGATCTATTTACGGGGAGTGTGTCAGGTACAATAGCAATAGGCTCACTTCCTATTACGTGAAATGTGGGTCCACCGCAGCGATAGAAATGCGTTCTGGTATTATAGACATGGTTCAAGCATTTGATGTGCTTGCCCTACCTAAAATACCTTCGCATTCAATATGGCCTCATAAATGTGGCATGTTAAACTTCTAGATCACCAAATGTCGTGAACAAAATTTACAAGAATCTAATATGCATTAAACACATCAGCATCACAAATGAGTGTAATTCTGTTAGTGGATGCTGCAGCAGACGAGATCAGATAACCCAATGTAATACAGCGATATGAAGAGTCTAAACAAATGTGTTTCAATTACAGTCTCAATTTATGTTTCAGATTAAATAATGCTTTATTTTCGGGACCTTTAATATTACCTTTAATAATTTGGCTCATACCTATGCATTCTGTTGAATGTTACATACCTTATAAAGTTGAGTACATTGTCTGGAAGGGCTTCGGTGTTGTTGACACAGGTGCCTGGCCGGGGCACTGGCACCCTCGCCCTTAACACTGGTAGCCACGCTGAGCTCGACGTAGCCTGAATGGCAAAACAGATTATCTAGAAGGTCCCGTGTTTAATGGTCAATTCTACATAATCCTTCTTTTGAGCTTATTCAGCGTATAAAAAAATCTTTGAAGTAAGGTAAAAGAAAATAAAATACTTTAAGTATAATGTATCTCCAAAGAGAGGGGAAGCTATAAAGTGTGGAGACCTTCGACCAGCTAATAAAATAGAAAGTCAAATCATTACGGATACACGGATTTAAATGAAAACAGAATCTATTCTTAACACTTAACTATAACTAGTAAGTTGAGTTGTAATTCGCAATCTATTCGGAAACTACCTTAGATTTTAACGTATGCCTAGAGTGCTAAGGATTTTCATACTCCATTTTACATAACAACCACTTTATAAGGTATATTAGTAAATACTCACTTGCTCCTTGAACCGTCCAGCGAATGCCTCCTGTATGTCGTCCATGGTGTAGGTGCATATAGCGGAGCCCACGAGCCCGTCGCTGGCACCCGTCGTGAACGCAGCGTAAAACCGATTCGGTTCGCCCGGCATTTGATACACGCTTTCTGTGTAAGACGTTTTAGAAATGGAATATCTGGTTAATTTCAGACAGGAATAGCTTTGCTGTGACAGACAAAATATTTGACTTGTTACTCACGAATTTCATCAAAGTAGAAAGGAAACTCTCCAGGTATGCTGCAGTTCAGACGAGCCTTCAAATAAGTGGCCCAGTTTTGGCTCAGTATATGCTTGCCCCCCGTGTCCTGCTTGCAAACCCTCGCCACCCGCGAATACACCGCCTTCCCGCAATTCATGAACTCGACGGCCGTTTCGCGGAAAAAGAAATACACGTACTCCCCTACATCAAATGAACCGACGAAATTAGTTTCTGTAACAATAAGAACATTATAAATGGAATGCTTCTTAGCTCACTTGTTAATTTCGACTTTGTAAAAGAAAACAACAATGCAACGTTTCTGTATTGAAATCTCAAATAAATTCAGGCCGTTTGGCTGACAGGTCAGACATTGTACGAGGTCCTCCCTTTATTTCCTTTTATGTGCGTACGATAAAGAGTAACTGGCTGTAGGTTTTATCGTAGTCTCGTAAAAGAAAGTACGGAATAAGGGACAAAGAGTCAATATCTCGATTAAATAATGAACATCCCTATAGGTTTATTCATCAGATAAAACTTTAATTTTACATACAGGCTATTTTGTTCATACTCACGATACATAATCGTTGTTATATCTATAATCATCAATTTAATGGCAAATTATTATGGAAATTTTATGTTACTAGTTGGTTGGGTATATTAGGTACCATAATTTGTTTTATACGTATAGTGATACCTATAAGTAGATATTTGTTACATAGTTATGCAAAATGAGCCGCCAAATTAATAGCTTTTTCACCGGAAAGCAGTCGACTAACCGCTACCGCGCTCGCGCATTTTATCTGATATCCTTGAAGACTAAAGTAACTAAATATTTAACAGGAAACTATGACAAGAAAAACTACTAACTGTCAAGCCATTTAGAGTCGTATTTTAGCGTCCGTTTAAAGTTGAACTTCTTTTGTCCCGTGCGATAGTCGTAGAGGTCATTGCGAAAAATCACTGGGTCTGCTTTAGTGAATTCCGCGTTCGTCCCGGCGTAGAGTGTGGGCAGGCTTCCAGGGTTGCCTTCAGTTACCCATACAGCTGTGCTGTTGTCTGCTGGGTCATAAGGACACTTGGCCACCCCTAAACCAATTCCAGGGATGTATTCGTGGCGCGGCAGATGTGTCAGATTTAGCTGGATAAAGAAAAAATATATTAAAATATTAATTATTTAGTATGTCTCTTCAATTAAACATTCATTAACGTTCGTAATCGTATTATACCTTTGCTGATGTACATTTTCAATATTACGAAATGACACCAAAATCTTTCCAAGAATTTGGTTGCGATTTGCCAACCATGTTGTAGGCCGAAAGTATTACGTGAATAATGTTGAGACCTACATAACGAACAATCAATATCGTGCACTGAATTATCTAGATGCGAGCACAAAGGTTTAGTCGTAATTACCACTAACTAGCCGTGTGATCGAACAACTTAATGACGATAAAAGCTTAGGACTATTAACCATTTTAGTGCTATCTCCTTTGAATGAGAAAGTAATGGATCACCCTTAGATACAGACCCGAATTATCTTTACAAACTTAATGATCTGCCGAAGATTTAATTACCTGGGCAATTAAGTTTATCTTATTTTTATTTCGACCTCAATATTAATTACTCTCTAAATAATTTGTATCTTCTTTATAATCTCGTTAGATACTTCTGAATGGATAGTAAGTTATACTTAAATTGTACTATAATAAATTTCACAAAGCATTAGTTAAAAACAATATCCATGTACTAACTAATCACGCAATATTGTGGGACTGCCTCGGCCAGATGCCAATTGGACGGTAAACAACGAGGCACATGAAAAATAACGCTCAGACCAGGCAACGCAAGTTTGTCCGGGGCGGCAAAGTACTTATTGAATGAGCAGAGGAGCCTCACAAGGCTGTATGGTCAGTACGATTAATGATACTGAACAAGCTGCTGAACCACTTCTCACATCACAAAAACCTAAAATAAGACTTTTTTATCCATTTGTCCTGTTATTTTTTTAAGAAATAGAGCTACTATATATTTATAGAATAAATCTTTCAACAGCAATTTATTATTAAAGTATAATAATAAGTATTTAGTGTTTATTTACATATACGACCCAGTCTTTAGGGCTGTGTGCATTGGTGCCGCACACATAGAGCCGCTCTCCGTCACCGAGCGGCTGAAGCACTCGGATGTGGTTCCTGCACTCGAACGGCTCCGATTTGCCTTTGCTGACACATCTCGCCACGTTACTCGCTTCCAGCAGTAACGCATCCCGCTAAAGAAAAACCTGGTAATAATTAACTTGCAACTTAAAAGCATCTATGTTAGTAGCATGGCGAAACCTTTTAGGATATGTATGTTTCTTAAGCGTTCGTAGCTTATTAGACTATCCAAAGAAAAAAAAGGATTTGAATATGATATTGTGTAATTAGGTATCTAATTTATGCATCTAATAAGCTAGTTTTATGTATTAACAATTTTGTTAAGGATGCTATTAAAATGTAAACTCTACCTAACCTAGGTCTAAACTATTAGTAATAATTTAGTGACACAATAAAAAACAGTTTACGTTTCAGACAATTCACGTACCTACCTATTATTTTTAATTGCAACAGATAAACTAATATTAATAAAAACCATACAAAAATCTTCTTGATGAGTATGTAAAAGCTCTATTCGAGAGCAAAGCCACTTAATATACACTTTGTGTAAGAGGGACATAAAACGGAAAATCCTTTTACAAATAGATACGTTTTAAAGACTCTACGCGTGAAAATGTAGAAAGAGCTTATATGAAAAGCAAGACGCTTTAAAAAGCCAGTGCAGTGCTACTGAAGTGGCCTTTTGGAGTCAGCACGCGTAATCAAGTGGTTTAATTTCCTTTTCACAAAAAGCCAGCAAAGTTAGTTCTGCGATGACGTCATGTTGAAGTACACTCACCTCACAGTGTGACTGACTAATATCAGACATGTTAAGTCTGTAAACACGATCCCTGCAACAAGGATTAATAAGATTAGGACCACATTCGTTTATGATAATGTCGCCAATTTTGTTGTCTACATTTTTGTTCTCTTAACTAAATTGGACTTGGCAATAAATAATAATAACATCCTAAACTAAGCTACGCTTGTATTATGGGTATCGTACAATGAACTGGAGGCGAGCCCAGTATATATAATACTTATATAGATATTAAATATCTATGACTCGGGTACAAATAATCGTGTTCATCACACAAAGTTTGTCTTTACCGGGATTCGACCACTAAGCAAACCAGGCCGTCACGAAATATTGCTGTATTGCTTATACATAAGGAATAATTTAGTTCAATCATATTAGTCTGTGTTCCAATAACATGTACACATTTTCTTATACAGCGCTGGCGTTTTGTAAGTCGTAATAGTTTCTTAGCCTTATTACGTATTCAAATAACAAAAGTAAGACAATCCCCAGTGGAATTGAATGAGCGCCAGTGGGCGGGGTAGCATATGCACAGAGAGCGATTCTCCTTTTATTATTTTTGCGTCCACTATCTGCTCACCGAACCGTATAAATTATGCAGAATTGTTAGCCGCTTAACATTAATGTGTTGTTAGTGTAATGAACGTTTAGTTTTACGATAGTATTTTTATATTACTAAAGGCACCCTGTGGGAAACGAATAGTTTGTATCGCATTTATTATTATTTTATATATTTTTAATTATTATTACTGTAATAAGGACCATCATCTACTTATTAGTTATCTTGAATATCGTTTATGATGTTATTTTTTTAATAGAAACCTAGATTAATGTAGGCACATATTAAATAAGTAGGCACAACTGCATTTCAAGCATAACACTTTTTTGCGTATCGTTTTGGTACGTAAGCGTTCTCCATCCCTGTCACACCACGGATATTATAAATAAGTATAACGTGACAACATCTTTTCTCGATGACGTTAGGATAACATTAGGAGTTCCTGCTTACCCTACTGAATAGTACTTCTTTGCGAAAAATATTACGCAAAATAGCTTGAATTTACAAAATAATAACATTCACAGAAAATGCATTCATGCTTTTCACGCTCATGCACCAGGAACCTTTTCATTGCGTACACTTAATACCCAAACAAGTTTAGTTCACCGTACCGATTCTATCTCCTTGTTCCACACTACATAATACAAGAAATAACCAAAAATAGTATAGCTCCCTCTAAGATACACGTTCGAAAATAAACGGTTTTCTAGTAAGCAATAAAACAAACGTTACCTGTTCATATTTAATACACGCGAATAAATTGGGCATTCAGTTGGCAGTACGTTTCGATATATTTATCGCTGTACGAACTAATATGTTATTTATAAACAAAATAAATGAAAACTTCACACAGTATTTGTTAAAGTTAGTGGGGGAATTTATCGCAGTTCAGTGTACATGAGATTTATTGATGCTCCCAGTACGTGGAGTGGTTACGACTTTCGTAAAATATAATGTTAAGTGTTAATATTGTAGGATCACGGGGAGCGTTGTAAATCACAAATTCCATTTCTGGTCATTCTCACTCATGTCGTAACCACTCTATACCGTAACTCACTTGGGCAATTAGAGTTGTAAAAGAAAAAGTTCATATTATTCCATCGATTTTAAAGGAACAGCAATATTACGTACGAGCACAATAAACAGTCGGACTGATAGCGGGGAAAATGACAGATGACAATGCGCGGTCAAGGCACCGTAGCTTTTGCCTCGGGCCAACAGCCTAGCAAGGCTGCTAAGTCGGTCAGTACGCGGCTAAATTTATAAAGAAAAATGTATTACCTACCTACATAATAGTTTTTTAAGGAATGAGTTGATTTTACATCAATTTGTTCGTCTACCTAGTTGATCACGAATCGTTAAATATTCGAACGTCGCGAATAAAAAAGAGGTAGGTAACGGACATAGCGAACAGCGCAGTTCCTAATTCAAATACTGAAAAGAATTTAATTTGATGTAATATAATATGCATTAAGTACATCGACCGAATGGCGCTGTATGGCGAAAATATAATAACACAAACGTGGAAATTGATGCGATAAAAGTTGTCAGAAATTGGTGGATAATACGGTTTCATGTCTCAGTCCCATTTCCCCTGGGTAAATCACTACTGTGCCGGCGAGGGCCTCCACCTTACAGCCTAGCACTAATAACACTTGATCGTTATTTCGCTTTTGGAATTATTATGTTGGAATTCGACATAAAAAAGGTTATTTTGGACTGTTTTGAGCGATAATTAATTTTATACAACATATGTTAACTTAGAAACTTAAGAAATATCTTAAGATTTTTGGCAGAGTTTGAGCTGCGTACAAGCTGTCTGCTGCTGTCTGAATTTTCTTAATATAAAAAATCATATATAATCGAATTGGGAATCTCCTCCTTTTTTTGAAGTCGGTTAAAAATAAAAATTCCTATCCTAATAAAATGGTGTACTGTTTCCGTAATCTAGTATTCTTTCAAAGTAAGTACATATATGTTTTATGCCCAAAACTTAACGTGGGTTTCCGACTGTGCATTTATGTAGGTAGCATATCACGAACACGTATAAAAGTTAAAATTGCATCCAAGAATATACATTGTATACTTACATAGCACCAACGTAAAGCGTGTTTCTCTCCTCGTTCAAATACAACGTGTGGTAAAAGAGACTGCCACAAGAGAATTCTCGTATGTGATCTGTAACAAAGAATATGTGTGGATGTTATTATAAAATAAATCTATCGAAAGGTCGTTTTGAAAAGGAAAATCTATAAATACAAATAAAATTAATGCGATGCGACATAAAGACTTATGCGACTCTTATCATTTACTTTTTTCGCACTTCTTCTTCTTATTTTACGAAAAGAAATGCGATGAAATGGAATGAATATTAATAATTTGGCGCTAAAATAAATGTCAATTCATTTTTTGAATAAACAATACACGCTAATTGTGGCTTAGACCATATCTCATGTCATTTCATTTTATATCATTTCATAAAGAAAGAAACTACCTAGCTTTTTTTGATCTACAATCAAAATTAAAACGCAGCATAAAAAATACAAATCCATTACACATGATCCTAATATTCAATTTAATCAATTTAACAGCTTCTCTCTGTGCATTCTCTTTCAAACATGATTTAGGAACTAGTCGAAGTCCATAAAACATTTTAGAGATCATTCATAAAGTTAGTTAATTGTGTGGAATCTTAAGTCATTTGCATATGAATTGGATTTTAGTGCCGGAATATTGTAATAAATATATATTTTTTAAGTTTATTGATTATATCGATGTAGTTTAGGCTGATTTCTCTTTAAGGATATTATAAAAAATAATATCTAATTATTTTTTTTGTTTTTCGTACATTCACACACCTAAAAACAATTCAGAAAACTATTCAGTCAGTAATTTACGGTGAAATAAAACAATAAAACTTAAAAATGGAACGGCGTTATGTACCCATGCCCTTTGGAATGGCTAATTACACGGGTAACGGTAACAACAGGCAATGATTATAATATTGGCAGGCGATGGTGCCTCGGCGCGCACGCAACCCCTCGTGACTAACTCAACCGCTACCGTTTACAGCCTCTACTTAACATAAAACATTTTATGATATCATTCTATTTTTGAAAAACTGACACAACAGACGTTGTCCTGTCCTGTTCAGTTTTTCCCATATTTTTCGTACAATATTTTCAATTCGTCTGTCCCTTAAAGCTTTATTCAGACTTTTACGAACATTTAGAATTAATTGCCAAATCAGTCCAGTCATTCCCAAGTAATGCGCTTGCCAACAAACAACGTTCAATTTTTATTTATATGAATAGGTATCATTATTTTCATTACCATTAGTTTTTCCGTGATGCTAAACCAAAACAGACACATAAACAAAAATCTTAAAACTCTTTTTTAGATTCAGAGATGTCCAATAAACAATTGACATTAAAAAAAAGTACCGTCGTAGCCTAGTTATATTTTTATAATTTTCAATAATGCAAAATATCAGTACTGACACCTACGCTTGTGCACTGAACCGAACCGCAGCAATTACAGCACTAATGAACACATTGTTTGATTATCTAATGAACTGCGTACTGCAGTGTGTGTGGCGTACCTTTGTACCGATGATGCTTTAATTATTTTTAAACTCGCGTTGGTCTAGTACCTACTACCTGCGGGGTTCTTTTAATCCATCTGAAATCGATATTTTGGGAACTGATTCGAAAACATTTATATGTTGATGTCGCTCCCGACGAGCTGTCAAATGCTAGATGCTATTAAATAACGGTCGGATGACAGTTCGAAAATATCGACCGCGGATGATAACGATTGCATACAATTTCGATTCGGTTTCCAATATTTATTTCGAATGATTTAAAATAACCGCGCTGGATAGCGTAGTGATTACTTTCTCTGTGATGGATAGCTTAGGGTTGCTTTCGAGGGCCCTTAGTTTAATTCACATCCAGAGACTTCAAATTATGTAAAATGTTATTTCGATTAAGACTTAATATCATCAGAGAAATTTGTTTATAGTGTATAACTAACTATGCGCTTATGCTTCCCCTTCTGGGCGCTACCAGCGTGGTGGTGTACACTGCATCTTATTATTCTCCAATGGCTATTAAAGACTTACCATCTATAATATCCGGGGTGGAGCAGGAGATTTATTTTATGAATATATTTTACTTGCGCGGCCATCGATTTTCTTGTAGTGGAAAATTTCTACTTTAATGATGCAGTGTTCAAGCCTTGCATTCTGTATACTATGTACATAGTAGGTACTTTAAGACACAAAAAGTGCAACAAAGGCCCATTTTTATGCTTTCAATATTCATGAATTTTAATTTCAAAAGTTAAAAAAAAGATTAATTTATTTAAAACAAGTGACTCTGGTGAACACAGGTTAAAATGTAAATCCAAAATAACGAGGGTAGGAGCGCGGCGGCACTGACGACCGCATTATGCAGATACCATCGGACAGGCAATACCGCAACAAGTAACTGCCAAAGCCGACTATTTGTCTGGTATAACATTACATTATTCGTTTTTTTATATAACATGGTTTATAACACTACTATATAACTCTAAAATAACTTTCAATCACATCAGTAGAAACGATGATCTTTTTCATTATTTGGAAAGATGGAGTCAGACATTATAATACTATGTTAAGCTTCCTTGAAAACTAAAGCAAGTACAGTCAGCGTCAAAAATAGCATATATTATCATTTTCAAAAGCGTTTATTTGTCAAGTCTTCGGAAGTTTTTAATTACCCATATGAAGCGACTTTTCACACTGGCTGTAAAGAAGTCGCAGGATACCTATTACGAGTGAAATAACGTTAAGTTAAATAGCCAGTTGTTAAAATTAGTACAAGCCGGGAAGTCGGTTCAAGTGAAGTATTCTCGGCTGCAAAAAGAAAACAACAGCGCGGTAACAGGCGCAGTAACACGGTGCAATGTTAGCTCCGCACACAAATGTGGGTGCGTGGCAGCTTGCGGGACGGGGATATGTACTTTTTGTTCGAACTGTATTATGTGGTAGCTTATGTTATTATTTACGAACGTAATCACTTTTATTGAGGAGATAATTATTTCTTTATGTGTGACAGAAAAAGTAGAGCATCATGTTGTAGTTAGAGAGCTCTCTGTTTTAAGCGAGACGTTCGATCCCCGCGGTTATACCACTCCTACCACAAGCTTTAGCTTAGTTAGAAATAGTAACAGACCAGAAATTTTATAAATAAATTATAACGAATGCCAAAAAGTAAATGATGTTTATTACTTATCTCAATTTCAACAGATAACGTAATTGAAAAACAAACGTCTATTTTACAACGGTTACAGTACCTAGACATAATGTATTGTAGCAAAAATAAACATTACCGTTTTACTTGCATTTACAAATGCACTCCCCGAAACCTCACGTGTAATAAAACACAGCCATAACTCCTGTTTAACTGTACACGAAACCCGAAAGTAAATCAGACACCGCCAGTGTTCAAATAAAGTCTACGTATTTACAAAGAGCTCACACGAATGCCGGCGACTTGCTGGGAGAGTTCTCTGTGTACTTAAAAAGAACAATTCCACGGTAAACGTTTTACTAAGCGTCTGGTAAACCGACCCCTATCATTGTAGCAACTCGAAAGTGCATTAATGTCTATCGCATAAAGCTAGAGATCACTGAAGCGATTGCGTTTTAAATGTATACCGATTTGTTTCAATGGTAAGGGAGTTCGCGTTTCTTTTGCGTATCTCAGTGGCGGGTTCGTCCGGTCCAAGATGTGGTCGAGAAGATAGCGACTGTCCCCGTAAATCTGTCGCAGCCGAGTGCCCACACTGGCTCGCAACTCAACATTGATATCAGGAGCGGTGCACGGAAAACGATTCGCTTTGTTTTTCCAAACTCCCGCTACGTTGACTTGTTAGTACTATTGGCGTTAACGGCCAGATTGGCAGAGGTGATATACCAATCTGGTTCTACTTTCTCCACCGACGATCCCGGGTTCGAAGACCGGTAAGAGCCAATTTTGTGTGGCGAGGGCGAATGTTTGCACCCGAGTCGAGGACATTCAGTATCTGTATAAGTATAATTATGCACTGAGAAAAATACCTTGCATGATTACGAATAATTTATAAGGTATTCTGCAACTTTTATCCGTATTCCTGTTAAAAAAGGACCAAGAGTTGTTACGGACACTTTGTGCGTAAATAATAACAATTTAACATGAATTGGCTTCACCAATAAACATCAGAATGAAATCCAATCATTACGTTCACGTTAACTAGTAGTTGTAAAACGTAAATCGAACCAGACGGAACGATATGTCAACATGTACCTGTTAGATTTTCGGTTGTCTAAATTAGGTATCATTCTTCATGTTTATATTTTATGAAGCACGGAGTCATTTTTCTCAGTGTGGGATCGCCCCCAGTACAAGCATCAGCCATAAAATAAGGGCTGTTTAGTTTGGGACCGTACAGTTGGAGAAATCGTCTGGCTATATTTATTTAATTACTTTTTTCAATTAGAACATTTTATATATTTCATTGGTATACCTAGTGGTTTTCTACATAGAGAGGTATTTTATTTTTGGTGGTTTCAGTAGAGTTTAATAATGTTTGTATGCAAGAAATATTTTATTTCGTAAATGAAATAGTTACATACAATTTACAAAGTCCAAATGAAATTGTACGGATATAATATCTTGTATAGTGTCGAGAGGGCCGCCCCGGGCGCTCATTAAGCCGGCCCGGGGACGCTTCGCTGTTGTTTTTACACAAATTTATCAGTAACAATTACCACGGCAAGGTGACGATGCTTCGCGTAATTCAGTTATGAATATAACACGACGTTATGTTATTCTTTACAATGCTCATTAACAACATATTATTTATATCCACATAACGGCCGCATATCGCGTTCTATTATTAAGGCAAAATTACTATCATTGTATGTAGAAAGTTTTTAGTCTATAATTTTATTAGACTTAATACGTGATATTATTGTATGGTAAGTAATAGTGTCGGTGGTTATAATAATGAACGTACGCATATTTATCGGATACATATATTAAATTAATAGTTATGTATACAATTTTTATGTAAAAATATAATTTCTTAAATTCCAAGGTTTCAGTATAAATCTGAGTTAGGTACCTACCTTGATACATAACTCAGTTTGTACGTCTATATTATGGTACGCGGATTATGTGTGTACCTAATTCAAGTAATTTGTACAAAGGTCTCTGTGATGTATGGAGGTAAACATATTGTGCATTATATTATATGTGGGTAGAACACGATCACATGTTCGCTCAGCTGATGTAAAATGGCCGCCAGTCTCAATATACGTGTAACCGAATCCAGTTGTTTCTTTTCCTGATCCAGCCTTAGTCAATGGTTTTCAGCAATCTTTCAGTCTCTTGTGGATAAAACGTACTTACACGCAAATATGTATTTGCATAACACAAAAACGTATTATGATGATAATAGACCATCGATGATGCACTATTAGCACGGGAAATTGAATAACTGAAAACTCAAAGTGCGCTTGTGACAGCCAGCAACATAATTCAATAAACACCTCGTTTACCAAATTGTATACTGCACTGTAGGTACACATTATGGTCTAAAGTAGGTACCTACTATTCAAATTCGTATAATATGTACGGATACACCATTCCAGCCATATTATATTGTTTCTCTACACTTATATAAAGAATATTCGCCATGAATTCTTGGAAACAATTTGTTTCCAAGAATTCATGGCGAATATTCTATAACGGCTATACACGCTTAGAACGTCGCAATCTGAGCAAAAAAGCGTATCCACTTCATCCACACTCACGACGAAGGACCCATTTATATGAACGTTCTGGGTGGCACACTGCCGATGGTTCTTAACAAGTCAAAAAAATAATTAAATTAGGTCAGAATATCTATGACAGTTCGTCGCAGAAAAATGTAATTAAGATTAACACGAGATGGCGTGTCCCCCATAACAAGCACTATAACCACGAGTCACCGCAACTAGCGGCGTGCACTTTATCTATTAAGGAGTCGTCTGTGCCTTTCAACTAATAGAATTTTTAATCAGCTTGCGGCGGCGCCTCGGCGCGCGCGCCAGATTAATGTAATTCGACGACGTCGTCACAAAAGCAAATTGTAATCCCCCTCTTTGCATTGTATATGCCCGTAACGTGGCACTCTGACAATGTGTCGTATTTTTACATTATTCCACACGACAACCGTGTATTATGTAGATACCCGATTCCATTTTATTTTTGTGAAAGGAACAAGTGTTTCTCTAACAAACGTCTGAATTGCCACAAAGCCATGATTTGCATAACGTCATCTCGAACGCGGCCGGCCTTTGACTCGGTGTCGGATGGATGTCGGTCGGCGCGGCGCGACGGTCGCAGTCCGGGACACCCCTTAAATCGTCCGATTGCGGCACAGTCGTTAGGAGGCCGAAGTGTCGGGACAATTAAGTTGAAGCGGTGATTGTGAGCGGTGCCAAAGCGGATGTAGGTCAGTGCGGAGTGGACCTGCACCGCTGAGGTGATACTACATTCGGCCGCTGTGTCATGACCTATTCAATCCTGGCTAGAATTTGGCACCCACTCCTGATCAATATACATGATATTTGTTCCTCTGTTGTTACTTTAATATTGCTATAGCCTATTCAATGCAACAATAGTAGATGTCACGATTTATTTTACTGATAATGCAATGGACGCCAATAAAACCGCAGTTACAAATATGTTAGTAGGCACCTATGTTACTTCAACGAATGCGATTTAAGATAATTCCACGCAATACGCAGCATATAAAAACGATGCAATACACATAAACCCTCTTCATTTTCGACCATTATTTTGATCATAAAATCTTATCTACAAACTCTATAAAAATGCATTGTACGGAAGAAAGTACCGTATATCTAAACAAGTAGGGGAGATAAGGAGGTTTAGTGCACTCTCTAATACATCGTGGAGCCCGATGCACCGTTTTCAAAGCTTATATCCACCGTTACATCGAAGCTTTCTATGCAACGCTCTTTGATAGTATAACTTCACTTAACGCAAGTTTAGGGAGACCCAATCCGATTACTCGTTCTTAGAAATGCCAACGAACTTAAGCTTAAGCTTTTGTTTGCTTAGAAATATAGTTTGGATATTGATGCTAATGTTCGTTCAAACTAGAACTATCTAAACAGAAGACTCGACTAATTTATTGCTGTCGTTGTTATACATTTAAGACTTGCCAAGGACGGTAATACAATTCAGTTCAGACAAATTGGATTTGCTTTTTTTACAATAGAATCGATGTCATAGACAGCATTATTGGTGTAACAAATTAGTACGTGTAATGTTAGCAAATGGCTTATAAAGGTAATGAGCACAGGGTACATGTGTAGGTGTCTTTATACCTCGCCGTCAAATACTCGATTGCTTTCGCTCCACTTTTAATTTGTATATCCAGCAGGTAATATGTTACTCTTAGAATGTTTATTGCGGCCAACAAAAAACTCACCATTTAAATAGCTTCTATAGAATACAGTATAAACAAATATAAATGTGTTCAACTGAGAACTTGCTCCTTTTTCGTTGGTTAATGATCGCAGTCGCCGCGAAATAAGCTTTTGGTTTCCTGTCGGTCCTTGTCACTCGCGTCACTCTTTGGAATTTCGTAAAGAATTCCTCCAAACTTGGCACATTCAACTATATTAATCCGCTGATAAACAGTCGCGGTATAATGCCTTGTTTTTAATATTGTTTAAGTAATACTACACAAAGTTCCAACTACTGATTGCAAGTTGAAGAAAATGTCCGAAATAAAACAATTACAAAGACAAGCATTGGATCCAAATCTGTAATTGATCACTCGCCTCCTCCTTGAATTGTTAAACTTTTACCTAATATGAGCTATAGCTCACACGACAAACAAGTAATAGTTATGATTATCGATATAATACCTAGTAAAAAACAATTGAATTTAACAACATGTCCAACATCTTTCATTCGCACGTCTACGCTGGGTTTTAAGTACGAAGTAGATAAAAATAGGCATGTTTACACATGCGGGCACACGTGGCCAGCCAGACGTGACGCTGATATTCAGCACTGCAGCGTGTCACCGCCCGCGGACTCGTGCAAATAAACCCATTATAATGTAACTTCTCGCAATGTATGTAAAAGTCGTGTTGTCATGAGTAAAATTGGATAAGCAACCATTTTTCTCAGGACTTGATATATTCTGAGTTAGACTATCTCGTTTTAAGGGCGGCGGACTAATTCAAGTTGCGTGTAATGTAAGGATTAATATGAAAGAAATAAAAACGTCTATTCAACATCACTAAATAAGGCACAATGCAAACCAAAAACTCGGCAAATTTATAACAAAACCAATGGCTTGACATATCGAAATTCTCATTTCACATAATGATTACAAGTGCGCTAAAGAAAGGCAGGTTCAAAGGTATATATATAAGTATCCTTTTCTGTATCATATCCTGAATAATCGATAATCATTTTTTTTTCAATGAATTTACTTGCAACTAAAGCACCATATTCACGGTTCATCTTGCCGTACATCGTGTTTATAAAGTGATGTTTTATATCAGTAGCGTGTACCGTGCACGGACGTTCAGCAAGATGGACTATGAATAAGACCCTTAACACTACATTATGCTATCCGTTATTGGAAACGAACTCTCGAGACGGTAAAACTGCACTCAATATCATGTGCATTGTGGAATACGATTGCAATTTTACGATTAGTACGCTGTATGTTCGAGCTACGAACTGGTAACTGGGATAGCATCTGTCGGTTCTCCATCCAACAACTTGTTACTTTACTGAAAACATTTCTCTTTTTAATACCAAAATAAAAATGTTGCCCTGTCCTCTAACTATTCGTAAATTACGATCAAAGATCAACAAAGCCTCCGAGGATCTATTTACTTCACAGTCTGTCTTTAAGACGGAGTACGAACACACTCCAGGGAACTCTCATAACATTAATTTATGATGCTACATTAAACTTGTCTCATTACGAATTTTACTAACGCCAAATAATCCCATCCCACTAATATTATAAATGTGAAAGTTTGGATTGATGGATGTTTGTTACTCTTTCACGCCAGAACGGCTGAACGCATCTGGATGAAATTTGGCACAGAGATAGATTATAGTCTGGAATAGCACAAAGAACTTACTACTACTTTTTATCCCGGTAAAATGTATGGTTCCCGTGGGATAGATTTGTTTAAATTTTTCAAAGAGTATACCAATAAATTCATTTTCTCATACATTTGATCCTAAGGCGGTACGAAGTTCGCCGGGACAGCTAGTATATCTATATACCTACTTATTTGGGATGAATAATGATGGATTTGGATTTCTGTATGGTGAGTACGCACACCAATAAAATTCGTGTAATACGGACTGATACACGCAGGGCAACACAAATTACTTCACTAAGCACGCATGATGGAGGACGAGGTTGCCGCGAAATGGCGAAATTCCATCCGCTGTGGATGCGCTACTGAATACAAATTCACATGTACTCCAATTATAGGAAAACGATTTGGTACGAATATTCTTGGCAGACTTGCAAATTTCGTCTCGAATCAGCGAAATATATTTATTTTGTTGGGAGTTAGAATTGTGCCGCGATGAGCTTGTGACTTTCCCTTGCTGCATGAACCAAGCTGCCCTGTCCTGGGACAGTGCGGCTCAAATGAAAGATCTATTACACTCCTATTAACGGAAATTATTTGATATTATAGATCACGTTTGTATAAAAAATAGTATCTTCAGTATATATATATTTGAGATATAATATAAAACCAAATATTTATCAAGCTTAGTTTTTGGATTATTATTAATAAAACGTATGGACCTAATTAATTTGATCCCAAAGTTATAGCAATATGAATATGGATATAACTTTGGGATATTATCCCTATTTAGCTGTAATCACAGGCAGAAAACTCTACCTACGGGCAATTTGTGTTCAAAATGAAAATATCTCTAACATAGTACAATTCATAACTTATATTATGTTCCTAGTGCTTGAGGTCAGATCATATTTACAAATCGTATAATTCTCTACACAGCGACCGCGTAGCTCACGTAAAGTTTGTTACAATGGATGTCACGTACATTAAACACGTACGATGGACAGACACAAAAACGAGATGTAATTTTAATTAAACCGCCACAACTTTTGAACCCATAATACTATTAGAATCAACAAAAAGTGAATATAATTTGTTCTCTAATTCAAAGCGTTGAGTGTTTTATAACAATGTTCCCGCCGAACAGAAAAAAAACTAGTATAGTGTATAAAACAAGGTTATTAATATCCCAGTGTGCAGTTTCGCCTAATTTTATGTTTCCTATAAAAAAAATATATTATTATTTAAGAATTCCTGCTGAACACACATATCATAATAGCATCTATTGGTAGTTAGTATATTGTAATTGCAAGTGATTATCGTCCTCATAAGAGATAAGACTAGTTGAACCCGTAAAGGTAGTGTTCTCATCTCTACATTGTAGAGTCCTACGAAGAATCTGTCGAAAACGCACACGGAAACAATGAAGCAGCCAACTCGGGGTTGAAAAGCACAAAATGAGGGCAGGGAAATGCAGGCATAAGGTTCCCGGCGCGTCGTACTGTCGTTCCAGCCGCGATTTTAATTAGCCCTAAAGCCTGCAGCCGTTATATACCGAGACAGGAATACATTGGCAATGAACAGGATTTTCAGTAACAAATTATTCAAGGATTCTTTGCTTATTAGTTAGCACTTTTGAAGGCATGAATAGATTATGGAGAAGTTGACGACCAGTTGGCACAGTTGGTAGTGACCGTGCTCTCTGTACTGACGATCGTAGGTTTGAATCGCGTAAGGGGAAAACTTTATGTGATGAGCACGAATGTTTGTACCCGAGTAATGGACGTTTAATATCTCTACCAGTAATATATACTTAGATTGCTCCCAGTCCATTGTGCGGTACCCATAATACAAAATGCTTAAATTATATACGGGACCGTTCAGTTGGTGTGTTCGTCTGCATTTCGTTTACTAGGAAGCGTACCTATATGTACGATATCTGCTAAAATAATATGTTATTTCTTTTTTCTGTCATTAGAAAATGTTTAGGAGATTATCTGGTAAGAAGAAAATCTCGCGACGTGCGGAGGCTGGGGCGGCGCGGCTTTGCGCGGTGGGCGCGTCGCGTCGCGCACTCCGTAGCAGATTCCAGACACGTACAAAACCCGACACTTGGCGCAATTCACATTCCCGCGGCGCTCTACCCATAATACAAGTTTAAAGTTTTAATTACGACTCTACAAACTTAACCTAGATGATTGTAATAAAAAAAAAACCCAATCATTGGCCACTCGCCGAAATAATATCGTATTGTAATGTAAATCAGTTCCTCCTTTCCACTCTACAATATTATAATCTTCTTTATCATTATTCCCCATCGCAATAACGCTGCGGTATTATCGGACTTTTATTTTTAAAATTTTCTTTTCAGCTCGAATGCTCACAATGTTAATAGCTCTGCCTTTATTGTACTGTCAAATGAATTATGGATACAAAGATTTAAAGAAGATTTAGTGTTGGTCACGATAATAAATAACGTAGCTAATGTAAAGACAAGTTTCAAACTTAAACAGATTCGCAGCCTACCGGCAACAACAAACAGAACTGACAAATAAATAAAACAGTCCAACTCGGGCAATTTCTTCAGCGATAAAACGCGAAAGGAGCGGTATTTAAATTGAATACGCCGTAAATAAATGCTAAATGAGACAAAGGCTGTGAGAGAATTTGCAGTCTAAACAAGAATAAATGGAGTGATGTATCTTTAATGAAAGTAGAAACGCCGCGATGGCGGGTCACACCACGACGCGACGCCGGCCGCGGGAATGCAATGCCGCTGCAACGCGCTCGTTTGCTTAGCCTGTTGCAACAATTGTCTTTATTTACCTACTCACTGTGTTATAGGTCGTTATGCACGTTTCCCGAGCCCAACGTTAGCTCTGTTTACAATCCATCGTCCTAATACAACCAGCATACATCGCATCGCTCTGATTTACAATTCCATTCACTTATGTAACAACACAAAATGTTATATCACCCATAAGGTTATCACGATAATGATATAAGTTCCAAACAACGGAAACTTGTCCGTGCTTTATATGCTAACTTCATAGATTGATGATCTAAAATTGTCATTTTGTAAAATTAGTTTTGTAACATGAATCGCGTTCATAGGAAACATAATAAAGTAAATTGTGTTGTTATTATGTAAACGAGATATGGCCACGCTATGCGTCAGCCAGTTCCGAGCGAGAGGGACGCCCGTTTATTATTCATTGTAATCCAATACATTATCTTACTCCGACATCCGATGGCCAACTTCGTTCCGAGAAAAGAAATCTGAGAAAGCTTTTAAAAAGGTATCTATTTATGTACGCTGCACGATATTATACTTAACTTTGCCGTTCCATTTGATGACATTGAATAATCGGTGGGAATCAAAGTTTAGTTTTAATTATATTAAAATCTAATTAATCTAATACTGTTATATTTTATGTTGGTGAAACCAAAAATATAATATGTTTATCGATTACTGATATTTAAATTTTAATTATTAAACATTAGTAAAGTTATTAAATTACTTGCAGTGTCTACTAATAATAAGATATAAACATATGAATGCTTCTATCTAATACAAGAACCTCATGTTTACATTGTGCAGTATATCCATTGTTGAATAACAAGTTCAGTCAGAATTTGAATAGAAAACAAACTCTAATTTATGGGGCCCACTCTAACTCCATTGTAAATTAGTATTGAGACATAAGTCGTACCAGAATATTTATAACCACTTAATAATTAAAATAAAGTCGTTGGCTCATCGTGGGGGTTAAACATTCAAATGATTTATTTAGAGCAACTGTCAGTAGATATAACTATCTGGAGAGGTGCCCTGATTACCTACAGCTCAGGACAATTTTCACATTTGAAATAAATCACCCAACACTTATCATCAACTGACATTTTGATTGACAAGTTTAATTACGAGTATATTTTATTGAAGTGGGCAAAAGTAAGTATCTACAAGTACGTTATTAAATTCCCGACTAAAATATAAATCTGGATCATGTCTAGTGTAATAAAAATAAATAATCAATCAAGTGGACAGCCGCCCATAACAAGTTCGGATTTATTTTGGTTGTAGTCGGCGTATGTACATTCAATACCATAATCGGACTACTTACTGATTTGTTTTATTGCTGATGGTTAGCTACTTTTCTATACCCAATTTAGTAGCTTAAAGTAAAGAAGTGCTAATTCAAAGTTTGATACATGGGTACTCTCGGATTGTCGGTCTGATTGCTTATTGTCTCTGGTCCAGAGCTCGACCCCCAACGAAGTGGATTCCTGGTTCTGACCCTGTCTCTACATACACGGAGCTAGAATAAAACCTACTCCCTCCTATATAGTGTAGGAATCTACTTAAGCCTATATAGGTACAAAAACTGAGTTGTGAAAATCTCATGTTCATTCAACAGAGCATGTCTCATCAATGGATAGTAAAATTTACTACACAATAGGTATGTACTCGTAGTTCCCATTATTGGGATAACGGCTATTCCCACTGAGCGGGCGGAATCCTAGCTATGCCGACGGCAAAACTTATCTAGCCTTGTTCGGAGAACTTCTGACAGTTACCAGCCATTGTTTTGAACAGTTATGAGTATTTTCGTAACTGTCAATTCGCGACATTAACTTGAGGGAAGCTAAGTAGCTCACTGCAGTAACGTCTTTTTAAATAACTTGGATTATTTTTAGAGTACCTGCTGATCGGTATTATATTTGCGCCTTTATGTGTGGAGTAAATTCAATAACAACACAATTACGGAGTAGTATAGCCTCAGCCTTAAATTTATAAAAAGTTTTCGCCCATTTGCGATAACATTACAAATGACTTTGCTTTTGAAAAATGCTTGATTGATAACAACTTGTATCAATCCAAACTCGTGCGTCGTAAGCAGTTTTTGATTCGGATGAAATACAAAAAAACACATCTATTACAATTCAGCATCAATCTTACTTTTATCATGTCGGGAAACTTTTGTTAGAACATCATGTTTTGCGCTCCCAAATTACCCAACTCCATTTAGTTTTGTAACATGTGGACGTTTTAAAAGATGTATCTGTTATTTAACCTTTGTGTATGACTTGGGGTTGCGATTGGATGTTTCTTAAGGCTGTCGTATGTAATATATTCGACCAATTCGTTAGTCTCGTATATATAAATAACATAAACATATTCAAACGAAAGTTTCTCAGATGAAATCTCAAAAATAGGTCCACTTAATTATTTTCTCTTTGGTTTAAATTAGTTGCTTTTGTGTGGTGTTAAATAAATAGTAGTGAGCCGGTTGTTAATCCTCACCAATATTATTTCAGCGTACAGAATGGAAACACAAAACGTGGCTAGAGGCTTTTAGGAGGTTTTTAATGGCAAAGTTTAAGTAGGAACCCACTATGTGGCACAACATCGGCCATGTGGCACGCTCAGTATTCAGACTGGCCTCATATTTAATCCTTACAAATAAACAACGGACTCCAGCGGATCACTGCAACTGCTGAAAGCAAAATGCCGTCATATTCCCACCGGAATACTACGTTTGCATTAAATTTTTATACGATTTTCATGAAGGCATATTAACTAAATAAAGCTCGGTATACTTTATCTGTGCTTTGTCAACAATACCTAGACATTTACACAGACAGTTTGATACGGTATTTTACGGAAAACAAAACACCAGTTAATTTAATGCGCAGGAATGTATAAATCCCTTGCATTTGAATGGGGGTACAAGACGCACCTAGCTTTGATTGATTCAGTCTCACGGAAATCATTTCGGGGCTGTTTGGAATTCACAAAGGATCGCGGTCGGCCATTTGCCGGTTTCGCACGAACCTTTGATTTTATTGTTGTTAATTAAATCTGAATCAAATGGAACGAATTTTGCTGGATAATTCGTATTAATTAGCTATCGCTTTCTCTGAAAGTGCCTCAGTTCAAACACATTAACTGAAAAATCGAGACTGACTATTGGAAATAGTACCTATATATGTACTTAATGACAATGCAACCAGTATTGTAAAAAGAATCTAAACTAAACGTTTAAAGGTCGGCATTCATAAGCTTAGGATAGCCAGTTTTTTCCTAGAGACGAGATCCAAAAAGGTAAACAGACAAGTAACAGTCAACACCGAAGCCTAGTAATTTTTTATTCGTATTTTTACGATGGAGATCTCAACATCGCAAAAACATTTTGAAACGATATTTCTTGTAAAAGCTTTAATGAACTAATGTATTCTTAATGAAGAGCCTCCGCCGCCTCGGAATTGTTGGCCCGAGGGACCGTTTAATACCATGAAATATACAGAACTCCTGGGTGTATTTCAATTAGCAGCTGGAAGCTACCGCAGGCGCCGTCCTGACGCTCCACGAACGACTTGTACATCACATCACCGGCTAAATATAGGAAAATGTCATCTAAATTGGGTAAATATGTGAAGGTTACTTTATTTGAAAATATGCAGATGAAAAATTTTCAGTTGGCTTCACTAAGGGCTTGCGATTGGTATATAAGTACCTTTATTATGTTTTCTGTATACAATACTTTAATACGATGCAGATAAATGTAGGACGATTTAAAAAATAAATAACGTAAGTTTATAATAATAATTACTTTATTAAGTACACTTTCTACGGATTACTGAAGTTAACAAACAGTCAAAGATCGTATAACTCTAGATAGCAGAATCCCGGATAACATCCCACATCCCGGATCTGTCTACCACAGTATTGCAAGTTTGCCAACATTTAACAAACACATAAAACTGAAAATGTATTATTACTGGTGAAACTGAAGTGTCGTTCTTTCTATTCGCGTAGAGGGATCCGTCGGGTTCCTTTCACAGCGAATCGTAAACCATGGACCAATTTATGGAGTCGATGCTGTAAGCCATTCCGGTCCAGGCAGATTTACGATCCAGTGCCTCACGAATACGACTACCCGCGCGGTCGCATCTAATAAACAACCCGACTCGCGACACTTGTGTGTACAAATATCTGGTGAGAAAATCGATATTTGAATGTTGCACCTTGATTTGTGAATGTGAATCCAATTCTTTTAACTGCCAAAAACGTCCACAGTTTTAAATTCGTTTGGAATTAAAATGCTAGTGTAGTTTTATGTTTTTTTTTCTTTGGCTAAGATTTTTAGAGTGACTTACAAACTACGAAGAACCCTTATAAGATTATTGGTATAAAATTTGAATGCATTATTATTATTTTATTTCCTTATGCTTACCAGACTAGATGTATTTTTTTAAATAACCATAGTTTGTCTGATTTAATACTCATTAACCAATACAAATGTAGTAAAAAGCCTTTCATAAAAATGCCACTTGCCGCTTTGTTACCACAGAAAGGAATGATATATACACCTACTATTTATTTTAATAGAAACCTATTATACAACCAACCATAAAATGTCATTAACAAACACAGACCGCCACATAAAAAAGTGATTTAAATTAAAAACTCACATTTATAAAACACGCATCTTCCCACCTAAAATCAACTCCAAAGAACGAACTCGGCTTGCTTAAACTATTTTACAAATGTAATCCATGCATCACCCATTATGTTAATATCCAAAATAAGTCATTATCGCATTAAGTATCGCAATTATAAAACATAATGGTGCCCACGAGCGATCAAGGGATACAACAGTATATCATATATCACGCCCACACCTTCAAACTAATTGCCCCATAATGTTTGATCATTGAACTATAGCCAATCCCATTGGAAAGCATACGGGCTGCATTATGTATAGTTTATCAGTAATAACATATTACGAACACTGATTATTAGGTGAGAATATACGAAATTACAGTGCTTCGTATCCTTGGAGTGAAAATAAATAATGAAAATGGATATATAATTGCATTTTATTCCTAGCCGCGAGTGTATTACAATATATAATATGAGTATCGGTACAGTGTTTTTACGATAATTATATTGAATATCTAATACCAGTACCTGCCTGATAGGTGCTCAGTACTCAGCGCATTGCTTATATATGAGCATGTTCCTATTACAAACTTAATTACTTTGATTTGTGATGCACGAGTAATCGTTCCTTCCATTACTGCCACCACTTAGTTAAGACGTAATATACCTATTACACAATTCAATAAGTAGATTCGGCCTCTTGTTTGACCTAATGTAGGTACATATTACGTTCTATCAGACCATTAGAAAGTATTTTAAATTGAGAGTTATAGAATACGAATTATTTGTATCCAGAATCAAAAATAAAGGAACAAGTGATAGGAAAATAAATAAATAGCAGTAGTTTTATTTTTATTCTGAACACTCTAGCCCCAAAATAGGGTTTGTTACCAACTAAGCTAATTGGGAAGTTAATTTAAAAAAAAAAGCCCAGTTTCTATCTACATACAGTGTAAGTTGCATTGCAGCGTTGCATAAACATCTATCAGGTCAGGCAAAGTCGGAAACACTCACAAAGCCGAAATAACAGCGGCTAGATTAGATTCAGTACAAGCTCGAGTCCAAGGAGCACGGTGATGCCATTTCCCACCACTACTGCCCTAGAAAGCAATTTCCCACCTCATTGTTCTAGAATTGCGTCTCTCCGCGTTCCGTCGGCCAATCGACTCCCACATTGACAAACATCGAAAAATAAAATTGATATTGGATACCGAGGGAAAATTACTATTTACCTGTTCCACAGCCACTCATAGCATAGTATAGAAATACTTATTTGCTTACTTGCTGCGGTGCTACGTAATATTCATAAAAGACCCACAATTTGTGTCTCTTTACGTTCCAAAACTGAGCAAACGGATGGTTCGAATTTAAACAAAAATATCTTTTTTTTAAGATTTACTTTTAATTAAAAAAGTTAAAATCAGAGGCTACGCAATGATAAGTGTAGACAGATACTTCATTATTTACTTTTTTTTCTCGACCAATCATCTAATAAATAAGAATGTGAAATATGTTTTCCTATTAACTTTTAATTTGTTAGTCTTTACAAAATGATCCTCTATGAAAGACAAAAACACGCTTCAGTTCTAAACGAACATAATAAATATAAATACCTACATAGTTACGTCACTAACTATAAAAATACTAACCGCTCTCTATAAATAGATGGCACAGTTTTCTTTCCAAACAGTAAATATGTCGTTGTATAATAGAAAATAGTTATAGTTTCAATCCACGTATTATGAACATGGAGTACAGTAGATATACGTAATAGATGGTTTACCCGTCACGTATTGTTCAATCTTTTTGTAGATTACTATCAAGATATTTGCTTTCTATCAGTGACTATGCATTTACTGATTTTTTTAATCTACAATTATAGATTCCTATATTATATTATATTAGCTGTATACCACAAATCTGTGGCCAAAATCAAAATGACTCTATGTATAGGTTAGTTCAGCCTTGCGTCAAATTATTATCGTTTGACAAAATTGTAAGAACCTAAATCGTCATGTTTTTTTAATGTAAATTTAATTGTAGGCGTGTGACAGTCGTATCTCTACCACCAACAAAAATTAGTCACATGTACTTAACACAAGATCAGAGAAAAAACAAAAAGGCAATTAAGCAAGCGTAGATATAACCTAAGTAACTTGAAATTATAAAAATTGTAATAAAAAAAAAAAAAAAAATACTAAAAAGTAAGACTGAATAGGTTATAGTGGAAAAACGTTTCGAAATAATTGATGTGTTGTATCTCGTGTCTGGGGCTGTGGTGGCGGCTTTGTGCGTTAGCCCCGGATATATATCAATTTTACACATCAATTCCGAATCCGGACGGTCCGACGCTGACAGCTAGGCCTGTCAATGGGAAACGTACGCGGTTTCGATAAACACATCCACACTAGCCAATTGCCCTTATCCCGCGTCGGCAATCACGAATGTATCCGACTATGATAATAGGTCGTTTAGAATCTAGAAGTACATTAAGGTACGGAATAAAATTGCGTATACGCTCTGATAAGTATTGTTTTATTTGAGATTTATTATAGGTTGGTACTCAACTTATTTATTTAAATGATTTTTATTGTGTTTTTAAATTTTGTAATGATGTTATTTTTTATATTAAAAAAAAAAGTACAGTAAAAAAACAGTAAAAACCAAAATTAAATTAATTTTCATTTGCTTATATTTACGGTGAAGGAGAACATCGGAAGAAAACCTGTATATCCGAGAGAACCCCACGACGTGTGAAGTACGCCAACTGGGCTAGGGTGGTGGTGGACTCCCTTTCGGGTGAAGAGGCCGACCCCCTTTCGGGTGAAGAGGCCGACCGGGGGGCAGCTTGCTGTCACCCGGGAGGACTGCTGACCGCCAGCTGGTGTGGCAGGCGGTCGGCGCTGAGCCCCGGGCGGCGGACTCGGGGGAGTTCGTCGTACCACTCCGGGCTCGTGAGGATCGGCGCTGTGTTTGGTGGTCCAACACAGCGCCTGGCCGCAAGGCCTGGACGAGGCCGAAAGGCCGCAGTCGCGTCGGGGTTCGCGGAAGTATGCGCAAGCGTTCCCGTGTCCCCGACACAAGCGACCGTGACGATTCACCATGTGGTTTTAGTGGGTATACCGGCCGCCGCCGGGGAGTCCCACATACCCCTCTCATCCCCCCCGGGGCGTGAGGGACGATGCGTAATTGCATTTCCACATGTAAAAAAAAAAAAAAAAGGGTGGTGGTGGACTATGGCCTAATCCCCCTCACACTGATGGTAGGCCCGTGCCCTACAGTGGGACATTAAAAAAGGGCCGGTATTATTATTTTATAATATTTATGTGTATCCAATTAAATAATGTTTCTATATTACCCCATTAAAATAATTATAAATTAAAAATATATTGGTATGTTATGTTTGTTCTATGTTGTAAGGTCTATGAATCAAACTTGCATGTACTATATTGGTGAAGCGCTCCGTAGCTGTGGTAAGCTTTGCCTGCCAGCACTGAATGGAAATCAATTTTACTGATCGAGCCAAAGCCAACCCGACCACTGACAGCAGCTACCCTATCTCCATATGGAGTAAGCAAAATCAATGGGTATATATTAGCAAGATACAACGAGCACGTCTGCAACCAAACTGAGAATGTATATATACCAAAATATTCAGTCAATGTAAACATGTCACAACATTTAAAAGTACTTAGTAAGAAAACGTTTCCTTGAAAATCTTATCACGAAATTCAATGTAGCGATATGTCGCAAGCAGTCAGGAATGTAATATTTCACCTTTCGTGTAGAAGCGTAAAAATACCTAATGCTGCAGTTATACTCGGTATACGTACGGGCTATACGTGCCGCCCTGCTCCTGCCGGGGGCGCCCGCCTTGTACGTAAATTAATTTTGTGCTGTGATCGTCCAACCGTGAGCCCCACGATAATCATTCCGATCTCGGGCGCGGCTCACATTCGCCAAATAATCCCACTATTAATCATCAGCCACGTTATGGCTTACACAAATAATAAGCGAATCAGTCTACGTATGAACTGATTCAGCTCCATTCGGGTGTATTTTATCTACATCGATGTAAGGCAAGTTTCGGACTCATCCATCTTGGGGGAACGTGTAATAGACCTTGAAAGTTACCTTTGTGGTTCTACATTAACGTGTTCCTCGGTGTATAGTCCTTAGAAACGCTATCCAATATTAATAGATTACCCACTAAAACAATTTATCTGTCATGTTTGTACTTCCGTACGGAAGTACAAACATGACAGATAAATTGTTTTTTGTTGATAATTGTTTTATGGAAATGCTCACGCATAACATTTTTTTTTATAGAATTATTTTCCGTCTAAAATATTCGTATAATTATGTTAGTGGCGAATTCAGTAAACCGTCAATTGCGATGGAGGCAGTAGGTACACAGGGTTCGGAGATTTACGATTGCAATCAGACGTCAAAGAGCGTCATTTTTCAACATCGATATCGTAGGGCGATACAGTTCGTGACACATTAATTTGGTAACGGGTGCGGCGCGCTTGCTCTCGCGCCGCGCCGCTGATCGCTTTTTCATAACACTCTCATGCCGCCGCCCTCGTATAATTCCAGAGCTCCCGACCCCGCGCCGCCGTGCGAAATTCACTTCATACCATTGCAAAAACGTTTTATTCAATTTTCATTTCATACACCAAGGCGATAACGTTATTAATACACTTAAAACGTCAAAAGTGAAACGGCATGGATGTTAATATACAATCCTTTGAAAATACATTGTTTCTCTCGAATATATTTGTGTTTTCCCAACAAACGTTGTCTTTCATACATCTACTGGTATCTCTGACACATAACAAAGAGTCACACGTAATAAGCAAATGTTTATAAGTGGGTATTGCACAGATCACGAGAGATATGCCGTGCGGTTCAAAATGTATGGGAACTCGCTGTCTCCGTTTTGTTCCCCACCACTCGCCACAAAACACATGCAATTACATAAAACCAACCAATACGAAGTGTCACACACACACGCGTGCCAATAATTCGGTGCGTGCTGCGTCGTCGCCGCATACAGCGGCCGTACCACGCGACGCACCAGTTTATTCAAAGTATCGTTAGACGATCTATCCATTGCCTCGTACATTCACTCAGTAGCGAACATAGGTGGTACTTAAAGAGCCATGTATTTTGTACAAAAATAAAAAAGTCGTTGTGCTACATGAAAACTAAAATAACACAATAAAGGCATTAAATATTTTTTGATTTGTTGTTTTTAATGATTTTAAAGACGAATAAATAAAATACTTAATACTGGCTGGTGAAATGAGATTCCATCTTTCGCGTAGTTCACTTTTCTGCTAGTATTTTTGCACACAACCACGGAATAACACGGCATTAAAAAAAAAGGTAGAGCTCCCATACCGACGTGCAGTTGCAGTCGACTGACGGCGAAAACTCTATGTTAGCCTAATTTTGGCTAAATGTGAGCGCAAGCCCACCGCTTTCATAACATATCTCCTCTAATATATCTGTGGGGTATTGCTAAAGGATATACAATTTAAACCGAGTTGTGATTAACGATTAGCGATTCATTTGTCTTTGTTTGTTTTTATCAAAAACAATCAGAAATAAGCTTGTGTTCCGGCGTTCGGCGACGGAAGCTCGCCCAACGCAACGCGGTGATTAACGACCGAGGGCCAGCGACTTGAAAATAAACTCTGTTACTTAACTAACTTATCGCACATCCACAGAAAAGTAAACTTTCGAATTGCTGACCTTTACCCTGACAGTGAGAATTTAGAAATGATTATGAAACGAGCTTACATCGCTAGGGAGACGTTATAAATGGTACATCAAACATTACGCCTGAGCGTAATAATTAGGTAGACAACCTGCACTACTTTCTCTTAGCTTTTTTAACCGACTTAAAAAAAAAGGATGATGATAGGAGTGATTCTATTCCGAGATAAGAAAAACCTATAGAGCAAATAAGGGGCTTGAAAAATATTCCTCCTTATTTTACGAGGCTTTAGTTTTTTATATATATCCTAATCTTAAAAATGATCGAGCACATCATGTTTATGATCATATTGGAACAGAAGCGAACCGACAAGCATACACACAGATAATATCATTCGGCGCCCACCATCATGCATGATTCATTACTTATGCCTCTATGGCCTTTGGCCGCTGCCTCGCCTGTACATACAATTAAGTTTAATATCATTATTTCTATATGACAGCGAGCAGCTAAGCTTCAGACGCACAATACGGTATTCCACAAGATAAATCTTCGTTACAATCGGATTTTTATTAATATGGATATCGGCGGTGAGTCAGCAATGAAGCGGCACTATTAGTGCGCCATATTCGTTCGGCAAGCGATTACACACCGCAATACTATTGTCAGAAGCGCCACAAAAGTTTCATTGTTAAACTTAATTGAGTGGTTCACAGCAAAAATACGTAGGTGTACGTTTCGGAAAGACAAAAGAGATCTCCATATATGTTGGTACCGTCTGTTTGAACTGGTTAAATGTGACCGCACACTGAGCATGCCATAACTGTAGTTGTACATCATAACTTAGTGACTGTAACTGAATGTATTTCGGTCAAATCGAATATGTTGGCTGCAGTGGAAAATGAATAGCCTGTACAGTACTCGCTCAACTTTTAGATCCGTGGGAAATTTCTAGTTACATTATTTTTTCAACGAGAAAGCAGCATTGGCTTTTTCGTTCTTCTGAACCTTTCGATAATTTTATGGGGGACAAAAATTGTCAATAACTAATATAAGATACTCCTATTTGTAACATGTTTAACCACTACTCAGCCGGGTCAATAATCTCGCAAGAGAACAATCTGTATAGCACCAACGCAACAATACAAAAAGGTGAGGTGTTTGTTAATAAAAGCAAATGTTGTTTCGCAATACACAGGTCGAGTGGACTACAGCCGCAGCCCGATGCACCAAACTTGGCTCCTTACCAAAATGTATCAAAGCTAGATTTATGTTCGGCGGCGACGAAGGCTGCGATGGTATCGGCGGGCGGCCCGCCCGCGACCGCAGCCGCCCGCGCCAGCCCAGCCAGCTAACATTGTTGCTTGAATCGACTCTTGTTCAATTTTCAATGAATATTCATACTCAACATGTATTGTAATAGGTACTCTATTGTATAAAAATTATATAAAATGACTGCTAAATCACTATGAAGTTATTTGCCCACGTAATATTAAACCGGTCCAAATATGTGCAGGCGCAATTGGTAGTTTCCCTAGCAAATACAATCATATAGAAAGCCATATATACGCACACTATCCTACTTTAAAATATCTATTTTTTAGCTAGGTTTAATGCCAGGTAATAAACATGAATATTATAAGGGTTGAACGTTGTAATGTCATAATAAAAGATTTCTTACTCCATTCAACTCAGTATAATGATCTTAAAAATCTTTACATCCCTTTTTGGATTAATAAACTTCTTAACTGCTTATAAAAAACTTAATAAACGCGGGCAATATAACAGCTGCTATCTCGTTTTATTGCCCCCGTAATCAAGCCTCGCGTTCCGAACAACTTTAATAATCCCTTTCTAACTATATAAAAGTATAACTGTAGTTTAATTAAGATTATTTGTCGTTCACGAAACACAAACGTGAACTACAAAGCGTTATTATGTGTATAAATATCAAATGTGAACGTCTTCACGGTTCCGTGATCAAGAAAATAAATGGATGCACAATTTTTCGTGTTTCAGTGGGGCGTTAAATTATGCGTTTATCATTTAGGGATGTTTACAGCGGGCGTCCCGCGGGATAAAATTGAAACGACTGGAGCTCTGCCAGCCGGGACACCGCGGCGTGGGCGCGGGCACGCGCCTATTTTGTACACGGAAATCTTATTTACACTGATACTATTGAGTTCATTTTTGCATAGCTCTTTTTATTGTAATGTTTTTTTAAGTAGGCATCGCTCGCTAAATGTTGGAAAGAGTCGATAATTCTATCAGCATTTGATGGTATCAAAAATTAAACAAGCCCTCTGAAAAATTAAAATTATATTATGTACCTATATGTTACTATATTTTTTTATGATTATTTTGTAAAAATCATTTTAACAACGTACCACTTAAATTTTGTTAGACCGGTTATATTAAAAAAACCAAAATAATTCTAATATATCCATAGAATACTGTTCAAGCTCATCGTTTCCAGCTATTGGTGGTATTTTCAAAAGGAATCACACGACACGCAATTTTTTACTTCAAGCCACTTGTCTTAACTTTACGTCAAAGTTGTATAGGCAAGATAATACGTATTTATATCTAGGCTATAACTTAACTTAGTAAAGTTAAGACAACTCAGACACATTTTTTTAACACAAGTAAAAAATAAACAAGGTACTATGAAATTTTCTTAACCTATTTATTGCCTGAGTGTGCCCACTAGCGACAGGCGGACTACATCAAAGATCACTTCTAACACGTGATATAACTATTAATAACTATACGACAAGCCAGACAATTGATGCCAATTATATAACAATTCTGTCTGGGATTCCAGGCAATTTATTCTCAATAGGCGTATGACCTTAATAGTTGATATACCGTTACACGATTACATAAAAAAAAACATAGTAGATCCTCATTACTAGGTTGGTATTTATTATAATTTACAATTAGTTCCTAAGTACCGTCGCCGTAGTTAGATATAAAAGTATCAGAGAATTGAAAAAGTTCAAGAATTGTATTTATTATCAAACGAGCTTTCTTGTGGCCTCCCCGGAAAGACTTCTACGGTAAAATGTAGCGTCTATTATTCCATAACATTCAATTCCTCAGTGCGTTACATTTATAGCATAACATTTCTCAATGCATGACATTTATTCAAAAATTCGAACTTCGAACCGTCTCAGAATCGAATGTTTGAGAAAATGAATTGAATATTTATAGTGAATTTCTCCCATGTTTTTTTATAGTTATTCTGCTATTCGGGGCGGAGACAAATTCAAAAAATCAATGATCATAAAAATCCGTTCTTGAGTTATAAATTTATCTAAATGGTGTGAGTGTTGGAAATATACAACCTTTAGGTTTATAGTCTAGTCTTGAATCATATATGTCATATTACTAATAATGTTTTTGATCTGAACACCTGTTCATAGCCTCTCTCAAGAAAACTAATAACACGACTTTGTTTAATATATATGCCATGTTAGTTCCAATAACACTTTAGTAAGCCATTACATTCTGGAACTTCTTATATTATATCAAAATTTGAGGTACCCTAATAAGTGATAAAATATGTTATACCTATTTTAAGTAAGAAAAACAATTAACAAAATATTTAAGAATTAATAAATATCACACTTAGCAACTGAAAACAAAAACAGTTACAAATTACTTCTAAATGAATTACTGCGCGATGTATTTTTATAGTTTTATAATAATTCAAGCTCGCTAAACGAACCAGGCAACGACTTAATTTCCCGTTCAACCGCTTCGTACACTATTGCTACACATTTTATAAGTACAACAGTTGCTAACACTGTCTGCCGTATAAGCAATAAATACAAATTGAAAACGTAAAACTGTTTTCAAATAGGGTACTCAGGTGTTATATTTAATAACGAATTCCTGCAATCCCTTCAACGCACAATCGCTCGCTTATCAGTTTTAGGTAACCCTATCTCTCCAGGGGAATAAACATGATATACCTACAGCCAATGCAGAATACAGCTCGATACACACTTAGTACACAAACCAGTTCTCGGAACGAAGGACTGGTGCTACAGAAATAACTCGTGACAATGTTCCTCGAAGTAGTGTTGTCATGTCAATTTACGAAGAAAAAGTTGCCATAATATCGCAATTCATGATATGTAATGAAAAATATTGGGTTCACGTCGAAGTTTAAATACAAAAATCTTACTGTGGAATCTGTACTCAAGTTTATTGTATATTAGGCCACTTTAAAAAAATAATGATAAACGTTATGCCAAAAACTTAAAACTTAGTCAAGACGTGAATAAAAATAAAACTATCAATGTAGTTGTATACCGACTATGTTACCACCGCTGCGGCCACTGCTAGCTGGGGTGTATTACATACTATTATTTCCAGGCAGTATGCTGAACTGAACAGGCATGAACAGTTTATATTCAACTCAATATACATACCTAATAATCTATACAAATAAATAAAATTGGAGTGTCTGTTTGTAATATTAAAATAACCGCTTTTTACTAAGTGCATTTGGATGTATACACGGTACATATACCAAAACAACACTTTTTACCATTTTTGTCCGTCTGTCTGTCTGTTTGTTTGTTCCGGCTAATCTCTGAAATGGCTGGACCGATTTTGACGGGACTTTCACTGTCAGATAGCTGATGTATCAAGGAGTAACTTAGGCTACTTTTAATGTAGAATTTTTTTTTTGTTAAGTACCACGCGGGCGAAGCCACGTGTAACAGCTAGTTAAACTATATTTTTCCAAACGGTGTGCTCGTAACAAATTACAATACAGACTGAGGGACAGTACAGTCTCGCGGGAACTTTAGGCCGGGAAATGAATCGCCTTGAAATAAAAATTTGTAATACGCCCCCGGGTAGGAAAAGGTGGCATTAAAGCCCCATAAATACAAGATGACAGCTAACCGTATCCGCGCTATGATTTCATATCAATATTTCATCACGGTTCAATAAAACACTCGATACGGGTGCAATTGTACGGGACCAGGTCCCATTCTGCTGGCTTCACTTATTTGACTTTATTTGTGGCGTTTGTTCCTGGGCGCGCTGGTTGGAGCCCGTCCAACGTTTTACACAATCATTCCACTCAACTAAGCGTTGCCATAAACACAACCCGGCGGGTATGAATGAATTGCACCAAAAAAAATTGAAATAATTGCCAATTTATTGTTGGTGTTGCTTTTATTCAGATCGAAATTTAATTCGTACGGGTGATATGTTAAATGTATGCGCGTAGTAACGCATCGCAAATGCGCGTTGGACTGATGTGTCTATTTCCGGCACGAATTTTCATCCGGTATTCGAGGAACCTCATTTAATTTATTTATTATAAATGCCTTCATACTCAAATTATACATAACTTATCTGTTTTATAAACATTATTTTATGTTGCCAATTTAAACTACAAATCAAGTCAAGTCAAATCATTTATTTCGTATAGGCCTAAGGCCTACGAGGGCAGTTACGAATTATCATTTACTCTTTTTTTCTTAATTATTCAACCGGATCGGAACGCGACCTCAACTGAGAAGATCCGGCGAGAAACTCAGCGAGCTTGTCTTTTTTTATAACCATGTTTATTACAAAAAAAATAAGCTCCAGTGTGTTGCCATGCGCACACGCTATACTTTGACATTTTAAATCATAATGGAAGCTAGATATTCGAGCGATCGATTTTAGGTCTCAAAATAGCGTTTGTGATGCAAACAGCCACTTGATGTAATCTAATGTTACCAACAATAATTAACAACAACACCTCGCTAATAATTTTCCATTTTTTCTGCAGTCAAATCTATTTTCACATAATAATATCTACCTACATCCTTTATCATTTTTATCTACGGAGTACAAAATGTAGGTATCAACAACCTTCACCAATTTTCCATCCATACAATACCCATTTGTCTTCGTCGCTTGTTTACGAAAGCTTCTAATATCTGGTGAAAGATCCAACCACTTTTATACAAACCTATCGGCCAAAGCTAAAAAGAAACAACCGAAGCATACTCCGGAGATAACTTTCCTCTACTTACCAGAAAACACGAACACTACGTGCATGTAAAACGATTTAGATAACTCCCAGCTCAGTCGTTGAGTGTGTAAGTATTGACAGAAACAGATACTATTGAATATGTTCATAATAAATGCTGTTGAAACGCCGCCGCCCGTCTGAGAATGGATTGTGTAGAGGTCTCTATATCCCAACACTGTCCCAGGCGTCCCGGTAAAGTGTCATGTTACCGGTCTTATCTGCGAGACAGCGGACTCATTATTTGAATACGGAATACACCAGTCCTTGTAAATAAACGATATCAGCCCATTAGACCCCATAATAAAGCGAAAGTAAATAAATTAGATTGGTAATTTGTAACGTCGATAAATATCTGTAGAACGATGTAACTGAATCGATACGGTTTTTGTTTCATATTGTCGGTGCCCAATTATAGACGGTTTTATGTGGTCGCGTAGGTGTGTATCTTTATACGAGATTAGGGTTTTGATAATAGATATTTCAATGTCGGTCGACGTCGAGTATTGTGGTGACGACTGTATCAAGTATTAGTTTTATTTCTCTTGCAAGATTCTGCTTTAGTTTAGCTACTAACATCACATTATTTTAGAAGTTCCATGAACCAAAATGTTATATCAATTGTTTCATTTATATAATGCTTGAGCTTTTAGATCCTAAAATGTGGCAGGTAATTTTATTTCGTTATCCTTCGAATAAACTTTCTGACTTTATCGCTTCACGGGGGAAGGCGCCACCTGCCGTTATAAATTTTAAATCACTTATAAAACTTCAGTATCTAGGTTCTTCATGCATAACATAACAGTAAGTACATGTAGTAGCTGGTTTTAATAACATTATTTTCAGTAAATTAAGCTCCAAAACAAGTTCGGTAAGTACTTGTTTTGAAATTCAAAATACAGTACAGTTATATACTCCCTAAATAAGTAGTATGTTTTTAACGACTGATGCCACATTCGTATCAACATCATCATCAATAAGGAGAGTTATTATAAAAAGGATTTCTGTTTATTACCTACTCTATCACAAGGAGACGGGTTAACTTTTAATATTCTAGCCCATTCTAAGTTGTTACACCCATCTTATTTGAAGGTATCTTTACAAATATTTCATGAAGTAATCCATCTTTTTTCTAGCGGAAAAGCGGGCGCCTTACGTGTACAGACACTTTACATTCTACGTGCGGCCATAAATCCAAAAAGGCTATAGATTATCCATGTACGTGGTAAATGCACCTGTTCCCGATGCACTCTTCTTCCGCCGCAAGTGTGGAAACTTTCAGGATGAGGTAAATTATAGTAAACTATTTTAACGTTTAGCCAAATGGGGTGAGGTAATACTGAATCCGCCAATATATCCCATATTGGCGGATTCAGTATTTTTAAACGAATGTCTCTTATGACATATTTTTTTCAACATATAATGTATAGACGTCCAAGTTAATTAAGTCAGTGTTATACTAGTTATTAGAAGATATAAAACGCCATCTTATTTCATACAAACATTTGAACGGTTTCACAAAATAAACGCAGGCACACATAATTTATGTACTCACATACAAGAACACTATATACATACAGCCTAAATTGAGAAATCTTCCATCAACAAACTCCCATCCAAAGCAATCAAGGTTAACGGTACCTTGAATAAACTTCGTATCAAAGTCAGTTACACCGTGGGTAAGTACCGATTACCTCGAATAGAGTAGTTAAATCCACGTCAGTCAATCTGAGACAGGTCTGTCAGTTCGATTTACACAAGCTCGGCTCAGATGGCTGCGTCGGTATACGCCCAATAAACCTCGCTTAACACTATGCATAGGGGTTCCTCCCTGCACGACTCCGAGCGATAGCGGCAGGAGTGGATATGTGTAACATGACTAGGAATGAATAGTTATCTGACGTTTTAAGTATGGCATAAAGATAGTCAGTAGGTATATAAATAGTTTGGTTCATGATATCCTCGCATAATAATGAGTGTGGTGAAAAATATATGTTATTTATAATACTAAGGGCCTGTTTCACAATGTGCCAATAAACCCTATCCACAAATTATTTGACTAATGACCCATACACAGTTTAAAATAAGGTAGGTGAGGATAGGGTTTATCAAAATATTGTATAACAAGCTCTTCACGTCTAATGCTTTTAAAAAGATTTTTAAACCTCTACGCGGTTTGGAAAACTAACAAACAAAACTGTACCGCCGTAACGTTAAAAACGCTACAGTTTTTACTAATACTAGGTTGCTAGAGAAATGTAGGTGCTATAACATTTGACGCTTTTCTGGTAAGTTTCATGGGTATATTTAAACTTAATTCTAAAATAATAAACTTAAATTATAAAGTGATAGTTTAAAGATAAAGAAGCAATAACATGCTCCGCAATACGACTTTCCGCCAGCGATCTTAAACCAAGTCATTAAGATTTGTTGTTTATTGTTATACTTGAGATTTGCGTCGCAGTTGCAAATAAAGCTACATTTATAGGATGACATAATGATTCATTAATCCAACTTATAAATGCGTGTATTCATTTCCTAGCTTGTCAGAGATTCTCGCAAAAGCTGCTTATGGAAAAGCAAAGCCGTTGGCGGCTGATTATGATATAAAATAAAACAATAAATGATAGCAGCGTATATAGAACGTTGGTAAGAGAGTTATAAAACCTGTTTTAAGAGAATATATTGTGTGTTATCGCGGAGGGAACACGGAATAAAGTCGGCGCTCGTTTGCAACAAATAGAAGAGATTTACTCGGCTGGCGATACAGCACTAAAGCTCCGTTTACAAACAACTTTTTATTTGTTTTGTTAGCATATTATGTTGATAATTGAGCACAGGTTGTCTGATGCACCCAATATATCATATGATTTAACTCATATCGAATTATCACATCAAGTATAACTGGGCATACGCCTCACACTTGATGATCAAATGATATAGATAGTCGGTTAACATCCCAACGATCAATGCACCTGTTATCTGTCGTCTTATGATCAGTAGAGCATTTGGAAAAAGAGCGGAGAGACACCATCGTGAAGGCGGGTGGTTTATCAATGTTTAATCTAGTAAAGAATCAGATTGGGTTAGAAGAATATAAACAGACACTTAAGGAGATGGATATTACACATTATGCTCGGATACACTTGACCCTTTTTTTTAAGATAACAAAGTATTTAGTATTTGGAGAGTTTTAAATAGCGCTTAAGGCGCGATAAGGAAACGTTTCGTAAACGTATAGTGTTTGAGCCACTGATCACATTAGCTACGTGCTATTACATCATATTCGTAAGGCGATACCTGTTGGTGTTTCACCTAGATACCCACGTATACCGGCGTCTGTATTATGCGGGTACTAGTAAATAGGTTTATATTAAATAGCGATAAGATCGGCGGCTGTCGGGCCGATTGCTGGCCTGCGGTGTGACGGGACCACACGCCGCGAACAACGAGACGGTACTTTCTTGATTTGAAATTGATACCTATTGCAATACGCTTAGAGTACGTACAAGAAATAATAACTCGCTAAAATCATCTGATAAGAATAAGTATGATGGAATTGTTAATTATTGTGTTTCATGCATGAGCAATTCATAATAATGCATAATTATCTAATTTGAAGAGATGTCAGGTTGCTTCTAGTGAGGTGTGTGTGTGTGTTGCAATTCATCATGATTCTAAAATTGAATGAGATTTATTACATATAGCAATGGGATCAAAGGTTTTATCACCAAATGTGTGTAAATCCACCGGTTTTTGCGATTTTTCTCGCGACAATTGTTCTACCCTTAATGCCTTCCAGCGCCTATCTACAACTTTGATAATAACAAAAAAGCTACTTAAACGCTAAAATAATTCATTCACGCTCCGTCGGTCTCGTATTATAAGAAGGTTTATCACCTATCTCGATAAACGATAAATTACGTAACTATCAACCTTATCTGTAATTTTTGTTTCTCGCTAATTGTGCTGAGCCGCGATTAGCTACGATATCTTTATTCCAAACCACTTTGTAATAATGACTAATCTACACAACATGTAAATTGAGCAATAAATAAAACACGCCACAAAAAACGCGACTATGGACATGCGAATATGTATAGCTTATAGTTACGACCGTTAAGTGTATTCTATTGGGATGATGCAGCACGATATTATAATAAAAATCGTCGGGAATAGCTTATTTTTCGATTTTGTTCACTTGTTTATAGATTATGTTGGCTCGTTTATAACTTAATTTAGCCAATACTAGGGTTGGCGTAGTTTTATCAAACCAGGTTTCTAAAATATACACCTTACTTAGAGGTTGAATGGGATAGCGTATTGGAAACCTCTACTATGAATGAATACGTAGTAAATGATGCATTACCTACAAAGTAACTTTTTTTTCTAAACTTAAATAACACATATTTGTCTATTGTTAAATATTATCTATTGTAAAATCAGCTTTTCAAATTTACAGATTGAAATATTTCGCACGCAATAATCGCATCTCTTCACACGTCACCAACCCTGACAAAGGAACGTGAGGCGAGTCGATTACCTGCGCGAGCGCAAGCCAAACCGGTCTGCATCGATCCTCCCCCTCACCTTTAGCCGCGGGTCCTGGCACCCATCGTGCATAATGTTTTTTGCTCCACATAATGGAACCGTCGCGTCGTTATAAGTCGTGAGAAATTAAGCCCGTTACAGACCCATACACATTACACAACGGAAATCACGATCCCTTACATGTGCCTTAAGTCCTAATGCTGGAATGCTACCTAAAAACATTAAAGTCCTTCTCAACTATTTTATTTCACGAAATTAAGCCACTCTCAAATATTACTAATACTTCTTTGGGTATTCGACTTATGGCTTAAAAAAATTGAGCCCCAGTTGCGGGAAGTGTTCTGTTATATACATGAACTTAAATAACGTTGTATTATAATATGATAAATAAAACGTTTAAAACGGCATCCCCACTTTGCGTTACCTGCCTACATAATATTGGGAGCTTATTACGTTATTCGGTTGAGAGGATAATAAATGGTGAATTATCTTGTGTATTCGATCGAAGACCATTTTACTCGCTACTAGCGCTGAATAAATTTAACGTAGTAAATTATGATAACTATTGTAATTTGCGCTACATAAATTTCGTTACGTTTAACTAGTCCCGGGGCCCTAGATTCACTTATATTATTTTGATAAAAACTATAACATTGAAATAAAACTAACTTTAAGGATTTTATCGCGTTTTACTTATTTTTAATATAATGATCGCGATAAAATCCTTAAAAATAGTATTATTTAAATGTGTATTCACGTAAATATAAAAAATCAATATTAAAACTATAACATTACAAAAGTATACTTGGAGTATTTTTAACCGACTTCAAAAAAAAGGAGGAGGTTCTCAATTCGGTTGTATTTTTGAAAAATATTTTTTCAAAAGTATTTAAAAAAAAATTGTTCTTGTTCTTCGGCAACGCCCGCGGAACCATCGATTTTGTTCTGCAATGTGACCACAGAGGGATTGAAGCCGGCTATGGATGCGATTGCCCCCCAGATAAATTACATTCGAGTGCAATTTTAATTGTATTGTTTTTGATAATTTAATTAGTTCTTAAGGCTAGATTTTCACTAGCCCGTGACCAAATGTTTGTACATAATTACACTTTACATTAATTGTTCTAACTGCAGGTCAGGTAATCATTATAACACCGTTTATTATCTATTTTCTTTAGATAACATTATGGTATGTAGATTTTTTTTATCAAAACAAGCATTATTATGAAGCTATAAGAATTTTATTATCGGTAGTTAATTTTTATGGCGCTGCGTCACCATGGAATGTCAGAAGCTTCCAGCTTATAACGCTTGTTTGAGCCTCTAGAATACACTCGTCCAAAAACAATTTAAAAACGATTTTTTTTATCGGTCTTGAAAAGTTCTTAAAAAGTCAAACGGTAATATGAAACCAAGAAGATTAGAACCCTGACGTCTTAAATTAATGTATAAATCGAAAAACGTAGATAGCAATGCGTGTAAGCATTTTAGAGTAGAATTGGCACTTTTAAAAAGGCTAATATAATGTGTTGCCGATGCTGTACGCGGAATGCAATTTAAAGTTAATATATATTTTCTTTTATTGTAATCAAAGTAATTTTCACCGAGATATAGCAAGAAAACGATGGTGTATATTAGAAATTAAGGTAGAAATAAAGACGATCCAATTTCAAATGACGAAATTCTCCGCTAGATTTACATCCGAATCGGTTTGTTTACTATTTTTCGTATTTCTTTTTTATTCGTTTATGGTGTTTTTACGAGTGCCGGAAAGGGTGAATGTGCCATCTCAGTTGCGTGTCACGCACGCGTTCACTGGCGACCCGAGGTCTTCGAAGTAACGAATAAGCATAACTTTGCGTATGACTCTTTCATCTAGCTCTATGAGCGTTGGGACTCTGCTTATTATGCTGCATGGTGTTTGCTGATAAGAAAATCAAAATAGACGCTTATTATTACAGGGTAGAATTAAATAATATAATTATATGAATGTAATCATATTTTTCGTGTATATCATTTTAGAAATTATTTTGGTTTGATCATTTCCCTTCGACCCCATTTCTGTTAAATAAATAGCTTCGTCGTTCTTTAAAAAGCAGTTATAAAATATATTTTGAAAGCTGAATTTTTAAATGAAAGAGAAAAAGTGGATCGAAAGAGTACTTAAGTAAAACAACATTAATGAAATATTTAGACACTATCTATGAACCACATCAGACAACATGATAGGTAAATATTTAAAGTTGCGATGACGGCGTATCAGTCCGTCCTACATAACACGATGACTAATGGACTCGGACGATGAACCATCAGTGCGTGTCTACCTACTTACCTGAACACAATTACGCTCCACTACAAAAAGCTTTTGACCTCACGAATACATTAGACGATGACTCACTCACCTCTGTGATGCCTCACGCGGTGGTGCGAGACCGGCCGGCAGCATGGCTGCTCCTGGTAGGCGGTCCAGGAGTCCGCCAGCACCGACGCCAGCACGGCCCACAGCACGCCCGCAATCCACTGCCCGCCGCCCATCATGCCCGCCGCCTACCTAGCCACGCACATCAAACACAAGACTACACCTCGCGCCCGCAACGGATCATGCCTCGCATGAGTCCATTCAATGCACCCCGAACTATTGTAATCCTTAAATCAACAAACAATTCCGGAAAACTCCGACAATGTTCATCTGTTTACATTACGCACACCTAAACCGAAATCGGAGAGATTATGCTTCCGTTCAAATCATTCGAGTCCAACGGACTTCAGTGATTAATCACCGGCGTCGTGCCGCGAGCTTGTTATCTCATATCGAGTTATAATCTGTTCGTGAGGGTTACTCGGTTCGGATCGCTTGATTTATTAGTTGGCAAAGAAGTACGCCACGATCGTGGCAACGCTGCGGCGTCGGCGGGCGACAAACGTGACGTGCGCCACCGGCATCGCAGCGACGAGAACTGAAATGTTTCGCTCCACTCTAGCGAGACGGCCGGCCCGGCTGGAACCGGCACATTCGAGACAACGGATCCGCCGAACCTCTCGGCCCCAAGCCTTCGCGAGACAAGGATGGAGCGCAACAAACTGCTTGGACCGCGAAGCTGCAGACGAATGAAAAAGCTCGCGCTACTCGTTTAAGGAAAAGTTGTAAGTTAAAAAGTTTTGATAATTTCGCCGATCCGGAGCCACTCGAACTCGTGCGGGGAGATTTGACTGCGCATTGACCCTCAGTGTCGTTACGAACATATTGTAGCGGAGGGATGGCCCTCGGTATAAATTCACCTAATTTATGTTTTTTTTAGGATACGCACGAAGAACTTTTATGGTCGCAGGCACGCGAAAGGAAGTCGGCAATTTATTTTTTGTATGTTTATTAATAAGTATCCTGGCCTAGCTACTGGAGTTCAGAGTAAGTAGCTGCCTGTGAGTCACGACATCGCGTATCGTAAATATCAAAGAGAAATGTAAACAAGGCATCGCGATGTCATCGCAGACGGGAGCTTACGTAATTTATGTAACAACACAACGTCTACAGGATAACAAGGTAATTTACGAATCGTACAAAATTATAAATAATAATGTCGCCAGACAAACACACCAATAAGGTCCCACACTAAGCAGCGCTTGTATTATAGGTACCGTATAATGGACTGAGGGCGAACTCAGAATATAATACTTATAGAGATATTAAACATCCATGACTCAGGTACAACTTTAATGCTCATTACACAAAGTTTGACCCTACCAGGATTCGAATCCAGGACCCACGGCTCACATGGCTTGAACAAACTTATGGAAATATAAACACCATCACTTCAGACAAGACTTAGTAACGAATTTGCAGTCAACTTAATAAGTAAATAACTATTTATTGAGTTTAACTTTGAGCTGACCGTGATTGAGGGTAGTAAGGGTTAGCTTTATCAATTACTCAGCCTCTATAGAGAACTTCTCTGGCCTCCGCTCACGACCCTGAGTGCCGCACGCCCGCCCCACTCGCCTTTAATTAATCTTAAATAACTTAATTATGGCTGAAGTGAAGGCCTTTTAACATAATTCGATAAATGTTTTATTAGTTACACCCACCCGAGTGCACCGGCTCTCTCATTTATTTTCTTTTCAGTCGCTGAAAAACTTAACTAGAGTCACGACATAAAGTAACTTTATGCAAAAGAAAGAACATTCGGCATTCAGCGGGCATCGCATTCATAAGATGAAAGGAGATATCTTAAACGTCGCGGCCCCATTTTCATCAGTTCCTCAAGTTTTTCAATAAAAACTTTCGAAGGCGTCCGATTTACATACGGTATGGATTCATTTATTTTGCGAAAAGATTTTTCGCGTACAAGTGAAGAAGGTTTTCGGTATCCATTAGAGAAGAAAGGTCGTAGCTCTTGAGAGACGTTCGCACTGAGTGGCCCACGGCCCGGCCGGGCCATAGCTCAACACTCGAATTACAATATTATAGAAGCCAGTTTTATATGAAAACGGACTCCAGATTTACATATCAGTCAACAGTTTTAAACTTATGACATCCGACACGAAAAGACATTGACGCGTTCATGAAGTTGGAATCAAAACTTTTCACTTCGTAAATAAACAATATCGTACTTCATTTATTATTTATAACAGCCACTGGTAAACAGGAGATACTACCCCTCTACTCTAGTTCAAAACTTGAAACATAATTTTCATAAAATCTATCTATATATAAGGTTTAACAAAATTTGTGTGAAATATTTTAAGGGGTCAACAAGTATGTGATAAGGATCACGTTTATGTTTCACCCCGGTTCCGTTTCATCGAACACTTAGTGTGAGTGTTATTTTTAAAATTTGAAATAATTAGATATATTTTTTTTCGGCAAATTGACCTAGTGATGGACCGCTTAAAATATTTAAAACTATTATTATTAAACCTTTATAAGAAAATTATCAATAATGTTTTTTTAACTAATTATTTATTTATTTTAGTAATCGTATGATCTAAATATGCAGAGAAAATAGACTACAACCTAATTACAACCAACGGTCAGCGCACATACGACGGAATAGCGGCGAAGCGTGGTTGAGCGATATCGCGCGGGGCAGCCGTATATCAAAGAAAGTAGAGTCCACTTTTGCCGCCGCTCACTTGGTGTGCGCGGACTCTTAGTCGTAACATTTTTGTCGCATGCTCCCCACCCGTCGTCGGGCCGAAACAATAATTCCAACATAAACGAAATAACACGCACATAGTATCGTAAAACGAGTTGTACAAACCGTGTATAAAGTCGGCGACCAGTTTAATACATTCAATTTGTTCAGCACGAGGACGCGATGCGATGTAATGGCGCAGCTTTAAACAATGGAATTAACTCTGATGCATTCGCACCGCCGTAACAATCCAATCAAACAAAGCCCAATGTTTGTGGCCGACCATTATTTAGGCTAGCTATAATTTCTTCCCTAACCTTTATCGCCATGATTATATTACTTCAATAGCCGTGTATTGACTGGCTGCAAGGCCTCGCTATGCTGGCTTTAGCACATGCAGCTTACGGGATGACAGCTGACAGATGGCACATGAATTATACTTGTATGTTTGCGGTGCGTTTGTGGGCGCTTATCTCAGAAATGGCTTAACCGCTTTGGGTGAAGATTTTTACTAAAATATTATGGTAAGCTTCACATAAAATGTTGTGTTTGTTTTATTTCAATCCGTTCATAAATAAAAAGTTATATCAATTTTAAGACGCGGAAAAAGTCACGGGCAACAGCTAGAGCATAATATGAATGATCTTTTGATAGAGGATGTTGGAATACATTGAAAAAGTAATATAGCTAGTAACTAATTCACTACTCAGCAAGAAATTGACCGTATCCAAATTGACCGCGCTGCCTCACGAGCATCATGTAATTGTTTATTTGCCTTATTGTCCGCCCGCGTCATGGGCCCAATCCAGACTGCCGTGGCAGCGCTTTCGGTCTGGAATCCGCTACTGAACAAGTCAAGAAGTCAACAAGAAGTATCCACAAAGTCGAGTAGGTCTACAATGATTTCTGCTCGACGCTCATTGCTATACCAACGGCCACTAATGCCAGGGGTAACTCGACGCAACAAGTGATCATCATAACTCGAGCTGTGTTGTCAAAGCATCGCATACACATTGAGACATATTGAGGAAATGAAGTAGTCTAATGGAGACGGAATGCACATCGCATAACGTTTAATAGACGTGCATGCCGATGTGTAATCGCCCCGTTCAGGCACGGGACACACATCAGGTTTACACATCAGGTTTAGTTGATGTCAGATGTCCTGAACATTCTGCTTCAAAAGACAGCTCCCTATTCCCATGAGCAAGGTTGTTGCGGGGAGGTCAGGCACTGGACCAGAGACAACAAGTAACAATAAGCCGAAAATAGAGTTAAAAATATCATAGTTAGTACCTACGTATAAATCGGCGGGTTGGTTAAGGCATTTGAGTCCCCAACCCCCCCCCCCCCTGACTACGGCCTTGCCCATGATCATTGGATGTCAAATTATAGACCAATATAAATGGTTGCGCGGACGGAGCCGTAGGCAATCGTAGTTATAAAACAAAGATCGTGTGATTGGTAGTTTCTACGAATATTTCTGAAGGTAATGAAGCTAACTGCAATTCATTCATTACATATAACCTTTTAACACAAAAAAGTTTGACACGAGAACAAATGTAATCATTTGTTCTTTCGGTTTTTTCATTGACAGCGTTTGTGTCAGCACGTATGGAACTACTTATCGCATTGAGATCAATCATTCGCAATGTGCAAAGGTCTCTCGGTGATCCAGATGCGAGGAGGCGTGTCTTTGGGGTCAGGATGAGCAAGCGCTCAGGGGAGGGGTGGCTGAGGGGGCCGGGGGATAATTGATGGAGTCAACGCAGGACCACGCCGCTGTTAATCTACGCCGCCACCTTCGACAGGAGAAAACGTATCTACCTACCTACTCCCAAGGACACATGCAGAGGTCACCTATTAAAAAAAAATGCTTGAAATGAGAATATTACGAGAATGTACACCTTGTACACCTTTTACACCTTGTATTGCTTGTTCATATAATAAAAAGACAATGAAATTGGCATAATGTAGAGAAAAATATACAACGATATCAGTATTCTTTTTTCAGTTTATAATCCAATAGTTTTTACTTATCTATAATAATAATATCGCCAGGCGAACACACCAACGACACGGTCCCACACTAAGCAAGGCCTGTATTATGTAACGTACAATAGACTGAAGGCGAACTCAGTATATAATACTTATATAGATATTAAACACCCATTACTGGGGTACAAACATTAGTGCTCATCACATAAAGATTGTCCCTACCAAGATTCGAACCCGGAACCCTGGCACAGAAAGCAGGAGCACTACCAACTGCTCTAATAAGGTCGTCTACCTACATTGATGTGGATGAAGCTGATTTTTCATCATAAACACACGACTTTTTTGCCTCATACATTAGTCAAATTATAGTCAATGTTTCTCCCTAAAGAATCGTCTTAACATTCCAAAGAAAACCGCTTCAAACTATCTAAACAAACCCGCGAACTACCAATTACGACTAAAACATTACAGAAGTTCCCTTGTTAAAATCAAACGGTGGACCCGTTTGAATTTGATTAATTAGCCGAAGTAATTTGATGTTAGTTTTTACTTTAACTAAGTAAAGTTAGCAAAAAGTATAAAGAGACAGGACAAAAGCTGACACCGCTTAGAAGTGAAAGAGCGCTAAGTGTGCATTCATTAAACACTCGAGAAGCTCATTAGGGAGTCGAACGCGGCCATTCAGTCGCACACGCTAAACAATCGGTGCCGGCGATCCGTCATCATTTAGCGGCCCATTGTCGCATTCATAATTACAATTAAATTTCATTTTCTGCGCCGCAGAACCAAAAAAAAAATTAAAAACGACAAACATTTTATCATTAAATGTCTAGGTAGGTATCCTAGAATAAATAACCTTAAATGTCAGTGAACTTGTCATAAAGATACCCAAAGTATAACGGTTTCGTTTAAAATTCGAGATAATCGAAAATAAATGTCTACTTTAACAAATATAATATGGACACAACAGAGATCTGTAAAATGTATATTATATTTTATAATCTAAAATCTAAGACTCATAATCGTTAACTTTCTAAAAAAGTGTATTCTTTTAACATTATCTCCATCATAAAACTAACATATGAAGTGCAACTTGCTTTCAAGTAACGCTCGTATACCGCTCAATTAAAACAAATGAGATTTAAACAATGCAAGATTACGTTCGCGTTGCATAAGAACAAAAGCATAATTTATATAGAATAATAGCACAGAGGTGAGTCAGAGTACGGTTAACGATATTTACATGACTAATGGGAAACAATTTTACATAAAAGTGCAAAAGCGAGTGAGCTTAGGCGCACCACACTAGCGAAGTGGTACAATTTGCATGTTTTATGCAGCCGGAGTGATGCCACCGCGGACACCACGCGCGCATGGAGGCAATCCTGAAATTTTTATACCCTATTCCCACAAATCCGACGTCGCATTTTATGAGGAAGTGTTGGGAGTTAGCTGGTGTTACAGTGATGTTCTTTCAAACTTTCAACAAATATGTAGATAGAAAGATTCTATATGTATGTATTTTGAAATAAATCTCTTATGTTAACTTTTTAATAGCATGTAGTGTAAATAACATATACCTCATGTAAATACCAGCAGTTAACAATACTCGTATCTGTTATCATGCCAAACTTTTTTTTTCAATTATGTCTACGTACCTATATACAGGTGCACACGTATACAGCAGTGCATAATATACTATTTGAAACTAGGATAATATTACCTTTCGTGACAGCATGGCCACTACCAACGCATGAAGACGATACTGAAAATATTAATAGACCTTATAGCATTTTAGCGGATAATGGAAGATCTATCAGCCAGGCGGGTGATATGCCTGGCGGGGCGGCCTCTATGCTCCGACGGTTGTTGTTGGAATCTTGTACATATGTTGCATGCTCCGAAAACTCTCATAGCGCGTTTCAGGATTGTACGTAGAATTGTCAATTGTTCTTTATGTCGTCTGTAGCGCCATCTGTGTAGCTTGTGGCGAGATTGAAGAGGTCGCTACAGCATGATTTCAAAATGAGCTTAAGTATTCGAAAATCGAATTCAAATTGTTTCAGAGGCTATTGGATATTGTTAGCTATGTTTGGCTAACAATACTTTCATAACAGTTACAGCGCTCGGTGTTTCTATGTTGTTGTTTTATTTTTAGTTTTTAGTGGTTGTAATCGGGAGCAGCGCTGAGCATCCACAGCGAAGCCATCGCGAATGCAGCACTAGCTAAATTGCATTGTTCGTTTTATTGCAAGTGCGGATGGGGCGGTTCTCGCCGGAATTATTTACTATGTGACGGCACATGCACTTTATTCCACCCGGACATTTTACCTACCTATTGAAATCTTTCGTTATCCGCTCTCGTTTTATAAACTCTTTTTAGCCGTTAAAAAAATAACGTTGCTCTGTGGTATTTTTGGAATTTAATCTATTAAATTTAGCCCGTGTCGCGTAGCGTTATTTTCTCTATGAGACCGAGCTCAGTCAAATCTTTCCAGAAATAACACATAATATAGAATGAATACAGGCTATAGATCTGTTTATTATGGTAGTTTAGTTTCTGATGATAGCTGTCCCAGACAGGTTTTATGCCAATAAATATTAAAAATATTTATTAGCTGTGTAAGAATGAGTAGATAGTGTAGGTGGAGTCTGTAGGGGTATATATAAACTAAATTAGGGTTTCTTATGGATTAGTAAATTGTAGTAGTTTTTCGACATGTTAGGTGATAAGATTCTATTTATTCGTGTAAGTAGCTCAGTTAGCATATACCTACATACCTATTACAGAGAATATGATCGTGAAGCTTTTTTTATACGATGGGCACCTACGCATTAGCTATGTATATAACAAAACACAAGTAGGTATTCTTATTGGTGAAGCATGAGCGCGGGGCGAGTGGGGCGCGGCGCGGCAGCGGGAGGGGCGCGGCGAGTCGGAACGATATCGCAGAGACGCACGAACGTATATGTATTAATTGTCACTGTCGCGCATCTATTTAAATTTGTAACGGCTTCATTTTATGAAATAGACGTTGTAATCATCTGAACCAGCATTTTATTTACATCATCAGAGGGCTAAGTTCCTGGCTACAGAGTAGGACCGGGCACACGCCCTAACAAATGGTCCTTCGAAAAAGGCTTCATTGAGAAGAATCCTGCGAGGCATAAAGAGGTCTACGGTTCGAGCCACGACGGACATCGTTCCTGATTGCAGTGAACATTGCGGAGTACGCTTCGGCATTCCAGCTGACACTCAAGAGGCAATACGGTGGTGAAGATCGACAATAGCAACAACCTCATCCTTCAGGATCACAAATTACAACGGGCTACGAGGGCAGGCATCAAAGACCGTGAGATCGTTCCATATTCCTTCCCTTATTCTATTATTGTTCCGTTGGTTTTCATTATTGTTTTTACTTGTTTTAACGTGTGGATAATTAGTGCACTCATAATTAATTAACGTCCACTACGTTTTGTTTAACCACGTATCTAACGAATGTGCGTCGATAAGTTCATTAAATAACATTTACTGCGATTCGTTAGCGAAATACTTGCTAAACAATTAGCTAGCAACAAGGCTGCAAGTATTTTAAACGTAAATTCCTTATCAGCTGTATGAATAAAAACCCATTGTTAATTTAATCCATTGATTTATGACCTTTAGTAATGTTATCTCAATTTGTATTAATCACAGCTGGTCTATTCACGTAATTTTTTCGTAACGGTAATCGTTTTAATTTTCCATTTTTTTTTTTGCTACTAGGAGGTAGCTCGACGGTAACGTCAGCTGCGTTCGAACGGTTTGGAATTCAACTACAACGGTAGATATTCTTTCAATTATTTAGTAGACTAGTTGGTAATTAGGCTGGCATACTAAGTAGTTCGTTAACGTGGTTGTGTTGTTTACCAAAAACCTTAGTTTGTATTAGTACTTAATTGTTGTAATTTGCTATTAGTTGTGTTGTTTTTTTTTTTTTTTGTTTGAGTCAGTAATTAATTACCGTAATTCAACATGAACGCAAGTAAGGATTTAGTAAAAAAGCGCGCTGTATTTAAATGTAAACTTACTAATTTTAGTACTTATTTGTCTAGTATTATAAAAGAGGAATCGAAGAACCTTAGCAAACTAGATAAGCAAATAGAATTAAAATTGCGCGTCGAAAAAATTGAGGCTATATTCGATGACTTCGATACGTTACAGAGTGAGATAGAGGAGAAGTCCGAGGACATCGAGGTGCAAGTTAAGGAGCGAGAGGTGTTCGAGGGTCAGTACTTCTCGCTTGTGGCTTCTGCTCGTGCTTTGCTTGAGACGCATCAAAGCTCTGATAGGGCTGAGGTAAGCTCTTGTAGTTCACACAATGCTTCACACACTCATCATTTTGTACGTCTCCCCAAAATTGATTTGCCTCAATTTAGCGGTCATTACCAACACTGGCTCGAGTTTCGGGATACATTTAAATCGTTAATCCACTTTAATGATAGCATTGACAATATAAACAAATACCATTACCTTCGGGCATCCCTCCAGGGCAGCGCAGCATTGGTAATTAAAAGTTTAGATTTTAAGGCAGACAATTATGATGCTGCCTGGAAATTATTGTGTACTAGATACGACAATAAACGATTGTTAGTGAATAATCACGTTCAAGCGCTTTTTAACGTCGATTCCATTAATAGAGAGTCTAGCAAAGCGTTGCGGTTTATCATAGACACGACAAATAAGAATCTTAGGGCATTAGCCACCTTAGACCAACCGGTAGAACATTGGGACACCTTAATCATACATATGATGTCTTCAAAATTAGACTCTGTTACAAATAGAGAGTGGGAAGAGCGGAGAAATAGTTTAGACGAACCTCCTACGTTAGAAATATTTACAAAATTCCTATCAAACAGGGCAGACGTACTAGAAACTCTTGAAGAATCAATTAATCGAGGTAAGACTAACAATTCTCAGTTAAGGTCCCATAAAAGCTTAGTTGTTGCCACCGCCCAAGTTAACAATCTTAAATGTTGTATGTGTCAGCAAAATCATCATTTATATACATGTGAGGCTTTTAAGAAACTGCCTGTTGACATGCGCATTCAGAAGGCTAAAGTTGGCAACGTGTGCTTAAATTGTCTTCGTTCAGGTCATACAGAACGTAAATGTAAACATGGCCATTGCAAATACTGCAATCTTAAGCACAACACCTTACTTCATTGCGAGAAAGAGAAGAATGAACCTTCCATACAGAATACCATAGCATTTTCCACTAATCACTATAAGGAAAACTCTGATCCACATCATGTTTTACTGTCCACAGCTTTGGTCAAAGTGATTGACAACAAAGGAAAGCCGCATGTCGCCAGAGTCTTGCTAGACAATGGAAGCACGGCCAACTTTGTATCACAGGAACTCTGTGGTAAGCTAAAATTGAATACTTCTATTGCAACTTCAAAGGTCACAGGTATTAATAGTCTGACGTCAAAAAGTTCAAGGTCATGCTCAATTACATTTGAGTCTCATGACGGTAGCTATAGGACGAACATTGACTGTCTAATATTACCTACCATTTCGAATGCAATACCGTCATCATACATAGATATGGATGTAATTGACAACGTACAATTACCGTCTGGGATTTGTCTAGCTGATCCGACGTTCCATGTACCGACTCCTGTAGACATATTGTTGGGGGCCGAAATATTTTGGAATGTGATCGGCACAAATCGCATCCAGTTAGGAAAAAACAGGCCCACATTATGTGAGACTAAGCTCGGCTGGCTTGTCTCAGGTTCGATTCCCAGTTCTCAATCAACTGTCATGAGTCACCTTTGTCAAGACTTTTCTCCAGCTATGGAGCTATCACGATTTTGGGAACTAGATACCATTCCACTCGAACACGACTGTACGCCGAACGAACTGGCTTGCGAACAACATTTTGTGCAGCACACAAGGCGTAACACAGAAGGTCGATTTGTTGTTACGATACCACTAAAAGAATCGCCAGAAACTTTAGGCGACACTTTTCACTTAGCCAAAAATAGGTTTTTATCACTAGAGCGTAGATTAGGTCGAGATTTAGACTTCAAAAATAAGTACATAGATTTCATGAACGAATACCTATGTTTAGGTCATATGAGCGAGACGTTAAACTCAGACAAAGAGCGAACGTCTTGTTTTTTACCGCATCACGGTGTGCTCAGAGAGTCCAGTTTAACGACTAAGTTACGTGTAGTCTTTGACGCGTCCGCTGTGTCTAGTTCCGGAAAATCGTTCAATGATATACAGCGAGTCGGACCCACAGTGCAAGACGATTTGTTCTCGATTTTAATTAGATTTCGACAGCACGAATTTGTTGTATCAGCTGACATCGAAAAAATGTATCGACAGATTGAGATAGACAAGTCACAACATGCTTTACAACAAATTTTGTGGCGTGCAGATCCAACACAAACATTAAAAACATATACCCTCAAAAGTGTGACCTATGGGACGGCCAGTGCTCCGTATCTTGCGACTCGATGTCTACGTCAATTGGGCATGGAGTCGACAGATGAAGAGGTTAAACGTGCTATATGCCACGACATGTATGTAGACGATTTACTCACGGGTCGAGGTTCGATTCCCGACATCATAAAATTGTGTCGAGGAATTATAGCATCATTAAGGTCAGCTAAATTCAATTTATACAAATGGCATTCTAATAACAAAGACGTTTTAGAAGCTATTAGTGAAAATAATTGTTCGACACAAATGGTGAATCTTGCTGAAAATGAACAGGCGAAAACGCTGGGGTTGCATTGGAATTGCTCTTCCGACAGCCTAACATTTTCCATAAATGTCGAAAATCCACCTTCCAAAATTAATAAACGGTTAATTTTATCCACAATTGCCCAGGTGTTCGATCCACTAGGCATTGTTTCACCTTGTATTGTTGTGGCTAAAATTATTATGCAACAATTATGGAAGATTAAGTGTTCATGGGATGAAGATGTTCCACAACATATACAAAAATCTTGGTTAAATTTTATCCGATCATTGCATCAGTTAAATCAATTAAATATTCCAAGATGTGTCATAATCAATTCTCCAACTAATATACAATTTCACGTATTTACAGACGCGTCTGAGCACGCGTATGGCGCGTGCTTGTATGTGCGATGTGTCGATGGCGATGGGATGGTCAAGGTTCGTCTCTTAGTCTCCAAAAGCAAGGTAGCTCCCATTAACACTATTACAATACCTCGACTGGAGCTATGTGCAGCTCTGTTGGGGACAAAACTGTGCAAAAAGATAACTGCTTCGGTCACAATTAATTATCACAGTTGCCACTTTTGGTCAGACTCAACAATAGCTTTGGGGTGGATAGCGTCTGAGCCAACTCAATGTCGGTCATTTGTTCGGCACCGTGTTTGCGAGATACAAGCAAACTCTACTGGTTCCGAATGGCGTTACGTGCCTTCTAAGGAAAACCCTGCAGATCTTGTATCTCGTGGAATGAGTGCCGATCAATTGAGTAACAGCTCGATTTGGTGGTCGGGACCTTCGTTTCTAAGGTCTGACATATGTGACTGGCCAGACAATCCTAATAAGGATGGGAATACTAGGCTGCCAGAGACTATTCAGTCTTATCATATTTCGGAGGTTGACACGAGTAACCTGTTTTACTCAATTACACATAAATACTCGAATCTTTCTTCATTGCAGCGCATAATTGCCTATATCTTTCGTTTTCTTAATAACTGTTGCAAGACCAAAAATAAAATTACTGGAGGTTTAAGTACCATAGAATTAAATAAATCATCAACATTTTTGTTAAGATTGGCTCAACGCGAGTCATTTCCTAAAGAATATGAGCTACTAATTTCAAATACTAAACTTCCTAGTAAGAATCGTCTTTTATCATTGTCCCCTTTCATGGATAGTGACAATATAATTCGTGTTGGCGGCAGACTCGGGAATTCACATTATGAATATAATGTGAAGCATCCTATCCTTCTATGTAGCAAACATTACTTAAGTAAATTATTATTTGACAAACTTCATAAAGTTTGTTTACATTCAGGCCCGCGATTGCTATTGGCTACAGTTAGACAAAATTATTGGGTTCTAGGCGGCACGATGTTAGCTAAGCGCACGGTTCGGTCCTGTGTTAAATGTTGTAGGATAAAGGCTCAGCCTATACAACCGATAATGGGAAACTTACCAGCAGAACGCGTACAGCTGGAATTTCCCTTTCTTAATACCGGAGTCGATTATGCCGGGCCAGTGATGGTCAGTGATCGTAAGGGCAGAGGTTCAAGGTTAGTAAAATCGTACATTTGCATTTTCGTGTGTTTAGCATCCAAAGCAGTGCACTTGGAGCTTGTCTCAGACTTAACGAAAGAAGCATTTATTGCAGCACTCAATAGGTTTATTGCTCGCAGAGGAAAGCCCCAGAATATCTACTCTGACAACGGCACAACATTTGTGGGCACCTTTAATGAATTATCTAGACTTTTCGATCTCACGCTGTCGTCTGAAGTCGCGGACCAAGGCATAAATTTTACATTCATACCGGCTTATACCCCGCACTTTGGAGGGATATGGGAAGCAGGCGTAAAATGTGTCAAACACCATCTTAGACGAGTGGTGGGTTTGGCGCATTTGACGTATGAGGAGTTGTCCACATTGTTGATACAGGTGGAGGCAATTCTGAACTCCAGACCCCTTACCCCGATTTCCGATGACCCTGCAGACTTATATCCTATCACTCCAGCTCACTTCCTAATTGGGCGGTCACTAATCTTTGTACCTCATCCTCAGGTCACTGCTACGCGGATAACAACACTGCAGCGGTTTCAGCGGATCGAGCTGTTGAAGCAACATTTCTGGAAACGCTTTTCTTATGAATATATTACGTTGCTCCAACAGAGAACCAAGTGGCGTGAATCACATGGCCAGCTCAAGATAGGCGACCTAGTCGTCATACGGGAGAAGGCGCTTCCCCCGCTGATGTGGCTACTGGGCCGCATCGTGCGGACTCATCCTGGCGAAGACGGCGTTGCACGGGTTGTCGACGTAAAAACGAAGAAAGGAGTCCTTCGTCGGGCATACACGAACATATGCCCCCTACCCGTTCATAATGTTGAAGAACTTCAACCCGGGGAGTATGGTGAAGCATGAGCGCGGGGCGAGTGGGGCGCGGCGCGGCAGCGGGAGGGGCGCGGCGAGTCGGAACGATATCGCAGAGACGCACGAACGTATATGTATTAATTGTCACTGTCGCGCACCTATTTAAATTTGTAACGGCTTCATTTATAAAATAGACGTTGTAATCATCTGAACCAGCATTTTATTTACATCATCAGAGGGCTAAGTTCCTGGCTACAGAGTAGGACCGGGCACACGCCCTAACACTTATAAAAATAAAATAAAACTTTAACGCAAAAAAAGAATAGAAAAAAATGTAGATAGCGAAATAGACCCTAAACCAACTAAAAGCTGATGGGATATCAAGCATTAAACATTTTTAAACAAATGTTAAACAAAAATTTGGTACTAAAACAACAATTCAACTAGACCAGGATTACAGCAGGAATTAACATCTCAGAGGCCCTCAACTGGGCCAAGGATGAGCTCGGGCGGGCCATCTGCCGGGCCAAGGAGCGGGCGGACCGGGATTTCCTCCGGGAGTTGGATCGGAACCCGTGGGGTCGTCCGTTCCTTGGGGCCCGGAACAAGCTCGCGGGTAGGATGGGGACACCGGCAACGGAGACCCTTCCCCCGGAGCTCTTGGGCCGGATAGTGGGAGACCTGCTTCCGGGCCGCCCAGAGGAGTTCTCTCCTCCGGTGATGGCGCCGCCCGGTCCAGCGGATAGGGGACCTCCGCCGCCACTGATAAGTGACGAGGAGATGGAGGGGGCCCTTGATCGCCTCCGGAAGCGGAAGAAGGCTCCGGGTCCGGACGGGATCCCCGGGTCCATCCTGTGGCGGACCAGGAGGTTCTTGGGGGGCCGGCTGCGGGAACTGTTCGATGTGTGTCTCACCACCGGACAGTTCCCGAGTCAGTGGAAGGAGGGGAGGGTATGCCTACTACCCAAGGAGGGGCGCCCCCCAGACCAGGCATCGGCGTATAGGCCTATTGTCCTGCTGGACGAGGCGGGAAAGCTGTTCGAGAGGATCCTGGCGTATCGCCTCGTCCAGCACCTGGAGACGGAGGGACCCGCGCTTTCGGGGGCCCAGTGGGGGTTCAGGGCAGGTCGCTCGACCATTGACGCCCTGAACCAACTTAAGGCCTTCACCGGAGAGGCGGTGGAGAGGGGGGAGGTGGCACTGGCGGTGTCCCTGGATGTGCGGAACGCCTTCAACAGCATTCCGCACGAGACGTTGGTAGAGGCGCTCCGTTTCCATGGAGTGCCTCCTTATCTGCGGAAGCTGTTGGAGGCGTACCTGAGGGACCGGCAGGTCCTGTGGGAGGACCGTGAGGGTAACCTGTGCAGGCGGCCAGTCGAGCGCGGGGTTCCGCAGGGCTCGGTGTTGGGGCCCACACTGTGGAACGTCGGGTTCGACTGGTTGCTCAGAGGGCCGCTCCTTCCCGGGATGAGGGTGTTATGTTACGCGGACGACACCCTCGTCATGGTCCGGGGAGGGAGCTGGGAGGAGGTGGCGCGCAGGGCAACGGTCGGGACCTCTCTGGTGGTGGACAGGATCCGGCAGTTGGGTCTCGAGGTCGCCCTGGAGAAGACGGAGGCCCTCCTATTCCATGGGCCGCGTCGAGGGCCTCCTAGGGGGGCGAGTATCGCCGTCCGGGGAGAGATGGTGCGGGTGGGGGCCCAGATGAAGTATCTGGGCCTCATACTGGACGGGCGGTGGAACTTCGGGGCACACTTCATCCGTTTAGCCCCGAAGCTAATCTCCACCGCCGCTGCCCTGGGCAGGTTGTTGCCTAATGTGGGGGGGCCGAATTCCTCGTGCAGACGGCTATACTCCGGAGTAATCCGGAGTATGGCCCTGTACGGGGCCCCAATTTGGGCAGAGGCTCTCACCGAGGGGAATAAGAGGCTTCTTCGGAGGCCTCAGAGGGTAATCTCGGTGAGGGCCATTAGAGGGTACCGGACGGTGTCCTGGGCGGCGGCCACGCTCCTGGCGGGGGATCCCCCCTGGGAGCTGCAGGCGGAGGTGTTGGCCGTCGTCCACCGGTTCCGGGCGGACGAGCGGGCGAGGGGCGTCGTACCGGAGTGGGAGGCGGTACGGCGCGAGAGGAAGAGGGCCCAGGAGGAGGTGGTCCGGAGGTGGGGGGAGCAGCTGGCTTCCCCTACATACGGAGGAGAGGTAGTGGAGGCGATCCGCCCCCAACTGATCAACTGGCTCATGAGGAGGGGCCAGCTGACGTATAGGCTGGTGCAGATACTTACCGGGCACGGATGCTTTGGTAAGTATCTGCATCAGATCGCTGGGCGGGAGGCGACCCCCAAGTGCCACGAGTGCGATGCACCCGTGGACACGGCAAGCCACACGCTCCGGCAGAAGGAGGCCGCGGAACGGGTCAGGGAGGAGGACGCTCTGGCTGACCCGATTCGCAGAGCAAGGCGGGGCAGAAGAAGGGGGCGATACGCTCGCCTCCTGCCCCCACCATAAGAGGGTTCCAATCGGCATATAAGCCGGAAGGGGGCCGGGGGGCCCCCGAACTCGAGGTAACCGCCGGGGCGTCACGGTAGTGTGCTCGTAGAGCGATCCCGTGGCGCCCCACAAAAGGCACAGAGGGCGGCGCTGGGTTTTAGTGGGTAGTCTGGACTTCTTCCAGGAGCCCCACATAACCGTCCGGGCTCCCCCGGGCTCGGGCGGTATGCGTAAATGCATTTCCCAGCGGAAACAAAAAAAAAAAAAAAGGAATTAACATCTCATGCATATGCAGACAAAAAGCTATCACATTAGACACCAAAAGTCCGACATATAATATGTAGATACCTTTAGATAGGTAAGTATATGGTATATGTACTTATGTGGAGTATCTACTTTGTTCGGTTAATTTCGTATAGGTGTAATCTTTTATCAACACGATATCCGTAGGTAATTTATGTAGTCAAATCTTCACAATATGTACCTACTTATGTTGGGCTCCATAATATTATGTTATATGCAAGAAGTGGGCCCGCACCTCCCCGTTAACGAAGTAAGTGTAACTAAGTGACCGTTCCGTCTCATCAATAATTGAATGACGCAAGGGTTTGCAGACGAGATAGTTAATGAGACAGGGTCTTAAACTTCTTGACATACATTATGTTATAGTAAGTGCTCGATATGGAGGTGAGATCTCTGTATACTATGTTTTCGAAAGAATCTTAGGCCAAGAATACACGGTGAATATACTATCTGTATACATATATTATCGGTGCTATCCCTATACTATCTGTCAACAGACAATGTTAGTAGTACAACAAGAGATTAACCCGGCCAAAAGAAAAAAAAAATACGGCCAAGTGTCATTTCAAACTCTGTTGGCAAAATCATCTACAAAAAGGTTGGAAGCCATAATGTTTTCAAAAGTGAAGTGATGTGAACACGTAGGTATGTGTATATAAAATCTGAGCACAAATTCAAGATTAGTCGCTATTTAAATATAAATTCCATCTGAGTGATTAAATATGGTACAAGCCTTCAGGAAATGTAGTATTGTGGTACCCTACAACCGTAAGTAAGCGATAAAGAAACAAGACCTCTCACTCGGTGTCGTGGCTGTGTAAACACTTCGACACTCGGTCTAATAGATTGAGTGTCTCGTCGAATGTCGTAGTATATCCTACTCAACTACATTCACAGGACACATAGGTAACAAGCAAAAAATAATTGCCGTCGAATGTCCCACTACTGGGCACGAGCCCCTTAAGCGAGGGAGATTCAGGCATAGCTCATAAGACATTAGCTAGGCTATTACTTATTATTTAGGAAGTGTTAATCAGGTTGAAAATTAGTTTTCTTACTTACTACATTATTTACTGTGTGGTAGGGTATTGTTTTGTTTGCAGCTTATCTATGCTTTCCCACGTTAAATAAACATATTCTTCGACCTTCAGTGAGAAGGCTTTTGGTGCTTAGCGGTTAAATCGTTAAACCCTGCTTCCCAAACGTTTAGGATTACCCGAGTTACGAAATGTGTAAGAGCTGCTTACTTTAGCGAATAGGTATTGAGATAACATTTTCAGAAACAATTGCGATTCAGGCATGTGACGTAATGTGAAAACCAATTTTTAGATCGTATTGCAACTTCAGCTAAAATAACTTGCCATTGAGAAAAAACCTTAAGACGTCTCTGTAAAAGGCAGTAATGGCTTGTATGTCTATTCGTTTGAAAGTTGCAATTTGGGATTAGCTAGAAATCGCTCTCACAAAATTTGCCGAAATTCATTACTATGGTATTTTAAAAACACCTTTCTTCATTAGAATGCTTTGTAATGCCATCGTAAACTTCTATATACATTTTGTGGGTAGTGGTTAGTCTTTAGTCTATACAACAGAATATACGCTTTAAACTAAAATCGAATTTCTTTTGTGCACTATTTATGGACAATGGTACACCGATTGCAGTCCAGTTCTAGGTATTTTATTTTTAGCCATTATGCCATTGTGCAAGGAATGATTGTATCAATACAATAGGAGTGCAACGAAAATGTTGATACTGTCAAATACAAAGTTGGAACCTCAGGCACTAAGTAGTTTTACAAACTTATGAGAGTCTATCAAAATAGCGTCTGGAATAGGCGCTCAGCAAAAGGGAATGAAAACAAAGTTGTTGCGGACCTATGTAAGATTCTATATTTTTGATGCAGTTTTCCATTTAATTTAAATTGTTTCGCATGCACCTTATAATCCTACCCACTCAAATACCAATACCATGCTTAATTACAATGCAATGGAGTCGTTTTTTGGTGAGCAATCGAAGTGTGTGTGAACTAGTTGTCAAAAATGTTCTGTGTTCCTAAATAGATGTTTCGATTTTATGTTATTATTTTAATCTTAGTCGATGTCTAAGTTCTTAAAGTTCCCTTCCAAACTCGAAAAGAAACTGCCCAATATTTTAGGGCCCCCGGGCCGTTTTGATTCGTCGACTCTTTTCTTCGACTCTTCCTCGTAAAACTTCTTATTTGATTTTATTTTGTTCAAAGTTTCATCTGAAACAATGTATCTCGTAAACATTTTTGTTATACTAAAATAATTAATCTACTACTATAATAGCCGAGATGGTAACGCTTTCTTCGGTAACAAGGATCGCAAGTTCAAACTCCGGCTCGCACCTCTGGGATTTCTGGATTTCATGTGCTAATCTCATTTTCAACCATTATTATATCTCGCTTAAACGGTAAAGGAAAACATCGTTAGGAAACCTGCATGCGTGGGAGAACCCCTCGAAAGTCGTGTGAAATCCGCCAACCTGCGCTGTGCCAGCGTGGTGGACTATGGCCTAAACCCCCTCGCATTGATGGGAGGCTCGTGCTCAACAGTGGGCCATTGAAAAGGGATGATACTATTATTACTATAATAATTAACGATGTCCCGTAGACGCGGCACCATACCCTACGTCCGTACCACGGCATAGTCGTGCAAAGTACAAAATGTTATTTACGTTCAAGAAATTATTTTAATTTATATTGAGTACAAATTCAGTTCCGACTTTTTCCTCGAGACTTCGTACGTGAAACAGAGTAGGAAAGTATAGGGCAAAAATACCATCTCACTTGTTCCTCTTTAGGAGTAGGTTAACTTTCCTACATTTCGCCGATAGTATTCCGGACTCAATGGAATAGAGAGCGAGCCCATTGAAATTTACCGGTTACACTTCCGTCTGTTTAGACTTCTAGGATTTATGTTTCACTACCCTGAAATCGAATCAAGGACCTCATGACTGATTGGCTGACAATCACAACCACTAGACCACCTACAGCTTGTGAGTTCATACCTCTTAATGTAGCGCCGTCTTTATTAGTCCCTCCAGCGTCTTCAGGCAATGCTTGTTTTGATATGTACTCATCCAAAGTACTTGACTCTACTGTATGGATCTTCAGTATATCTAACAACTCTTCCTTCATGAATGGCTTCACCATTGATAACAGTGTGTCAATGAAACTCGGAGCGTTGATGAAGTGGAATTCTTTTAGACGGACGAACATAGCTTCCTGTAAAATCAATCATTTTAAGGTACGCGACACCCGTCATGAATGCAACGCGCGTGCGCACCATCAACAACATTTAATACTGCCATAGAGAAAATACTGAATGATGCTGCGGCCACTGCTATTAACAAATACGGCATATCCATTGATGTAATAGACAAAGTCATAGACTTGTAGTTTGAATAGATTAATACTGCACCGTGCATTCGCATGTAAAATATTATACAAACCTGTAGGAAATAGAAGAACTGTTGAGCTATTGTTATGTTAACCCGGGATATATGTCCGAGAGATACTTTATCCAAGTTCACAATGAGCACAACACCTGGTACGGTGCCCTGTTCGAATTGCCATAGATCCATCACCATCAGAAATGCTCTGCCGGCAAAAAAATATTCCTACGAACACAACTACTTACCAAACGAATGGGAAACCTCAAGACATCACTGATACAGTTGAAAATTAGAACAGGATTGGTTCAGTAGTATCTGAGATGGCCTCGTACATAAATACGGATAGAATGCACTTTGCTTTTTATAAAAAGTTTTGTATAGCTTTTAAATGTTCCACCTTAAAGCAAAGGACTCCCCTTTACCTCTTAACACGTTTCCCTACTCGTCTATCCCTTGCCACTATGGTGACCTTCAAAGGTGTTGAAATCTCTATCTTATCTGTCGTCTATAACGTCGGCGATCACCATTGGGAATCTAGTTTGTGATGTTTGTCATGTTGGCGATGCCGCGGTTAAAATCCAAACAAAGATAACAAGTATGAACAAAATGAATAAAACCGATCACCTGATCACATCACCATAGACGAACTTCTTGGTGTCTACGTCTAACAGTTGGCAGTATATAGCAGAGTAACCTTTTTGTGTCAGTGTGGGTAGCGGAGTTATCAACCTGCAAAGGGGGAATGCTATTATTTCCAATCTTCCAACCGATCTTCAAAGTATTGAAGTATCATTACCCGTGATTATTAATACTTACATATTGTCAGACAACACACACCAAATGTCTAGTCCTATGCCATACTTGACAATGGACTGGGGACAAGCCTAACACTAAAACAGGACAAATTACGATAAGGCCTTTTCCAAAAATTGGGGGCGATCCTAGTTGCATCCGAGATCAAAAGTATATCGATTACAGGTGATGTTTTTAATTTAGAATTACCAGTGCGATAAAGCAAGCGGTCTACGTAAACTGACGTAGGTTAAAATCGCCTTCTTACTAATTACCATGAAGTAATCATTAAAAATTAACTAACCACGTCTGAAAAGCGAACTCCAAGCTTTGGTCGATGACTCTGTTCTGGTAAAACTTCAACATTGTTCTTAGTGTAAAATTTCGGTCCAATACTTGTTTGGTCATATCCATGTCGCATCCACAACTGTGGTGCGCTAGAATTACATCTAGCTCTGTAAACAACATTATAATCAACAACGAATGTGAATTTTGGTAAATTTATATTAACGGACCTTTCAATATAAATGCACAGTTTTACCATTAACCTGGACTTATTTAGCGCATTTGAAAACAATATGCGAAGGCAGGATTTAAATATTTCGATTTAAAAAAATATACCAACAAAATGACAACCGATTTTTTTTCAAGTTGATATATTCTAATTTCTGACTGTATCGTACAGTGTTTACAAATGCGCTAAAGAACCTCAGGTACCAGGCTTTGTATATTCTTTCTGAATCACCCGGTAAAGGTCATATTAATTTGGGGAATATATAGAGCACATGATACACAGCAGTACTACAATTTTTAAGATCTATAGCAATTCATTTATAAGAGATACACATTACTGTTAGTACACTCCAAGATTTCATAGTTGTCATTCCTTACCACTAACATATTCTCGCGGAAGATGCGACTGGTCATTCAGCCATTCCATTATACGCTTTATGTCTTCTAGCTTTACGTTCCCCTTTTCATATTCCTTTAGCACTGAAATGCCCGAAGCACCCACCATTATCACTGATCACAAGTCACAGCACAATCTGATATCAAAACCGATAGGTTTATTCCTTTATGGGATATGATTACCGAAGAATTTAGAGATGTACTAGGAGAGCAGCTTGTCGCAGAGGTGTCCGTGAGCTAATAGTCAATGATTGAAGTGACCCAGTACCTCGCTTTGTGCTCCTTATTCGTCAATAGTCTGATAAGCATGCAAGGCCAGCGATGTATCATAAATAATTCAGTGTATACAGATGGTCACTTACAAAAACAACTTACACTACTATTAGTTTGCAGTATCACATAAACCAACTCAATTTTGCAAGTTTGAAACCGTACATTATTTATCCAATAGCTAGCTTATTTGACGAGTGCCCCATGCAGTAATCCCGCCTCGTACATTATACTGCCGCTCTAAATCCTGGGACTTGCAACTTTGATTGGACTTCTCCTTACTCGCATACAGACGTGGGATCATAAATGTTTACTGCCAGATTAAACATCGCCATATGGGACTGTTCATCTAAGAATGTGGCTTCATCAGATTCTTAACCGACGAAAAAAACGGAGGTTATTATTCGACACATATTTTTTTTTTTAATTTATATTTGGCCACGCATTACTTTTTAGTGGATTACTCGATTTGAATGATTCTTTTTTCACTGAATCGGGTGTACCTTATAGAGGGTTGCATTTTAATTTCATCAAGATTGAATCAGTAGTTTTTCTTTATCTAGATTTCTTTGAATCTTTGTTAATCTCGTAATGATTTTATAATATTTTTAAATCGAAGATCGATATAAAAATATTTTAGTGACAAAACATAGTAATAAGTCATCTATATATATAACTCATCTAGTAAAAATTTTAAAATAAATACATCAACAAAAAAACTCAAAAGCAAACAATAATCGAATCTAAAATTGAATTCGTGCCAAACAAACAACCAACGAAGAATAATAAAACTTTACTACCAATTGATAGGTTGGCTTTAACACGGACCAGCAAATCTCGAATGTTGTTTGTTTGGCACCGATTCAACATTTGTAGATTATTAGATAAGATTTTTTCTTTCCAGTTTTTTGAAGTCGGTTTATAGTATCTACACGTACACTACTATATATCCCCAAACTAAGCAATGCTTGTAGTATGGGTACCGTACTATGCACTTGAGGCGATCTCAGTAAAGCCAGATCAGGGAAAATTACTAAAATGTCAATACCATTTCCGGACTTTTCCCTGATAGGAATCGAAGCAGCAACAACCCAGTCGACTTTTGGCGGGATGTTGAACCGCGAAGTTTTAAATTTTATTTTATATTCCGATAAATGTGTTAAATATGTAATATTTGTGATCATAAACGTGCACGAGTGAAGTAAATTTATATAAAATAGTATAAATTTCCAGTAAAGTATCCACAGCTTTACTGATCGGGGTAGGGGATTCATTATAGCATCATCATCGTCATCAAGTTTATTATTATCATCAGGGGTACTTAAAATGTTATAACAATAATCAAGAATTACTCGACACTGGTAAAAATTGCACTATTTTGTAGCCGAGTGCCGACCTAAAAAAAGAAGAACCACCCAGTCCAGTCATCCGAGCAGCTTACGCTTAAGAAACTAGTCTTAACTGATTCTAACTATGATTTTTTATCTCCATACCTAGTTTAAATTAAAATCATACAAACAACCATTTCAAGCAAAGAAGATCCGCCTTGTACTTCTACTACTAACTAGCCAGTCAATAATGGGTATAAATGAATTAATAATCATTTTGTTCCCACCGATAATACACCTTGTTACAACCGCAAATTATTAATTTCATCAATTTTCATGGGCCTCTTGTTCGTGTTTAATAATAGGGTATCGGTTTTGCCCTTGCCCGAGTTTTCCACTACACGGACAGTGTATGAAATCGCTACGGACCCGTGAACTGTTCCCTGTCGGGTGAGTGGGTCCCTCACGGTCCATCAAACGTGTTCAAAGTGCACCCTCAGGCCCTCACCCTCATAAATATGTATCATAAACAGTTATATTTTTTTCATACTCAGATCTTGATAAACCATTTTTATTTCATTGCCGTAAATTAAATAAAAATGTTGCCAAAAACATTGCTACTCTTAAGGTCAGTGGCGGCGCAAGGCGTGGACGACGTGGGCAACAAACAGACCACAATTGAATTTTATTTGGGGTCCCGAAACTCGTTATAGATAGTTTCTCGACTAAATTCTTAGTGGAGTTCGGTGTTGCTGGCTTCTTTAATTATCGATCAACTTGTTTGGTTTATAATTGGAAAAGTAGACAAGCCGAGGGTCAGTGGTGGGTTCCTCTTCCTCCATTTGTTTGAAAAAGTTAAATACAACACACAAATACGTCCAAACCGCTCGACGTCTCGCTGTAAACAAAGCGCGCGAAGTGTAACCAACCGCACGAACTTTGTCGCGATATAACCCTTTGATATACGGCAATTTACCGACAGAAGCGCGAAGGGCATTCGTGATTCGCGATATGACGAATTGTCCAACAATTACAATGTTAGGTTAAAACCAAAAATGTATGATAACCTTTTTGTGGAAAAGGGAAGATCTTCCAGCCAGGCGGGTGTTATGCCTGGCGGGGCGGCCGCTATGCCCCGACGGTTATTGTCGGGATCTTGTATATATGTTACGTGCTCCGAAAACTCTCATAGCGCGATTCAGGATTGTATTGAGAATTGTCTATTGTTATGAATGCGTCTGCAGCACTATTTGTGTCGCTTGTGGCGAGGTTGAAGAGGTCGCTACAACCTTTTTGGTTACCTATCATAAATATATATAACTTAAATAATTCAATTGATTACCTAAATGCCAGACTTCTGGCATTTCCACAACATGACTGCTTTTCACGGCGCTATTATTCTGTCAGTGTTGATAAGCATTACATAATTCATGTTCCTGGACGTTGTATCTAGCCATGAAATACATTTCTGTGGGATACTTAGGTATATAATTTAAAACATATCTGATAAAAAATATTTGGAACTTTAATAAAGAATAAACAAATGTGTACACGTTTAGTAAAATACTTTGTTCTAAAATAAATGTCAAGGTGTTAATTGACGGAATAGCAGCAAAACATAAGCGTAGAAAATAAACAAAATATAAATGTATAAACAAAATATAAAAATCACTTTTAAAAACGTTTCTACCCAGTCCCAGTCGTGGTCCTCCCTGGATTGGACTCACTTGCGAACACTTAATAAGGACTATCGGTTTGGATTCATAAGTTTCTCGAGTCTATTCAGCCATCGACGTCGTTGCGTGTCGCTTACTTTTTGAATAGTATCATCGTTATCAGGGAACGATTGTGGGAAGGACGGACTAGAAAATATTAATGAGTCTTGAAGGGACATCGAAACTACAAAAATTACTAAGGGACTTAGACTCGGGGCATAAGCAACCTGATTATCATGAACCTGCTAAAACATGTCCGGATTAAATCCGTGGCTCCAACAATAATCTGTTTTATGCCTATATTCATCATTTGTTTCATATAATTCGGGGTCATCCAATTCCAATTTCACCCAGAACCAACTGGTACCGGTTCCTTTAAGTAGCTTTTTCCCGCGGCTTCGCCCGCAAAAGCTTGGATTATGCTCTACACCTCGGACCCCAATGGCCATAGCGTGATGCAACATAGTCTATAAAACTCAGCGATAATGTAGCTTGCTATCAGTGAAATAAATTTCAGAATTGGTTCAGTAGCTCCGGAGATTAGCTCCTACAAACATATCTTTACAATATTAGTATAGATATATGTCTATTATTATAAAATGAAGCCGACCATCAGAAACTGAAAATGAGTTCATTCGACTTTTTCCAGACTTTAACATAACCGTCTGACACAAAGAATTTCGCAGCGTCTATTCAGCGCTAGTTCTAGCAGCTGACTAACTAAATTACTCTCCCCCCCCCCCCACCCCTGTGAGCAGAAATATCCGCACTCGCATGTACCCCATGTAGTCGATAGTATGCGAAATATTTTTCTCGGAATAAGGATATTCTGGATGCTTATTTCTGGCCTTACGCATAGGTTTCCTTCGGTGGTAAAACGATATCAGGATAAGTCTTTTTGGCTATTTGACTCTTCTTGACACTTCCGGTACTTACAGCACTGGTCTTTGACTTACAGCTAGCTCTCGATTGACTACTGAACTTCATGCTCAGGGATGATCTGTGGGTAGTGTGTAGTATTCGAGTAAATATAAGAAATCAATACTTATCTATTGTTATGTTTCAATAATAATTTTTATAATTAATAATTTCAATCAATTTATATTTGACAAATTAGGCGCAATATGTTGTCTCCAAAGTCTCTGTTAGCATCTTGCATAGGGCAACGTTAGAAAATAAATACAATTAAATTATCATAGAAACAGGTAGTAGTTCTAATGTAAACTAACCCCCGAATTTATAGATGTTTTATAACTTTATCAAACGTCATATAGTATTGCGCAAAGCAAAACTCTTGTGCGCAGTACTATATATGACGTTTGATAAAGTTGTAAAACGTCTATATATTTGGGAGTAAACCTCTAGGTCAAGAGCAGGTATCTACTATTATTACCGACATATTAACTTACGCAGACCCCTTACTCTTTACTTCAGGCAAAATCCGGAGCATAGTGTCAAAACCGGATCGAGGCAACCCTATTATGCCTAAAGTCATATCAAAATTCGTCAATGCTTCCTCAGGTCCAGCTATGGCGTGGTACATATAGCGAAGTCGTGCTGATATCCTTAGTGAAGTAGGAAAGTATATGTTAATCCAACAACTACTTTTGCCAATTCCACGCCTTCAGTTACAGACTATCTACACGGAGGTCTAAGTGAGACCCACTCACTTAGACCTCCGTGGTCCTCCACACTATAGGTGCTTAGGGCGTGCTTTCATCAAATATACTCTTCATGAACTATGGTGCCCACCAGTATCCAGTTGATAATATGCTTCATTATCACTGGCCGGCTATTAGTCTTAAGCCAGGCCCAATATATTATGAAACATAAAATGAAATCAAACTTTAGAGTTGGTATTCATTTAAATGAAAAAGATACTTAAAAAAGTTTTCTCACTGCGGACATTTAATGACGCCGAGGCCCATTAGACGGTAATCGATTTCTCTATGGCAAAACAGCTCATTCATGAGCGGTGAGCGTGAGTTTAGCTTTTGGTCACGTCGATAACAATGGCCCAACAACACTGCGCGTTCCTCTTTCGCCATCTTGCCCACGTAACCCGTCTTCAGCGAGTGCTCCGCTGAATTGAAAATCTCCGTCTTGAATATCCGGTTCACTTCCAATTCTGTTTAACATATACATAATTAAAACAAGTGCAGTTAGCATTGATAGCCATGTTGGTAGAAAGCTTGCCTCGGTAACGAGGATCGCAGGTTCAAACCCCGGCTCGCACCTCTGGGATTTCTGGATTTCATGTGCGAATCTCATTTTAAACCACGATTATCACTTGCTAAACGGTAAAGGAAAACATCGCGAGGAAATCTGCATGTCTGAGAGAACCCCTCGAAAGATGTGTGAAGTCCGCCAACCCGCACTGGGCCAGCGTGGTGGACTATGGCCTATTCCCCCTCGCATTGAGGGGAAGCCCGTGCCCAGCAGTGGGACATTAAAAAGGGCTGGTATTATTAATTAAAAACAAGGGCCCCTTTCAAAATGTGCTGATAAATCATATACACATTTAGTCAAATTAGTCGTGGGTAGGGTTATTGACACATAGTCAAATAGGCCCTAAGAGCTCAATGTGCTATTTTCAACTAAAATACCTGGAGCATGACTTATCATACATACCTGTAAGCTTATATATTTGTACTCGGGATAGTTATATAACAAATTTCCTAATAATTTTGTAGTGTCCATTGGGATTAATCCATTATAGTTAGCAAGCTGAATATTTAGGTATAGGTATATTAACTTTAGTGTCATCATAAGATACATTAGCCAGCATTTTACTAGGTATATCCTTTAAATTCCTTTTGATAGTTTTTTTTTTATCTTTGTATGGGCCATAGACAGATAGATGACCTAAGGTTTCAACGTGGTTTCAACTTTCAACTTTACGGCACCACACTCCTGACCAGACTAAAGTTACAATTATGCATTAGTGGACTTAAAATAAATTGTTTGAATGTATTTAATTAGTACTGAGAAATAGCCACCCAGACCAGGAACCCTGTCGCGTACGTAAGATTATTAATAAGCCATTAAGCTCGTTGGAGTTGGTTGTAAGAAAAGATACCTACAATTTAGACAACTTTCTCACTTAGTCCTAAGACACAACTATACAAATTAGTAAATAAAATTTTAAGGACCAAAAATTTTAACTAATTTTAAGGATTTTATCGCGTTTTTATTTTGATTTTACGTTAACGTTACGGTAGGGAACGTAAAATCAAAATAAAAACGCGATAAAATCCTTAAAATTAGTTTCATTTCAATGTGTAATATTCGCGTAAATATAAGAAATCAATATTGGAGTGTCTGTTTGTAATATTAAAATAACCGCTTTTTACTAAGTGCATTTGGATGTATACACGGAACATATACCAAAACAATTTTTTTTACAATTTTTTTCCGTCTGTCTGTTTGTTCCGGCTAATCTCTGAAATGGCTGGACCGATTTTGACGAGACTTTCACTGGCAGATAGCTGATGTAACAACGTAGGATACTTTTATTGTAGAAAATCATTTTTGTTAAATACCACGCCGACGACGCGGGTAACAGCTAGTGCAAAACAATTTGCCATTACCTATTTGATTAAAAGACTTGCGCCCCAGTGCCAGCCACGCGATCTGAACAGCCATGCGCAATAACGTTTCAAATAGTCTTGCATCTTTATCCGACAAAGAATGGGATTGCTTATCCGGCCCCATATGATGGAGTTTCCACGTATCAGCACCACCTGCGTCATATATTTACAGGCATTGAGTACATGAATAATATATTCCTAAAATGGTCTGCTTATCGTCGACAATTTATTCAAATAGGGTGAGTACGCAAACATTGTTTAAGGATACTATCTAGTTATATCGCCACACTCATCCAGTTGCCCGGTCTTTTTGACACCCTAAGCAGTTTGTTGTTATTCACGCTGGGCGGTCATATCGCGCCCACGCGCACACCTGCATTTCTGATGATCATGCATGATCGAACCCCATAGTCTTGAGCCCTAGAGTTAGTTAGTCAGTAATTAGTCTTAAACACGATCAGACCATTTGTATCGAATTATTCCAAATTAAATAATTTACAAATTAATTAATCGTTTTTAAAAACGCCTCCGCGATATCCCAGAAGTTGACTATCTATTATATAGGAGTATAAATAAATATAATTCTTGTTTGTATCCTCATTTGGTTTGACAACGCAAAAGATGCTGAGTTTACAAAGTGACATACCAACAATCATAGTACAGTACTCTTTAGCCACTAGAAGTCGCAAGTCGGCTAAATTATCGCGGTATTCTCGTTCAATAATCTCACTCTCATGGGTCCTTATTTTCGTATTTAATTCTAAAAGTCGATGCGCTACTTCATCGGCAATCTAAAACCAAACATTGTATAATAACTTCTAAAATACTTCGTAAATATAAGTGGGATGTGAGTGACATATTAAGGACTAACCTACTGCAAAAAAGTGCTGCTTACATTCAACCTTATTACGTTTTGAAAAGACAAAGACAGACCACGAGTATGTTACCTAAGAATAAAATACCGCTAGCTGGTTACAACAGCAAAAGGTGAGAGTAAACAAATCTTTCAAGAAGTAAAACAAAACTGCAGATAAAATAACTGATAAAATTACCTGTAAATAGTAACTGAGGTATAAAATAAGTGCCCTTAGGAATCTTTCTGTTGTAGATAAATGCAACGAGGTGATGAGCATTGGACTTAAAATGTACACCGGGGCTGTGAACAACGCTAGGTCCTTTACGTCCTGGAATCGTATAGACGTAGGTGATTGATAAAATAGTGAACAATATTGTTTGATCCAAGAATACATTGTATAAGATAAATAAAATACACCATGTCGCCTGTAATCCCCGAAGAGGTAGGCAGAGGTGCAATGCAGTGCAGTCACATTTTCGTAATGATATTTCGTCTCAATGAAATAGGGGGCGAGCCTGTTGTCATTATACTGGGCACATTCCTCCTCAATATGAGGAGGATTTGGGATATACAATAAATTTGCGAAATGAAATAAATTATAATTACTTCTAAGATATACCTAAGTCCTTAAGTGAGTGGGCAACAGTTATTAATAATAAAGCCAAAAATCACAGAAATCTTCCTTGTGAATTTAATATTAAAATGTGAAAACCTGCAAAGTAATAACATCAGCCTCTCCCGGCTTCAATTTTCTCTGATAGCGCCGACGAAAACGAATCTAAGAAAAAATCAGGAAAAAACAACCGTCAGGAAATTGTATAAGTTTCGTGACTTTGACTATTTGAAACTTCTTTTAAAATTACCTGTTCTATTAGATCAATGTCATCTCGGAACTCTATCGTGCCAGTAGGTGCTTTATTCGGCATCTGTATGGTTTCTACTGTTTCGATTGGGAGGTCACTGTAAATATAAGCACGGAGGGTGTGTGATGAAATTTAAATTCAAAATGAACATAATAAAGAAGCAGTGATTGCCGGGTTGGACAACCCTCGCCTTGTTTGTTCACAAGAATTTCAGTCCAAAAACATGTAAAGAATAAACTAAGTATGACCCAATTTCGATAGTACGTATACAAAGTGTTAATTTGTTATTATAAAATCGGCCTGTGAACTGGCCTGTGATTATTGAAAAGTAGCCTACTGTTATAGAGTGTACGATAAAATTAACCAAAGGGTTACACACCAAGATATACTATATAGATACATATATATGTTTAGGATGTATAAGATATCCTATCTGCAGCCTAGAAATCATCACTGTCCCTATTCCTTTTTTGAAATAATAAATCAATGTACAAACCTTAAAAATACCAAAGACCCCACCGCATCATCCCACGCCCAATGCCCATCTTCATACATTCCTCCCAATCCGCCTTCGTCTTCGTCATCGTCAGCCATTATTATAAATTCTCCAAGTATAAAATTAGATACAAATAATAATTGTATTAGCAAAAAACTTCATCTATAAAAATAATATAATATAACATTAAATTAAAACAGAAAGTGACATCTTTTTTTTCCGTTTATTTAAAAATAAAATTTTATCGTTGTCAAACATATAATAATCATAATAACAAAAAGTTCTTAGCCTGTGTTCAATATTCTGTACCTGCTTTGTACATAGGTGCATCTCTTTTTATCACAGCATAGACAAAGCCTTTTTTTTAATGAACCACTGTCATCTATATACTGTATAGTCATAGTATAGCAAAGCGATAGCAATAGTACTCTAAGTCTCTCGATTATATACATGAAATACCCAAAGCCTCTAGAATACTCTAGATGAGTGGCACTACCTTTGATCAATCCTTTTGATCAGTAACTCTGTCTTTATCGAAGGGCTGTTCCATTACATGCTCTTTGGCTGTACCCGAGTACAAGTACCTATAGATATAGGTAGACGGCGACCCTAAAATACTATTGCATCGCAGCGTAAGCTGATGTGTACCCAAGCACATTAGAAAATCACAATGTTGCGAGTCTAAATTATAAGAATGTTAACCAAATACTTATGTCTTGATAATTTAAAGCTTAAGTTTCATCCGATGTTCATTACCAAAAATCACTTTTATATCTTGCATTATCATTAGGTATGATAAATTTTTTTTTCTATATTGCTTTAAAATAACCGTATGTAACTTAGTAAACTAGGTTTACTAGCACAAGTTAAATCGGTGAGTGTTAACTCCGACGTACGCTTCACTTCGTCGAATGTCTTTCTCGTCTGCTCCGCGGAGCACGTACCACAGTTTACGTCTGCAGAACACCGGTTTATGACTGCCGAGTAGATTGAACATCACTCCCTGGGAAGGATTACGCTCCCCGGGAACGTGCTCCCGGACCACCGGCGATACTTCATCTCAGTATCAACATCGGCTAGCTTTTGATTCCATCCAATGCAATCGACCCGCTCTTTATAAAGTTTCACTAGCTTTTAACCAGGATTGCACTAAAAATTATTATCATCCAAAGTTTATATGATTCTGCTGTATTTTACAAAATCTATAATACTACTTATCTTGATTTTAAACCGTTTATTTTATATATAAAGTACTTATTTTTTATTTTCATGAGAGAGAAAACGACACTGAAATTTATCGCTACCCGGGGAATAATATTTAACGCCGAACTAATTTAAAACAACATCTACGGAGTCATATTATAATGACGTCATATTGTTCTAGACACCTCGTTATAAATGAATGAAAGCAGTATTGTTTACCTCTCGTTAGCTAAAAAATCAAACGGCGGAATATTAAATAATGTTTATTGAGCGAGAAATATGTCCGGTGATGTGTTTAGGCGTTTGTTGTTTCTAGCAAAATATTGTAAAACAACACTAAACAAAAGACTATTCAACTATTCACAGAATAGAGATGGGATTACACGCGCAGTGGAAATTGAGCCGCTCAATACATACACTAGTCTATTTCACGATTAAGTAACGAAAGATAATAGGTACATTTCATTGTATGTAAGCACCCACTGGTCCTGGCGCTAAACGAAATAAACCCTTATTGGATCACATGGCAGATCGCACATGATCAAAGCAGCCTGGCTCCTGTGCGATCGTCTGAGAGCCCCGATCCAATGAACAAATGACACACTAGCTTGGATTTTACTATTTATTCAAGATATATCTAAACCACTATATACGAAAGACGAAGCTTATCTTTAATACTTAACTAGTTTTAGTGTTTAACTTATAATACAAAATATGTAAGATGTGGAGTAACATGACTTCAGAAAAACTAAACGTGGCATCTAACAAGAAAATTGACAACCATTCATGTCTATTATGCAAGACGTTGATAGATTTCTTGCGCTCGGACATGGCACTATGAAACTGGGCTGCGCAGCGCACCTGCTACTCTGTCTAATTAGTCCAGATACATCAAAACGACGCAGCGCAACATGTATCCGTCTAGGTTTTGCTCTTGCTAATTGTCATGCTATCTCGTTTACACTGCCATTCTATCGTTTAGTGTGTGCAACCAAAATACGCTACATTATTGTAACATACACAGTGTAAGTGCAGTGTGCGCATCAGAAACATTAAGGTGGAAGCTCAGGGTCAGGGCGCGAAATTCAAAATGTCAATGATATTTATTTTTTTACGAAAAATTTGGACAAGTAGCGGACAAAAGTAGCGGTTTTTACAAACCTTATGGTATTGTATCGGATTAGGTTCTTTTTTAAGCAAACTTAATACATCGAAACATCCAATGCAGAATGCTAATATCGCAAAACACTAAATTACATCGTAAACATGTCCAAATTTTTCGTAAAAAAATAAAAACCATTGACATTTTGAATTTCGCGCCCTGACCCTGAGCTTCCCCCTTAATGACAACACGTTAGTAATAGTAATGTCAACTATATCGCTGACGAAAATATATAGCATTATTCAGAAAGGGTACTTAGCCTTGAACCGTCGCTTCTTTAGCGCATTTGTGATCCTTACGTGAAGTCAGAATTTAGATGACAATATAAAAAAAAAACTAAAAAAAAACATAATTGGCATTTAATTGGGCACAAAAATATTTCTTAAAATTGACGTATTCAAATTCTGACTTCAGGTAGTGTTTACAAAGCGCTTAAGAAGCTCAGAATGCAGGCTCAGATTGCATATATCAAAAATATCCTAATACTTGTTTTCGTTTTGATATAGATACCTATCTATATCTACAATACCTAGCTTTTACTCGAATTGCGGGAGTCATTTGGTAAGTGTTATAAGTTTTAAGTTGTAGAGTTGGATGCGCTAGTAACATTAACATAACTTTATATTCAGTGGCGTTGAGAGCAAACTTAGCAGTGACGTCGTAAATTTCGAAAAACTTACAAGCACATTGGATGGAGATTCCGATTTGCAAGTTATAGCTGTCCATGAATTACAATCTTGAATAAAAATTTGAAATATCGATAATCCACAATGTTGAAATGAATAGGAATTGCATTGCGAGTGTATGTATGTACCTATCTATATAAAGCGTACATATTACATTAATTTATTATTTGTATATATTGTAGTGACCGTAAAAGTTTGAGGGGAATTGTCTTCACGATTAAGAAATTAAGAAAGAAGAAGAATAATTAATAGTGAACATTTTAATATTTTATCACGCGTCACGTCACATCCCATGTATCTGCCATTTTTTTTAAATTATACTTTGTAGCGGTCACAGACGTACCTATACATTACAAGAATACAACATTTCAGATTTATAAGAAATCTAGAGTCTGAATAAATGAAATGGTAATAACAAAAATGCAACTTTAGCCTTCAGCATAATATTTCGTAAACGAGACTATTTTTTCCCTATTCAACAACACCCCACTCGAGGGGGTAAGTCTCTGAATAAAATGAAAAGGCGAAACTATAATAGTTTGATTACGGAACCCTAAAACTGATTTATTAATTAAACCATACTGCGTGAAGCTGGCATGTGTAATAAATAATATACGAGCTTCTTTACATTCGCTTGCTTTTTTATATAAATAATATACGAGCTTCTTTACATTCGCTTGCTTTTTTACTGGCACGTGTATCTATTGCCAGGATTAAATTCACCTCTATGTGTAATAATGACATTAAATTGTCATTATACAAAAATACTAAAAGTGCATTTTTACTAGATAATAATAAGAAGGTGGGCATAGAATTAATGAAATGAATGACGATGATGACGAGGGTGGGTTCGGTGGCTTGTATGACAACGGCCACTGGGCGTGGGACGACACACATGGTGAACTGATGTTTGTAAGGTATGACCATGTTCGTAAGGTAAGCCACCGCGAATTTCGTTATAAGATCGTCTCAGAAGATCACATAAGGAGGTATCTAATCGAAAAGGTACAACATTCGGGCAAGAGGTTCACCGAAGTTCACCGCTGCGGCCGGCTCTTTCACTGATTTCACTGTAGGACATCGACTATTTCATTCACCAAAAATCTTAACGAAGGTCACGCTAAACGTTTTTAGAAAGAGTCGAAAACTGCGGTGAATTACTTTTTATGTGTACAAAAAGGGGCATTACAGAATGGTTACTTTCTGGTGGTCATACACCTCAAAACAAAATTATCAAACGTCATACTATTCTGAATAGCACTAAAAGCGATCTACGGGTCGAGAAAGGTAACCAACTGAATTGATCAGGCCTCTTATCTTGCGTCGTAAGGATATCGTCGTAGAAATAAACAGTACATACGATTTCAGTGACCTGCCCCCTGTAATAGTAGAAGCTATGCAAATTACAGCTAAGGCTCCGACCGGAACAGTGGAGTTTAAAGATGACATTGATCTCATAGAACAGGTAACTTGTACAACAGGTACCTTATTAAATAGGTAACTTAATGAACAGGTAATTTATTAAACAGGTAACTTATTGAACAGTTAATTTATTAAACAGGTAACTTATTGAACAGGTGATTTATCAAACAGGTAACTTATTGAACGTGTAACATTAATATTATAAAATTAATTGTTCATATTTTAGATTCGTTTTCGTCGTCGCTATCAGAGAAAAGTGAAACAAGGTCAACCTGATGTTATTACTTTACAGGTTCTATTTTAATTGTTACAATTTTATCATAATCCTATTAACAGCGTAGCAAGGATTTTAGTGGGGGGAGGGGAGGGGCAGGCAAGGGAAAACTAATTAGCCTGCTACAAAAACTTTTTATTTACTTTTATACTACTCATTGTTTGAAAATCTGTTTATTCGAGCATCACTAAAATCCGCCATCATTCACCAGTTGCGAATGATATGTGAAATAATAGACCGCCATGTGATACGATTCACAAAAAAAATCTAGTGCAAAAGTGAGTACTGATTGGTTTTCAGGACGTGAAAGACGTGGCTCTGTACACAGCTCCGGTGACGATCTTGAGTGCTTCTCTTATAAGCGCGTTGCATTTAGCAACCACTGAGAGATTTATCAGATCGCTTATTCTCTACTGCGCATACTATTTACAGGTAATTAATTGTACGTTAAACCAATAGGATTAACAAACCACCTCACCGGACGCCTAATAGATAGACGCATAATAGAGAGAGACAGTAACAAGAATCAGTTGCTAGAGCGAAATGAAAATGTAATGTCTGTTCATCTTCAGTCAAAGTCAAGTCGAAGACAAATCGTTTATTTTGTATAGGCCTACGGGGGCACTTACAAATTTTCATTATCATTTTTTTTCTTAACTCTACAGTACAGTAAAGAACCGGTTTCTGAAATATATTGCGATTTTAACTACTATACATAATAAGAGCTTATTTCGGATCTAGATTCCGCGAGATTATTCAAATACGAATTTGTAAAAACTTTATCTGTAGATAGCCGATGAAATGGCACAACGTATTATGCAACAAGACACAAAAGTGAGGACGCCAGAATGCGACATCATTGAACACGAACTACGAGATAATTTGGAAGATTTACGAGTTCTAGTAGCCAAGGAGTACTCTATCATGTTGATTGGTATGCAAGCAATCGTGTATTTTATGTAACTTTGTTATTAAAAACGACGAAAAGGTTATTTCCGAAATTTGCACCAGCGGGAATCTAACCCGCAGCTACCTGATGCAGTGATAGTTTGATGTAGATTGTAAGCATAAAACTAGGCTTTATTCCTGGCCGAGTCAACATCCTAGCTTCTCCATTACTTTACTAGATACCTCCTGCTACATAATATCACTACCGCTACAGGTACTGATATAGAACTGACGTTTTTAGGTAAATAGATATAATGATAATGAATATAATACCTACCTAATATAATACCGTACAATGGACTGAGGGCGAACTCAATATAATACTTATAAAGATATTACACAACCATGACTCGGGTATGAAGATTCGTGCTCGTCACACAGATTTTCCCTACCAGAATCCGAACCCGGAACCATCAGCACAAAGAGCAGGTAGACTACTAGGGTCAGTTTAAGAACTTCTCGAAACGTGAAACTTCTTATATTTTATCTTTTTAACCGACTTCAAAAAAAGGAGGAGGTTCTCAATTCGGTTTTATTTTTTTTTTTTTTTTTTTTTTTTTTATGTTTGTTACCTCATATCTCCGTCATTTATGAACCGATTTGGAAAATTGTTTTTTTATATGAAAGGATATGTTTACAGATTGGTCCCATTTTTTTCAAAAAAATGTTCTGATCATGGGATCCATGAGGAATTGAGAGGACTCCTCAAATTTTATAGGCATACCGATAGCAATTTTGGTATTTTCATCAAGAAGTCAAGCATTTGCATTCAGAAAGTATCATTTGCTGAAGTGGAAGTGATGAAGAAGGCCACAAATGGCCAGCGGAACTTGTCAGTGTTACGTATTTCACGGGTTGCGCCAAGATAATCTCGATTATTGGTATACCTATTATCCAGTAAAAAGATTGATATACAAATCTTTTTAGTGACAAAGAATAGTAAATATATCCACTAAAAAGTTTAAAATAAAAAACTTTTTAACAAAATAAAAACCGTCTTCAAAAAACTAAAAAGCAAAAAATAATCTAATCTTGAAATCTACCTTGTCTAACCACATCAAATATTTAACTAATCTGAAGTCGGTGCCAAATAAACAACCGACGAAGAATAACAAAAGTATACTCAGTAACGAGATGCGCGGACCAATTTGTAGGTATAGTCTTTGGCGCAGACCGGCAATACTCGACTCAGTTGTTAGTTTGGCACCGACTTCAGATTAGTTAAATATTTGATGTGGTTAGACAAGGTAGATTTCAAGATTAGATTATTTTTTGCTTTTTAGTTTTTTGAAGACGGTTTTTATTTTGTTAAAAAGTTTTTTTAATGTTCAGAAATAACTAACTGTAAGTACTATGACCAGGTGGGGCCGATACGAAAAAGTTCCACCACATGGGAGCCCAGAAGAAGCGACGCTCTTTGTCAGATAAAGACGCGCGCTTTTTCGAAACTTTATTGCGTATGTCCATACAGATTGTCTGGCTGGCTCTTGGACGCAAATGCTTTAACCAAATCGGTAGGTACCTACCTAAATCGACAGGATTTTTCAGGCCAGGTTTACTAAACCCTGAACCTGCGCTTATTCCCTTATGTGAAATCAGAATTTGGATAGGCTTGTCAATTTGAAAACCTATGGAACGAAAGTCATGCATCGAATGTTTCCAGAATTGGAGATCCACCGTATTTTTAAATCGGATATATTCAATTCGGCGGAACATAACCTGAAAACTGGATACGTGGGAAAGATGGAGAAAGAGGAATATTCGGTTATGTTCGGGCATTGTGTAAAACATGCGAAGAAGCTGAACACTCGTTCGCCGCTCATGAACGAAGTTTTCTGCCACAGAGATATCGACTACCGTCTCATGAGCCTCGGAGTCATGAAGATGCCACAGTAAGACGTTATTTTGAAGTACCCTCTTATCATGTTCTGGTACAGATAAGGTCCTTCAAAATGTCCGTTTGGAAATGTCTATTATACTCATTATCACACACAAGAAGGACGTGTGGTAGATACCTGGACATCAATGTATAACAGTTCATTACTCTCTGAATTGATAAGAAATTAATATCAGTGTCTGCGCAGAAACTGGCCGAAAATTATTATGTATTTTCAGGGACACAACTCGATTGCGCTATATGCTGTACGCGGTGGCTGGCCCTGAATTTATATTAAAGGACAATAACGTGTCTTTAGGCATCATAGGGCTGCCGCGATCTATTTGCGACACAATGCTGAGACCATTACCGACCGGCGGCGGCACTGAAGGGAAATCCAAAGGATCTGTGTTAGTACTTACATCATACATGGTGTTAGAATACGCTGTAGCGACCTCTTAAACTCGCCACAAGCTACACGATGGCGCTGTAGACGATATTCAGAACAATTGACAGTTCTCCATACAATCCTGAAACGCGCTATGAGAGTTTTCGGAGCACGCAACATATATACAAGATCCCGACAATAACCGTCGGGACATAGCGGCCGACCCGCCAGGCATACCACCCGCCTGGCTGGAAGATCTTCCCTTTTCCGCTAAAACGTATATATCTATCTACTCCGTCACTCACTTTCGCTATGCTTTCCATAAAAAAACTGTCTATTCTGAAAGCACTGAATGCTAGAAATAATATTCTTTCATTTAGGTTTTATAGGCCAATCCAAGTTCAAACAAGATCTCATGTAAGCACTCCTTAGTAATGTAAGAAGAATATTGGACTGGCACCGACTAACACTAAATTATTATTTCTAGCTTTTCACGGTTCCAAGGTTTTTTAAGTTGAAACAATAAATTCACGTACCTAATACCAACTTGCATACTACCTAGAGTTGTTCAATGCCTCATCTAAGCAATGGTATCAAGCCATACCAAATAAGTAATCAGCTTTGATTTACCTATAGATGTTATTTATTTATGTGTTTTCATGGTAGATTATTTTCAGATCAACTGCAAGTTACAGTTCCAAAGCTAGCACCTCGTCGAGGAAGAGCCAAATGGTCGCCAACAAGTTATTTCCCGATGTTGTATTACCGAAAAAAACAGCCAGAGCGTATGTATCAAACTATATATTCATGGCATTCATCATATAGTAAACTGTGAAATCAATCAAATCTGGGCAGCCCACCACAAACAAAAATAAAATAAATACGATAAAAAGGAAAATAAAAAAATGGAAGTGTCAAATGGATAACATAATCAAGGCTACGTAAAATAACTATTACCATAGATTTCCCTGATAGGCTAGTCATTTATATTAGGTCCAAGGGGCAAACTCCCCATCGGCACGCCGTACTTACGCACCACCAGTTAATGGAGACAGTTCCATAACGGCCAATAAATGAATAAGACGGATTTTTTAAACCTAGATTCCACTTGCCGCCATCGTTCCCCTCCGAACCTGAAGATATATTGCCAGTGAGCGAGGTCCAACACCGGCGTTGGCAGAACAGGCTGAAGAAACTTCTGAACATCGCGCATTAGAGCATCTCGTAAAGATCAATGAAGAGTATCTTGACGGCTGGCGAATGGCACTGAATTCCCTCAATGAAGTCGCCATTATAAGAAAACACAGGTAGTACTTCCCGTATTAATTTCTCTCTCTCTTCTCGACTCTTTTCATATAGTTGTCTCTTGTTTTTGCTATTGTCTTTGGTCCAGAGCTCGACCCCCCAAAATGAATTCCTGCCTACTGCCCTCGTGAATTTACTTTATCTATAGTTTTAATTTATTTCATTTTTATTTTTTTATTAAGTGATTTAATTTCTGTTATAATGATGTTGTTTAGATGGTGTTTCTTTAATTTTATTTTTCCTAAAGTTTACTTACTTTCAGTCATTCATCATCATCATTCATATAGTATGTAGGTATGTCAATAAATTTGATTAGATTTAATACAATATACGTTTTATTTTGATTACCTACTAAAATTAACGTATCCGTTCTGTAGCTAATATGTAACAGACAGACCGACGAAAGCGTCAAATCGTTCGAAATAACTCATGACAAAAATAGCCATGTTTCCGATCAGCTAGAATACAAACAGTACATGAGAAATGACGTCACCGCCATTGAACAGCGCGTATGCGACGCATAAAGAAGCTTGACTGCGTATTCTCCCCACTAATTTTTCTCTTACTAAACTTCAATAGCAAATAATCCTAAAAATTAAGTACCTAAGTAATTAGTATTGGGCATCATATAAGAAATACAGTAGGTACCTAGATTAATAATATCTAAATACCTCCTATGCCTTAATTGTGTAACCAATACTACCTAACACTTAATTTAATCCGTCAATCTCAGTATTCGTCCCTATTCTCACTCTCTCTCTCTCTATCAAGGTAACATCTCAGTAGGATAATAAAACGCTGATTCACAGTCGGAATGAACTGTTTCCGCCCCATTTCGCTTTTATTTTGAAACTTCCAACTCAACGAGTCGAGCGATTGAACCTATTACGAATAACTTTACCCACCTGCTCATGTGTGAACGAGAAAAATATTCGGACGCTGCCTGAATGAATACTTATTCAATTATGAATGTTCGAAACTATCGTTTATTATGATTCATGTTCGTACCCACTCATCAAACGCACATACAATGGGTAGGGATGTTGCAAGTTTGATCCCTTTGCTCGGGCGTTAGTTGAAGTTTTTCATTCCGCTACTAAATCTACCTACTTGTCTAGTCAATCTCATAATTTATCGCTTGATAAACCCATGCCTAATAGACTCCTACGATCATAGCTGCACTTTGAACAGCGATTTATGTTTAAGATATTCAATATTTTCTATAAAATCTGTAAAGCTGCAGTTTAAAGGTTATTCACATCTAAAAAGCATTCTCCACCTGAATTCATTATTTCAATTCATTTACATAAGCAATACATTGGCATTTCTTCCAAGGAATGTCCTGTAAAGTCATTGTAAATAGATTGTAGATAATAGATAGATTGTATTGTCTATGAATATTAAAGTCTAAGTTCTACACATCAAGAAATCAGGATTTTTCACAGGGTTGTCAGGTTCAAATCACAGCGTCTCATTTCTGCTTGCAGTCTCCAGATGATAGGGAATAAAGTTAAACGCTATAAGTAGGGAACTTTTGTGTGGTATTATTATTTTTTATACCTCTTACATAACACGTACTACTCCATTCTTTGCTTACCGCATCCAGCACGTCAAGTGCGAGCTAACTGTATACTTTATAATCTACCGTATTTAGACATTTTGTATGGAGAATTGAAAAGCGCCTCTAGCGGACGGTATTTAAATCTTTCAATTCTACAAACAAAGTGTCTAAATACGGTAGACTATAAAGTATACGGTTAGCTTACAAATAATCTCGCACTTGACGTACTGGTCTTTTCTTCGTTACGTTTACCAGATCGCCTGTCCATCTCGCTGGTGCTCCCTGCTCCACCCTACTTCAAGATTCAAGTAAAAAGATTCCAATCGAAGAGATTTGCATTTGCTCTCTTATAAGCTGAGCTTGTTAGTACGTAGCAACCCTGGTTCTTAGGTTGCGCGTACTCATGAATATTCATACCGCGATCGACGCGCGCCTTCACGTTACCCCGTGTAAACAGACGTACGTGTCCTTTCCACTCTGTCTTGTATTAGGTAAATACCCCGTGTTATTCTTTTACATATAAACAGTTAGGTACTATATACACTGTTGGCTATCACCGCTAATAATAATTACTTTTCCAATCAGCAGTTGACTTCAGCAGGTGGTTAACATAACATAAAAATTCTCAAAAAGGGTCCCTACGCGTTGGACTCATGACCCCGCGAAAGCCTTCCTAAGATCCGGGTATAGCCCGTGTGGTGAGAGACATTATTTTTCCAATATTCAAAGTGCAGACACGAGCAAGTAACAGTCTTATTATATACAAGTACGGCTGTTTTATCTTAGTCGGCGCATTGGTAATATCCCCCTAAATACTGAGAGTAATCCATTTAATTAAAACTATGAAATTGTGTTTTTTAATATTTGTATATTACTTTAGGTACATCTTTTATATGGAATGCATCGACTATAAATTAAAATCAATCTTAAAAATCTTTAAGCTATAAACAAAGTATATTAAAAATGTATTCTTCTGTCGCAAAATTAAATATAAGTTTTGTTGGCAATTATTAATTAGGAAGTACTAACTATTACTGCATGCACGTACAGGGTTGATAAATATCTTTGTTTTTTTTTATCTTATTTTTAACCCTAAATTGTTTTTCGTTTGTTATGTTACCATTACAAATACAATTACGAAAAAATTCGGATTGGTTTATGATTGAAATAAATCAATTGATTTTGTATGACTAAATCAAGTTTGATTTAAGAAATAAATGATTTCCTTTATAAACCACTTGATTTAAATCATGATTCAGATCAATCACACCTGCACTTAGTTTTCTTGTACTGTTCTGTTAAATCGACTGTACACAACGTAGGCACTAAACTAACATTGAAAGTTAAGAAATAATAGTAGTAACTTATCCAAAAATAAAACACTCCTACAGCACTATACACTGATGTTATCATGAGAGGTAGGAAAGGCAGTGTCTTATCCAGCCCCCATGCGACATGCAACACATTTTCATATAGACATATTAATAAAATCCCGTATATATACAGAGATTCCGTACGCCATAATAATGGCAACCGTAGAAAGCCACGATTTATAATTTTCTTAGGTTTAACTGGAGCTTCGTACAGTGATGGAATACTCACAAATGCAATTGCCACGTGTGTCAGCAATAGAAATAGTTTAATGCAGAATAAATCCTTTGGATATAGCAATGGGAATAATGAGTAATTCCCAATAGTTGTTAATATTAGGAATAGTCTTCCGTCGATGTCTCCTAATACGGACAGGAAACTGGAACAAACAATAGTGACTGTTATTTTTGTTATATATGTACAAAAACAATTATAGCTAAGTTGGTTGAAGCCTTGGAAACAAGGGTCACTGGTTCAAATTCTGGCTCGCAACCTCTGTCATAACCGGACTTTATGTGCTAATAACATTTTTAACTCTAATTAGGTTAATATGATACAAGGTGATTAAAAAACATCGTGAGGAAACTGCATATTTCATAGAACCTAACCAGTTCAAGTAAAGTTAAGTTATACTGCTATTAAATAGGCCCACCCGTTCTTGAGTTCAAAATGGTGTAACTAACACGACTTTGTTTTATATACATAAAATGACAATTAATGTTAGCGTACGTTACGGGATTTCACTGGTACCGGATAGGACGAGACAATTTTCAGACATCGTTACATATAAAATTATACAAACACAATATATGCGGTCCGTTACTATAAAATTAAAAACTATCGGTACCATCCCGTGCGAGAAAAATCCCGTTACGTACCTATGCAACGACCTTTATGTGCCTACCTTAACGGTATTAATATCATTAATATGGCCTTCTCGTGGACATGCCAACCAAACATAAATGAACACGACGCGCACACGACGATACACCTGTGAAAACAGTGGAGAATATAACGAAACACACGAACTAACAAACATTTAAGACGATGGAACTCAACATAATGATAAGGATAATAATAGTCCCAAATGTTAATGCAATCGAGGGGTAGCTTATAACAAATCTAAATTACTCTACACGACACGGGAATCGAGCCCAGGATTATCATTGTCCTATGTTACTTTCTGTACCGAGGGTCTCGGCCACAAATCCCATCACAGGACAACTTTGTGTGATGAGCACGATTTTTTGTACCTGAGCTATGAATTTTTAATGTTTGTTTTTGTATCAAGTCTTATACTAATCTATTGGTCCTCGCGATTAGCGCATTTATTCAGACAGACAGACGTACATCGGGGACTTCCTGCTATGATATTTAGTGATCAATAAACTTTTATTTATATTTTTAAAAAAGTCTAATTCTAAAAAAGCAATTATGAATACCTAGTCAGAAGCTACCACCTGTTCGGACTGTTGGTTCCACTGTGAAGAGGTGGCAAGAAACTCAGAAGTTGCTCTTTAGAAAACTATTCCAAGTTTCAAGTAGACAGCATTAGTATTTGCTGAGATAATCAGGTGTGACAGACAGAAAGATGGACATAGTTGCACCATAAAGGTATCGTTTTTACCATTTTGGTACGGAATCCTTATAAGAGGTTGTTATTGGTAGGTACAGTAAAGATGTTACCTCACAAGACTCAGGGGCCTGTATCTTCTATCAGCACATAGAGACCACAGCTTGATAAGAGCGGGGATCATGGACACCAATGTCAGTATAAATGTGATTTTTGGCGTTATAGACGGGAGTATAGCGTGATCGTACTCCTGCACGAGCCCTCCCGTCATTGACGCTTCGGTTTTCATAATTGGTATACCAGCTTTAAGGTCTACAATCAAACAACACAGGATTTAAAAAAATAAATACCTAAATTACACATACAGAGTTGCCACAATATTTAATATTTGTGTGCAAGTTTTGTGACTGTGTGTTGCTATTGTCATAGTATGTATTTATTTATAGAAACATAGATGTGTGATGTATGCGTTTACCTCCCTCGACAATCAGCAGGATGATTTCAGTACCCAGAGAAACTAGAGCATAACATCCCAGTGCTAATTTCTTTGACACCAACACGACTCAAGTAGCGTTAACCTTTAAGTCAAGGGTATAAGAGCTACAACGACGTCAACAGGCCCCCCTCGGCTCGGCCGACGGGATGCTGCAATATCGTTATACCGCTTATGCTTTTGACATACAAGTTTTAAAAAAACTTCTATCCAACTAAGACGTTTACGCGTTATTTGAATGTAGGGTGTAGGGTAACCCCATGTATGCGTATTAAGTAGGAAATTAATCAGTAGGTTATTAACTCCACGTAGCAGTACTTGGCAAATCACTAAAAAGAGAATATATATAGCTAGCATATCCCGCGGCTCCACCCGCGCAGCCGCCGATTTTGTTCTCCTGTTCGATCCCCGACGAACGGTCAAAGCGTGAAGGTACCACCCTATTATGTATGTCGGCTATCCAATAGTAAAAACCCCATCACACTCGAACACTAGTTTTTCAGTATTGCTTGAACAGAAATAAAGCATTCTAAAAATACTTTTTAATACCTTCAATGTACTAACACAACCAGGTATGTAATGTATACTTACAAACATGTTGTAGTATTTTATCGCCGAACGTGTAGAGTGCCCAAAAGTTTGGCGCCCAGTATGCGTGACAAAGTCCTCTTTTAAACGGGAACAATCGCGTTATTATCTGAAATCCATAATTAATTATACTATAGATAACGCACAGAGTATTTGAAGCTAAGTCCAATAGCTAGGTGAGACAGAACGATAGATATCCTCGAAAATAGCAGATCTTGACAACACACTATTCTTACTTCTTTATGAAATTGTATGTAATTAAATAAATTAAATTTTCAGGCAGCAACAGCTAGATGACATAAAATCAACCCAATGTGAGACTTTTTAGAGTTCAATTGAATTACATGCAAGTTTATAAAGGTGTAATTTTGACATTATATCATGGGGCAAAATGCAGGGCAAGGCAATGCTAACTGTAATTATTGTACAGTTACACGAATTACCTGTGGTATGTGTTCAATGAATGGTCCAAATGAGAGCCCAAACACAGCAACAACAGTAAGACCCAGCTTAATCAGATTTATTATGGAGAATGAGTACCATGGTGTATGGACCCCATCAACAGAAGATATCGTAAAGCAGTGTGCTCTCACTAAATATACAATATATGCCGGCGCAATATACAGATATATATGCTTCAAATTCAACAGTACGGCAAACCAAAATGCTGACTGTATGAAGTTAATCTGTGGACAGAAAGAATATATTAAACATTCTGATTGCTATGACTGAAAGTACCAAATATACACTTTAAGATAAATTAGAATAAGATTATTGTGGTATGGTAAAAAACTGTCCAAGCTAAAGTCAAAAAAATACTTATTTGTTTAACTTGCAGTCCAAAATTGACATATTTTATGTGCTATCATGTCCCCATCTCATTACATTTAGAAATTAGAAGCCTATGACAGACTGATAGACAATATTGCAAAACAATTGGGCTTAGTTAGCACCCTTTGCGAAGGGAAACCCTAAAGAACACAATCAGTGGGGTTCTTTTTATTGTTGTTTTCATAGGTTCTACAGACAATATTGTTGTATATGAGAAGTAATGTCCCTCCAAACATAAAAATAAACAATATATATTCAATATAAGTAGGTAAAATACAACTTACTCTTATCATGTGTGAAATAGAATACAGAAGAATCCCATAAAGAAAGCCGTTGTATTGAAAATGTATATGATCTACCATCAACACTCCTGGACAGGAGACCAGCAATATAAATACGAGAAATTTTCCATTACCTATAAGATTTGAACAGCTAAAAACATACACATTTTGGTAGATAATTTAGCATACATGATACAGCATGGGCAAAGGTTAAATGAGAAAAGAAAAATAAAGCAGTTATAAATTTGTTGACTATTCATAAGCAGTTATCATAGAGATAGATATGTAATAATTATGTGCATGGTGTAGGTAATTCTAGTAAACATATTCTATCTAAGATATGTAACATAAACTCAAACCTATCATCAGGTTGAACTTGTTAGATAAAACAAAAACGTTTGAAACCCACCTTTTTGCACCAGCTATGAAAACAAAGTCCAGAAAAATCACAGACAATCTTTGAAACAGTATTGTCATTTCCGATTTATAATTTAAGTTGGTTAAGTACAGCATTTGTGGATCAAACAGTTTTGCTATAAATGAGAGCACAAACTCCAGCCATGCAAATAATGGAGGATAGTCAAGTGTCCATTCCGATGTTTCCTCATAATACCACTTGTCTAGGGTAAGATTGTGTGTGATGGCCAGCCAGTTTCTGTGTACTTCGAAATCTGTTGAATGGCTGAAATAAATGAACTTTGATATTATAGAAAAATAGAAGGTTTCATGCAGTTTCATTTTCATGTTTTTCTACTAAACAGTAAGGCACAATATTGAGTACAAGCAATACTGGACCCAAGGGCTGGGCAATTCCTCGCTCAGCGAGTAGCTTTGGCTATTCAGCGAGGAAATGCGGCCAGCATCTTGGGCACACTAGCGCATGGGCCAAATTTTTTACACTTTTTGTAAATATTAAGTAGCTTTTCTATATAAGTATGATCCTACATACTTTATTTTGTAATTTGTAAGACCTAGTAGGTACCAAATATCCTTTGAGCATCATAGATTTTTTATAAACATATTTGTAGTACTTTGAAAATACGACGTGGAAATTACGGCAGTATAGGACCTGGTGCGACAGAGCCAAAATAAGATGTCATTAAGTAAAAAGGTAGGTAGGTACATTTGCACATTATTACAAAAAAAACATTGTATTTTTACTTACTATAATGGTATGAAAAATAACTTAATAGTCGTCACTATCGCTGTTATTTGAGGAATCATGGTAATCAATTAATATACTGATACGTATGTCCAAGACGGTTCTGTAAGTTTATTCTGTGGTTTTCAGGCAGGTCTGACTGAGAAGTGGTCTGGCGATTCACTCAGCATAATTTATGTATCTTTATCGCAAGAAAAACATAATATAATCTCTGTTCTATCTTGATTTCTAAACCCTTCCCTTTGCCCGGTCTGTGCTTCTTTTCTTTTCTTTTTTTTGAAATCAAATGCAATAAAATTTGCTGATTGTAAGCTTTTTTTTTACTTCGTGAAAATAGGAAATACAAGAATTCGTCCAGTCTTCTTCTTCTTCTTAGTTATTGGCGTTTGCAGCTAATTGCCACAATTCTAATCGGACCGGCAATAGGAAATACAAAATAATTGACACTTGACAGATGCAAATGTCAAGTATGAAAATAATGCTACCAACTCCTGTCATGTCACATCTTGGAAAAAGACCATTAGGAAAAAAAAAATGTGTATTTATATTGTGGTAATTAGTAAAATACCCACTAAGTAGTGTGTGAGGCCATATTCATTTTATTTCTTCGCATTTCATTTCGTAAAGAAAAAAGAACTTATTTGCATAGTGCTGTCAAAATAGGAAACAAAGAAGGAATTAGAGGGAGCGTTAAATGTTTAACTAACACAGAAGGTTGCATTCCTTACGTTGCGTTGTAAATACGATAGTGCTGCAGTCGAATGCAAGTATTTTCAGCCCTGGAAGATGTGGCTCAAGCGCGTCTAACAAGTACTTATCACACTTACGCGAGAGGGGCAAGGATTTCCCCGTAAAAATGGATATTCCCCTAATTTGAGTAGGTGTACTTTTTGGTGTTTCTCCACTAAGAACACATATAGGAACATCATGGCGTGTAAGGGATTCAGTATCTTCGATAATAAAACACACAAAAAATATATATAATCTAATTAAAAATCTGATTGATTGTTGTAAATATTTTCTTAGGAGAGTTTATAACTAATTCAGAAATGAATTAAATCGATTGGCCCTGTTCAAATTTAAACAAATTGATTACACGAAAGGAGAAAAAAAACTTTATAGCATGTGTGAACTATAGTGTTAGTAACTATATAAATTCGACTGGTAGTCTATAAAAATCAAGAAAATTTTTGATACAAATCTGTACTTAGGTCCATTTTTCTTTAAAATTCAGTCACAACTCAACAAAATTCTTACCACCCATGCTAACTCCCTTGCAGATAGACTAAGTCCCGAAATTATTCTGCCCAATAATCTTTAGTAACAATAAAAGACTAGAAAATTAATATCAATCATCATTGCACAAATTAAATAATTCACTAAAAACATGACTTAGCCCAAGCTCATTCATATATTTTGATAGTTCACTCATGTTGGCATGTTTGCTATTTGTTGGATTTTTTAATGAAAGTTCTTCAAAGTTTGAAAATTTTCTATTGTTTTTCTGTTCAGCTGGTTCAAATGTTTCAGTTTTTCTGATCATAATTTTCTTCCAATTCATTGCTTTGATATCTTTCCACCACACATTACAATCATGTTTAAAGCCCTCTATGCAAATTATTCCAGGCTTCCCAGGTAAACAGAATCCTGTCAAATTTAAATCTTTAGCCCTTTTTAAAATTTCAATTCTTTTCTTTTTATTGTAAATATGATGCGAATAAATCCAGAGGCGAATAAGATTATCATCACCTTCACAAACTTCATCCACTTCATCTGTACATTTCTGGTCCTGTTCGTTTTCTATAGCCAGTTTTAAACTTTCCGTATTTTCCTGGAGCCATGAGATTGCTGTGTATAAACACACTTCTTCAATAGAATTTTCTTTTAAATATATGTACAATTCTGAATTCAATCTTGATTCATAATGTCGATTTAGCTGATTACATCTCACATATATATCTGGTTCTGTTTGTGGATAAGTGGTTGGCAAATTAATAAACAGTTCCAGTTTAAAAGCATTGATATTTAAAGTTAATTTAAAATCCAAATGGTTAGGAATGTTTTCAGTTTTTGCTTCTAAAAATTTATTAATTTCATCTAGGATGCATTTATCAGTTAATACAATTTCCCCTTGGTTAGGATACATTGATTTCAACAATTCATATTCATTCACCTGTTGTGATAAACAGTTAATAATTGTTTCTCTTACAGTATCTTGTATCTGTAAAGTCATTTTGATACTGTACTAGACTAGATCTATACGCGTTGACAACAGCACGTAAATATAGGTATCGCAACGTACACAACAAATACTGATATCTCTATGTAATGTTTAATATTTATATGATAATTATTATTACAGTAATGTTTGTATTCACGAAAGTACACTAGGTACCGAGTAGATATCTTGTGTGTGTTAATAAATTATTAAAGCTACCCACAGAATGGTCTTGGTACTTCTTCTTTCTTTACAGTGTACTTTCTTTACGAAGTGGATAGTATACTCATAGATAATACATATAAACTGGTATACTATTCTTATCTATGCTGGTGGATGTTTCCAATTCCAATTCCAATTGATATTTATGGCTCCATCGTTTACCGATGATTTTGCCAAAGACAAGTAGATGAATGAAAAAAAAATATAAAATTGATTATACAGTAAGTGAATGACAATTAACCGGTACTTCGATAGCTGGTTTCATTTGGGCATACTGTAAGAGAACAAAAACAACATGTTAGTGATATAAATAACACATAACTGGTGGATGTTTGTAGGATTTTATTTGTTGTAACGCTGTGCGTGCGAGTGCAGTGTGACATGTGTCGACAGTCATGACCATAGGTATGGTATTATGCCAGTGTAAAGTAATAGATATTCTTGTGAGATATTCAAATATTTTTATATCTAAGTGAAACATAAAATCATGACAAAATCGGAAAGGTTTTCACATATAACACATAGCCATACTCTGTCGACGTCACAAAACCCACGATAGATCGAGTTCATATTTTTCTAACCCTTGTGGAACCCCTTCGCACGCTTACTAATAGACTGACCAATTAGGGTTTAAGCCCAAAGTGAGATAAGCACACAGATAGATTTATTCCAACGTTATCTATCTACCAATCTCAGAATTTTTACGATATCTTATTCCTAGACTGAGTTACGAATATGTTGTCTTTTTTACTTATACAAATTTTGACAAAACTTTTAACATGAAAGTGACATAAATCATAATGCGTCTGAGATTGCGACAGTCAACTCGCGGTGCTTTTATATTATAGTGACCCATTCATGTTTCTGAAGTTAAAAATCAATACTACATAAAAATAATATGTTATTATTTTATCAAGTATAGACTTATAACATAAAAGAGAAAGGGTTTTAGTGAAATGTTTAATAAAATACAGACATATAACAAAAAGTGTCATCACTAGTACAGAAATATATCATTGTTTTTATTCATAAACAGACGTATCTCAGGGACAACATTTTAAAAGCTATAAATAATAATAAAATTTCTTCAAAATTACATTTTAGTATCAATAATTACTTAATCAAGTATTCTTACAATACATCATTTATTATTATTACGCTATTTTCATTGAGATATAAGTAATAATGTCAGACAAGTTGTAAATGACAAAACGTTTTTGCGATTTCCCAACAAACAGCTTTTTTGAGTTAGGTCAGTCTATTAGTAAGCGTGCGCCTTCATAAGGCAAAGTTACTATATTACGCCTGTCGTTCGAATCCCGATGAATGGGGTACCCCTTGAACAACTCCTCCGGGCCGACCAAATGAGATGTAAATATGCGTAGCATCGCTAGTTCATCTGTGCCTAAACTAATTTATAATACTTGACTGAAGTTGACAGTAGTGTCTTCACTCACACTGGCAAAATACCTACGAATCTTATGATGTTGACGCCATAAGTTTTAAAGAAGATTGATTGATTGTTTGTATCATAGGTTTGTATGGCTCAGGCGGTTTGGATTTGTTGTGGTTTTTTGTTCTTTTACCGAAAAGAATACGAGACGATAGGTTCTACTATATCACCCACTGAAGAAAGAAGAAAATCTGATGTATTGTGTATAAATTATTAGGTTATATACGTTCAAATTGCATAGGTTCTTGAAGTAAATAATATGTACCACTGTGGAATGCGCCAGGTCGGGGAGAGGCATGTAGCTTACAAAGTGGATCTTATGGTTTGGAGTAACAGACTCGATTTGTTAGCATTGAGCAATTTCAAAGGTAGGTTTTAAAGGATTTTAGTTATATATGAACTGAATGAAAGAACGCAAACAATTTATTGATCGCTATTTGAGTAAATATACGATTTATTTATTTGTTATGTAAGAAGGTACTCATATTCAATAAATATGTATTTTAGGAGAAGTCCAAATACATAGACTGCATTGGCAAAAAGTGTGGAATTTACCGCCACCTAAAGAAAATGTTACAGTACAAGCAATGGCATGGAGGCCTGATGGGAAGGTACATAGCAAATATAATTATAATGAAAATAATTAATTATTGAAGTCCTGTAAACATCTCTATAGGTACAATGAAATTGCTGCACTGAAAATTGCATTATTTTAATCAGTGTAATTATTTTTTTTTAATTCCCAGGTCCTGGCAATCGGATATAGTTCAGGCCTGTTATACATAGTTGATATTGAAGATAAAGATGTCCTTGGGAAATACGATTTTGAGCATGAGCACTCTGAAGAGTTTGATAATTCCAAAGAGTTAGGTGTCACTTGCATCACATGGGCAGTCAGAGCTGATACTCTGGAAAGTGCTACGGAACCGAACATCTATGTATGTAAATTATGTATATATCTAACCTTTGATCTAAATATCTCTTCATCCTTCATGGCCGTTTAAGTGTTAATATGGCTACATAACAAATTCAAAGGTACCTACTACTCATTATAATGCAACAGTACAGCAATACTAAATCATTGATTTCAGGAAAATGCTTCATTATTTTTACAAAAATTGCCTGTGAGTGGTGAATACAAGAATCAGGGATCTGATGAAAACATAAAAGATTTTAAAGAAGCACAAGTACCAACACAACTCAATATTCTAATTGTTGGGTATGGAGCAGGTTACATTTATATGAATATTTTTGGGAGATATCCTTATGGAACTATAAATTTAGCTCAAGTAGCCAAAGATGATTTAGGGGAGTACAAAGTGCTTGATATTAATTTGTCAGATGACTTCAGTCTGATGCAAGTGCTCTATATTGATAGACTTACAAATAATCTTTTTGTGTCAGTGTTAAACACAAGTGTTTTGTCAGCTTATGCTGAAGAAATGTTTACTGTGGCTAAAAAGCATGGTGAAATTGTAAGACTGCTTTCCTACCTTGATCAAACAATGATTTCAATAACGGAAGCATGGGAGCACATATTACTGGAAATGGATGCAAAGATGGCGAATTATGCTGCAGCAGTACCTGAGGGTGGTGTTTCTGCAGATTTATTGGAATTACTCATGCTAGGTGTGTGTCTATTTGCCTAGTATCCTATTGTCAGATGTTGGTACTCTTTAATTTGTTAAATTTATAGCAGAACATAATAATGATGTTAATTATTTTCTAGGGACACCATCAGATGAGTTGGAGGTACATTTACTGCATAAATTGACAGTTAATGACTTGAAAAAATTTGGAAGCTCCATTGAATTGAGTTATTCAACAATACAAAAACTAGTATTGAAGCAGTTGAATATTGTCGGGCAAAGTCTAATTTACTACCTTTCTGAACTGAGAGGACTTACAAGGATACCAGATCGATATAAGGTAGGTAATATGAACGTAAAAAAGTTTCATTATCATAGTCCTATACCTATATATTTTGATAGTAATGATATATTTTTTACAGATTCTAGGAATTGATGAAATTACTGTCACTGCTGGTATAAGAGCTTGCTGTGGGTTTCTAAACAAGTGTCTGGAATTACAACAAGTGATAGACACATCAATGCGCAATTACAAGGCGTTCTTCAGGTGGCTTTTTGTCGTTATTGTTAGATTACTTGGAGAACAGACACCCAGTGAAATAGTTAAAATTACTCAACAAGAACTTGCCCACATAGCAGAATTTTTATATAACTTTGATAATGTTCAAATAGAGAGCAACGATGGCTCACCAGAAAAACCAGTTAAATTTAACTTGGAAAGATTAGGTCAATATTTAGTAAATCAAGAATTGACCATTTTGCCGGATGATGAAGATAATCCATGGCATAAATTTCTCAAAGATAATGCCTGCTTACTAAAGGATAATGACACAATTCATTGCATGACAGAATTTAAAAGGTTTTCACTTGTACAGCAACATAATTATTTACAAAAGGCATTAGATCAAATTTTTGATGTGTCAAAGAAAGACACAGGGAAGTATTTTTCCACATTGTATAACATAAAATGCTACGAAGATTCATCAAATTCTAAGCTTATCGAGAATTTGAGAATCTGTCAAACCTATGATGCATCTGAAAATAGATTTATGCTGGCATTTATGGATGCATCAAATGGGAGAGAGGGAATATATTTTATGTCAGTGAATATTAAAGATAAGACTTGCACAGTTAATGCAATGAAGTACTACTTTGCACCATGTCTGGTAGTAGATATTAATCAAGCACAGGGTTGTGAAAACATTGCTGTTCTAGATTTACAATTTTATTCCTCTGAATATTTATCTGTGCTTACACAGCATCCATACACTGATGAAAATTCAATTTTCATTCAGATCCCATTAAAAATGGCACTAGAGAATTCCAGTGAATTCAACATAAAATCGAAATCATACATATTTAGTGACAAAATAGTAAAAAAAAATATTTCACCACTATTAGAACCAGGTGTATATAAGGTTTTAGATAAAATGGATGGTTTCCGTATAGCTGTTTCGGGTGGTCGTAAAGTTGCTGTTGTTTTGTCGAAAAGCCATAGAAAAGTTAGAGTATTTGAAATGGAAGTGGATGGGGATGACGAAGAAGACGAAACATTGGACACTACGCCACAATCCCTTAGCACCATTGATCAGGGTACTCCTGATAAGCATAATGTGACTGGTCCTGAAGATATAACTTTTTAAAAAACCATCAATATGAATGTTTCCAATTTATAGCATTGTTATATTACTTTTAGTCATATACAATAAATATGAGGCAAGGTTTTTTGTAAAAACACAATTTATTATTGCAGGCTTAACTCTATCATAAAAAAACAATTAATATTACACTACAATATAAGATTCTTAACTACAGAATGCCTGGCATTCTTGCCTCTATATCCAATACAAATGTGTTATATGAGGTGGAGTAATTAAGGCAATTTTTATCAGTTTATAGTGATAATAGACAATCAAGTGTATAGAATTACTAGTGTGTTACTAACAATATCAATTTTATAGGTGGTAGCCAGCAGGTTGATTTAGAACTTTTCGATGTTAGCACATCAACTCAATTCGAAATTTGCTTGTATTAGATATTTTCAGAGCAATTTCTAATAACAAAAGCGAAGATTCAGTATGACTACGCACAGGAGCAGTTTGATTGGGCAACTGATCGTTTTTACAAAGTAGGTGCATTTCACAATGCAAGTTGAAATTATTCAATGAATTGGTTGATACAAGCCATATTGTAAGGCTGTGAATCCGGAGGCTGGTTACATAGAAAAATGCTTATCATTCTTATGTTCACCCACATTTTATCCATTGCATATTTTAAATGAGACTTGCTGTGGGAGATTTGATTTGGATATTTTCAAACACAGAATTGAAATCTGTGTCCAAGCCCTGATTGTCGATTCCATAAAGAAGATGTTCTGAAGATGGATTCCTGCTAGGTCCTGGCACCGGCTGACCAATAGCTGTGGTTGTGCTATTGTATATTTCATCACCATCTTCTTCCACATCATCCACTGAAAGTGAGACAGTTTATGATAGAATATCTATATATCAAACACGTATATAAAGCAGGTAGATACTGGATTTATCTATTGTTTTTGTTGTAAGCCATTCAAAACTGTAAGTCTTGAATAGCAATTTTTTTTTATAATTGAATGAAAATAGGTACATATTTGTGTATATTTTTGTTTAGTACATGGCATTCCAGGTCTTATAAAGTCTAATATGTCTGATTCAACATGCATACCTGGCACGACTGTCCTTCCCTCATAGTTTCTCCATTCTCTTCTTAATCGATAATAGAGCACACCACAACCAATAATTATCATTATGGACAAGACAATCGCAAAGACCTTCACAGCATCCATTGCCGAGAATGTTGAGCCCGTCACTATCATGTCCACCTGCCCCACGGTTAATCCTGTGCCACTGAGCCTTTTTGACACACAGTGGTAGTATCCAGATTCCTTAGGAGAGACATCCTAAAGAATAATTAAATAATGTAGTTTACCATTATGGTATGCTATGTTAGATGCAAATTGCTACCAACTGTCTGGTGTGGTGTCCTATGGGGGAGACCTATGTTCAGCAGTAGACGTCTTCTGACTGATAATGAAGTATGTATTATAACTTAATGTATGTTTTACATTGTCTATACAAACAACAGATTGTCAGTCAGTAACCCATACATTTTAAAGACACTTTTTTTGTGACATTCCATGACCTTGAAGATTTATTTTACTTACATGAATATGAAGTCTCCCTGATAATACTTCATACTTATATTTTTGTTCATTATATTGATTGCCTGGTCCAATAACTTCAGTTCCATTAAAAAGCCAGAACATGAAGTTATGTATATTATCATTACTCTGGCACTCCAGCACTGCCTGGCTTCCTGCTGGAACTTTTGTCACCATTACACTCTTCACTTCAGTCATATTGTTCAGCGAGCAATGTTCAGACTTAACTTCATAAATAAATGTCCTTTGATGGAATCGTTATTTCACCTACGGTTCAGACAGCCACAGTTGTCGACATACGAAAACATGAAAGTGTGCCAAGTTTAAAATTATCTACAATCCTCCAACGAGTCACATGTTTGTTTCTCTCGGTTGAGTTGACGAACATCCAAAATAGCCACAATGTCTTTGGGGATGTCTCGCTCCATGTAAATTACATTTTAGTACCTACTGCTACCACTTGAGTGTTTTATTAAGTGCATGAATACTTCTACACATAACACTGGAAGCAACATCCAAATTGGTGTCATCACCACATAAATTGGCAAGCTCACTTTGGTGGCATATTCCAGTTTGATGCATATGATGATCTGCGCTGCCATTTTCAACCCTATGGCAGCTATGTACCATACATTTTTATTAATAGTCCCTCTAAATCTTTCTATACCATTTCTGCAATGGGACACCATATGGAATAGCACGTATATCAGTAGAATACTGTCGTATACCCACATAGGAATGAAAACAATGAACCAATTCCAGTTTGTTCTTGATTCTAATCGGAGGCATAGAAGTATTAAAAATACTAAAAATATGAACCAAGTAAAAAGAGCTCTGTGAAGAATAGCCATTTTGCCAAATTTCAGTACACACTTGACACTGTGTACACCACAATCACGTATATCACGATATTTTCGTTTTTGTAAGCACAGATAAAATAATCACTACAATTTGTAAGGATTGAATTGATTTTAGTTTTTTAGCGTCATTAATGTATAGAAAAATGTAGAGAACTTGTTCTCTTATTGTTCTGTGCTGTAGAATTTTAATCCAATCTAATCGAACGAAACAACATAATTTTAGTATCTATGGGAACAACAATCAGTGTTTACATCATGGAATGAAAAAGTTATTAATTTTGGATTAATTATTACGTTTATTTTAGTTCTATAGTTGCCATACGAACATATATAATTCAGGCCCGGAAAGGTCGTTGAAGGGGGTACCCCATTAATCGGGATTCCCTAAAATTTTACTTATGGAACGACTGACTTAATAACATAACTTTAATTATGATGTTTCCTGGGTTTATAAGCGTTCTAAGTTAAAAGTAAAAAAAATGCAAACTTAATCGATGAAAGACAGATGTGTGTTATATGGGAAACCCTTTCGAAAGAGTTTTATCTAGTTTTTAAAAGAGTTTAAGAGACATACGTAAATGCACCCTTAGGTCTCTGACAGTAAGTCAAGTGACATCCAGATTTTGTTCTGAGAAATTGTTATCATATTGTTGTGTCAACCTAAAAAAATCGGTTTATAGAGGAGAATGTAATGTAATTTTGTTTAGTAATTTAACTTCAACGGCGATCATCGATTCAAGAAAGAGCGCAGTTCTGCTAATTCACTAAAATGGCTTCGCCGTTAGAGCAATTCGTCAACAATGTCAGAACTATGTCGGCGTCAGGTACCTATATAAATAAAACATCACAGTGATCTTCTTACCCACCTTAGTTCAGTCATTTACCACATTTTATTATTACATTACAGGATCGTTTCGTGAACTGTGCGATGTAATAAGCAAATCGGATGAAGTTTTGCAGAGGAACAGTGCACACCTCAGCACTGTGTTGGAGACTCTTGACATACAACAGCATTCTCTGGGAGTACTTGGTGTGCTTGTCGCTAAATTCTCATTGCCCCAGGTATTTATACTAAAACTATTTCTGTATTTTAAATAAATCAGCTTGGTACAAAGTAATTAACTGCCAAAAATTCATTTTGACCCCTGAATTATATTTCACTGTTTCAGGTTGTATGTTATGGAAACAATTACATCTGTTTATATTTCAGAAATAGCCAAGTTGGTAGAATGCTTGCCTCAGTAATGAGGATCGCAGGTTCAAACCCCGGCTCGCACCTCTGGGATTTCTGGATTTCATGTGCTAATCTGATTATCACTTTCTAAACGGTGAAGGAAAACATTGTGAGGAAACCTGCATGTCTGAGAAAACCCTTCTCAAGATGTGTGAAGTTCCCCAACCAGCACTGGGCCAGGGTGGTGGACTATGGCCTAATCCCCCTCGCATTGAGGGGAGGCCCGTGTCCAGCTGTGGGACATTAAAAAGGGCTGATATTATTATTATATTTCAGGGTACAGGAGATGTAGACAGGTCAACCATGTACCAACAGATTCATGATTTTATAACAAACTGTAATGGAGAACAAGTTCGTTTCTCACCTGAATTGTGTAAGTTGTCTTTTATGTAGGTGTGTATCCTGTTATAACGTTCAACAGGACCAACAACACATCATGATCTATAAAGCTCAAGGACATTCACATTATTACAAAGTCCATCCATCAGTATGGCAATTCCAAGCAATTTTTTATAATTTTTAACACTATTGTAAATAGATTGCAACTTCAATGAATTCAGGACTCAATCTCTTGATACTCCTCTTGCAGTTATTAGCAGACTGAGCAAAATTTCATGTTCATTCATAAAAGTACCTTAAATATATATTATATTTTAAAAGTAAATTAATTTTGGCATTAAATTGTGTGAATAATAGTGGTCAGATGTAATAGTTGTTAGTATAATCACAGGATGCTGCAGATGTTTTCAAAAGCAATAAGGGTAGGTGTTTTATTTCCCAGATGCTGAACTCTGCCACCTCCTTACCAATCACCTAGTGGAAGTGAAACAGCCCATCAGAGGCATAGAGATATTAAAAAGAGCCATCAGGAAGATACAGCTGTTTGATTCTCAACTGACATCTATCCATGCTGATTTGTGCCAACTCTGCTTGCTCTCTAAATGCATGAAACCTGCCCTAGAATTTTTGGAGACCGATGTCACCGGAATTGGAGCTGAGGTAAAGACATATAATACATAGGCTGATATTGAAGTCATGAAGCATGCATGGTCTATTCACCATACTGTCATGAGGTTTACAACTGATGTGACTAAACTGTCAAGGAGAACAAGTAGTGGGTACTTTATTTAGAATTATAGTACTTATTTAGTTGAACAACTTGTTCATAATACAATTTTTTTCCTAATGGCCTTTTTCCATTGAGTTAGGGTCCAACAGGATTCTGACAATGTAAAAAAAATGAGAAATAAAGGTGTTTAAAGTTTGTAAATTATATTTGGTGACTTTTTCGGTTGTTGACAATAACATATATATTTTTTTATTCCAGCTTGGTGGCAACAATAACTCCAAACATTTCTTACTCTATTATTATTATGGGGGAATGATTTACACTGCAATGAAGAACTATGATAGGGCTCTCTACTTTTTTGAAGTAGTTGTGACCGTTCCAGCAATGGTGGTGTCTCACATCATGCTAGAGGCTTACAAGAAATATATATTGGTGTCATTTATTCTACATGGAAAGGTATGAAACAGAACTTTTGTAGCAACTAAGAGGGTAAATATTTAAGTATTTGGCTTTTAGAAAATGATTGTATATTTGTTTTAATTATTTAGTAGCCCATCCAAAGCTGGAGTATTGCGTGTTACCTAACTAGTCAGAAAACACACCTTATCTTTTTCAGATACTGCCTATGCCCAAATATACACCGCAAGTAGTATGCCGTTTTCTGAAGCCATTGTCTGTGGCGTATCACGAACTGGCAACATCTCAACACGCAGCCATAAAACATCGAGAGACTTTCGTGAGGGATAAGAATATGGGGCTAGTCAACCAAGTACATAATATTGTATTTTACCTATTCAACAACACTGGCGATGATCACACTTCAAGTGCAAAGTTATAAAAAAAATACCATCCATTTTCTTGACTGCTCTTCTCTGTAGAAACAATGTTTTCGGTGGTAGATTCGGACTACTCATAAGTGCTATTTTCGCCTACACGTTTTTATTGATCGTGCCCATGGTGCGAGACGTGTACAACACATGAATGTATTCTTGAGATGGGACATCGCGATCATCAAAGGGCGCCCAAAATCCCTAACTACTAATTCCAAATGTGCGCAGAAAAAAATCGATGTAACATATACAGGATTTACTTTGTAATTTTTTGCGCCCCCCAAATTGGCCTGCTATGCGGCTGTGATGAAATCGGCTGGTTTCAATTCTACACAACTTCTATCAATAGAATTTCAACTAAATTGGAATTTATATTGTAGTCCACTTTTTTCTTAATAAAATTGTCTCAAATTCACGATGCATCTTTTAGGTTTTAAGCTCAATGTACAAAAAGAATATACAAAGGCTGACAAAGACGTTTTTGACGTTATCTCTGAGCGATGTGGCGTCACGAGTGCAGCTGTCTGGCCCTGCCCAGGCAGAAAGTTACATACTTAATATGGTGAGTTAATTAATGACACCAGCGTCATTGCCCTTATGCTCTATTAACATGACTCATATTTAAAAATAACAAGTCAACTTCACTATCCCCAAGTCAACTATAGAATTGCAATGAAATGGCAATGGCATCACAATTGCAACGTTTCACAGTTTCCCAATACTAAAACTAGCTATAGCCGACTTGTAGCGCAGGCCCTTTGTATGGTTGTAAAGCAGTATTTCACAAATTGATTTATCATCTTGCTCATTTATCCATAAAATAACCATGGGTAATTTTGTATGGACCCCTCCTCCACTCTCCAGCAGTCATGCGATGCGTGTAAATATATCTATTAAAATCTCAAAAAGGTCTAACTGCTGTTTTAACTGCAAATATATGCCAAACATTGGTATGAAAATATTTAAAAGCCTAACGTTCTGGATGAACCCCACATATTTGAAGAATGTGGTCATAGTAAAAAAATATCTAACATACAAGACGTTTCAAATGAGACTTCTTTCAAACCTTTGGAGGGTGGGGATGTGCCTTGCTATTGCCTTATAGTGATTCCACCACGCGTGTTTTATATTGCAGATCGAGGAGGGCGAAATATACGCGATGATAAATCAGAAGGACGGCATGGTGGTGTTCCTAGACAGCCCGGAGAAATACGCGTCGCCCGACACACTGTGTGTACTCGAACAACAAATGGCGGCTTGTACGAAACTTCACCAGTACATTCAAGAAATGGATGAACAAATTCAAGTTAATCCTCAGGTATGGGAATTAATATATTGATAGTTCTGTTGACGGCCAATTCCCCAACCATTGATCACGCACTCCTACTGAAGTGTATCCTCCAGAATATTAAAAGTTTCTATCAATCCACAAAGTAAAAAGCATTTTTCATCAGAAAAGTGCTTTGTAAATGTAGAGAATTCTTTTTCTATTTTGGGGTTATCAGTTTAGCTTACTGGGCCCAGTCTGCTTATACAATGATCTCATTATCGAATCGCTAATGTATCGTAATCGTCACGACGATTATCGGATTTGAGTAAGCAGATTTGCTCTGGTAATGTGTTCAAGGAATTGAGACAGTTGAAAGTTCAGACATTTTCTGTATCTTTTGGTAAGCAAAGGTCGACAACATCCGATCTCACCATCAATCCCCAATCAATGGCCTTTAGATAATATTTTCTATAAGCCATACCCATACAGATAATGTATATTGTCTAATTTTACAGTATGTGAAGAAATCTGTTGGAAGCCATGATGAAGACATACCAGCAACAAGTCAGAACTCAAAAACGACTTATTCTATGTAAATTAGGTATCTAATGCTTTGTTAATAAAACAAATAATAACTAAAACACAATCTTGCAGTTTCACTGCACTGTAACCCTCCCATTTAATTCATACAAAAAACAAATATACTTAACAAAAATAACAGTTCAATAACCATACAAAATATTATACTTATTCACTTATACAGCCTCATGTACTGCTTCAGTGAATGCAGTCATGCTCTCCAAAGGAGTTTGCGGTGTGATTCCATGTCCCAAATTGGCTATGTACCGGTGTTTGCCAAACTTCTGTACCATGTTTGTTGTTAACTTCCGTATTTCCTCCTGAAAATCCAAACATGTACATATTGAAAAAAATATTTTTTTATATTTCCAATGCAAGGCCCTTAGCCAGGAATACACTTGAGGGGGGGGTCGAGCTGTGGACCTTAGTAAGTACATATGTATAAAACGATGGGTTGCCTATACATGGAGGGGGAGAGGGGGTGAATCCGCAAAACTGCCCAGCCTACGCCCTTGATCCAATGCTAAACTGAGGCCTCCCTTCGTTAATTCCATTTATCGCAGTCTGTCTGCCGCGTTGTCCCAGTACGGTGACTTTCGCCCAAAATTAAACTTACAGGTGTTTTATACAAATCCTGTGGATCGAGATTCCCCTGCAGTGTGATGTTGTCACCGACAATTTTTCTGGCTTCTACAGGATCTACTGTCCAGTCTAAGCCTAGCGTTTCATATCCAAATTGAGCTTGGACATCCAAAGAGTGTCCTGCACCTTTGGCAAAGACTGTCTGCAAAAATACAAAGGCAGGAATGTACAAGTATAGCATTTAAAAGACATATTCTTTTTAAAATTATTTATAACAATATAGCCAGTCAAATTGAATCAACATTAAAATGAAATAATAGTTGTTTATCTTGTGTATCTTACCATAGGCACTTGTTGCAATGATTTCTCATCAAGTTTCTTTTGAACTCCACTCCTAATGTCTTTTAGATATGGAGCTGATATATCTATAAACTGTTCCCTTGTCAAATGATCTGCGCTAGACTCAAAAACTTGTAACAGTTGAGCACCACTTTCCACCTACAAAGAAAACATTTGTACAAATAGTAGGTACCCACAATATAAAAAAAAATATATCATTATTTGTTCATGCTGCTTATTTTAGTAGACACAATTCTCATTATATATGTTTTTAAGCAACTCTCAAACATATCTTTAATAAACTTACCTGCATCACTAAATAGTCAATAATAACGTTAGTGAGAAGTCTGAGCAGTTTATGGACATCTTTGGGATATTGCTTCAACCATTCCTTTGTTTTAGACATTGTTTTACTTCCACCACCCTCAATCATGTATCCCATTAATGTGAACTAGAATATAAAAAAATAATATGTGGCTCTTATACAAGTGAAAATGTTTGAATATATTTTTTTAATTATACATTACTGTGTTGAGTCATCGTCTGTGTTCCCTTAAACAAGGTTTACTAGAAAATTGCTGTATGAAAACGACATCAGGGTTGGCTAGTCATTTTAAATAGCAAGGGTTATTGTCTATTTTTCATACAGCTCCTTACCGGTGCACCAGTAAAGCCAATAAGCGGGACTTTTCCTTCAATTTTGTGTCTTGTCAGTGTGATGGCATCACCAACATATGTCAGCCTAGAGACAGCTCCATCCACCTGTAGCTGGTCAATTTCCGATGTATCCTGAAGTGGTTTTGGAAATACTGGACCCTGATAGATTAGAAATTATGTAAACATTAAAATATGTCATGAAATAATGATCAGCTTGAGATTTTTGTACCAACCAACTAATCAACCATTGGATGATTAGATATTATTTTTTTATATTTATGCGAATACTACATATTGTAAAAACCTAATTTTATGGATTTTATCGCATTTACATTATGTTATAATATTTTGTTTTATTTCAATGGATGATTAAATGTTGCCTGCCTTAACAGGGCTCTGACCTAGAGATGGGTCACAAGCCGTCTAACACATGTGGAATGCAGAATGCTTAATATTCTCCTGTGTTTGGACTCTTACTCCACAAATTATAGGTCAGTTGCCATGTCTAAACATATTGTATGATTGTCTCACCAATCCAGGATGCATTTCAACAGTCATCCCAAGAGCTTGCGGTATAACAAGGATATCACAAAATATTATAGAGGCATCCAAATGTGAGTATCTCCTCAAGGGTTGAAGAGTGACTTCGCAAGCTAGTTCCGGTGTCCGGCAGACGGTGAAGAAGTCATGTTTAGCTCGCACAGCTTGGAATTCGGGCAAATACCTGCCGGCTTGTCGCATCACCCACACCGGCACTTTGTCGACCTCTTTACCGAGTGCAGCTCGTAAAAGCCGATCATTTTTCAATTCGGGAAAATTCTGGAAGATATATGTAATTTAAACAACCTATTAAAGACTTTTAAATATTGAATTTAAAATAAATACGTACCTTATTAGTGTATTCCATTATCGAGAACAGTAAGCTCGACGAAGTGAATTGAATGCTTTCAGCTAACCAGAGTGAGGTTATAAGATAAATGCAAGTTATTTGTACTTATATTTATTTAATTCATGTACTTTGTAGGTATTTCACTTTTTCAATTGAATGGATAACTCAGCAATTAAAATTCACATTAAAAATTAAAAGACCGACACTGTCACTGTACAAAGTTGACTAAAATGACACTGACAATTAAACAAATTGACACTTTGCCAGTGTCATATGTAAATTTTTCTTAGTTATTTAAAATATACGATGGTATAGAAAAGTCTGGGACCCGCCATTTTCATTTCATCATGTCACATCCATTATTTTATTTATAATGTGTATTTATTGAATGTTTTATTGCTATTAATTACTTGACATTGGCAAAATACCCGCTAAGTGGTGGGTGAGGCCATTTTCATATCCATTTTAATTCATCGCATTTCATTTCGTAAAAGAAGAAGAAGAAAATATACGATCATACCTCTGATCATAATAATGATGTTGATGAACATGATGATGATAAAATAAATCCCCTACCCTTATCAGTAAGCTGTTGATTTTACTTAGCTGTAGACTACTGAAAATTTACCAGACATCTTGGGAGAACATATAACATTATAAAACGTTTGCCTCGGTAAGGAGAGTAGTATGTTCAAAAAAGTGTTTATGTAAATAAAAAACTAAAAATGTATGCATAAGTAAAAATTTAATGGGAAAATCATTCCTACAACTTTTTAATGATCTGTCCGACCACCCAAGGCGAGAGCTCCACATCGGCATGGCATACTAAGTATGAGGTTAAAACAAGTGTCACTTGTAGAATAAGGCTCCATACTCTGGAGAGATATGGGAAAAGATTCTCCTCCGTATCCGAATTTTGGACAAGTTATAAGCTCTTCTTCGGAGTAGGTAAATCCCACGCAACTTAATGGATTTATTGACGGCCTGATTAGCGCAGTTGGTAGTGACCCTGCTTTCTTTGCAGAGGGTCCGAGTTCGACTTCTTGTAGGGACAAACTTTGTGTGATGAGCACGAATGTTTTACCCAAGTCATGGATGTTTAATATCTATATATAAGTAATATATACTAGGTTCGCCCCCAGTCCATTGTACGGTACCCATAACACATGCGTTGTTTAGTGTGGGACCGTATAGTTGGTGTGTTCGTCTGGCGATATTTATTTAATTAAGGTCGGCGGACTGAGCAGGCTCCTCGAATACCATGATATTATTGAAGATGCTCGCTGAACCTATTCTTCCGCAGTCTTGCAGTATGTGCACGTGTATTCTCATTTTAGTTTTTCTTATTTTTTTATACTACAAAATTAATATCCGTATATAATTACGCTTCTACTGATGTACAAAATCCAAGATAATAATACTTGAATTTAAAATAAACACTATACCTAATGCCCTTGTTCCTAGACATTTTTGAGTAGTGTATTCTTATTAACATCTTATTATTATTAACCAATCGCAAAATATTGATCATGACAAGTAATAGGCACTTAGTAAGTAGACGACTCTACTATGCATTTTAATACTAGAATATTAGGTATGTTCACCGACGCTAATGAAACATAAATAATATGACCCTTACCAGATTGGGGGCATCATTTTTGAAAATAAATAAAGTTTGCGAGGCATCTACCTGCCCTCGCGCTTCTATCATGACGTAAAAAAACACAAATGAGAGGGGTCCGCGATAACACGACGGTTTTTGTGTAGCGACACAGGGCGACCTTTCACAAATATGGCGTTTTTTGCATCAAACCTTTATCCCACTTTCCTAATAAAGTTTATTCGCCTAGAGACGTCGCACAGTTTTGAAAGGGCGTCTAACTCTGAGATCAGATGAATAAAATAATTTAATATTGACTTCATATATGAAGATAGGTGTTACAGCATAGGTATCTGCTTATGTAACTAGTTATTAGATAAGGTAGATTATGGTGAACTTATCTAGTACCTATTGTAACTACTAATTTACCTCTGAACTTCTAGAATTTAGATACATCGTATTTTTATGGTAAATGAATGAGGTAGATTAAGAAAACCATCGCCACGAACCCAGTTCTACAAACTACGTTTATGACAAAAAATAGAACAGGTTTTTGTATCTCCGTGCTTTGAATTTGACTTACTATACCTATCTCGGCTAGGTAGGTGAGTATTTAGCATAGAAGCCTTATGAACTTATGGCCACCTTTATTGGGCATTAGATACCTACTACGGCTATCCACCTGCCACATTCTCAGTTATCAAGCGTCCTATCCAATTATAATCCTTATAAATGGATATAAATATTCCGATAAACAGGCATGGTGTTTGTTATCTTTTAATATTCAGCGGAATCTTTTGATCAAGTCAGCCTGTGACGCTGCACAGCACAGGTGCTGTGACTTGTGCATTCTTTGTGCAACGCCGTGGGGTCGCTGCGTTCGTACTTATATTCATAATTTTTATTTTTATTTGCATAAAAAGCATCTACAATAACCTATATTCGTTACTTTGCGATTTATAAACCAATCAAAAACCTACCAACAAACAAAAAAGAAAATTCAAAGTAGTTAGCGTTAATTTCTTAATTAGGATTCTAGGATCGTCTCCACGAATGTTAACCAATCATATGTCATAAAATAGTGTGGGAATCAAAGTTTTTTTCATTAAAAAGAACAAAGAAAAAACTAAAATAACAGATTACACGCAATAATTTAGCCGGTCCCGTTATGATAGAAAAAAAGAGATCTAAAAAAGTTAATGGCCAGCGTATCTGCGATTTCTTTCTACGGAATTAGTTTTTTTTGCAACTCTCCATCAAGTTCAGTGGGCTCGGTAGGGCGTCTCGAAAACAGAATGAAAATGTTGGTAACAACAATGACCGACAGATTTTCTTGATAACTTTTAAATGTGAGGCGCAAGGTAGACCAATTGTTCTAGATTCTAATATTTAGGTACTTTTTTATCTTGGGAATTCCTCATGGATACCCTCAAGCCTCGAGGGAGACAAGCGGGTTACGTCGGACTCCTACCGACTAAAACCTCACGGTGGTCCGTCTCCCGCCTTGAGGTGAGGGGGGCACGGGAACGCTTTCGCACTCGTCCACGACCCCAACAGCGGCTGTCCGCTTGAGTGATGCCTCCTCCTCACGGCGGCGTTTTCTTCCTCAGGGTTAATACTTAGGTATTTGGAAAGTACCTATACACACAGCAAATCTAAACATGTCAGATACTAACGTGTATCATAATATGGGTACCTAATATGGGGGTAGCCACAATGGGGCAGAGGGGCGCAGTCCCCCCTTCTGGCACATAGACTCAAGTGAAAAATATAAGCACCATATTACTACTGATGGCAAGAAACTATGTGCCTTTATAGTATCTCGGCAAACGAGAGCATACCCTGACTAGCACACGGTATACCTAACAGGTACAATGTTCTTATAAGTACGTAAACTATATGAATAATGGTATCCTACACTTACGATATTAATAATGGTAGGTACCTAACTATGAACCTGAAATAAACGTCAAATAGGTATTATACCGATACAATTCGTGTGATAATAAAGTCTGCACGAGCCATGGTCTGTTTGTTATCTGCACATAGCACGCTAAAATATTCATTATACTCCACTTAATATCACAGACCATTTTTATAATTTACAGCAATCTCTTTCATCTTTTTATTTAATTAATGGCGTGCAATGTTAAATGTACAGTTACACCAGATATTCAGAACATTATTTTAGCATTTGAATAAAGTTGTTTAAGTTTTATTTGCTAAAAATATAAATAGGTGATTCGAGGATAAACGTTCAGACACGTATTTAGTATTGATAAAAAGAGTATTATAAAATTTAGGCGTCGCGACACTCACTACAAGGAGTCGCGATGTGTTATCAAGAATATTAAATGCGAGGGGATAAGTAAATAGATACTGAAAAGGCTGAGTACCTATGTAGGTAGAAGTAGAAATGCGCTCTACCTCCTTGATTTACTTATTTGCTCACCTTAATAGGTAGGTATGTGTCTATTTCGAAAAATGACGATGTTTATTTGTATTGTATTACACATTTTTTTTCTCAGCAGCTGTAGGTATGCTCCAAGTTATATAACCACGCGCCGATGACGTGTTCCAAGTCATTCGGCGCCATAATTTCCAGTGACGTCTCCGTGGTATGGAAGGTGCATTCGGCGCGGCAGCAATAGCGAACAATTGCCACTAATGCAGGCTCAATTTATTTACGAGCCCGTCGGTAGGGGCGCATGAGCACACAGATGATGCTCTATCATGGAGTAGTCTCTAGTACTACAAGTTTTCATCAAGGATATTATGGAATGATAATCACCATCATAGAATTCTTCGTTCGTCGTTTGGTGGGCAGGTACTGATTCTGAAGCTTCAGAAGTATTTAGAAGCGGTAAAGCCATATACGATACATTCGGCGGAAACTATTAAATCTGTTTAAAAAAATCGAATCAAAATCATTCCTTTATTAAACATGACGTATAATTAGGATTCCTTAGAGGAAATTAAAGGTAACAGGTTGTATTATGTATACCAGTCAGTACATTCGTTTGTATATTTCATTTTAAGCGGGACAGTATCACGTAGATAGGTATGGTCAAGTAGTAATTGTGTTAATAATTACGCATTATAAATGCAACAAATAAATATTTATTATCAATCAAAAGCAATTAAAGATCAATGCCCTCAGTGGTTCGGTGCTCAAATGCGGAAGACGTGCCGCTCCAAGGTTTTCCTTGTTCGTTCGCAGGAGGAGGACATTGACTCAAGCAGTGTAAACAGTTCCTTATCTCAAACGTGGCTGCAACGCCGCCAACGACTCACTCGCAGCTTTTATCTAAAACAAAATTGTAGTTAGTAGATACAAACATAATTATGATTTAAATATGGGGGACTGTACCAGGCATGGCATGACAAATAGGCCTCAAGCTTATTTTTTTTTCCTAAACGGCTATAAACATGCATGCCTACTATATAAAAAAAAAAGATTTTCCCCATCCTAAATTATAATTAAAATTAAAAAAAAACACACCACACATTGTTCAAGGTACCTACGTCTTAAATTTATTTTTCTTTTAAGATTCTTATATGTTCCCATTCCAAGTTCAAAAAGGTAGGTTACGAATTAAAAACAGAGACGGTTAAAATGCGTCAGTTAATTCACTTAAGTTTTATTTTTTATTATTTCGAAGTTTGAATGCCAACGTATTTTATGCGGAAGCATGGTCTTCTAGTCGCGATTATGATCTCCGGCAAGGCGGGTGTACAAAATTTACGTAGATATAAGCGTGTTTGATAGCAGTAATTTAGAAAGCAGTTTTTTCGCCGCCACGGGCAGCTGGTCACCAATCAAAATGTGCATTGTGCAGGGATGGGTGGTTAATCGACGAGTCATGGTCATGACTGGGCCGTGTTTTGATGAAAGAACGTGAACGCGGTAACCATTGAGAAATGATATCAGATATTCTACTGTATTGGTCCAATTTATGTTTCAGAAGTATTTATCTGCCTACCTACTAATTAAGTAGGTGCCAAACATTTTACTTATAAGAACTATGACGATTTACCAACTATCAGATGATTCTGTTTTTTGTTTGAATAGGGAACGAACGGGTAACCCGCATGATAATCTACGTTTGTACGTACACTACGTACCTATAAAGGCAATGAGACAATAGCATATTGACAATAATGCACGTGCACGATGATATCACGATATATTTTTTATAGTTTTGCATTTTGTTTCTCTATACAATGCTGTACCAGATTTAATTGAGGCTTATCATACACATATCCTATGTGTGTTATTAAAAATAAAATTACTTTAATTGAGAAAATTCCAAATTTGAATGTTTAAATATATAGGTACTACTATACCATGTTTTCTTCTTTCCATCAATTTTAAATTTGGGTGTTTTTTTTATTCATTCGATTCTGTGTTCTATTTTTGAAAACTTTTCTTTTTAAACATTAAAACCACGGTATCATTAGATCCTTTCAGCATTTAAGTTTTAGTTATCATTACGTCGCTATAGATAGGAGTTTTATAACAACATGTAGATGTAGATTGTATAGCCGAGGCGGAGGGCGGCAACGCTCCGCCGCGGCCGCATGGCTTCGCGTAGGCGGCGAACGGTGTAGCGTTGTTTTATACTTTTTTTGCCGCTCTACCCTTGCCCGCTCGCTTATGTAAGCCGATTGCCTTTTTTATTTTACATCTCTCGTACAACTTGCATAGCCTGCAGGTAAATATAGTGACCCTCCTTTTTCTTATTTTGTTCGCTACGAGAGGAATTTTATGCCTATCACTCGCGTATTATTATAGAAAAGATTTCTTTTACTTTTTCGTATTATGTTTGGAGGACTGTTCTACTATATTATTGAAGATAACTAAGTAAGTAAATAATTAGGTATACATGAGTATATTCTAGTTAGCTTTGTGTACCAAGGTGTGTTGGTATCGGATATTCTCAATCAGATAAAGTCAGTCCTAGGGGACGCGAAATATTTAGGTAACAAAAGCCATAAATCTCTCTCTTACATTTTGAACGTATATCTAAATTATATCAATTATCTAATAAATAGAATGGTGAACATCTGAACTAACGATAGCAATCGTCAAACTCTATCGGAATCATCATCATAATACAACATGATCAGCTATTTTGATCGCATCAAAATTCTTCAGAGGAATAAAAGGCTCAGCAATTCACAAACAAATCCCGACAGCGAGCAGCGAGCTCACGGCTTGCCTAAAAAACGTAGTCAAATATCCTTTGCCTGCGGTCCGCGTAAACTGATGCATGCGACTTGCACCTCACGGGGCGATTCTACCGATGCCGCCGTCATTCCTATAAGAATATCGGCGTGGGACGAGGAAAGCGGCAGTGTGCAACAGGCCCCGGAATTTGGGTTCGGGGTGAATACCCTCGAGCCGGTAAAAACTATTTTCAAGGTTAGGCCGGGTTGGAGGGGAGCGTCGCGGGTAGCGAGGTGCAGGGCAAATTCGGCGCGGTGCGGGTGCGGGGCGGGGGGAGCGCGGACGCGCCGAAATGCTGATAGCCCTCCGCCCCCGCACCCCAGGCCGCGGCCCTCGCGCTGCCACTCCTCACTCCTGTCTAGTCGCTCGCTGCACCCTCGATTGTTGTTGTCTAGCGCGCATTTTGCGCTCCAAATGCAGTTGCACTGCACTCTGATTTTGGATGGGTGTAGTTGACCAATTTCTAAAAGAGCTCCTATTGGAATCCCATTAGGTACCTGGTGGGCACCAATTTGTTATTCATACATAGATTATCTATAGAACACGGGCTAGATTTATACTTAAGCATACTTAATTAATTAAATTATCACGTCTATTTAGGTCAGAACCTGTCATCTGAAACCAGCTATATGTCTATGGGTGATTCTGAAGAAACACCCTCAGTAGATATTTTTAAGGAAATAAAACTATCTTAAAATGTTTCAAATAGTTTCTACATTTTCTACTTTTTATATTGATATTGGGTTTCGACACAATATTTAGCATCTCCATGTCTAAATCTATATCATCCTTGGGTAAAGATCACTAGACAAAAGATTCTAGTTTGTAGCAGGATATTGTTAGGAGTGTGTAACGACACTACATTTAATTACCGTCGTATGTTAACCAGGATAATTCTAATCATCAGCAATATCAAGCGTCTCTATGTCATGTGAAAACCGGCTACTCAATAGCATGACTCCACTCAAACACCGGAATCGTATTTACATTCTGTCTAATGCACTCGTATGCTATATTATTCAGGAGAAAACTCGCTAATTTGCTTAGTAAACTGCTTAGAAACAGTGAGTTTAAACATGGGCAATGCTCCCCTTCGTGTAATTCGCCATTAGTCGCCGTTTGCACTCGGCTTTTTACCTTAATGAGGTCCCCCTGCTGGCTTCGCGCGACACGCACACGCCACCAATACGCATTTTTGTGCAACCCCTCAGCGGCCAGCACGGAAAACGCCAAAATAGAAACTTACTTACATGGCTAGCGGGCGGGCAATAGCCTATGGGTCTGTTCATACTGCAGATAGCACTGATCAAGAAACAAAAATTCAAAACATTCCATATTGGCATCTGCCTACTATGAAAATATGTTATGTATAGGTAGGTGTGGGGACTTTTCTTTAAATAAAACACTTAAGAAGCCCCGTCCCACAGGGCAAAAGCCTATAGCAATGGCAGACATTATACCTTCTTGAACCAATCCTAACAAACTTGCATACCTTACAAATCATTCGTATTGGATCATAACTAATCTATAGGTATGTATAATAAATATGTAATTGATAACGTGAAAGATATATGAGAATAACTATTATTGGAGGCCTTAACAACGCAATAGAACCCAAAAAACAATGATAGTTAGAATTTTAATCAGTTTGTCTGTTTATCTGTGCGTTTGTGCGCGCATATCTCAGACACGGCTTAACCGATTGGGGAGCAGTTTCCACTAACGTATTGCGGTAAGCTTCACTTGAATTGAGTGTTTGTTTTATTTCAATCAGTTCGTAATAAAAACGGTTACCTAATTGAAAGACGCGCACGAAGACGCGAGCAACGGCTAGTATCGAAATAAATCCACCGCAATAAAGAGGGTCGCGTTCGTGTACAGAGCCCAGGGTCCAGGGCCCAGGGGTGACACTTCCGTTGCGCTATTGGTCTTCCTACTTCCTTCCTGTGAGCTGTCATAAATTATATAATTTGTCTACGCATTATAAGCATTTTTGCATTTTACTAATGCATTTATGAGATGCTAGTCACAGATTAGAAAGCGCACAGCTGTTAAATGAGAAGTAATTTGTTATACCTACGTAAAATCAACTACCATTATGGTAAACAAGTATTTTTGACAAATTTGGCAAAAGATTTCGAAATAAGCTCGACGAATGGGAAGATTACATAACACAGATACGATAGAGCCCGTAGAGTCGTATTAATTTGATATTCAAAGGGTTAGTGAGAGTTTTTGCCGTCATTTTCGAGAGAGGAACAGGTTGGTGGACCAGCCACCTGTCACAGCGTCTGCTGTGTTCGTAGGTATTTGTGTGATATTTTATGTGAATTTATTTAATTCGGCCTTTTTGGCTTGACTACTGCCGAACCTTGAGAAATATGAACGCTGATGTAAGCTTCGAGGTGACATAATATAGCTTTTTTAATATATACAAAGCAATAAAATCCATTTGAATAATAAAATTATATTTTATATAGGTAGGCATACCTAACTATTCTTTGTTTAGACTAAACTAAGCTTTCTTTGATAGGTAGTCTATTTTCATCGATTACAGGTTTGTGTTGAAATGTAGAAACATTACGTTCCTATGTAGATCACGTGCTAAGTAATTTTTTTTTTTTAATTTAATTGCCTCAGTTTTTTCGATGCAATTGCTTCAGCATTTAATTTCTAAGGTCTCCCAACTACTTCTGATTCGACAATTTAATCTTTCAATTTCATTCAAGATCGCCGAGATTGGTCAAATATTAAACGCTTGAAAAAAGGTATAAAAGCGAAAATGTTATATAGGCTTCGCGTCATACATAACAATTAAGTGGCTAGCTTTAGGATAGTGCGTGCATTGGGTGCGTGCGATAGCGATCTCCGCGGGCCCCTCGGCCTCCCGCCCGCGCCCCGCGCACCAACAAAACAACATTCTAAGTATTCGTGGAGCAGAGGGTTTTTTGCGCGAAGCCCGAGGGTGGCGGAGCGCAATCGCCCGCCAACGCACAAAAAATACTATTAAATAACTCAACAGAACCGCGGGGCGGATTCGTGATCGCGATACCGCCTAAGAATTATAATACCTACGGTTTAATTAACGTTTGCGACAACGATTTTACTGGCCAAATATTACAGCCTACCTACGTGGCGTGGGTTTGACGTGCTACGAAAATATGCCAATTAAAAGTTCAAGATCTGCCCTTTATTGGTTCTTTCTTCAATGTCAAAGATTTCTAGAATAATTATTAATTGAAATCATGCAAATGATACCTACGGATAAGTATGGTACGCGCTCAGTGCGTCTCTGTCAACCTGCGTTCAGACGATGAAAAAATGCGATAAAAACTTACTCTCCGTGTTCGATGCTACAACAGCGAGACTTCCCGCCAACTCGTCTGTGATTTACGAATAAAATTAAAAAGTAAACACCAACTTCGGTCAAAATCCGGTCAACAGGTAGATCGATTTGATAAAGCGACATAACACAAAACCAGATTTTAAATGATGGAAAAGAGACGGCAAATATATTTTCTAATAGGAAATAGACTGACGCTAGTTAGCTTTGTAATCGGAGACAGTAGAAAATTTGGTGATAGTGTTACTTATGCTAGGTATAAGCCTCGCCAACAAGTGGTTTAGCTGGTTGTACTGGATGCTATATTATGGAAGCTATAGCTAAATAATTATATGTATAAAATATTTTAACAGGGCCAACAGTAGGAATAAATCAAATTATTACTCATAAAAAAAAAATATCCCATACAAAGCGAATGGCCAAACGCTACACTGGTTCGCCTCGCTTTTAAAACAAATCAAACATTATTTAGGTACACAATTATTCTACACATCAACTCCTATTGATGCATCTGTTAAAATATGGTACACTATTTTTGTTACACCTTCTAATTATAAGCTAAAAATCCAGAGAAGTGAGTAAAAAAACTGTCCTAAATATTTTTTGGACAGTTTTATTTTACAAATGTTTCTTTACATCAGCTCATTGTTCTGAGATGAGCACGTTTCTTAACTTTCGTATGCCTCTTATCTCGTTCTCCATGCATTTTAAGCACACGATTGAACATAGCACTAAAATTATATTTACAAAAACAACACTAACATGGCTTGTGGATACACGAACAGTAAATCTGAGAATGTTTTGTTTGAATAAATTAATAAGCGTATTATCGTTAATTATTTTGAATATTTATCTGTAACATGTGGGAGAGTTAAGCCGGTAGGTACCTACATAAAGCTAAAGGTAATTCAGTTTTACGATGTTTGTACACCTTGTGCGGTGCTGAATTAATATTCTCTTATGTATAGAAATAATCTGGCGATAGTTTATTACTAGTCACTGCGTACTAGTAGGTGCGGAGATTAATATATTCTTGAAACCCCTTTTATATTCTAAATTGCATCCATTTAAAGTGTTTTGTATTTACTTTGTAGGTAAGTAATATAGTTTTATGCCAGATAATTATAAATATGTAGTACGCCACAGACCGGAGCCGATGGAGACAGTTCGTCCGATCCAAAGAACTGCCGTGATGATCACGATCCTCAGTCATGAGGGAACGACCGAAGAGAGAGAGAGAGAGCATTTGCATGCATTACTACTGATTTTGTATAATATTAAATATCTAGACACCTAACTGAACTATGAACATAAAAAATATATACTTAGAGCTTAATGAATAATTATATTGAAAAATAATAGAGCATAATTAATAATTTTATAATAAAAAATACCATTTCCTTTCACAGATTTCGATGTTGACACCCGACGAATGGTCACGCAAAGATCAACGGAGATTATAATTTCATGAACAATTACTAAACTAATTTTCAATAAAAACATTACAAAACAAACAAAAAATATGTAGGTCACCAGAAGATACTATGTAATTATAATTATTTGACTTATACTTACTTAGTTACCTACCTCTCTGTTTGTCTATATTAAATAATACTTATATTAAAAGATTATGAATAGAGTGTATAACTTTTAGACGATAGGTACCTACTCGTATCTTCTCAGAAATTGCCAAAATGTCCAGACATAATTACAAATTCCATTTGGCAATGTTGTTTTAGTAAATGAATATACGGCAAAACCAAAGCATGTGTATAGACGTCGGGATTCTTTCGTCACCTCGCCAACAAGCCGTGTCAAATGTAATGGTCTCCACTCCATAAATCACTCAATTATACGGAGAGAGTAAACAAAAAATATCGCAAATCCCGCTTAAGTAACAAACATCATTAATCACAGTTTGACTTCTGTTCACGAAGTAAATTAACTGGCGGCGGTAATGATAGATTTGTTTCAAACTTAGGGATCTTTAATGACGCCAGACATATATTTTGGTAACTAACACCGATCGATTATTTATACGGAAAATAAGAACTCATAATAGATATATAATCGTAACTTTATATTATTACGCGCTTATGCCCGCGGTGTTATGTAGTGTAATGTAGCTTTCTATCTGTGGAAAAAAAAAATCAGTAGTTCTAGACATTACCCCCTACATACAACCTCACAAACTTGGCCTCTCTATAAGATTATATTGTGGATGCGTCTTGCACTTAATGGAACCTGGTGTATCTACCCAATGGCATGGGCGTTAAAATAAAATTTCAACTTCCCATACACATTTTATTTTCTACCCTAATTAACGCCTACCCAATCTATTGCTGAATAAACTAGGATCTTAGTACAAGTTTTGATAGCATCAAATATCGATCGACTGTTCCAAATTTTCCATACATAAAAACATTCGATCTATCTATCGTTTTATGATTCCTTTAAAAACTCATGCTCAGGGCCCTGTGCAATATGCATCGACCATGCTATCAACTGTCGATGCACGCTAGTTACTAACCCTGATTGGCTCATACATAATGTGGCATGTCAATGTCACTACGCTAAAGACAAGCGAAATTGTCTGCATTATCCGCAATACAGAGACAGACTTGTTGAATAATTTAAATGGGGGTTTTACTTTTGAAATGGTAGATATTTCCGTACTGAAGAAGACACTAAAGGTACACAAACATACCTTCCTTTCGCTAATCAATATCTGGCATATTTTTATCGAGATTAGGGAGTAAATATTTTGATATTTTAACGAACAAATAAGGTATTACAAACTATTCTTTCTGTTCCGTCTCGCTCGTATGAAAGAATCAATTATACCAAAATTACAGTAATATCATGTTTTCTCGATGACAAGACTTACACAAGATTTTTAAAAAGTTAAATGAATTTAAATCCGTATCTGTCTCTGAACATGATACACGGTACATATTATGAACCGATGGTCATTCGTAATTCATTAAAACCATTCGCGCGGTGTTCCATGGCCATAGAATTGTAGACTATTTGCGGTTTATTGGTGGGTGCAATTTGTTGTTGATAGGTACCTACAAAGACGAGCGCACTTAATAATGAGTTTCGTTGATTTATCGCTGGTTATTTTGTTTGGTATGACAATGTCACAGTAGGTGTCTAAGGTCAGCCATGAAAGTGCTTTATCAGTTTTGACAAAAACTCCTAGTTAATCAAAAATCTACTAAGGTTCATATTTGATTCGTTCTAAGTTCAAATAAATAACAAATGACAAAACTAGGCCTTGCGTTCTACCATGTGCAAATGATATTCAACCTTAAGGTGATAAAGGAGTTTCGTTGTCGACTTTACATACCTACCTAGGTAGTATGTACCTACGGAGTGAGTTATACAATTTCATTTCTCCTCTTTAAAGTACCTAAGTAGGTATATACCTAGGTACTGACCGTTTAAAAGTAACCGTAGATTAATCGCATGTTTACCAAATGTGACAAATTACTATAAAGCGAATATGTTTAAATAGTATTTTTAAGTAATATCCGTGGAAAACTAACAATTGCTACAGTGTGATTTCAGACTATTATTATAGAAATATTTATTTTCACAATTATATTTAATTTCCCTAGCTCATTCAGCGATGCTATCGGGCCAACATTCGTGGCAGTTTGTTTCGTGTGTTTATGAATACCGGCGTTCCCAACATTTCGCAACTGGCTGACCTTTCGTGCAAGTGTACCTACCTACGGTATACCTACGGGGCGGCGAATCGCGCGAAAATATCGATTGCCCTTATCTTATCGGCGGGTTATCGGTGGCGTGTCGCCACCAGTAAATGGGCACAAAAGCAGGGATCCATGGTGTTGCTAGATGCCTCGTGTTTCACCCAGGATTCTAGCAGGGGACTTACGTACCAATTAAAACCAATAATAGGGTTTATAATAAATCCTATTCTTAATTTCTAATAAACAATCCATTCGGTGCTTCACAAAATGAGGTGGCTGCGATTGTCGAAGGATCGGAATGTGTGAAAATCTCGATGAGTCTTTTCAGCAGTGGTCGTCTTCTGTGTGGAACGTAGCTGCCCTAAAAACATTGTGGACACTCCTAAGAAGAGGATTAGGTATAGTTATAATCTAGTGTGTGGATAGCCGCGCATGCGTTACAGAGACCCGTGTATTGGATATCGCCGACTCCGCCTACAAATGTATTCGCAATGCAAATTCAATGCTCGCTCGCTAGCCGAAGACAGTTTACTGTCTTAATTTTTTTTTGTTGTCTCTCTGATTTCTAAAGGAATTGTGTCACTGGCCTTATTAATTATGTAAGCATATTCGTCTTATAAAGTTATGTTTTGTAAGTCGCTTTAAAATGTTATCTCCCAGCGATATTGGCGTCTCTTTTACCCGTTGTCCGCTAATCTAGCCAATTTTCCACTAAAATCTGTCAAGGTTGATAATTAAATAGAAAATTAACGGTTCAAATAAAAGTAAAGCGCGCTAACTGTACAATTTGCGGTAGAATTATATCCTATAATATGTACGAATGGTTTGTTATGTATTTGGATGTATTCATAGCCATGTGAAAGCAGTTATTTAAACTCGTTTACGGCACAATCCACCTGCTATATAATCCGCGCTGTTTCGCAACTGAACTGGTATCTATGTCACAGTGTGGGAGGGAGGTGGCCGAATACAGCGAGCGCGCGGAGGGAGCGAGAGGTGTGAGTCAGACCGGATTCTGCGAGGACGGAGGACGGAGGGGCTTCTATACATACCTAACGTTATCTGTTCGCGAATATTATTGCGCAACGTACAGCCGGTAAAATAAGTTTGTACTCCACTCGAACAAATAGCGCATTCGGGACGCTCTTAATCAATGAAAATACGATAGATTTTCATTAAAATTTCCTTGCATATTGTGAGCGATCGTCGATTGTCCAGTGTCGAGGCACAAATCGCCTTGAAAACCGGCTTAATCGATGCGACACAAATAATAAAATTACATGTTTGACTCGCTGTAACCGGCGGTCGAAGTTTTCGTGTATTTTGTAGTTTTTGCGTTATATTAGGAGGGATAATGGTTGTTTCCGATTTGACGATAGACAAGACGCATTAGGAATGAGATAATTATTTTTTTAAATGGTTTAATTTTAGTAGTTAAAGTACCTAAAGGTTAAATGCTCTATCTCATACCTATTTAAGTTTTAGTTGTTCTGTAGCTATATGCAGATACCTATTATAATGTAGATATAGGATAGTGTCCTCTTTATAGTAATAGGTATATGAATAATGGCTAAGTATGGAGGTAAAGTACCTATAATTAAGATCATTAGCTCTACATAATATTATTTCTCCTATGATTAGGACCTCTAGATTTTAAAATTGCTTAATTTCAAGCTGAATGCATGTTACTTAGGTACCCAATACGAAATACTTAAACAAATAAAACTCTACGTCGATTTATTATGCTATTATACATTAACCCTCAATTATATTTTGGAATTAATTTGAGGGTAGAGCGAAGGTACCTATAATTATTGGGAATTATTATAAGTAAGTACCTAAATATGTTTATTTTTTTATGTTTTTGTCAGTAAATTACTTTGCTAATAACCTTATTCTGTGGTAGAGTTCTTTATATTACCTACTATTGATAGAACAAGCTACTTAACTTCGCATTAAACCTCATTGTGGAGAGTGATCACGTTGGTAAGGTGTCTATACCACTATCTATCCTGAGGATACAGTTGTTAAATTAAACGAACTTTAAGTAGGAAAAGCCAATACTAAAACTACGAGATGTGACATTTTGTGTTTTACACAAATACTTTTCAAATACCATCTTAACCTGAGCTATAAACCGTATATATATATATGTATAATGTTTCGTTATTTAATGTTCAACAGCTCCTGGTTACAATTTGTCCCTAATGGCGTCTCTGTTAAGCATAAACATGTGATTACGAAACTCCGCGGAACAGAAGTTTGTGGATTCGCGGCCCATTGCAGGGCCCGCGCCCGCGCCCGCGTCTCAATATGGCGGCCACGTACGTAGAGTCAATGGCCTCCACGCTGCTCTTGCGCAAGTGCACGCGCGAATCTCAACGGCAAAACAAAGTCTTTTACTGCTATGTGTGTAACACTCACACATATGTAGCCGGTGTATCGATACTGCGCTAGTTCAGTAGTCTGCGTACTATTTACTGTAGAGTACCTACTTGCTTACATGGTGCGTTTGTGTTAGTGAAGGGCTTCAACTGTTAGCAGTCGACCGTAGTGCTGATTAATTTAATGATAAATAGTTGTTTGCTTTGAGTTTTCCTCAATTTATGCGATGAAGGATTTTTGTACGCTCTACGTCTATTTTAGATAGATATATATTTAATATAAACTTTAAGTGTACCGATCTATAGTATAGATATTTGAGTGTACGTGAAGGCACCTATAGCTAGATAGATGTACCTACCGGTACTTAAATATATTTCATAACTGCACACATTTACCCATGTGTTCACAATGTATTAGGAGAATTTCTGGGCCGACCTCTACTACTCATGCTATATTTCTCTTTTAGTGGATCTAGGTACCTACTTTACATATTATGAGTTTTTAACTGAGAAACGTCGAATCCACAAACTGGATCAATCGCAGAAGTTGTCTTTCACTGCAATAATGTCACAGTGTCCCGTTAGAAACGGCACCCAATCGCATAATACTGCGCTACTCGCGGCTCACTTGGCAACTTGGCATTGGCAGAGCCAACACGGTCGCATGGTCAATATAAACTCAAATGGAATGTCGAAAATGTTGTATAGATTGTACGGATATTAATTGCCCTTTTAAATATTCAATGGCGACTTGATCGAATTGAATTTGGTGATGAGATGGCAATGAGGACGCATTCGGCTAGGTAGGTGTGTATCACTTAAATGTGATTTTCCTGTTGAAAATAAAAGGTATAGTTAAGGTTAATGTCGAGACTTCGCATTTACTTAATTCTACAATATTTTATTAAAATATTGACGCTATTTTTAGAATATTTTGTTCTCGCGATTGGTTAGGTAAGTATATTATTATTTAATATAATAATATATATATCGCCCGACGAACACACCAACTATACGGTCCAACACTAAGCAACGCTTGTATTCTGGGTACCATACAATGGACTGGGGGCGAACCCAGTATATAATACTTATATAGGTATCAAACATCCATGACTTGGATACAAAGCATTCATGCTCAACACACAAAGTCTGCTACCAGGATTCAAACCCGGGACCCTCGGCGCAGAAGGCAGGGTCACTCCCAACTGAACTAAACCGGCCATATTTGATTAAACCAAATAGAATTTACGACAAAGTTAAAGTAGACATACATATTTGTTGTTGTCAATACCTACGGGTAACAAAATCTACGGGTAATAGTTACAAGCCCTGAACAGTTGACTGTCGATATCAGGCAGGTAGGTACCTACGCACTTATCAGCGTGCTTGTATGTCTACGTCATTCCACTCCAAATGCGCGCTCTCCAATCCGCACGCACCACGGCGTCGAATGTAGGTCACTACAGCGCGTGAATTTGCACGCCCGCTAATAAGCCCCGTCGTCGCCATATTGAATGGCGCTCCACACAAGTAATTCTTTAAGAAAAGAACTGCACCTCACCACCCGTATATCTAGATGCATATTCACTTATGATTGCCTATTCGAAGACTGTAATTATCTTAATCAGCTTACGACGTAAAAATGATATATTTCCAATTTCAAATTTTCATGGATCAGACGCCAGAAGTAACCAACTCTACTGAAAAGTAGTCCTGAGGTAATCTTAGATTTTGTGACCGCTTGTCAGTAGTTTTTTTTTTAGGGGACTAGACTCGCCACACATTTCCACCACTGCTACTCCTGTAAGCCAGGATCTACGGTTGTGTACATTGATGACACTGAGGTGTTTGTCAGTAGTAGTGGAATCTTGGTGATCATAGGTGTATATAAAGTTGGAAAAACTATTATAATACATCCTAAGTATATTGGGATTTTGAGGTCATTCGTACCGAAACAATACGGCTAAAGTTTACATTACATTAAAAATACGTCAACTCCTAGATTTTCTCCTGTGTTTTATTAAGAACTCTTAATATAATATTATAGCTTGAAGAAAATTACTAAGCCCTATGTTTACCTGTTTGAAAAACAAAACCTCACTTATAAAAAATTGTAAATTAAGGTTAAAGGTGGCGCTACTAATATTTTATTATGTAGGTAGAGGTAATGTAGGTAATGTAAGGACATTTACCTACGTTATTTCGCCTCCAATAACTAAATCGATCGAATTTTTACGAGGGTAATACCAAATGCTTATTAAATTATGCAGTAACTACGACGCGGTAGGTGAAATTTTCATCAAATTGAAACGGCTTTGGAATAATTATAAGATGCTTACCTATAAAAGATATTTACGTAGAAATATTGTAAACACCTTACACGCTTTGTTTCGAGCAGATTTTTCACAATTGCAAATTGGGTTAGCAAAAAAACAATCTGTCATTCATGAATAATGCAGCTCCGCAGTTAAGACATTTATGACTTTCATTTGACATACTTATTTTCTCAAAAAAGTCTGTAATTATTCAAAATACTTAAAAATAGAATACCTATAGTAATAAACTAATAACAATATATGTAATAGTCGCCAATAAAGCTTGGCTATGAAATTATAAGGAAAACTGAATCGATTAGACCTGAATTTTGTATTGAAAAATCGCGTCCAAGCTAGTAGTTGTAAGAAATATCTTGAATTTCATACAATGGATATAAATTATCATAATAGACAATTAAAATATAATTATTTTGTGAAGTACAGCCTCGCGGTTAGTTTCCGCGTCGTCACCTTCGCCTCTCAAAATATTCATATAATGTTGTCTGTGCATGCGAATCGGAAGTGTTCGGATGAGGTCGACGCGCGCCTGCGCGACACGTGTAACGCTTGCGCAACACAACCTTGCGATCGCGAATAATATGGAACGAAGCCCGCCGGACAGGATATCGTGGATATGACCCAGTTTTGGGTCGATCGAGAGTAGGTAGGTGAGGTACTGTAATAACAGTGTGTGATGGCTATAGTCTTCAAGTATCTTAGGGCCATTTTTGACGGAGTTGGGTACAAAATCTAACTTCATGATACTGTTTACGATTTTTAAATATTGTCGAATAGAGGTTAGGTGTCTACTATGATTTTGAGAACCAATATTGTAATACGTTAAGTTAGATTCATGATTTGAGCATTAGATGGTTTTAATTTCTCATATATGTTGAGTTTTGGGTGTTAACGTATAAAGTTCAGGGTCTATAACATCAATATTCTTAGCGGTTACGTCTTCAACTAATAATCAATCATGCTATACCTGCTTACATCAGCACTTGCATCTACAAGCCTAAGTAGGTAGGATATTACTCATTTGAATTTTATGTTCAATGCTGACTTGAGTTCATGGTTGAAATTTAATAAGGTAACTATTTATTTCTGTGTAATAAGCAGTGATAGCCAAGTTGGTAGAACGCTTGCCTCGGTAACGAGGATCGCAGTTTCAAACCCCAGGTCGCACCTCTGACATTTCTGGATTTCATGTGCGAATCTCATTTTCAACCATGATTATCACTTGCTAAACGGTGAAGGAAAACATCGCGAGGAAACCTGCAAGTCTGTGAGAACCCGTTGAAAGATGTGTGAAGTCCGCCAACCCGCACTGGGCCAGCGTGGTTGGTTATGTCCTAATCACCTTCGCATTGAAGGGAGGCCCCTGCCCAACAGTGGGATATTAAAAAGGGCTGGTATTAATTAATAATATAAAAAATATATTTCCTTCGAATTTCCGAGAATTTTTCTCTTTGGCTAGTGACATTTGATACAGTGAACTGTAATCTGTTGACGATAAGTGATTCACCTTGATCGCAAGCATCGTACATATTCATATCTCCAGCACTGAAAGGACGGGCGGTTTATTATTTGTAATCTATTGTGCAAACTGATTAAACCTATGGGTTTCCATTGAAAACAAAATATATCATGTGACCTCATTGTGTACGGTGTTAAATTAACAATCCGAGCTACAGATTTACAAATCTAAGTGTTACCGGTAGAGTCCTATCAATCACCGTAAATGCATTGACAAATATTAAGTGACTGTACCGAATTACATCCATCTGCATACAATATGTAATCTGTATTTTATAAAATAAATGCTTTCATTATCTGAGTATCATATCGTAACTAGAGTGTTGATTGTGTCCCTATGCTGCGTAGCATTATCAAATTTTACAGATTCTAACGTCCAGTTCGAAATGGGATACGTATCATGAACCTAAATTCTAACCACCGAACTTCTAAACGATTTATAACTTGACCAAACGTCATATAGTATTGCGCAAAGCATAACTATTATGCGCAGTAATATATGACATTTGATAAAGTTATAATACGACTTTAAATTTGGGGATTGGTTTATATAATTTCATTTCGCATAAAAATAATCGCTCAAGTTATCATATATCAACCACGCGTATCCACACAATCTTACTGAAAATTTAAATTGCAAACTCATTCATAACTTTTATTCGACGTTATATCGCCAAAAATACTGAACACTTTACACAATACGAGATCACAGTGCTAAATGGCGTCATAGCGAATCAAAGGGCCTCGTCGGTGGCAGTGGAAGGTCGTTAAGACCTTCTGTCCATTGCCCACCACTGGTAGCATTGACAGCGGCCCTTATGCAAATCGTCTTTGCGCGTGCCTACTTCACACTACCGGTACAGAATCGCTGAATACAATCTCGCTCTTATTGCAACGCGGTAAGGTTTGAACAGTTTTTAACTAGCCTTGTTGCTGACTGGCGATACTACTTTATGGCTTTGTGCTTATAATACTGCAATCGTACTTATACCAATGAACCTTCAATTTGGACGTTCTATCCGTGACTATCAGCTGTTTAAACATGATTTCCTGGTCACAACTTCGGTGTGTACAGGAAAATGCGACTACGAGTTTGGACACGGGCCTTTATTTCTCATATTCAATCCGGTGAATATTTTATTTCTCATATTCAAATCGTTTGACGAATTAAAATTTAATTTCTTATGTGTGTGGTCAATCACCTAAAAACCTATGCAAAATCTCTTAAGAAAATCTAATTTGAAAATTTTACGAGATTTTTTTGAAGCTTTCAAAGAATAATAGGAATTTAAATATGTGGTTGAAACATAAGATAAGACAAGCAGAGCAACAGTATTTTTCGCTCAACATCTCATTTGACTGATGATATATTCAAACCGTTTAAAAAATAAATATTGTTACGAAACTGAGAGCACGTAAGTACACGTACCAAAAATATGTAACTTTAAGTCACGTTATATCCCGGGTCGTATCGAAATGATGCAAATAGATGAAACAAGCAAGCAGACAGGTACCTACATTTTCAGGGGTTAATAAGTACGTGATAACGACTACGTTTTTGAATTTATACTAATCTATACTTCTATACTATAATATTATAAATGTGAAAGTTTGGATGGATGGATAGATGGATGGATGGATGGATGGATGTTTGTTACTCTTTCACGCCAGAACGGCTGAACGGATCTAGATGAAATTTGGCACAGAGATCGATTATAGTCTGGAATAGCACATAGGCTACTTTTTATCCCGGTAAAATGTATGGTTCCCGTGGGATAGATTTGTTTAAATTTTTCATACATTTGATTCTGAGGCGGTACGAAGTTCGCCGGGACAGCTAGTAAAATATATGTGGATACTGTGTTTGATTTTCTGTGAGAAAGCAAGCTAGTACAGTTCCATCGAGCGCTTAGTACGTATTATTATTTTTACAATTACTAACATTTTTTTGTCGATAATGTGACCTTTACAGCCTACCAATGGACCTCTTGAAATATTTACACTATTATTGTTAAGCCTTATTTATATCTTAAATATGGGCATATGAAAAAATCTTGATATCTTAGGTACTAGTAAGAGGTTCAGTAATATCTTGAACTCAAAATAACGTGACGCATATATCCAACATAACCCTTCTTAATACTTGTAGCTCTTCGTAATCATCATCAAGGTTTTGCTGATCAGTAAAAAATAGTCGCGAGCGATGGCCTAGACTCAAATTTGTTTTTATTTTTAGCGGAAAATCGAGCGCAAATTAATACACCCAAGTTGTTTGCGGGAATAAGAGTTGCCAGTTATTCGTTTTCTCCGCGAATTTGGGGTATCTATGAGCGGGATGGACATGGAGAGTTGAACTATGACTAATTATAAGGTACTCATGACATATGCTTTTTTCTGAGTGCAGAACATACTAAAGAATAATGTAGAGTAAGTACGACTATATCCATGAGACAAGATACACCTCGCTGAGATTGTGGTTAAAGTTACGTAATACGGTACAATGTACAGATTTTCATAATATATACGATATATAGTTACTAATTTTACTGTGTCTATGTTACAAAGTATTTAGCGAATATAGTAATACGATATATAGTTATCTGGTGAAGTAATATTTTAGTCAGTGTTTCGTAAGGATTTTCAGTGGTAGTAGGCTGGCAGCCCCGCGCGGTTAGTCGGGCGGTTCAAGGCGAGCCCTGCGCGGCTCGCGAAGGGCCGCGGCAGCGTCACGCGTCGCCATTGACCCACTTACACATACCTACGCTGCGCGCGCGCACCGCGTACACTCGCCGAAGAAAGCTCTTAACGATAGCGCCCCATCACGTACGCGTGTTTCATGGAATTATTCGGGACTGCGATAATTTGCCGTTGATTGCAAATTCGTTCGTAACTATCGCTGTTTATTTTTCGCTTCTAAGAACTGCCAATGAAGTTGAAAATTACGTGCTTGCTAAAATATTTTAAAGAAAAACGAATGACCGTCCAATTGTAGCTCGAAATAAAAAATCAGTATTTTTTCTAATGAGTATAAGATGGTTGATATTTCCTATTAATGTATCCATTTATTAAAATATCATGAGAAGCACGATCTTTGCAACTCTAACTAATGAATATCTTTAGATGGGGCAGAAGAAACTTCAACAAACATTTTATCTGGTCCATTCCAGGTACTTGATGACGGATAGCAAAGACATTGGGAAAAAAAGAAGACATTAAAAATGGGTCTGAATTAGAGTATATCACTTTTGTATTTAAGTGTATCGTATTTCAGCGGAGCAGGGTCCGCTACAGTTGTTTGTGCGCGCATCTCAAGGCGACGCAGACGGGCGGCACCGCCGCAAATAATTCTGCTATTGTGAAACACCAGCGTTATCATCTGGGCCTTGGCTACATCACACGAATTACGGTCAAGTTGACGATTTCACGATTAGTGTTACTGTTTAGATAATATAATTCCGTCTTCAGTTCTTGTATCTAGTACATTCTACGTGTGTAACACGTGGAGGTTTAATGTAAGGTTGTTTTGTTTGATATCCGCTATTTTAGTAAATTGATTGGATTTTGGAGAGTGATTATATCACTTGCATTATATAAATTAACTATTCGATCACTTCGATGCCCTATCTAGAATGATGTAGACTGACGCAAAGATCTAATTAAATAATACGAAACAATCTTAAAGCGAAATGATGATTAAATAGAAAATATTATGACCAGAACTTAGAATTATTATATTACCGAACGTACCTACCTATGATGACGACTACAAACATTCGATAGCAATGTCCTGGGCCTGAACTCAATGTTTCTGAACTCCAAATGTAATTCTGGGTCGTCAGACACAAATTCACATGTGTTATTCATCGTGGAGGGCATGTTCTAAACATTATCTCTTAAGAGGCATGCAGTGATAAGTGCGGCGGGAACGGCGTCAATGCACTCGGCTGCATGCCCGTAGGTCAGTTCCCTATGACTCAGACGATTCACCGTTACGTATACAGCGCATCGTGAGCTAAACCTTCACTGTCGACAACAGACGCACGCTGATAAGCCTTCAAATCGAGTCCATCGACGAACAACGAAGATTGAACCATTTATATCATCTTTCGGAACCATCAATGTAACTCAACACGTATTTCAAATCATGCCATGAGTGGTTTGATGGTAGGTATCCCAAAACAGACTAGTTGCATGAACGTAACAATCATTACCCGGTGCTCCAGTGACTTTACAATAATATGAATCTCTTGCTTACTTTGTGACTTTCGGTTTCGATTAGGTATTGTGTATCTATAGCATTGTTACGGAATCAGATTGTATTGATTTATTTATCTAAGAAATTTCACTAAATTATTATATAATAATAATACCAGCCCTTTTTAATGTCCCACTGCTGGGCACGGCCCTCCCCTCAATGCGAGGGGGGGATTAGACCATAGTCCACCACGCTGGCCCAGTGCGGGTTGGTGGACAAATGAATAAATGAATATATATATTAATAAAATTATCGTTTGAACGAGGCAGGTACAGGGCCGTAACAAACCATTGCGCTTAGGCTTAGTGTTGCCATGCAAAAATAGATTGGGATTCGCATGAAATTAAACCATCTTCTTCTAGTGAAAAACATAATATAAGCAGTCATGCAACATATTCGGTTGACCTTTCCGTAATGTATTGTCTGCGTTCGTTTGTTTTGCATTTGGGTACTCTACGCCCAAGATCGATGCACTCCATTTAAATACGATAACTGTTGATTATGTAATTGTAGCCGCGAACATCTGCCCGCCTGCCTCCTCGGGGGGTTGAGATAGCCAACCCTTCTCGCGGTCACCGGCCATCATCGGCCACCGCTTTTTATGGAAAACCAAACAAGCTGCTTTAATGAGAAATATCGGTTACGGAAACACTCCACTGCATATAGTATTGTCAAATATTAGTTGGAGCCCTTTAATTTTTTTCTGGCGCTACGTAATGTACCTACTCGGTGTGAATAATCTTTTTCTGCTTTGAAGTTATCTCGGCCTTCGTTTCAGGGTTCGCTGTGTACCTACATTGATATTGTGTGTATACGTTGATTATGATGATACAAAATAAAACAAGACACCGCCGAAATTAAATTATTTGATTTGGAAGCAATATTTTTTCATGTTGCGGTTATTTATATACCAAACATTATTTATTGAGTTGCTATTAAAGTATAAGTATGACGAAGGGGTATTCATACTTTTTCTTCCGCTCACTCTCTCAAAGCTAGCAAGACTTAGCTCAAGTAACAGCCATTCTATCCTTTCATACTATATACTGTTGTTTTGTATTGCTAATGTTGTATCTGCTCGTTTATTCATCAAACTAGTAAGTGCGTCACTGGTTTGAAAATTCGCACACAAGACGTGAGTGTTGTGAATACTTAAACGATATTTTGTAATAATTTATCTAAAAATAATCTTCCCGATATAAATGTTTTTATTCAAAAGTAGTGTGTATAGGCGAATGTTATTTCTCTTCTCAATGTGTTTCGTTTTTGTTTTTTAATGTTTTTTATTTAGTTTTAATGTAGGTGCTTTATTTATCTTTGGCTAGCTGCCCCGGCGAACTTCGTACCGCCTCAATATGTGAAAATGAATCATCTATAATATATATTTTTTTGTGATTCTTGCCATTTTCTTAATAGTTAATCTGCTATTCGGGGCGGAGACAAATTACAAAAATCGTAGACCATGAAAATCTGCCCACCCGTTCTTGAGTTGTAAATGGTGTAACTAACACGACTTTGTTTTAAATATATAGATTCTTTGTTGTCATTATATATTTCTTACTATTTAATAGTAAGTGATAGAAAATAAAACATTATCTCTCTTTACGTCGATACAGTTGCTGAGCTGCAAGAATATATTTACGTAAGTAATATGACCTTATCTCTGAATTGGACTGCATCATATCATAATACAGGCAACATTTAAAGAAATTGAACAATATTTAATATAAGTTAGGGACTACGGATTACTTTACGAATATGATTTTGTTGTTATTACAATTTATTTACGATTCCAATCAAAGCGGATTTTCCGCATTCACGAAAAACAGACTATCGGATATGACTTTGAAAGATACCAATCCTGATAGCATAGAACTAAAAGAATCGTTCGATGCCTGATAGACATCTTGGCGCAATTCAAAAGGGCATGATGATAAGTCATTACGGCTTACACTAGTTATAAGGGCAGATGTTTGTGGCCAAAATAGGCGTTATATCGGTGTGATCTGCAAGCGCTTGCGCACGCAGCTTGTGAGCGCCGGCCAATGGGCGCGCGTTACATATCGAATTAATTCACCACTGTTTCCAAATTTTTAGGGGGCAGCCTATTGATAAGGAGGTTTTTTTATAATTAAATTATATTATGGAATTTCGTCGATATTCGTGCTACGTTTTATTTAGTCCGATAAGATATAAATTTAAATACAGTAAAGTCGTTCTATAGAGTTTATAAAAGAAGTAATGGACTCTAGTCCCACATGATGTTATTATTATCAATAACTGAATTTCAATAATCTGAATCAATAAACTAAGTATTTTATTTTCTCAAAATATTATTATGGTATTGAACTTATAAGGTTTGTAACACGTTCAAAGATCCAGATAGGACTTATTCTGAAAATACTTCCTGAGCAGATTAAGGTTTAATTGATAAAATAATTATGAGTACGTACTATGTATGTATATATGATACTACCGAGAATACCCTACATAATGTGTACGTACAAAATATTCAAAACGCAAATGTAATTTGCTTAAAAAACGGAACCGACCGACCACTCGTCACCGTTGGAACGGAAACAGCGCGCGGAGTAGGGTTGCGATTTATTGCGGAGCGCGGCATACGACCGGTGTCCCTTTTGCTTTTAATTGGCTACAAAACACATCCCATTTACAAAAACTGCCAGTGATAACGGAACGGTTTTTGTTGAAATATGCGCACAGATTCATGGCGAATCGCCGTCTGATTCCGTTTGAAAAAAAAATACGGTCATTGTCTGTGATATTTTAAACACACAATCTAATGTCATTAGATTTTGTGTTTAGAACAGCATAAGTGCACCATTTTTTTTTCTTCTAAGTAAATCTATTACTTATGGAAAAATAACTTTCAAACCCACAGAAATGTACTATTAGTTTCTTACTTAAATTAAATTGTAATATTCTAAAGCGAAATAAAAAATAATTTCTGTTATAAGAATAATCAAGTAAACATTTTTTCGAAATGCGAGACGTTTAAAATCGATCGCTCAGATATTTACTGAACAAAAAATGTATGATAACATTTTCACATCTACCGACAGTGCAGATACTTGGTCCGAATCAAAAGCAAAAAATATGGAGAGGATTGCATTATATCCACAATAAATCTAATGACACGACACCGTCTATAAATCGAAACAGGTAGAATTTGGAACTAATGACAGCTTCACTTTGAAAAGACTTAAAAGCCTATATTTCTGACAACGAAAACTCTACTCTTTTAGACAAATGTTTGGGTTGATTTTCAATTGTAGGTATGCGGTTTGAGGTTTTTATGCACTTTTTAGAGGTGTGCGGGAGGGGAGCGGAGGCGGTTCGAGGCAAGAGGTCGGCTGAAAGGGTTGTGTGGGAACGGAGGGCACCTGCGATCGCACATGGTGCCCAACCACTGAGTTTTTTATACATTTGCGCACACATATCTGCCTAATGCAGTTTTTTACTCGTCTGTCTCATATGTGTGTATGTAAATCTGACGGCAATTGACGCAAAGTTATATTGTAAATGATTTTTTCCTTTAGAGTTGAGCATAGCTAGTGAAAAGTGGAATCATCGTAACCAATGTCGTTTATGTAACTATCTAAGGAGTACCTCGATACAACAAAGCCTAAATATTGATGTAGCGTTCCATTACCCAGCCGCTCCATTTCCATTGACCAGCTGCTAAAGTCTGCTTAGCCTTTCCTACGTTGTTCACACATACCTATAACAATGTGCTGCTCAAAAATGTAAAAGATCTTCTTGCCCGTTCTTCTCTATAGGAACGGCATTCCGAACGGGTGGTAAAGTAGTAGCTTAGCAAATTGTAACTTTTGATGATTCATAAGTACTGTACTTAATGGTCTACATGAATAAAAAATATACTGATTCTGATGTTTAACAAAATTTTCAGAATCGGAAGAGAAGATTGTCTCCTACATCCAAACTCACAAACTTTACGTCTTTATAACATTAATAAATTAATAAAGCGGAGTTTGCCTTGTTTAATACAACCGTTTGTAATACCAATAATGTCATCAAGGGACGAGGAAAATGCGAGCGCAACCTTATGCCTCATCACCATAGGGGGCGGTTGCGAACTGTCGATTGCAACTGTTTGCCATGGCATTATCGTGTCAGCATTACTCATTACCAATTCCATGGTTCGCGTTGTATGTTCATTTACCAGTATAATAAGAACCCTGCCCCTGCTGATCTATAACGCAAACGGGAGCTCACAAGCTAAAATTGTACATTCAGTTGCATTATTAAGTTACATCGGTCGTTACCTTAGCGAACTGCCCTTATTTCTCGCCACTGTTTATTCATTTTGCAACACATCGCCTGTCGGCCTTTTCACCCACCCCTGTCGGCTCGCGAGCTCTCATCAATGAATACTTAATTAACCTACCACAGTTAAAGGCCGCCAAATTCACGAAACGCGATGTTGTCGAGGCGTCAAACAAAACACAGACACGCACATCGTTCTTATACGGCAATTTATTTATCACTAGCTGTGCTCGCGACTTTGTACGCGTGGTCTTTAGTTTTTTGGCTATCCCGGGAAAACTCTTCCATTATCCGTGACAAAAGTTATTTATGATCTTGAGCTTGTCATAAGCTATCACCGTACTAAATTTCATATAAATATGTCCAGTGGTTTTGCCGTGACACGGACAGACAAACAGACGGACGGGCAAACAAAAATTTCAAAATTGTGGGATTCATGCTCTTTTAATTAATGGTTTTATATTTTTTCATAAAATAATTCAATATACAGAAACAAACCAGTTAAAGTCTTACTATATGTAATAGATTCTAAATAAAGAATAACAGAAATGTAATAGATTCGCTTCGGAGTGAAAGTTTGTAATCAAGCGTGGAAAGGTAGCGAAATAAAAATCTGTTTTTATTTATTTTTTAATATCTGCACTTGCGTAATTGTTGTTTTGACGAAAGTTCAATTATCAACAATACTATTTTCGTCACAATTACGTAACAGGCCACCTTTGATAGTTATTTTTTTTTTCATTATAGGCCTCGATCTCACCTGATGGTAAGTGACGCTTAATGCTTCCACTTTACAGTTTTTTTTTCTAGAATTTTAATAAGTTTCTAGAATTATTTTGTAAACAATGTAAAACTAGTGTAATATGAAAGTTCATTATTTTCAGATGTAAATAGTAACGCTGGATAAATTCTAGCATGATTTTAAGTTTAGTTGGGTATGTACTTATTTTTTTTATTTAATACAGCACACGTCCGAGATAAGGAATAAAACTATTAATGGGATTTTAAAAAAGGTAAGTCTCATTTTGTGACAGTGTTAATCGGATAGTTCATTTTTTGCATAAGCGGATAACCCTTTAGCGTCTACCTGCGCTTGCGCACCGACAATGCGCGTATTGTGCACAACTCCGGTTGGGCAACTAGGGTGCATAGTTTAGTGAGAATTGCGGGACAAAACATTTTGTGGTTGTTTGTTTTGTTAAATAAGATTTAATTTGATACTTATCAGCATACAGGTTGGAATAAATTAATACTTCAAGTATTTGATTAGTTTACTGTATTTACAATACGATATATTTCAAAATGCAGACGAAACAAGATTTATAGACTTACTGTATTTTTATCTAAATGATTAACGACGTTATTCCCTGATGTTTATCACAGTCATGTTATGACGCAACGTACAAACTAGATGTAAACTTAGTAGGTACCTTAGGAACACCGTTGATTTTGGTATATTCGAGTATCCTTGAAAAATCTCAAATCACAGTCACACGATAAAATCAACGCTTTCATAGATAACCATACCACAATGAGAATAATGAGCAAAAAACGCAAAGAAAACATGATATTTTTTATACAATTTAATATATATAGGTCAGGTGCACACTCAACCCTTTGTGGGAGTTGCGTTTTTTGCGCGGCGTATTTTGTGCAACGCGTTTTTTTGCGCGTATCGAAAAGTGTTTGCGATAATTTGTTCCCACAGATTTATGTTAGGAAGCGATGACAGATTGTTCAATCGATGTAGAACCGTTATGGATTGTGCGAATAGAAGGATTGAATATTGTAGTAAGTACCGTTGGACGATATTGCAAGGTGCACTTTATTATTTGCGTGCGTGTTGCATATGCGTGAATATTTTTAATCTATCCTTTTCACATTATTTCCACGACCTTGCTGAAAATAAAACAATACCCTTGCATAGACAATTCATGCGGTTATGTAAAGGACTCTATGCATGATAAATATTGAAGACTTATGTAAAATCTATCTTTATGTGACTTTATATAGAGATCACAATCTATTGCTGTAAAGTACCAATAATTGATGCATTGAAGATTAATTACACTGAATTAGCGTTGGCTAACATTTGCTTCCCTCGCCCCTGTGGCGCGTAAGTCAGTCTCGGGCGGCATGTGGCTTCAACCCTACACCCTTAATGATTGATAATGATACAATCATTATAGGACGAGCTCCGCGATCATTTGTATCGTCCGCCCCGCGGCAAGTAAAGGGTAGTCAAAACACATTTGCTGAAAGAATTATGAGAGTTCGCGACGGGGCGCGGAGACCGGAAATAAAACATTCGCAGTGAAACTATTTCCGGTGGTGCCACATGCTAGTTTGATGTTTAGATCTTATTTACCTGTACGTCTGAGACGTTTTGAATTTGTATTATAATAATATCAGACCTTTTTAATGTCCCACTGCTGGGCACGGGCCTCCCCTCAATGCTAGGGGGATTAGGCCATAGTCCACCACGCTGGCCCAGTGCGGGTTGGCGGACTTCACACATCTTTCGAGGGGTTCTATCAGACATGTAGGTTTCATCACGATGTTTTCCTTCACTGTTTAGCAAGTGATAATCGTGTTTTGAAATGAGATTCGCTCATGAAATCCCAGAAGTGCGAGCCGGGGTTTGATCCTGCGATCCTCGTTACCTAGGCAAGCGTTCTACCAACTTGGCTATCACTGCGTTTTGAATTTATGTAATTGAATTTGTATTAAGGTAGAGCATTTTAGTGAGGATACTATTTTTGATTATGCTTTGTATTTTTACTCTATGAAATTTATTGCGAGCTAATTCATTATCAAATATATTTTAACGCATACAAGAAAATAAAAAGGTATAGATAGATATACGGAGTTTGGCATGTTTTTACGGGTGTCAGAGTTCAGGGCTCGGCGTGAGAACGCGCCCGCGACTGCACTGAAACAGGGGAGTTTTTGTTCAGGAAGGTTCAACGACTTTACGCAAATGTTCGCCTGCGCAGCGTTACTCTGGCTTCATGTGTGCACAGTTACGATAACGAAATTTGTTTTTTTTTAATGTATTACTTGCAGCTGTTGTATGTAGCGACTATTTGCAACTTAAGTACGAAACACTGTTTTCATGGAGAGTTCGAATCTTATAAGAATCGAAAAAGAAAACAATTACTTGTTTGTGATAGAACTTACGTAGCCTATGTTTGTTTCCAATGCAGATACGGACTGGTCTTATTTTAATCGGGTGTGTTATATTGGCTTTATTAAATTTAATGTCTACGATAATCTACTGTTAGATTTGTGTAGAAATGAAAGGAATTCAGCAGGAATAAAGCCTTAATCCGATAGGTCCTCCATCTCTATTTCAAAACAAACCGATCGCGTTACGAACACAACCCGAGCGGATTTTTCGTTTTTGTCAGCAGTTTTTGTGCAAAATTCTCTCGAACAAAAAAACGATAAAAGGCACTTTACGCCTCGAAAGAATTGTTTACACTAGTGACAAAAGTAAACTTACATTGTGACCTTTTTATGGAATTATCATTCGTGGTTATGAATTTATATTTCCAATTAATATTTGGAGTCAAGCTAAAAAAAACTTACATAATGTTATATGAATTATACCTAAAACGATATATGTATTAACAAATAGTATCATAGTACTTGTATCGAAATTTAATTAAGTACAATGAGGTTTTTTGTAGAGTTTCACTCGCGACATCGTAGGTTTAGAATCTATAGAATTTAAATAAAAAGGTAGACAACTAAAATTATTAAAAATTTTTTTTTTATATTTTTAAAATGTAATAAAAAAAATCTGATGATAATTCCTAATGTCATTCTTCATTGTATAATCAGACAGGAGATTTATATTCCGGGTCGGAGCGAGTCTACTCTTATATGGAAGTACAGTTATGGCATCCAAACCGTCCCACGCTTTTGCACAAATTTTGACACAAAAACGCACTATAAATTTATAACACTCGCCTACCTGCTCGTGTGGCTTGCAGAATTTTGATACCTTTTGTTCGAGTTTTTTTGCTTTAATTTGTGACAATTATATCGGTATATGACTTTTTACCTGTAGTTTTTTGCCCGATCGTCGGATTCCACCGAATCAGATATTTTGCACGAACGTTTGTTTTGCTGGAGATATCGTCGGGTTTACTGTTAGCTAGATACAAAAAATATTGACGAAGGTTTCTCGGATTTCGGAGGTTTTTGGAGAGATTTCGTTCTTAGCCGGATTTTGCTCTCATAAAATTATAGGTACAATTTAAAATTATGAACTTCCCTATTTATATGGATTTCTTATTACGCGAATACTACACATTGAAATAAAACTACTATTACGGATTTTATCGCCGGGAACGTAAAAAACGTAGAATAAACGCGATAACATCCGTAAGAGTAGTTTTATTTCAATTCCCTATTTATCTTGTACGAGAAAGAAAATTGTTTTATTTCCATCAATCGTCTTTTTTGTGTCCCATAAGAAATTTAATAAACAAAGTGGATGTACATGCCTTTTGCTAAGCTCAAATCGATTAGGGACATTATATTAAAATCATAGACACCGAAAATGTCCAGGTATTGAAAATGTACAGGTACAGGATGATATTGCATTTTATTAGAAATAGATTGATGTGCCTAAAAACAGTCTCTGGATGCATGTGCCATTTAAAAAGGAGACGAACAAAAAATAATGCAGTAGGCAAAGAATGGTTGGCAAGACCACGGGAAGGGTTAAAACGTATGCCAGAGAAAGCAAAAAAAACATAAAACGCTCCTCTATTAGATACAGTGACGCCATACAGTATTGGCCATTGCTCATTTTAGACAAGTGGAATATTGATAGGTTTTATATAATTTCGAACTAACAACACAATCATGGTCTATTTCATGTGACCTGAAAGTAACCACCTAGAGTCACATTATAATATGTTGTGCAGTGTAAGGGTTCTTTATATTTACGGCAAGAAACATCGATTTTACTTTGGTATAATCCATATTTTATGAAGGTAGACTGTACACAACAAAATGCAGTAGAAATTATGTAAACAGTTTTGTTTCGCCATCAATGGCCAGCTATCACCAGCACTACTATACGACCTCAAGGGTACAAATTGCAGGCAATAATCAAAAAATTTTTTATTGTGAAAACAAAGCGCAATAAAGAGGGGCATTTTTTACCCCGCTTTCACAACATGTGCAATGTAATGTCTGACCTACTTACCTACGCTTCCTCTGCGTAAAAGGGTTAAATGGAATATCCGCGTGTTTGATCGGCAAAAAATCGACAGAGATTTTGTTTTTGTACACGTGAAATCTATCGATAGATATGGCTGGAAGGTCCACAAGATTGACATACCGTTGAAAGCACACATCAAATACGGGCTTCCTCTGGCTCATAGCGCACAAATCACTGCACTGCACTGCATTTCACGAATAGTATTAGATTCCAATTTAATAGGGGTTGAGCATATTGCAATTGCACTGGCCACACTGCTCCTCAATTCGAGGCGGATTCGGGCTGGCCTGCCTGGTCCAGTGAGGGCTGGCGGAGTTTGCACGTCAGGAGAACACGATGTTTTCCTACACGATTTAGCATGTAATAATGCTTGTTGAAATCGGAATACAAATATAAGTAATTAATAATATTATTGTACAGACCATTCTCTATGTTTATATCTTTAGTAAAATCTCTACTTTACAGGACGCTATATTTACTGTGATATACAACAGATTTCTAAACCTTACAATTGTATAACGGTCGCGAAAGACAACTTCATACCGAAGATAGCACACTAAACTATTTTTAAATCCTCATGGAAGGGGTTATAAGCGCTCTACGAGCCGTCTCTCAGGAATAATAGAGCAGCACTCGACAAACTGACAGCTAATTGAAATACGCCCATGTGCTAGTGTTTTTGCCCACCGCGACACAGAGGGCTAATACCGCGACATCCCCTTCATTTTTTTGCCATACATCACGAAGGGGTTACTGGTTGTACGTATTTTTTAATTGTTTCAATATTTGAAACCGATATTTTCAGCAACTCGATATGTGGTGACTCTATTTTTTTTTATTTGTTGGTAGGTTTTTAGGAACTGCACGAATAACAATGATACCGTAATTTAATTCGGTTAAAATGAAATGATAGATGGCAATTATGGTGTGGTCAGCGTACCTAAGCACGCAAATACCTAAAGTACTAAAATTTGTAGAGTTTTTGCGTCAAAGTATGAGTTGGATGATTATAGTAATAGAAATGATTATATCTGTTTACGTGCTGTATTATAATATGGATTTGCACACCAAAGGAATAATTAAGGGATTGTTCCAATGGACGACAAAAATTTCGGTCTACAAATACATTTTTTTTTATAAATTGTCTATGGAAAGATACCTACAAGATGCGTGTTATATTTTTCGGTAGGCGTCATTGAGTACTGCAACAAGCAATGTGTTACCTCGCTCCCGTCTCCAGGGATCAATGTTCAACTGAACACGTGTCTTAAAACATTTAAACTCAGATATTTTACACAAGGAAGGGTTGCAAGCATTCCACTTTGCTAAACATAGTCGAGCAATACCCTACCGCGTTTTGGAATCTCATTAGAAATAATCTTCCCAATTCTTAATAGAATTCACCCCTTGTCTTTTGTTTTTGTACTTCCGGTTCATTATAAGACATTTGTCGATTTCACATCGAGCTATTGTGCGGAACAGCCGCGTAGAGAACTTTGGGTTCGCGTTGTGTTATACCAAGGCCGCATAATACGGAAGAGTTCTCAGTCATAGATACGTCATCAGCGCTGTAGGTATTTACGTTGCGTGTATACAATAAACGTTATGTGTTCATTGAACTTTCGGGTGACCAATGAGACATCTCGAACGGTAGGTGTCTGCCTATGTGTGTATTTATAATAAATTGTATATAAGAGATATCTGCATGTATGTGCTAATTTATTCGCGATATCGCGTCGCGGCGATACGGAGCGTGGTCGCGACGGGACGCCCGCTGATTGGCTGGCGGCTCGGGAGGGCGATCCTCCGTCCTCTCGTCTGATGCGATTCGCGAACCACTACATACACAGCTATAGCAAATCGCCGCGCGTCCTGCGCAAATACGTACCCACACATACAACTCCCTATATGTTTAGTACCTATTATCTACATGTTATATATGTACGTTTATTTAGTATTAGGCGAGCATCAACTATGTTTAAAGGAGGTATTTGTAGTATTGTTTACGTCTGTCTCAATGCCGTCGTGAAGAGCACAGTTTATCTCGAATCAGTGTTTGTGTACTAGCTAAAAAATATGCTAATAAGTAAACGTTTGTCCGGTTTTCAGACGCGACTCTATTATGTTGATACTTTTTAATAGTGGATGTTTTATGATCGATCGATTCACACGCACTCCGAGATTGTGAACCAGTCTTTGCACAATTGCTCAACGGCCGACGCGAGGAATGCATCGCGAGCGGAGTTCAGAGGTCATCGCGGGTAGTCATTGCATTACACGTATGCAGTTTGCCTATTGTTAGTATGCAAAATAGATGGAGATTGTAGAAACATCGAAGTAACTAGATATATATGGAAATAGGTTAGAATAACTAGGTATTATAGTTAAGGCATTGTATGACGTTTGGATTTAGGTGATAGCCAAAATAAAATGTAGATATGTATTTACAAATCTAGTCACTTGATTTATCGTAAGTACTTAAATAAAATAATATATAGGTAGATGTGCATTAAACCCAGGTTAAATAAAAATAAATAATAAAAAAATAGAACCGAATTGAGAACCTCCTCCTTTATGAAGTCGGTTAAAAATAAGCTGACATAAAACGCCAATAATCGCATATAATTTATCAAAGGTGAAATACGCAACGGACGGTCGCAATGGTAGCATTTATATCTGTGAGAAAAAACTATTCCGAGCGGTCAGTGCACAACTGCCCACTGGGCTAATGATCGGTTCAACACAAATATGCACAATGGGCCACAATACCCGGCGCGGAACAAAGCGCGAACGCCGAGGAACACAGAAGACGATTTTGCACAATGCACAATATTAATTACCCTTAAGGAAACCAACAAAGGGTAGGGTTTAATAAGCTCACTAAATAAAAAAATACGTAAATAGAACTGACCGCTGTCCGGTCACCAATACATGTAATGCAGACCTGTGAAATTTGATGTGACGTTTATTATTATGAAAGTACAATTAAACCATTGTTGTGTTTTAAATAATTTTAAAAACATTTATGATACGTACCTAACCTTTGCCTAGATAAGTAAATAAGATTTAACAAAAATAGTATAAAATATTTTTAAGGGGTTGACAAGTAGTGATAACGATCATGTTTATGTATAAAATATATGTGTATACAGTGTTTGTTTTTTTTCTGAGAAAGCAAGCCAGTAATATTTCACCGCGCACTTAGTATCTAGAGTTATTTTTAAAATTTTATTTATTTCTTCGAGAATGTGACCTTTATAGACTACCAATGGACTCCTTAAAATATTTGTCACTATTATTGTTAAGCCTTATATATTGCAAATAGCGGACTGCTTATATCTTTGTTTCCTATATAATGGCCCTATGTAGATTTTGCTATGCGTATGTTAAACCAAAATACCTACAAAATTTATATTCTATTTGATTTTATTTTCTACGGTCCAAACACAATTTATAAACAAGGCAACTATTGCTATTCCGCTATTATTAAATATTGATGGCCAATAATAAAATGTACTCTGTACAATTAAATAAAAATAACTCCAATATCAAGGCTAAGGGAACTTGCTAATCCAAAAGATTGGCTAAGAGACTGGTCAAGCGTGGGTCATAGGTGACGAACGGACAGACCAACCCGGTTTTATAATCAACGAGCCAGTCCGTTCCCTCCCTTACTTTCAAATTATATTCTTTACATCCTTACACAAAGAAATTTACCTAACGTTCTTCTTTTGTCAGATGATCTGTGTAAAGTAGGTAGGTTTACCTATTCGCGTGTTAAAATTCCTGGCAATGAGGTAGGGATCGTAAACATTAGGTTCTTTGTTCATATATTCAAAATGAATTCTCACTAATCTTTTCATCTTTTCTACCATTATGGTAGGTAGTTTCTTTTATCGGTGTTGCTAAAAAACGTTTAGCTGATAACAGATTTGCGCAAAGAAATCGCGAAAGCCGATAAGGGTTACCTAAAGTTTTTTTTAATTTTTTGTTCGTAATAATAGTGTTCGTGGTAACAAGTGTGGGGTGAAGTGGTCGAGGATTCGCAACAGGCGGTATAGATGGGTGTTCGCTAGCCGTTGGTCACCCCTGACCGATGACCGCTGACCTCATGGGACTGAGAACTTGAACTTAATCCGTGCATTCGTGACATTGAACTTTGCAATTTTTCTGATGATTAAAGCTTCGTGTAATAACAATGGGTGACAAAGTTATCAATTTATAAAATGCTATACTGGTATATATGGCTAAATCAGAAACTATAGGGTATATCGAAAAATGCTTAAAAGACTCTAGAGACAGGTTTTGATGAAAACTAAAACTAAACCATTAGGCAATCGAAGTAATAATTTGATTGATTATTTGGAAACATATACATCATACTGTATTATTCCGCGATCCGATAATATCGCTAAAAAGGTTCAAGTTAGTGAAGTAATGACATACGATAAACCAAATAAAATACCAGGGTTTTAGGACTTGGTTGTACTTGATTGGAACCTACCTATACCTACGAAATTATGTAGTAATCCAATTAAGTACTTATAGCGTTTTTGTTATGGCTTAAATCACGAACGCTTATAAACTCAGTAAGGCAAAAAAACACCCAGCAACTACCCGTTCACGGTCAAATAATTTGATTCGCAACCCCTGGACGGCCGTTGGTCACCCCTGACCACTGACCGGTGACCTCATGGGACCGACTACTTGTGCTTGCCAACTTGCCGCGACATTGAACTTTGCGATGCTTACACGATCGTCGCAAACAGGTAAGACCTTTACCTACTACCTAAAGTGACTCTAACTTGACCAATTTACATAATGTGCTAAATAAACAAATTACCTATAACTGATTAATATTATATCTAGTAAACAAATTTAGATGATTTAAGTTTTGTTGATTTAACCTATAAGTTGCATAAAAATGCATAGATAATTAAACGGTTCCGTATTTAATTACTTTTAAATTATCTTTACATTATCATAGTGGTCATTTGGTGTCTAGAATATTATGCTCCAATCATGAACTAGATTCACTTTTAATGACGGTTTACATGTAGATTACTTTGAAGGCAATCAAATCCATAGAGCACGCAAACAAAACTCTCTTTAGGTTCCTAAGTTATAATAATTTACAAATCTCAATGAGTAAATCTTACTTATGTAATGCAATAATTATTTTTCTCCTCAAATATACCTGTACAAATACAAGTATCGACTCTACCGTGGTGTTCTTTGTTATTGAAATTACAAAACGGATTAATCTGTTTTGAATGCAAGTTGCGAAAGGGTGCATCGGCGTCGGACTGGACGTTGGTCACCTCTGACCCGCCAACGACTTGCAACCACCCTGCCTTGCTTTATAACATTATTAAAAAAAATGAGATGCGAAAGTATTCTGATACGTCTTCATGGTTTTTTTTTCTATCAATGAATTAATTGAATCTTTCTGGCCAGCAATAGAGATGAAGCTCTGTTATCTTTTATAGAAATCATAAGGTCGAAAATATGTAATCAAACAGTAGCGTGAAGAAAATTAAAACAAGTAAACTGGGTAAAGTTATTGGATAGACCGTTATATATTAAAAAAATATCGCCAGACGAAAACACAACTGGAGGTCCCAAACTAAGCAACGCTTATTTTACCGGTACCGTTTGATTGACTGAGGCGAACCCATTAACACCATACCTAACATACCACCTAGGAAAATTGCGAATAGAAAAAATCCAATATTTGCTCGGGTGGGAATCAAACCCGCAACCTGTTGCTGCAGTTAGCCAAGCGGCCTACGCTCTAGCTACCTACCAGTAGACCAAACGTTCGTCAAATATCTCTGAGAGTAAGATTTCTTTCCTAGTTAGTTACGACTAATGGATTCTCATTAATATTGATGTCTCTTTCGTGTCAATGTACTCTACTGATTCCATTTCGTGCAAATTTTAATGCTATTCACACGTGAACTCGTTTCACCTTACGAATTACGAAAACAATGCACTTAATGCAAGTTAATGTATAAATCACTGAATATTTATTAAATTCCTAATGAATGTTAGCGATTTCTATGTGTTGAGCCTGCCCCTAACTACGAGTTTGTTCAATTTGTGTTAACTCTATAGAGTCTACTTTTGCTTACCTTGTCATTGTAAATGTACAAATATATACGCGAATTAACGTGTACGTAAGGACGTGATTCGCGTGTACTACACAAATTGGCTTCCAGTTTTTTGTGCTTCTATATGTTGTTAGCGTCAATCCGTCCATATTATTTCTTGGTCTAAGCGCACGCGTTACTTTTGGTGTTACCTATAAATAAAATTAGACTCTACGTTTATCACAAATTGAACATACCTACAATAATAAATTGTTATACCTACAAACTCTATGTCATAAAGACATAATCAAAACATGCGATTCCCTAAAATCAGTAAAGTTTAATTCAATAAAAAAAATTAACTCATAGTTAGGGCAACTGTGTGGTTTCGCAAGTCACAACAATATAAGTCATTGAACGTAGGGTTCGCGACCAGTAATGTCAATGGCCGGCCATACTAAGTTACATTTAATGTATTATTATAAGCTAATTGAATCACAGTTAGACGTGCAAGGAATGAAAAACTTGTTTAAGTAGGTCCCTTAGGAATGAAATGGAAGCTAGCATACTAAAAAGAAAAACACGAGCAATACCGTAGATAACGAATTGAAGTAATAATAAACCTTTAAATGCAATGCATAATTGTATAATGATAATATGATAATAGGTACACATATAATAGTCTAGATATTATCATTATACAATTATGCATTGCATTTACCCATAGGTAGGTTAGCCCTGTTATAATATTTTACACTATTTTGTTACACTTTATATTTACAATTGCATAATATTAGACCGTGCCCTGAACACTGCCAATAGGCTCCCCGGAATAAAATAGGACCAAATACAAATTGTGGGTAAATTGTGGGTGCATTGCAGTGAATCTCTGCCTATATACCCCTTAGAGGGTTACAAACGTGATAACATGATTAAATAATATATTATATAATATCATATCATGAAATAATATGTGTCTATTATTATAAAACGCGATTAATAAACGGTCGTAGAATTTATTTATTGGAGAGGTGCCTTCTTAGATGTTATTTGACACATCAAGTTATTGGGGGTGCCTCCGGAACTTTTACATGTTTTTATTTTATTATTTTATGTATAAAGCCACTGATGTAGATGTCGAATAATTATAGAGCTTCCATAAAATATATTTCTAAAATTAACTCCCAAATTTATCGAAGTTTATATACTTAATAAATTGGTATACAATGGCATTGAAATTAATTTTTAATGTTTTTTGCCATTGTGAATGGATGGTACCTTTTTAAATTTATCCGTAGTTTATTGTGGACCAGCAAAGCTAGCACAGATTTTGTTGCGTTTTAACTATTCAATTAATGTTACTTGCTTCTTCTGTTGGATGTCGCGAAAGTGTAGCACGTTTTAGTTGCTCCTGCATTCTTAAGCGGAGGAATAGAGGCGCTGGAGAGATAGCCCGTTAACCACCGTTTAGTAGAGTTTTAGTAATAGTATTTTATTTTGTATTATTCAAAACTTGCCACTAGGTACTATTATAACAATTATTTTTACTATCTCTACCAAGGTTTCCTATTGTCTCCCAAATTGGTCAAAATTAAGTGACTTGACGCGAGCACGTAAGCGATTGACATACGCCAATAGTTAGCCTGCATAACTTTCTGACGTCACGTCCGGTGCAATATTATTTCAATGAAATGCCATCAATAACATTCTTAACTCTATACAGGTAACACTTTTATATTTGTTTTATAATAAGCCGCATCGCGCACATGTCGCGCAAGCACGCCGGCCGCGGCCGCCCTCACGTGGTGGGAAGTAGGAAGCACCAATCTTTTTATTGGGGGTTGTAATTAAGGAAACTCGCTCTGTAATTACAGGGGCGATTGCTAAATATAATTGAACTCTTCTCTTTTACGTTTTGTAAAGCTTCTTCCGTTGGGGGAAGACGATTTGGTGATGGTGAATAAGTTATATAAATATACGAAGGTATATAATAAGCTCTTGAAAAAGATTATAACGACTTTGATAAAATATATAGATAATTTTGAGCACCTGTATTTAAAATATTTGATACAAAAATTGCTAAGTGCCGACCCGATAATCATCTCGATACAGACACAAAACTTGTGTCGATGTATTGCCAACATCTGCAGTCTGTCATATGGCTACTACTGTTACTATTATTAATAATTATGAAAGAGACTAGACTTTTATTCCGACCATAAACTCCCATAACTACTTAATTTGATACTTAACTTAGTACAGGCAGTTATGTTTACACCAGCCACACGAGGCCAGTATGCAATTAACAAGTAGCATATGTCATCGTGTAAAAGAACGAAGCTACAAGTGGCCGGCATAGATTTCCATATATTTCCAGGTTGGCTACTTGTTACTTTACTAGTCACTACTAGTTACTTGCGCACTGTATATTGAGCATATATATCTCTCAAAATAACATGAGAATAACATTTATTATTTGCTATTTATAATTTTCTTTTATTTAAAACATATACTGCTAAACAGCAGTTTACAATTACATATAATAGACATACAATGCACGGAACAAAAAAAATACTTTTTAATTATAAATAAGTAAGTGATTGGGTAATATACCTAATATTATTGATTTCTTTAATAAATGAGATCCCTTGATTGATAATTAATATAATTAAATCCAAAACCAAGCGCCCAAGCGCCAAAGTTGTTGCAATGACAACTAAATATGTGGGTACCCCAGTTCAAACTATGACACTAGGACGTCAAACACCTCAGTCCTCCCGTGACCATGATTGCTGTAAAGCAGCCGAAACATCGGGAACGTAAAAACATAAAATGAACGCGATAAAATCTGTAAAATAAGTTTTATTTCAATGTGTAAATATAAGAATTCAATATGAGATCCCTTGATGTATTATTCATTTCAAAAATTTCCACAGTCCTATTGTTTATCAGTGCACCCATATCAGTGTCTGGGCTAACATAGCACAATTAGCGATTTGGCCATTAAAAGGGCAATTTGCAGAGTGATACCACTATCACTGCTCTACAAACATACTTTTATTTGTCGGCCATTGTTGTCGTAGGACGGATGCGTTGAATTATCAAATGTAGAAATTGTTAGCTAATTAAAATTATATGAGCCGTTGTTATAATGATTGAAGTTCTATTGATTATATACGTACTTTATAGACAGCTTCGTCAAGTGGTTTGAGCGTAGGTCGCTCGGCTTACTGCACGGTTGTGTGCATTCGCTTTGGTCTGGGTGTAACTGGGACTACACAGGCCATTGTACGGAACGCAAGCATTGCTTAGCTTAGGTTCAGCACGTTAAGTGCGAAATTATTCGAAAGCTAACCGTATACTTTATAGGCAATGTATTAAGCCACTTTGTTGGAAAATTGAATGTTTTAAATATTGCCCACTAGAGGCGCAGTTCAATTTGCCACACTATTGTGTCTAAATACGTAAACTATGAACTATACAGTTAGCTTACAAAATAATCTCGCACTTGACGTACAGTGGGAGTGTTTGGCTGACAATATTTTGATTTTATTTACTTACTTATTATATTTTTTATACAGGCGTTAATGGGACAATAGATTAGACCTTACATTTTATAAAACCTACACACATTTTTAACCTTCCTAGTTAAGGGAATTCGTCTTTTTCGATTTATGTTCACAAAAAACTAACAGAATTTGTAAACTGTATAGCATGTTTCTGTAAAAAATCAACAGGCAAGGCAATTCTTTAACTCGCTTGTTGTTTTCAATGTTTATGAGATAGTTCATCGTATAGGTTACGTGTTTAGCAGAACAAAGGAATTGTTAGGTAGGTACTTGTCGGCTTGCTTTTGTTCTAAGTAACTAATCTCTTGTAAATATTGAACAACATTCACACATTGCACCAATTACTTGTTTACTTTTGCTATTCCATAATATTTATTGATGTAATTATATAGGTCTTCAAAACAAGGTTTAACATAGAACAAGTAGGTAAGTATTAACCAAGTAGAAGTTAAGAAGAAATATTTTAATGCCGATATTAAGAACTGCCATATTATCTTTGAAATGTGTCCTCTGTTATATATTTACCTACTTATCGCAAGATTCAGGCTACGTCGACAATTTTTTTTTATTGTGAACAAAATACATTTTGAAAAATGGCAATATTTAAAACTATCCTTCTACAAATCCATTCCTGGTGCAAATTTTATACGAAACATGGATACTTACCTGTAAAAATAACTGTTATTTATATATATTTATGTATATTTATGTCAATGTTTATAAATATAATAATATATTATATATATTTATGTCAATGTTTATAAATTCACCTCACATAGATAATTTCATTTACCTGGACATCCATAGGTATATTATAATACTTACCTACCTAAGTATCTATAGTCGTTTTATACTACTTGTACTTTGTTCATACTAATGGATGCGACCATTTAGATAGATACGTATCTGCATTTACTTATATAGAAGCGTGCATTGAATGTGTTGGGAGAGATGGGTCTAGCCAGTAGTTCAGGGAGGTCCTAATAAGCAGACTAAACAGTAGACTCGAGCAACAAGTTTTTTCAATCAGCTGTAGAGGATGTCAGTTTCTGAGTATCAGCACATAAACTTTGTGAAGGCGTGCACATAAGGATGTTTTAATAGACAGTGTTGCTATTGTTAAAATATACAATATGTATAATTTCATAGCTCAATTCAGGAAGCGCGTGACGTTGACTCAGCGCACCGGGCGCATGCGCATCGCGTCCGAACGCGCCGCGTGTTGAGGCAGGCCGCGCCGGGCCGCGGCCGCCCGCGCACCACGCAGACCTACCGTCAGCAAAATAATGTCTAGACAGTCACAATATATTAGGTATTTGTTTATTTCGCTGATGGATGTTTTATTTTTTCTGCAATATTAGTGTTTTGTTATGTAATTGCAAATACTTATGCGTGTTTTCATTAGGGGTCATGGAGGACATTATTTTATTGCGTAATTAATTGTAGTACTTATATATTGACTGTACCTATTGAGAAAGGTACGTTAGAAGCCGTAGCTGTGACGGTAATGTTAGAGAACATTGATAAACCTATACAACCTACATTGCGACAATCTCAAAATCAATTAGCCAATACTGTGATGATCACCTTAACTTATGTATCTGAAAAGTATGTCACTATTTATTGAGAAATCCAATCAACCTACAATATTAAATTGTGAGTGATTAATCGGTAGCTATAAATCTTGAAGTATCAATTCCTTTGCTACCACTACTATGCAAGTAAATAGCAGCTCTATGTACTGTCTGTACATAGCAAGTAACGGGAACCGATGCGCTCGCGCCGCTGCCGCCTGTAGCCAATGCGATGCGCCGCCATGATGCAATCCTCTCTCATTCAATGTTAAACAGACGTACTTACCATCATTGACTTGATTGAGAAGTGACTAACATAAGTATCTATAATATGTTATTAAGATATTCAATTGTAGCATTAAAAGCGTAGTGGTTTTCTGACCATAGGATTCACTTTTTCCATGTTCTCTTATTCTAGATTAATAAAACCTGTCTCTTAATTGATTTGGCTTCGGCTTCTGCTTTACTCTGATTCGCTGCCCTCGGAGTCTGAGACCGACTCTCATGCGCAAGGGTAGAATAACTTAATTACATACTTTACCAAATAAATATTTTAATTATGTTCCTCATTCGGATGGATATTTCCATTATTTGAAGTTGTTCATAATTGTCAGATAATAATACTGCCATTAACAAATCTAGAAAGTGCAGTAATACGTAGTGATGTATCGTTATCCTAAATAAAGCTGATACAAATATATCGTATCTAATAAGAATAAAATAAAAAGAGAATAGAAAAGCCTACCTACTTAATATTAACAAAAAGTGTAAAAAATATGGCCCAGCATAAGTATTGATATTTAAATCATATCTATAATTAGATACACTAAATTTACTGTTCAAAATGTAATTTTGATGAAGAATTTAAACTTTACTTATTAAAGAGCTTATCTTATCTTATAAAAAAATCAACAAGTCTAATCGTACTATATATCTTAATATATTATATATTAAAACAGGATTGTACTGCCAGTAAAATAAACTTCCAAAAGCAACGGTGACTAAACACTTAGATCCGGTCGGCATAGAAGCAACATGGTTAGCGAGTTCGGCAGGCCAATGGGGGGATGGCAGGACCAAAGGGCCGCGGGCGGGAGGGGCCGAGGAGGCGACAGAAGTGCAATGTCCTCACCAACAGACGCCTCGAATCTTTTCTTCGCGTCTCGAAACTTCGACATTTTTTAACCAAAATTGTTTGAGGAATGATTGGCCAAGATTATAATATCACAGACGTACTTCGATAGCATCTTGAACTTAGATGGCGCTGTTTAGAATATGAATTAATTCGAATTGGTTGAAATATAACGAGCGTGTTGGACGGAACCTTTTATTGGTTATTGATTTATTATGACGGACTGTCACCATTTATTAGACTTTATTAAATTTGCAGTAGCTTTTTAATTATATGAATCCCGTTAATCATATAAATTTATTACCCGTAAAGTGGTATTCATGTGGTAATTTGTTGAATACATTTAAATGTTAAGCATTCCGGTGAACAATGTTACAATATTTTGTGATCCAACCATGTTCTACTATCAACGTTCAGGTGTTGGATATTATTGGTGACATTTGGCTCGCTCGAGGACTCCCTAAAACATTTCGGTGTCGATGACCAAAGCCCGGGGGAAGCTGAAGCCATATAATGAGCGCGAGGGGGGAATCCTGTTATTGTTTACTTCAAGTAGTAACACCAGCATTTTGTCAATATCGTATCGGTGTTTCGGTGTGTTCATTTCCTTGGATGTATGCACTGTACACACATAGATACATGGTATGTGCAGAGAATGAAGCCAGCTTTTTTATATATTTGTAGGAACTCGCTTATTTAATGGTAAGGAATGAACACCTTGTCAAAACGTTTGATTAGATATCATCTCTAGTTGAGATGAGCTCGGTAACATATTCCTGGCTTTTTTTGTTGATTTAGGATCAAACAAATATCGTGACACGTCATGGAAACAATTAAGTTTATCGCAAATGGGTTTAATGATCGCTGCGCAGTTCGCGGTTACATCTCGCGACATTTAATTGATTATTCGCAATTAAGAAACAATTAAAAAATCGTAATGTCACGTTTGCCAACATTTATTCTGATAAGCTGCTCCAAGTAGGTAGCATATTCTGAGTTGTTTGTTTTCCACAAGTTGCAACACTACCTAAAATACATACTCCTAAAACAAAGATGTTACAGTGTCTATAATGTGTTGTTATGTAGTCAAGATAGGTTCGAAATAACTTCAGCAGTTTTTCACAACATTCTTTTTAAAACAAAATGTAGTTATATCTAACTGCTAAAAAGTTAGATGCCTTCGGCAGGTTTCCAATCGAGTTTTACATATCGTGTCCAGGCGTGACTTGAGAGGCGTTTACATTAATGTGCATAGACGCGCGCGGGGCGGGGGGTGGGCGGCGAGCTGCAGAGACTTGACCTTGGGGCAGGATCGAGCCGAAGCTTGCGGTCCCTGACCTGACTATTTCGAGTGGCAAGTGCGCTGCCGCGGCCGCCGCGTGCAATGTGCATGGCATACCGAAATAACCGCTCGGTCTGTCGCCCCGCCCGCGCTCCCCCCATCCCCAGCAGGATGTACTGCCTTAGCCATGCATGGCACGCCTATCGCACACCACCACAACGGGAAGAAGTTCTGTTACTTGTACACTATAAACAACGAACCCTTTCAGATTTAAAAGGTTTCGAAACATTGTTCATGGATAATCGTAGGATTCTACGTTCGACTAACTAGTCAGAAGTCGGAGCTTTTAGTGCACCTTTTTTTTAGTTTTACGCAAAAAAAAGTTAAAATGGATTTTTATAACTGCTCAGTGTAGAAGTTATACCTTAAGATGTCTAAACACCTAACTTCTAACGGCATTCAGGAACGAAATTGTGATAATAGTTACAATACGATGCAATTAAAACCCTACAGCATAAACAACTGTTGCCTTTCTAATGGTCCGGTCCGATAGAATCAGAGTTCCATATTTTCATATAAACTAATTGAAGTTCTCGGCACGATAAATGTCGCTCGATAGCCTAATGCACGGTGCTATGTTAATAGCCGAGAGCCCGCCTCGTTTGATGGACGAGGGAAAGGGTCTGCTCAAGGCTGCAGCCGATGCACTTTCACGAGATGTGGCACCATTATTATGCATCCATTATGCGCTGGCGTCGTCGGCTGTCTTTTCCCCTGTCAAGCTGCCCACGCAACGAGCATTTTTTCTCGAACCTTGCCTAGATAATACGCGGTAAATTACTCTGTATACTTTACACTCTTGTATAATTCAGGTATGGCGTTGTAAAGTATACAACGTTGTAATGATTTCTTATGGGTGATATTAAATGGGATTTATTAGAACAACGGCCGTTGAATAGACGAAACTTTTAAAGTTTGCTGGATTAGATCATAATGATTAGCAGAAGTATAATAATGTAATAAGAACTGATTACCTATTTACAATATAACAATGCGGTGCCTTGATCATCTGAGAATGAAGGGAGAGGTCGGTGAGGTAGTTATGTGAAATGAGAATATTTCAAATTTGTTTTGAGCAACAATCATATCATAAACTAGAATTCATAAAACATATCACCCTCCTTCTCAATGCATGCAAGTGGCACACATGCAAACCGTGGAGCCGTTGTCACGGAGCGATGCATGTGTGTGCATGTGTGCCTGACTAATCTACTGCGCCCGCGCACCATTCAAGGTCACTGGCCAGCAGTGGCGCGTCCCATAGACCAATTTTAACAAGTCAGAGTGTTCTATTAGTTTAGGTTTTAAATATTTTCCACGCTTTCTACTTCTAAGAATAAAATGGTGTTTAAGACTTATTTTGGAATCTATACGAATAAAGCAAAAAATATCTTAGTATATTAATTAAGTACTCCGTTTTTTTAGGATTCTCTTGAAGCTACATAATACTATTTGTCAATAAAAATAGGACTCAATCTTTGTGATTATAAACTTTTTATTACAATAACTATGTACGTATACATGCTTATCAACGAGTCACGTCAAAATGAGCCACGTCGAAGAAGTGTTGTCGTCCGAAAGATATCACGGTGGCGACGATTAAATGATTGTGGGTGAGGGCGCGCGGCGAGGGTGGACGCGCGGCGGCGGCGGGTTCTGCCGAATGACTTTGTAACGTCCGGGAGCGCGGCCATCGACCTGCCCAATCTCCTCTGCATTAGCATAGCGAGCAATATTCGTGTCTAGCCAATCCCTTGTGTGCGTACAGATCTGTGCCGAGATACTATACATGTAAAACTCACTCAATATTCACGCTATTTTGTCAGAGTGACTGACAAGATACTTACAATCATATTACTTTTTTTTGTGGACAATCGTATGAATCGACCGTTACATAAAACTTATAACTTTATGTTGCTGCCTACTGAAGTAATTAAGAGTAGGGTGTATATGATAGTTTTGACAGTTTGCAAGTTTCTGTGTTCGACAACAAAAATAGTTAACGTAAAGCGTAAAAATAGTCGAGATCAAATAGGATTCGAATTAAACGTTCGTAGTAGACACCAGTGCTGTCTCTGACAATTGCATATGTGTGTGTAAGTGCGCCTGCGCCATCGCAAAGTAGTTTCACGCGTGTGTTTGTATGCTGATAGATTAAACGCCGACACACACCGTCTTTAACAATGTCTCCTCATTTTTGGTAACAAGTCCGGTATTGCCGTAATTGTAAACGACTTGTATCCATCGATGGGTATCTATGAAATTATTATATGAATAGAAGCTTAAAATATGCCTATAATAACGTAATCCAACCTGTCATGGACTCTTAAATACAGATTGGGTTGATTATTACTCGTGATGCACATGCAAATATTCAATACTCACGTTGATGTCTTTTCCAGGACGTCATTTTGCAAGAAATCGCAACTACTAAAACTTATTCCTGATTGTGTCTATCATATTTTCTAGTATCTATGTGTGGAGATGTTATATGTGTGCGTGTGTGAGAGCGCGGAATGCGACGACCGTTGACGGCGCTGATATAATTTTGGGTCCCTAGCGACATTTGATAAAAAGATCAAGTTCAAAAGGGGCAAACAACATGCAGTTGATATGCGTTAAGAGATTGCTCTCGTGTAGAAGGACAAAAACAATAGAATAACTACCTACTTTACTTTAGTAATTGTTATGTAGATAATAATAATACCAGCCCTTTTTAATGTCCCACTGCTGGGCACGGGCCTCCCCTCAATGCGAGGGGTATTAGGCCATAGTCCACCACGATGGCCCAGTGCGGGTTGGCAGACTAAATGTGGTTTATATGTAGATAATAATCACATATAAACCACATTAAGATAGTTATTTTATTAGTAACATAAGGGCGGTCACTACATACCTAAGCTTCATTCGCACTATTATCATCCTGATATATTTTGATGATCCGTGACTCACTAGAATCAATAATGTGTTTACAGCTTTCATAATCGAATTCGGTAGCGCCGGTCGATCGCACAAAGCCCTTGTTGTGCGCAGAAAAAGAGCCATCGTAAAATCATTTGCATCTATTTGCATACAGCATCATTGTGGTCATGAATGGCACTTGTATTCGCAGTGCGGGCCCTATTCGTAAACTCCTCGCCGGCCGAACCCTCGTCGAACAAAAGAACTTTTTCGTACCTGCGAAGTCGTTTTTTTACAATATCATAAAACTAGTCATTGCGTAATTTTTCCGCATTGTTGTAAACCCTTTCCGTTTGTTTTTATTATACCCCTTTATTCAGCCATCAGCGATGAGCGTCGGCGTCTTTGCCATATTCTGCAACATTGAGTTGCGTTGTAAAACAATAAAAATTGCGCTATTCTCCGCAGAAAACGTGCGCAAAAGGGTTAGTGTTGTTGCGGGATTGGGTTTCTCTTTTATGTGATGTTATATAAATACCGTAACGGTACATTGTTAGAAAGCATTTCTCCCTTGCATGAGCCTAATCGAAGGTATGAGCAAGTCCATATAGCCGAGAGATAAGTCAAATATTTTTACGCGCCTAATAAGTATTTATCATGGACGATGTCTATTGCTAGTAGACGAAACATTTTAAATGTGTTTTGGTACTATAACATAATGCATCACATTAGGATTTTAACTTAGAGCAAAGTACTTATTGTATTAGATATTGACTTGTTAGTAAGTATATACCCCATGCTCGAGAATTCATTTGGATGAAAGCAATAACCATACCGCACATACTATAAGTTTGGCTAGTTTTTTCTTATGTTACTACATAAAAGTATCCATTGCATATTCGTATCTATTGAATATGCTAAAAGGGTTTGTTTTTTAAGAAAAAAATGGTACACAAAAGGTTCTCTTAAAAATCCTTTTCAGCGATTGCTAATTCTCAAAGGGATTTAACAAAAGAGGTGCAATAACTGTTTTTACAAAATAAAACTTTCTTCTTTAAAAATCTCATCTGCACTGGCGCTTATGTACAAAGGTGCCGACAGTTTTATATCACGGGCGTGCAAAGGGGCCGCTTTTACAGCTATCCTAAAGTTTTCGCCGACCACCCACCACATTTGCACAATATACGCGTTTCTTATCACTTAACTTTCTGCATAGCGGTTCTTAACACTTTCAAACAATGGCCTATAGTTATCTTAATAAGGAGATTACCTGAGGCACTGTAGAAAATACCGTATGGAGTGTATGTTGAAGTTGCGGTGCAAAGACCTGGAAATAAAACTTCTCATGGTATCCAAAAACGTATGCAACATATTACATGCATATGAATCGTTACTACTTACATATACGATACTTGCGATAGAATACTTTACCACATAATTACTATATGTACCCTTTTTACTTTCATCGATACATAACTATAATTAAGTCCAGTACGTCAAGTGCGAGATTATTCGTAAGCCAACCGTATACTTAATAGTCTGCATATTTAGACATTTTTTTATGGAGAAATGAACAGCGCCTCTAGCGGGCGGTATTTAAAACGTTCAATTCTCAATATTAAATGTCTAAATACGTAATTTATAGGCGTTCTATCACTTTATCAAACGTCATATAGTACTACGCATAGCAAAATTATTGTGCGCAGTACTATATGACGTTTGAGGTAATTCGAGGGTTAGGATTGGTTAAGAATATAAAGTACACGGTTAGCTTACAAATAATCTCGTGCTTGACGTGCTGAACACATTTGTCAGCCGTTCTAAGCCTACAGACTTTTCAGACACAACGGTATAAAGATTTTTTCGCGGTAAAGGTTATTTCTCATCTTTTGAATGTAACGTTTTAGATTTAATTTCTGTGTCATGTAAGTTCGTTTTATACAAAATAAATCATGTGATACACATCTATTATACTTATACTATGAACATAACATACATGTTTCATCCATCACTGTGCCAATCAGATATGCGTTCATGTAAGTATTCGACTAAATCGTCTAAAGTCCATTACGCTCCACTGTTTGTGGAGAGGGTATAGAAAACATTTTAGTGTTTGACATGGCCGAAGCAAATGACAAAAGTCAATCTACACACATCAATCGCCAAACATTGGAAATTCGGGAGGCAACACGCGACTGCTCAATAATGCACGAAATATCGATGTGGGGCATCGCCACCGTCGGCCACCACCAACCAGTGCGTGGACACCATCGTATCCAAGGCTCTTTGTTGCTTTTACCACAAAGAATCTTTACGTGTTATATGTATTACTAGTTGCGCCCTGCGGTGTTACCCGCGCAAAAAATCATGTCGATCCTTTGCGCTATGAGAAATTAAAACAAATCTATCCCACGGGAATCATACATTTTACCGGGATAAAAATGTGCTATTCCAGACTATAATCTATCTCTGTGCCAAATTTCATCCAGATCGGTTCAGCCGTTCTGGCGTGATTGAGTAACAAACATCCATCTATCCATCCATCCAAACTTTCACATTTATAATATTAGTATAGATGATAGGTTAAATATATATATATATATAGATATAACTTGTGTGCGACGACAATGTCTGTTCTCAAGGTCATCAGAAATTATTTTAAAAAAATGTCTTCCAATTTTAATTTCCAAAAGAAGCGAGGGTAAATAGACTTTGGTGGCATCGTAGTGGTGGGTTGTCACAGGGTGGTTGCCAAACGACACGCATCAATTATTCACACTAATTTCCAACTACATTTGCGTGTGGAAGACAAATAGATGCCAGCCCAACGTACTGCCGAATTTCTCTATAATTATGGCTGGACAAAGGCTATTCCCCATTAATTTGGTTGGTGCGTGTTAAATAATAACTTTTCTATCTGTTCCAATGAAGTTAAAAGTAACTTTCAGAATCTTCGTATAGAGCAAAATTTATGTAGAGCATCGTTTAAATATGGTACAAGATTTGGGGTAGTTACAAAAAAGAGTTTAAAAAACTTCATGTTTCAGGATATCGAGAGTAGAAAGTATGATTAATATGTTAGGTATTAACATAATGTACTAGCAAATTAATTAAATTCCACCAATAACGAGCAAACTCATATATTAATTGCTGTAAGAATAATTTGGTTTCCACGTGCCAGTTATGCTTAGCAATCAATAATTTGCGGTATTATAATCAACTGATAAAAACTAAAAGTCCAGTGGGCTGGGGGTGGCCGCGGTGGTAGTGGCCCATTGCTCAATTATTCAGAGCGCGTATTTTGGTCACGAGGACGCTCGGCCGGCCGCCCGGCCCCGGCCGCCCACCGCCACCGTCCCTTCGACTATCAATACATACTGCTTCAAGGGGTTCATTTACGAATTAATGAACTAAAAACATACACGTTAGGACACCATACACGTTCCGAACCCAACGAGGTCACAACTACGTACGTACACAGAGACTGCTCGGGTAAGGTAAACTGCCATTAATTATATGCACAGTTTACACATTATTTTTAACATAAAACGAATGGTACCAGTTCTTCGACCTTTCAAAATACAGATATTAAGCTCATTTATATTTGTTTTACATATTAAATATCTACATATTAGCAGTTAAACCTTGGCCTCAAATCTGTATAGCCTCGGCGCGTGTTGTTGAACAATTCGTTTAGGTTAAAAATATCGCAGCCAAATAGATAATAACATATTCTATGCTATTTAAACTGTGGCGATTGTTAAATTTCATCCTAATATATTTAATTCATTTCGGTTATCAAATATATTTTTATCTACCTACTTAATATCTAAACGGAACGGCCAAAATATTGATTAAATCGACCAATAGCGTAGAGGCATTAGTTTAGGTATAAAAAGTACTAGGGCATCAGTTTGTTATCACCGCCAGAGTGCTTGTCAATGTGTGCGAATCTGTGCATGTGTGGCTATGGCGAATTGGTAACGCCTCCTCGAGGACCAGTTGCCAAAATGAGTCATCGTCATCGGCCGTCATACCTAACTATATAAAGAGTTGTAGGTATAGAGCTGATTATTATGCTCACTACGTGTTGTTGCGAAACCTCCTGTTGCCTTATTCCATCCTGATAGGCATTCTGCTCGTACATTTTAAGATTGAAAAGAAATTATCCCATGACTTGCGACCACTCTTAATTATTTGAAAACTGAATAAACGCTGGCTAGATAAGATTGTGAGATAGGTTTAACTAAAAATTGTTTTCCTTTAAGTACCTATTTTCAGGTGACCTTTGTAATATTTTTAATTAAAAACATGTTTATGTCGACCGCCTGGGTCCAATAGTTGGAGCGTAAGCAGGTCACACTGCATCGGGTGGTTGCGGGCTTCCCATGTGGGTAAATTTTGGAATGAATCTTTTGGTAATTTTACCTGGTCTCGGTGTTACTGATATGGTCCCCAGTCTAGTGTACAGTGCCCATAATACAAGGATTGGAACTATGTAATTTCTAGCGATATTAATTTATTTCTTTTTGATCTGAGGTTACAACACTATGTGTATCATATGGGTATATTTTTATTTATAAAGTATGTTAATTTTTATTATTTTGTTTGTACTATATCGTATTTATTCGTACAAGACCTATAATGTGTTCCTTGAGTTTATGATTGCCTATTAAACTTATGCGAATATGCTCACAAATTTACATTTCAATCAAACTTGTTTTGAAATATTATACAAAGTACCTACCATACGTCACTCGCACACACAAAGAACCTTGTTTTGCTCTGTACGAAATGTAGATAAATCTATTCAGAGCTGATAATTGTTATTTGGAATAATCTATACATATAAATGTAATTTTGCTATACTAAGCTAAAACATAGTGCTATGAGGCGGTCAGTATGTACTTATAAGATAATATGTTTAGTACGTATGTACATTATATATCACACATACATACATTACATCGGGATACGTCGAGATATAAGAATTAATGATTTAAAACGGAACGATATAAAAACCATGTACTTTATTATGTCTGTCTTGTCTGTTTTTTTGCGACAGCACAAAGACCTCTTGTAACTTCATTATCTCCTGGTACAATTGTGCGAAATTGACGTAACTTTACGCCCGCCTACAGTACATTTTTTTTGCAAGCACACGCGCCAATCCCAATTCATCATTGTTATGTCATCATTACGCCCGTCTGCACCACAAAAGTGGACCGCGCATTTTATACAAACTTGCATTTCTTTGTAGGTCGGGGATACCCCTTCATTCATAACTATTGCGAATTTTTCGCTAGACGAGTCGATGACCTTGTTTATAATACAAACGTAACATTTGAATGTGTGTGTGAATATTTTTGCGTCTGTAGACACTCAAGACGTGCTTGGCTCAGTACACTATGTTGATGGATTATGTATACCTACCTAATATATAATCATTATACCTGCTTCTTATAGCACTCGGAATTATATCCGATTGTTTTTTAATTGAAACTATGTAGACAGATAAAGTCGGTAGAAGTCCATCGTGGTATTTGTGTGAGCAAATTTCTACGCGGTAATCATTGGACGGTGCGTTATCGCGACTGGGCGCCTTATCGCGCCGTACGCACTGTATCTGCTCGTACGAATCGCGCGCACGCATTGCGTTTTGTGCGATACGCACTTCAGCTCATCACACGTTTCCTACAATGCACGTTGCATAAAAATGCTACTTTCGCAAACACAATTACCAATTTTTTCATAGAATTCACAATACGTGAGGTTGATTGTGAAATGCATGCGTTACGCACATGTGAAACCTTCGATGATACGAGGCATACTTGCACGTTGACTAACAACGTGTAGATACCGCATTTTATTCTAGGTAATAAAATAAATTCTAATGTAGGTAGGTAAGGCAAGGGAATTAATATGTGAGAAAAGCAATATTTAATTTATTCAACCTATACCAAACGTTGTTACTAAGGTATTGTGTTGTGTAAGTTTTTAATAAATTGATTTTATATTGCCTCTATTTAGTACCTATTTAGCGTGTTACAGAAAGGGTAGTCTACCATTTGAGCGTATTTGTAATTATTATCTATGTTAAGTCACAATTTCGATATGTCAACTTTTTTTAAATTTGTTCCCAAAGTATTAGAATTGCCTAATTTTAGGGAGCATTTTTTATTGGCATTTCGAATGCGTCAAATATGCGCAAGTCCATTCAGTAGTAGTTATAAACGTTCTGAACGTTTGTATATTAAGGCCTAAAATAGAACCAACACCTTTTATCATATAAATTCATAGGCTTCACTACTAAAATGCTAAATGTTAACCTTCAATGACATAACAATATCGACAATTTTAATTGCTTTATGCGAGAGACAATAATTGGTGTGCAAAAATAACAATTGTACTTTCTTTACAAGCAATTTTGTAAACATAACATTTATAGTACTTTCACTTGGCCTTTTCCAAAGGTCTGGCGTTGCGTGAATTTAAAACATGATATTTCTGAACTTCCTATACCTAAATAAAGACTTTGCACTAACGCCAAGAGTCGCGGAGAAATGTCTAGCGCGATGTATGAGTGAGAGCTTCGAACATATTCTGTCCCATGCTAGTCCTATGGCTAATATGGCCATTGGTCTACCGAAGTAAAGTTTTTAAGCATGTATAACGCACCATACAGAAATGCAAGATAATGACGCGTTAAACAGAGTACGACATAAAATAATATACATACTTACCTACTTGAGTAGTGATTGAGTATATTAGCTCGTTAAACGTTGATTCAGAACAGAAAGTTGAAGGAATCTAGTGCTTTTATGCAATCTAAAGATACTTTTGTATCTTATACCTAAGTAATTTGTATCTAATGAAGTTAGTATGAGTGTAGATCTATACTGAATTTGTATTTATAATTAGCTTATGATGGCTCTACTTGTGGTAGTTACTAGATGAAGAATAAAACTTAGGTATAATTCAGTGAAAGAATTTTCAGAATGGTTTGTGAGTTTCACCCCCACACCCAAACTCACAAACTGTATTTTTTAGTATAATATTAATTTGAATATTTATAATAAAAGCACTGTTGTCGCTCTAAACGAACCATTCGTGTTGATAGATAATTACATATTATAAAAAATCTGCATCGTAAGTACCTACATGCGCAGCGCATCAATTCGGTAATCGCACTGGGCGAATTCTAGTTAACGATAACACTATCTGTACCGAGAAACGAATGCATTGCGATAATAGATGATAACGGAATGACAAATTGCAATATCGATGGTGAAATTGGTACACGAATGGTATACGAATGTGATTTACGAGCTTCTTTATCAAACTTCTATGAAACTATTTTTTTGTAAATATTTTGAGACCTACGTATAAGTTTTTCTACGGTTTTTTTTTCCATAAGAATGTCGTTTTATCTTTGTTGCAAAGTTCTTTTACATGAAACATTCATTTATTTTAACAGAACATACCTTATGTAACCTTTATGAATGTTATGATAAGAGTCAAATTCCAGTAAAATTTAGGTATGAATATTGAACTCTGAATACTATACTCAGATGCTACGCATGTATTGGATATTGTATCACTGCATTGGCAGTGATACGTGTAGGTATTTAGATTCGATACTTAACAGCCCTTACGGACAATAGGATCAAGTTATATTTGCCAACAAAATAGTCATGGACAATCTTTTCGTGATATAAAAATGAGAAAAGGGTTTTACAATAAGCCTTTTGATGCGGGTCGAATTGAGTATGGACAGGGCGAGGTATATTCGCTTTTTTGCTATTACTTGAATAATAAAACTGTCAGCATTATTTTACGCCTAAATGAAATTTATTTTTTGTTATTTATATTTGATACTATTTGTGCTACGAAATAGATTGGAAATTATGTACGTACGCAATATTGAGACGTTTATAATAACTACGCAATGATGACATATGTTATAAGGAATAGTAGAAATATTATGTGATAATAAATAACACTTTAGTAATAATTCGTCTATTAATGATATGCCTGTGCATAGACGAGTTGATTGTAATGTTTCAAAAGATATTTTTTTTTTATAAGAAAATTTAGAAATCGATTCTTACATAGCCGAGCTATAAAAAAACTGATTATTTCTGATAGTATTTATAGTAATTTGTATTATTTTACATTAAGTTGTATTGTGCCTACACCTACTGATACTTAACGGTAAGTGTTTGCATAATTGTATATCATATTACCCCTTTCGAGTCGAGCGGTCGAGTATCTAACTAAATTAATAAACATGAGATAGTTAGCTACCTACCTACAATATCCGAATTAAAACAGCAACAAAATTACAAAAGCGCGTTTATAAAAAAACTTTAAAAACAAGTTTGCTTATCTATGCAACACAAAAATTACAATCACCTAAAGAAAGGCAATACACTGTTGTGATATTATTCAAAACTAATTACATATATCCTTGCTATGGGTACTTTGTAGCGAAACAAACCCTACAATGTTTACCCTAGCAGCCGCGCTCTCAATAAAACGAAGCAATTATAATAAAAATACAATTTTGACCACAACCCCATGGCAACGCTGTCGAGGGGTGTTTGCGAATAAAGCGACCGTCAAACTCGTAAAACATTCTAGGGCTTAATATCGACATATGTTTGATAGGTATTTGGATAACAATCACGAGTTGTTTGCTGATATTTTGGAAACGTAAATTGTCTAGAATGAGGTGAGACTTTCAGTTTCTTTGAGTACATACTTGGTGGACTTACAATATGTGTTTATCTACTTATGAGGAGTAGAGCAAGAAGATACGCTATGAGTGCTAGCTACTAAGAAGTCGACTGCAAATTGCGACTAAAATATTGCGTTTGAAACTGCGAAAGTTGTTTCTAGCAATATTTTTAGCAATATTTTTAGATATAACGGAAAAATGCACCGTTAAGTCCCTATCATATCGATTATAACTACTATATTGATGACACTATTCTAGATAATTCAGTACTTCCATTTGTACATATCGCGCATAGGCGTCCATCAATGCTGACGTCTCCATTACATTCGTCGTATAATTATTTTCCAGTTCCGCATAAAACCATTGATGCATGCACACGGTCGTTACAATTCCTGGACGAGTTTATTGCAAATGATACTAGTAATTAGGGCCCAGTGGTCACGTATCGCGGTGCCCATCTATTCGCACCGGGGCGACCGTATGCCACTCTGCTATTATGCACGCGCAAAGGAAATAACGTATACACCCATAACGTGCTATTGATTTTGCTAAAAACACACTGCCGTAGCCATAACCAGTATGTAGGGACCCTATAATTACTATCAACTGTCACTGGCAGTATGAAGCAAAAAAAGTAGAGTTGGAAGTCTGAAAACATTGCGAAACACTATAGGTACTAGTTTCAGGTTATGCCGTAATTAATGTTTTGCTAACTTTAGACATGTTTGAAAACAATTACACTATTTTCAGGCATTAGGTAAGTACAGTACCATTGAAATCTTTCTTGGTTAATGATCCATTAAATTTTTAAGATATAGACGTACGACCATAGCGTAGGTATTGCAAGATTTTTAACAAAGTGAATTGCGAAAGTTGTTTTAAAACGGTAGATAGATACGAGCCCATATGGGAGTATGGTTACGAAACCGGGTCGGCTTTTTTTTCAACATTTAGCGACATCGACTGATCGTAAATCCGAGGGCAACGCATTTTGACTCATTAGCAATGGGCGCGACAGACTAAACTAAAAGCATTGAACTGTCCTACTAAATTATTATTGCTCACTTATGTAAACGTTTAGGTCCCTACCTATAACTCTACCTAAACCACACGTTTAAAAAAGTCTGTTTAAAGATTCTAAATATATAGGCAATGAAATAGGACTTGTTTTAAACATTTACTCCATTGTTTTCGTCAAGCGGGTGCCTATCACCAACATACGCTTCTATACCGATTGACAAATACTGTTATTGCTACTTAACTTAACACATGTACAGATAGCACCACAGCAAAGCACCATCTAATACTTAAAAGCAAAATTATCTCGAGAAATATCACAAGAATAAATTTTCTACTTTCCAATGCATTTTAACAGTAGAGTGTCGGTGCAACGACCAGCGCGCGCGATGGGACGATCTCTCGGGCTAGCAGATCGAGTCCGCCCAAGGACGTCCACTATACAGCCTCCCGAAGCCACACGACATTAACTCGCACACCAAAAGTACCATTTTCGAACACCACATACCGTAGATAATCCCTTGGCCGAGTCGGCAAGAAAAATGATCCTGTAAAAAAAAGTAAAAAACCAACGAGCTCGTAGTTGTTTTATTTTATCGAGCTACGGTCGAAGGCAACATGGCCGCGACTCGGGCAGCGAATTATCTCTGGATATACTTTATAAGATGCTTATCGTGCTGTGGGCCGGATAATAAGGAGCTTGTGTCGTATGGCTTATTATAGTTACAAGACAAAGTTCAAAAAATATACATACACTACTGTAATTAAAAAAAATGACTGAAATTTTAATGGTGCAAACATAGGACTATGTAGAGCCAATGTATGATAAATATCAACAAATAATTATGTAAGTGGGTACCTGCGTTATTTTACCAAATTGGGCGAGGAGTTCGTTACGCGCCATTCAGTCTGCGAGGCAGGTGCTTGTCGATATTTTGACAACGATACTTAGCGGAACCGCCCATTTTTTTAATTTAATATCTTTTTCTATACCCTCTTGACCCATTTCTGAGTTAAGAGATGTTAGCTCTACATAAGAAATGACATTTGTGTTATTATGAGTTGAATTATGTTTATTGTTTTTCGTTTTGTGTAATTAGATTATTTTGTCTAAACATAATAACCAAAAAAAACATTGTATAAAACCACGTGCGTGGAATACTCCTTCTGAGAAAGAGTATAGAATACTTGGCCGTGTTAAAAGCATTCTGCATTATGTACATATAGGTAATTAAAAACAAAATATGAATACAAATGTTTGGCGGAGCAGCGCCAGACAATAGAAGGAAAGAGTGTATTGTCTCACCTAGCCGGGTCCGGGGAGTTTCGCTACAATGAGCCGCATCCGGGGTCGGGCGCGGACTCACCATCGCCATCCAAAACTGAATAAATTAGGTGTGCCATGTAGCTTGTGCAGCCATCGCATTTGGCCATAACTATACCTTGTCCAACCACGTTAATACCATTTTCATTAAACACATCGAGAACGAATTAATGAATATTTGAATTTCTTTAATTACTACAATCTATATTACCTATATGAAAATAAACACATTACCCTCCTTTTGGTCGCGCAGTCGGATAATTAAATGATGTTCGTTGGTTAGCGCATACACTTCAAAGTTGTTAGGGAAATAAAAACTTATAAAATTGGAGAATTGGGGACAAGACAACGCCTGTCGAGTCAGCTAGTTTTAAATAATTGTAATCACCACAACTGCATTAGTACTATACAAACATACTTAATCAATTGTGCGAAATCGGAGTCCCAGTGTGCACTCTATTATTTAATATCTCTTAGCGGTTAATAATACAGATAAGGGTGAGAGCACCCCTGATAATATAAATTCAGTCAGCGCGTGGCAGGATGCTGGTGACAAATGACGAGGACGTAGCTTCGCGTGAAATTACAATTATCTCTTTATACAGGCCAACCCTTCGCTCATTATGCCAAGTTAACGCATTAATTGTAATTGTCCGCTCGTTGTAATGGGCTTATAAAATATTTATAACTGTACCGCTCGGTATACTCACTTACGTTATGTGATCTCTTTATGAAATAAGTACCTACATAAGGTGTAACAATAATAGTGTAAAATATTTTAACGGTGCTAACAGTGGGTTATAAAGATATAATTCCAAATGAAATATATTAAATTATATTCACATTGTAATAAGCGCACGGCCGAACGCTACTGGGTTGGCCTTGTTTAAAAAATAATCAAACAAAATTTACACATGTTGATTTCTTATATTTACGCGAATACTACACATTGATATAAAACTATTTTTTACAGCAACCATGGTCCTTCCGTGACCATGGTTGCTGTAAAGCAGCCGAAACGTCGGGAACGTAAAAACTTAAAATAAATGCGATAAAATACGAAAAGTTCGCTTTATTTCAAAATTTACATAATTATTTTATACATCGACGGGATCCATATAACATACTGATTCATCGGTTAAAAATATTTTACATTATTTTGTTAAACCTGAAGAGTAAATTTAACTTTCAGAAAAATACTCATTTATATAGGTAATACGAGTATTATGATCAATACTCCCTTTGAGTACGAATCTTTTAATATTGTGTTGAATATGTTCTATTGCCTCTACAATTGACGTGTAAGTTATTGTGCATCAATATTATCCCTTACTTTCGGTTCATCAGTCGCGTCAATTTCGGATCTCAACAAGCCACCATGCGGGATCGCATTATTGCTTTTTTATTAGTTTTTTTTTACTATCCCCATCTCGCAGTTTTTGTTGCGCGTGCGTTCGTGGGATAGGTCACGACGCGAGTGTTTATGCTGGTATTAGCATAATGCACTTTTATCTATCACTTTAGCTGCATTGTTCTTCAATTGTGGCTAAAATTTATCACCATTGCAAATACAAGAATTTACTTAGCTAAGTTTATTGGCCTTTGGCTAATGAATGTGAGACGAGTGTTTCCGCGAATCGCTAAACTAATTAGCCCGTGCGACGTCCGAATCAAAGGTCATAACTGTTAAGTATTGACAATGGAGCATTTGCATTCGTGTTTCCGGCGCAGTAGCCAAATTATCGTGAAATTTTAACGGTTGTGTGGTTGACCGCTGATGTTACGAATTGTTCGTATTTAATTACAAACAGTGATAATATGACAATCAGTTGCCAATGTAATGAGTTCAGAAATGTTTTTAAACATTGGTAAGTCAATAGGAGTGGATTTAAGTTTTTAGAATATGGTATAATACTGTTCCCACATTTCCGTACCTATAATTGATTTGAGTCCTTGATCATGAGACCACGGTCGGTATGCAAATGGTCGTTGAATGGCATCAAGTACACTTAACTACCACTTCACAATCGAGATGCAAAAGAGTCACTGCTCTGATATTTACAGCTATTGTTTTCGTAGGAATTCGTGTATACATCCGTGAGAAAATTAATCACCGATTATACCGATCATCACCGATTATAGGTACTTTATGATGTCCGAATTTTATGAAATTATTTCGCGAATAGATGTTGGTAATATTATTTCCTAGTTTTGGTGCGGGTATAGATCAACTTTGAAGAATTTCGTAATACTTTATAATACATACCTATATCTGAATAATTTCAAAAATGTACGCTATTAATTTTCGTAAATGCGTAGTGGAGAGAAAGCTTAGTAGTCGTCTCTTTGGCTCCCGCGCTAACTTATGACAGTGACGTCATGGCCCTGTAGCTCTGTGCATTTTTAGTTTTTTTCTGATTGGGCACTAGTGGTGTCTGTATTTTTGGAGTTATAAGTATCAATAATCGCGATTATCTATGTACCTATGCAATAAAATAAAGTTTGGCAACAACCCAAATATTTCACGACGATTCCAAAATATATTCTGCTATCATACCCCTTCATTTTCCCAACTTTAAGGATAGCGCGACAGCACTCGTGTCCCGTATCAACATTTGTTATAATGTTTGATTCGATCATGAAGATTGACGTTTTATTTTCTCCAGTATTGTGAAATATCCAATCTGTTGGTAAACTCTATTATTTTATTTAAATTAAAATATGAGTTTTTAGGTACCCAGTATTTACACAAGTAAGCAAACCTGAATAATTTTGATAAGTAACCATTATGGAAGTAAAGGTATAGAGTCGTCTTCATCGATACATATTATAGGTATATATTCGAACATCATGTATTCCATGCATAGGGAAACGAAGATGCAGTGGTTTTGGCGGAAGCCAGCTTCGCTTAACAAAAAATATTGCACACGCATCTTGATCTATTTTTGAGTGCATTTCGCGCTATTTTGGCGTTCCCTACGCAAGCAATGTGTCAATGACCCCGTTTGCCTGCGTTGTTCACGCACTTTTCGGAATTTTAGTTTTGGAGGCGAGATCTTATGCTGACTAATTTTAAAGTATTATCAGAAATGTAAGTACCTATAGATTACGTACCTCAGTACTTATTATAAGTTAAACATTCACTTTATTAAGAGTTGTTTATTGCTTTGGATAATGTATGATTTTGTAAGTAGGTACATAGGTATGTTAATAAAAATGGAAGCTATATTTCAAAGATTTTAATGGCTTATCCTATATTACCTATTATTTACATGTATTTACCTGCCTACTATGTACCTAAGTAAATATTATAAAAAAAAATTGTAAATAAGATTAACAAGAAATATCTCAAAGATCAAGAAAGAATAATAGCAAATAGGTATCTACTTAAGTAGCTACCTACTTATCGCATCGTGAAGGCAACGTGATGCGTTAATATGATTTTAATGTTAATTAATCAAGCGAACAAACAAAATTCCCGATTTCCAGGCAAGGCGCACGACACAAAGTTCAACGTTAGCATACAAAAGGCCTCTAAGGCGCGGGTTTAATTTTTTATAAGCTGAATTCGGCTTTATTTTATCGTCTTGACGCGGCACAGCGGCGCGGCGGCGCGCGTTGCACGGCGCGGTGCGTTCGCGGTGCACACTCACGCGCTGTGTTCGTACACGTATGCGCGAGCGCACTCACGCACACAGAGGCGCGCGCCCTCCTCAGCGTGCTGCAATTCGTCGGGCGCGCCGCGTCCCGCGCCCTCTCACCCGTACGCAATTGCACTGCACTCTAGCACGCTGCGCTGCGTGCGTAAAAAGCGCACATGAGGTGCGGGGCGCGGCGCCGTGGCGGAGAACACAGGCCTACCGCGGCCGCCGCGCTTCAGCACCAGACAGTCACAGCCAGACGCTCGCAAGAGCACGCCGCCCCCACACGCAGGGCGTAGACACTCGTCCGCTCGCGCGAAACAACCCCGGACGTGCTACGAACTTTCAAAAGTGCAAGTGCAAAATTATCTCATGAGTTTTTCAAACTTTTCTGAAGCCAAACCTGTTTTCGTGTAAGCGCCTGGATTATTTTTCTTAAGGTGAGCTTTGCATGATACTTATTGCCATAACATTTAAATTCGTAGCGGCGCTACGATTTCGTAGTAGAACGCTAATAGCTCTAGATACGAGTTACTTCTTCAGGTTCAAGGTATGTAACTAGGTAATATTATAATAAGTCATTTAAATTTGTTGTTAGATTTTCTTCTCTGTTCTGTTTATAATAAGGGCGACTATTGGTATTGCAGTGCAATGCTTATATTATAGGGAACATAATAGGAGGGAATCAGGCGTAACTGCTTTCATCCGTCCCCTAAGTTCGACGTACCTGCTGAATAAAAGGTAAAAACTCAATTTGGCAGTGTGGAAGGGCTATAGAGTGTAATACGTAAATGGGGAAGGGCGGTGCAGTTGTGGAGCCGCGTTCGGTCGCGACGTATGTCCGCAGTCGCGTCTGGTCGCAGTGTGGCGCGCCGCGCGATCGCACGCAGCTTGCATTCGACTTTGTTGTACTTACGCAAGGATTATCAGTTTTGGTCGAGCCGTGCGTGACAACGCTATTTTTTTCGACAATGTATCCCGCTTCTACGTACGACGATTTATTGCCAGGTAGGTGCCTATATTATTTGCAACGTTGGGAGTTTCATGAATCGTATTTTCCCTATTAGGATTTTCAGTTGTTTTATTTTTAATTTAAACTTTTTTTTAAATGTGTAGTATTCATTTGAGTCAATAAAATATTAATTCAGGTATTTTAGGTAGGGATATGATTTGTTTAATTTTTTTTTGTTTGATTACCGATATTCTTATTGTAACGTCACAACAATATTCTACTTTCTGTGTATTTTTATTAAGTTTATAATAACTAAAGACAGTTCCAGTTAAAATTTTTAAAAATCAAGGTAGACTAATCATTAATATTAGGTAGATTACCTATCTAACACCAACATTACTGCGACAAATATTTCAATTAATATCTAATTTGAATAAATATTTTTATTGCCTTATTCCGAACAATTACAAAATATGTTTTGGACTAAATGAGGTGTAACTAGAATAGTATAAATTTAAGAGGTGTAAAATTATTAGATATAGAATAACACCATGTATAGATATAGAAACCAATAGCACGGTGAATAAATATGACATCCTCGTTAACCCCAACAAATATTTTACACCATTTTTGTTAGACTTACGGTTTGACTATATAGGCATATATACCTATATATACGATATACTTGCAAATAACGAGTATTGTGTTGTCAGTTTGTTTCATAGAAACCTATATCAGTGTTTAACAAATTAATGTTATTTTTACAGAATCACATCTAAGAAAAATGGGAAGTACCGAAGGGCCGCAGACTTTTTGTCTGAAATGGAACCACCACAAAACCAACCTGGTGGAAATCTTGGAAGCTTTGATCAAAGTGGAGACCTATGTGGACTGCACTCTGGTGGTCGACGATCAGGTGACCTTTAAAGCTCACCGTGTCGTCCTGGCCGCCAACTCCCCGTACTTTCAGTCGATACTGGCCGATGTACCTATGGATCACTGCAGCATCCTCTTCCCTGGAGTAAAAGATTTCGAGATGCGCGCTCTCCTCGAGTACATGTACACTGGTGAGGTGAACGTGACTCAGGCTCATATACCGCACATTATGAAGGTAGCCGAGCAGTTGGAGGTCAAGGGACTGTTTGACATGACCGAGCTGCGCCGGCGGCCGGGTAGCACGGAGCGCACGCCGGCCGCGTCCCCGCCCCGTGTGGTGCCCGCCGCGCCCTCCAGCGTGTCCCCGCCGGCGCCCGCGCCGCCTTCGCGCTGGCCGCCACCGCCCGCCGTGCCCGCTCTCTCCGCCGCCTACGACTCCGCCGATATGAACCCACTTAAACGCAAGAAACTCTCCAGTATGCTAGCCACCCGTGACACGCCGATTTTAAGGAACGTTCTTGCTCAGACTTCTCCCGTAGATTCGTCACAGCCCATGTCTCTCGTCTGTCATCCCGTTAATCAGCATGTTCCACCGCGTCTACACTCTAACGGCTCCGCGCACGAGTTAGAGCGAGTGGCCAGCCCGCCGAGACCTTTCGACTATCGTCCCCGAAGGCTTTCCTCCCGAGCGTCCTCACCGCACTACAATAGATCAGATAGATCTGAAGACGCCCATTCTCCCTACACTGAAAGATCCTTCGAAGATGAAAGCCAACGTACTTTCCATCCCTCTCCACCCCCAACGAATTTTCAACAAGATGTTAGAGCTGGATTAGCGCCGTACGTTCCCCCGCAACAGAAACCCGAATGGAAACGATATAAACAATACACTAGATCCGACATATTATCTGCTATCGAATGCGTGCGGAACGGAATGAGCGCACTACAAGCGTCGCGTAAATATGGCGTTCCCTCACGTACTCTATATGATAAAGTTAAGAAACTCGGAATAACAACCAGTCGCCCTATGAGTCGAGGGGTTAAGCGAGAGGCAAACGGTGCAGCATTCCCGTATGGGTTAAGCGGTACAGGAGGCAATGGCGAGGATGGAAATCCATCTACACCTCTTATTGATCCATCATTCCTGCAACAAGCGTTAGAAGGAGCGACGAGGGACGGAGGTCGGGAGGCATTACACGCGATGGCGTTAGCCGCGGCAGCTCATGCAGCTCTGACGCCTCGCACGCCACCGCGGTCTCCGCCACATTCGCCTCGGTCACCGATGCCCGACGATGATCACGTTGAAGACCTTTCTGTACCCAGGCGGCGCGATATCGATCAACCGGCTGGTGTTATCGTACCACCTCGTAATTTCGCATTAGACTGTGGGGGTGGCGAAAGGGATTGAATATTTTGCGGTGGTTAAAAGGACATTCGAAAAGACTGACTTAGGCGTACAAAGTTAGAAGTAAGGCTCTAATTGGTAGGCTATACATACTGGACGCGCCGCGCGCGCACGCCTCAATGTCCGGGCGCTCCGGCCGGGCGATTGCAATGGGCCCCGCGGCCACTCTTCTTCTACCTCTCTACTTCTCTATTTATTTCCAAGCGTCGGGGATGAAAAGACGAAATAAAATTTCCGTCTAAAGGTGGACGACGCCTTATTGTGATTATATTTTTGGTTATTTCCTTCTTATTTTTTTTTGTTTTATAACATTTACGACTTTGTTAATGAATAGCAGAATAAGTTAGCTTTAACTAGCATGTAATGTGTCTCATCTGGACAGGTAACTTCGCAGGGCCGAAGGGCAAGGAGGCAGCGCCGGCCACGCCGCCGCTCCTCGGGCGGAATAGCCCAGACAAGTTATTGTGCAATTGTTGTCCGCGACTGTGATGTTTATAGACTGAAACGCCGCTACTACCTCACGCTACAGCTACTCTAGTCGACCACGTCGCTCCATGCCATATAATTACTTATTCAAAACAGTCAATTTTTAAGAAGTATATTCCTTAGGTTTCTTTATCGACAACTAATATTGTTGAAACAGGACCATGCGACGTGCTACGTTCAAGTCACCGCGGATAGCGACGTATATCTACATACCGATCTATATTTCTTTACGTTAGATTCATACGGGTTAGTTTAATTTATTTGTTTGTAAAATGCCATAAATGTTCATTGTTAATATATAAAGTTGTGCTCACTATTACATCTATATAAATGTCTTGCACACGCACGGTAATTTATGTAGAGTTAAGAGATTTCAAAAACACTTAGATAAGAATGCTCAATGTTTAATTAGGATGGAAGTATAGAAAAAAAAACGTCGCAATTCGCAAACATTATTAATCTTATAATATAGTGTCAAGTCTATATTATAAGTCATCATTTCGTGTTATACGTAAAACCGTTAGTTTAATTTTAAATGATCGATAAATTGGGTGTAAGTGGTAATGTCGTGTGTTTATCGTCGAGTTAACTGATGTAAAAATAAGATATATACATAATTTGTACAAAGTAGCACTTTTTGACTTATATATCATCTGCATTATGATGCGGTTTAATTTCTTTTTCAGTAAACTAGTGTTTTGTTGAATAAACTGTAAAATATAATCCTATTAATATGAATAATATTATTTTTTTACTATTCTTAAGTTAAAAAAAATACATTACTTATTATTTGGTAATTGATTGGAAGACTGATTTGTTACTTTAGTCTAGTTTGAAAATGCCATAGATATCTACGAATATAACTACCTTATTGTGCGTACGTTTAATGTGTAATTAATTAGGATTATTCACGTATGCAAGTAGTGTGTAGAGGCTACACTTAATTTAATAGCTCTCACTATGTTGTGCCTTTGTTTGTTGTAATAAAACATTATTGTATGTTAGGACATTCCAGTAGGTGTACCGGCACTTTCTTATGGCTAAATATCAGACATGGGACTACTCATGGATCTTCTTTGCAACTCACTAGTTCTAAGGTCGGCAGCTGGTAGACAATTTAATTGATTGATATTAAACCGACCTTATAACTTTGTTGTAGAGACCTTATTAAAGGCAATGATACCTATATATCCCATAAAGGTGTCTGAAATGCCATATCTTAAATACCTCACAGTTTTGTTAATGTTGTAATAATTACGCATACCTATTATGAATATGTATTATCCACTTTTGTGCCTATACTTATTATATCTATTATAATTATTATGTTATGGATGTTATTGCACTATAGTTCATGATTTAAGTTGGGATTTTAAAATATAGTACGTACTTTAAATATGTAGGTAGTTGGTACTGTATCTACACATAAGCTATACTAGAGTGAGTTTATCTCGTAACTAGGTACATATTATTATAGTAAGAACTCTATATTTACAAATAATATAATGTTATAAATATAAATTAAACGTTTAATATGGAAGTGTTATATTATTGCATTATTCGATTAGTTTATTTGTAATGATCTCTACAACAAAAATGACTATGACTATGAAACAACCTAATAGTCGAATTTGCAGTGCTAAAGACGCGGAGTACCGCATTCTTAGAACAGCCAAGAAAACTAATACATTGGCAATGCAAATTGAACTACGATATCTATTATTAACGACCAGAAGGTACTCGAAGAACTGGTAGGTGGGCAACGTACAGTAAGAATCGCGCAGCGAATCATCTGTCCGCTGGCCAGACTTGAAGGTCCCCAGATACAGTAGTACCTATAATACATAGTTATATAAGTGGACACTAGGTGCCTATGACTCTCAGAAGAAATATAAATAAGTGAAATGAAATCTGAGAATGAGATAAAATATTGTATAACTTTAAAACAACTTATTAATAATAGCAAAGTACCATTGACTTTACCTTTGAAAACACGGATATAGGTAGGTACACTCTTCTTACTGGACAAATGACCTTTCAGTTTCTCCCAAGAAGTCCTTCTTGGGAGAAACTGAAAGGCCATTTTTTGTCGCGCTGTTTTGATTAAATACACTCGTGCACACTCATGAATACATAATTACTTTGTAAATATCCACCTATATAATACGTTATAATTATTAGAAGAAACACAGGTTTTATATTATTTACAAGACTGACTACACTTTCGCGCTAAAACATCACTGCTCGTCGTTAGTTGGTTAAACATCCTACCTAACGCCATCTATAGGACAAAACCAGACAAAATGAACTTAAGGTGGAGGTGCTGGGTTAGGGCGCGAAATTCAAAATGTCGATGGTATTAATTTTTTCACAAAACAATTAAACATGTTCCCATCTCGAGCGAATACGGACACGGCTGTAGGTAAAGTCAGCTATGAAAGTGGTTTATCAGTTTTGATAACAACTTCCAGTTAATGAAATTATCACCATCCTATAATGTGAAAACGATATTCGATCAAGGAATTTCTTGGCCGACTTTACCATACATTTCTCAAATCAAATTACTTTAAGCCCCTTTTATTGTGTGAACAAAGCTAGAAGTATGAAATTCTGTAACCATAAGTAATTACTGAAACTACCTCCTCCTGCCATAAATTACAATTTGAACCAAATATTTTATTACAACTAATTTAACTCAATTTCTGAACGCATCCAGATGTGACGTCAAATCGCGCCACCATTATTCGCTTTTTTGATTGGTGCATCAAATCATCAGATAACGTCAATGTCAAATACTTCGCAAGAGCAAATGCCAAATAATGTAAACAAGTGTGTTTTTAATGGAAATAATGAAGTAAATGTGTATAAATTTCATAATAACGCGACATAATGGAACACGACGATCCTTTTATAAATTCAGACGTGTTTAATGTCCATGAAATCGCTGAAATAGAAGGTAAGGTTGACGTAAAGTCTTATAATAGACGAACGATTCAAATAGTCCGAGAAGTAGTGAGAAGTTGATAATGATGACTAATTTTCACAGATTTCCTCAGTGGTTGCGATGGGGACTTCATGAAAAAACTCGAAGAAGACCTCGCATTCGCAGATAGCGAGCCTGATTTGTTCAATGTAGATACAAAGCTTAAAGCGGATAAGACGCCAGTACCGCAATTATCGCCTTGTTACAATACCAGTGGTAATCCACTGGTCTCACAATATACTCATAGATCTAAACAGAAAGCTGTAAATACCGCGCAACCGAAGAGTAGCCCCATACAGGGGGTGTATGTGAAAGATGATAGTTATAACGTGCGGAATGAGGGGTCTGTGCTGCCCGATGTTACACAGCACAGTTGCAGGATACCGACACAAGCGCCAATGATTGTGCAACAAGTTGTGCAGAGCCCCTTATATGTTAACTTGTCATCGGGAAGCATTCAGCAGTTACAAGATGGTAGGGCATCATTAGTGCAGTTGGATGGCACACAGCCAAATCAGAATAATAAAACAAAACCAACCAGCCAACCTCTGTTAATACAGAACAATGCCAATAGTATGACTCCATTGATTCTGAAGACTACAGACGCAAGTTTCTCACCGGTTGTACTACAGTCTAATATTATTAACCCGGCTACACAAACATTTATGTACACTAGTGCTCCTGTTCAAGGTATGATTTTTTTTATTAAAATATTTTATTCTCAAAACGGCCAAACCTAAATGAGTTATGTATGTTTAAAATAAATTATTATATTAATTATTTGAATTATAATCAAATGTTTCTGTACTTCAGGAGCTACTCCAGGAATCATCACAAATGCAAAATCAAACACGCACACATTCTTCACCAGCAGCAGTGGACCGACACTCCTGACAGGTATACCATTGGTACTAGAAGGTGAAAAAATTGCTCTAAGTCAGGCACCAAATATTGGACCTCCAAAAGTGAAGGAGGTGAAGAAGAGTGCTCACAATGCAATCGAGAGACGATACAGAACTAGTATTAATGATAGAATAGTGGAACTGAAGAATATGCTAGTTGGTGAAGATGCTAAGGTAAATAAAAGTATAAGGTATAATGAAGTAAATTTGCTTTGAAAAATACTGTACTTTGTAAGAAATGCAATTGTATTCAACCCATCACTGTAACTCCTGAAATTGTATAAGTGACTGTAGATGCTCCTGAGGACACTTTTATTAGGAGATTTTCTTTTGTGAACAAAAACTGCATCATCAACTGTCATTATCTAATGATTATTTTTTTATTGGGAAGGCTTATGAGATACTCTTAATGAATTTTCAAAATAAATGTAAGAATTTTAAAATATATTTGGTATTAATGTTTGGTAAAGCTAGAGGAGGAAAGAGTGTGGTTGTGCTCTTTTTTTGTGACACACACGCTGACTTATGGCTGACATCACAGTCTAGTGGATCTGTCTTGCATTTTTTTTAAAATTGCAAACTGGAACATAGATATAGCTAGAGCTAAATAGTTTTTGCAAGCTCCATTTGAGATTCATTAGATTTTCTAGTGAGAAAGCTTGTCTTGACTAATATCCAACTTAAAAAATAGTTGATGGAAACATTTCATAATTATTTATTTTATTTTTATTACAGTTAAATAAATCAGCAATATTAAGGAAAACCATAGATTATATAAAGTATCTACAGAATCAGAATTCTAGATTAAAACAGGAGAATTTGGCCCTCAAGATTGCTTTCCAGAAGTCTGGTGTGAAGGAGCCAGTGTTTGAAGGATCATACACTCCGCCTCACAGTGACATCTCATCACCTTACAGCTCTCCTCATGCGATGGATAGTGACTCGCCTTCCTCTCCTGAATACAAGGTACCTTAACATATTCACTATACTTTGTAATATCATGTTTAGTTACTTTATTAAATCCTATAGTCTGAATAATTGTAAGACAGGCAATACTACAGACGCATTTCACAATGTAAACAATTTTAGAGCTTTCGAATTCCTAGTCGCTCTGTTAATGTGATCATAAAGTGTATCGATGTTTATATTTCTTTTTCCTTTCTGAAATTCAGTGGTTTATGTTTTTTTACAGGTTGAAGAAAAATACTCAAATTCCAAAATCGTCATGGGCATGGGAGACCACTCTCGTTTAGCATTATGCGCCTTCATGGTTGGCTTGATAGCTTTTAATCCCTTCAGTTCTTTCTTCGGAGGGTTCATGTCGGAATCTTCGACACTAGACTTTACAGCGAGAGTAGATCAGCGCAAGATACTATCAGATAACAATCAAGGTTAGTCCAATCATCAGACACCAGTATGCAATTGTCGCCATCGAGACAGCATGCTGTCACTGTCTTTCGTATTTATGAAAATTGTGGTGTGAGCAGGATGAACACACTTACATTGACCTTAATAATAACATAATAATGGCATAGTCCAATACTGCACAGTCGCAATCAAATCATAATCGAATGGCAATTGTATATTAGGTGTTGGCATAGGAGTCAGATTTCCCATACAAAAATTTTCAAAAGTTTCACTTAGTATTCCATTGCCATAGAATTAGAGCCTTGATGCAAAAATTTTTTTTACCTAGTTGAATTCTAGCAAGTAGTGAAGTAAGATAATAGTACCTACTGTTAAAATATGGAACTTTAATTGTAGGTTACTCTGGATCGTCGTGGGGTGTGTGGCTATTCACTACATTCTTCATATATTTGGTGAACTTCTTCATACTAGGAGGATGTCTTGTCAAACTGTTAGTGTACGGCGATTCGGTGCCGAAATCGCAATCTAAAGAAGCGGCACTTTTCTATAAACACAAAAGACAAGCTGATAACTTTTTGAAAAAGGTATTTATAACCATTTTATTCCATTTGTCAATTATAATGCCTACTAGTTAAATGTTGGCTGGTTGAGACATGCAAAGACGACCGACTAAAGTGCTAGACGCATCGCTCTTTTGGTTTCACTTACTCCTCATGTACTAATATTTTCTGCAAACTTTCCCCCAAAGCTTGCCTGTGCAACCATTAAATTGGCTCCGCAGCTTGTTCCCCAATAGTTATAACGTGATGATATGTAATCTATGTTTTGTGTTCAACCATAGCCTATCCAATGAATAAAACCTGTTGAAATTGATGCAGTAGTTTCTCCGTGATGCTCTAACAAACACTCATAGACAAGAATTTTATATAACACCATATTTCAGACTTTAATTTACAAACGAGATATAGTTTTAAATAGTTATAGATTTATAAATGTCTCGTACAATTCACAGGGAGACCTAACGAACGCAAAGATGGAATTCCACCTAAGCCTGGCAGTTTGCGGTAGAAGCGTGCAAGCGGGGGGGCAGGGCCACGCCAAGTACTCCGCCCTCGTCGCCGCTACCCTCAGGCAAATACTGCAGAGACTACCCTTCGGGTCGTTCCTCGCGCGACGCGCTGGCGATCTGTGGGGTGATAGGTAAGGCGTGAAATGAGTATCGCATTGAATTTATTTCATCTATGGTTACGCGGGCGAACTCGTGGGCAAAAGCTAGGTATCATATAATATTGTAGAACATTGCGGCGATTTACGAGCCCGCTTGGCTCACTGCACCAGGTGATTGCGGGTCCGGTTCCCGTCTGGTAATTTTGGAAATTATCTTTTTGTAATTTACCCGTCTCGGTGGTACATGGTTCGTCCCCAGTCCATTGTACCATACCCATAGTATAAAAGTTAGTTAGTGTGTTTTCAAGGGCGTCACAAACAGACAGTTGCTGTGCGTTTATTTTTTGTTATAACTCCGTCACCCTGTTGGGCAGTTGATCGGACTTGTATATTATCAGTTAGCTTTATGTGATATGATATGGAAAGCAGTAGCGTGTATACTTAGCCTAAAATTTATAGAAAGTTATAATGGATTATACTATAACGCACTTTTTCCTCTGAAAAGTTCGTTGTAATGCCATTATAATCTATTATGACTGTCCATAAATTTGGGGGTTAGTGTTTTTTTTACAATGGGATCGTGTGGACTTTTTGTCGTTCTGGTAATAGTAACCAATTTAATATTTACAAATTGTAATTATTTTACCTACAATATTCTATCTAGCATCTTGCCCTTGGTCTAGCAATTTTCTTTTTTTTTTCTAGCCCCGCACGGAGGGCGACCCAGCATTGGGCGGCAGAAGTGTCAACGGTGTCTAATCGATTGGCTCAACTAGAGATCCTGTCGACACACAGCGGTCGCAGTGAACGCGTTCTTTTGGCGCTACAAGCTGTTAACCTGGCTGAAGTGACTGGTAACAGACAACTATTGGCCGACACATACATCACTGCTGCGTTAGTGTTCAAAGATTATATGCCGAGAATTGGAAATTGGTTGTGTGGGTACGTATCGTTGTTCCTACGATTTTTTCTTTACAAGTCAAGAATTATTGATATTCCATTCTATATTCCTTCATTTACAAAAGCAATTTGTAACAATGTACGACACAAAAATGCATGAAATCCTTATGTAAACAGCATCTATGGAGTTTCTTTCCTGTTCTTCTCCGTAAGAACGGCATTCCGAACGGGCGGTAAAGTCGTAGCCTAACAGTTTATGAAATTTTTGACGATTCATAGGTACTGTAACGGTTTACATGAGAAAACAAAATCTGATTCTTTCTGAGATATTGTGGGGCATATTACAATATTATTTATGTAGGACCATATACAGGATTCTATCTATGATCACTCTAATCATGTACTGGGATCTCCTCTAGCGGGGTTATTTTAAACCATTCGAAATCGATATCAGAAACGGATTCGAAAACTTCGGAGCTGGATTACCGCAATCGCTATTAAAATTTCCGAATTTGATTATCTTCGAAGTTTCTCGATGGCAATATCAAATAGTTTTTTCAAAAGTTTTCATCGGAAAGCTCGTCAGGAGCGACACCAACATCGAAAAATTTCAAATCCGTTTCCGATATCGATTCCGAATCATTTAAAATAACCCAACTGGTTCACAATACAAGCATGGGTTAGTTTGGTGTGTTATCTGGCGTATTGTGATACGAATGTAATATTGTCGGGGTGGGTCAGGTACTACCTGCGGCTGTGCGGCGCGCACTCGTGCGGGGCGGGCGGCGCGCGGCTGCGCTGGGCGGGCGGCGCGCGCGGGCGGCGCTTCCTGCGCACGCGCCGCTGGCTCTACGAGCGCGCGCCGCCCGCCGCCGCGCTCTTCTGCCGCCCGCCCGACCCCGCAGACCCGCTCGCCTACGCCATAAGGGTAACAACACATCCGACTGCTCTTATTCTAATTCCATTTTAGTTGACCTGTAAAATCGCATGCGATTTAAACGGTCTAAACAGCCTTTTGATCAATAATCAATTCATCAAATGTTTGCCATCTTCCAACTTTCTTGTTGAAAGCGATTAATCTAAACTTGTCGTAACTTACGACTATGGGGATCCCATGGAAAATACTTTGTTTGTAACAAAATCTCTTTAGTTGTTTCTAAGATGAGATTGAACAGGACATAAAAACATATATGCTCGAGGACTATGTTATATGTATCACTTAAATTGAGAAATGTTCATAAGACGCAAATAGTTCGCCCATACAGTTGCACCGGACCAGATAGCCTAACGTGGCGATTAGAGGGTTACATTAGCGTAATGGCACCTCTTGTAAGGCCAGCTCTGTTAAAGGATTATACATGCCGGTTCCACGACGGCGATGGCGCCAGCGACGGTGTTGGTGTGTACCAGATTGATATGATTGTCTCAATTATAAGGACTATAAGAGAGAGATAAAACACACAGAAGAGGTTCCTTGCAATGTGTCTCTCCATTCTTTGCAATGTATTGGTTTATTAAAAGCTTCACCAGAAGCAAGCAGCCACCAATTGATTACCAAGAATGTGGAACATAGATGGCCAATGCTGAACGTTCTCTGTCTGTTTGAAGATAAAGCTGGAATCTCCGATGATAATTTATTTCAGTCTTACCACCTGGAGCTCCTACAGAAGAGTCTGCAAATGCTTCTATGCGCAGACGAGCGGACCAACACCAGGGATGTACTGGAACTCATTAAGCTGATCACCGATGACGTATCCACCGACGCACCGCATCATACAGGTATTATATTCACAAAACTACCTTTTGTTACTAACTTATATCTATTACAAAACTCATATACTCATAAATACATACAGTTCCGTGTTTTCTTATGTCGTGTCGACTTACAATTGGGTCACTCGCAACCACTGTATTCATGTCGCGATTAATTACAATAGGTTTTTGTATATTATTTTTTTACTACTAAAATATATTTTAACATAACTCTTAAAATGACAAATGTATAAAAAAAATCAGCACAGAGATGGACGGGCGATCGTTGCCGGGTTTTAGGAGCCTAAAATCTTCTAACAAAGTTGCACTATTGGTTGGGTCTTCGTGGGTAGATGGCAATCGCTTCAAGTAATGACCATATTGTCCATAATTAAATAAATCCGACAATGATGAGTTTCGCTATATTTTCCGTCTACCCTGAGTTGATTGAACACCGATATCGACACGGTGTGGCATCCGTCTGCCTTGAGATCCAATCATAGGGGCCTCGGATGGAACACTCCAACCGTATAGTTCTAAACTAAGCAACGCTAGGTTTCGGCTTTGTAGAGCGTTTTCTCTAAAACGCATTATGTTATATTAACTGCCGGGTACTATTATAATTAGTGTGTCCTTTTTAGTCACATCTCACCGATCAGGCTGGTTCGCAGGTTGTTGGGATCCCGTAATGGAGTGGTGGGCGAACATCGTGGGCGTGGCCGCGACGTGGTTGCTCGCCGACACCGGTAAGGCCGTTGAAATCGGCGATAAGCTCAACATGCTGCCAGAGCCGTTGGCCAATTCTGAAGATCCACTGCCTGGGTAAATTACTCTTTTAATAGTCAATTGTATGTTATAGACAAAGGTCTACTTTACTTATCCACAGTTCTCGGATTTTTCGTGATGAAATCGTCACACCATTATCGCCTCGGTTTACCACAATAACGGAGAAATTATTGATAAAAACCTTGCCTCTGCTACCGTCGCTAAACGTTTTCTACCTGAAAATTAATTCTACAAATCAATGACTAATTTTGTACACCAATCACAGTTACTGTTATACTAATGAGGTCAATAACACGTGAATAAAATATAAATTATTATTGTACAGTCGTCCAATTAACAATGAGAAGATTCTCATACGAGCGCAAACTTAGAATTTCTAGTCGCACTGATGTTTATAAAACAATATTGTATAGTTTATAGTTGACGTATTAATAACTATTGTCTTTCATAGCATAAACACGAGCTGATGAAAATATAGCTATTGTACTATTATGTTTAGGGCTCTGCATATGGCGTACAAAAGCCGCCGGGGCCTGTTAAGCCTCGCTCAGTGTCGAGATGGATACTCATTCGAGAGGACGTCGGAAACTATACTCAAGGTGTGTTGCCTTATTATATTGTTCTACTGAAATTGTGTTGAATGTGCACAGAATGCACTAACAAGTGTTCAGTCAATGTGTAACATTATAAGTATCCCCGTGATTATTTAATTGCAGATTGATATTATACTAGGTGTTTTCGTAAATTTCATATTATGTACTATCCTGTGGGATCCCTCCTATTTATATTGTCGGTTCCTTTGCCATTGCTAGATTGTGAACTATTAATTGTCTTCCTAATTCTTTGATCCAAGGTTTAGAAAAGTATCCTTCCTGTGTATCTTTTATTCGTGTCTCGGAGGGCAAGTAAAGCCGTCGGACCTGTGCCTAATCTCTCTTCGATCGTGCCAGATTGCCATCCCATTAGTCTAAGAGAGTAAGGAAAGACAGAGTGCCCAAACTTGTACACAATAATATCTCCTGCGCAGTTGCCTAGTCTGCATTGAGAATGGATGCCATGACCGAAATTCGTTCAAGAGTACATTATTATTATGTATAATTTGTTAAAAAGATATCTGTTTATCCTAGACTAGTTTTATATGCTATCAACGAAGTTTTGATGAAAAACTTATTTCTGTTGCAAATATATGTAAGTACTAGCTGCGCCCGGCGGTGTTACCCGCGATAAAAAGTATGAAAAATTAAAACATCTATCCCACGGGAACCATACATTTTACCGGGATAAAAAGTAGCCTATGTGCTATTCCAGACTATAATCTATCTGTGTGCCAAATTTCATCCAGATCCGTTCAGCCGTTCGGGCGTGAAAGAGTAACAAACATCCATCCATCTATCCATCCATCCATCCATCCATCCAAACTTTCACATTTATAATATTAGTATGGATGTATAATGTTTTGCCACCGCAGGTGTGTGATATCGCGGGCGCCAGATTAGCTGATTCATTGGCGTACTATTGCTGTCGAAAACCTACTCAGCTTATGTTGGTAAGTTATTTACATATGAGTATGATATATTATACCAAATTAGACCATCGTTTTTATATTATTAAATTAATATCAATATCGCTAGACGAACACTTTAACCGTACGGTCTCAAACCAAGCAATGCGTGTATACCGTACAATTAACTTGTATTATTTTCATTTTAAAGTTATTCTGCTGATGAAAAAAATTCCCTAATTTTCCGGCCAGTAGAATCACCCTTTATATTTCAAACCATTAGGTAGGTATTAAGGATGTACGGCAAACCAATTACTAATTAGACGTCTTGTTAATTCCAACGAAAGTTAAGCTTGTCCTATCTGTGATACACGCCAATAGTTTATTACCCAGTGTGCAGATCTTAGCAGGAACCTCTGCACAATCTGTCCAAACTATTAGACTATTGATACTTACCCTTAAAATCACAGTGGAGTTATTTATTTTATCTTTATGTTTACGGCTGCTACACTAAAACTATTTTTTTATATTTGTTGTGCATTTTTTATTATTTTAGCTACTTTGGAAGATACGTCGAGATCTGACTAATGCGGGAGTGCATTGTAGTTGCATTGCACTAGTGTTAATTATTGTGCAATATTACTACAAAGCAAATCTCGAGTTAGTTATTTTCAACGCCTCGCTTTATTGAGTATGCTGATTTAGTTTTTGTTATGTTTGTTATATTTTGGCACACAGCCGTTATGTTTTTTGTTACGTTCTTCGTGTATATTTTGCATACTTAAGTTTATAGGATCCTCAATTGCTGTGATATTTTTACGTGGCAGATCAAGACGAAGAAGATGCGTAAATTTATCTATATTCCTACCGATCTTTGAGAAATATCGTTTTAATAAAAAAAAAGATTATTATTCATTTTATTCTTATATTTCAATAATGTTTTGTTCGTCGTTTTTGAAATAAAATACGGAACCAAGTCAAAAGTTGGTCAAATTAAAGTGCCTCGGTCGTGTCGTAAGTCAGGGGGGGGGGGGGGGGTATTGCACCACATCCCCAGATTATATCCGCGCCTGGACTGGACAATGTCTGTCGGGTCAGCCTGTAACGCTCCTTTTATACCTGCGCCTAATGCCGTTAATTAACATAAAACACCAACATTTAATTATGATTTACGTGTTAATTAACGGCATAAGGCGCAGGTGTGTCCCGGCCTTAAATAAATAGTATGATTGTCAGTTGATGCAAGTGCTGTGCTGCGACTGGGTGCTGGAGGTGCGCGCGGGCGTGTGGGAGGCGGGCGCGGGCGCGCGCTCCCGGCCCGCGCCGCCCGCGCAGCTGCGCGCCTTCCAGCGCGACCTGCACTGCTTGCGGAGCCTGGCGCAGACCTTACCCGTATGTTTCTTAACTCTTATTAGCCTAGAGTTTCAATTTTGATACCAATCTGCTAAACCGAATGTTCACATTACTATTAGTTTTTTTTTATAGGTTGGCTGTACGTATTTTACTGTTGTATAATATTCTTTCCAACGAAATTAAAAAAAAATCAAATTTCATTATTATTAAACACAGTAATATTAAAAATAAATCACTTTCGTAAATCAGGCTACTAAGGGTTAAATCTCTTTGATCGTAACCACCCTATTGGCACTTCTCTTTCTATCGCGTAATCAAAATCGCTCGCTGATGTCTCGTACTTAAAGTACGGAGTGCGCCAAACTGACGGTAGTTGATTGTATATAGAGGGCCCCAAGTCTGCTAACACAAGCGATTCATAATCCAACATCAACCGCATAGTAACTGTCACTATTGACAGATATTGTATGGTACATCTGTCAAAAGTGACAGTTACTATGCGGTTGCAGTGCGATTATGAATCGATTGTGTTACCAGACTTGGGGCCCTGACTTCTACTACGACTGGACTGGAGATAGACACTGTCGTTTTGTGCTTATTCGATTTTTGCTATTTTAGCGCTGATATTAGTAATAGCAGCTAGTCAATGTCCATGAAACTAATGATAGAGATAGGAAATGTGACAACTATACATACAATCAAATATCCTTATTATAAAACGTATTCAGTTAGTATGTTTCCACTAAAATACACCCACACTTCAAACAACGCGACGGCCATTTGCAAAGAACGGTCGAGGTCAAAGGACGATTGAGAAGTTGCGTCAAATCAACACAGAAAGTAGTTGTCATTTTGTACTGTGAATCAAGTCCAGGTTTGTTAAGGGAAGTGATATTATACTGTACGGTGTGCGCAGTGGGTGACGTCGCGCGTGTTCCTGCAGTCGGCGGTGTGCCGCATGATGGCGGGCGCGGCGCCGCGCCGCACGCAGCAGCTGCTGGACGGCAGCCTGCGCCCGCGCCTCAACCGCTCCTCCATCATCTGCGGGAAAGGTGACCACGTATATTATATAATAATAATAACTACTGAGATAAAGAAGCAATGGCAAAATGCCTAAATCCACACTCACACTCATACAAAAAGCAGTTATACTTAACACTTGCCGTCTCACACGCAAGTTTCTACAAAATTCATCATCATCTCCATAGTTCCCAATACGCAAAAGCTGGCACACTTGGCTAAGGCACGTGTGTCAGTTATTTTACCCCTAAAACAGGGAGAAGAAAAACAAAAAATAATAATATAATACCAGCCCTTTTAACTAACTTGCTTACTTTGGTTTTTTACATGGCTATCATTGCTATCTACGTATATTATGTACTTAATTACGTAACACTTAATTGATAAAAAAAAACAATCTATAATAGCTTATTAAAGTATTTTACAAAGAAACATGCTTTGTAATTTTTTGACCGGATCATCTATCTTACCAAAAAATACAGAGTTATGAAAAATTTGGCCTGTCTATGGATTTGGGGTATCGAAAATGCAAATTAATACTGAGTAAATAAAAGCGAAAATTTATTTTTGTACATTGTTATACATTTCTAATTGTAGAGCGTGCTCTCGAAGGCGGTGGCGGTGACGGTGAACGCGCAGTAGCTCTCTACATGGCATGCAAGCACCTTCCCGCTGCTGTGCTAGCCGCGCCCGGCGAGCGCGCTGGTATGCTGGCCCAGGCTGCTGCCACTCTTCAGAAAATCGGACACCGAAGTCGCTTACCACACTGCTATCACCTTATGAAGTCCATAGGCACCATGCCTACGGCACCTTAATTTCATATATTTAAAATTTGTACACATAATTAAATCTGAATTAAATTCATTTCATTGACGTTATAAGCCAATAAAATCATGTTGTTTATTGAAAATGATTATCTTTTTTATTTTATTCTCGCATTGCTAGGGCTGACCGTCAGTGGATGTTATTATTAGGGCTGGTATCACAGATATATTAGAGGAGATATGTTATGAAAGCGGTGGGCTTGCGCTCACCTTATGCCAAAATTACGCTAACATAGAGTTTTCGCCGTCAGTCGACTGCAACTGCACGTCGGTATCGGAGCTCTAACTTTTTTTTAAATGCCGTGTTATTCCGTGGTTGTGTGCTAAAATACTAGCAGCAAAGTGAACTACGCGAAAGATGGAATCTCATTTCACCAGCCAGTATTAAGTATTTTATTTATTCGTCTTTAAAATCATTAAAAACAACAAATCAAAAAATATTTAATGCCTTTATTATGTTATTTTAGTTTTCATGTAGCACAACGACTTTTTTATTTTTGTACAAAATACATGGCTCTTTAAGTACCACCTATGTTCGCTACTGAGTGAATGTACGAGGCAATGGATAGATCGTCTAACGATACTTTGAATAAACTGGTGCGTCGCGTGGTACGGCCGCTGTATACGGCGACGACGCAGCACGCACCGAAGAGACTTCGTATTGGTTGGTTTTAGCGAGTGGTGGGAAACAAAACGGCGACAGCGAGTTCCCATACATTTTGAATCGCACGGCATATCTCTCGTGATCTGTGGCTGGTATTATTATTCTCCTCATAGGATGACTATTATTCTCATCATCAGTTTTGCCAGCAGTGTCAAATATTGATTGATATTTTTTTTAAATGTATTAGTACTTACCCCTTATTATAATGATGATGTCGATAACGATGATGATTATAATGATCAAATGATTCCTCTATCTATTCCTATCAGTAAAAATACTTCACTGAAAAATTAACGATAATCTTGGTAGAACTTGGAAAGTCAAACTATACTATTCCATTTTTTCTTCTTTCACTTGTGCGAATTTATGAATCCATCCACTATGATTAATCCACCAATATTGAACAAAGAAAAGAAACATTTTTATTGAAAAAATACAACTTCCCGCCAAAACAAAACTATAAAGCTATGAGTTTGGAAGCCATAATGTTTTCAATTCAATTTTTAGGGTAAATGGCTCCACCGATCTTCGGTGATTTTGCCAGTGACAAGGTGCCATGTTTTAAAAAGTGAAGAGAAGTGACGATAATTATATTTTTATGGTATATATTGGTTATATTCCCTGTTTACGGTATATATAGATAGGCTAGAAACATTTCAACAAATAATTTTTATAGCAATACTTTGGTTACCTCTTTCCACTTTCTAATCAATTTCGTAATGTGTACAACGCTGTGTTAGTTCAACTTTGTACGTCCCCTCTAATTCCTTCTTGCTCTTAGCTTTGGGTAATGTCTATGGATTTATTGTTGCGTTCCGTTTAGCATAGAAATCTTGATTGACTTTAAAGTTCAGTATCTAAATTAGATTAGCACTTTGCATAGAACACAATATATTTTTTTGGCTGTATTCAGATACTCAATACTAAAAATTAGAACAGGAATAAAATAAAAAAAATACATAGCAGATTCCCTAGCCTAATCTTAGAATGGAATGTGATACTCTTATTTCTAGTTCATCTGTGGTAGTAGTGATAGTGTTAGGATAGATAAGAAATATGTGAAGAAGACGACGAAATCGATTGTTGTTGTTTATAGTATTGTTTGATTATCGTGGATCTGAATCCGAATTGGAAGTTGGATCGATAAAGCATTGTTGCTGTGTGGTTATATACACTTAGTAGCTATAATATGCGAAGATCCTTATAAAGATAAAACTATTTCGTTATAATGGTAAGCATACTACATCTATAGGCACCTAACATATTGAATAATTAGTACCTATACCGATAGGTTGTTGTTTGGTTTGAATATTTTTCTATTTAGCTTAACGTATTCAACGTGTGGATATAGTTATGTACCAGTAAAAAAATTTATTAGAAAATATGATTACCTTATACAACCCAATGCATTTTTGTTTGTAAACTTCCAGGCAGCCGCTGTTGCGAACGCTCAAAAGAAGTCGGTGGGCACAACCAATACAGGTGGAGTTCGTAAGAAATCAGGGCCTAAGTTCGAACTCACAGAAGAACAGCGAAGAGATATTAAAGAAGCTTTTGATCTTTTTGATACAGAAAATACTGGAAAAATAGATACCAAAGAGTTGAAAGTAGCAATACGCGCTCTTGGGTTTGAGCCCAAAAAAGAGGAAATCAAAAAGATGATTGCAGAAATTGATAAAGGTGATGGTAAAGTGTCATTAGAAGACTTTCTTGAATTAATGTCCGTGAAAATGGCTGAGAAAGACACAAAAGAGGAGATTATGAAAGCATTCAAACTTTTTGATGATGATGAGACAGGTCAGTATAAATGTCATCTACCTTATATATTTACTTGGTATAATGCCTACTGCTAGTGTATACCCCACTAACCCCATGCTATCTAGGCCCAATTATCTAATTGGACTCATTCAAGCAGCAATTTTTTATCAATTGTGTTTGAGTTTTCCGATACTGAAACTATCAGGTGGCAAGTACATTGTCATTGTATTCCATTGTAACTTAATTGTGTTAGCAGAGTTGGCACCCTACTAAACAAAAATTATAATATTCAAAGAAAATATATTACAATGTGAAATTAATTACTGTTAACATCACAGGTAAAATATCATTTAAGAATTTAAAGAGGGTAGCAAAGGAGCTCGGAGAAAACTTAACTGATGAGGAACTGCATGAGATGATTGATGAAGCCGACAGAGATGGTGATGGAGAAATAAACCAAGAAGAGTTTCTCCGCATTATGAAGAAAACAAGCTTATATTAGGCAATCTTAAGGCCAAAGTGATGAATGTTACGTGATAGGACATGAGTATTAATAATAGGTGTTGATAATCAGTAAACTATAAAATCTCATATTTTTATAGATATAGAAAATACTATAAGTCATCTATTTTATCACTAAGGTTTTTTTTTATTAATTTACATTCATCACTGCAATGCTTCCAAAATAAAATTTTATCTGTGAAGGCAGGATTTGGTGTCCAGAAGGTTTGGAAGTGTTTTTTAAACCTACTCTAGGTTAGAGCTTACAGGTTTTAAATTATTATGCTCTTTAATCAACTATATAAAACTTATCACTTCATTATTATTTATTTTATTGTTCAACTAGTGATACATTTCATGGTTTGACTATTTAATAACACACAATCCTTTCTGTATACTATTTTCATGATGAGTGAAAATATATTTGAATAGATAAATAAAAACTTGTACATAATTTGTAAAGCAGTGAGAGCCAAGTTGTTGGAATGCTTGCCTTGGTGATAAGTGTTGCACATTCAAACTCAAGCTTGCACCTCTGGGATTTCTGGATTTCATGATTATCACTTGCAAAACGGTGAAGGAAAACATCATGAGGAAACCTGCATCTCTCAAAGAACCCCTTGAAGGTTGTGTGAAGTCACCAACCTGCATTATGGAAGACTTTGTCCACCAGTGGTACTTAAAAAAATAATTTATAACAAAGTAGGTATAAACTTTATTTTTACATTCCAATAATTCCAAATATGTAATAAAATGCTTTGAAGCTATTTATTTAACAATACATATATATATTTTAAACAGCAATTTCAGTCTGTTGATACTATGATTTAGCATCACATAAAATAATATGAGGACTATTTAGTTTATAATGTACAAATTTAATGTAGTATAGGAAGCACACACCAAAGTGACAATTCTTGTCTTCTATGTAATAAAAAAACTTATCTACCTAGTTTCACTATTTATGCGTTATTACACTCGATAACAAATGCAAGTCATTTTATTATCAGTGAAATATTTTATCTCATTAAAGTAATTACATTTGATTGTGCAATTGGGTGTTAGTTCAATGTTATTTGAAATAAACTATGTAGCAATTTTATCATGTGGTATTATTACATGCATTATTAGAGACATCACTTGAAATAAAATTTAAATGGTTGTAAAAAATGTATAAAATCCTTATTCTAATAGATACTATAAAATTCAAAGCCTCATTAGGTAGGTAGGTATGTAAATAGTTATTTCATAAAAATCATGATCTTAATAACTAATGTTTAAAAAAATTGCAAATAGCTGAGCTTATGACATATTTCGTAATAATAAACTTATGAACTAGGTTTAGTAGTTTTCTCTACTACATTGCCTTCTGCCTGTCCAAAGTATGCTTTCTCACACATCTTCACAAAAAGACCAGTTTCAACTACTCCAGGAATCATCTTCACAGATAAATTGACTTTCTCCCAATCTAGATTTTGGTTGGTGAACTGCCAATCAAGAATGAAATTGCCATTGTCTGTCACCACTGGTCCCGCTTTAGCAACAGCTTTCCGTAATTTTGCTTCTCCGCCATACATGGCCACAATCTTGTTTTGAATAGGAACATAGGCCATTGGTATTACCTCTATTGGGATACCCTTTTTGTATCTGTCACCAAGTTTCACAGAATCTTTAGTGTAATCGGCTATTACAATAAGCTTCTTGGAACAGGACGCGACTATTTTTTCTTGCAGCAAGCATCCACCACCGCCTTTGATGAGAGTCATGTTGGAGTCTACCTCATCAGCTCCGTCAATAGTAACATCGATCAATGGGTTCGTGTCGAGTTCGCCCAATGTCAGGTTATGTTTAATGATCAGCTGTTTAGCTTGAAACGAAGTTGGTATACAGATCACCTTCAACTTCTCCGTCTCAATTCTTTCGGCTAGCCGTTGCACAGCATACACCACAGTAGATCCACTACCGACACCGAAAATGCAATTATCTTTAACAAATTCGTCGACAGCCCGGTACGCGGCAACTTGTTTTGCTTCTTCTAAAGACATTTTAATTATATTGCTAGAAATGTAATACTTATTTAGGATACTAGCACTTTGTTTCAGAAATGTAAAGATATGTAGCATAAGATATTATAATAATAGCCGAGTTTTATATTAGAAATTACGCGACCGATTGACCGACCTATCATTCACGCAAAGTCAGTAGTAGTTTAATTCGTCCAGTAGGACAGGCGAAGGAATCAATCCATACTGCCAATTCTGATGTTGTCAATGTCATGGGTATTTTCTTGATCAAATTTACTTGCAGGTATACAATTTAAATATAAAGGCACAAGTGCCAAATCTTGAATAATTATTTTCTTTAAATAGTTCAGTAATTATATGTCCATGTTGATTACTTGTTAAAGTAAAAACTAGTCTAGTCCTTGATGAATTGTCTTGTATTTTTGTTTTGTCTCTTCAAATATCTCCAAGCGAGGAGTTGATAAAGTCATAGATAGGCGTAAAATTATCAGGGCAAGCTAAAAGGTTCTGTAGGGAAGGCGGGATGTTTTGATATTTTTCCAGCAATTGATCTATGAGCAATAGACGTTGTATGTTAAAGGCCGGACATTTAAAGAATATATGATCTAATGTTTGATCTTCCTGCGAGTTGCATTCACTACATTTAGGGGAAGCGATCATGTTCATGCGGTGTAAATGAGCATTAAAACGACAATGTCCAAATCTCAGTCTCATAATCTGTGTGTAAAATTTTCGCTTTAAATAATTTTCATTGTCAACTGCAAACCAAGGTTTTTTGCCCACATCTTTATTAATACCAGCATACCATGCTCCTTTGGTTCGAATTATCTCATTTCTTTCTTCTAACCATTTTTTATTGATTTCTGCACGATAAACAGGTATCAAATCTTTCCACGGACTTGGTATATTTGTAATATTGCCACCCAAAGTGTTTGTTAATCTGGCAAGGTAATCTGCACTTTCATTACCAATCACGCCCACATGCGCTGGTATCCAAATAAGTATAATTTGCTTACGAGATATCGCCAAATTTACCAGGATTTCTTTTATATCATATATAATATGGTGTTCATTCTTATAACCTGGATGTCTCAAAGATTTCAGAACAGACATGCTGTCAGACGCAATAATAAAATGTGATGCACTGGAGCACAAAACGTCGTTTTGTACATATTTTAATGCTTCCAAAATCGCTGTGGCCTCTGCCGAGAAGACTGTGTAAATGGTAGGTAATCGAAATCCTCGACCATACTTTTTATCCGTATCATAGAATGCAGCAGATACACTTGTTTCATTCTTCGACCCGTCTGTGTAGATAATCTGGTAGTCTGTCCAGCATGAAAGCTTCTCATAAACATCCTGCTTGGTTCTCAGATTATGGTCTATTTCTATAATGTCTGATGCAGGAAATTTACCTTCAAAGGTTCCATGATAGCAAGCCCAATTTTCAGCATGATAAACATTGTTGTTTTTAATGTATGTTGATATTTCAGTATAATCACGAAGAATATATGGATATTTGGAAGATAGAGGAGTTGAAGCTAAATATCGGGAGTCATTTAATTTAATTAAAAGAGGATGATTGTCAAAAGAGTGAAGCTTTAAAATGAAATTGAACTTTAAATACTTAAATCTAAAAGACAATGAAGGAATGTTACATTCAACTTGCATTGAAATGATAGGGGTAGTCTTCATAGCCCCTGTAATTAAACGAAGATTTCGATTCTGAATTTTTTCCAGTTTATTTACTAGAACAGAATTGGAAGCATAGCAACAAAAGCTATATTCAAAATGAGAGCGGACTATGGATTTGTACAACATAAGTAAAATTTTTGGATCAGCTCCCCAATAAGTTCTGGCAAGTGATTTTAATATATTAAAAGCTCGCAAGGCTTTGTCTGCCAAACCATTAACATGTCTTTGCCATGATAAATTCTTGACAAAAGTAACTCCCAAAAACTTGACCTCATCACTAACAGGAAGTAAATTACCATCATAAATGATGTTGGTGAGTAAAGATCTGGATCTGCTGAATATTATGACTCTAGTTTTATTTGAATTAACATCTAGTTTCAAATAATTAAAATAGGTTTTTAAACCTTTTAAAGCAGTATTTAACTTATTCTCTACTAGTCTTATGTTAGTACCTGTGCAATACACTGTTAAGTCATCTGCATATTGCAGACTATTAACATCAGTGCCTAATATATTATTTAACCTATGTATATACAAAATAAACAATAAAGGACTTAATATCCCCCCTTGACAGACACCCTTATAGGATAACTGAGGCCCATACAAATTGTTTCTCCTTCTTACATATACAGATCTACCATTTAGAAAATTGAAAATCCATTTTACTAATTTTACAGGCAACCCAAGTAGATGCAATTCATTAGCAAGGACATTATGATCTACATTATTGAAAGCACCAGTGATATCAATGAAAATGCTAATTAAAAATTTGTTACTAGCAAATGCATCATGTACATCCAAGTTCAAATGATTTAAACTTTCTGAAGCAGAGCGTCCTCTCCTAAAACCAAACTGATTACAAGGTAATAACTTCTTGGATTCTATGAAATATTCAAGTCGCTGTTTTATTAACTGTTCAAATATTTTGGCTGTACAGGAAGTGAGAGCTATAGGTCTGTATGAGTCATGATGATTTGAATCTTTACCAGGTTTAAGTATAGGAACAAGACAATCAATCTTCCATGATTTAGGAATAACCATGCTATTCCACAATGAATTAAAAATATTTAAAACCATTTGCTGGCTAAATGAGTCAAGATATTTGAACATTTTGTAAGATATATGATCTAAACCAAATGCAGTATCTCTACGAGAGTATATAGCACCTGTAAACTCAGAAAATGTAAATGGCTTCATGAAGAAATTATCAAGATGGAAATCAGTATTATTGGTATAAAGATCTAATGTTGGCATATTAGGAGGATTGGAAGTGTATTTGTCCAGAAATGGTTGTATCCATCTATCATCATTAAAATAATTATGTGAATGACTATAAGTTTTGTTAAATTTTCTAATATTGGACCAGATAGTTGATAATGAAGTTTGCCGATTGAATGAGTTACATAGTTCTGTCCAAGCAGTCTGTCTTTCTCTGTTAATGACTAATTTCTTCAAAGCTTGTTGTTTTTTAAATGATAAATAATTTTCTATTGTAGGATTAGATTTGAAGTTCAAATAAACAGACTTACATTTACTAACTGCCTGTGTACAGGCTTGATTCCACCAAGGTAAACATAACTTCCTTTTGGGTCTATTGTGAATCTGAGACACTGGATTAAAGATTTTATTAGCAGTATTTGCTTCAGATACACTTTCTAACAAAATTTTATATAATATGTCATAACACATTTCTGGATTAGATAAATCAAAATTGCTGCTATGTAGTTTTAAACTTACCACATGTTGATATTTCTGCCAATCAACACACTTATAATTTGGACGGAAATAATTAGCATTAACATAGCTGTTGTTATTTATATTTACAGGATTGCATAAAAGAGTAGTGACTGCAGGAAGATGATAACTACAAAATGAGTCATCATGCACATGCCAATTACATCTTAAGGCTAACAAGGGTGAAACAATAGTAAGGTCTAATGCATTTGGCTGCCATGTATGGGAACCAACAGTTGTTGCAGAACCATCATTCAGCAAGCACAGATGATTATCATTTATTACATCTAAGAGAGTAGTGCCACGCAAATCCGTGGATGTGCAGCCCCACATAGTGTGATGTGCATTAAAATCACCAGCTAGTATCAATGGCTGTGGAACAGACTTTATTAAATTGTCAAGCTGTGTATAATTGAAATTAGAAGGAGAAGCAGATGTAGGACTGTAAAAACTAACTATAGACAAAGTTTCATTATTTATAAATATTTGAATGGCTATATTTTGTAGAGAACTATCTGAATAAGTTTGTATCTTTTTATAATTAATATAATTTCTAATTAGTAAAGCAACACCATTATGTTTAGATCCAATATCTAATCTTTCTATTTTATATCCTTTGATATTTATAGTTTTTGATGATTGTAACCAAGTTTCGGAGATTATAGCTATATGTATATCATTTTCGTATAAATAATGTGAAAAGACATGTTTATGACTAAGCAAACTCTGAGCATTCCATTGAACTATATTGAGCTTATCCATTTTTATTAGTTGTACTCTTTTTACTAGTATTAAAATTATCCAGCAATATTGATTTAATAGTCTCAGATGTAATGGGACTGTCTGTTTTAGATTTTTGTGAGCTAATTTTAACAATGGTGGATATTATTAAATTAAGAATACGATCTGATTGTAAAAACTGTGTTATGTGATGGTCAGATTTAGTTTTGGTAAGGTCAGGGAAATTTGTGTTATTGAATAGATCAACATACTTCTTTTGTTTGTATTTATTATTGTTTTTTTCTATTTCTTCCTTTCGTTTAGGGCACTCTGCTGAAATGGATATGTGATTGCCATTGCAATGCACACATACGGCATCTTTGGCTGCTTTTTGACATTCTTTGTAATGATGATCCTCTCCACAGATCGAACACTTTTGTTTGTTTTTACAGTACTTGCCAATATGTCCATAGCGCAGGCATCGCAGGCACTGACTAACAGGTGGAATATATACGCTTACCTCGAAATACCAGCTATTTATATCGACGCTATCAGGAAGTGTAGGACAGGAAAAGGTAATCGCCACCGTCTGCGTGGGTAATAAAATTGGATTGCCATCGTCATCGCGTCCACGGCGCATCAGGCGACGCACGGACACTACATCTTTGGAGCTGGAAATGCCGGTATATATATTAGAATTAGACATATATGTGGGAACACCGCGTATTACCCCTGTAATTTCCGTGAGTGTAGCAGGTATTGTCGCTTTTAACTCCAGGTCTTTTTGCACCTTAACATTATTCAAAGCCATGTTTGCAAGACCAGGCCGCTCAAAGATTGCCCCAACCTTGAACCTATTAATTCGTTTAAAGCGCTTAATTCCTTTATGATGGCGCTTCAGGACCGCGCCTAACGCCATCAAATCTCGGTCCCCAATGGGTTTCGACACCTCGGTACTTTCATAAATGACAATATATTCAAAATTTCCGCCGTCCTCAGGGTATTGTCGAGAATAATTGTCAACTTTAAAAGGTTTAAATTTATCTACTCCCGAGTCATCATCAGATTCCGAAGACTGCGATGACGGGGGAAGATCCCCATCCGCCTTTCTTTTTTTCCGCTTCGCCGTCATTCCGGCCACAGCAAGGCCCCTTTAAATTCGCTCACTTTATATTTATAATACAAAACAATTTTTTTGTTCAAAAAACGCGCCCTCTTGGTTTAAAGGTTTCCCGCCTTTTTTTTCACCACGCAAAGTCAAACAAAACATTTTTTATTTGACTAATCGCAATGTGGTTGACGTTGACTGTTGACAGGTTTGACATCGACAGCAATGTGTGGTGTATTCTTTGCAACCGTAATGATGTGTAATATTGGCGGAATATTTACCATTGTATTTTAATAAAATTTATAAATATATAAAATAATGTTATGCCTTTTTATTTAATTATGATTTATTATCCTACTTTTCCGATCAAAATTGAAATTATTTTTTCCAAATTTTACCCACTACATACCTCGTTTTTGTGTTTTATTACGATTTATTTGACACTGGCAAAATTCACAAGCATGTGAAGCCAAAAAAAATGTGCCCCTCGTGGACATAGATACGTTCTACGCAGACGTATAACAAAATATTAGACTACTTTGGTGTACTTCGTGTGTATTTCATCCATTTATCCTTTTGGGGAATATCGCCACGTCGTGATCATATTTTTTATTAAAAAAAATAACGAAGAGACCTATTGAACCAAATATTATTTTTATTACTGTGTACTTACAACAACTTTCATAAAGGATCCAAATTGATTATTTCGTTTGAAAGATCCTTCAGGTCGTTTAGCAATACGTCTTGATCGTTTAAAAGTTTTTTGACAATGTCTAGATGCGAAGTTAAATCGAGATCTCTGGTTATTATATGTTTATTTAGTTCAAATTTTGTCATCGTTACATTTGAAATCTTGCTATGTCTTTTACTCATCTGGTATTCTGAACAAACAACACCGATACTTTCGCAGGGTTTTCTCGCCTCCCTTCTAAACAAATTGTGTTTAACTTCGTTTTTATGAGTTCTAATAATTTTTGGAGCAGTGGAATTGCATTCGAGGATACGTATTTTATTGTTGAGAAAGCGATTATTTTGCTCGAGCCGCACACACTCGTCGTGTACGTTGGAGTAATCTGCATAGTACTGACCGCAGCAAAGAATTATCTTCTTCAGTTGCTGCAAAGAGGGAACATCTTCTACGGGTTCGTTACGTACTTTCTGCAACTCCTGATACCCTAGTTGAACAGATCGGTCGAAATATTCTAATTTATCACGAAGACTTCGATTTTCTGTCGTCAATTTGTTGATAAGATCTGTTTCTTCTTTACGTTGTTGAACTAAATCTAGATATTCGTTTCTGGCGAAATCTAAGTGATTATTTAGCAGAGATGTCTCCTTATCCTTGGCTGATGATACTGTCTTGGCTACAACTGAAAAAATATTAGGTAGGTTTATACTTTACCTTCAAAGGATCTACGTGCTACCCAAGATTCATAATAGTGGATAATAATACTAATATAATTTTGCAATATCGTTTTAACTAGGCGTAAGTGGTATGTACTTACAACAGGCTGTTTTCAGATTTTGCATTAATTTTTTAATCTCTTCCTTTTTACATTTCAAAGAGTATTTGCATTTTATCAAGCTATTCAAAATGTCTTCACTTTCACATACTTCATTTTGATCTGAATTCAATGAATCATTATGGAGTCTGGAAAAATCGTGAGCAATTCTAATTAGAGTAGAGATTAGTTAAAGTACAAGTTTAATGTTATATAGATTCCTACATACATACCCATTCAGAACGTTGATGTAAATAATATTGATATACCTATATGGATGCAAGATGATCATATCATTCTATTACGATGGTAAGTAGATTGTTAGGTAGAGAATCGCGTTTTACATAGGTAAGTACAGTATGAACTAGGTATTTTACATACTTTTGCATTTCATTCGCGATAGCAGCAAGAGCGAGTCCCATTTTTTTAGATTCAGCTTCATCGTCACTCATTTTGCAAGATGCTATAATTTAACTATTTTCCCGTGAGTCATATATGGCTATTGTTTGTGAATAATTCGTCATTCATTTGAAATTTAGTCAATTTAAAATATATTACACCGCTTATACAAAAATAAATCTATTTCTAGTATTTATGTCTGTGCCAAAGAGAAGTATGTGCTCTATGCCAAAACATTTAGCTAGTACCTCATAGACGGAGGATAGTCGACGTAGTACCTACTTATCTAAATCCAAATGTGTCGAAAATCTTCGTATGTATTAGCTAAGCTTTTTTAAAGAACATAACGGCAGAGGATAACACCCATTGAGTTCTGGATATTCCGTTAATTTTGAGCTAGATGACGTACCTACCTAATTCTATCATCCTGGTGCTATTTAAATTAAATTATAATTCGAAATACTTTTCCCGGTGCAGCACCATTTTGTGACGTATATACAAGTAGCCATTCGATAGATTGCGTTATTATTAAGCTCGCATGTAGTGGTGTGCCAGGCAATTTTCCGCCAAACGCCCCGCCGCGCGGCGCCGGCAAACGGCTATCCGCTATTCCGTTTGTTCGCGAGACAACCGGCCCGCGTTGTAACCATTTCACGGTCGATTTCATCTTCACCACTAAAATAGGGACATATTCTTCTGAACAATCTGTTTTATGGTAGGTATAAGAGGAAACTAAAATAAATGTTTTCAGTAAAGAATGAGATTATGGACTGGTATATGCGAGGTGTTCGGATTTTTGACCATGTGAAAAATAAGTTACGATAGTATCACAGACCGGGGCTAATATAATATATTCTTTTGATAGTATTTCATTGTTCAAGCATGTATAAGGTATACCAAACTTAGTGTAAAATATTTTAACCGAGTTGTATGGATCACGTTGATGTATAAAATAATTATGTAAATGTTTTTTTAAACAAGGCTTACCAGTAAGCGTTTGGCCATGCGCCCAGTACAGGATGTATTTTTTTTTATGTCTAATAATTTGATTTATTTCTTTGGGCATGTTATCTTTATAACCTACTATATTAGTCGTGTTAAAATAGTTTACACTAATATTGTTACACCTTATATATAAATACAATCAAGTGCATACAAGATGTCAGAGAAAGGTTATAGGTATAACTCATGTCTGCCATGTGAATGTCGCACAAGTTGTATTACTGGTTACTGGTAATTAGTACGAAGAAGTAGTGATAGTGGTAGTACAGTAACGCTTCTTATACCTATTTTAACAGATATAAAACAAAACCATCAGGCAACTCAAGGTGAATAAATCTTTTAAACCTACGTTACACACCTTACGTACCCTGATGGCGTGTGCTGCTCATTTCAAAAATACTCATAATCAATTCCCACCCGAGCCATTATATAAACTAAAAGGATGGATCAGCGTGAGCCCACTCTCAGCGTAACCATTTCAGCTTACGTGGAGGGTTTAACGGGACGACTAATTATGTTCATAATAAACTCACATTGCTGGTAAGTAATACTAATAATACTAAAAAAGATACTTACACGGAATACGGACAATATTTTTAGTCTGTTTTTTTATTCTCGCATGCGATAGAGTTCGTAGCGCACCTTACTTAAGCTTTTCGCAGACTAACTACTTACTTATTTTTTTCATAAGTAACCGGCATTCTATATAGACTTGATGAATGAAAATGATTCACCAATAATATTCTAAAAGGATCCTGATCTTCTTACTTAGCCGTTATCCGTACGGTCGGTTTATTTCAATTTCCTTCATAAAAGACGCTATTCTCGGATTTGAAGTAGATTTATCATGCTCGGATAAAGCGGGCACTTTTTGTGCTTTTCTCGTGCCTGGATCTGACCCGAGATCTGTCCACTTAATGTGAATAATGGTGTACGATGGAAAACGAATGCGAGCTCAAACACAAAAGACAACAATGCGCAGCGATTTCGGAACTCGATACGAGGAATTCGGCGAGATAATGCTTAATATTGTGGGTTTTTCATCGGCTCGTATTACGTGGGTACGCACTGTGTGCCCACGCCGTTGTCAATTATAGTCTCTTGAAATTCTTATGAAAACCGTATAGATAATACATGGATAATACCTACCTATTGCTAGAAGGAAATCTAGTCTGTGCAGCTAGAACAGGCATCTTTATTTCTTTTGTAAACTTACAGAAAAAAACATTAAAAATTATGTTTAGTTTTTTCAGCAACTTGTGAAAAATACTGCTGAAAGTATGGATTTTCGTCGGGCATTTATTTAGTTTAGTAATTTTTTCTATGCTACTATTTTCGTCAGGTGATTGTTGATTCATGTCTATGTACGTTTCTGGTAGCTGTCTATTATTTTCCAGACGATTGCGTCCCCCTCCCCTAACTAAATAATTATTATTGGTCTGCATTAAAACATACAGATACCTATTTATTGCACGTCGCTATACCGGTGCAGAGATGAACACGATATCCGTGGAATGCGAGACGTCTACAGATAATCGATTCCTTAGAGGCAAAGCTCGCTTGATCGTAGAGATGCACTCGAGATGTAGCGCCGAACATCCTGGGCTGACGATGTACTTCTGTGCCCCGTGTTTATACTCCGTGATCGCCTTAATGCTGAAAAGGATTGTCATCGTCAATTGTTTGTTCAACTACATAGCCGACCTATTATGAAGGTAATTATATCCAATTTGAAGGACGAAGTTGGTGATAGAATATTTTTTATCATAATAGACGTTGTATAAAAATCCCCACCACGTACAGAATAACAAGAGTCGGAATTCACTATCGCTATACGCCAAGTCAGTAGACCCACCGGACCACACGCCGCGTAAATAGTTAAATCTACTACTCTAATACAATTTGTAGTAAACCATGATCCCGACGCTAAGGTCGCATTATCGGATTGGAAAAAACTGTTACAAAACAATATGGTGGGGACAAAAATAGTTCTTATGCAAGAAGATTCTAAGATGGGATTTGTTTGTGTGTGGAGACATGAATACGAGGGCGAGTTTTACAATGTTCATGTGACGGTAGGACCTTTTTGTTCGGCCTTTTGTGCGGGGAATCCGGGATGCCCCCGGGGCCACCGGCACGATTTCCATTACACGAGAGAGTTTTTCCAAAAGGTCTTTGCTTTCTAAAAATTTTACACCACTTTCAATGTTTTTAATACAATGCTCGAAAATGAATCGATCAAGCAAATGTGGGTGGTTATATTTTCCTTAATTTAATTTAGGGACTGAATTTGTTCATTTTGACGTATGAAGTTGCGGGTAGAATTAGTTTAATTTTAAATATTATACATTACTTACGGTACGGGGTTCATTATTATAGCTATTTGTTATAAATTCACTCTTATTGACAACGTGACACGCTATCTGGACTGATAATGATCCTTTAAAATGTATAGGTTTTCTTCATGTAAGTATTTTAGGATATCTTGTAGGCGATATGCAACAATAGTACGGTACAGGATACGAAACCTCCTTTAAATTAGGTGGAGGAGTTAGGCTATATGCAGCACTCAAGATCAGGGAACCTACGTGAGATGCAGTGTACAAATGGCGCAATATCCGCAGCTCACGTCTGTTCAGTATTTTGAGCCTTAAGTTCGGCGCCATCAGCTGCAGTTCAATAAGGAGCAGTATGATTTTTATTTGATCGGTACTTCATATGGAACCATACGTTAAACTTAGGCCAACGCTATTAAGCAAAGTGGCGGAGAAGAGACTAATTTGATAAAAAAATAAAATCAAATCAACTGAAATGGTCTTCATATCTCATGTAGACCTAGTAATCTGAATCATGCACTTACGTCTTACCTAGAACTTTTACATAGATACGTCTTACATAGATTCTGATTCTGATCTATGAAAAGTAATTGTATAATTTGCGCGATATTTAATTATCAATCTGAAGAAACTAATATAGGCCTTTTTTCCTAGGAGATTCAGATATTTGGTAAAACATGCTGGACCGAGTTCGTATATTGAGTGAGCTTTATATTGAAAGTTGGTCGCACCGGCGCGCCGCCCGCCCCAGGCCCTAAGGGCGCGCACTTTGTTTCCAACTTTAAGAAGTTGGTTAACAGATGTTCAATCCGACTTTTGTCCCCAAGTAAGCCATGTATCCGTGTTCACGTACGTTGTGTATGCCACGAAAATAATTGCTTCCACCAATAGGGATGGACAAATATTTCTGCTAATGTCAATTTTCAAAATGATTGTAATGCGGAAATATTAATAAAATGTGGAATATAATAATTATACAAACGACGATATAATAAGTTACTGGTTAGGGTTGTCACAACGTGCATTATGCCAAATGTTAAATGCTGATATCGTAATTACAGAAGTTATTATGTCTGCTCCCCGAATAAATGGGCCATTTGATGGAAATATTTTCGAGACGGTAATGCCAGGTGATTTCGGGGCCGGTCCGCGAACAATTCACTAAAAACGCCCATCGTAATTGCGATCGTTTCACTTGCCATTTCATTAACACGAACGCTGATCGCTCGGTATTGTATCATTTGTAATCAATGTAATTGTTAAAAAAATGTATTTTATTCGGTTATTTACATAATGGAATTGGATGACTGAAATTATTATCGAGGGGGCATTATTCATGTAAATTATATAGCTCTATTGTTGGTCTAGTAATAGTCTGAGGGGATAATTATTTATAGTGAATATGTAGGTTGAGTCACCGTAAATAATAAAATAACTACGTGTAGTCGTGCCAAATATATTTCTGACAACCTTAATAACTTCTAACGTTCGATAAATATTCAAACCAAATGTCCAATTCTACTCAGGTAGGTAGGTATAGATTTTGAAATAAAACTAATTTAACGGATTTTATCGCATTTATTTTATGTTTTTTTACGTTCCCAGACAGTACTCCTATAACCATAGTTCTTTGTAAAGGAGCCTAAATGACCCTAACATAAAATAAACACGATCAGATTCGCAAAAATAGTTTTATTTCAATGTGTAGTATTCGGATAAATAATAGAAATCGATATAGGTATATATTTATAAACATCGTATGGATACTCGACTTATTTTCAAAAGATTTATTTATTTATGTATGTATAGGTACGAGTATCTTATTAAAAAATGTTACTTTAGTTGTATTCCAAGAGTACATTACACTAGACGCAGACAGCGTCGTGTAAAACGAGGGTAGAGGCAAATTTTCTGGTCCGCTGCGCCGCTAGATGGAGGGACCTTCGGGAAACTAACGCGTACTAACCTGTCCCGCGACCAAATTGGATGGACATTTTTAATTAGGAGCCAGTTAAATGGCACGGAGGTAGGTTTCAGGGGGAATACGTGAAGGAAAATGTTATATATGAGATTGATCTTGATTTTAGACTGTATGTGCTGAGCTGAGATGGTTTGAGGCGGCTTGATTATGACACCTTGACATAGTCGGCAATTTATTTCATTGCATTTATTATCATAAAGAAAGAAAATAAACTAAAAATTCAGACTACGATTTATAAAAAAAAAACATACGCGGCGAGCTGATAACCTCCTCCTTATTGAAGTCGAGAAAATAAAAACATTAAGTAAATTATAACGACATGTTATAAGCAGTCAACATTAAATTCAACTAATTTTGTTTCACAATAATGGTACTTCCGAAAACGTATATACGATTCACATTCAGAACCGTTCAGTTCTGGAGAACCGAATGTTTCAAATAGTGGCGCAGTAAACAGATGTATTTGCGTACCTTTCAAATTCTCATCGCACTCGGACACGCTGAATGTTTCACCTGCTATAGTTTATTACCTATTCAGCGTGCTCGCACAAATAAAACTGTATAATGCATAAGCGAATGGCGAGTTTGATTTACGAGGCACGGCCCCGCGCCCGCCGCCCAGTCACGCGCTGAATAACTAACGCATCTAGGGGCAATTCAGATGCCCTTATCCCGTGTGTACCTATCATTATGCTACTGGTAGCAAAATTAAATTTAAAAAAAAATATATAAAAATAGTGATGGCCGTATTGATTTCTTATATTTACGCGAACACTACACATTGAAATAAAACTTATTTTGCGCAGGCCACATAAATATGAGGGTATCTCAGTTCAAACTGACGCAGTTCAAACACCTCAGTCCTCCCGTGACCATGGTTGCTGTACAGCAGCCGAAACGTTGGGAACCTAAAAACATAATAAACGCGATAAAATCTGTAGAATAAGTATTATTCCAATAATGATGACCCGTTTCAGCATTTGCTAATAACCCTTATCTAAACTTATGTGCGAAATACCACATACTTATTTTGTTACGTGTAAATAAAAATATGTCACTACCCAAAGTATCTACTGTATTTATACATTACCAGAATAAGCCTGTTTCGTATCTATATCCAAATAATAGCAGTAACGTGCGTGTACCCATGTGTCTGTGTGTTTTGTTCATAACTGACGTCATATTGTATGGATAACTTATATGGTGGGTGTCATAAAAATGAATTTATAGTTTTACTAACTTTTTGTTTCGACTATAGCTATAATTTATATTCGTGTTGGGTATACAGAGCTCCCTACATGGGCATATTTGCTTGCCAGGTTAATGTGTTTGTAGAGAATGCTTGACATGATTTCTTTGTGAAAATTTGAAGATCACACTAATATTATAAATGTGAAAGTTTGGATGGATGGATGGATATTTGTTACTCAATCACGTCAGAATGGCTGAACGGATCTGGATGAAATTTGGCACAGAGATAGATTATAGTCTGGAATAGTACGTAGGCTACTTTTTATCCCGGTAAAATGTATGGTCCCCGTGGGATAGATTTGTTTTAATTTTTCATACTTTTTAATCGCGGGTAACACCGCAGGGCGCAGCTAGTTATTTATATAGATGTTTATTTGTATGTTGAATCCTTCTGAATATTGTCCATGATTGATAATAGAAACGGTGGCGTAGCTACCGTGGGGCTGGGTGGATGGAGCAGTGCCCCGGGGCCCCCAAACTCAAGAAGCAACTCGGCCTCCATAACGTTCGAAAAACCAACATTGAAAATTGTCTGCTGCGTTACACATAAAATACTCCGTAGTTACTGGCTTTGCTTTATTGTGCTCAGCAGGGGCGATAAGGAGTTGATGAAGTAGTTTTGCACCTTAAAGTATTTAGTATAGTTTAAATAGGGCCCCCAATTTCATTTTCGCCCCGGGCCCTTAGTTACATAGCTACGCCACTAAATAGAAACCACTTAAAGTAGACTGCTACTAAATAAATGTAGAGCAGGAATAGAGTAGACTAAAATATGTAAAAGAAGTATATTTTCAAACGTAAACAAACAATGCGTAGACACGTAGAGATACGTGTTTGTTTATGCATCGCCCTGCCCATTGTTGGAATTTGTGAGAGTTCGATGCTTGTCGTATGGTCAAACCTTTCAGTTGACCCTTACGATGCGGTTACTTACAGCGCCCCGAGGATCCACTTACACGATTTTGCTTTCAACTGAATTTTAGTAGATAGAAACTATATTCTAAAATAAATTGAGAAAATTTTATGTAGAATGAAATGGCCGTAGATTATTATTTTATACTAGCTGTTACCCGCGACTTCGTCCGCGTGGTATTTAACAAAAAAGTGTATCTCAAATAATAGTAGCTTAAGTTACTCCTTGTTACATCAGTTATCTGCCAGTGAAAGTCTCGTCAAGTTCGGTCCAGCCATTTCAGAGATTAGCCGAAACAAACAGAAAGACAGACAGACAGACACTAATTGTAAAAAATGTTGTTTTGGTATATGTACCGTGTAATTATACATCCAAATGCACTTAGTAAAAACGGTTATTTTAATATTGCAAACAGACACTGCAATTTTATTTATTTGTATAGATGTAGAATGGTAGTACTACCTAGGTACCTAGACACAAAAGCCTATTGTTCGCGTTTGTCGGGTGTAGCCAATTTTGAATGACCGGTACGATGTATGTAGCTGTTGGCGAGTATTTTCTGATTGCATTATTTAAAGGTGCCTGGATACATTTGCCCCGGGAGTCGCGTTTGAGTTTGTAAGTGCACATAAAAACGTAAGCAATCAAGAGGCCAGATGTTTTTGCCAAGCACATAAACGCAAACGGCGTGAATTGCAATTAAGCTCCAGTTTCGATACCTCCGAAATATATGCGATAAAATGTATACTGCCTTTAAGAATAGGTAGGTAAATGTCAGTGTGGGGATCGGGTGAATCACGTTGAATCATATGAATAAGATTTTTTTTTCTAAAGGTGTTCGTAAAATAATATTCATTGAATATCCAATTATGAAGGAATACTCGACACTAGCAAAGGTGGCCCTATTTTGTAGCTGATTGCATTCCTAAAAAAAAGAATAAAAAGTACTAAATATACTTAAGTACAGTTAAAAATGGACAAATTAAAGTGCTGACAACTTAGTCGCTAGGGCTGACGAAATAAAAATATAACATGTGTGTATAGAAAGACCGTTTCAAAAAAATACCATTATTTCATGTATTTAACCTACAATTGTTATGTATAACAGATTGGCTTTGTTATAGCCATTCTAACATCATTGCCGCGCTATTAAACTTTATTACCGATTTATTTTTCTTTGACATCACAGATTTTGTAATGTTTGTCTTTTTATGAGCTTGTGAACAGTTTGTGTAATCGCTGTTTGATAGCGGCTATTTATTTCGGGTCCTCACTAAAGTAGCGATAAACGGTAATGACATCGGAGCAAATGTATTGAAGTGTATTTATTTTTCGCGTATATACAGGATGTAAGGGGCATGGTAACGAAAACTTTGGGTAAAGGTTAATAATGCCTACAGTAAAATTATATCAATAATAGTTACAAAAACAAATAAGCAACGATTCACGCTAGGTAATTAAAACAAATGAGCACTGCAGTGAAGATATTGATACAAATTGCATTCATATTTTTTTCTTGATTGCTGTAGGTACTAATTGATATAAATTGTTGACCAAAATAGGTTCCCGAAATATACACTGAGAAAAATACCTTGCATGATTACGAATAATTTATAAGGTATTCTGCAACTTTTATCCGTATTCCTGTTAAAAAAGGACCAAGAGTTGTTACGGTCACTTTGTGCGTAAATAATAACAATTTAACATGAATTGGCTTCACCAATAAACATCAGAATGAAATCCAATCATTTACGTTCACGTTAACTAGTAGTTGTAAAACGTAAATCGAACCCGACGGAACGATATGTCAACATGTTCATGCTAAATTTACGGTAGTCTAATTTAGAATCATTTTTCATGTTTACATTTCATGAAGCACGGGAGTCATTTTTCTCAGTGTATAATACTATAATATCGATGCGATATAGTATTTGTGAAATAAGGTTGAATATTTTACAGCAATATATCATAAAAGGTACTATTTTGACGGACGTTACTAGGACCAACTGCACTCAAATATGACGATGTGTAGATATACGACCTTATTGCATTATAAGTGTCATTGAAAATATTAAAGACACGGGTCCCATATTAATGTTCGCAATTAATGTATTTAAGTTATGTTTTTGAGAATAATTATGTAGGAGCCGATACTTAGTATAGTCCTGTATACCTACCTACAGCTAGCAGGGAGCAGATGCTAACCCAGTTTAAGGAAAAAACGTAACAGTGTGCTAACGATACTCCAAGGAAGATACAAATACTTACTGTAAGAAATATTTATGGAGGTTTTTCGGAATGAAATCCCTCGGGATAGCGGGATGCGACGGCTTGGCCTCTGAAAATAGGGGAAAACACGTTTCAGTTCCCCCGCCACGTATAACTCTTAATACAGGGATTATAGAATGGCTTCTTAAGTCCTGGGTGTTAAAAGAAAGATAACAAGCAATTAGGATCCCGTGATAAAAAAAAATAACAAGTAACATATTTGAACGTGGAATGGCTTTTTATATCTTTCTTTTTTACCATTATTATTTTTCGGAGGAGGTAGTGTTGCAGAAATTATGTAAGGTTAAACTAATATTAGAATCTCCGATGAGGTGCTTACCGGCGTTTTTTGCTTCCACCTGGGCCTCATAAATATAACTGACGACCATAAAATGCATTAGTAAAGTCTGGCTTTGAATAATGCTAGCGCCGCGTTCTTTCCCGGGAAGGAAACAGCAGTACCTAATATAACAAGGTCATACGTTACCTATTACAATCCACTGAACTTAAAAATAAATGCTTTGTGTGACCACGTAAGGTTTAGTCACGACGTCGAGTGAATCTAGATAGGCATACAGCTGAAAAAAGATCGCACATATACAAACCTCTGTGATTTGTTGGTGTTGTTTTAGCTCATCTAATTGTATTATATCCAAACACATCTCAAATTTCCATGCTTTTAATTGGTCGTACAAAAACAAACGACGCAATAGCAGGCATTTGGAGTAGCACATAAACCGTCTTATTCCAAAACAGGATCTAAATAAAGTACTGGGATTGGTACAAGGTTTAAACCATGAACTAAAGAAAACGTTATTATAAAACGAAGTTTATCACCAAACCATGGTTTATCTTTGGTACTAAAGAAAAACCGCCGAGACCCCTAGTTTATCTTCGGTACCAAATTATTTGAGGTTAGGTTGAAGTTCATTTCGTGTGTCAAATACCTAGTAATCTAATAAATATGAATATTGACTTGATTGATTTAATGGATTTGGAAGATTTGGGCACGCTGGAGACGCGCCGGCAATCAAATATACATCGTCATCGTGTGAATCCTTTTGATTTGAGTGACGAGGATTTCCGATACAAATATAGGTTCACAAAATGATTCGGAAAAAAGATTGTGGATGTGCTACGTGACGATTTGGAACATGACCCTCGAGGATGCCTATTGAGTCCGGAGCTTCAAGTGGTTTGCGCATTACGCAACTGGGCTCGCCGTGAAGTAAGTGTTATTTACAACTATAACCTTAGTCAATGCAGAAAAATCAAACAATATACTAATACAGGTACATGTTTTATTCATAGATTCAAGACAATACAGCTGATTTATATGGTGTGTCTCAACCGGTTATGAGAAAAACATGTAAAAAAGTAGCAGAAACTTGGTCACGGATGTCCCAAAGATTCCTAAAAATGCCTACTAATTTAAACTAACAGGAGGACAGTATGAGAAAATTCCACAATTGACTGTACTCATATAAGAGTTAGAAGAGTAAATGCTGATGGGGGTCAGTTATTTATGAATAGAAAAGGATTTCCTTGATCAATCTACAGGTAATTTTTACAGTAATATTTTAATTTTAAGTTGTCTAATATGTTAGTAGGTGAGTACCTAATTACTTTTTATGTAACTCTCATCCCAAAATGCTAGTTGCAATCCCAAATATTGGTTAGTTTGCTTGGCTCAATCTATATCATATAAAAATTACTGTTTCTCTGTTTGTAGTTGGTTTCTGTGGTATTGCAGTTACAACACATACCGGGTTAATGTTAAATTTTTATAAACTTTTCAGGTGGTTGGTGACGGTGGTGACGTTGGTGACGGTTGGTTACCAGCTGGCGAGGCAGTGTACATGACTTCAGAATATTCAGAGAATTAGACTAAAAATCTAGGCTTCGCAACTGCATTTTTTTATCCTTCTACATGAAACATTAGGCTCAGGTCGGAGACCTCATACTGCCTAATCATAAGTGTATATTATGATTTTTTGTTAGTAATGCTCACCCCTTTCTGGTTTTTAATGTTTATTTGGCTATATAGACAACAGAAAGGCAATTATTTAAAGTTAATGTAATAAAATAATAGGCATGAGAAGTGAAATTATATGTTTTATAACAATGAAAGATGTGTTTATTGAATAAAATATCTGAAAACATTTTATCCTTCATTACTTGTCTTTTGACTTTCTGACAATGCTTTTTCTAATTCCAGTTTCTTTATTTTTGTTTTTGCAATTTTAATGTTGTATTTGTGCTCCACTTCCATAATTTCAAGCTGTCTTTTATTAAATATGTATTGCTATCCACGATTGACCGGTGCATTTCTTCACTTCTGTAAAACCAAATAGAATAATGTACCAAGGTTATTATATTTCGAATATGTAAAAAGTTTGTATAAGAGTAATAAAAGTACTAAAAGTGAAAAGACACTGAAAAAATATACCTGGAGTGTGACTTGAACCGAAAATCAATCACATTAGCATTTATACAATTACCCAAATAAGTATGATACAATACACTGCACTGTTATCATATTGTAATAAATAATCTGCATGTTTCACCAACTTTTTCTTCTGAACTCAAATTTTCGCCATTCTTTTCTTTTGTTGTTCTATTTTTATTCCCAATTTTCCGTATAAAACAACAAACCAGAACAATTTAGTATTATTAAGAGGTGACATAAACATAACATAAACACAACAAATGACAAATGTCACGGCGCGCGCATTGCTCCGTTTCACGCTAAAGCTGGCAAAGAAATAAAATAAATGTATTAAAAAAAGCGCGTCAAATTATTAGTTCTGGTTGTTCAATATATTAAATCTTAAACAAACAACAATTTATGATATATGTTTATATTAATAAATCATTATTTAAGTACTTGAAATGTGAATATAATATAAACATGTCGAGAAACGGAACGTTGCACTGAATGAACCCTGTATGAACGAACGAATGTTTACCATTTTTCGTTTATAATCTGTAGATATTATTTAGACCGTGGACGAAGTTTGACTTATCTGATCCTCGATTGGTCTTCGATTTGTAATAAGGCATGGTTTTTCTCTGCTTTCAACTTTAAACCATGGATCTTTTAGTTCAGGTTTAAACCATGCCCAAATCATTTTTTTGTAATAAGACCGAAAGTGTTTGAGTAACGATTGGTTCTGGCATTTAGGGCAAAACCTTCGCCGACGCTGTGTAGTGATACAGATTATAAAACGTATAAAAAGCTTAAAATTCCATCGGTAGGCCATGACTTGACAGCAATAGACAACTTTTTTTTTATTGGCTACTGTCCGTGAACGAAGGTAAATGTCTGGATTATTTATCTCGCACTAAATTTGAAAGCACGGGCGGCCCCATGGGCGACGCTAATTAAGTAATGACTCCGCAGGGACACATCGCGAAGGGTTCAAATTAATTAATTAACGACCATTCATTCCCAATAACATTGATATATGATGAATTTTAAACCAGCTTTGAGGGCTTCCTTTCACGTATCGTGATAATCTGATGTCTTGTAACTAATTAATTCATCAATTGGTTCTGATCAGAGAGAAGTCGTGTGGAGAGTCCTTGTGGAGAGATAAACTAGAATTGAGTATCGTTATTATATAGTCCATTATTTCTGACTATGGAATCGATTGTTAATAATGTCTGAAACATCTTGTAGTGTTCGTGACTTAATAAGATGCAACAGCTTGTACCTGTATTTTTATTTTAATATCCTTAATTAAATATGAAAATTTCAACTTACTAGAAATAAATAATCTTACAGGGTGATTAACACTAGCAAGGTTTTACAGTTAAATATAAATTGGAATTACAAAAAAAAACTCAAACGCCGTTTTCACATACTCAATTACCAACACCCAGACATGAAAGCCAAACAATCACATAATACCAATTTCCCATCTAATTGAATAACGTTGCTATTAATTTATTGTAAACCACTCGGTTGTTTGTTAACATTACTTTGATTATACGGCTCGTAAATTGACTTGTAAACAGGGCGGGCGTGAGGCGTGAGGCGCCCTACACTAATCACGAGAAATTGTGCCTCGGCTTGAGAAATTGCGACTGTCTACGAATGTGCCCACTGCGACATAATATGTACTAATTATTGCCTTTGGTTGAAGGTTATATTGTCCTTTATTTTTGCGGTAAGAATAAGGGAAGGTAGGTACTCTTGTGGTACGATTTCTATAACCTGATTGCGCGTGCTAAACTCTATTTGCATTCGGTTTCGTATTATTTACTCCATAATTGCTCACTTTTGGGAGCAAAGCCACGCGGGTGCGACAGAGAGAGAACACGGTCTTAACCTCCCCCCCACTATTTGCTTTTAACAACCTTTGGATGGATACATTTTAATTGTACACCAGTAAAACATAGACATTATAAAAGAGAAAAACAAGGAACGGAAGGACACATAGAGCAGACCTATCGCAAGCTGCGGTATCTTACAAACAACTTTAATAGCCTTGTAATTATGTAACAAATTTATTTTACAGAATATCATAAGATTAAGCAAGTAAGTAAACGATTTAATACAAAAATCAGCGTTATACCCTATTTGTAGTTATACCAGCAATATTTTCCAGTATACACTCTACCTACATACACACCACGGCAGCTATACAAAACTGCTTGCTACTTAATAATCATAGGCGCAAGTTCAAATAAAAATGTTCGGAACGAATAAAATTTTATAGGGACTCGGGAAATATTGAAGAAGTTAGATTGAGGAAGTGACGACATTGTTATTATCGCCTCAATCCGGATCGAGCGCTGAAATAATCTTTGCCGCTCCTCGGATCGGGCGCCGGCAGTAAAATCTGTGTTATGATTTCCATCGACAATGTTCATCTGACTGAATGTTCTGTTGATCGGAATTGGAGGAAATGTTAGGATACTTGGTTAGTTATATTTTATACATAGGTCGCTTTGTTCATTATTATTTTAAATATAGATCATACGGACAATTTTGTAGACCTATATCCGGTAGGAATTAAACTCACTCGGTGGAGTGAGTTACGCGGGAGCATCATGCAGTGCCAGTATGTAAATAATTTAAATAATTGTTACATGCAAAAGCAAATTATAAACTTGGTTGTATAATCAAAATTAAAATAATCTACACAGATTTTAGCAAATAAAAACTATGAGGTATACTCGCGCAAATAAACCACGCGAGGTGCCATTGTGTTCCGAATAAAGAATTCGTTTATTCTTCCGCAGAGAATAATTTTTCAACGCAAAACAATTGGCCTTAGTTTAAACACCGCTTGCTCCCAGCTCAAGAGGGCGGAAACGAAAATTTCAGCTTTTTACGGGTATTTTTTTGTCGTACTTACTTTAAACAATGCGTAATGACCCGCACGGCACGCGTTTGTTCTGGAACAATCCAAATAGGCCATTTTTCATGAGGAACAATCGAGGGCGTGCTCAGACACAATTGGCAGGTATTTTGTCAAGCGGTTGTCGTACGGGACCGAGCGCAACGTAATAAGTGCACTCTACACGCCCATTCAACTCTACACGAGCATAAGATTATATACACGAATAAAAATGTTTTTGATTCTCAATCAGTTATTTTAAACTATGAATTAAATATTAAACTGCAACTGGCTTCATTAATTATATGGCCGCTGTTTGGCATTTGCCAAAACTAAACGTGTCTACGTTTTGTTCGACTAACTATTCGAAATCTAATGAAAAGGATCACCGACGTCTTTTTTTGGACTAAATATCTTATAACACTTATGTATTTAGGGGCAGCATAGACTGGGTTCTATTGTGAACAAAGATCGTTAAAAGTAGCATGTGCGCAAACACATATGTTTATATAATTCAACAGTAATGTAAGTAAGTAATAAAGGAGCGGGCTGCACATTATTTATGATATTAATCACCTGACGAAGTGTGGCGGGCCCGCCGATGGGGCATAAAATCCTGCCTCTTATGATTTTCATGGCGGCCCGAGGCAGTGCGCTGGAATTTTTCGTTTTATTTTATGATGGCGCGCACTGTCGCGGAGAAATATTGGCTCGGCGGAATAGCTCGTAAAGAAAGCCGTTTTCTTTCCACGGGGTTACGCACCGCAACTACATCGCCGACGACGCCTTCTGCTTATATTTTATTATTAGGCGCCATCCAAACTTTATGGCACCCGACAGTTTTGATTTTAATTAGATAGCTACCAAAACAACGCTTAGATTGAATTAATTGTGCTTAAAAGATAAAACTAATTATTAATTTCTATATTAGTGTGGAACCATATTATTGGTGTGTTTGATTATAATTATCAGGTAGACATTATTTTATATTTAAAAGTCTTCTGTCTTCCCGACTGCTTAATGTAAGTTACAGAAAATATACAAGTGAAGAATTATTTAGATAAACTTAGTTATGAAACAGATAAAAAACGTATTAACCTATCGATAACCAACGAACTATCGAATTTTCTGAAATCAAACTCTGCAAGCGGGAACCGAGATTAAAAAGAGATTAAAAGGAGTTTCTACATTAGTTTTTCAATCGCTTGGGTTGATTCGGCGGCGCGCGGGCTGCGGCTCGGCGGCCCCGTATTTTGCCGGTTCACCTCACCGATCCTCTCCCACATCATTATTCAAGTTAAGTGGACAGCCCCGGTCAGGTTAGTGGATGAGTAACAAAAATTCAGGGGCCGTTACACAAATCGGAATATCGCATGAAAGGTCAAATGTATGTTGAGGGCAGATTTTCCTATTATATTCCGAGATGGATGCAGGGAGACGGGTCGGGTTTATGTCTGTGTTGCGTCATTAGTCAGCGTTTTAAGAATAGTTGAGATCCCAAAGAATTTGTATGTGCTATGTAATATTTCCATAGAATTGTAAGGATTTAGCAACGTTGGTACCAAGAAATATTACCGGCAATAATTTGGTTTGAACGTTAAGAAGAAAAAATGCTGATTAATATGTGAGGTGTTATTCAGGGTAAATGCGTCATAAGGTACTTAAGCTAACGCAAGGTTGTCAGTCCCGCCATTAACGTAATGTGTGCTGACTTGAGAGATGACCTCTGGCCGATGATATGCGCAGGTGGATTATCGCGCTGATCATTACATAAATTATCTTAAATAATTGCAAGCATAGTTATACCTTTGTCATTGCTTACCATTGATTAAGAATTGAATGCCAAAGAAGTATTTTTTTTTACTATATAATAATTAACTATTGAATAAATCAACCAAAAAAATTTAATGACCTTATGCTAGTTACTGCCTACTTAAATGTGGATGAGTACAGAATGAGAATTACAAGAATTGTTTGAAAGGTCTATTTTCTCATTCATTTTTTAATACCAACCATTTAGTTCAGGTAATCCTACCGTATACCTATAAGGGTGAGACGTGGAAAGCACAGAAAGCGTAAATGTAGGTACCCGAGTTGAGCAATCAAATGTTAAGGATGAATAAGTTAATTAGCCCCCTGGGCGTATCGACGGCGCCTCCTGCGGCACAGAGGAATGCATTTAAATTGAGTTTTAAGAGTAGAAATCACCGGAGCTCGCCGCCTCGCCAGCCTTGTTAGAGGCAATCTCAAAGTTTACGTAAACGAATAAACCTCCGCCGTGAAACCGAATTTATCGATATTCATTCAACTATGTCTGTTTTTAGTGGCAGCATTTAAATGAACTGCTAAGTAAAAGAGCAAGCTATAGCTATATTTGAAGATTCGATATCAATTTGGAATAACGTTTTTAATATCAAGTTGGATACCAAAGAATAATTTAACTACGAATAGAATGAGCACCATACGTTAATCATTAGGATAGCACTAAGAAGGTAATATGCACCCGGCATCTCTGGGAAGGTCTAAGTAGCAAGGTAGGAGCTGTCTACACCTTTTATGGCTTCATGCCCGTGAGTGTTTGTATTAAGTTTTTAAAGGCGACTTAAGCTAAATTAATGAATGTTTCCCCATTCCACATAATTAACATCTGCAGGACATTACTCAAGTGACCCACAATCTATCAATCTTCGGGAGAATCTGTCTCTTGCAAACGATCTATTTTTGTTTGTTCTATTTTAAAATTAGCTTATGCACCTGCATTTACATACAAACTAATGTAAATAAATAAATAATAAATATCGCCAGACGAGCACACCAACCATACGGTCCCACACTAAGCAACGCTTGTACTATGGGTACCGTACAATGGACTGAGGGCAAACTCAGTATATAATACTGTACGAGCATGCACGTACATTTGCCGAATCAGCAATCACTTTGACCTAAATGTTCACATTTACGCAAATTATATTGTTACCAAAATCAGTTCGTCATCGGTCATCAAGCAAACCGCACGTTCTCACCCTTCATCAAATCCACTCTCATTACATACGTATAAGTACAGTTTTATAATATAACAAACTATATCAGTTATCAGTGTTTCCATCAGCCCAACCCCTATCAGTCAAAGTAGTACGGGCATCCCCGTACAAATACTTATAGATATATTAAACATCCATGATTCGGGTACAAATACTAGTCCTTATCACACAAAGTTTGTCCCTACCAGGATTCGAACCTGGGACCTGCAGCACAGTAAGCGGGGTCACGTTTACTACCCACTGAACCAATCAGGTTGTCACCTAACTATATTTGCCGAATGACTTGAATGTTTAATGCTCATCCGAGATATCTGTATTCTGGTATCCGATAATACAACATTCAATGGATGACATCATATATGAGGACAAAGACACTTCGAGATATTGTTCGAGTTATTTCAAAGCGTCCTAAAACTAATTTAAAATGCAATTTGAACAGCCTAATAGAAACGTTCTCAAGAATTGTTGCAAACTGTAATGGGTTCAGGTGAAATTAACGCAGAAAAATAGGAAAAGTTACAACGAGTTTCCCGCCAGGCTTTTTGCCTCAGCCAAGTAGCGTTGTGATTGTAAACTGCTGAATTTATAATGCCATTTTCGAACTCCACTTCATCGAGAAGTTTTAAACCGATTCATAATTTCACTTGCCAGTAGCGTTTAGCGTACGCTGAAGTTCAAATCAATATGTTGGCATCAGGTAATGAGACAGGTTTATTTTGAAGCCATTTGAAGTTTCTATAATTCGGGAATAATTTGGATATACCTAGGCAGCTAGGTACTGTCGTGCAATATTAACAGCACGTATACCTCATTTGGTCGGGACATTTCCTTGTGTAAGCCGCGCATAATGTGACAAATGGGTTTCCGGTGGAGGTAAATTTTCCAAATTACTCTCTCCATATGGTTGAAAAAATGTGATTACTATAATACAAAAAGGAATGTTTGTATTCAATACAACGTCAGTAAAAATAACATAACAAAATCGTATTAGTTAAGAATAACTTTTCAATTAAATAACTATTTTATACTTCGAAAAATATCCAAATGTAAAGTTACTGTTTATAAATTCAGGATCTCTTAAAAGATATCAACGGTTTTCAAGGATTTGCAAAAACAGCTTAGTCTGCCATTGAATTATGGTGAAAAATAAGCGTTGCCTTTGAACATTCGGACCCTATTTATCTGAAAGGGATGCGATGACTGAAGCAGATTTGCACCCTATCCTCGCCTTGTGGATTACCCTCCAAGTCTTTCATACTGGACGCTGTACTACTACTTAAGGATATTAAAATCCCTTCTATTTGTGTAAGAGGCTTGTTTTCTCGCTGACTGTGGACCCGTTTATCGAATAATCTTGATAAAGCTGAGTGAATTGAGCTCGTACGACGTTGTAATGTAAACAAAATGGGTGGTTTATTTGTGGTAGAAAGAGTTATTTCGCTGCGTTCTTTTGTGTTATTATTTTTGAAGATAATAAAAAGACAAAGGGGTATTTATTTTTTAAATTAAATACTGGTATACCTGCACGCCTAATGTATGTTACATTATTTGTCAGATAATTAAATAGATGATGATTGACATAAAAATAAGTTTACAAGTTTACCTCTGTTGGAATAAAATAACTAACGCATAATAGTTCCTATGATTGGATAGATATATTATCAAATGTCCTAAATACAGCTTTGCTCTGGTATATATGGTATGCAATTCGTACTGATCGACATTATTATCGGTTTGACCTTACGGAGACCTAACCTTAAAGTTATGTAAATTGACCCAAATAATTCATCTTAAATATGAAAACGAAAACAGTTAATGCAAATAATTGGTGCTGAATACTCAAGCGTAGTTCGGAGACCTCTACACGCTTTTAATTACACAAGTAAGTGTTTATAAATAACAAATAGTTTTATTTTTCGTAACGATGTATTTTAAAAACTAAAAAAATATGTTTTTAATAATTAAAAAAATAATAGGTACGTATATTGTTTTAGTAATCGTATAGTTTGTTAGTTTTTTTTATGACCAAGTTAGAAATTAACAATGTAATTGTTTACAGTAAACAATCACTATGAATAGAGTATTACTCATACTTATGGCTGTGCTTGCGGTGTTGGCAGTTTCTGAAGGAAGATCATGCTCTGGGTAAGATTCCTCTCTCTATTTATATTTTTAACTATAGAATCTAATGACGTCCTTGCATCTTCTTGTCAAATATCACGTTTAAATTTCTTAAGAACCTTTTCAAATTGTAAATACTTATGTGATTTCGCAATGAATGAGAGAGTGTTATGTATTTGTTTAAAGACCAACTAACTACTCCTACATGTTCGTATTGCCTATATATTTTTTACATGCCCCTTGTTGTCTTGTTGTTTGTGTGAATGTTTCCGTATATTACATTTCAGAGGTTCCCATCGGTCTCGGTGCGAGGAAAAAGTAAGTGATTCATTGATTCTAGTTATCTGCCCAGCTATCATTTTGCTCAAGTGTGGGCTGGATCTTATGCTGTTCGAATTCCATTGTAATCATTTTAGCTAGGCAAGCTCAGGTGCAGTCAACTAAGTAATTAATTGCAATAAATATCTTAACAGCGTGTTTATTTTGCGCCTTGTGAAGGATAATTCATATCAGAATAATTCAACATCAGATAATAAATCTGATGTTGAAATTATTCTGATAAATAAATTGGGACAGATCAGGGGTGAGCGATTTATTGTTACAGTTTGAATTTGCTCTAAGCACACTTTGTTTATATGACCTGCTATTTATGTTTTGTTTGCTGGTATCGTAATTGGCATCTCATTATTAAATAATAATGTTTATACTGGTGAATAAGTATCATGGCGCCCTTTATTCACTTTAGTGTAGGCAGAGGCATAGGAATTACTCTTGCACGCCCCATTTCTATTGTCAGTTACGAAAGTAGGCGGTAAGAACACAGAATCCTTTCTTTTTGATATTGATGTAATATATTTTTAGTATATTTTTGTCGTAAAATTTCAGAAAAACAAATGTGACGGCTCCAGTTCATCATCATCTTCGTCGTCGTCTTCATCATCATCGGAGGAAGACGATGATTGCAACAAGGTAAATAAAAATACATCACAGCTAGTTGCCAATTCGTGTTGTAACAACACAATGAAATCCCAATTAGTGGTGCTTATACATAAGCAACTGTCGTTGTCTCAATTATATGTTGTCAGTCAAAAATAAAAGTATACTTATTTACCAAGCAACCAAAAAAAAATATTGCAGGGTAACGCTGCAAGAACAACCAAAAATGTCAGTGTCAATGTCGTAAATGTCACCAAAACTGTCAAACATTTTTAAAAATATTCTACGAGGAAACGATGACGCCATATATAAACATGATTTATGTCTCGCCCTAATTTATTGTCTACTCTTTAAGTACCACGTTGTGTGAATTGGTGTGATTACGGATTACGCACAGAAATAGCTACGTGGCGTGGCCTTTGTAAAAAACAACAAATAATATTTTGAATAAATACCTACGTGTGCGTAACAATGCTATTGGATTTTGGGTATTTCCAAGTCGAGCTGTACAAAGCGTGCTTAGAAACCCATTTGTAGATATAAGTTAGATACTTGGGTTATTCCTACCTAACATCATTCTGGTATTCGAAGGCCAAAACAAAATTTAATTGAAATTGGAACTGTAATTAGCATTACACTTAATGCTTATAATACAATTATAGAAATCATTTACGTCATTGGTTACAAATGTTGTAAATTTTTAGCGCACAATGTATAACCACGTCATCGCAAGACATCGTTCCGCGCGATACTATATTTAGACTCGTGAGAGTAACTAGCGCGCTCGAGCGTATCGAGTTGTAATTTACATTGCAGTTTTAGGTTGAAATTAGTTATTATGATTGTCTTTATTTAAAATCACGTTGTGATGGACTTATATTATAATTTCATACTAAAATAAATGGAAATATTAAAAAAACATGCGGAAAAATCATCAGAAGATCGACGGAAAATTCCAACTCTGAGGGGTCCAGAATGATGAGTTGAATCCATGGTAGCAGTTTTCGTTACGAAACCACTTACACCGTGTATAAATGATACAACCATTGAAGATAGACAACTGCTTCTCGAAATGTGCCTAGAATTATATTTAGTAAACATTTTAAGAAAGGTGTAGAGAAACAGGGATTCCAATATAACTGCGATCCTTGCAATGATTTTGCACCGTAAAGTCCCCGACCCTTTGACGTTGTCTTTGAACTTACCGTGTCGTTTAGAAGATAGGATCAAGGTGGATCATTACAACGTACCTAATATTCATTCACATAGGTTGCTAATCTGCGAATGATCAGCAAATAATGACCTTCTTTTTGATTGATTCAACTTCTACAAATATTTGACAAAGATGCCAATGTATTTATTAAGATAAACTATTGGGTACCTATACTTTATATACTTACTTAGATATAAAAAGTATTTTAGCAAACAAATTAAAAATAAACTAAGATTAAAATTAAAATTACGCGGGTTTTAAAATGCACTCAGCAATGCACAAATATGTGCCAGCGTTCTGGTCACCAGATGCCAGACGTTTGGAAAGCTCCCTGTAAATCATAATTGTTATGTATTATTTGCATAACAATTATGTTTATATTTTCACAATAAAATGGCTATAATGGCTAGCTATCGGGCAGGCAGCGGAGTAGGTAGGTACTCCAATTTGTTCGCTGAACGTTTGCGGTGGCGAGTTTCTTGAAGCGAGGCTCGATTGCGGCTCTAATGAGCAATAATGACGGAACTGCTCGTCCAACTTTTGAAACGTTCTGATATTTTATGTTTTTTAACTGATATTAAGTGGTAGCAAAATCTTAAGTTACTGCTGGAGATAGCTCTTGTGCAGATATAAGTATCCCTTTTGATTAGCCTAGCTCTGCGATGTTTTGTTTCTTCAGAAGGAAGGAAACTTTAGGTAGATATCCTGGCTGGATGGCAATTAAAGCCTCTGAGAGCCCTTTCTCAAAAAGTTCTGTCTAAAATAAGTTTGTAATGTTGGGAATTGAACATAAACCTTGTATAATAAATCACTCTCTGTTGTGTAGCCAAACCACGAGACAATTTTTTAATGATAATCTTCTCAACAGGTTGACGACTCCTCTTCCTCATCATCGTCTTCATCGTCATCGTCATCATCATCTTCATCATCGTCTGAAGAAGATGACAACAAATGCGATAATCATGTTAGTACTGCACATATTTTTGACGTGATTACTTAATTTTTCGTTTTTAGGTACGGTACCGTAGGTGGTAAAGCTTGTGTGGACAAGGCCTTGCTGTCTTGGCAGTTATGTCCTTAATAGTCAAAGAAAGGTAGACAATTGTAATCAGTGTAGCAAGTCTTGAGTCTTTTACCCCTTTTTAAAGTGGCTCAATACTGTTAGCCCTTTCAAAAGTGGCTTGAGCTATTTAATGAAGCACGCCCTACAGGAGCAAACTCTAAATGTCATGAAGGTCAAAGAGACTCCAACCTTAAAGAACTCGAGCTTATCTTGAGCTCGGAACTAACTTAACAAGAATGACTTGAAGGCTCCAAAATAAAGGTTTCAAGAGTCAGATCTAATAAAAGACTACGACTTGAAGACTCGAGGTGTTAATAGACCTCAGCCTCCGAGGTTTCATAAACACTCGAGACATAAAAAAGGTCTATTAGATTCCAGTCTTTTGCAATACTAAATATATGGGCATCTTTCATAATGGTATACCTGATCACGAAGGCAGGCTATCGACCGACGTCTACGTATACTAAGCATACGTTATCATGAATTCTTTAAATGAGTAATCGTTGAGATTTGATAGTATGAGTTTTCAGGCGAATGTGGTCTTAATGAATATATTATGTTACAGCACAAGAAATCCAAACACTTGAAGCGATGCCAAGATGACGTTTGACAGAATCTGTATATCTACAAGGTACACTAACTCGAAATATGCTTGTGTACTTGCACATAATGTAAATATTATGTTCCTTGTGAAACGTATATATAAGGTTTCTTTTTCAACTAATATGCAGGTAACAATGTTAGTCTTGGCACTCATATTGTATGTAAAATGTAAGCCTTGGTTTGTTAGAAGTGGACACTCGAATTTGTGATAGTAAAAATTAAGATAGACCTTGTATAACTCTTAAACACAATGTGTCATACTTAAGTTAATAATTATTAATTTTAATTAACTCACTTGTTGTATTTGCAACTGCACAACAAAAAAAACTGAAATATATTTTTTTAATTTATGCTGTAATTTCGTTACCCCTGTACGTTAGTGTAAATAAATGTCGTCACGTGTTGTTTAATTAAAATATTCATAGCGGAGGCGAACGTTTTAATCACGAAATGCCTTCGCACCGGCGTGTGTTAGTGTGTGTGGCATTTTTCACTCACCAGCGTCAGTTATGCCATCAAAGGATATTTGGCACTGATCCTATATGTAATGTGTTTGTGGCTTGGCTTTGTAATATTCGGTACATAATATTAAATAGATACCTGTCGAAGCACAATAGTGTGAGTTTATCTATAGCATGTATTATATGCGGCTTATTAATTGGGTATAAAAGATAATACATAGGTAGGTACGTCTCTTAATTACAATGTGATTGGATATTTCTTCACTAAGTGGCCACGATATATTTGTTATATTTTTTTTATTATTATTTAAGGCGTGATGGTTATTTATTTTTAAATAAGTCTTCTTTCTCAGATACTACAATTAATTTACAAACAGCACGAGCCAGAGTCGCTCGTAGAATAAAAACAATATGAGCTCATTATTCTACCACAAAGCTAGTTAGTCGTATCAAAGTACGTACACTTTTATCCAAATGGTCACGTCCAGTACAATTATATATTTATTTATTTTGTCTGGAACGAAACGGATGAACCCGCTGAAGCGGGTTTGTATTGCGGGCTGAATAACAAGGATTGTGAAAACTACGAGCACCCTTCAGAAGCTCTTCAGCAAAGTGTAACCATCAATTAAATATTTGCCTCGAACTTTTAAGTATAACAGTGTAAGTACTAACGAGTAGTTATATTGCTAATTATCTGATATATAATATGTTGTTTATTAATTGTTAAAGACTATAGAATGAAAAGGTTTTTTTATTAAATGTCAAACTCTATAATTATGGACAAGATAGAAGGAGATCATAGTTATTTTATTCGCAAAACTGGTAATAAACTAAACAAATATCGTACAAGTAAGAATCTTATAAAAAAATAGGATTGTCCAACCATAACAATTTATTCTATCGGACTCAATAAAAGGAATAATGAAAGTCAATTGGCACAATAAGTTCAAACGACCTGGTCAACTCAGCAAACGTAGTTTATTGATGAACTGATCCATTTTTTTTAATTCGTTTATTCATACGAGACGCAGACACACGTACAATAGGAATTGAGATGGAAGATCTAGTGAAGAAAATAATAATCTTATTTAGTGTTGTGGTTTTATGTGATGGACTAGTATTACTAAATAGCGTTAAAGATTTAGCAAACTTTTACGAAGTAGAAAATTCAAAACTATCAGAAGAACATTCGTATGTTGATTATAAACAAAATGATTCAGAAGCTACACCAGATATAGCTTATTTAATACTTATACCCATAGACAGCGAAGATTTTCAAGCACAATTGAATAAAAACTAAAAATTTAATTAATATGTCGTGATAACGTCTAAACATAAATTATTGGATCTTGAAACATATGCTTTAAATTGTCGCCTTGATAGAACTCAGCGTATGGTACTGTGGCTCAATTTATATTGTGTAATCATGTAATGCATCCAGACTGTGACAAGAACAAGTTAAATGAAGAACTAAATACACTTCGTCCGTATTTAAAGTTTTAAAATCGCATTTGAAATTTTTGGATCAGTCTTTCCATTAATCTCAAATGATTTTGTTATTTTTCAGCCAAATAGATATTTTTTTATTGAAATAACTATCCAATTATGTCTACAAAGTGTGCAATGCTCGATTTTTATTAGCTTAGAGGGCAGAAGTCAAGGTTGAATTGCATGTTTTAATATCACATTGGCCATGTACGAGTCACAAGATCAATATTACGTAAATATGTGTGCTTGTTTAAGTAATGACTTTGTTGTGAAGCGAAGGTTGCTAAGTCAAAATTTCTTATAAATGTGATTAGTATACGTTTGAATATTTAGAAAATAAATAATTCATTACAGATAAAATATGTAATAAGTTATAGCTTGTGAATGTTATCTTATTTGTTCGGTTGTCAATTGCCGGTTGATAAACGAACTGTGGACACTGATATGTTCTAGCATTGTAAAATGAATTCAGTGCAGACGCGTTACATCGTGCTTAGTGTTTTGGCCCACTTGTTGGTTTGTGCCGCCGCTCCTCATTTATCAGACCAGTTTCTTTTGGAAATATTTGGGAATCCCATTAGGGATCTTGAAAACACAATAATAGGAGATAAGAAACCAAAACCTCAATTAACAAATGGCATTTATGAAGACAATACAAGCGAAGATGTAAAGATAAAATCCGGAACAAAAATGATCGACGTGCCTCTCAACAGAGATAGTTGTCAAGGTGGTACGAAAAGGGATATAAATGGAGTGTGCAGAGAACCATGGAAGTAATTAGGTAGCATAGTACATGGAAATAATTGCGACGTAGTACGCTCAATGCATTACTTTAAAATGGACGCGAAAATTGTGCTTCTTATTGTTGCGATTGTAGGATGTGTGAATACGAGGGCGGAGGCTGGGGCTCGTGTTATATTCAACTTTCATGACAAACTCCGAACGGCTGCTGGAACCACGATATCTGCAGTGACCATGAAAACTGGACAAATAATAAGAGTGCCGGAACTTGAATGTCCCCTCGGACAGCGGCGTGATTCACTAGGAAACTGCAGAGCAAGATTGTAAGGTAAATATTGTATATTTAACTTTCTTCTCATAGTGGGCAAATTAAAAAAAGATGTAAATGTTAACAGATGAGTTAAAATATGATATTTGTGATTTATCTTATACCAAATGTAACTGTTTGAGTATCCTGGAAGGTTAAAACATAAAATTGTGTAGCTGCAAAACAAAATCGTTGATTTAATACATACATAACATATATTTTAGCAGGAATTTGTTTTAACACTGGTCTTTGGTTTTCTCTTATTTATTTGTGATTTTTGTAACTTGTCTATGTATTGTTATCACTTGTAAATACAATCCAATTTAATTACTTTCTTTGTAATTATTGTATCCAAATTAGTAACGAGTAATGGCAATATTGCCATTATTTGAAAACGTTTAATTAATTAAATTGTTTATTTCAAGCAAATACAATATCGTTTCAGATGGTGTTGATCGTGAATGAAGATCGGAGAAAAATACTACAGTTAACATAATCATGAAACAGATTGATTAGGTACTTATACGAGTATAAATAATATTATAGAACTAGATTTACATTGTCTTGTTGACATTATTATTGGACGCTTATCATTTCTTGGAACTTGTTACATATTTTGCTGATAACTCACACATAAAGTTCACATAAGTTATCTTCTAGCCGAAGTTACTCTCGAGAATTCAGTTAAGAGAAAATTTTCTGTGGAGACGTCACGAAACGAACATACATAATGAAGTTGGGCATCTATCTTTTACTCTGTTTTATTTTAACTTGGCAAAATAATTCCGTCAATGGTGATCTTAAGGACTTATTCGGCGGTATTCATGAAGCGGCAAATCATGTGAGGCAGGACATTAGAAAAGTCTTGAAAATAAATCCTCAAGGAAACCAAGAGAAACCTGTTGTGACAGATGATAATAAAATTACTGAGAAATCGAAAGGAGAAGAAAGTCCGGTCACACAAGATCTTAACGCCGCACCGGTTAACAGTAAGGATGATGGTCCCCGAAAGAGTGTGACCGAGCCACCTACAACCGCAACGGGCGTAGTTGCACCGAAGACCAACTCTTCCCAAGAAGGCAAGGAAAACATTAATGGTTCGGTATGTGTCACAGGTTTTGTACGTACTGCAGACGGAAGATGTAAACCAGTTTTTTAGTGTTCGTAGATAACTTGAACATGTAGACCTTAGCTACTGCCATCCCGTTTTATTGTCAACAATTGAATTTTTGATTAAACTCTTCTGTTTGTAATTTTATAAAGGTAGCTGAGAGGATTATGTAAAATTGCTTAAACCAATTATTTAAGGTAAGATTGTTCTGAAATTAATATACGACATAATTCGATTTCAAAAATGTTCTATTTGTTTTTCCGATTTATCATTATTAAGAGATATATTTTGGCTATAAATATTTTAGTACTCTCCCTATTCCTAATAAGTAACTATGTTTAGTTAGACATTAGTAAACGCTAATATTTATAAATAATATATAATATTATTTTATACTATCGATTTTATAATATAACATAATACGGATGCATTTAATGAATTAGTAATGATTATTTTGTAAAGTTGCCTGTTATTAGAGTTACAATTACCTAATATCACTCATATTTTTATTTTTACTATATAACATTGTAAACTCTGTTGGCAATCCTAAATAAATAAATACATTTAATCTGAAGTATCTGGAGTTACAGCTATCGCTTGAAATATTGGAATACGCTGTGGTTGTGTTGTAGATGTTTCAACTATGTTTTTATTTGTAGAAACATCTAAAAACATATTCGGATTGTTATTAAGATTCTCGGATGTCATGGAATTAGTGTTATTATCTTCTTGTGTTTCCGCATTTCCTGTATTTTTTTTAACAACAGTGTTCTTGTTTTGTTCGAGACCATTATTATGTTGGTTTGTGTGTTTTGTTGCGTCTTCAATTTTCGTACCGGTGTTTTCTAGTTCAATATTTTCTGATAATCTTTCACTGTCTAATGAGTCCTTGTCTGGGATTTCTCTGTCGTTAGGTCTTCCTTTATTTGGAGGCCCTCTATGGTTTGGAGGTCCTCTGTTATTTGGGGGTCCTCTTTTGTCTGGGGGTCCCCTGTAAGATGGAGGGCCTCTGCCTATTGGTGGGCCCCTTTTATCTGGCGGTCCATTGTTGAATGGCGGCCCCCTGTTTTCTGGTGGTGCTCTTATATACCGTGGACCTTTAATATTTGGTGGTCCCTTTTTAACTCCAGGTTTCCAGTAATCAAGTGGACCGTCTATGTCATAAAATTCAATGTTTTGTGGTGGGTAAACTTCATCTGATGATCGTATTCCTATAAAGAAAGAAAAAAAAGGTAAGTTCAAAATTAATAAGTAGTAATGAATAATTACTTTATTTTTAACAACACATACCCAAAATAACTTTCTAAGACATTAGAAATAAACATCTTCAAATAGATTACGTATTTAAGAAACCGCAGTAATTTAATACATTTTTGTATCATCAACGTTTGATTACCATCTAGACAAAAAAGCAGCATTGATCTTTTTATGTGTTTTTTGCCAATTATGTATAGGTTAGTGCCCCTCCAGATTGCCCATGTATATTTTTAATAATTTGCAGTAGCTTTTTATTTATTGTTGTACAGGTAGCAAATTTAATAAGACATAAAGGTGAATTTAGCTTTATTTATAAAAGTAAAAAGAATAGAATTATTAATATTCATAGAAACTACGACTTATTGTAATAAATAAAAATGTAGATTAGGTATAATATAAATAAACTGTGCGCAAAGAATGATATACACAAGAATACTGATTATATTAATCTAAAATCTAAAACACACGCATTATAAAACATTTTAGCATGAAACCAAGAAACTTCTAGGTATAATGTATAGCCTCTATAGTTGATAGCTAAGCTTAGCTTTCGGGGGTAACTGCAGGAGCTTGAAACAACAACGGTATTAGTGGTCGAAGAGTACGTGTAGCGCCTTCATTCAATTTTTTATTGATTGTTTCTGCTGTCTGGTCGTTTGTATCATCAGCAAATCGGACGTCAAGCAGATGTTGGTTCTCGCTTTGTGATTCGGCGTTAGGATTATCGAAACTAAAGCGATAGTCAGTATTTGCTGGATTTATCTGTGTATCAACTAATTTGGATGGCTTAGAATGAACTGCAAGCTGCCTGTTTTGAGCTGTTTCGCTTTGTGTTTCTTTTGAAGGATTTTGATTCGGATAATCGTCATCGTCTCCAGAAGTTCTATCTTCAAAAGGTCTTGATTGTGTTTCCCTTGCATTAGGTCTGTTGAGAATTGGTCTTTCTTCAGGCGATGGAGGTCGATAATCACCAGATCTATCATTATCATACCTCGGTCTTTGTGGTCTTTCAGGTTGGTATAATTGTCTTTCTCTATCATCATAGAAGCTTTCAGAGCTGGATGGTCTATTATGACGGGGTGGCGGTGGTCTTGGCGGTCCATTTTCATAATCTGGTGGTGGAGGACGATAATTCGGTGGTCCACCAAGGTGTGGTGGGGGCCCACGATCCGGCGGTCCACCATATTGAGGGGGGCCATGATATGGGGGTCCACCGAATTGAGGGGGCCCGCCCTGGTGTGGTGGCGGCGGTGGAGGACCTCTATGATGGGGAGGGCTGTTGTAATAAGACGACTGACGTGTTTGTCTGTCATCATAATAAGACCGGGATCTGCTGTCATGAGGAGGTGTAGGTGGCCTGTAGTAACTGTCATCATGCGGTGGTGGCGGAGGGGGTGGTGGGTAGTGATGTCTTCCATCAGGTGGCGGGGGTGGAGGGAATGGTCGGTAGTGATGTCTTCCATCAGGTGGAGGCGGAGGTCCCCAATCTCGAGGGGGCGGAGGAGGCCTATCATCATTATACCGTAAAAACCGATCATCATACGAATTCGGTCTGTCGTAATATGAATCACGCACAGATCTATCATCAGGCCCATTTCTATTAATATTCAGATAATATTCACTTTGATAGTTATTTGATGGTATTTTGCTGACTTTAAGTATATTAAGATCTAGTTGCTCTATATTTTTGGGGGGAGAAGCTTCGTTTACAGGTGATAGTGACGATATTTCTTTGTTTCGCAAATCCTCCACTTTTGTTTGATTGTGAGGTTTGGAATATTTACGTAATGAAGAATCCCAATTTTGGCGAGTTCTTCTTGCGCGTGCGTCGGTATGAGGGGATAACGGTGCATCCCGTGTCGTCTGCATTTCTGATAAAAAATAAATTTCTATTCTGTAAAAAGTAACTTTATAATATAATTATAAAATGACTATGAGTTTTTCAAATTATTGGTACAGTCTTGCATAATTATTTAGTTTCTGAACTAACACTCTACAAACCTACCTAACCGGATTTAGGAAATAATAATAAAAATTGATCACATAATACCTACATCTTTAGTTGATCATTATAGCTTAATATTTAAACATTGTTAGCTTACAACAACCATAGAAATAAATAAAAATACATCATAAGTAATTAACAAAATTATAAGATCTAATAAAAACGCGCCGCGGTCAAGTAACTCTTAAAGAACCACTTAATAGGTCCAAGATACGAACCTCTCAAGTATTCAGGTCCGGGTACACACAATACGGCCACCAGCCATCCACCACATAATATAATTACAATACACTTCAACATAATGCTATTTAAATGAAATGTAATTTTCTTCAAACTCGATTTGGAAGTACGTGAGCCTTTGCCGTCCGTTGCCCATCAACTAATTCACAGAAAATGAAATGTTAGTCAACCTTGAGACCGGTTTTTGCGGAGCAGCTGTTGTTAAGGATATAGCCATGTCCAATATATCCGTCATTACGAGTATAATAAATAAAAAACAACCATACAATAGGAACTTTGGCTATGAGATGCGGGCAGGCGATATTTATAGCTCTAAAGTAGTTTTAGATGCCATTCTTCATTATTTAAAATGCGGTAAGTATATACAAGCTTACCAAACGTACGTTTTCGTACAAAATAATTCTACTGAGTATCGGATTTCTTCAAGAATGTTAATTAATGTAATCGACTCCAAAGAAAAACAACTCATTAACTTTGAACAAGATAGTGCAATGTTTATAAAATATTTGGTGAACATAGATAAACCCACAAGTAAGAACCTACCACCTTATCAACTGACGACTTTGGTACCGAATTAGTTCGTAAAAACAGTACCTAATTATTTAAATACACACACATGCACGAACACAATTCCAACACGAATGACGTCATTTGTTATAATTTCACGGAATCTAAATCAATGTCGGGCCGTGTAAAGTGAAATGTGAAAGCCACTTACCTAATACTAAAAGCGGCGACAATCTCATTCTGGTCGACAAATTGAGAACACCTTCCGGCGGCGCGGGGCGCACCGCACTCTCTGGTAAATAGCTATTTATTGTGGCAGGAGCGAGACACCTGTCCCTGTGTGGGGTAGAGCGCGGCTACATGGAACACTGCTTTCGATACACGTTAATTCTTGTATACGATGCTTGATGGACTCTATGAAGCCTAATATAGCTCTTATTACAGCCACCGTGGTAATAGGTCGTGTGCGTATACTAAAATATTTCCTTCAAATAGGAGTTTTGTGGGGAAGATAATACCGTTGTAGCGACCTCTTCAACCTCGCCACAATCGACACAGATAGTGCTGCAGACGCATTCAGAACAATAGACAATTCTCAATACAATCCTGAATCGCGCTATGAGTGTTTTCGGAGCACGTAACATATATACAAGATCCCGACAATAGCCGTCACCGCAAATGTCATCCCGGCAGCACACACCAAAGACAAGGATCACCTAGTTACCGTGATAAGTCACTTTTAAGTATACAGGACAGTTCTTTTAGTTTCATTACTATCAGAGGTCAGTGCATTAACAGTATGATAAAGACCTTTTAATTTTTTAGATACGTAGAAGTAGTTATTAAATTTACAGACTTAAAAAACACACTAAAGCGTCTGATATGATGTGGGATTAATGTGTAAAAATCTTATTATAATATTACCAAATATAACTAAAAATAAGATTAACTGAACATTGTCTATGTTACCCTGCCTTCCCCTTACACGCAAAACCCGGTCTAAACCTCACTGTTGCCCACCCTTGACACTGTAATGCCCGTCGCATTTCGTACTAAATAGCGCCAACAATAATACTTAAACCTTTTATTCATAGAGATACTTTATCATGACGGTATCTATGATTAAATCCCGATGTTTATATAGTACGTATAACTAATTCTGAAGCTGCAAAACCTATATATATTTTGAAAGGCTGTGCGTGGTAGTGGGATCATCTTCTTTCTTCTCGCCCACACTATCTGATGCCGACACATAACACCGACTAGTCGGGTCGTACTTACCTTACTACACATAAATCAGTTCACGGTGGTACTCATCATTATGTTTTCTGTTATTTTATTATGTGTTATTAAGAACTTATGCCGGCTGTCTTTTTATCAATGTCTATTATATTTGTAAATTTAGGAGCTGCATATTACTGCCCCTCTTTCGTCTACAGTATTAACATAGATACAATGTATTATAATCATAAACATTGAAGAGGTCATAATTCAATTGTAACGTGCCAAATAATAATAAATAAGTACCTTTCAGATTCTAAATGAAAAAAAGTTCCGTCGAAAATAATTGCATAGCATGTCCACAGTATTGAGAGCAGCGGCTTTTAAAAAAGCTTTTAAATATTTAATCAAATTATTTTGGAATGAAATTTTATACCTAATTGGTGAAGTGAACCACACACGAGAGCGCACACAACAAATTTTCAAGTTTAGCAATTGATCTTCGGAAAGTCAGTACTGTGAGACGCTCTAAATAATTCTAAGTAATCGGACAGTTTCTAAACTGCTTTCTGAATTTGTGCCGATGCTATCAGAAGCGTTTGCTTTGACTTGGCGTTAGATTTGCAACAATCCGTAATCAGGCGGAAAACTATTGGAGCCGAGACGAAATGAAGAAGAACTTTCCGACAGCAAGGAGCCGGGACGACTTCGTTTGAATAGTTGCTTCAAGCTACAAATAGTCGAAATAGACATACCCTCGACTACAATCACTTCGTTATACGACTTCCTACCATCTTTGGAATACGATTTGACATCGATTAGTAGAAACATGAGTAATTTATAAAATAAACCCCAATATCAAAACCAAAAATGTCGGTACTAAGTGAGGGTCGGACCACTTATAGATGGTTCCGTTGTTATTGTTTGGGTATTCCTTGATAACTTAACAAGTTTTTACTTATCATGCGCTAGGTACCTACTTACTCAAAATAATTTGTGTTAGTAGTTCCCTCTATTTCCCAGTAACATAGGTAGTCGAAAGTGTGTCATTTGAAAAGAAATTACATATTTTTAAAAACTTTGGCGGGAAGCTGTATGATCAATTAAAACTATTACAAATAAAACTATTATTTCATGACTTTTACATTTTCTTGAATCTACGTTTAAAGTTCATTATTTCCATAGGTAGGTACTTAATTTAATATATTTATCTTAATAGCTGTACAAGTTACAAGGCTGTGAAATACTGGGACAGACGGACGAACCGACAGCGATTTAATAAGGGGTTCCTTTTAGACATTACGGAACCCTAAACGACTAGGCAGATGATCATATTTTCCAAGCTGTATGACTAGGAGATAAGCAAATAAACGATGTGGTAAACAACGGTGTGATATAAAGTTACGTGTTGTCGTCACGCTCGACTAACACAAATAGCTCAATTAGCAACCGTGTGTTGGGGCAACGCGTCGCCGCGGCAAATACACGAGTCATCTGTTCACGTATCGTATACTGTCACGTTCTAAATTGGTTGCCAACCGTGATGTCGTTTTTAAAGGTTGTTAAAATGTATCGGCGCGATGCAAATTGTATTTGTATTTGAACACCGGCCGTATTTTATTTAGGTTGTATAATTTGATTTTCCATGTAGGTAGAATGAATGGAATACTGCGGAATAGGTGAATGTTGGTTACTTACACAAAGACATAAGATCAGAGAGAGAGATAAGATCAGGGCTTGCTTCACAATTTGCTGATAAACCCTATCCATTATTTCACAGATAGTTCATACTAATTTAGTAAAAAAAGTTAAGTTACAATCTTTTGGGTTGTATGAAAAATAAATTGATTATTAAAAGTTTCGTTCACCAAATTCGTAGGCAATAAGCTCTCGATTGTATTCTCGAAGCGCAACTAGGCAAAGTTTCCTCCGAGCCTGCTCAGCCACTAATTGGGTGGTATTTTCGCTGGATATTTACAAAGTTAAAGTGCATCAAATGCATTTATTACATCATATAATTCAAGTGTTTTTATTTTACGAAAACATAATGTCGATAAGTATCCTAGCGCAAATAAGGAAAATCATATGAGGTGTAAATTATTTCAAAAGGTTAAAGAGTAGGACTAAAACCTTAGTTATGTATAAAATAAATATGTGCTTATGGGTGATTGTTTTTTTTTGTCTTTGAATGACTGCACTTGACATTTATTAAATAATCTAAGAATTTAAAAAACCTAACGTATAGTTTATTAACAAACTTTATTATGGGCCCCTTAAAATATTTAACACTAGTTGCGCCCCGTGGTGTTACCCACGATTAAAAAGTATGACGGGAACCATACATTTTACCGGGATAAAAAATAACCTATGTGCTATTCCAGACTATAATCTATCTCTGTGCCAAATTTCATCCAGATCCGTTCAGCCGTTCTGGCGTGAGTGAGTAACAAACATCCATCCATCCAAACTTTCACATTTATAATATTAGTGGGATTATTTTTGTTACGCTTTATCAGCGCCACATTCCGGAGATGTATGCAGTTGTACTTGTATTTCAATGTCGCCGGGTAAGTATCCAATTACATTGAAAAATACTACAAAGTATTTTGATTTTGATGAATACCTTCAAATTCCAATTAATTTTATGGCTCCATCGCTCAGCGATGATTTTACCAACGACAAGTTGGGCGAATACCTTAATTATTTAGCTGTAGAGTAAACATTACCTCATGTTGGTACTGACATAAACACGTCGCAGTCTCAAAGGTGTATCTCGCAGTACCTATATCGAGTGTTGCCAGCGTTTTGTGCTAAATAATTTAATTTCGCCGCTCGCGCGCCGCGCAACATGTTTATACATAATTTAATCAATAATCTCTGCCTGACAAAATTTATTCCATAAAATATGGAAAGATTTTCGTTTCGTACTAATGAGCATTATACAAAGGGGGAACTAAAAATATATACCTACGTCAAGAGCGCCATTTTTGGCGACATTCACACAATCAATCAGGATCGCGATCCATATGTGTAGGCTTAGGTTAGTGTTTCTAGCGATACGGTGAATACTTCCGGGATATGTATATAGATACGCGGGACACTTGTGATATTAATGATAGTGTGAAAGGTTATAGGGTATTAGGTCACCAACCTATAAATGTTAACATAACTGTATCTAGTAGGTATCTACTTTCAGGTTGAACTACTTATATTTTCTTTTACAATACATTCAGCACATAAACACGTAGGCACTGTTTTTACGTAACAAAGTAAGATACATTCGATTTCCCGGATGAAGTGGGCATAGGTAACTATTCAACAGCATTCATAGAATTTTCAGTAGCAATAAAAAAGCAGTTTTACCTTCAAGGGCCTCGAGAATGGAGGTCTATATTCGGAAAACAATATCGTCCCCATGTCTCAGTCTATCGGGCAGGAGTCAATGGTGAGTTGGGGAAAACTGTCACGTAATATGTAAATCGTTCAGGTCGGAATGTGGGCCGACTGTCAAACCCACCCGCCCCGGGTCAAATCTATCTTCGGACGATTTTGTTTCTATGATCGCTTCACTTTCTATGAAATGAGGGGTGAAGTTTTATTACTTTCTTTATTTTTACATGTCTCGAATTGATTTGACTTCTAGTGTGAACTAAAGTATTTTAAATATTAACATCGCGGAGAATGTTTTGGTAGCTCCTTATTTAGTACAACATATCTTATCTAAGTAGTGACGTAGCATTTACAGTGAATCTTAAAGTAAGGACGAACTAGACACGCTATTTTGCTTACACCCGTAAGGCACAACAACAAAGTATTGAATGTAAATTATTATGGGATCTACCTACACTAAATCAAATTTGTACTCATAGAGCAAAATTAACTTTGTCCCAGTCAAGGTGTCAAAATCCATCTTGGAATTATCACACGTATAACGGCGAATTCTCTCAAAGATCTCGTTAGCAGCGATGCTCGCTCGCAGCACAGCTCGTGCTATTATGCTAACGGCGGCGGCGCTGTAATGTTTCGAGCACGTCACGTCAGCGGTGACACGCTGCATATTTAAACAAAGCGTTGCAACGCGCGATTGCGACACAAAATTGTCGCGCCATTAAGCGTCACTTCGGATAAAAGTGCTCCTCCGGCCGGCGGCCCACGAGCACCCAGATATTACATTCTGTGCATTATATTATTCTAGAGCAATTAAGGCGATATTAACGATGATGTAAATAATCTCAGTACAATGATTATGAAAGTATACTTAGGGTGTACTAGTAGTTGTTAGACCATGCAACACGAGCTTTAAGACAACAAATTTTATCCAAATGTAAGTGTCCTGGTATTTTTGGATGAATTTATGTATCACGGTTTATATACTTACATAATGTTGTACAACGATATCTCTACATCCAATAAGATATTCTAACAGGAAGCTGGTAAGTCTACAATATGCACTGAAGCAATTCCATTTGGCTGCAAGGCTCTTGTGCTCGGAACTTAATCCTGAATGAACTTTGAATTGGAAAATAAATTCAGTGCATGCTGCTTTGCTTTCATTATTATTGCAGCCGACGCTGGCTATCGATGTAGCTAGCCCACGGCGCGGCGCTCGGCAATCACTTAGAATAAAAACCTATAAAAAGATAGAAATCAATATGATCAATACGGCAGTGGCGAAGACTCCATACAACCCGATTCCTACCGGAATTCCTTTCGAACAATGACTGCCACTAGTGTCTATTATTGCCAAATAATAAAGTCACATAACTAGTCAGCAACACTTACAAAAACTGACTCTCATCACTGGTGCGTGCGCGGCAGTGAACCTCTGCCTACCGCTCTGTGGAATAGAGACTTGTTAGTGTTATAATAAACCGCAAATAAAACGTATAAAAATTACAAGATGTAACTAAACGTAGTGTCTGGCGGGATTACCGTCGGGCACCGGCCCGATTACGGCTGCGCCACGTTTAACCATGAGTTATGATGGCCTTACTCCTGTTCAATCTTGTCCGCGTCTATGAGGAAATACTGCTGCAGCTACGCTGGGAGGGTGCTAACTCTATGGATATTTAGCGAGCCTTTGCTTCGATCGCCGGTTTATGTAGGTGCTGGTATATATTGTGTATTTTATATTACCCATAGCTGTAATCTATTTATAGTTTGTGTAGCTCATAGTTATTCCTTTTATTTTAAAGGTTACAGTGTTATAAGTATGTTGGTTTACGGTAAATATTATTTACATCGGTACATCTTTTTTTTATTGCGTATGCGTTGAAACGTGTCTGCTTCCGTGCCTATTGTCAATTCTACCCCTAATTTCTTATCCTTGTGTATTTATATAAGTGATTTGATTCTCATCGCCTTAAGGATAAATTTTCAACATTCTGAACAAACTATGTAAAACTTAAAATATTGCATGTTGGTTGATTTTGTTTTGTGGAGTAGCAAATTTAGGATAAGATGTTTGAAAAAGTACATAAGTTTCGGGAACAATTAAATCACTCTTATTTTAAATAATAGGTGTATCCGTGGTACACGGTTCATAAGTACCTTTCGAATTATTTCTTGAAAAATGTCCTTTAACGAGAACAATAGAGGTGTAAACAAAAAGAATCAATATTCCACAGGCGATATTAAAAAGCCAAGAAAATTACGACATCAAGGGGAATCTGTACAAGCGATTCGTTTATTGACCAAGCAGTCTTTTGTTAATATTTTTCATTATCCACGTTTCTGTACAACAAAGTAACTCACTCGAAAGTGATTATTTTTATTTTATTACTAGCAGTTAATAGCGACTTCGTCCGCGTGGTATTTAACAAAAAAGTTTTTCGAAAATAAAAGTAGCCTAGGTTACTCCTTGTTACATCAGCTATCTGCCAGTGAAAGTCCCGTCAAAATAGGTCCAGCCATTTTAGAGATTAGCCGAAACAAACAGACAGACAGACAAAAATTGTAAAAAAGTTGTTTTGGTATATGTACCGTGTGTACATCCAAATGCACTTAGTAAAAAGCGGTTATTTTAATATTACAAACAGACACAAAAAAATATTTATTTGTATAGATTTGCAAGGTAAGTATTGATATGAATAAGAACCTAGTCATTTTGGTGTAGAAGTTGCATAATCACAAAAGGTACCAGTAGGTATCCCTCATTATAATAGAGATAATGTATCTTTTAACACTGCTATGTAGGTACCTACTAATTAATGATACTACTGCACACGGAAAACATAAATAAGTACCTACCTAAATTCCTATGAAGGCCTTGATCAAGTTGCCTGTGCAAAGAACTTGCCTTAAAAAGTTGGCGTTCAGACACACGGATTTACATGTTATTGATTTTTATAGGTTCGTTAAGTCGCTTAGGCAATGGGCCCTTTATATTGGCTACGTTCTTCTTTATATAGGTAGGTACGTAACCTTTGTGTGCGTTGTAAACCAAATTTAAATACTGCTTAATATTTTGTATATGTATACTTATCGATATAGCAGATAGATACCTCTTTTCAAAGTCACCTTGTACGTTTATAGATACCTTAAAATATTGCACTCATCATCATCATTGTTGGACTGCCATATTGATGAAATCCATTTTTTTACAAATATAACGATGGATATGTGTGTAATATTGTTTTTTCGAGTAAAATAACATGAAAAACTTTCGTTGACTGTTTTAGTGTTAGTATAAGACGATGTATGGCAGTCCCACCACAACAGCGTTGCCAGACGTCCCGATTTTGGCGGGACGTCCCGATTTTTAAATCAAAATTAAATGTCCCGCGCGGGACAGGCTCAGTCCCTTTTTTCGGAGATAACTCGACCAACCTAACTTGATTTTGATTACTGTTTTTTTTATTCTGAAGACGAATAAGACTCAACTATTTAACGATAGGGTAAATCTGATTTAAAATATTATATTTTTCTTGAAATACATTTTCTATGGCTATTTTTGCTATCTATTGTCACGTAAACGTAATTTTAATTCAAATAAAATTATAAATATTTGAATACGTTTTTTATAACCATGTCCCGCTTTCGACGAAAGAATCCCGCGTTTTCACTCAAAAAGTTCCAAAATCCCGACTTGGCCAAAAAAAAAACTGGCAACGCTGCACCACAATCATGTCCAAAAACGACACATAGTGCAATTGAAATCTTAATAATGAACTAATTTATTTTCCGTATTCAAATCTGCAGGATTTGTAAATTCAGTTATAAAAAAAACAAGTATTAACCATGACTAAACTAATAAGCACCCTCTTTGATACATTTAATTATATCGTCAACATTCTATTTCGCTGTCACTGTCTGAGTCGAAATCGTTCGTCCTCCAACCAAAAACCACCCCAAAATACGATCACATAACACAGCCACGCACCTAACTGCACATTCAATTTAGATTCGTGCATAATTCATAGTGGCCGGCCGGACTAGACCCTGGGAGCATTTGCTGCATCTAATTACGTATTATGCTTTGCCATGTAGACGGGCATGTATGACGGCGATGAATATTAGATCATGGTCCGGCCTACAATACCCTGTGTGCGGCTGATGCGTCGAACGTTATTGCTTTTCAACATTGCTTATAGGGCGGGTTTGTAGGCTAAAAACTTAATGACCATAATAATAAAACAAACTTGGTCATTTTGTACTACAATAGTGGACAGTATTTTAAATATAGAACGCGAATCAGGCGGTTTTGTTTTTTTTGTCGTTTATTCGCATTACGGGATAATTATGGTTATTGATGAATAATAGCGTGTGATAGTTAAGAACTTGGGTCATAATTAAGGATACTTTTTATCCCGGAAAATAATTGAGTTCCCACGGGATACTATAAAATAACTGTATACGATACATAAAGCCTACAAACATTTTGGTATGGGTGTTCCACTTCTATGATCTATACCGATATTTTTAAATTCGACCTAATTTACTGACCTATAATCAGGGAGGTTTAGTCAGAGTCAAAGTCAAAGCATTTATTTCGTGTAGGGGGGGCACTTACAAATTGTCATTTACATTTTTTTTTGGTAACTATACAACCAACCGGATCAGAATGCGACCACAACTGAGAAGATCCGGCTAGAAACTCGGCGGGCTTGCCTTTTTTATACAATTGTATTTTTTGAGTCACCATGTTTATTACAAAATGTATTATAACGTAATGCTTTCGGTTGCACATTTAAATAGCAGTTCTATTATCTTTGTACTAGGGACTCGATTAGTGACACACTAGAGCTTTTAACATGGTGTAACATGTACTGTGTATTATGTTTACACGGTGCGTTTTAAATTGAGACGTTAAGAGTGTTCGCAAAGTATAGTTAAGTGCGGACGACCCACGACGCATAATGAGCGCGGGCACTAGGTACTAAGCATCGGGAACCCTCATATCGTGCGTTTTTTATGTTAAACCATCGGTAAATGTCTGCAATGTAGCGCTGATTCCCCCTCCCCCCCGCCCCTCCTTCGGCGATTACAGGCGCGATGTATTTTAAAAAGAGAATCAGTAAAAAAAAAGTGAAATGAAGTAGGTGGTGATTACAAAAAGTTTTTATTGGATATATTTGTGAGTTTGGGTGTACGAATCTACGGAAATACTGAGGTTTGTTTTCACCGATAACAAGCTACATTATCCCTGAGCGCTACAGGCTTTGCTATATCAAGGTAGGTACCGTGGGCGGAGCCGCGGGTGAAAGCTAGTAGAGTATATTTATCTTATGACGCTATAGCCCACTATGCTTATGTTGGTGCAACTGTATGTTACCATTAAGAATATCACAAGATTTTTTTTTTACATAAATATTCAGCCATCCAAACTTTATAGAGCTGCAAACACCAACGAATCTGAACCAACCAAATTGGTGTGTTTATGTACCCCGGTCACCTAGCTTAACTTTAGGCAATCATAGAGTCGACCCTCCGTCTCGGCGGCAGAACTGTCGTATTTCCTCATAAGGGCGGAGAAAATGCCGTCATAATTCACAGTTAGCCGTCTCCCTGGTGTGTTGTAAAGATAGCCCTTAACACTAGTCTTCATTTTCTTGTGGGAGAGTTGCATTTGTCTGCGTCGAGCGTTTTATACGGCCGAAATAAGCTTCTTCAATGACTTTCAGTTGAAGTTTAACGATTTATTATAACAAGGGACGTAGGCAATCAGGATCTTAGTGTTTTTAAAAGTGTTCTATTTTTAAAACGTGTTTTTATCTTCCTGTACCTATATTGCACTCTTCACTTTACCGCCACGTCAACAGCGCAAATTTCTCTAATGTATGTATATCTCATAAATTTAGGAATTCCTAAATTCGAGACACAATTTTCACGACAATAGTATTTAGCTAATCCCAATGTGATGGCGTCAAGTATATTGTCATTATATCAAGCAAACTTCCCCTCTATGTGTGGAGGATAGGCGCCATAGTCCACCATGTTGACCCAGTGAACTTCAAACGTCTATCAAAAACGCGTAAGTTTACAGCAAGTGATACTCATTAGGTATTGAGATTCAGATTCGTATATGATTTTTTTTTAAATCTCGAAGTGTGAACTTTACCTGGTTTTCAACTTCTCGTTCGGCACGCGTGTTCCTCTTAGACGCTGAGTACGTCAGCCAAAATAAAAGTACATAGTCAAGGGCTTCTGCTAATACTTAATGTAAGACACTTACTACTTAATGTATACACGTATCAAGATGTCAGTTCAAACCGTTTAGCATTATAATTATAATGATGCTGGTCGCGTTAATGCAATCACATAATAGCTCTGTGAGTGATCATTTCAAACTGTCAGTCTCATTAGACAGTTACATTTTGCTCTTACTAATGATTAAGTACAGCTTTAAGCAAATCGAATACTTGTCTTGAATACATAGGGGTGGAAGTTTCATTTACCTCAAAACGGTAACGGTTAGCAGAATTATAATTACACTCTATCCTTTCTAAGCAATGATCGCACCTCTATGATTTCGGGATTTATAAACTATGGTTTTCGCATAAAGGAAAAATCCATGAGGAAAACAGCATGTCTGATAGAACCCCTCGAAAGCCATATGTTGTCCGCTAACCCGCACTGGGCCAGCGGCCGCAGCGGCCGCCTGGGCCGCACTGGCCTTATTCCCCTGGCATCAATGGGAGGCCCGTGCCCAATAGTGGGACATTAAAGGACGATTATTATTATTTCCTAACTCATTTATTATTATTGGAATATTAGATATACCTATATCTATGACATAGACCTACGGCGTTATATTTGCATGATAATTTCATATAAATATTATGATTTTATCTATGATCATAGCTTCATATATATGCATTAAATATACTTATGCCACAGAATATGCTAATGCAGCTGCACGAATACATTGTTAAATCAAAATGTGTTCTGAAATCCAATTAATAGTTTCGAAGTTCTACAATTAAAAAACGATATTACAAACTAGCTGTTGCAATAATACAGCTCAAACAATAAAGCTCAAATCTTCGCGTAAATTTCATTATTCGCTTCAAAGGGGAATCGAGGGATGTGCAATCGTTCCTTTTTAAGTCCTCGTAATGGAGCTTCTGAAATAGCGGGTCGTTACATTGGCTCACGTGGTGCGGGCACCTATTAGCCCTCCTCTCTATTCCTCACTATCTGCCAGGTGCCTCTGTTCCCACGGCTCCCCCGCTAAAGGTTATTGGGCCTGCTTTCACGCTTTTTATTGCCTGAACGCAGTTTGAACTCAATTATTTTTATGGTCGGCCAAATTGCTATTTTGTTGCTTTATCACGATTATCAAGACGAAATTAGTTCCGCGATTGATAGCGTTTTTTTTTCTTTTATTTGGCAATTTACGCTACTGCTATGCAGGGTTGTTTGGAGAACTCTTTAAAACATAGTTTGTTTTATAACCCATGATGCATAAAATCTACTCGCAGTTTTATGTTCACAATTAACATCAAATTTTAACTTACTTAAACAAAGAAGAACTTTCCTTCACCAAGGAAGTAAGATATTGTTAACAAACGGAGGCTTTGACGATATTTCTGTTTGATAACAATAATAAATAAAAAAAACACACCGACCGTACGGTAGCGTACATTTGACTGGGGACGATCCCAGTATATAAACATGTAGTCAACATCCATGACTCGCATATATACAAACTTTCCTGCTTATAACACAAATGTTGTCTCTACCTCTCTACTCTACTACTTTTGTCTCTATTCGAGCCCAGGATCCACAATGCAGAGCCACTACCAACTGTGCCAATGGTCTGACCTGACTGGCCCGACTGCCAGGAGGGGGAAGGAAAATTGTAGCGTAAATATTTTGAAAATAAATAATACAATAATTTCGATTAGAAAACCAACTTACCAAGTATCATCGTTTGTGCAATAGAAAAAGGTGTTTTAATGGTCTATTAGGTACTGTTGTAGTTAGTTGGTCGGTAGTATTATCCATAAACAGGAAAAAAACCAAGTTTTTTTTCTGTATACTCACAAAATGTATGTGGCCTGCATGATATCGTTGACATGTTAAAGAGTAAAAAAAGTATCTAGCTCGCCTGTTACCGTGGAAATGTTAAAGGCTGGTTCCAAACTCGTTTGTAGCTCGCAGCTTTGGTTTTAAGCTGTTTGATGCTGACGTCACAGCGCGATCGCGTGCACCGCTGCATGACTTTGTATATGTTCTTTTTGGCGATTGCTATTGTCAAAGTATTGTTTTTTTTAACTAGGCGGCTTCATGTTGATAGTGTTCAGTCACTTTTTAACATGAGCGAATCATGATTGGGGTCAAGTCACCTTCGTCCGTAGGAGAATTAAGTACCCTCGAGATACCCTACACGTGACCCTGGGTGGTGCCAACTAGGTGACAACTCTACTGGTGGTAGGCTTCGGCCGTGGTTAGTCACCACCCACTGAACAAAGCCATGTCGCCAAGCGGCCTAGCCGTGTTCCGGCATGATGTTCGGTGTTGCCATTCATGGATGGCGGGTCAGATCAGTTGCGCTGCATGTGCCTGGTGAATGTAGCGTCTCTACCTACTGCCGCCTTCCTACCTAGGCAAGTATGCTCCATCGTAGATCTCATCGTCACTTACCATCAGGTGAGATCGAGATCAAATACTTGCCTATAAATGTATAAAAAAAAATGATTACACATTACGAGCATCTGAAATAAATTAAATACTTTGTCCTTTGTGAAGCATAATGATTAGGTATAATTTACTAAACAGTTTTCGGTATATATCTTTATAACATCTACGAGCCAACAGTCATAGATTAAGCAACAAATGCTACAGATCCATTATTAATTCAAATACATGTATAAGACCATATATTGACTGTAGTCAATAAGTATCTATAAGTAGGTACGTATGTAGATATCGAAGCTAATCTCCTTGTACGAGAGTTTGCAAATGAAGCTCTAATAAATCTGACGCCATCTTACGAGGATAACAAAGGATTGACACGATTATTTTTTCGATGAAAAATGCGGATAAAACGCTGTAGGAATTCTCCTGTTATTTTATCACAAAGGATTATAGAAGCATATTTATTATGGATGGAGATACATGAATTTACCTAAATTATTTTAACTACTTATTGGGTAGGTATATTTGACGATTTCTTACACTTAAATTATTTAGAACTATAATGTCTTAACCATGATCATCACGATTATAAAGTATTAAATATATGAAAGTAAAATATTTATTAACTCATCTAAAATCATATATTACGAAAAGGACAAGAAAGTCAAATACTACCCAATCAAGTCAGTTTTCCCATGCAGGGTCGGCCCACCGAATCCTACCATAGAGCGAACGGACCGGTCGCTCCGGGCGCCAAGTCGCAGGATCGGATCTCGCTCCATCCAAAAATTGCCTTGGGCCGTTAAAATTTTATTAATTTTACACTCCTAAATAAAAATACTTCCGATTGCATTTTTCTTTTGGACTACACTCGTGGCAATGAAAAATTGTAGTTGTGACACAGATTAGGTAATAGTTGCTACTGACAGCTTACAATTCTTTGATTTTTATCTCCAATGTCCACCCCTATTTCATTGCCTATTACATTAAAGTGACATTCGAAAATAATACAGTACAGTCCGTTATGTTTAATTACGATTGATCAATTTGAAGGAAATTTGAATAATGTCAGCTGGCATAAGTGCTATTATTCGTTGCCGCGAGTAAAAGCATGTTGCTATGTCGACATTGGCAAAATCTCGACGGGCCTGGTTTTAAAAAAGGGTTGCTTTCTAGTAAGTTTGTAAGGCATTTTGATCGATAACACCATGTCGGAATATATTGAGATGCGGACACTGCCTCCAGGCAACGGCAGGTACAGTGTTTGCTCTCGAATCACTCGTTTAAATAAAACTGTTTCTTTTTCCCTCGTCTGCGAATTGAATTCGCTCAGCGCCCGGAAAGCTGCCGTTATGTTTATATTATTACTTATTGTATCGTTTCTTCATGGACAGGTTTTATATTGGAGGGAAAACTATTCAATGGGATTTTTAGAATTTCATATTTAACGATTACAATAATGATAGTATAAAATTGACTAAAAGTTTTTACAAACAATCTTGATTTGGTAGTTACATTTTTCACCTCAGTAATGGTTGGAGAAAGTTTTAAAATAATCTTAATTTTCGTACAAAAATTACATTAAAAGAAATCAAGATCAAATCATGAATACTAAAATAAATTCTCACCCGGTTTATTAGTTCAAGTTAAATTGAATCGTAAAAAGTCTCGAACATTACACCGGGCTCCGTAAGAAATATTTGTGGAGCAGGCAACTTAATTAGCGTGTTTTCTTTGATTACCGCCATCAGTGCACCGGGTGGCAGGAACGGCCCACCTGAGCCGAGCGTTACGCTTAGCTAAATTACTACAATTTCTTTCGGCCTGTATAAAAATAGACCTGTAAGCACCTGTGCGTACAGGTACAGGTATTAGTTTGCTCAGTATTTTTTTTGTTAAACCTACTTTGTCGTCGTAGTATGATTTTGTTAGTACCTAATCGAGAATTTAGGAGTTCAGTAGTTAAATTATTTATGATAATTATGTATGTAGATGTGGATGAAGCAAAAGCGGTATGCCCGAATTATAGTATCAGTGGTCTACCCCTACGGGACATAGATGTATGTATGTATTGTAAATAAATATAAAAATGAATAATCAGTCCTTACACAATATGTACAATGCATATATAATTTAAAAAGAGAATACAAAAGCTTACCTTTTTAATATTTACAAATAGTGTAAAAAAATTGGCCCATGTGGTAGCGAGAGAGAGATGCTGGCCACATTTTTTCAGCGAATAGCGAAAGCTACTCGCTGAGCGCGGAAATGCCAGGCTCTTGGGTCGCCGGTAGCGTCGACCAGTCTTTTTAGTTTAAACTTAAAATCAGAAATGAAACTGCTTTTGATTTAAGTTCCCTTAGAAGATGATATGAATCTAGAAGTTGGTACCTACACTAAAGAGAAGTGTGGTCGTGCTAGATTTCTGTGACCTTTAAACCTATGATTGTAATACGTAAACTAAAAAAAAATTAATTTTTCTCAATTAACCGTTGGTTTTTTTTATCACGATTTGAAAATAATAATTGATTTACTAAAGAATTAATAATGAATAACGGCTTTTATTCCTAGATGTAACCTGTCTGACTGACTTAATAAACATTCAGCTAAATAATGTTTTTCATCTCCGTTCGTTTCCGAAACAAATTGCTTCATATTTGGCGCGAAGGCATTAACAATGGAATTTATCACCTGGGTCTACCTTGACTTTGTTATTTAACATCTATTCACTTTGTTTTACAATAAAATATTATTTTCTTAGGGGGGGGAGGCCCGTGCTCAACAGTGGGACATTAAAAAGGGCTACTATTATTATTTTATATTGTAAACGAAATATAACATAATAACTCTTTTCCACCTAAAACACATAAATGAGCGGAACAACATTCAGGTAGCTTTACGTAAGGCTTTTTGACTTTATTTTCATGTTATTTGTTTCAAGTTTGACCCACGCATACACGTAGGCTGTATCAACGTATTCATATCAATCTATTGATCTAAAAATAAACACAATGTTTGAGTTGGAAGCTCGGATAACATCCAACGTGGCCGCTCCCTCAGGCTCGCCCACGTGACAGATGGCCAGGGCCGCACTCCGCACAGATAATTAACACGTTTCTTTTCCACCGGACTGGACGGCTCGCTAACAAAACTTTATTAATACCGGTTGGGACTTAGACTTTGAGGGTAACAAACTTTTCTAATGAAGTCACCCGCCGGAATATTACTTTGGTTTGTTACCTTTTAATTTTTTACTTATTTACTGGTGAATGTAACTCTGAATTATGAAGCAATTAATTGGGACAAGCTCACTGATGAAATATATCATCTGTTATTAAGTCTATGCTATTCATAAAGATCTAGGTAAAATGAAGACAATTGCATTAAATATATACTAACCAGTAGGTAAGTATTAATATAGTTTAGTTTGGTACTTTTATCATTCTGTCACAGTGTATGTTTTCATTAAGTAAGTGCAAATTATTACGTATTAAAATTAAGCAGTTCTTAAAGTTGAGTTGCGTTTGAATATTTCACAGTAAGTAATTTACAAATGATAGGTTAAATTATGAATGCTTAACGAAATGAACGCTTGACATAGCATTCGTTACATATGCGACATGACCTGACGTCATTCGAAGGGAATCCTGAGATATGTCACAGATTTCAGGTGTCAATTTGACTGGAAGGGTAAGATATAACTCATATCGTTTAGCAAGTGATAATCACGGTTGATAATGAGATTCGCACATGAAATCCAGAAATCCCAGTGGTGCGAGCCGGGATTTGAGCCTGCGATCCTCGTTACCGAGGCAAGCGTTCAGCAATTTAGCTATCATTGCTTTTACAGTAAGCGTTCTATAAAGTATTATAAAGTAGCTATACTGTATAACACGCCGAAATCTCGGAATATTACTGCATGCTCCCAGCCATTGCTAGTGTCGAGTGGGTTTACAACGGGCACCGCAAGTATGCGAGCTATGTAAATTTGATGGCGAGTGACGCGCGATTGTCCGACGCCTCGTCTATCCGAGATATGCCGCCAATCCGGCGGGATCCAACAGATTGTAGGGTTATGCGGCACGAAAATTAAAGGTACACTTTTAATTATTTTGGTTTCAATGTATAGTCTATATAAATAATAATTCGATTCTGTTGGTTGGTAAGCGTATCACTTGATAAAGGCTGGAAATTTTAACAGTTTTTTTAATGTTTGTAATAGGCCGAATAAATTACGAAAAGAAAAAAAAGAAGTTGTCCTTATTTGGACAGAACAGTCACGAAATTTCAAATACAGAACTTTAATAAAGCTGCCAGATACATGAAAACGTTCTATATATACAAGCGTTCATGTATTTTTTTTAAATGATGCGCATGTTTTATAGAGGCTAAGTAACTTAGGCATCACTAATATATCTCGGGACTTGAGGGGGACTTGAGGGGGAACGGGAGTTGTGATGATTAAAATTATGTCGTTTTCAAAATAAGTTGCGTCATCAGTAAGAACAGTCGGAGCTGTGTACACGGAGCGCATGGAAGTTAGACACTTTACACGCATTAAAGAGGCTTTATATGTTCGTGGAATGGGCTACGTGATTTCAGTGTTTCACTAAGTAGGCTCCAACCAGCTAGACTGGTTTCAAACAAGTATCAGAACTTTAGCATAGTGTGTCTGATAAGGCATATGAAGGCAATCGCCTATTAACTGGACTAGCGTGTTAACGGCACATACAAATTTCAATTTGTATAGTCTTTAATGCTAACGACATAAGGTGGTCCCTTTTTTAACCCCTGAAGAATAACAAAGATGTTTCAAGCCTTTATCTGTCTGTATATCCACGTCTTTGCTACATCGTATCTCCTAACAGGTGGAGCGATTTGAGTGTATTTTTTTTTATTTGTAGGATGGTTTAATCGGTATGATTCTTAGCCATGTTTCATCACAATCGGTTCAGCGGTTTATGTCCGTATTACAGCACTGCCAGTGCTTGGGCGAAGACTATATCTTTATTTAACACATATACAATCTGTTTATAATTTATAAAATAAAAACGTAAGTAAGCCGCATTACAACATGTAACAACCATGTGTACTTCAGTTACCTGACTCATTTTTTAAACCTTTTTTACACTTTTTTAATGTTATTTCAAATAGATGACGTGTGATTTTTAAATTTATATTTAATGTTTTCAAAAACCTTTGTAACTTTACAATTTTATCATTTATATAATTTATCTAAAATATTTTTTATCCCAGTCTGTTAGGATCGTCGACAATCCCAGGAGGCTCTTGAAAGGTGAGAGGGCGTGTGACCGAATGCCCGTTTTGTCACGACGTGACACTTTTGTAAAGCTCCCCATTGACTCCCGAACTATGAGACAACCACCAGAGGTATAATCAAATGAAGAGTCCCGCCTAAGTTTTTCTTTTGTAGCATTTGTCAAGCAAATTTCATTTTTACTTGCGCGTGAAAAGATACAAAATCGTGTGTATGATTTTTAGTCGTATAAAAATACCGCCGCCTGGAATGGCCGTACGGAAACAATCTTTCTCGTACGTTTACATTAGACGCATGTACCATGATGTTGTGCTCGGATAACGTCAGTTGCTGCTGTAAAATCGGCAAACAGCTACAATGGAGCTTTATTTTACATACTTATTTTAATACTTATGATTTTTTGTAGTAAGTTATACAGGAAGATCTTGTATGTAGTCTAATCTAGTTTTGGTAGCTACAACCCCCGATACAGTTATTTTTACAAGTAATATAAATACAATTTAAAAGCCTTTATTTCTTATATTTTATAAGTGATTAAAATACCTATTAGTAAGCTTATTATTCTAGTTAGTCGATAATAATCGCCTTTACCGCGTAGGCCTCCCTTTTTTTTCTATAGGTCCCTTTCTCCTGCTCTTCTCATCTAGTAGTCCGTAGTCCACATTGTCTGTCAAAAATGTCTCGCCATCTCTTTCTTGGCCTCTTCCAACGGGTAGGTATATATGATATACCTACGCAATAACCGTAATATATACAATATTAGAAATTAATAACTTGTAATGTATTGATTACAAATACTTAAATATATTAAATGTATTTTTCTGTCTATAGTAAATATCAATTAATTCCTCTCAAGCATTCATAAGAAAAACATGTCATTATCCAACGTTGCTTGAACTAAAACCGCCTGTTTTTTTTCCTTTTCCGTTCTAAAATCTTTAAATAAGATTTTTGTGTCTTAAATCAACCTAAGTCTCCACTTTTTGTTGGTTTCTGTTCACCAAGCTACACGAAAAGCTGTTTTTATTTAATAAATCATGTTCTTTATGTCACAGTGAGATTTCAAATTGTTAAGCACAATCCTAAGCATTTTTGCGTTTGAACACAGCTGGACCAATTTAGAGGATTTTCTTTTATTTTAGTTGGCGACATCTAGACCAACAGCACTTGCATAGCATCCTATAACGGGATTACCCCCAGTCCATTGTACGGTACCTACCCATAAAATAAGCGTTGCTTAGGTTGGAACCGCTTAGTTCATGTGTTCGGTGTGTCGGGCGATATAATTATAATAACACCAGCCCTTTTAATGTCCCACTGCTGGGCACGGGCCTCCTCTCAATGCGAGGGGGATTAGGCCATAGTCCAACACGCTGGCCCAGTGCGGGTTGGCTGACTTCACACGTCTTTCGAGGGGTTCTCTCAGACATGCAGGTTTCCTCACGATGTTTTCCTTCACCGTTTAGCAAGTGATAATCGTGGTTAAAAATGAGATTTGCACATGAAATCCCAGAGGTGCGAGCCGGGGGGGTTTGAACCTGCGATCCTCGTTACCGAGGCAAGCGTTCTACCAAAAAAGAAAACAAATTCTTATATGTAAGGTATAGTCAACATAGATAAGGGTTCTCCCAAATAGTAAATTAAAAAGACATGTAACCTTTACACAATTAGTCTTAAAAACATGCAACCAAACAATAAATAAAAATAGGCTAAATCACAAACTCACTATGCCGTGGTCGTCTGAGGATCGTGAGGAAATGAAGCGAGACGTCAACATCGAGAAGCGCAGAGTCAAATGTGCAGCGCAAGCCCGAAGAGCGGGAGCCGTCGTGCGGCGACCGCAAGCAAAGGAAAAATACGAGGAAAAAACCAAGATGGTACACTCAGAGAGTTGGAAGAACCGTAACAACGACCAGGTGGAAGAAGGAGTATGGTCATGGTGGTACAGGTTTTTAAGCACAGAGTATAGGACCCTACCGCACCAGTGTACGGAGAAGGTGGCTGGTGTGAATAGGAACAAATTGCAAAACAAAGAAGACTGCTAGCAACTTATTATGGTAATAAGCCCAGCTAGCATCCTATATCACATGCAACCATTCACACCAGCAGGCCAGTCTGAGCAGTGGGTGATAGGACCCTATACAATAATTCTGATCCTGTGTTCTGTGTATGACTGTACACTGTTGTGTGCAGTCAATAGTTAGTAAGAAACAGCCTTACACTGTGTACTATTGTGCACAGTGTAAAATAATGTATAATAATAATTTTAAAAGTTGTATATTTTTGTGTACACTTTATAATAAGAAGTCATATAATTGCTGTTTTTTTTTTTGTTCACTCATTTAATTCCTGTCAATAATTTTAAGTTAAATAAAGTCTCTGACCCCCATGTCAGAGGTGTTCGCGGGCCGGGCCAGATAGCGCCCGGATAAAAAAAAAAAAAAAAAAAAAAAAAAAAAAAGGGTTCTCCCAGACAGTGGAGGGCTAGATTTTTGCGATACGCTGAGCTCACAATCGCCTACGAAAGCGCGCTGTCTCGGCCAATCCCTTTGTTTGTGCTATTCAAATTCAATGCTAATACGTTCGCGGCATCAAAGCGGACGGATGTTCTTTGCGTTGCACAGCGGAAATTTGAATGGATGAGATTGTAACATTTTGTTTCCACCGCTGACAGGGTCGGTTTTATATAGCAAGTATTGAGGACGTTTTTCCTAAGGACCACATAGAAGACATTTAAAATTTGTGACTCGCTTCTGCCATATCATTTCAACAAATTGATTATTTCAATGATTTATTTTCGTCATGATTAAAAATATATCTAATTATTAAACGTTTCATACCACACCGGTTCTAAAATATTTAGCATTATTTGTTTTCATTTTCAGTGTGTACAAAATTTGCAGACAGGTAAATAGTTAGAGGTGCTTATTATTTTACCAACCAACTTATCTACCGCAATTCTAGGTCGTCCAACAATTTCAAAATAAAGTGACCATTACGACACGTTACTTAATGACATCGGTAATGTGATGTGGGACAGTGCTGGGGCTCGCATTAGTGCCCCTCTAATGGTTCTGCCCCAAACTTGGTAACTTGGAAATCTATCGGCGACGGACACTTCTTTATGAGCGACCATTATCACCGCTTCTGCGTTTTCCGATAAAACGTGTTCGCCATACTTCTAACAGCAGTTTTGACCGAGTTTAAAGAGCCTATAAAATTATTACATTCAATTTATTGGGAAAATTGTTTCTTGCATAGGTTCACGGCGGCACGTGTGGGATATTACCCGCGACGATTTTTATATGCCGCTTTTGATATCGTAATCTTTGAAATCGCCCGTAACTTGTGGAATAGCATAATAAAGACGGCGGACTCCACCATATCCAGTGCAGCAATAAGCTTTAAGGGACACTATAAAATTGTCCCCAAAATAATAGCAAGTTTTCGTTTTGTAATAATGACATTACATAGCATTTTTCGGAAGAAAAATGTTTTACGCGCCTTTAAAATGCCCACATTGTAAACTGTTTAATAGTTCTGTAAGGTTTAGGGTAGGTTTTAGTTCTGGTGCGTGATTCGTTTTATACAGTATGAAAATGTCGCTACCATTTAAATCTGCGTGTAATGGAACTCCTTCAGGATTTTGAAATATCTGTATTTTTAGTATTATTATCAAAATTGTTCCATTGTTGCTGATGTTAAAATATGTATCACATAATTTATTAATTATATATCTTTGGTGAAATAGTTGGAATATCTTCGTGCCTATTAGATTACCTATTGGCGCATATAATGTATCTACAACAGAGCATCTTCTAATGACCTATTTATTTTATTTTTATTTCTTATCTAAAAAATAACGGTCGAAAATATAATCGAAAAAGTATTTGCTTAAGTATAAAACAATTGTTATAAAAGATGTAGTGACCGTTACTAAAACGTCCATAAATAAAACTGAGTCAACTAACTTTCCACTTAACTTCTTTAAAGTGTTGGCTTCCTGTTTTTAAAAGTCCGTAGCTTTTTGCTCGGAGGCATAGAGGCGGGAGGTTGTAAGTTCAAAACTGCTTTCAACACTGTACGTACACATTTAAACATTTGTTAAACCTTTTAATATTAACCCTTTATTAGGATGTTTATGTTGTTTAATGTTTTTCATGCTTCAGTGGAAGTAATCACAAACATTGTTCAGAAATAAAGGTTCGGAGTACAAAAGCGAAATTATTTGACTCCGTTTCGAATTCAACTTTAATTTAATATAGTTATTATTATTTATATGTACAGAATCCGCTATGAGTATCTATATAATCTAATATGAGAACTGTGTAACAAATTAAAAAGTCGACAGATTTGCCTTAGGTACTTGTTGAATATAATGTCACAGATGTTTTTATTTTTCAGGCCTATTTAAGTTACAGTGTTATCATATGCATATTAATATTAGCATGGATATATAACTCAATGATATATTAAATATATTGCTCTATAGACTGTGGTTCGTATATCACGATGCATTCGACGACGCCATTCGCTAGAAATGACAACCGCTTCAACTTAAATGTGCATTGTCTTTAACGGCTCAGAGCGTTTATAACCTTTTATAGGGGTAAAGGGGTAATGTTTTATAACACCGCTCGTCGGAAATTTGATTACTCTGAGCTACAGTCTATCTACGTGACTATTATTAATAGTTTGAATACACAGAATTTGATAAATTTGTATATTGGTGTAAGGGTATAGACTATAGAGCAACTCGTTTCAGAGGCAAAGTAATTGCATTGTTTTTAGTATTCATGATACCTATGTAACAGGTAAATGATCGATTAAACTTAAAAGTATTTTTTTAATACAATGGTCTATAAACAAAACCAGAGACAATAATTAAATTGAGAGGAAATTCGAAATCGTGATTTCCTCCCCTCAACGGCTAGTGGGGCCTGAACGCGTTATGCATTTATCTCACTTTTATTTTATTCGCCCGGAAACGGAGATTACTTGTTTTTTTTTTATTTAAATAGAAATTAATTTCAACAAGGAAGTTTCTTGTTACTCTCGTAAGCAAAATCAATTTCGACTAAACCATTATTATTATATTTGTTTCTAAAAAAGTAGCCAGTCGATGATTTAAATAATACTATACTACTTAATGAGTTTTTGTAGCCAGAAGTAGAAACAGTTTGTCTGCTCACTTTAAGGTCATTTTCGCAAAATGGCGGTGGTCATTTTGGCAATACATAGGTCTAATGCTACGGCTTGCTACAGTTGTGTACCTGTATCGTTCAAACGGAAATTTTCTTAAGTGAGCATAGAATTAAGTCCTCTATGGTACATTCATCGGTCAAACAGCAAGAAAAATAAATATAACCCGAGGGTGTTATCATGTTTTTATCTTTACATTTAATATTATAACAGAAGTTCTTAATGTGATAGATATTTATTACTTTAATATTATTAGGCTACGTCTAGACAGTAAGGCATCGCGGACGCGCGTGACCCAACTATAAATAGTCAAGTATTAGGTCTTGTGCACAAGGCAGGCTCACTATATATATATACTCTGAAACAACATCTATCGACAATTCGGTCTTAACACAATACTATGAACGTAGAAAATTGTAGAATTTCAGGTGCGGAGTGGCATTGTTTACAGATGTAAGTAAGTAGGCAAGATCGACGTGGAATAGGTACTTGTCAAATCATAGATACCATACTCAATAATGCAATACACGGCGGACAATAGTCAAAGGCTGTCGGTCGCTGCCAGCGCCACCTGGCGGCGTGGTGCGGCGACATGCGGGCCCTCTTTGTGCCAGCAAAGAGCATTGTGTGCTACGCTCCAATAAAGCTTACTCTGATATTCACAGATAGATCGCACACAGACACACTGAGATCATAGAATACTGCATATTTACGGCAAAATGTTAGCCAATAAATCAATTAAACAAATGAGTATACAGGGCATGTCGCGGATGGCGGCATACGAGTAAGAAATTCCTACAGAGATTCGTCCTGCTGCGAGTCTATTCACACATAGCGCGGCGATGTGCGCATGATTGCCCACCGGTGGCAGGTTAATCGACGCTCTGCCTATATCTAAACCGGTTTGCGTCGCCTTAGTTGCGGTATGATCTACAGGTCGTGTGTGTGAGTGGACTCATAGAGCGGGCCGTTCGTCCGTAGCTTAATTTCTGTAAGGATTTTAATTCTTGAGCGGATGGACCGCGTTGGAGATTCTATCTCGTGTGCATTCGACACGCAGTCATATTTACTATTATTGTTACGAGTATAACGAGTATCTGTAATCAATGATAGCATAACACTTTAAATAAATTTTAACTATACGGAATAAAATAGTAAGTACCTATACGGAAAGCCTTTTAGCGGAAAAGGGAAGATCTTCCAGCCAGGCGGGTGGTATGCCTGGCGGGGCGGCCGCTATGCCCCGACGGTTATTGTCGGGATCTTGTATATATGTTACTTGCTCCGAAAACTCTTATAGCGCGATTCAGGATTGTGACGTCAATTGTCTATTGTTCTGAATGCGTCTGCAGCGCCATCTTTGTAGCTTGTGGTGCGGTTGAAGTGGTCGCAACACCAACATACTAAGTTCATTGAAATAAAACAATTTTAAGGATTTTATCGCGTTTATATTATGATTTTTACGTTCCCGACGTTAACAACAACTAAATATGAGGATACCCCGGTCAAACTATGACACTAGGACGTCAACCACCTCAGTCCTCCCGTGACCATGGTTGCTGTAAAGCAGCCGAAACGTCGGGAACGTAAAAAATCATAATATAAACGCGATAAAATCCTTAAATTAGTTTTATTTCAATGTGTAGTATTCGCGTAAATATAAGAAATCAATATACTAAGTTCATGTAATGTAAATAGATATCTAGAAAAAAAACATCAAGGACATAAACCAACATCGAATAATAATACCTGTAAATAGTACAACTTGATTATAGCCTATTAATAGAGGAACAAACAAAAGACAAACAAGGCAATTATAACTATAGTTACTTATACAAGGTAAGGTACACAGCTAAGAAACATGAAGGGATCGCTTCCAGCGACGCGAGCGAGTTTACACTTACTTAATTAAAAGATTACACGCGAATGGGTAATTAACATCAGATTTGTTCGCTCATCTGTTACGTACACTCATTGAAAAAAGGAAATATTGTAATGAGGTATATTTTATAGTCTATGGTTCTGGTAAGAAAAAAAACTTAAGCGTTGCAGTAACAAGTGGCGCCAAGGTTTTTTTTTTGGCGGGAAACTGAAAAGTCATGGCGTCCGTTATGTTTTAATTTCTAAAACTAGTGTTCCTGCGAGTTATAGTGAGTGATATAAGTGGAATATTAACCATTATGGGTTCGGTAAAGTGCACAAGTGTAGGTAATTAAAACAGAGTGACGAAACTTGGCTTTTCAGTTTCTCACAAAAAATCCATGAAAAATCTTTCAGTAAAGTATCCATCACTTTACTGATTGAGGGATGGGGGGTATTTTACTTGGGCCAAGCCTTTGGGCCTGTGCATATGCTCAAAAACAGAAATAATTTATATTACTTGACACTGGCAAAATACCTACGGTGATGCCAAATTTAAAAAAAAAAAAAGTGGCGTCAAAATAAGTCAGTAGGGGGTGACAGAAAAAGCGCACCCCACTGCTTGTTTTTACCAAATTTGTATTGCATAAGTAAGTATAACTTTATCCAATTATATAACATATTTCAATTATATCACAGTATGTGAATTATTAGGATTACAGATAACAAATTACTTTAATACGGGTAGCCAAAACCGTATTACCAAATGGACTGGAACTTAGTTTATTTACGGGAACGGGTAATTTTTATTAAAGAAAATCCCTTTCATTTTACACTAATATTATCACAGATTAACTAAATATTACCGGCTACGAAAAGGTCAAAACGCCCATTCTCTTTTAAATGTTGACTAGGTAATGTCGACCCACATGAGGAAGCCTAATAGCTGTTAAACCCGACGGTAAAGGGAAAGATCTGTCATTTGAAGAACCCAATCATTACGGTTTAACATTGTTTCTATGATCTGAGATTCAATCTGTACAATCCTTTTTCTCCCAATCATACCAGATATAAACATTTTTACATTGACTTTGTTACCCACAATGCCGTTGGAAGTAATGATATTATGGTTGAACACAGCTTTGAACACTCGGATAAATTAAAATAGATCAAAGGGCATGAAAAATCAATGGCGTAAAGAGCCGAAAACATTCAATTGATCGGTGGTCAGAAAGGGATTCGGGGTTTTTGTTGGATTTTAATTTAAACTTACTTTGCTTTACTACGGTTTCGATTTAAAAGCATCGATGGAAGCTTTTAATTAATGTTTCCGTCTAAATGGACATACAATTTTGGCCCTTTCCCAGATGGACATAAGCCTAAAAAAATGAGAGCTGGCCTGTAACAAAACAAGATAGGTCTCTGGAGGCAGCGGCAGTCACCTCAAGTTAATATTGGTAATAAAGGTTGACTTCTCGACTTCCCAAAACAGGGAAGACTGAAAGCCAACTCTAGTAAAAGCGGTAAAGCGCTTTAAACAAGAAACACAGTATTATCTAGGCATTCACATCTTTACTTTTAAAAAGGTACTACTCGGTCAAATAGTAAGTACATAGATACTTACTGTAAAACGGTTCAACCACTTTTCCCCAAGAAATCGCAACAAGACGCGTCCCATAGTTGGCGAAATAAAGAGTTTATAGAATTCAGCAGAACCCGGACACTTTCTTTTATGCCATTGACGTAAATGTTGATCACATTGTTTTTTCGATACTCGCGGTCTCAGCTCCCCCTCAAGGGTCGACTGAACGAATATAAATGAATCTTATATTTATGATACTTTTTCTTTGCCTTCTTCTTGGTAGCGTTTTATTGCTCGTGAAGGGGTACGAATTGTTTTGCTGACAGATTTACGAGGAAAGATTCGGCGTTTATTTTATCTGTGACTGTTCCATTCTTGAGGAAGGCAACCCTGATTGCAGAAACGTTGAATACAAATTTAATATCGCCGCGGCCCATTTATGATTTACATGGGTGCTATCAGGCTAGGCCGGTTTGACCAATGACTACAAGGTATTTTGATAAATAGATATGGCGGATATACGAGCTTTTATTCAAATCCGTATTCTGTACACGTTGCTTTATTCAAGTAGTCCAAAAAAAACTTCTGACTTGTCAATAGTTACTACCGATTCGGAATTTAGTTCGGCTAAGAAGAGCCGGTTAGAAATTCCATGATTACTCTTTGAAAAACAGATTGTTTTGGGTACATTTTCAGGAAAATCAACGCCATGTGAACAGACAGCACCATAGCCTAGGTACTAAGTAATAAATCCGTAACAAACAGTATTAATAGGGTCACTTATTAGGTCCATAAGTTTAGACGCTGTCTTAAAATGTTTCCACTGATAGGTGTGTACATGTCTGTACGTATAAAGGCTTTTCATGTAATAACAATGTCAGCTATTAATTCGTTCAGAGCGGGGAGTTGGAGTGTTGAAGCGGCGAGAGGCTTGAAGGCTGCTAACTCGATAACAAGACACAACAGCTTTCCTAATTGCAATTTATTGCAGGTACTACAAACAGGACTGTCTCGCTCAACGCTCACGTATTTTAAATTAATTTGTAAATGCAGACTTGTAATTACATCCTATAAGAGAATAGCTGAGTAAACAAACTAACAGATTGTAAAACAAACAAACGGATTGTAAAACTGTGCTTTACTTTGTAGTGTTGTGTAGCGTCAATAGAAATACAGTCTTCCTTGATTTTTTCAATATTTTTTTTGGAGGCGTTACCATTCTACGCTGATTTAGATGATTACCTATATTACACTGAATGATTGCCATCGGCTTTCCAAAGCCAAACTAGTAAGATCTAATTATGAAAAAGACACAATAACGTCATTTTAATTTAGAACACACTCATAAATAATATATTTGTTACATAGTTAAGAATGTCAGAAATATTATATTCCAAATGTATTTGCCTCTGGTAGTTTTGTCATTCAATTCCGATTGTTTACTTCACAAGGCGGACATTTCTTAACTCCTGTTTACAAATTCAGCGAGAAGCAATTAATTCATAGTCAACAATAGAAAAGTTCTTGGTTGTGATGCATTGTGCTCCGTATAGCCCTTTGCTTTCTTAAGCCGGATCGTTTGTTCAATGATTTCCTTTATTAGCCGAGTATTGAAAACGAGAAAGCAGTCTTGCTCTGTTTTGTGTTGTTCTTTTAATCATTCCTCTTATTAAGATCTAATTATGAAAAAGACACAATAACGTCATTTTAATTTAGAACACACTCATAAATAATATATTTGTTACATAGTTAAGAATGTCAGAAATATTATATTCCAAATGTATTTGCCTCTGGTAGTTTTGTCATTCAATTCCGATTGTTTACTTCACAAGGCGGACATTTCTTAACTCCTGTTTATAAATTCAGCGAGAAGCAATTAATTCATAGTCAACAATAGAAAAGTTCTTGGTTGTGATGCATTGTGCTCCGTATAGCCCTTTGCTTTCTTAAGCCGGATCGTTTGTTCAATGATTTCCTTTATTAGCCGAGTATTGAAAACGAGAAAGCAGTCTTGCTCTGTTTTGTGTTGTTCTTTTAATCATTCCTCTTATTGGAGCCGTTGTTTAAGTTGAATTAAGTTTGAACTGCTTGAGTGGGAACAGTAAAATTTTGAATACTGGATTATTGTCGTTTCAAATCTACTTTGTCTAACATTCAAATCATTTGTAGAACTCATTTGTCAGCTTGAAGATAGAATATCCCCTTCAATGTAATATTTATGTCTGGCGATCTTATTCGGCTTCGCACGTGGAAACCTTTTCAATGAATCATAGTAATAGTAGTTTCTGAATAAGTATTGATAATATGTAGTTCCCAGGGATGTTTGAACTCAAAGATGTATAAATAAATACCGACATCCTTGACAAAGTAATTCTGTTTTGATACTTACCTGAAACCAAACACCCGATGTTCAATTGTTTATCATCGGATAACAGAACAGTATCGGTTATATAACGGCTCTGAAAGGGGATTAATTTGTTGACAGTAAATTGGATCCTAATGAAGCAAAGGCTCTTTAGATAAACAAGACTGTCGTCTTGGCCCCTGTTTACATGATCCAATGGTTCGTTAGCTTTGTTTCGAATCCAATCGGCCGTTTGTGAGCGCTCTATCTTCATCTAACTTTACTAGTATGCCTGAGCAACGGTTGTATGTAGGCGGCACGGCTTTAAGTGAGAGTTTGTTAATAACAAACATTTATCTGATTGATTCTTAATTATTTTATTTGCTCTTTATTATTTTTTAATTTGATATGATTTACCTTAATGTTAACTTCAGGTGGATTTCTGAATTTAGGACAGCCTCAAATTATATGTACGTCTGGCTTTACGTTTAAGCCATATGATAATTTGATATAATGAGGACCTATACATATAATTATTAGCCTACTTATACTTATATCTATCATATAAGTTACGATTGAAATGAATTTCATTCTTGAATTTGGATATCATAACTAAGTTGAATATAATTTTTTTTTTTTATTATTATTTTTTTAATAAAGTAAATTGCACGCATCACAAGCCCCAAGTCCTTGTCTAAATAGAGAGGGGCGACTCACAACACAGCTGATATTACACACTGTTTATGTAACGAGAAAAGTTCCAGAGAAAACGGAACTTTAAGCGGGTATCTTAAACAATGTATTGTTTATCCATCATAAATTTATTACAAATTGTTATTAACAATTTATTCAAACGTTTTATTCCATTTGAAATTAGTAGAGTAGGTGTCTGTCAGGATAACAACGAAATATTCTGAATTATCAGCCTATGAATAATGATATTATATATTAGAAATGTTCTCAGGCTAGAATCACGAAAAAAACACGAGCTGATTTTGTTTCTTTACCCAGATGTAGATAGATAGATAGATAGATAACTCTTTATTGTTCCACCACATAAAATTAATACAAAATTACACAAACTTAACTTATACAGCGAGTGTCACAATGGGCGGCCTTATCACTAAAAGCGATCTCTACCAGGCAACCTTTGAATGGAGAGGATTTTACAGAGATGTTTACGATGTAGTGGGTATACCGAATTTCTGTGCGACCTGTTCGCAAATTATCAAAAGTACTTACCTACATACATTTTCTTTCTTTAATTAAAAATTGCATTGAAGCGGTGATAGTCAAGTTGGTAGAGCGCTTGCTTTGGTAACGAAGATCCCAAGTTCAAACCAAGGCTCGCACCTCGGGGATTTCTGTGCGAATCTCATTATAACACTTGCTAAATGGTGAAGGAAAACATTGTGAGGAAACCTGCATGTCTAAGGAAAGCCCTCGAAAGACGTGTGAAGTCCGCACTTTGGCATTGATGGGAGGCCCGTGCCCAACAGTGGGACGTTAAAATGGCTGGTATAAATTATTATTATAGCAAATTGCACACAGCGAGACACGTAGGTACCTAGTTACAGCTGTCATAATTAACAGATATTTGATTGGCGCACAAATTAGTCTTCCATTGACGCCAGGGGCCACTCCAATAGGCATCGCTTGTCACATAAGCACATTTGCATGTAAAACAGGGCACCTGTGAATCGTGCGTGATTTCTGGCATCAGCGATTAGTCGGCGTATCATGTATTCACGCCGTGTGGATTAGGAATACATTCTTGTGTTTTGATTTGGTATTTTGATGTAAATTACGGTAAATGAGTTTAGTTGGGCACATAGGGTTGTTTGATGAAACTATTTTGGTAGGTACCTATCTAGGATGGTGCCTTCTTTTTAATTTTCTTGTTTAGTTGTTTTTGCTCATGTTTAATATTGTAGTTTGAAGATGAATAGCAAAATGTCATAACCGGTAAATTTTTAGGTTTTATTCCCTATTAAATAAATTAATCTTGTTTTTGCGATCTGTTTTAAAAGACCAATCAACTATGATAATGTTATTATGAAGTGCCTAATAGGACATATTTTAGTAGAAACTGACGTACGTAATCATCAATGATTCAGGATAAAATATGAATAATGTTTGCCAACCCTTATACAAATTTATAAATTTACAGTTGAAGTAGAACCGAGCAATCTAGCTGCTAGCTATTTGTACCGAAAACTAACTTTCCGACTCGCAGCCCGTTGTAAGCGTATTTCGACTCGTTGTTTGCGCCACAGTTCGTGTGTAAATGTAAACGATGACTGCCGGCTCTCCATTCACTTGTTTGCCTTCTTATTTCGTTTGTTGTTACTAAACACTGGCGCAAACTTCCAAGCCTACGTTGCTCGTTTGTTTTAATATTAACTGTACTGTACTTAGTTGTTGCTAACCTTAAAGTGCCTTGACAATTTTCTATTAAAAATTCAAATTCAAATTCTAAATTCTTTATTGCAGAAATTGAGGTTTTATAATTTATACAAGCATGCAACACAATTTACATTAGATTTAAATGTGTGTGTGATCTATTCACATAAGTATTTACTTATTTTAATTGTATTAACTAAAGTCCTGTAAATGTATTGATAAATTATAATATATCGATATCTGAATTCAAATAGAATAGATTTATAAGGCAATTATAAATTGGCCTGATTTTTATTGATCGACGTTGTCGATGAAGAAACGTTGTCAAAGCCAATCGACGAGACCAGTGCCTACAAATTTTATTTCGATAGTTTAGTTATCGATGGTTATTAACACGTTTATACCTACTCGCTATGGAGTAAAATTTATAGGCACCTCAAAAGGGTGAAATAGATCGTAACAACCGTCTTGGTCATTATGCTGATCATGCAAAGGCTTTAGCGATCTGTTCATGGCAGGATAAACATTACGAAATGATTGCGCATAAATTTGATCGATTCCGACAACTACTTGCCCAATGTGCCTGCTCTATAAATAGTATGTGAGTACCTAATTATATGCTAAAGTCACTAGGTGCAATAATTTAATTAACAAAATCCATAAACTTGGGCTACATGTAATTTGCTGCCTTAGTAAGTTCAAGTGCTGAACATCTATAATCGTACCGAGTTATTGCCTAGCGGGGCTTACAAATGTCGGTTTAAAATCATGTCCCCGTTACAACTTTCCTCATGAATAATTTACGAATTTTCTTCAGAGATATGGTCTTGCCGGAGACGATAAGAATTAAATTAATGGAAATTATTTTTTTATTATAACAACGGAATAAAAATATAAAGTGATGTGATTTGAATAATTATCAGGACACTCAGCTGTTTTAGGTTTCGTTGCCTTTTCAGTTATTATAATGACACCGGCTGAAATATAAAAAACTACAAAAAAATATTTCAATATTATATTTAATTGTTAATTACTTTTACCAATCTCAGACGTCGCCATCGATGAAAAATGGCTACTCCATACTATTCCACCAAAATATAATATTTAGACAAACAATAATATACAGAGTGATCTTTCAAGTGTGCGTGGATAGCCGAATCTGAAACTATAAGGAAAATCGAAAAACCCTTAAAGGATTGTCGAGACCGATTTTGATGATAATTAAAACATGAAGATTAGATTTTTGAAAAATAAGTTTCCTAGCCAGGAATTGAACCTGTTGATTTTGAAAAAAACAACTGTACTTTTGCACCATCCGATGATGTTGCTAATAAGAATCAAATAAAAAAAATAAGCGTTTTTCGATATAACCTATAGTCGTATTTGGCCATACTCGTCCACTTGAAGAAATCAATCTGTATATTTGGACAATATACTTAATATACAAATTCACGTTGTGCTATTTAGTAAAATAATTAATCATGTGTGTAGTACTTCAACATAATATAAAATCGAAGCCCTATAAAACTTGAAAAGAGTAAATCAGTGGCGCAGAGATTGCCACAATTTCGTACGGGGGCTATGCAGATAATAATTTGGGTTCAGACCTTTGGGAGTGGCAGCTCAAGTGGATAAGACCGCCTTCCTGTAATTTTCTCGAGCACTCTTTAAATTCACTGAGTGTACTTATATTCCGAATTTATAATATTACTCCTCTAAATATTTTACACTTTTGAGAGACGGCGGCTTGGAGGAGCATTGAATTTCATTGTGGGTGGATTTTAATTGACCATTTTTCTTTTATTATAATTCTCTTGCTCCTTCTGTCATGGGCAATAAGTCATTATGCAGGATTTCTTGGAATAGAATATAATGTAGCAAGACTGTCCTGACATTTATTTCCAATAACATTCCTGAGTTAGTTTCCAAATATTGAAAAGTAATGTTTCATCATATTTATTACGATAATGAGAAATGTAAAGGTGGGTATACTTTTGTAGGTATCGAAAAAAAGAAACGACACAGTTTTGAAAAGCTCAAGCTGAAGCACTACTCAACAAACTCAGAAGGCACTCTGTATGACTTTGAGTGCTTCACCTGTTGTGTAAGTAGCACTTGTAACAGATAAAGTAAGAAGCTCATTGGAATGTTTTGGGCGCGTGACGAGGAGATGAGATGATCATAAATAAAGTAAGTACGTTCCATTTTCCTGACCGACGAGTACCAACACCAAATTCGTCATCATTTGTACGTACGTCAATTCCAAATGATCCCTACCACAACTGTTTTAGCAACCAGCATGTATAATAGTACCTGCTACATAATTAACAACACAGTTAATTAAAGACAAAAGTGCACTAACGAGGGTTGGCCCATTGTGGGGGGAGTGTTGATTAGCTAAAAATATTCGCCGCGTGGGCTTGGGGGGGAGGGGGGAGGACCGCAGACTTGAAAATTAGTGCTTCGTTAGTATTTATTTATTAATGTTTCTAGGGCTGAGTAATATTGTGGGTGTTTTTCGGAACTTCCATACTGTAACTATAAACGCAGCATGAGCTTACTTAGTGTGTTGGTTGCCAAAGTAATAAGTACTTTGCCAAACAAAATATTATTGACGGGCACTATTAATTATCTCTATAAATACAGCATTATACAGTATGATTCAGAAAGAGTATACCAAGCCTGGACATTGGGTTTCTTAAGCGCTTAATGTGAAGTCAGAATTTTTATATATCAATTTAAAAAATATAAAATTTGTTCCAATACAATACCATTGTAATTTTTTGCGTTTTTTTTTAAATTGGCTTATCAACATTCTTACTTCACATGATGATTACAAATGTGATAAAGAAGCGCAAGTTCGAGGCTAAAGTATACACCCTCTGAATCACTTGTATACTTTAATTGACCTAGCTATTTTGATTTATGTAGGCAGTGTGCTAAACCAAGTACCTACGAACAAAAATGCTATAGGTAGTAGCCGAACATTTTAATTGTCTGTGAAATTTTAATATAGTTTTAACGCTGTTTGTCGTTAGAAATCGTTGACAGGAAACTAAAACTGTGCACTATTCAGAGAATACCTATTTGTTATCAAATCGAACATTCAAATACTGGATACCAAGCTGACAAATAGTACGTATATTCGATAGGTATTTGCTGATTCAATAACGATGCATCTCGTTTTTTTCGGATTTTATCGCGTTTATTTTATGTTTTTACGTTCCCGACGTTTCAGCTGCTTTACAGCAACCATGGGTCACGGGAGGGCTGAGGTTGTTGACGGTCAACCATCTCCACGAAAATCTAAAAAATAAGTTTCATTTCACTGTGTAGTATTCGCGTAAATATGTGAAATCAATATATTTAAATAAGTGTCTAACATGCTACCGTTTATTATTGCACTGTTTAAGGTATAAAGATATCACATTGACCAATAAAAGGCTGTGCCATGAAATAATAAGTTACGCGTAGGGTTTGGCTCGTGTGCGGGCGGGGCAGCCAAAACTACTAATGACTGAACACAGCGGGCTATCGGCCGATATATCGAGCCAAAAACCAAATTAATTGCCATGAAGTTTCAATAAACGGTCCAGTTGTTAAGCGGTTTGTTAAATATTCATTTTCTACGTAATAATAAGCACATTATTAATACTGAGTATAAAATTAATTTTCATAATGAACCCACATCGAGTTAGTCCAGTAATAATATATAAATATTAAACGTTTTCTCAGATCAGACATGCGTATTTATAATACCTACTACTTTAATTATTATATTACTTCGAAGCAGATATTTTAGGATATTTTAGCCGCGTATTAACTAACTGTGCTGCCTCGGGTTCGGGCACATGCGGCGCGCGATAGCCTCCGTTTGTAATCGCCGCCGTAAAAAGACTAGTGTTATAAGTTTAAATCCTTTTTCTGTCTGCCTGTGTGTCTGTCTGCGGAATACTAGCTCCCGAAAGAATAAACAAATTTTAACGCAGTTAGTTTTTGGGCGATAACTGGTAGGTAGGTACCTCTGAAAGAGTTCTAAGGCACGTATGCTGGATTGATCATTCTGTTCAGAAAGTAACTGTGATATAAAAAGGTAAAAAAACGATACGAAAAAGAGTTTTTAAACGCCTATCAGTCGCATTATCATTTTTTTTTCGAACGTCGTTTTTGCGAAGTTGTCGAATTTAGTCGGGGTGATAGTAAGGGAAATTATAGAAGACAGCGCTTGAGCAAGACAGTATGAGCATTTGCCTCGAAGGTGCGTTCTGAGTGAGGCAAAAGAACCTCGCGAGTTGCACGCTCAGTTAGTACACAGTTGTTTACGAATAGGATGTGGAAAAATAAATAAATGTAATTACGGAATCAAAAAAAGTACAGAGAATCACGTAATACCCAATCTTGGTAATTGGCTATTGAGCCAACTTATGTATTTTTTCTCAAAAAACCCAATGCTAATTTGCGGCTAATTGAAATGAGTTTCACTTTTACGGGCGCAGATTTAAATCGGGGCTAATTAAATCGTTTTTTAGGGCATCAGAACAAAAACTTGGCGAGGACTCGCGGGCGATAGAAAATACACCTGGACTTTGGAACGCATATAAAAGTTTTCCAATTTACCGGGGGCTGATTGGAAAATTTTCAGCGTTTTAGGGGTGTTAATCGAAGCTTGACTTCCCGCGGCCTTTTGAATGGAATTAAAAGTGCTAATGCGGTAAGACCAACCAGTTAAGTTTCGCAAACTCGAGATCAGTGGTCGGCTTTTAATCCTTTTTGATATAGCGCAAAACTAAAGCGTTTAGTAAGTTTCTATTGTTTTTTTGATGCTCGCACCAGGTGCTGGATTGATTTTAATTGGTAGCTTATATCCTGACCTTCTTAAATATAAAAAAAAAAATACAAAGGAATTAAAATTATAATGATTTTCAGAAGAAAAGTGTGTGAACTTTGAAATCCCAATGTCAATTTCTATAATATTTGTGACTAAGTTTATAAATAACTGTGTCCCGGAAAATAAAAGGGGTTCTATAATTGAAAAAGCTCTCTTTATTATTAAATCTGCACAAACATACATCTAGTTAGAGATATATTAATGAACTACATCCCAAGCGTTTACAGTCGCCAATTCAATCAGTGCGTAATGTCAAAACAATTATGTACCAGTAAATACCAATTACAGGCTGTTGCTGGCTAATTAAAGCCGGCTTGTCTTGTGTTTGGCATAGTCAGGGAAGCGACTATTGTACAAACTACTTAATTGGATAATGGAAATAGTAAATCGTATGTTTGGAAGCAAGTAGCGACAGTCTATTGATCACTCATTAATCATACAATTGATGTTATAACATATTGAAAGTGTTTCATAGGAGTTGAAGTTAATCTAATTGAGAGGAGATTTGAAGGATTAAAATGTACTATCTGTATGTCTCGGAAAATAAATTAATCGGGTTTTTTAAAAGGCTTGCAAAGTACACCAAATTATACTGGATTGGCGTGGTTAATCATCAAGGGAGGCTCGTTTTAAGCTGTGGCGCATTAAAAATATCACTAAAATTATAAGTAACAGGAATAAATTATATTAAGTCATCATTATCATTATGATCCACAACTTGTAGCTACCCATCGCTGGGTATAACTTGCCTATCTTTCGTACCAATCATCTTTATTCCATGTAAAAAATAACTTTCTGTTACCGACACATTTGTATCTGCAATCTGATTGAAACATGTAAAACAACGTCCACAAAAAAAAACTGCAGAACAATTACAAATCTCTAGTTAAAAAGTTTCCTCATGAATATTTCCGCTGAGTTATGGGCCCGAGGAGGAAGATAATAAAATTTGGTATAATTTAATTTTTATTGCAGCCGTTCAAGGAACAAAGGGGGGCTTGATTTGAATAATAATTAGCTTTTATTGTACACTATAGACTTACACTACCGAGTAGTGCCTATATAGGAGCATTACTTGAATGGTGAGTAATGTAGCTAAAATATAAGTAATAACTATACTTAACGGAAAACAAAAAAAAAAGATTTTCGGAATTACTACTGGACTACGAAGTTGAACCTATTTCGTAACCGGTAATGGATTAAGCGAGTCGCAGTAAAAATAAAATTAACGAGGGGGCTTCCCCGGCGGAAGGCGACGGCAGGAAGCGGACGCGCCGTCACTGACGGAAAAGTTATCTATATCTACAGCGAAAATCTTAATAAAGTTTTCACGTTAAATTTCGATCGCGTTTACTACGGGACCGTGATAGAAGGTATTGCTTCCTAGTCTCGCTTCACGTATGTTCTGCGAGAGTAATTAGCGGTTTCAAGATAGTCATAACTTATTACTGCAAGAAAGCTCATAATTTACGTATGAGTTTTCTTTCATGAAAGGATTAGATTATTCACTAAACAATAACGCGCCAGTGTATTGATGATTAAATATTCAGAGATCATTAGTTTGAATAACATTATTCTAATATTAAAATTTAAGCGCAATAATCTATTGTAATCTGGGTTCTAAAGCATCACAATCACAAAGTTACTAACTTAATTGAAAGTTACCAAACTACGTGGCTCTCGGTGCTCTTAAGCACGATAAGTTTGTTTTGACATTCAACTGAATAAATCGAAGAAAATTAAATAGCAAACACTTGGATTTTCTGCACTTAAAGTTAAACGTATTATTTACTTTAAAGTAAATTAATTTACACTCCACCAATAATGTCAGCTGCTTATTTTGAGGATGAGACTTTCCAACGTCAGTAACTAATAAGGGTACCAAATCCATATTGTAATCTCGCCTCAGATTAAACATCATTTTTAACTGAATTCTGGCTTACATGAAATGAAAATCAATTCCAATAAAAACGTATACAACAATCGTCTATAATTTATATCACCATTTAATTTGACACGTATTACGTGCTAATTCGGCGAACACGATCACACGCGACGAATAATCACCTCAGCCGTTTTTACAGACGCCTGTTGAAATTAATCGTGCCCGCTATGATGAATGACACAAGGAACGAATCCAAGTTACGTACAAATTGCGAGCATAAATTACCCTTTAATTTGGCGTACGGGCTGCCAGCCCTCTCAATCACAACGGCCGCCAGGTGTCGCCAACATGAATCTAGTATTATTTTAAATAGCATGAATTTTTAATTATAATTTTATTGTTGTATTTTTGTAACCACCGCACGTCGTTGGTAGTGTGCAAAAGTAAGCGCAATGATTTTATTGAAATTATTAATTTTATTTGTAGGTAAGTTGGTTTAATTGTTTTTTTTTTGAGTTTTTGCTGACTTGTTTGTGAAACATTATTTAAGGAGAATACAGTATGTATTGACTTAATCAAAACAAAGAATATAAATTTTACAGAATAAGTATCAATTTTTATTCGGACATTAGGTACGCTGGTGGAAACCCTTTCTGGTTGAAATTTCAATTAGAAATGCTCTTTACAAATAGACGAGTAATCACATGCCGCAATCGTAAAATTGAAATCGTCTGAAAACATTTATTAAAAAGGAAAATAAAGAAAAATTTTAATTTAGTGGAAGAGGCAACGAACCGTTTCCTTTTTTATAGCTGGCCAATTCAAACGTTTCCAGCTCTTTGAATAATTCATCTCTCGTTTGAACAAAGACGAAGTGGGCCGCGCGGCGATTCTTTGATCTTTTATAATTGGAATCGATGCTCATATTAAAAAGAGAAATTCTTCACAGCGACCAATGAAATGCATCGAAGCCATTCCCTTCAAGACGATTAAGGACAGAGAAGATTTGTCCCCAAGGGAATCACTCTTGTTATGACGGTTAATTTTTAAAATATTCTATTAAAGACATTGAGATTTTTAGTTCGCCAACTAGCTAGCGTAAAATAGATTGTTTATGGATAGACTTATGTGAAATGAATGTAATTTTGATCAGCGGGCGATATTGTCTTAAGTATGTTTTAGTCACGGTTACAAGAATAATTAAAAAAATCCTTACAAAAACTAATTTTTTGGAAGCTCTGTTTTTTCATTATTGCTATAAACAAAGTTTATAAAATTAAGAATACTTTTAGAGCAGAGCTAAAAAAAACTGCGTTCAGTTTTACAATTACAATGTATTTATCTACGTCCTATTTCATGTCTTTAATGAGCCACCGACTTACATGTAGTATTAGTGAGTTCAGTTTTTTACATTGAATAATCCGTTGTGCTGTTATTTCTTTTCTGAATGTTTCAAAGAAACTTTGTGCGATTAATTATGTTTGCGCTATGTGTCGACCGTCTAAGCTGTTTGCTAACGTTCCTCGTCGTAGCCGTGATATGAGTACGGGCGTAATAACAATGTGCCAATATCCCCTTAGTGGCTTTATTAACATAGTACCTACACGACTATAGTATGAAGAAAATTTTAAATAATACTATGTAATAATAAAGTGTTTCATTATTAGGCAAATATACAGAATGATTCAGAAAGGGTGTAATCATTTTGAGAAGTCATCGAAATTCTGACTTCAAATAATGAGTACAAATGCGCTTAAGAAGTTAAGGTTTAGTATACCCTTTCTTAATTGAAGTAAACTTGCTAATCGTTAAAATTTACATTTATTTACAATTGATATATACATCCATTATAATTTTACCAGCAAACATCGTGTACACTCAAATATATAGTAGTATATATGTATATAATGTAATCTATTATATATGTAGTTATTTACTTAAATTATTGTTTGTGAAGTCTATTCTGCTACAAGATATCTGTTAATTAAACTATTAAATAGAGGATAGACTTTCGCATTGTACTGAAGATATTTAAGCGGCGCTGCTACTGATTGTGATCAAGTTGAGTTATGAATTCTATGGCAATATTTCTTTCTCAGAAGCTTATATTGAATACACAAGTGTCTATCGATATTACTTGGACAACTCTATTAATAAAGGCGCAAACTTATGCAATAAAATCAGCAGTAGTGATTATATTTAATAAAGGGAAGATTGCCAGTTGCTACCCTCACTATGTTAATTTGTTTATATAGATGACATTAAGTCTAAAAACAATTTTTCCCTTCTAAAATAATAATATCCAACCATATTTTTATTGTGATTTCTAAACTTTGTAATAATATTATAGCTGACAGCAGGATAACTATTAAGAAATGCGAAAAAATCACTTAAAAACATAATTTATTTTCTCATACATTTGATTCCACGACCTGATTAGCTCAGTGGGTAATGACCTTGCTTTCTTTGCTACGGGTGCCGGGTTCGAATCCTGTTAGGGACAAACTTTGTTTGATGAGTACGATTATATGTACCCGAGTCATGGATGTTTAATATCTATATAAGTGTACGGTACCCATAATACAAGCGTACTAAGCAACGCTTGTATTATGCGGGACCGCATAGTTGGTGTGGCCGTCTGGCGATATTATTATTATTATTCTGGGGCTGTATGAAGTTCGCAAGGACAGCTTGTTATATATATTTATATCTTTCGACAAAAAAAATGGTTTGTAACTGCATTTAAGTTAAATTCGTTTGGAAGAATATAAATTCAACTCATTCTAACTTCATGAGGATAGTCGTTGGAAGTTTAAAATTTAATCCCGGTAAGAGCAGCAAAGTTAAATGCCTAAAACTTTGCGGTTACGTAGTGCCAACCTATTTGTACTTATATTCTCGGTAACTTTAGTGATATGTAGGGGAAAGTCGAGGGCAAAAGACCAAGCCGGAGTCCGGAATGATGGTCGGATCAGATATCGTAATTATCCGAGATGCCTCTCAACGTCGCTCTCCACCAAACGGCCGATCGCAAAACATGGCGAACCATCGTTGAGAAGCTTAAACAGAGTCACGTTCCTCAGCAGTGAGGCACCGACCAGGGCCCCAAGTCTGCTAACACAATCGATTCATAATCGAACAGCAACCGCATAGTAACTGTCACTTTTGACAGATATCCCATACAATATCTGTGGATGATGAACATTAACACTGATTCAGAAATTGAGATTATGATAACGCAGAGAGCCTTTAATGAGATAACGAAGGATTGTTAAAATGTCCAAAAATATGTTCAGACGTTTCTCTACATTGTCTTCTGATCACTATGTTTAACTTATCTTAATAAGTGAGGCTATAACTGAAGTACTGAACTACAGTAAACACTTATTTTTAAACTAACTTAAGAATAGTATCCAGGCAGTATAAAAAGAAATATCCAGTTTATCCTGCGCTTTCCGCTGTCACTTAAACTTTATTCTAAGAATTCCGATTCGCGTCACGTCCTTATCATTCGTATATAACAAGTGAAAAACGTACATACACGGGGGGGGGGGGGGGGGGGGGGCGTGTTAGAAATCGCACAATACGAGTAACTTGCACGGTGCCGTGAGAAATGCTCGCGAGGCAAACTTGGATGTTTCCTCGGGGGTGTTGCCAGAACATACTTTGAACATCTAACGTGTACTTTTTCTCAGATGAGCTGGGAATTAAAAACATAGACAGTACGTACCTATCTTACGATAAATTATTTACTAAGGTGGAATTTAAAAAAGAAGCACTGTTTTTGCAAAAGGTTGTCTGTTTTTTTTTTAATTTTTTTTTAAGTATATTATATTTACCTGAAACCCAAATTATATAATGTAAGCTAATACGAATCTTCGTGAGAAAGTGTTAAGTAACTATATGCAGGTACTATTATTTTAATTTTAACTGAAGTAATAATTAACCAAATACTCGGTAGTACGATTTTATTACGCATGGCAGCACTACCCTGAAGCGGGTAAAGGATACGGATTCGACGATGTCACCCCTATAAACGATATACTGTCGATTCTTTAAGCGATTTTCCGATTCTAAATACAATCCTTCAAAAATATATAAGTATTTCTAAAGGTGCATTGCAGTTTGACCTGGGAAAACTTTGTGAATCTTAGATTCTACGATATTGGTTGACTTTAAAGGTATATCTGATGTGTTTAAGTATATTGATATAGGTATTTTAAGTTTAATCTGTAAAAGGTTTTCTTTTACGGGTAGACTACACAAGCACCATATAAAAATACAGTGTTTTTATTAGTTGTAGTAAATAAAACGAATTTTAATATTTATTACTCTACTAAACACTAAGCATCGCAATATAAATGTCATCTCTAACGACAGCTCCATACTCTCGAGCGGGTAATCGTATGAAGAAATATTATTAAGAAGTGTCTCCATGGCTGGCGTCGGGACATGGATAAGCTGTCGGGGGCGCGCCCCGGGGGATCCACAAACTCTCTTCGTTACATTTCCGTCGCGACGTGGGTGTGCCCCGTACGATACTTTGACAACCATTATGATTGTGTTAATTTACATCACATTGTACGACTTCAGATGTTAGGGGTCAGGTCGATAATTGCAAGGTGACCGAGTTCTACAAGTGACCGACAAGTGTCTCGGGAGTTGTTACGCAGTTTCTGTGATACTTAGGTCGCTACTAATAAATTTACGATCTCAATGTAATTGCCTCAAGCATATTATGAAGATAGTGCTAGAATATATTTCACAGTATTAGTTCTATTCATTATTATCGAGTACCTAAACTGAACTTAGCGGTATTAAACGAGTAAGTTTATCATAATTATCTAAGCGCAGGTATTGATTAGCTAATATCGCGGCCTAGGAGTATTCGAAGCAATTATAGGTAGGAAATATCTAATAGTATGCTACTCAACAACACTGAAAACAATTGCGCTTAGGCTTAATTTAGATCCAATACGACATATATTAAGGCTTATTCTTCATTAAAGTTGTAACTTCTTAAACTACCAATAATAATAATAATAGTAATCCTGACCGAATTTCAGTCACGGTGGCTAATCTCAACGGACACTGCGCAGGAGATATAGTGCACAAATGTGTGCGCAAGCACAGGTGTGCTCTACTCTCTTCCCTCACTCTTATAGTCCCATGCCTTTACGTACTCTCCCAGGCACTAGCGATTGATAATCATGCTTTAAATGAGACTACCTATCGACCAACAATGAAATTCCTACTTATGTCACCAAATTAATTGAATTATTCATTAAATTATGCTAATAATTGCATATCTTGAATATTAAGTTGTCATGATTAGGAGCGGTAGTATCAGGTTACATGAATTTATATAGTGGGTAAATAATGACTTAGTCGGTGCTCGAACAAGCGGCTGTATCCTAAATGTTGTACCCGTCCCGTATTACTAGTGACTAGCTGTTACCCGCGAAATGGTCCGCGTGTTATTTAAGAAAAAGCGGACGAAGTCGCGGGTAACAGCTAGTGTAAAATAAAAGTAGCCTAAGTTACTCCTTGTTACATCAGCTATCTGCTAGTGAAAGTCCCGTCAAAATCGGTCCAACCATTTCAGAGATTAGCCGGAACAATCAGACAGACAGACAGACAAAAATTGTAAGAAATGTTGTTTTGGTATATGTACCGTGTATATATCCAAATGCACTTAGTAAAAAGCGGTTATTTTAATATTACAAACAGACACTCCAATTTTATTTATTTGTATAGATGTGTGACGCTAATACAATATCCTACTACATACCTAAGTCACTATTCGGTTTAAGTCCACTGCTAGTAAGATAATGTTTATAAGTATAATGGTGCTAATATAGGTACACTTAAAGCTGTTTTTAAAACAATCGATATTACACAAGATTACTCTGTTTATAGTAAAGATCTACTTGAGGCGACATCTTTCTATTTATTTTTAGGATGTTTTTTTTAATGTACTTATAAAATCTCAAACAGATTTCAACCAAAAATTTGTAATATTAGTTCCAATATTTAGACCTTTTTACTAAATAGCACTAGCACTGATTTAGTCATCTATCAAAGTAGTCCATCCAATATATTTGTATCAAACGCAAAACACTAATGTAAACTATGCCGTATGCATTGATTGAAAGAGTTCATTGACCCATTCGCGGTTTAGGCTTGCAGTACCCCGATGTTTTCTATACGGCGTGACACGGGCCGGCGCGGTGGCGTGACAATGTGACACTAATTAGTGGACGCACTTTACACGAAATGTACATCCTAAATGCTAGATATGTATTAGCGTTTGATGCGGGCCCTACCTGAGCAAATGTCAAGCGAGGATAATGCTATCGATCTGTGTGCAGGCAATGCACAGCTGCAAAATGGAGCAAATGGGCAAAAATTTATAGACTATCAAACGTTACATAGTACTGCGCACAAGAGTTTTGTTTTGCGACCATCAACATCTTAAAAATTAAAATCACTAAATAGAAAATTACAGAGACAGTCCGCGCGGACAATCCGCGTGACAGACGACTCCATGCACTTTGATGACTCACAATCGTCCTTGTGTCTGTAAAGGCCTCTACGAAATCCACAATTTGGCACCCAATCTGTTGGGGCGATTTGTAGAGTCCCTAACAATTGATAGGCTAGCCCACTTGCCTAGACTGCCAATTTCTAGGGACCCTTCAGATCGGGTGCCAAGTTGTGCCGTTTGCAGAGACTTTTGAACCCCGTCTAAATGATTAAACAGTCCTTTGTTATCCGTTAACAGCCGTAGCACTATCCGCGAGGTATTGAACACAAGATTTCATTACACGTAGTGGCCGACATCGCCTTTATGGTGTCATAAACGTGGAAATAACATTAAAGAAGGACATAAAAACGGCGACCTGTGGCATCGCAGTTCAGCTTAACGTCCATGCCGTATTTAATGTTGAGATATTTGATTGGTACGGTACCCTATTAGATTTTCAAAACAGATATGTAGAGACGATTTTTAAAAAATTTGCATGCTTTTGACTCTCGAAATCAAAGTCAAGTCAAAGTCAAATGATTTATTTCGTATAAGCCTACGGGGGGACTTAAAAATGGTAATTTACATATTTTTTTCTTAACTCTACAACCGCATCGTATCGCGACCTCAACTGAGAAGATCCGGCGAGAAACTCAGCGGGCTTGTCTTTTTACATTTGTTTTAACTCTTTTTTTAACAACCATATTTAATACAAAAAATAAAAATAAGCTCCAGTGTGTTGCCATGCGAGGCACGCTTTACTTTGACATCATACATTTTAATTGATCTAGATATATGAACGATCAGTCTCCGACTGCACTGAAGAAATGACTTCAACCATAACCACCAGCCCTCCAAAGCACGAGGACGACAAATGTTATAATTCGGGCACCCATCCAAAATCCGAACAAGCCCCCTGCCGCTGTATCGAACGTTTTTATCAACTAGGCTGTGACCTCCGTCCTCCTCCTACGTACTTTTCTCTAAAATTTAATTAACTCCTGTCCCACCCGCAAAGTCGCGACGCTACGCACAAAGCGGGCAACACAAGCCAACATTAAAATTTAACAGGGCTGTTAATTGATGTAAACATACACAGAGCGCTAATGGAAGTAAGGTATCACTCCATTTAATTGCCCATACATGTGTTGAGGTTACCTCGGTAATTGGCACTAATAACGTTGCAAGTGCCGAGCATTCAAACTACGCCTTAATTGCTTTAGGGTCCGGCTATTCAATAATTTTCATATGAGTGAAAATAGGGAATAATATAATTTTGTAACAGCTAAAATATTCATAAATTTTTCAAGTATATATTTACCTTACCTTAAAAGTGATCTCATTTTTTTTAATGTCAACGTATTTTAATCATAAAAACAGTGTAGCGCATGATTTGTGCGTAAAAAATCGTCAAATCTTTAACCAGAATCAACAGTCTCACTCGGCGCAAGTATCAGACATCGTAAACATTGGGAAGCCTGAGTACCGCCGAGCAAGTAACGCAGCTAATATGTTACTCAGTTGAACAAAGTGCCTCGTTTGCACCAAGACCAATAGTCGGACAGTGCATTAGTTAAATGGATACGCTTAGCGGTATAATTCTGGCGAACTTGCTCCGCAATCCAACCAGTGACTTGAACAGTAACTTTAACTCCTACTTGCAGTCGGAACGCAAACAATGTCTATGGCGAGATGAAATATCTTGACAATGCTTTTCAATATTGTTGGTGCTTCAAAATTACTATAGTCGTATATATCACGCTGCTATGCATATATTTACCCGAAAGTGAAACAAAGTCCAGGTCCAAGATTATAACTGATCTAACCAATGGGGTGGAGACATATATCGCGCGTATTAGTATCCACGAAAATCTAATTTATTTGCCATATATTTTACCCGAGCAGCTTTCAAGCAGGCAGGAACAGGTACACTGAGCAAGACAAAAATCCTCAATGCATCCCACTCTTTCCAACGCAAATGTCTATGCATCTATCAAGAACAAGCTACCGGCGTGTTTGTTCCCCGTTGACTACAATCTGGGTGTTTTCAAGTCGAGAGTGAACCTTCTAGGCAAGTATGCTTTATCGTAGATCTCATCGTCACTTACCATCAGGTGAGATCGAAATCAAATACTTGCCTATAACGTAATAAAAAAAAAGGTAAATATAAACACCAGCGTATTTATAACCCACACATATCTATCTAGATATACATTATATGCTCTATTTTATTAGGTCTCTGCATGCTGTCTGTCACAAAAGGTCAGCTGAGTATAAAAGCTGCGCGCACTAAAGGCGAGGATCGTAGAGATAGTAGCGCTAAATGCAATATTCAAAACGACTCGCAATGGGTGTCCCGGGATGATGCCGACACACGTATGCGCAACTGATTGCTCTGAGGGCACCACTCTCGCTATGAATCTGAGATGAAAGCTGAAATAAAACGGTACCTACAGTATGTACATACAGACCGAGCGAACGCTGAAGGACAGACAAAATATTGGTTCCATGTTACCTCCAGATTCTCTTACAGACTCTGAAATATCGGGGCGGCGCTGATACAGCTACAAAGTATCAGCGCCGCGAGCGTGAAGTTGTGCTTCAGCAATGAATCCGCGCTGTGGAGGATATGTTTCTGTTCGGTCCGGTTGACTTAATATGGAATTGTCTCATACACGAAGAAGGTATGGAATATAATGAGTTTATACCCGTACACACATTAATACACTGATATACATTTGTATTTTGTTTTTATACTGCTTTTTTAAAATCATCAACCTTGCACTTTTCATAAAAATCCGTGCAGTCGTTATTCCGTGATACGCGAGCAAAAAGGCAGACGGATAAAAAAATTAAAAACAAAAACAGATTTCGGCCTCCGTACTAACTAAAACTATCACATCTAGGTTTATTATGTAAATATAATCCAAAGACAGTAAATATCAATCTCGACAGTTTTATATGAGAAAACTGTCAAAAGACTTGGTTAATTAATGAAATTAATTACTACCTACCCTTCTTTAGTTTTAATCACAAATTAAATTTTCTCTGAATTGTGTAGTGCTTATATAAATCTGAAACAAATCTGGTATGAATAGCAACGTTAACACTACATGTTGCACGAGTCCTTTGACGTCAATTATGAAAGCTATTCGAACTAACTGCGGGCAATGTAAATAAGCTGAACATTTTTTTTAAACCATTCCACGATTTCACTAACTTAATCACGCTCAACTTTTTGAAAAGTGTACGGAATATGGAATTATATTTTTTTATTCGCGAAGGTTATTGGCAAAGGTCGAGTGTGTCAACCGTGCATATTTGTTCACACAAACCAACGCATGCATGAAATCCTATTTTACGGCTCGTATCCTTCCGTTTAGAGCGCCTTTTGAATGGGCCGTGTCTGAGTTCACTCGAATATCTTAGCCCATATGCTGCCAGCAGTCAGGTTGGGAAATTGCCTAGTTTAATGTCATATTTCATGCGTATTTTTGAGTGGATGATGTTAAAAGTTAAAAAATAATATTTGTTATGATTTGTTTTATGAAAGGATTCTTATGAATCTATTTCGTTGGGGAATGTTGCTTACCTGTTTCTATTTTTACAACATGATATGACGTTTCATTACTTTTTTTTTACTGTCTTAAACAAAATATCTAGTGCTATTAATTAATATGGGTTACTATTACATTAGCGTCGGTTAATTTACGATCATTTTAGCGCTCGCACGGAGCGCCCCTGGGCGGGCCGCCCGGGCCGTTGATACGGGCTACAGCGCTTGGGCGTCGAGGCGCCGCACTAACTCAACATAAATTAACTATTAAACTTATGTAGAATCATATACCTCTCGTATGTAAAGTCATTGCATTAAAGCAATACTAACATGTAAAAGAAAATTGAGCTCCCCAGAAGTAATATATTTCTAAGGTCGCTCTCAAATTTGAGAACAATTAAATAACATTAGCTTTAGCTCGATTGATTTTCCTGGTAATAAGTGGATCATGGTTAGACTAAATATTTTTCTATATATCTCAAAACGTAGTAACGAAACACTTGAAATTAGACGAGACAACCATTGTCTTTAATAGTTCTCAAAATAAGCACTTATTTTTTTGTAGATACTTATATAATGGAGGGTTCATCTTTAACTTGTTGCGTACACATCTTGGAAATTGGGAGTACGATATTCTCAAAACAGAATGCCTAAAAGTAGTCTTATACAGACTAGCCATAAATAATAACAGTGATATTATAAATGTGAAAGTTTGGATGGATGATTGTTACTCAATCACGTCAGAACGGCTGAACGGATTTGGATGAAATTTGGCACAGAGATAGATTATAGTCTGGATTAGCACATAGGCTATTTTTTATCCCGGTAAAAAGGACATACTTTTTAATCGCGGGTAACACCGCGGGGCGCTGCTAGTCTATATATAATAACGAATACCAGATTGAAACGCGGTTAAAATTGGCATGCTCACAAAAGGTCCCAGGGGTGCCGCGTTTATTGTTCCACGCATTGTAATGAACTCCGTCGTGGTTGCGATGAATGCTGATGAACCCTACGGCTACTGAATTTAGGTGTACAACATGTTTACAATAAGTACTTGATAAGTAAGTACCCGAGATCGAATTTTGTAAGATACATGTAATACGTACACAATAAATGAATCTACGTTTATTTTCATAAAAAGCAGAATACAATAAGGTCAAAAATATGCGATAACAAGTGGATAGCCTGATAAGCTCAGTTAGTAGTGGGACCTGCCTTCTGTGCTGAGGATCCCCGCTAATCGTGGTAGTGGCAAACTTTTTGTGATGAACACGAATGTTTACATCTATATAAGCATTATATATTGGAATCGCCCCCAGTCCATTATACGGTGCCCATAATACAAGCGTTGCTTAGTTTGGGACCGTACAGTTGGTGTGTTCGTCTAGAGATATTATAAAAAGTTCTGCAAGAGTCTTTCAGGTACCTACAGGTTACTTTGCTCGAATTAACTAAACCGAAATATTATGGGTATTATACTAGCACCTATTGACTGCTCTTCAATTATATCAGGGAACAAATCGCCAATTTTTATCAAACCCATAAATATCGCATCGTTCAACAGTAAATCATATCGTTGAGCATAATAATTTAATGCGATGCCTGTAAGACGAATAACGGTGGCGGACAATGAAAAATAATTAAAAGTAATAAATCTCTCAGCGGGTAACAAAAACGTGATGCTTAATAACGTCGCATGTCGGGAGCGTGGGAACCCGACCACGTGGTTCGTCTGAACGCGTCCTTATTCCGAGGCAGTCGATAGGACGTCCGATTCGTGTCCTGTTCGTGTTTGAGGCGACAAGATGTTTCGGTCGGCCAGTTCCGTGTTTCAATCGACGACCATGTCTGATTGAGACCCAGTGCATATTGTAGCGATGCAGTTCATATTCAAGATCTCTCAATAATAGGTCTTCATTCATATTCTAGTTGCTATATTAGTAGTTTTGTTTTTTAATTGCTGTGTAACTGACATTTCTATACAAAGTAGGTACATTATAAAAACAAACTTACTGAACAGGCGATCGATAAAAATCATTAAATTTAAATGATCACAAAATTATAAGCGAAATAATTTAGAATACGGGTTTACTCTCAGGTAGAACATGAGATTAGAATGGACACCGGAACCCATTCCTGCCCTTAATTACGTTTTAATTACACTTGATTTTTCAATACAAGCATTTGAATAATTAAACGGCTTTGTTCAGACTTTGTATACATATGTATTCTAAGTAAGGTATATTAATACAATATTAATGTAAAAACAACTTATTTTTCTCGTTTCTACGCTTGCTTTTAACAGTTTGAGTGATATATTGAGTACCTTTAATGTTTAAAAATCCTTAAGTATTCACCCGTAAACAGATCCACGTGACCTCCAACACGTTACAAATATGTTTTACATGGAATAATGTAAAAATAAGAATAGATTTCGCCAGTCTGTGAGAACGGGCCACATGCAGCTTTCGCTTTGGCAATATTAGCACGACGCCACATAATTTTATCCAGTCTGGCCCATAAATACACCACCAAACCCCATTATTGTAGCAAGAAAGCGGAGCCGAACGAGGGTCTCGCGTAACCGCGCCTTATTTGTCTATGCCTTTATGAAGTGCGTTGGGAACCGCGGAATGAGGTTGTGTATGAATTAACAGGTATTTAAAATTAAGATTAAATCTTATTCGATTTCTGCCCTCGGGGTATTTATTTACTCACTTTTTAATATAAAGCATATCTCGTTACAAAAGTCAAACTTACGTCGTAGACTCGTAGTACTTCGTAGTACTGTAGACCGTAGCGTATTTAATTTCGTAGCCATTGGAATTTTGTTAAACCTTGGGATGCTAAATGTACTTTGTCATTAAGTCGCCGTGGAAAATTGTGCCATTAGCAGTAATGTTCGTTTTGTTTACAATTTTTTTTTAAGAAAACGCTCTTGACATGCTCATAAGTTGATTTAACCAATTAACTCTTCTCTTATCTTATCATTAAAGCTCCAAATAACATCCTTTGGGAGACATCAATGGAAGGATAACTTTTTTTCTACTTTAAGACAGAATAATAATAATAATGGGGTCGAGTCACCTTCGTCCGTAGGAGAATTAAGTACCCTCGAGATACCCTACACGTGACCCTGGGTGGTGCCAACCAGGTGACAACTCTACTGGTGGTAGGCTTCGGCCTGAACTGAACAAAGCCATGTCGCCAAGCGGCCTAGCCGTGTTCCGGCATGATGTTCGGTGTTGCCATTCTTTTTTTTTTTTTTTTTTTTTTTTTTTTTTTTTTTTTTATCCGGGCACTATCTGGCCCGGCCCGCGAACACCTCTGACATGGGGGTCAGAGACTTTATTTAACTTAAAATTATTGACAGGAATTAAATGAGTGAACAAAAAAAAAACAGCAATTATATGACTTCTTATTATAAAGTGTACACAAAAATATACAACTTTTAAAATTATTATTATACATTATTTTACACTGTGCACAATAGTACACAGTGTAAGGCTGTTTCTTACTAACTATTGACTGCACACAACAGTGTACAGTCATACACAGAACACAGGATCAGAATTATTGTATAGGGTCCTATCACCCACTGCTCAGACTGGCCTGCTGGTGTGAATGGTTGCATGTGATATAAGATGCTAGCTGGGCTTATTACCATAATAAGTTGCTAGCAGTCTTCTTTGTTTTGCAATTTGTTCCTATTCACACCAGCCACCTTCTCCGTACACTGGTGCGGTAGGATCCTATACTCTGTGCTTAAAAACCTGTACCACCATGACCATACTCCTTCTTCCACCTGGTCGTTGTTACGGTTCTTCCAACTCTCTGAGTGTACCATCTTGGTTTTTTCCTCGTATTTTTCCTTTGCTTGCGGTCGCCGCACGACGGCTCCCGCTCTTCGGGCTTGCGCTGCACATTTGACTCTGCGCTTCTCGATGTTGACGTCTCGCTTCATTTCCTCACGATCCTCAGACGACCACGGCATAGTGAGTTTGTGATTTAGCCTATTTTTATTTATTGTTTGGTTGCATGTTTTTAAGACTAATTGTGTAAAGGTTACATGTCTTTTTAATTTACTATTTACTTTAACTTCTGTTTTACTGATTTTATTTGCGAATTTTAACTGATCCAGTTTCTCATAAAACTGGATACAGTTAGCCTGTTTTGTATTTGAATGCATGATTTTACTGATTTTAACGCTGATTACTTTACACAATTGAATTTGGAATAATATGCCGTTGAGTTCTGAGCCCGCAGGGCTTTCAGCCACTCTCCAGTCTTTCACCAGCGCTAGTTGGTCATTTGTACAGGCTGCGACGTGGACGATGCATGTTGGTCGTCGTCCTCCCCTAACTGTGTCAATAGTGGGGTTGTCGCCGTCGTTCGTCGTCCGCAGGCTCATATCTGTTTGCGCACCCGGCGTATTTGCCATCCTGCTGAAGCTTGTGGTGCTGCCCCACCACAAGCTCTTGGCTTTTGCGTTGCCTCCTGCTGCTATCTTATAGCGGAGGTTCGCTTTAGCTGTCTTGTACGCCGGGGTGCGTGTACCGAGTGGGACCCTTGCGACCACCTTAGCAATAGGCTATGGCGGTTCTTGCTAAGGCGTCCCACTTCTTCCTCGTTGGGCATTCCAGGCCGAAGGCAGTATGGTTTGTGTCGGGGACCTTGGCGATTACGCAGTTCCGACACACTGGTGGTTCGCCTGACCCCCATTTTGGGCAGTCGGACCGGTGTTGCCATTCATGGATGGCGGGTCAGATCAGTTGCGCTGCATGTGCCTAGTGAATGTAGCATCTCGATCTACTGCCGCCTTCCTACCTAGGCAAGTATGCTCCATCGTAGATCTCATCGTCACTTACCATCAGGTGAGATCGAGATCAAATACTTACTTGCCTATAATGTATAAAAAAAAAGAAAAAAAAAAGAATAAAAGGCAATAACATATTGTTACCAAACAGCATTCGGCCACGACAATGTACATAGAGGAGTTGAATAATTTACGAGTGCACTAACTTTGGCCGCGACGGGCCCGGCTCGTGCAGATGCCGAAGGTACATATATCAAACCCCACCGAAGGTTACAACTTCAATAAAACTTGAGGGAAACTTATTCAAACGCGTCGGCCGGTGAAAGCTGTTTTTAACTTGTGCCCGCGAGGGATCAGCTCTACAAATAAAGAGTTAGTCGGGATATGAAAGAGGATTTCTTTTCTTGTGATAAGTTATAAAGATTTTTTTGGCAGTTCGCCATTTTAACAAAATTCCCTGTTTTTTATGAGTAGGGGGTGTGCCGGCAACCGTCCAACCTGATGGTGCCTAAGTGTTCATTGCTGTTAATAACGATAATATTAAGTTCTAAGAAACACTGAAATATTTTCTGCTTGCAGCTGACGCAAAAATAATAATATCATTTGTTACTGATTTTGTCAATACTCAACAAAATTTATTTAACCAAACAGCACAAAATGTTGGCATTCCCTGGGCGTGTTTGCAAAAAGTGAAAAAGGGAAGTTTGTAAATTCCCACACCGATACTGTTCGAATAACTTTTTCACGAGTTATTTATTGTCAATACCGGGTAAGTCGAACTAACTTCAGTTGAAAAATACGTAAGCACTGGTACTTGTTTACATATTTCAGTTATAAATCTACCTTAGAATATTTTAAGAAAATGGGAGGGAGAGAATCATTTGCCCTATGACGTAAGTGTCAAAATTGAATAGACTCTATTACAATTTACAATTAACTGAGTGCATGGAAATTAATTCAATTTCATTATGCTGTTTTTAGGAAATGCAGTATATTAGTATGCATGGCGATGATCATACAACACGTTCGCTTATCATAACTGTCTAAACGCTAATGCACAAATTAAGTTATGCGCTAATCCCCGTTTTTGCATTGCGAGCCAGGGATGTGACACGTTTTATTTAAAAACATCGATATTTTACCTTGTTCATACATTTTATTTCTTCTAGCTGTTGATAGAACTTTACCCTAAATCACTATATCTTTGCAGTTATAATTATGACATGAAAGTTTGCATATTCAAGTGACATACTAGTTGGTCCCAGCTCACCTAGCCTACAAATATATAAGCTACGTATATATACCGGTGTCTCAACCGGTAAAACGCATAACAAAAACCGACTGATGAAGTAGTACTCTAGCCTGTTCATGTTATGGTTAGTAGACAAGTACATAGTTGATAATATTATTCTACGTACGCACAACACTACTTGATGAGGTTGTACAAAACATGCATTTGCATAAAACTCAAATTGGCTTCAAGAATGTGTATGCCACTGTTGTAATGAGACTTTCTGACTACACTTGCTCTACGAAGTTTCATTGCCTACATGTAGGCGCGGAAGTTAAATTAATTACGAGAACAATCAAATGGATTTATATATCTCGGGATGGATACTTACTGCTTCCTTCATGTAAGTACTTACTTAATTGTGTGTGTTTTTAAATGGTTCAATCATGTTTATTAATTTAGATATGGTTGCTTATTTTTAAACATGTGTTACTAGGTATGTTGTTATGAGTTTATAAGATGTGAAATTGGTTGACACCGAAGACTATAAGAGCATTTTTTTACTTTTCTACTTTTATAGGACGTCGAGTTTTATAAAATATTTCAAGAATTAACATACTGTCTTGATTTTGATTAAATAATGTGTGGGCATCAACATATTACGATTAATTCAAGCTTTTACTTGAATTAAAGTCAATGTTTGAACCTAATCATAATGCAGTGAGCATAATACCAGTTGTTCGAGGAGACCTTTGTCTCTGGTCAAACAGACACCGAAACCAATGTCAATGCATACTGAATGTATAAATACCTACTGAATTAATGGCTTATTATTATTATCATTATATTGTAATGCCAGTATAAATCAATTTAGAAAGAAAAAGTTATTTATAAAGCCATTGTACATTATCTAAAACTTTATATGAGTTTGGGAAGGAAATATATGAACATCGCGCTCAGATATCCAATCCTAATCTATACGTGAGAAACGGCATCAAATTCTCGTCGCCCGCTGAATGTTGCGCAAATAAACTCGACTTTGAGTAGGTCTGAGCTCACTCGTCTTGAAGCGGCTCTTCGTCGCGCGCCACTCGCACTGTTTAGCAAACTGTGTAAACATGCCCTTTTTGTGATTTATGTTACATTGGAATTGGTTAGGTATACAGAAAATATTTTCTTTCGACCCAAGAGCGGGAGACATGTTTTACATAAACGGATTGTACTCGTAATGTAAGTGTGTTTGGATTTGTTAGTTTAATTTTGATAATAGACTTATATAGTGTAATAGAATATTATTTGTCCAAAAACGTATGGTATTTCTTTATTTACATATACATGTAGATATTATATAGTTTTAATTTATGAGCATATTATCGTGTCGACGATTGATTACGTGATTAAAAATAATATACCTATATAACATGAAATTAATTTACAGATTTTATGCCAACCTACGTATATTTGGTAGAATATAACTTAGATACCTACTCCCATATAGACCAACAGTATAATATAACCATGTAACAGAGAGCCATTTTTTCGAAATAATATATGTACTTATTTGTTTGTATTCCAACCAAAAATTTTACCAATTATTTACCTCAAGGCGTTTTTTATAATGAAAATAAGTTGATGATACCCATATACGATGTAATTAAAATTAGTAGTTTGGGGTCGAGTCACCTTCGTCCGTAGGAGAATTAAGTACCCTCGAGATGCCCTACACGTGACCCTGGGTGGTGCCAACCAGGTGACAACTCTACTGATGGTAGGCTTCGGCCGTGGCTAGTCACCACCCACTGAACAAAGCCATGTCGCCAAGCGGCCTAGCCGTGTTCCGGCATGATGTTCGGTGTTGCCATTCATGGATGGCGGGTCAGATCAGTTGCGCTGCATGAGCCTAGTGAATGTAGCGTCTCTTATCTACTGCCGCCTTCCTACCTAGGCAAGTATGCTCCATCGTAGATCTCATCGTCACTTACCATCAGGTGAGATCGAAATCAAATACTTGCCTATAATGTATATATAAAAAAAATAGTAAATGATGTTGAAAAATCGCTTCAACGTTCGATAATTATAAATTTTAATGAACTCAATTTGTGTCGAACTCAATATTAGCCCGCCCGCCGGGAAGTTATCCAATAACGTGGACTCCTATGCAGAAAATTTAAATCCTTCATTGGCGTAGCGGAAAATTCTTAAAATAATAACATTTTCTTTACCCACCTACAATCCTTCTCACCTCACTAAACTGTTGGCTATGTTGTTGACCATTTGGATTCCTAGTTATAGGAGTTTTGATTTAACCCAAAATAATGAATTAAGTACTGCTTGAGGATTTATTTATTACTTAGTATCGTGGCTAGGTCGGTAACTGCTTACCCACTGAGTTACTTGCCGGTTCTTCTCATTGGAACCCACATTCCAAACCAGTGGTAACTTCTGGCTATTCGTAATTGCTTTATTGGCCTAGACGAATGTAAAAAAGTATTTTTGATTCTGATTTTAATAATTGTTAGAGGCGTTGAGTGATGAGTGAAAATTTTACAAAACCCTCGATCCTTGTAAGGGATCTTAAAAATCACAGATCTGTTTATCATCAATACAGTCAATAACCAACAAACAAAATGTAAGTCACATTGAAATTGTATCCATTACGGATGATATAACCTACGTACAAAAGGATATGTGTTAGAACGCTGGTAAATATGCTCACCCAGTGAAGTTTGCTTCCAAAATACGCGATCCGGAATGACTTTCAAGGATAATAAAATAAATTGTATTATACATTTTATTTTCCGTTTCCATCGGCATCATTGCGAGTAGGTACCTACCTAATCTAAAGGTAAAAGACACTGTGATGGCACTCGATTAAATTAAGTTACTACTGCGCCGAAAAGGAGAGCAATTTCGATTCTCATAGAATTCAAATGAGCTTTTTATTCAAACACAAGACTGGAGGAAACACTGAAACAGACGGTCTCCTCCATTGCCGGGGGGAACACATCGGCCATTTATTTTTGAGCTTTACGTTGGCATTATTTTAACCTTACAACGGCATAATTAAATATATTTTTGGATAGTAATATATTTTGTCAATTTCTTAACACTATTACCTATCAAACTGATTTCCATGTCTACCAACTGATTAGTTTTAATTTATAGCGTATTAAACGGTATTTGTGGTTCCAGCAATCTGTGCAGCAAAACTTAGGCGAGGAAGTGAAACAAGAAGGTAATTGAATATCATTTAATCAATATATCTAACAGATCTTACACGAAAGCCAGGCGTAATATATTTCATAATAATGGATACACCATTTCACCTCAAAATATTATGCGATAAACTCTAGAATATAATTTATTAAAGCTATATAGATGCCTTACCTAGTATATAATTATGTTAAAAGTACCTCGTACCGTCTGATGAATGTCATAAAACTAGTACATATATCATTTGATATGACCACTATATATTATCTAAATTCATTAGGTACGTAATTGAATCTCATTTCGCTAAATATTTGGAAGAAAGTTATACACATTAAAGTACATAATATACCTATTTAAAATATGATCGTTCTCAATTATACATAAGATATGTATTTATTTAATGTTAATCTAATGGAATTTCATAATTTTCAAAATTATACATTTTCTATTTATAATAATTTAATTAAGTATATGATCAATTTTGCTACAACTTACTATTGAAGTATACTTTGCTACTGCGTAAAAGATGGCATGGTTAGAGCAATCTATCCGAAAATATCTATTCATAATCTATGTAGAGGCCGTTATAAAATATGATATAGGTCAATACCTACTCGAAATTCACTCATCACAAAGATACCTCTAGTCTATTACATCATCAGCTCTATTTAAACAAATATTTACAATTATATTTTTGTAGCTCCATTTATCATAGGCAAGATTTATATATAGCATAGGACTGTACAAGAGTTATATACAAGTATGATATATTACTATTTGCAAAGAATGCCTACCGTGATGGAGTAGCTTCAATATTGAGTCCAGCTTTTTGCTGAAACAGAAATAAAACAGTGTTTATGCATTCGATGTGTTGAGCTATTTAATTAAAACTATTATTAATAAGTGTATTTTTTTTCTAAATAGGTATTTTAAACTACCTACATTAAATACCCTTTGAAACTTATTTTAATACCTACACAAGATTTAGTTGGTCATTGTTTTATAAATGATATCTCACATAAGTACCTACAAGCAAACTACAAAAAACAAAATCTAAGATGAATAATACACTCAATTCAGCAATAGCCAAATACTTTAATGAAGTATCATGTTTAAAAACTGATAACCATAATCTCTCATAACGTAAAACGTTGTATAAAATTTGCGTGCAAATCCAGTGTCCCGCGGGAGGCACGCGGACTTTGCGAGACAAAAGCTTAACTGTGCATATTTGAGCATGAAATGTTACTGGGATTTAATGCAATAGCGATAACCGTGTAATTACCATTATCGTGAGGATTACTGACTGTAACACCAGTTGCCCGTTTGATTGTAGCCTTTTTTATGTGTATCCTAGTAATATAATAATAATATCGCCAGACGATCACACCTATACGGTCCCACACTAGGCAACGCGTGTATTATACGTACCGTACAACGGACTGAGGGCGAACTGAGAATATAATACTTAAATATATATTCAACATCATGACTCGGGAATCACCTAAAAACAGTCGGTGTTTTCGTCATGCGATATTATTATTACGTCCAAAGTCACGAAAAATATTAAAGCATATCATTTACCTTTGTAATGCATATCCCGATGCATACTAGGACACGTCTTCCCAGGATACTGAAAACAATATTTAATTAAACTGCTGTTAGGTCGAGCACACAATCCGCAAACACTCATATTAATTCTGCCAGCCATTTTACAGCACTGCTGCATGTCGTTTAGTACCTGGCTTAGCATACAATATGAGTTATTAACACACGTTTTATAGGAAACTGTGTTCAACAAGATAACTATTAAGGTATAAAATACCTTGCTAAGGTCAAAGTCGATGTTGGTTCTCACGGCGCGATGGTGCAGCGGCTGGGGCGGCCTGAAGTTGTTGCCGAGGGGGGCCTTCGGGTGTCGTGCGTCGCCTTGCATCAGGCGTCTCAGAGCGTGTAGCTACGGTCATGAAATTCAATTATGTTGACACTCAAGTAGCATAAAAATTTCATATTCTATTTAAGTTTAATTAAATAACAGTGTATTGTATTTTGGGGCCTCTTAATTAGTTATCTCGTTCAAACAAGAGAAATTCCGTCATTTACTGAATGATCGCATAGGTATACTAATATATTTTAACAGGTCTATGAGCCACTTAAAGATTGTTACTTTCTATGAAATCGACACGCAACTTCAACTGAACGGGTCCGGTTACATACTCTGTGAGGTTTTTTTTAATCGCCAAATTATCTTGTTTTGTAGAAAAAGTATTATCTTTTTGATTTCTTGGAAATACCAGTGTGTCGTACCAGCCTGTGGCCTAGACTGATATTATAACCGCAGTCTGTGTTGTGTGAACGTTTGTAGTCCTACCGGTGAAATAGCTAGACTTAGAGAAACTTTGCTGTCGTGTAAGCTGTTTGGCGAATGTTACCGTGGCTTTCTTGTTGTGTGAGCAGCTTGTTTTTGTACAAGAAATGTCGGATGCAATTTTCTTCTTCCTACCCCTTTTACAATTTCATTGAAGTCGGCCTCCAGTCGAAACACTTATGCTTGCATGAAAAACGTGCATTTGGGAAGAACACTAGTACATTATGCTAATAAAATACTGCAGATAAACATCTACTAAATCTTAAAAGCAGAAGTAATATGACACTGAGTTGTTTTCAATATTTGAAGGAGAATCTTAGGACCGGCGTCAAGTGTCCAATCTTACTTTACACTGAATACTAAAAACATCGCAAAAATTACATCTGAAACTGGAAACTAATGAAGCATATAAATCAAAAGCGATACTAGATGGCTTTAATGTAGGTTACTACGTGGTTTCCTAAACATCGATAACTCCCAACACTATGAGTTAAATAGTACACTGAAACGATAGTAACTAATGAGTGAGCTACCCCACCACTCACACTAAACCTTCGCACCTCAACATTTATATAAAGTTTTCTTTCAATTATAAAGGCTTCCAGATCTCTAGGTGTAAATCCAATAATTCACAGAAAACTAGCCATAACTTAACACTCCACACCGTTATTAACTTGAATTATTATTGCAATTTCGCGTTATATAGTTTTAAAATAACAATATAATTTTCTCAGCAATTTTCCGGATGACGCACGCTATCGCCGGTGGCACCGCTGTAAACATCACAAGTGTTGAAGTAATTCAACATGCATACGAGCATGTTCCGTTTTCATTACAATTCAAACAACTGCACTATGGAACGATTTCAAGTAAATTGAAATTTCCTCCTTCTATATGAATAAATACTTTTATGTGCAGTTATGTATATTGCGGGATTAACTGGTACTAAACACGCGATCGCGGCTATCTGGCTCGCATCGCTATTTACGGTGTATTAAACAATTTGATTCTGATTATAGACTACGCCTAAACTTTAAATTTTCTAGCCATCATTTGCTTTGAAGCGATTCGTGGAAGAAATACTTTGAAGTTATAGATTGAATGAGTTACGTAATGTATCGTGAATACAACAAAATTCAATTAGAAAATTGAATAACTCTCCATAGTGAATTGATAGCTACTAAACATTTTACCACGACGTTTAAAAAACTGTTTAATGATAATAGACGTCCAGTAAAACGTGTTTTCAATTAACATAACACTAAAGACGTTTGTGGCGATAGTAATGGTGCGATCCGGTGGCGGCCATACGGCGTTCGCTCACCTCCCCAAGATTGCAAGCAGTTTCCACTAGCACTTAATTCTTCCTCTAACAAAAACGGAAAACATAAACAATGATTTATAATAACAGCCACACAACGCGGCACTTTCAGTTTACTTTTAACACGTACATAATTCACGGGGGAGTCTTTGTCTAAAGGCGAGGGACGTGAGTTGTTTATTGTAGCGTGAGCTCAAATGAAAATGTTATTACCCTGCCCTCGGCCACGGTTCAACTCACCACCGCCGCAAGTGCGCTGGATGTGCTCTCCCCATTTGGATTGCAATCGCTTTTATAGTGGCCTCATATATTACATAAGCCCACTTTGAATTTCAGCGCAATATTTGTTGTACAAAAAGAAGTATTTAATTTCCACTGATATTTTTTTACTCAATATGGAATTTCACTGTATGCTATATTTAAAGCATTTGCAAAATCTATACTCGACTAGGTATCCCCAGTTGGAGTATTTTTCCTTTCGATAGTTGGATAGTGTTTCAAGGTAAAGGCAGTTAATTAACTCCCTTAGCCATTAGCCTATCTATGGTTCGAAACTAATTAGCTATTTCTGGCTTTATATGTGATCAACATTGATAAGCTGTCATTAGAATTACTACAAAAATAAAATATTGGAATCCGGATAACAATTTATAATATAGTCTTTTGATGATAAACGATAACGATGTAAGTTGAATTGTGAACAAAATGTAATCTTTCCATTATTTTTAGATCCAGTATCTGGCATAAACGAGGCCGAGAAACGTATAATGTGCACGGCCAACTTGGACGGATGTTGTTATACCGCATATATTGATTGTTACAAGGCTTATTACGAGTAGATGAGAGATCGGCGGGTGCCTACTTCAGGAAGGCACAACTACATAAACGATAAAGTTATGGCCTACTGGTGGGTCCAAAACTTATAACAGATCTAATCCGTTAAGATGTGAACGAAATAATTCACCGGATCGATAAACCAGAAAAACAATATAATGCTGCAATGGTTATAGGCTGATTAGATACGACAAGTAATTAGATAATGGTATAGATTCTATGCTCACATTCTCTAAATCTAAATTATTGCGCGGTAACTTATCTGTAAAAGTCACTAAATTTAGTGAAATTTTGTATGATATTAACTAAAATTTGTGAAATTTACAGACATGTTGTACAAAATGTGCATGACACAATTATCTCTAATTAAGTGCAACATAGAGAACGCTGCATAGAATTGACAACAACACATTATAACATACGATACCAACTAACCGTTACTTATTCCACCTGTAGAAATCATGTACGTTAATGAAGGTAGCACCTATTTATAGGAAGTTTTAGTAACCTTCCTGTTGAAATAAAACCAATCTTACGGATTTTATCGCGTTCATTTTCTATTTTTACGTTCTCGACGTTTCGGCTGCTTTACAGCAACCATGGTGACGGGAATCCGTAAGATTAGTTATATTTCAATGTGTAGTATTCGCGTAAATATAAGAAATCAACCTGCCTGTTGTTTAGTGATGTAGATGGGCTTGTTGATGATGACCCAGGTGACGGTCTCGTAGCAGGCAGGCGCGGTGGTGGACCCGTCGTATGTCATGTAGTACTCCGTGTCGGGCAGAAGACCGCGGACCGATAGTTTGTTCACTGGCATCTCAGCACCTATTACAAAGCCAATTTTAAGATGGGTATGTTTTCCTGGCGCGTAGTGCAGGTGAACTCGTTATTCATTCATTTTGATTATAGAGTCAACAAAAGCCGTTTCATGTCAATATGCCTATTCTAGACAACATTATGCATGTTCAATGTCAAAGATAATATTTACTGCGATAGCGTAAATAATGTTAATCTAATATTACAAAGTGAAATTACATAGGATCATGCAAAGTGAACTTACCACCGTACTTTATATTTTCTAATTCTTCCGTTAATACTCTTAACTCTGGATTAGACAAATCTCCGAGCTGGAAAAGAAACTTTTCAATCAAAATTTACAGAATACAAAAAATACGTGGCCAGCCCTATATTACTTTTCTATCAACATGTATCTATAAATACTACCCACGTCAAGTAATAAAAATAAATCCCGTAGACAAAACACTAATTGTTTGTGTCACGCTGAAAATAGCTTGCTTCAGCAAAGTTTCAGTTAACGGTGCCCACAAGCGAAATATGAACGTGTTCGCAAACACGTCCCCCTTTGGGACAACACGCGCGTGCTAGCACAGGCGCCGGCCTTCATTAAGGAACACCATAAAACGATCGAAAACAACATCTCCTTAAGATGGTGCGTGGAGAAAATTTGATCAAACATTGTTTTCTTGGGACATAATAGTGGGTATCTAACACATCCCTTGCAGGATCCATAGTTTACTATGATTTTAGTTTGTTTTGAAAGGAGTATCACATTTTATCCTAACCCTATAAACTGCCTATACAATATGTTAAATATAGTTACAATTTGAGTTGATTTAAACCATGCCGAATTTTAATATATCCTACATCTTTTGGGTTTTGATGATATTTTAAGCCCAAAAATCAAACTGTAATGAAGCAACACCCGCTAAGTAATTGAAACTAAAGGGCGTAACCTCTCTGACCAAATAGTGCGAGTGACAGACACTACCTATTACACTATTTCTATAGCGCACGTTTAGACAGTTCTTAATTTGAACTAATAGCTTTAGCGGCTAATCCAATGGTGCGCAGAAAATTCCAATTTCCTTAATTAACCGCGTCGAGTTCGGCTTCACGATATGAAAGGTGCGGCCCGTGGTAACACTCCGATAACTTCAATTACGCTTAAGTACCTTAGCTTTGCTAAGTAAATGGGTAGATAATATTTTAAAAATCACGTGAGGTATTATATTACACCTATACGACGTATTTTCACAGTATATTTCATTATGCATTCCTTACATTATAAATTGAAATTGCAAATTACCTGTAACAACAGTGATATGGAAACAATCCCTTGAGCTTTATGCAACGCCTCCGAAAAGTTAGAGTACAATTGCGAATTGAAACCGAATATCTGGATCTGCAACAATTATACAATGTATCAAATTCTAAAATTGTAATATCTCATGATGATTTCAAACTAATATATACCTACCTACATCCTAAATCAAATGTAAATATCCATAAATAAAAACAACAATTCTTCAAACGTTATTGAGCGGTTTGTGAAAGGAACTCCACGCCAGAATAAGCACATGATTTCGGATTTAACGTGGCTGCGTAAGAATTTGTCACATAAATAAACAGGAGGCACGGTTGAGTTGCCTCGCAGTCAAGTCGTTCGTCGGGATTACATTTGGGATTTGGGCGTCTCTGAGAAGGCACAAGGCGAGGCGCGAGGAGTGGAGCGACCGATGTGTGAAAACATCTGTTACGCTTTCTTTTGAGCCCTCGTCTTAGAAATCCCTGATAACATTTTAACGTTTATCGTACTTTACATGTTTATTCGACTCTTCACTAACATTGGTTTTATCTTCGATTATTTACTCACCTAATAATAAATCTATCCTAGTAAATGGACCCTCAAAATTTATCGAATATATTTTTGGGAAATACTTTCAGTATTTATAATAAGGTCCAAAAAAATTGGGCGGAATAATTTTAAGTAAAAATAACATTTCTTTTACAAAATAAAATATATAAGTAATAATTTAAATAACTCGATTATTCGAAAATACATCTCGACCGTATCATGGACTCTCGGGTTTAAAAAAAACAACATTAATTGGATACGTTATGGGTAACCTCTTGATAATAGTATTTTATACTATTTTGTTGGACCTTATGTAATATGACAGTATTTAATATCTTGAATGAACTTCTTGGAATGTAAACATTGTGGAATTTGAATTCTGTTTGTCCCTTGGATTCTTAATTACGTCAGCGTAAAAAAAACTTCGTAACATTAAAAAAAATGTTAACTTACCTCAGCTGGAAAACTGTACCCGTTGATAGCGTGCTCGGAGCCGAATTGGTCGTGCAGACCATAGTGTATGTGTATCTCATGGAACTGGTATTTGTAGGAGAGCGGGCCGCCTGTTATATTGATATGGTGTCGCGTCTCATTCTCCACAGTGAATATCACCGAATGGCCCGTGTTGCTTATAAGACCGTTTATCTGGTAAAAATAAAAAGATAAATTAGACTCTTATGAAAGATTTAATTGTACTCTTTATTAACCAATTGTTTCATAAACTAAAATAAAAATAAAATAATAATTCTCCGTGTTTCGCGGAGAATTGCATTTTATTTGAAGTCCCGTCACTCGTGAAAGATACCTTCTCGACTAACATCTTAGAAGAGTTTGGTGTTGCTGACTTCTTTAAATATCAATCAAACTTGTTTGGTTTATAATTGGAAAAGTTGACAAGCCGAGGGTCAGTGGTGGGTTCCTCTTCGCCCATTTGTTTAACTAAAATAAAAGCAAAAAAACTCACTACAAAGATTACTTACCCTATGTTTATCTATATGTAAAAACCGCAGGTTCGGGTCGAAGAGAAGCTTCTCGGGCTCGAGGTTGACAGGTGATTGCCGCCGACCTTTGTTGCATAGCGACCACTCGGGGTTGATCAGACCCCAGAACGCTGGACCTAGACATACAATGATAGATAACTTACACATTCTTTCTATTTATCATAACTACAAAATCAATGTACTGTTTGACAGAATAGCACTGAATCAGATTGCGGTTTTGAGATGTAGTTTTATTAGAAAACAGCATCTCAAAATTAAACACAAAGTTAAAGATCGGTTAATACGGGCATGCTAAGGTACTACTTTACTCCGAATCAGCTGGAATGGTTACTTTAGCCGATAATTTGTGATTAATTACTAAATCCTAATAACACGAGGCTTGGCCTGTATCGGTCTATATCGTTTGGTCTGTAACTAATTATACCTACTATATTTATATACTAGCTGCGCCCCTCGGTGTTACCCGCGATTAAAAAGTAGCCTATGTGCTATTCCAGACTATAATCTATCACTGTGCCAAATTTCATCCAGATCCGTTCAGCCGTTCTGGCGTGATTGAGTAACCAACATCCAGCCATCCAAACTATCACACTTATAATATTAGTGTGATTATTCGCACAATCCATAAATTCTTATGTAAAAAGTATTTTATAATCGTTACACACGGATGCATTAATTTGCACATATTTTAATATAAATGTCGTATGAGTATGAGTTTTATATGCGGGATTATATAATCACGAACGTTGCAGTAGCGATATCAGATGGAACAGAAAGCACGCTGTGTTAATTATCGCCGTGACACGACACTGCCTGGCCGTATTGTGAAAGCTCTCCGTTGAAATAATGGTAATATGGGAAAAGAGTACCGTCTCATTACGTATCCATGATTATCACTTGCTAAAAGGGTGAAGGAAAACATCGTGAGGAAACCTGCATGTCTGAGAGAACCCCTCGAAATATGTGTGAAGTCCGCCAATCCGCACTGGGCCAGCGTGGTGGACTATGGCCTAATCCCCCCTCGCATTGAGGGGAGGCCCGTGCCCAGCAGTGGGACATTATAAAAAGGGCTGGAATTATTACGTAAGAGAAAACTACAGTTTAATAAATAAAAGTAAACGAAATACTATTTCAATCAATTGATTTAAAACTTATTTTACAGATTTTATCACGTTTATTTTATGTTTTTACGTTGCCGACGTTTCGGTTGCTTTACAGCAACCATGATCGCAGGAGGACCGAGTAAAGCAGCCGAAACGTGCGGAACGTAAAAACATAAAATAAACGCGATTAAATCAGCTGTAAAATAAGTATTATTTCAATGTGTAGTATTCGCGTAAATATAAAAAAATAATATATTTCAATCAATGTTAAGTAATTCAACAGTCAGTTTGTAGGTTTTAAGTTCTATTTAGAGTACCTACCTATAAATAAGAAACCATACATTAGTAGATCAATTAAGCAAACTAATTATAGCAATAAGAGGTCTGTCAAATGGTGCAGTCTTAAAAATTCCATAGGTTATTTAATATTCCGGCAAATGGCCCGAAAGTAGCCAAAGTGCTTTGGATCGCGTTCCCAGTTTTATTATTTATGATCTTGAACATTGCACGGGTAAGTCGGCGGCGCGGTTGCGGTCACGCCCCCTCTATGGCCCAGCGCTTAGCGAATTTTCCATTAATGCATGCAATTTTTTATTGTTTTTGGCAGTCTGCGCGACGTAAGTTAGGTGGACTTTATTAAAACACCAATATCGAGGTACGGTTAGTGATATACCACCTAAAATAAAATCCAATTCCACTTGTATTCTAGCTATTGTGCAACATGTTTTTATATTTACACGGGTATTTCCTTGCCCGTAAGTTGATCATAATAAAAAACCAGAGCTTTACGATGTTAGGTCATACACTAAGTAGGTGGATAAGTATTTCTATCTTTTGATTTGTGAGTGTTCATGTTGAATCAATATGAATGTTCATGTCAAATAAGAAAAAGAAGTAAGTACCCATAAAATTGTAAAGTATTTTGAAGTCTACTCTACATACACGTTAGGTTGATATTACGGTATTAATAACAGTAATTTCCAGGGTATCAACTTGTTTTGTGAAATAATAGTGTGTTTTTGTTGTATACGTCGTGATTACTAATGACCATGAATATTACAATAGGAGTCAGTGCTGCGGCATCACGCGACTTCACGAGTCCACTAACTTGTGCCTGACCGTCTTGTTACATGCATATTTGATGAGCGCGCCTGTGTGATGCCTTGATTACTTCCACTATAAACGGACGACGAAAATAAAAGTGTCACAAAGAATAGGGGATGACGACTTACATAAAGGCTAAGCTACATCTTAAAAATGCATCTTATAAATAGCTTGTAGTTTTAAGGGGTCCGTACGAAACTGGTAAAAAAAGGAACCTTTATGGTGCAACTATGTCGGTCTGTCTGTCTGTCACACCTGATTCATATTCACTTTTCTAACTCAATAACTTTGAAGATGTGAGCCAAGACTGTGTACACTATTTGTAAAAAAAGTTACCAAATATTATTTAATATTGTTTAATAGACAAAAAGTTAAAGTAGGGGCAGAATTGGCACCTCATAATTCTACTCACACCAAAGAAATTGGGTGACGATAAAATTCACGGAAGATATCATGAATATATCAGTATCGGAACACGATAACACACCTCCCAATTTTGCGAGTGACGTAATATGAATGCAAGATAAATCATCCATATAAATTTCGTGTCACGTGTGCTGGCAAAAATGTTATCGGCACAGAGATATTGATACGCCGAACAAAACGTGCGTTAGCGGTTGGTCAATGGATTAAATTTGTGAATAGTACATACACGTCCTGTCAATAAAAGTTATAGATTTATAAATTTTGCAAACTATGTGTAACTAGCTGCGCCGCGCGGTGTTACCCGCGATTAAAAAGTATGAAAAATTAAAACAAATCTATCCCACGATAACCATACATTTCACCGGGATAAAAAGTAGCATATGTGCTATTTCAGATTATAATCTATCTCTATGCCAAATTTCATCCAGATCCGTTCAGCAGTTCTGGCGTGATTGAGTAACAAACATCCATCCATCCAAACTTTCACATTTATAACATTAGGTGGGTATAACCATCTGTTTCGTAAAGTAAAGACTTATAATTGACATTGAACTTCACTTCGGGTATGTTCGGTTGATTAGCTAATTAATCCTTAAACATAAAATTGAATTGGTCGATAAATGTATTTATGAAAAGGGAAAAGCTAATGTCAAAACTACATAAACAACGAAGTAATTTCACTATACAGACGAACGAACGACCAACAAACATTACGTGCGCGAACATAAAACTCAACAATAACAATGATATAAATAACTAATGCGTCTCACCTGAAATCCCGTCGTAGGTCCACCATTCCTCCCAGCTGACGCCGGTCACGGCTGCAATCACACCAACTCTAATTAAGTCTACACAATTCACTAAAATGCACACCCTTGCAGTCGTTACTTGTACAATTTTATTCAAGTTTGTCGACCCCGGTGAGCAAATGCAATAGTGAAATATTGTGTCGCTGCGATACGTGGGAGATTTGAATCGAAGCTATGGGGATGCCGATTTATACAGTATGCACTGTAGTCGCTTCTACTCGGTTACGTGTTGATTGTTGTTTTAACAAAAACTATTGATGACAAAGTATTATGGAGTAGGTGTTCGTTTATTTAAATGACATCAATCCGCTTTATAAGATTATAATTAAAAAGAAAGACTAGAAATAACATGAAAACTTTTCAGAAGAAACTTTAACTAATAGAATAATTTGATCATTGACGCAAATAAAAACGTATTTAATACAAACGTATCCAACTCGCAGCTGTTGTCTTTCAATTGCTCGTCTTTTGTAATTTCAAAGACAAATCAATGAAAGTTTTCCTGCACGATTAAAAAAAAACCTCTGTTAAATTATTTGTTTTGTTACATTCAATTTTTATCTCTCTTTTTCCCTGTTTTCCTCAAGTGAACCAATGAAAATGAAATAAGTGAGCCGATGGACTGGAAAAACGTTATTTTCTGAAACAAACGGTTTTTCCTTGACGTGGTGCGATGTTTGACACCCCTATTGTTTGTTTAAAAGTTTATCTTGAGCAGTCTTTTATTTTGAGTTTTGCAATGTAGATTTAAATTATTTGTTTTTGTTTATTAAAATAGTATTATCAACTTATGACCACGCTTAATATCTACGACCATCCATACTGAGCTGATTTTGAAACTATAATTTTTTTTTGGATTGTTCGGCATCAAAAATCTATAAAAGTTCAGTTGGATCAAAAGGAGATGCAGCATAATGTAACCTTAGATTCTCTCCAATGTTCATTAAATCTATAATTAGATGAGTTTTTCAGTCAGTGCGAAAGATTCGATTATATTTTCAAGCAAAATAAAAATGCATTAATAAAAAAATATACTTTTAGGCTCCGACCCGTAAAATATCCGACTTCATAAGCACCAACGGTTTACGGGAGAAGGATTTACAGAAGATTAAAATTTCTAATTTGTGCTGGCTAAAGTTCTCTTAATTAAGATTATGAGATTATAATACTCATAATAATCGCAAAGCAATTAATTCTAAAATACTCTGTTGAGATTGTTACGGTGTAATTATTTACGAGAGCTTCTTTTCCTGTTACTGCGTAGTTATTTTATTTCTCCCTAGGTGGCTTGATTTGAGTTTGGCACGATATGAAAATATTACTGTTTTTAATATCGGTATGTTTTTTTTTTTAATATAAAGTCATCATTCTTTTCTGCGCCGAGGGTCTCGGGTTCGAATCCTGATAGGGATACAAGCTTTGTGTGATGAGCACGAATGTTTGTACCCGAGTCATGGATGTTTAATATGTATATAAGTATTATATACTGAGTTCGCCCTCATTCCATTTTACGGTACCCATAACACAAGCGTTAAGCTTAAAGTGGGACCGTATAGTTGGTGTGTTCGTATGGCGATATTTATTTATTTATTTATCATTTAGTGCAGTAGTCAGTGATAAGCATAAGATTTGTGTGCACGCCGTAAATAGGTCAAATTTATATGGATTACAGACTTGTGGTCACGTTTTGACAAGTAATATTGGTGTTATATGCGCTTCTTATTTATTTTTGGTAGTTTTATAATAATTATTCTAATTTCAATAACCTTCATGCAACCGACAGCAACATCAACTGGCGAATGCCCTTTAATAAAATGACACATTATGATAATTTCTATATCACGGTCAAATAACAAGCGAAATTTGAATTTACCGTAATGCCAACTAAAAGTATATCATAATACATAACGGTACGTGCATTCGAATACACACCGATCTCGAAACTTACTCTATACACGGCTGATTTATGTTTTTAATTTAAATTTTTGCATTCGCAAGGCGGAGTTGGCCGAGGACGCGGCGCTGCCTGCATCCGAAATAGGTACAGTATATTGCAGACTCCGGGTTTACAGTTTCGTTTCGATACTGCAGCTTGAGCGAACTGTCGACTTTTAATCTCTTAATGCTACTCAACAAACTCCTACGTCGGAGTACGTTTATTTGAAACTAGCTGTGGCCCGCGACTTATTCCGCGTAGAAAATTACCCCCTTAGGGTTCCCAAAAATCCTTTCTTAGCGAGCCCTATAGGGGTCCAAAGGAACCTGCGTGCCAAATTTAAAGTCTCTAGGCCTCATGTTTTCGGTTATTTCCTGATAAGTAAGTGAGTCAGTCAGTCGGTGGGCTTAGCTTTTATATATAGATAGATACTATGCTGCATACAATATTTCGCGTTAAAATTAGAAGGAAGGGGATTGAAAATAGTGAGTATTCAATTCATTTTCATTTAACAATTTAGTTGGCGGCCAAAATGCCAGGCATGACGAGAAATAACATTTGACTTGCGAAATGATTTTAGATCTACTGGTTCTTGGACTTCACTTATTCACGAAACACATTCTGTTTTCTGTGGTCTCGATGGCCAATTGACAATAATTATTGCTACCAAGTTTAGCGAGAGAGATAACATTAACTGAGCTGGCTGGCTTGCATGGACGGTAAGTGCGGCTCAGTGCGGCTTACACCAACTTTACCGCTGCGAGCAACACCTGAGACAAGGCCAGTCCGATCTATGAATTACTAAAGTTCCTTGTTATTACCTGTGTTATGGTTTAAGGGATATCAGTTTACGATTTCGTCGTAACAGCTGATCATCTTCATTTAAAATATCTCTGGACCTTCTGAGAAGGTACACTTTGACCTATACCTGCCTACCCTAGTAGGTCAAACAAGTAGAATATTCTAGTAAAAATGAAATTATAAAGTTAATTCCTAGCACCTATTTCATTTTGTTTTTTGTCTCTAACCTAGTCAGCTTAATTATAACTTCACTTACGTTATGTTGCAATTCATTTCAAATAAAAGTACGCACGATTAAAACCTTCATTAAAATAACTGAAATATTTTGATTAGTATAACCTATTTAGTCGGAGGAAAAATTGGAGGCACCTTCGCTCATAATATGGCAATAGCTGTCTGGTTGGAAACAATTTTAAGATGATTGATATGGTAAAGAAAAAAAACAGTTTTGAACTACTTGAGGTATATGCACAGAGTAAAATATAAATTGTTTTGTCGAATATACTCGAGTAAGTGTATCGAAACAAATGTGAGATTGAATTCTTATGCATTGTTGCATTTTGCCGACGCGATTGTACGTGGGGCGGGGAAGTGCTCGCGCGGGAGATGCCAGTCAGCGTCTGCTTAGCTTTAAGTCTCGACAGACAGTGCAAGTCGGCGCACCTTCCAACTTGAACCCCAGGGAAATAACATACGTAGTATTCCACGCTAATGCTATATGTGAATAATTAAATTTTGTACGTTTGTTTAAGTATTGTATAACGTGTTATCGAACTATCGAAATGGTAGAGCTAATGCATCGCAATGGTATGTTGCAATAATATTATTATTTCAGTAGCTTTTAGCTTGAAATTATTTATCACGATTATGTTCTTGATCACTGGTTATAAGGTTGTCTTTCTTGTTAATTTTTGAGGACTATATAGAATACTCAATTAAATCTATGTGTCTTTACAATCCCATATTTTTTTGGGCCGTAGATAAGGTGCAGCGCATATAGTGTACTTAATTAAAAGATTTTTGCTATCGATCAATATAGGAAGTGTACAATTAACTACATTTCAAAGGTATTGATATCGCAATCAAATGTTGAAAACGTGAGCAATGCGCTGCCGACGAACTTCACAAAGAGCTGCAACCATGCATCGGAAATGAATCAGTTTCCGTTTTGAGTGAGCCAAATGACATATCTGTGTCTGCTTGTATTCCAAACGAGACTTTAATGCCTACGTGATACCGTTCAATGCGCTGCAGCATAACAAATTTAAACAGGATGCGCTACTTGCAGAGACACATTGTACTATTCGTACATTTTAAATGCATGGCGTAAGTTCGTGAACACTCAGGAATTAAAATTAAGGGGTGATCTTGCTGCTACGACTGCTTGAGCTACATATACCGATTTGGTTGCACCGAGACTACGGCAGAGATTTTCCGACGCAGTGAGCCGGGAAAAAACGAATGGAAATGTCATCGACGTATGAAAATAAATAAATAAAATCACGTGGAAAATAGGCAATTTCACGGTGCATTGGTTGTTCTTTGCGTGGCATGTGCAAGGCTGCGATTCGGTCGCGATGGTTGTGCTCGCCCGCCTCACAATAGATCTACTTATTGGTGTGAATCATTTTAATTGTGCTGAAAGTGGAAGTTATTATTGGACGAGCTAGATGTTAGATACGGCGTCACATAAGTGTGTGCAACTTGTCTTTAGCGTTTGGATATCGATAACGCACATAATTGGAATTTTGCACTGCTCTTAAATTTAAAAGATATTGTGAGATATAAGTTCCTTTCGAAAGGGAAAAATCTCGAAATGCATGCAAACTATTTTTGTCTCATATCATCGTTGTGGCATGAATGAGTTACACAATTTTTTTTCATCGACTCTAAGACACATTTCAGAATGTAGGTACTGTATTAAAATACCGGAGTGTTTAAAAATTTATGACTTCGCGACCATAGGTTCAGCTTATGTTATTAGACTGAAAAGTCGTTGATCAAATAATTAGAAATTTGAGCTTATAGTGGTCATAATGATACGAGTGAGTACAATGCATCAGTCACTGGTACAATGGCTTAGTCGTAACAATGTGCACCGTTTAATTTTTTTACGCAGGAAGGGAACTTGCATATTACGTATTATGTGATGATATATTTTTTGCACCAACCGCCTTTTTCCATTGAGTCAGGCTCAACGTGATTCTGCCAATATCAACGCGTAGTGTATTGCAAAGTGGCGAAAACACGATTGGGATTGCTTGATCAGATCTAACTCTAATTTATTGGTCAACATGTCTAATAGAAATATGAATGAAACAGTTATACTCATACTTTAAGTTTTGGGAAAGACATGTACCTAATAGCGGTTAGCATACCGGTAGACAAAAAAAACTTGTATTATCAACCTACTGTGAGGTAAGTCAGCATACATTTATTAAAATATCTCCACCACTTAACAGATTGGACGCAGACTAATTCAGTGCAGCAGCTCTAACCGAGACGTTGGCCCGAACTCATAATTCAAATTTCATTGCAAGGACAATATTCAGTGAAGCAAAGTTAAATGAAAGTCGTATGCGGATTTTGCTGCGGTCCGCCGAAGCTTAAGGCGCGCCATGCCACCTGCGGTCCGGACGTAGCATTGAAATCACAATTTGTGTCGCTGTCTGTACTCTTGTTTACTTTTATGCATTCCACTTTTATTCTTATCTGTAACATGCTATTGCCTACGAATATATTTAGATTCTTCCGAGTACGTTTGGTTGTAGCAAGAGCTTTGAATAAAACAAGAACTTAAACTCTATGTATAGATAAAATGTTAAGTCACAAATTCTCCCTTGTAAAGTTCATATCATGAGTAAAAACGTCTCTACCAGCCTGTTCACTAATTAAACTTTACTCCCTTCATTTTGCGTACTTTACCCAAGCTAAAAGAGTTAAAAGAATCTCATGTTTATAATAGACGGATACAAAAATCATCAAACAAGGATGAGACAAAAATTGCATCTATTTGTTCTATAAATACCGAGCGTGTGTTGTCGCGGAAATTCTCCGTCAATTTTGTCTTCAGCTGATCTAAAAGGTGTGTAAATAAAGGAGTGCGAAACAATGGGAGGTGAGGAGGGGGGAACAAACAAGGTCATAAAGCACGTCGCAAGGACGAGCCTACATGTAATCAGCTTAGTGATAAATTGGCAAATAGCACGCGAGCGACACAGCTGCTTCCGGCGCGTCCGACTTGAGTTCTTTCACAGATAGAATGGGCATTATCGATGTTGACCGACCAGGATCGGTGAACATCGGTAGTAGCTGTATGTAAAAGAGCTGGAGCCCGTTATGTTACATTATTGAATCATTAATAGCCTAGCGAGGCTACCCCAGTGAGGTTAGAGAGGCTAGCCTCGTAACCGGTAGGTTCGGGGTTTCATACTTGGCCATTAAAATTTGGATTAGTTGGTGGGTCTAACGACACTACTAGTAATGAGTTTACAACCCATTACTACTAATATTAAAAAAAAAAAAACAGAAAAGCTATATTAATTTTACCTACATACATGTGCTATGCTACTTTAGCAAAATTACAATAGATAATACCCACTTTTTACTTTCCAATATGTTTAGTTTTCCACTGATGGCTTTAGTCGATATGGCGGCGGTGCCTAGTAATAAATCATAGTCAATGAAAACTACGAACTACGAACTACTTAATTAGGAAGATACCTACATCATTAATTCTCATACAATTCAGTTCTAAATATACACCCTGCACGGGTTTCGTTAAGGCAGTTCCCTATAGCGTTACAGGCGTACGTACTGTTGGACTTATTCTCGAGTTTGTTCTAAAGTTAAAGTTCTAATTTGGAGCAAGATTACGATACAATAATATCAAGTGTTGCCGCATTTAGAAACGCAAGTGTATATGAAAAGGTATTTTATTTTCTGACTCAAAAAGGCGGTTCTGTTTTATTTTATGGGGGAAATATTTTACTTGGTGCTTAACCGCAAGTGGAGGGGAGGGCCACGATAAAAACACTAATTACGTACCTGCACTGTGTTTTAGCTGGACCTTATTTCTTTTTTAAGTGGTAGGTATTCGTTATAATGACGTAAGCATTTAACGCGTATTTATGTAATAAATGAATTTATTATGTGCTCGTTAAACTTGATATATTTGAAGTGAAGTGGCGTGGCGAATTAAGTGCTATAAAATTATTTATTATCGCAATAACGGCAGCGAAAATGTTATCTACATTTTTTTGTTCTTGTGGTGGCTTTCGATAATTTTAACAACATGTCCATGATGATTGATCATGATTTGGTTCATTTTCATGAATATTGATACATCCACTTACAATTACAACATTAAAGCACTATTCTTTTTAAAATACTATTTAATGTTTTACTGTTTACTCGTTGTAAATGTAATACATATTATACTACTAAAATATTTATGGAAAACGTTTAGTTGGAATATCTTAATTTTGGGAGTTGTGATAATGAAAGGATTTACATATGTATATCAATAATGTAGTAAAAAGAGTTCCTTACCTGTGAAGGAGAGCAGTATCTGCAGTAATGCCGACACCACAGCTTGGAGGAGGCTGTGCATTGTCTATACGACGTCGGCTTCAGGGCCCCATACCGGAATGTTTACATTTCACCGCTAGTTATTAATTTCTTTTATTTTTTTCATCGTCAAACACAGCGTTTCTTTTCAGTTGTGAAATTTTGGACGTTCCTTTTTTAAATGCTTCATGTCGTCTGCAACAGAAAACAAAATAGATAATACTTTTTTATTCTCGAAATGATTAACTTTGAATTGTTATTTGAATTTATGTCTGAAATATATTTATTCGTATTCGTATGTTAGCTTTGTTAATTTTTATGTCGCTGTCATCTCAATAAAAATAATAATTTATTAACTTTTTACCTTTTTACCTTTAAATTTCATTTTTTTCACAAAACCTTTTAGTTTTCTTTTTTATTGTTTTACGGCGTTGCTAGAACCAAACACAATTTATAATGTTTACGCAATGTGTTTCTTTTCTAGACCCACAGAAAAATACATAATGAAAAACAGTTGGAGATAAGAATACCGTTATAAAATTTAGCAAGGCCGTAGTACTACGCATTGCCTGATAATCGAAATTTGATATGTCGCGGTCCACGTCAAGTTTGATTGTCGGCACGGTTTGTGCGCTCCGTCGTATATATAAATAAGCGTGAAGTAGTGTAGTGGCACGCGAAACAGCAGTTAACCCTGCTCCACGATGTACTACTAATGTAGAGGTAAGGGTGTCATTGAGACTGCTTCAACTATTTCAGCGCGGTTCGAATGTCAGCTACGAAAGGACTGTAATTATCTGGCGCCAACTTGTGTACACGTACGTAGCGGGTCCAGAATTCATATCTAACTATGATCATTTAAATATTGTTGACCTCGAATTAACTTTTATTACGTTAAGAGTCGATGTTCTGGGTTCATGGGATCCAAGTGTCCACGATTGGGTTGAAATGTATCAAATAGACTGGTTGCTACGACCGCCCGCGCCAAGCATTTCCTCGCTCAGCGAGTTTCGCTATTCAGCGAGGAAATCTGAGGAGCTGAGCGAGGAGATTCCCGGTGCTTGGGTCGCCAATTTGCGTCGACCAATCTTTTTGATAGATTTTGTATAAAATCTATGGCGCTTGGACCCCATGGACCTAGGGTATCGACTCCGAATGGAATAAATGTGTATTCGGAGCCTATAACCTAGTACTTGCGCCATTTTGTTTTTAGTACTTTTGTCAATATTATTAAGATAATATTTAATTTAGTTTTACCTAAGAACAATACACAAAAAAATTAGCGAACAAAATACAAACCGTCATGTAGCGGCTCCAACCCAATAATATTGTAAGTATATTGGATTTTTCGGTACCTGTCGCATTTAAATGAACATTAAAATCCGTCGATCTTTTAATTCTTCACAAAAGATACTCCGTTGAATGAAACGGGCGCAGTGCAGACTGGAATGTCAGGAAAATATTTTTTGAAAGGGTCCGCTTTTTAAAAGCCACGTCACCGTCGTCGTCGTATTGAATGCGTTTTAATGAAAAAACATGCGCCGATTCGCAACAGTCAAAGGAATTAAAACCTCCGCGCGCCCGCGATCCCCAGTGCATCGGTCGAGAATTTTCATTTGTCCGAATATCATTTCCACCGGGAATATGGTTGCCGCTATATTTTATTTAAACTTACGGCCGTCTAGTTTTATGATTTCAGCTGATTAAAGTCTGGGATTAGTTAGTATCATTTCGCATGTTCCACACTGAGTTATAGACATCAAGATAGTTAATTATGAGAGGTAATTTCCTACCTACATATATATTTGGTGAACGTTAAATGCCTGGTAATATAATCTATAGGCTGATTCAGATTTGGTATCCTTAGCCTTGAACCTACGCTGTTTAAGCGTATCTGTAGTTATTGTATGAGGTCATCAATTTGCATACTATGTGTATTTTATAAATAAATTTTCGTCCCAACAGAATTTCAGAATTTTTAAAAGTTCCGATGCGGTGATGATGCGTAGGTTCGATGCTGAGTACGAGTATACCTATTACTGAAACGATTTGTATACGTAATTATCTCCCTTCAATTGTAATATTTTATATATACAACAAAGCCGTGTTAGTTACACCATTTTTAACTCTAAAACGGGTGGGCCGATTTTTATGATCTTAGTTTTTTTAGATTATATCCCCGCCGTATAAGTTAAAATGGTGAGGTCAATTAGGTAATATAGTAATTATAATGAGTGTTCAAGATTTTTCTCTTGATTCAGTTACCAATATTAAAATGAAGGGGTTATCAGTAATAATTACTTTTAACTGTTGTTGTACTTAATGAAATATTATTTATAGTGCTTACTTGATTAATCGCGGTCGTATAATTTGGATAACCTAATTTATTTAGGAAGTTGTACCAGCGATAAGTACCAACTATATTTTTTATTACTCAGTTTATTCTATAGGATTTTACAGAGCTTTGATTTCGCTGTTAAACAATCCTTATATCTGTACCTAACTCAAGCACAATCTTTTTTACATACGTTTTGGTACCGTTACTTCTTCCATCTCTGTCATACCACAGACTTCATAAATAAGTGTGACAGTGGCTGCATGTTATATAGATAACAATTACATTAGAAGTGCCTGAATACAAACTGTACTGGCTTAATGTGATTGAATATCGGTTCAAGAAGGAAGAGCCTTAATATTGAAATTATTTTATAGTTATCGGCAATTATATAAAGGTTTTATTGTTTTTGTAAGCGTAATAGGAGGTAACAAATAAATAAACTTATGTCTAGTGTTCGTGCCAATATTAGCGAGAAATGTTATCTTTAATTTTATTTAAGCATAAGCTTTTGGAAACTTCTCGTCTCGTGAAATATTATTGATTTATTTACAAAATTAAATCGGAAAATATATTCATATTCCAACAATTTATTTTAATTAATCACAGATCATAAAAAAATATTATTCGTTTTTAATGGTCGGCAAGTCTACTAATTGCAGCGGGCTGACTGTTCAGCATATCTCCGTTAATTCAAAATGAGCACAAAACCGACGTCGGCAATTCATTCAAGTTTGAATGGAATCGTAATTAATGTATATTGCAATCACTGTTTTTTTTTTCTTGTATATCTAACCCGAAGCAAGTTTAGTTTTAATAAGTAAAAATGATACTCTAGGTACCTAATGATCGGTAAAATAAAGAATACCTTAAGAATTATAAAATGAAATGTTGACAGTACAGAAAGTTGCTAAATTTATTCTGACAAAATATTTTCTGCAAGAACATACCTTAGGTCGTATATTATATTATCAAAACAAAATTGTATACTATAATAAACTTCAATACTTACATACATATTTGCAATAAAGTTGATAAAACGATGACAGTTCAAAACAATTGTTACACAATTTTTATAAACATAACAAAACTTAATCAATGTTTGCACACCGCTTCAGCAGTTTATTTCGATACGCAGCGTTACGTACTTATCTTCGTATTAAAATACGAAAGTTATCGGAAAGTTCCCGCCATTTCGTGCAAGAGGCTAGCTTTGAATCCGTCTGCACGCCAGCATGCGCGCGGCCCGACTGAAAGCTTGTTTCACCACAGCCTACACATACCCACTTCTCTACGTTTCAAGTTTTCCACCAACCAACTCAATTCGAAAGGCGTTACAATCGATTTCCCCATGAGCAATTGTCAACTTTGTTACTGGATGTTTAAAGTTGACATTGAGTTGGAGATCTGAATTATAAGTCTTATTATATTAAGCTCGAGTGAAAGATATTTCGGCGCAAAACTGAAAGGAATAAAGTAAGAGTGTTTAGGTCAAGGAATATTGAACCTTGCTTTTATTGGATAAGCTTGAATATAGTGTTGCGATGAAACTGCGAAAACCACGCGGCACGCCAGAAAACGCGTGAAATTTTTCCTTGCGAGACAGAGACAGATACAGTTTTTCGTGATAAAGGGAACTGCCTACACGTACCAAGTGGTGGGGATGATCTTAAAATGTTCCAAGAATCTATACAAGAATATAGTATTTGAGACGTGATAGGTATTATAAGATAGGTAGAAAATGAATATACACAATTTGTATTGAATATTTATTGAATAGCTGTAACATGAGCTATGTGCTAGGGCTCAATAAAAATACTTATTCATGTAAGTGCATAAGAGCTCATTCATAAAACATACGTAGCAGAAGCCTCTCAAAGGACCTAACTCCAAGTAAATGTTGTTTATTTTGTTAGGGAAGAAAGCCGGTACACAACGGAGAGAACGCCACATGTCAGAGCATGAATAAAAGAAGAGCCATGTTTCAGAGTTCTAGAAGTTGAGCTAGTATTTTTCAAAGCTATACGTACATTTTTGATGGAGGTCGTTAGTGCAATCTTTAATCGATAGGGTGTATTGGTCTTCACTTCTTTATTCGGATTCGGAACGTGAGGCGAATCATGGCTGTTGCTGTATTTAAGAGAAAAAATTACAACTGTTACCGGTATCATAGAGACCACTACATAAACTTTGACAAGAACTATAATAATGCACCTCATTGATTATGTTTTTGGTTCTATGACCGCGACCATAAGTTAGTAACTAGCCTTAGAATGCGACATTAAGTCTGGAATTTATATTTGCTATACTGAAAGAACTTCTATTTCCCGGGATAAAAAGTAGCCTAAATGTTAACCTGGGCTTAAATATCTGTGCCAAGTTTCATCAAAATTTATTGAGTTTTTAAGCCAGGATTTACGCTCAAGCACACGGACACACAAAAATGCTTATAAAATCCAAAACGCTGGATTCTGTATCGATAATATTCCATATAGACCTATTTATTTGCAAAAATATTTAATTTACTTATACACAGAAATAGACAATAAATTACACTTTACAAGCGCGGAATCACATATTAACTCACCGCAATTGTAGTCAGTGGGCAGCTATTGCAAATAATATACTAAAATGCTATTTATGAGTCATGCGCGTGACCCTAAATTTGCGCCATACATTTTGGTTTACTTGTACGTTTATGAGGGCGGGAGCAGGCATACCCGGCGCGGAGCATATGTTACAGATTGCGGCAATAAAGAAAATTGTCTTTTTTATGAACGCCTGACGACAACGTAAAGTATTCACGTGAAGAATATCTTAGGAGGGCGCAGGCGTCACTTAGTACAGGGATTTAAGTACTAATATCGTTATGGAAGTGGGCCAAGTTGTGGGTTCCATATTAAAAGCATTACCTAGCTTCTTTTTTGGAGGCATTAGGCATATAACGTGGAGTCGGAAATTATGCACAGCTTATACCAATAAAAAAGCTATTTTGAGACAGAATTGAATCTTTAACATCGTGTAAATCGGATTAAAAAAATATACTTTCTTATTTCAATCCATAGGTATACATGAAATACATAAGTAAACTAAACTGAAAATATACGACTACTTATAGAAGCGTGTATGCATCCCAGTTATCACACGTTTACCTATTTTATTTGGTCGCAATTAAAAATAGGCAAACTAAATTACTTAATTACGAGCGCTGCTTGGTACTACACGATCCAGATTGCTAATAAAATAGTACATGAAAATAAAAACTGCATAAAGCTATTATAACTACTACACTACTTATTTAATATGAAGCATAAATTACACACTGCGGCATGCCAACAATGCTGGCCAAAATTATAATGGATAATAAAGTTATTAGGTAGATAGTGCATAGCATCAGTTTGTTAGAATATTAAATTATCAATTTTGATACTATCGGAATTGATCACAAAATCAAATAACGCTTATGCGATGGGATATGCGTTGACTAAATTTGGTGAATATATTTTGCGCTGACCACTCTGCTTTTTGAACTTGACAGCTTTATGATATGTACTCTCAAGGACTCTTATTGCGTGTCCTAAGACTCGATGTAGAAAGACATTATTAGTGGCTAATATTTGGAAGCGTCGACAATCGTCTCAGCTCTCCAATTCGCCCGTAGCGAAGTCAAAGAGACCTATTTTTTTTAAACTCAACAACAGGTTCGGTTCTCAACTGTAAATGAGAAGATCCAATGAGCTTCTCTAAAAACCACCTGCCTCGGTACAAGCCGGAGTTCGAGGTTACCTAACCCCTCGAATATAGCTTTCGCGTCCAAAGACGAGCTGATTACAATTCATGATTTGTACAACAAAGAAAATAGTAAGAAAAGAAAAACAAAACAGGTCGTGTATCTATCATCTATGTTTTGTTTTTTTCTTAAAACCTCAATATCGAGTAGCGGATAACTTTTAAAATTCCATTCATGTTAGCAGCATTGTGGAATGGTAGCTCGTTGCCCGGTGGCCATTTGTCTTTTCACCTGAGAGGTGTCCAGTGTGAAATGAGCCCTGGAGTTAATTTCACGGACTATTTCTTCCAGTGCAAGAAAGCGCCTTCTTCTTTTAGAGCGCTCTTGTGTAAAATATAATTAACTAATCCCCATTTCAAGCTGTGTAGGATTCAGGTGGATGAAGACGTAGTTAGTGAGCAAGTAATTTGCTAGATTAAAAAAGAACTTATTACTAATGTAAGAAAAATAAAAATGTTAATAAAGAAAACATTTTGAGAACTATTTGATTTCATTTTTCGTTAAATGTACGCAACATTGCTAGATTCATCCCAAGATGTTATCCCGCGAAAGAGCTGTCGCGATGTTGGCCGACGAATCTTGCACGCTATTATTTTCATGACATATTTCACAATAGCAGAACATTGTAGCTACAGACGTTATACCCACTACAAAATTCACAATGTCCAAGATAAAGCATTTTTATTTAAGTGCTGTTCTGAAAACTTTAAGAAAGTTATTGTTTCTTGTTAGTAACTTATTTACTGTTTCATATTTTGTCATTCATTGACTAACGTATTGAAGAACCTGAGGTCCCAGAGGACGGCTAATATAGCGTAAAACGTTGTCAACAAGTTTATATTATGTGCGTGTCCATGAGCAACAGTTAGAATTTTCCCATTAGCCTGTCAACGTGCGCGAGACCTTTACACAATTTCCTTAAGTCAATCAAACGCTACCAATCAACTCGTATCTCGAAATATCTTCCCTCGGGAAATGTTTAATTAAACTCCATGAAATCGGCACAAAAGTGTCATATCTCATGTCGGGTTGATTTCAAACTTTCATATGACCAAAGCGCTTGGCCTTTGCTGGCCTATTGCTTTAATATATTAGTGGGGGTTGGAGCTGAACTGAGTAAGGGTCTGCGTTGGCTGGTGACAATATGTACGTTGTGTTGGTAGAAATAGAAGCAACAACGTGAAAACAAATCAATGATACGGTTCTGCGCGGGACGTTTTTATTTTGTCTGCCACGTAATTGAATTTCGCGGTGGGTGCGATCATACAGCGCGAGCGTAGTTAGCACTAGATTTGTTTACAAATAGCATGGTAAAGTCTATATCACGTCGACTCTATATTGTGGATATCTTCAACAACATGATGATTTTCAATTACTAGCACTACGCTACTAGTTGCGTTATGTGATGGAATACAATAATGCTACAAGTAACAGTATTCTGTAACGGTTTCGGTAATAATTTCGATCGATTTGCTTGTTCTAACCTTACGCCATCGCGCCAGACTGCAAAATTGCTTGCGACTATTTCCACATTAGGCATGAAAATTGGCACGCATAATACACATATGTACTAGTGAAATTGGTCGCTGCACTTGCACTAGTGATGGCAATCATCTTACTGTACATCAAGTGCGAGATTATTCGTAAGCTGACTGTATAGTTTAGTTTTAAACAGCGCCTCTAGCGGACAGTATTTAAAACTTTAAATTCTCTCTTCAATTTAGACACGTATTTACGAGACTAAGAATCACACAGTTAGCTTACGTAATCTCGCACATGACGTCCAGGTATACGAAATACTTTCCGTTTCTTTACACTAACTACATAGTAACGAATATAAAACGATTATATGCATAACATTCTCCACCGTTTATGAATGAGTCTTACCTTAAAGGTTGAAGGTAAAAAGCACCAGCCGCCACCTGGCTCCATTCACACGATTTTGCTAGATTGCTTTCGTACCCGAACAAGGAACGGATTTTTTGCACTGCTAAGATGAATTGTTTCAGCTGAACGAGGATTCTCTCGAGCGCTGTTTGAATGCATTAGTTTGATACTAGGCTATTTTTATCCAGCATCTAAACACTGTTGCAATTTTCATCTAACAAAGTAGGTACAAAGTTAAATGACCGCCTCCAGATTGTAATTTGAAATGATAAATGAAAATATATCCGTGAAAATGATATTAAATTGAGTGAAGCTACCGGGGAATCGTAATGGATCATTTATAAAGTATAAGAAAGGGCGCGGGCACAATGGGCGCCGTCATTCAGAAGTCATAACTCATCATAAGCATGCAGCCAATAGCTGGTGTCAGAGCATTCTTCAGCTCCATTCAATACTGGCTGTTTATAAATAATTCAATATTGGCCTGATTGATGTTTTCACTTCTTCCACTTGAGTTGTATGGTTGGCAGACGAGAGAGGAAATTCTTTAGTTTATAGCCGATCATTTTTGCGAATGATGTTTATGATCTCATAAGTAAGATTATCTATACAAATAAGTAAAATTGGAGTGTCTGTTTGTAATATTAAAATAACCGCTTTTACTAAGTGCATTTGGTTGTACGAGTATACACGGTACATATACCAAAACATTTTTTTTTACAATTTTGTCTGTCTGTCTGTTTGTTCCGGCTAATCTCTGAAATGGCTGGACCGATTTTGACAGGACTTTCACGGGCAGATAGCTGATGTAACAAGGAGGAACTTAGGCTACTTTTATTTTAGAAAAACTTTTTTGTTGTTAGTAGTTTTTTATTATAAAATTGGTAATAATGAATGAATTAAAATTAAGTTAAGAATAGGCATTAAGTTATAACCAATAATTAATGACATGCTTTAGGTAGGGACTTACCACCATTGTAATAAAACTCACCCTAACCAAAATATAATGATACAAATAAAACTCTATAAAGATTTAATCTAATGGCCCCATTTATTACAAAACATAGTGACTATTCACAGATACTTCTTCGCCCCTGTTCCACTCAAACGTCTAGGCAATCTAAACATAAAAACATCTTTTGTTTTCCCACTGTACTTGGGGGCAAAAAATAAGAGCATTCTCGTTTATCTTGCGTGCCATTTGAAGTGGGGTCCACGGAGATTATCATGAAGGTGAACTCTGTGCTCCTCTTGCCGACCCTCGTAAGAAGCGCACTTGGCTTGAGGGTCGTGCTCAGCAGGATTTTGGTTGGTCATTAAAATTAATAAGTAAGTAAACCTGAGTTTTATATTTTTTATCATTATACTAATTGGTGTTGTAAAAATAAAAAGTAATATTGTGGAATGTACGCATATCAAATTATATACCTAATACTTGCCTACTCATTTTATTTGGTCTATACTATAAACATATAATAAGTGCTCCAAAACAAAGACAATGCTGTAGGAAAATGGAACACAAGTTGATTTTAGTGCTCCGTTCTATACCGTGTACGTTTTATTGCTAGCTAGTAATGCTCGTAGACAGCGCTGGACAAAAAGAGCTATTCTTATAAGATTTACAACGATGCAAACGTTTTACTCGACGTTTGTTTTATGGCAAAATTCTTGGCGCCTTAAAGTTTATAAACTTTGTTCACGAAAAATACTTTATTATAACTAATATGAGGTAGATACGAGTACAATAGTTTTGGATGACATATTAGAGGAAACTACATATTTTTTATTTCGAAAAATTTATCAGGAACGAATTTTTAGTTTATTACACCAATGCCAGTAACTTTTATTTTTGTCATATAGTGATACATCATAATCAAATTGAACCATTACAGTGCTCGGTATCCACATAAACGAAAATATCACCATTCAATAAATCGCAAAAGAAATTGACTATCCGACAAACACGCAACAAAATCTAACACCGTGAAAATTTTAAAGTGCACGATATTGCCGCCTTAAGTCGTTGTAGAGCGTTCCCGAATATGTTGTAGCGCTATTCAAATGGAGCAGCGTTATTTCTTGAAAATTCCTTTATGCCGTCGCAAAGGAAACGCTGCGATCGGTGAAGTCGCCTTTCGAACTGATATAAACATCGTAGCGAGAGTCCCGGGAGGGACAGTGTCGTCGCGGCTGAGCTTCCGCTGCACGACAGACGTTTCACACTTTTGTGGATAATTAATACTTTTGCATTGATATTTCGGTTGACTGAGTATTTCGACTACCAGTACAAATCTATACAAACTATTGATTTCTTATATTTATGCGAATACTACACATTGAAATAAAACTTGTTTTACAGATTTTATTGCGTTTATGTTATGTTTTTACGTTCCCGACGTTTTGCCTGCTTTACAGCAACCATCCTCCCATGGCCATTTTAATCTATACAACCTATTAGATTGTGCACTTTTGCACCAGCAACCTGTCTTTGTTTTCCTTGGTATGTTTGTCTGTGCCTTCATTAATAGATTTCAGGGGAATTTTATGTTTGATCTAGTATCGTATCTATGTTTGAGGGAAATTATTTATCCCACGGACTTATTGTACCGCTGTCAAAAGGTATGTAGGTTGTCTCATGGATAAAAATACATCGCTTATCTTGTGTGAGAAAAGATATTAAAAATAATGTATATGTGAGGACAACCTGCCACTAGCTCTGATGGCTTCTTGATGTTTTTATGATGTCCTGCCATGACAACGGATGCGAATATTTTGTTACAGCGCTGTTTTTTATTACCCGACTACAGTGTTAGCGGGGGGTTGTGAGGTTTGACTATTATGAAGGTGGTATGTTCAAATATAAAGGCAATGTCAAAAAAAAAAAGTTTATTAGATTCAAAAGCACCTCGGTGTACTGTGACTTGAAAGTAAATTGACACGTATATCACACTTAGACGAAGAAATAATACAGGCGGAGTATCAAGAACAACAATTTGTGTAGTACACGTAAATTCGCGTGTACGTAAGGTCGTAATTCGCGTGTACTACACAAAATAGCTTAGTTTTTGGTGCTTTAATTTTTTTTTTTTTTTTTATTACATTATAGGCAGGTATTTGATCTCTATCTCACCTGATGGTAAGTGACGATGAGATCTACGATGGAGCATACTTGCCTAGGTAGGAAGGCGGCAGTAGATAGAGACGCTACATTCACTAGGCACATGCAGCGCAACTGATCTGACCCGCCATCCATGAATGGCAGCACCGAACATCATGCCGGAACACGGCTAGGCCGCTTGGCGACATGGCTTTGTTCAGTGGGTGGTGACTAACCACGGCCGAAGCCTACCACCAGTAGAGTTGTCACCTGGTTGGCACCACCCAGGGTCACGTGTAGGGTATCTCGAGGGTACTTAATTCTCCTACGGACGAAGGTGACTCGACCCCAAACGTTTAATGTGTTGTTCGTTTATATTTACTATTTATAATTTTGACTATCCGTAATATAAAAGTGATACGTGCAATGGACCGTAAAATAAAACGGTATGACTCACGTATGTGGCTATATCAGCCAAAGTCCTCTTACTTTATGGCACGTGTCGTTGTCTTATACTCTCTAAACTTATGGGCTCTAAGCTTACTTTTATAAAATGAAAAGTACAAAAGTTCGGTGTGGACAGTAAGAAGTATTAGTAAGATTTATAATTGTTATCTAGCGGCGAACAAGGCGAGGCAAAGTTATAGCCGAGTCGCGTGCTAGCACTTAATATATTACAATGCCTTAGCCAAAACGTCTCTGTTTGCCACTATTTTGCTTTGTTTACTAACAAATAAAAGCTTTTTTTTATTTATTTGCTGAACATGCTTTATTAAAATACGCTCTTGAGATAATTATGCAAATAATATAACGAAACTAAAATTCTCTAGATGATAGTTCTTTAATTTTTCCTCAACATAATAAATGGTCAAATTTAGGTACATGGTTATGTTTAGGCTTAGACTATATTTGTAAATACATACATATATCTTATAGTAATTTAAAATATGCAATACAAGTATAGAGTTGTGTTAAGATCATAATGCGAAAGCTATTATGATAGGTACCGCTCTTAGATAAACTTCGATATAAACAAAGTAATAAAGCCTTTTTCGTATACTTCTTAATGGATTTGTGTAAAATATGAAAAAAAAACCGCGTATTTATCTAACTCTATGTCCGTGCCCATTAATACCCACAATAAAAATAAAAAAGTATTAAATTTTACAAGCTATATGCTGCCTAATTTTCACAACAAATGTCTGTCAAAAAGGAAAACGTAATATCGCATGCAAATCTACTTTTGCACACAAGACGGAGAAAAAAGCTTCCACAACTACAATAGCGAACACAGTGGATGATAATAAAACATGAATATTCATAAGCCCATCGTGTTCAAGGAATCGCAAACGACGCGATTATTTATTCAGGGTGTACGACAGATATTTACTTGTCCCGTCAAGGTGATACATGCAAGCCGACCCATGTCAAATGTAACAAGCAGGTGCAGTATTACCGGCACTTTTATTTTACATGGATTTTTTTGGCAAATAATTTAGACTTTTGGCACACCCATTCGTTGGTGCGGGGTGCCGTGTCGAACTCTTTGTGTGGCCAAATATTATGTTACTTATCAAAATAGTTTTCAAGGTAATCAGGCAAGTATATACTCGATTACAGACCTGTTGTATTAGTGTAAATCAACTGGTTTATCTAACTAACGAAAACCTATCACTTCTATGGCATAAACTTTTTTATTACGAACACAAACAATCTTTGAACAATGCGATGGTTATGAATGAATATGAGGGTAAGGACGGTCAAACAATACAATATAATATAAGGGAGTGACTGCTGCATTGACTGCGATTAGGGCGCAATAGAGAAGGAAGACTTTCAGATCCACAAGATAACATCCACAGTTCCGATCCTTTATGAAGACATGTAGACGATTGTAATATAAATATCGTTAAGAAATATCATGCACAAGTTGAAAACAAAAGTATGACGCTTTAAAAATATAAACAGCGATAACTTACTTTCCCTGAAACAAATTGGTGATCGAAATTAGTCAAATACTAAGAAAGACTATAAAGCTACTTATTTATTATTCAGAGTAGATAATATCCCTCGGCGGCTTGGTTGTGTTGGCTTTCTAAACTTGCGATGTTTTTTTCCTATTCGAAAATGGCTGGTTGAAAAGTTAATTAAAGCCGTAGACTGGTCAGTCCCTGAGAGGTTTAATTTATTGCGTCGCCCATTTTCGCAATGTGACTGTGGCGGATGCAAAAAAAAACTGTTATTTTGATTTTAATTTGGCATTTTATTTAATAGTTTTTAGTTAGGTATATATGTACTTAGTACAATAATTGGTCTGTATATAATAAATAATAGACAGTGCTGGTTTTTTTTAGTTTTAGTTTAGTTTAACTGGGTAACTAATGTAACTTGTACATAGAATTGATGGTTAACATAAATGACTAAACGCAGCACTAACAAGTAATCTTCGTCAAGCGCAATGGCAACCAGTCCATTTGTTTTGTTTTCCAACGACTAACAACTACCTAGAAATAACACTTTAAGTAAAATAGTATGGGCATATGAATATATTTTTTTTTTGTAAAACTTAACTGATATGATATTAAATTTCAATTTAACTTGTAAGACAATGATGTCTTGTTCAAAACATCAGTTCACCTAAATGCATATGTAAGGTGGCCTCTTATACTACGAAAAAAACTTCAAGCAATTTTAAGTATATCCCAAAACAATGGGATCGAGCAAGCGAACCATTCGCTTGCACCGATCCGGGCCAGGCTGTGTTTTCATGAAAACTGACGCGACAGTACACACTTAAGCGGGAAAAAATTCAGGCTGACGCAATCGAGCACAAACAAATCGCCTACGTCGATTTGTTAGGCAGCTGCGAAGCAACTTCTATTTTCATGTAAACCAGTTTGGTAAGGAAACTCGGCGGTTTCTCTTGAGGCTACATATTTATCCTAATGCAATCGTTAATCGCCTGTCCCTGCCTACCATCCAACTACCGGTCACTCTAATCCTTAGTATATTTAATTATTCTTATATATGCACTTCTTGTATCTCTATATGCACGTAAAACAAAATCGAGGCGTCTGAAACGTTCTGGGCGCGGCGCAGTTAATTTCACGGAGTATTTGTTTGGTGCAAAACACTTCTTACGCCCATCCAACGAGCGCACTGCATTAGAGGCTAGGCCGAGACCCACTTGACCTTCTACTAGAAGAAAATAAAAAACGAGGAAATTTTTTTTTTTTTTTTATAAATTATAGGCAAGTATTTGATCTCGATCTAACCTGATGGTAAGTGACGATGAGATCTACGATGGAGCATACTTGCCTAGGTAGGAAGGCGGCAGTAGATCGAGACGCTACATTCACTAGGCACATGCAGCGCAACTGATCTGACCCGCCATCCATGAATGGCAACACCGAACATCATGCCGGAACACGGCTAGGCCGCTTGGCGACATGGCTTTGTTCAGTGTGGTGGTGACTAACCACGGCCGAAGCCTACCACCAGTAGAGTTGTCACCTGGTTGGCACCACCCAGGGTCACGTGTAGGGTATCTCGAGGGTACTTAATTCTCCTACGGACGAAGGTGACTCGACCCCAAAAGGTAGGTGCTCTATGAAGAATATTTTTTTTGACACTAAGAATCTAAAAACAAAATGCACATCACTAGTTTGTGTCTATGAAATAAGAAAAAAATATATATTGTCTATGATTATCTAAGAATGCGCAACGTCACCGTACATTTTGAAATAAAACGAATTTTAAGGATTTTATCGCGTTTTTATTTTGATTTTACGTTCCCGACGTTTCGGCTGCTTTACAGCAACCAAAAACGCAATAAAATCCTTAAAATTAGTTTTATTTCAATGTGTAGTATTCGCGTAAATATAAGAAATCGACACTGTACGTTAATAAAAAACTTAAAAGAAATAGCAAATTTATTCGGTTCACCATTAGAATCTATATAAACTGGAAATGTACCGCAATTGAAGAGTTCTAGCTGACCGCATTAACACAAAAAAAGAACAAAATGATTTGCCTCTTAGTGTATAATATTTACAAAAAATAATGAATCTAGCCTGATTAGTTTTACATAAGAACTATTAGTTAATCTGTAGAACTTCTCCTTGTTATGTTATTATAAAAAAAATTATTAACACGGTACACTTTCACTCCTCCATGGAAAACATCGAATTTTTTTCTCCCAACAAATAAATAAATAGCCTCACGTAAATCCGAAATCGGATATCGTCTGCATTTTCAGCTCGTTCCAGCATTAAATCAACGCGGCAGCAACACTAGCCTATTACTATCACAGTTTGAATTTATGTGTTACCTATCGACGTCGAACACCTTTGAAAATTATATTTCAAGTAGCTGCACTGCGGTGCGGTTAAAGGAAATAGCGTCATTAGGTTCTCTCGTATTTCTCGTGAGCCGACGTGCTTGTAAAAGTTTTGTGTTTGTACGATTTTGGTAAGCAATTGATGTATGTTTTGGATGTGATGTTTGTATCTATAGGCGTCACAAAATGGGGGTCAATATGTGTTTACTGTTCTGTTACTCTGAGCTGTAAGTATTGATGTAATTAGTGTTATTAGTATAACATTTTTAAATGTTATTCCAGATATACTGTATTGATTTCTTATATTTACGCAAATACTGCTACACATTGAAATAAAACTAATTTTAAAGATTTTATTGTGTTAATATTTTGTTTTTTACGTTCCCGCCGTGTCGACTGCCTTACTTTTCTTCTTCTTGTTTTCTTCAAGGTACAGCTATAAAAGAATAAAAAAAGATAAAAAAATGTTTAAAGAACAAGAACAAAATATGCCTTTCGTTGTTCTTTCTACGCCAATGTTTGTGTTTCAGCGAAACAGAAATCCAATTACTATTCGGTTCCTGATGTATGTTACTCAATTTAACGTAGTTTATTGGCGAACAAAGTAAAAAGCCGCACCGACTATCCCGAGTTCCTTAACTTTCAGGAGTCGTGACACTTTTTACTGGAATTTACGGTACAAGGAGGGGCTGTGTAAGTATAAGAATGTATGAAACTAAACATTAGTACTTTACTTACGACACTTACTTTTTTATTATTCATGTATCTGCTTTCATAAGTAATAAATTCTAGTCAAGCCTAAGTTTTTTGGATTTTTTTCAGTGACTCAATACGAAACGTAATCTTAATAAACTCTAAAATGTTTACAATTTTTCCATAAAAGCAATTATAGAGTCAGACAAGCAAGTTTTCTGTAGAAAAGATATATATCTAAAGATGATCTAAAGCAAATCATTTCAACGCATGCGTACAAATACACTTTTAACACACTTGCTTGTACAGTGGCTCTTATTGCACCGATGTTAGGTTCATACTGCAGCTTATAATATACACGTGCTTTTTACTATATATTACCACACTAGTGTTAAAAAAACAACCGAATTGAGAACCTCCTCCTTTTTGAAGTCGGTTAATAAATACACTGAGTCACTGAGTATAAACGACTTTTTTTATGTTGGCAAAGAGGTTTCATGCCCAAAAAAATGTTTACAATTGTTGTGATAAAATAAACTGTGTTAGCTAAAACATAATTAATAAACTTTTCATTTCTACTAAAGATTTATTTTTGTCATTAATTTGTGTTATGATTACAAAAAATATTCAATTAATTATATTTTTAATATTAGGCTGCTTTATGACTTTGTTATCTGTGCCTCTTTTTCAACAGGAGCGTAAAAAATGGCACCTATTTTGTTCTGTGGCCATGTTTCACAAATTTGTGTTAGTGTTTTTTTTTAATTGTTTTCCTCACAACTGTGTTAAAAACGTTTCAAGACACGCGTGAGCATTTGGTCATTACACTCTCAGCTTTGAATTTAATCACTTGTATCACAATGTACTGTTCCACTTAAATTCTATTCAAACTCACCTCCCAGCCATACACATACACAAACACACACATGTACAATCGTATTTTTCTTCCTACACGAGTGTTAAGCCTAAAGGAATCCAACGCGGGCCTGTGCCGGAGCTAGCGGACGTCTTCCTGAGTTCCGGCGCACAGATAAACCGCTTCCGCTTCCTGCCCCTTTGCCTAACATCGTGTAACGGACACACCACACCACAAAAGACGCAGCCACTAAAATATACCTCTAATGTGCCACTCTCTACCTAGTATTAACGTACAGCTTTACTACAATTTCACATTTTAGGAACGAGGTTTTTTATTCCTACTAATTTTATAAATTGTTATAATACATTTGCACAAGCAGTGATAGCCAAGTTGGTAGAACGCTTGCCTCGGTAACGAGGATTGCAGGTTCAAACCCCGGCTCGCACCTCTGGGATTTTTCATGTGTGAATCTCATTTTCAACCAAGATTATCACACAAACCTGCATGTCTGAGAGAACCCCTCGAAAGATGTGTGAAGTCTGCCAACCCGCAATGGGCCAGCGTGGTGGACTATGGCCTCGCATAGAGGGGAGGCCCGACATAAAAAAGGGATGGAATTATTATATAATATATTTTAGTATTTGGTTACAGTTCATGTAATAGATAGGTACCTAGATTAATTGCAGATAAATGAAACAACCCTGTTATTATACAGAGTGATACAGAAAGTTTATACTAAACATAAAACCTGCGCTTCATTAGTCCATTTAATAATAATCATTATGTGAAGTCAGAATTTTAATGGCAATTTATGCATTAAATTTGTTCACAAAAAAATCACAATTGTCATTTTGTTGAAATCATTATCTTTAATTAAGTTATCGTAATTCTAACTTCACATATTAGATAACAAATGCACTATTAAAAAGCAAGTTTAAAGGATAGTATATCCTTACTGAATCAGGCTGTATAATATATAACTAAATTCAATTTGAAAATGCTGTTACGCTGTTTTATTTATTTTATAAAATAACTTAAAACTACCCATCAACAAAATCGCAGTTGGAATTCGTTATCAGCAACGAGTATAGCCTGACACGGCACACGTTTCGCCTGACACAAATCCCAATCCACACAAATTTTCCAATTTGATTTCGGTTTACAGATCTGTTTGACATCCGCCAAACGAATGGATGGCAAAAAAGATTTGTTAGTCTGTCCAGCATCCGCATACCGTGCACGCGCCCTCACGTAATTTAATCTTGTAGCACTTTGACGAGGCCTTGTGTAAAAATGCATCACTACTGCCTCTGAAGCGGATTAAAGGTAAACATTGGTCCAACATGTTACATACTACATGTCCGCTGATGTAAATTCATTCAAATTCGGATCTGTAGTAGAGACAATTTCACATGACAAAAAATATGGTGTTATGATGGGTACCACAGACCATGTGTTAAATACATACACATGTATTTAAGCGTTGCCGCATTACACTCTAAAGCTCAATGTTATGCAATTACTACTCAATGTATGATCTTGTGCAATACTTTTAAACTTTTATATTTTTCCATGTACTAAATAAATTTCACGTGGCGCTACTGTAACCTAAGCGTTTTCCATCTCGTTCAGTCTATATATTTAAAAAATATCGTGTCAGCATGCTTTCTCGTTGACGATGCGATTAAATTAAAAACACTGTTTTTAAATAAGTCTATAAAATATGTAGTTAAGCTGATCCCATTAACGGCCCAACTACCGAACTTAATTACGGCTCTACCCTCTTCATTATTAGACCAATGAGTTAAGCGTCGAACTCGGCGCAATAACTAAAACTAAACACGTTTGTAACAAGTTGTTTGTTGTGTTATCAGCGGCGCGCCAAACGTTCCCACTCGCGCGCCCGCCGCCAACTTGCCCCCGCTTCTAATGAAAACTTTGTCTGAGGTGAATGCCGTCTGTCCAATTTTATACAAATGTATTGTTTATTATTATACACGACTCACGATCTCATTTCAGTCTATCTTAGTTATTTTGGATGTACACCAAAATCGTATTATCATGTCAATGGTAACATCTATATATTTTTAATATTATACAGTTACCCCCAAATTTATAGACGTTTTAAAACTTTATCAAACGTCATATTATAGTAGTGCGGAAAGCAAAACTCCTGTGCGCAGTACTTTATGACGCTAGATAAAGTTATAAAGCGTCTTTAAATTCGGTGGTTAAGATTTTTTGGTTTGTGAGTTTATAAGATTGTGAGGTTGGATGTAGGGGGGTAGTCTTCGGAACTACTGAACCGATTCTAAAGTTTTTTTCATTGATAAAAGGCTACATTATCGCTGAGTGCTATATAAGCTATGTTTCACCGAGGGAACGCGGGTGAAGCTGTGGGCAGAAGCTAGTCAATTATATTTCTTTCTCACAGACTTCTGTTTATACCCACATATAAGGTCATAGTTGCTGTAGCATACAAAAGGTTACTATAGTTACAATCTGCCTACTTATTTATATGCGAGAGCGTATGCTGTAGGTAGCGTTTGGCTTGTAAGGTATATCTTACTACTTCGATTGTAGTGTAGAGACATAGTAAGTTTTCTTTAGTAGAGGCCTCTCTACACTTACGTCCGTCTATTGTTACCTTGGACCAAGGTTTTCGGTTACCAACATTGTATTTCACCGCGTTTTTGTTTCATACTAATTTGGATGTTACCTCGACTTGCATGAATTTAAAAATTCTCATCAGAAAATATTATGTAAAGTAAGATTAACATAACATGTTAAAAAAATCGATACGTCCAAGCGACGAGGCAAGTAAATCAGTAGAAACAAATGTAGAGCATCAGTCAGCGGTGGGGCCTACCCACCCGCCGTTGGCGGTCGACGGCGGAGCGATAAATCTTTGCGCCACCTTGAGGACCAGACTACAATGATCGTAACTGTATTACCTGTGATATACACAACCGGCTAATGTAAAGATTGTATATATTCGGAAAACAAATTGCATTTGTTGGTATCTTATTATGTGCAGTTGGAAAGCGATCCTATAGTTGTTGAATTAACGAATATTATGGAACTATCTTCTACGGTATGTACGTTGAGTGATCTGTGTCGAAGTACGTATTTTTTATACTGCTTACAAAACACATCTATACATACAAATAAATAAAATTTGAGTGTCTATTTGTAATATTAAAATAACCGCTTTTTACTAAGATGTATACACGGTACATATACCAAAACCACATTTTTTACAATTTTTGTCTGTCTGTCTGTCTGTTTGTTTCGGCTAATCTCTGAAATGGCTGGACCGATTTTGACGGGACTTTTACTGGCAGATAGCTGATGTAACTTAGGCTACTTTAATTTTAGAAAAACATTTTTGTTAAATACCATGCGGACGAAATCGCGGGTAACAGCTAGTTTAAATAAATTATTAAAGTTGATCACTGCGGAAAGAATAATGTTTTCCTTACATTTTATACATGTTGGTATCAAGACAATTTTACTTGGTTAAGAATATTTAATAATGGTTCAGCACTATCTAACAGTTCAGCATTTAAAGGTCGTTCAACTAAGACGTCGTTTGAAAGCATTTTGTCCAGTACACTGTTTTATTTTCTTATCTTAAGGAAATGTTTCCTTTGCTTTGTCCCCTTTGCACAACAAAGCGCGCACATCAGATGTTGGTCGACCTTCGGGGACCAATTTTAAACGAAATACTAGATTCCACCCCTGTTCTAACCACTTTTAAGAATTTACCCTCTTTAGTAGATACATAGCTAAATTAAAGTGTATGTTTAGATATGAAAAGGGAAATCTAATACCGACTATTCGGATGTAGGTAATAATACCGACTATTCGGATATAGAACAAAATCTTTTCATATTAAACACGAATTAAGAAAAACTGCTTACATTGATATAGGACTGTTTGAAATATCAATTCTGAAAACCGACCCTTTGGCATTAAACACTACAATTAGTGCGTCAGTGTTCAAAAACATTCAACTCATTGAAACGCCGTCAAAGGCCTTCCTACGCTCGGATTCCGCACATAACGGACAAATGAATATGAAACCTGGAAATTACTGTGCAATATATCCCCAGCGGTCTACATTTATTTGTACGTGAATGGTGCACACATTAATCATAGCGCAAGCCCTGGGCCTTCGGTGCGGTGAGGGCGGCGAGTGCATGGGCGGGCGGGGATCGGGACGACTGCCCGCAAACAACTGGACTGGACTTTTAATTTTACCTGAGGTCTCTATGGCTCCGGTTGCGGTTCCACTCTTGATCACATGCTCTAACGAATACGTTGCTATGTTTGCGGGATGAATGAGGGTGAAGATGAATGTGCTGTAGGTAATCTAACGGTTTTATTATTTTCAGACTATTCGGCTCTACTTTTAATCGTCGTATTTTTATTAAATGATCGTAACATTTTAGTGGCTTACACATGTAATTACTTATTTAATTTGTTGATAATGAGTAATTTCGCCTTCTAACAATATAACACCGTTTTTTGTTTTAATTTTCCTTACAAAAGTGCTGTAAAAGTCCTTTTGGTTTGAATTTTTATTAAATTAGCAATTTTCTTTTCATGGTCGGTCGTATATTGCTATAATTAGGTATACATTTATGCCGCACTTTTTCGTTTATATTTTCACCATAACTTCGTGTTATTTGAAAAAAATATAACGCCTTGATGGTCAACATCTATGCATTATAAAGCGCTTTAAGAGCAGAATGGATTGGAACTATAAGAAAACATGACAGCTGGCTCTTTTTTTCTTGTAGTCCCGTTCCTCTCTGTTGGGTGGATCCGACTGTGTAGATGCCCTTGTAGTAGATAATATTATATATAAATCGACCAGATAGTTGGACGTAATTTTTTCAAAATATTACTTCAGTAAAAAATTAAATATATACCGTATTGAAATGAATATTGCAGGAGCGAGCAGCGAACGGCAGTAAAGTCTGACAATGGGACGTATGGCACTCACTAATCATACTTTGCTTTCTGTTTTATTTCGTATTTCCATTACCGTATTTCAAAAGGTATTGACATATGAGGGCACTTTTACGAGTTTTACGGTGTGCTCATTCCACCGTAAATTTAACGCTACTTTGTACTCTATAGTTCTAGCTTTTTTAAATAAAAAAAAAACAATGCATTACAGGTGTATTGTGTTTAGCAAGTGAAATGCTCTTTCCATTTCGTTCAGGAAGGAGTGTATTTAAATAAAAATCTCTTTTGTTTCGGTTGAGAGAAATGTAGGTAGTGTCTGGGGTGAACAACACTTTTGTAAATTAAAAATTATAATTTTATATAAAGTTATCTTTTCCATTTTCTTGGCTGGAATCGAACAATATATAAGGAGCTCACAAACATATCTTGAAAATAGTGTAAACTTTTTTTGTAAACAGTACTTCCATTTAATTGTCATTTTGTTTGTGTAATTATTTACATGAATACATATTGATGTGAGCTTTTTCCAAGAGATCGAGCGAAAGACGCTCGACCCTTTATGACGTGGTTGCGAGTTTGATTCCCGTCTGGGCAAATTAAAAAGAAAAACAGGATTTGGTCCTTCGTATAATCGTCCCCAGTCTATTGCGAGCTTACAATAGGCCCTGTTTTATTCCATACAATAGGCGTGTCTATTGGGTCATATTTGCATTTTTTTTAAATTTTTCATCAATATACTATACTCTTGTAAAGTTTTCAGACAAGTCAGACACGCCATCGTGAACTTGCGATACTAATACAAAGTTTACGTCACCAATTTAGCAGTAATTTACCGAGTTCGCCTGTTGACCGATAACAACATTATAATTCTCCCGAAACACAAACAACTAGTTGAAAATGTTACTTTAATCACTTCATACGACACACTAAATTGTGTGTATTGGTCCATTACGGCTTTGCAATGCTCGTGATTTACGAGATAAAGTTCTATATTTACGATTGCTGTTGCGTGATTATGTGTATACTCGTATTAAATAACAATTGACTGTTTAATATGTATATGATAAAGCATTTTTTTATTTATTAAAATTAAATTTATCTTGAACTAGCTGTCCCGGCAAACTTTGTGCTGCCTCAGAATACAATGAGTATGAAAATTAATTGTGCATTTTTCCATGTTTTAATAGTTATTCTGCTGTTCAGGAGGGAGTTAAATTCAAAAATCAAAGATCTTAAAAATTCGCCTACCCGTTCTTGAGTTATAAACTGTGTAATTAACAGTACTTTGTTTCATGTCTATATACATAGATTTTAATTAGAGAAAATGAATTTTATCTTACTTTATATTCTTGATAAATAATATCATTTTCATTTGAGTTTTCTTCCAATTACTTCAATCGACATAAAAATAATTGATCTTGGAAATAAATTAAAAAAATCCTTAGAATGACGTTAAACATAAACGTAAAACAATAAACTTTCTAAGAAAGTATCGGTGATTTAATCATAGAGGAAGGTATCGGTAAAGAAATTTCATCTCGTGTAAATAGCAATCATAGCAAGTGCAATGAGTGATTCTCACTGAATAACTGGACGATTTACTTCAATTGTCACCACCGACCATCTATATATTGGTTCACTACATTTACGACTTGTGTGTAATACATCACCTCTCCATAATATAAATTCAACTCATTACAAATGTACAAAGCTTTGACACGAATCACACAGGCACATCAATGGTAAACATTTAATGGAAATTAATTTGTCCATATTAGCTCACGGGTCGGATAGTTTGCCCAAAAGGCAACTTATGTAAACAACGGTATAACCTAACGTAATAAATAATGTATGGGGGCCAAACATAGAAGTTACGTACCCCATACCGAGAGGGATCGGGGGTAAATTTTCATGATCTTGCGGTTTGTGATACTTGCCTGTTAATATTAGTTTATCAACCCTCGCGCCACATTGTGTTGAGATTTACAGATAGGTACGTCGAGAGAGAGGCAACCTGGCTAAGTGTATTGGCTGTCTGTGGAGCCCGGGATAAGCCACAGCTATGACTTTCTGTAAATATCTACCTATATAAATGTAAATTCATATTTGATGTGTAGCTACCTCGTCAACCTCGCCACAAGCTACATAGATGGCGCTGCAGACCACATTCAGAACAAATGACGAGGCTCCACATAATCCGAAAACTCTCATAGCGCGTTTCAGGTCACCAATTTAGCGGAAAAGGGAAGATCTTCCATCCAGCCTATGCCTGCCTGGCCGGGCGGCCGCTATGCCCAGACGGTTATTGTCGGGATCTTGTATATACGTTACGTGCTCCGAAAACATTCATAGCGCGTTTCAGGATTGTGTGGAGCCTCGTCATTTGTTCTGAGTGTTGTCTGCAGCGCCATCTGTACAGTTTGTGGCGAGGCGCTACAGATGTTTTCTATCCAAAAATAATTACATCTCATCACTTTCGATAAAAGAGAAATCACGTACTCGAAAAGCTTTGTTTACTTACAGCCAATCTTCTCCCGAACAATTTCGCTCAACTTATACCAATCTATAGAAGAAGAAGTAATAATCCTTGGGCGGTGCACACGTGTGCGCAAATGTAACGAATAGTGGCGTACCAGCGTATTGTGTTGTGTGCTACCGCGAGACAATATCGGGACCAGAAACATGAATACATATTCGATACGAAAAGAAAATGAAACGGAGTCTGTATGATTAAAAATATGAGAGCATGTTATATTCTGAATGTTTTGTTAAACGTTCTATATTCAAATATTTTGGATTACGGTTCAATTTTGATATTCTCGCATCAAAACATAATTAATCTTCAGTAACATATTATTATTATCATGTTTCGTAATAAAATACTATAATTAGAGTCCGTTTTTTTTTGCTCATTATACGAGTATTTAAATGATCCAAGTCTGAAAATACTAAAAAACTGTTTCATATTAAAATTCTAACCAAAAATTGTCAAGATCATATGGTATCCCTCATAATTAAAAAGTTGGCAAAGTGCCGATAATATTTCATAGGAGCAGACGGGTCGTTCCGAACAATACGGTCGCAAACAAGCCAGTGCGCGTCGCGCCTCTGCGGTGACCTCTCATTAACTGTGACTGAGCGGCCGTTGTCACGTCGCGGGCCAGCCCTACGCAATTTGCTCACCCCTGAATTCGCCAAAGTAATGTTTTTCATAAAATTAATTTTATTTTCCGTCATTGTGTTACCATGTAAATGAGAGCCGAGGGTTACGATATTATACTTTGTAAGCAATTTGCTTTATTAAATTGTCAAATCTGATTGTAGAGATTTTGGTAGCCGCGATTAGGTTTATACTTTATAGTGAGTGAGTTACGAAATGTTTTAACGAAGGGTAATGAAGTTATTAATTTTCGCCTAACCTGAAAATGTAAACTAAAAGGTTATAATTTATTTACGATTAGAAATTAAAATTGCATTGTAGTATCAAGGAAATTAAATAAAAATATGGAGAAAAATCGAAAAATGACATACGAACTGATGGTTATAATGCATGTTAAGCTTGTAGATCTGTAGCCAAGCCGACCGCGCGGCGCGTGAGACGCAATATTGCCAGCATTGTCGGATATTTCCGCTTGATGCATTTTTGATGTTTTTCTGATGTGGGTCTATCGGGCCCGCTATCTAAATGTGATGAATATTCAACATTGGTTTATGAGAGATACGATTCTAACTATTATTTCGACTGAACGTCGTTTCTACAAGTTAATTTTAAGATAACGATTAAATTTAAACGGTATTATTATTCCCGTAAACAACAAGGATACTATATAGATTATCCATACAAACAAAATTAGCTTATTGGTCAAAAAATCTCTGTAATAATATTAACCTCATAAGGTTCAAATTGTTTTCTATATTTTAAAACATGTTATAAATAAAACCGTATGATTATTTTTCTAACTAGAATTAATAAGGTAGGCATTCCTTCAAATACGATTCATTGGTTGAGAACAGACATGTCCATACGTTTCCCGTTCGTCAGGGGGCACCGCCGGTGGCCCTGAGAGCCCATCAAATAAAAGGACCTTCTGTGCATAGATAAAGGACGTTCGACTGTCGCCGGCTAAATTGAATTTTGTAACGATAAATTCAGCACCAAATAAATATTAATGCGTCGTGAATAGATCAAGATAAGGTTGAAATTCTTATAGCATGATACATTGGGAGTGATGGTGTATGCTGAATGTGGAAATTTGATGGGACAGGAAAATATGTTTTGAGTTTAGTAATAGAAGAAAAGTTGCCGCTACTTGACTTGCTACGAGGTGTAGGCCTACCAATAGTCATACTAGATGGGTCTCGGAGGGCAGACGACACTTGCTCCGTATCAGTATCAGTCAGATTTGAGTATAGTGTAAACAGCTGAAAAAAAACGAATGTGCTCTGAAACAAAAATTGCAGTCGTCCAAATAGCCGTAATGAGTGCAAATTTTACTAGGTCCGCATGCGCGAGAGACTAAACGAGAGGGCCGCACTCGCAACACGGGCGGTGGAGAGCTGAGTCAACCGCTCAGCAGCCGCTATTTGCACACTGCGCTGCAGTGAAAGGTTGGCTTCAGTCACCAATAAGCACAAATACAGACACATTTTGTTTAATTAACAATTGAGTTTAAAGTCGCACAATTTTTTTTTAACATTACAAGTTATACAAGTTAGGCATTCCCTTTAGGTCCGCACAAACTTAAATGCTTTTGTTAGGAGTAGGCTCACGGCAAAAAATTATTGTCCATCGCGGGGATAGAGCCCGGTACCCATCGGTAACGAGGGCGGGCCCATCTAACGACTAGGCTATTGACGGTTATAAATTCTAGATACCTAGATAAATATCATAGCTAGATCAATAATAAAGTTATTTTTTCCTGAAAAGGTAAAGGTTCCTGCTATATGGCTTACCAAGTAAAATCCTTATACATTTCCAAGACTAATTATTGGAAGATAAAATTCTATTTGCTAAAATTGTTTTAGAATCACACCGATCTATGAAAAGTATATCGATATTCGCCGCTAACTGTTGCTTAAATTTATTTGTAATGTGTAAAACAATAATTCTCTCGACCGTACTTCGTATATCCGTAGGTGTGTAATCAGAGATTCTGGAAACAAATGGTGGTAGTTAGCCGAGCACCGCAGAGGGCAGTAGCCGCGATTTATGAACGCGCAGGACCTCCGGGGAAGGGAGGGTAGGGGTCGGGAGGGGCTAGGTGTTGCGTCTTCCAAACTAGTGCTCTTCGTTTGTATAAATTACTTACTTTATCTTGAGCGTTAAAGAGAAAAGAAATACAAGCGTTTTTAGAGAAACTTACGGCACTCTAGCCAAGATGAAGTGCTGCTGAACGGGTACGTAGGTACACCCCGAGCATAGGTACTTAGAGTAATTATCTTGGAAATCTTTATCACGCCTGTTATCTCTGAAAGGGTAGGCAGTAGTGCACTGCAATGCACACTACCGTTTCTGAAAAGTTATATGATTTTTTTAACTTATTTATAAAATTATAACAAACCAAAAGTAAATTTATTTATATTCTAGATGTGGGTCTCTTGTATCACCATACTTAACTACGGCATGTAAATTGATAGCAGAACGTTATCAATGAAACCTCATATTTGTTGTCCCATATAATGAAAGGGAAACGAAAATAATTCATTGGCTCTTCGGGAACTATGGTATAGTGATAATAAATGTATGCCACTCGATACTGTCCGTAAAAACACACCCCATCGCTACTAAATTAGGGTTGGTACCATTTATTTTCGGCACCGAGTAACCATATAAGTCGTGCACAAATAATTTTGTTATTATAGACCAACATTGGGTAATCGCTTCAGTAGCTATTCGATTCCATGCGGTGTCCGCGGTATGGCGAACCGATGACCAAATATCGATGTTTCGGTAGCCCATTCCGATAGCAAATTGAAAAATGTCGCTGAATTTACATTGCGGTGGAGTACACATTTGAATTCAATGTAGTCAATACCTCGTTTCCCACACTCTAAATAAGACAAGGATTACATAAGACGAGGTATTATAATAATGAACACACATACTATAAAATCCCAACACTTGAGTCAAGCGGCCAACCGCGTATCAGATAATGCAGTAGGTAGGGTTCTGTAGACATATAAATAACGAACAATTTTCTAGAAACTTAGGCAAGTAATTTTAACCCATAATTTTAGCGGTGACATAAATATCTTTTAATGTGCACAATTTATACCGAAATTGTCTTAATGCTATATTGAGGCAATAAGGCTTTATAGTCAGTCTTAATAAAATGAACCGACAAACTGATTGACAGGCGGACATGGCTAAAATATAAGAGTTTCTAGAGTGACTACGAAACCCTGAAAACGTATGCTATGCGGGAATCCCGTACATTTTCAAGATTAAAAATTGTGAGAGGGTTAATTAAACAGGGACGAATGTCCCACACGATGCGATAGCAATTACTCTGCTCGTAGACACGGTGTAGTCCCCTAGGACGTATCCTGTGCCTTTTAATTCATGTGTTGGTGGACGGGCTGTGGTTAAGCACTGTATGTCAATAAGGGCGCAATTGGAATGGCAATCAGTCAGGTAAGCAATTAACTTACCTACGACCTCTTGCCTGCATAACGCAATTGAAAATTTGATTCAAGAATTGCATTAAGCTTGCTGATCCCAAAAAGGGAAGTGTGGAACAAAACAAAGCCAGAGTACAAAACGAGTATCTTGGATGCGAAGGATTATAGATAGATAATATTATTCACTAGCTGCGCCCCGCGGTGTTACCCACGATTAAAAGGTATATCCTTTTTACCGGGATAAAAAGTAGCCTATGTGCTATTACAGACTATAATATATCTCTGTGCCATATTTCATCCAGATCCGTTCAGCCGTTCTGGCGTGATTGAGTAACAAACATTCATCCAAACTTTCACATTTATAATATTAGTGGGATAAGTGTGATTTGACCCAAATGCTACTATCAATAAAACACCCCATAAAAAGTGTTTCATTGATATAGTTGCTTATTATAACAACATTATGTATTCAAGTCAACACGTTTTCGTTCGTTCGTTCACGTATCGAAGAAGGTACAGATTAACTAAGTTCTAAACGCAAATGCGAGCATTTACGCAATCATTCAGAGGCCCGTATCGTCGAGCAATGATTAGCAAATAATCAAGCAGCCGTTCATTCTTGGCAAATGGCGTTCATAGCGTTCGATTGGCAATCGACAAGAGCAGTAGAGCCTTTAGCAAACACAATAGCGACTGCGATGGGACTTGAATGCGACCGTTGTGCGCCGAGCGATATGAGATATGGGTAAACAATATTTTGTTATGTTCTGCTGTTGTATCTTTATAATGTTGTATGCTATATATTACTCATAAATGTTTAGTTCTCCATGTTGTCATAGAGTTCTACATATTTTTCGTTTTACTATTTATATTACCTGAAATGAAAGATACCTAAATAATCTCGTAGTGGTACCGTAAAACATAATATATTTATTTTTATAAATTCCAAGTAATATCCATATCCTTACCAGGTTTAATATTATCAGGATTTATATGATCGCTAAAAATAAATTTAAGAGGATTCTTATTCGGGGCTTGTAGAAAATGATATACGTTTTCCACGAGATCACCTGAAAGAATTCCCACATATTCTTTAAACAGCTTTATCCAGGGATTCGGGCGACGTGTGTTTTTAAAATCCTTTCCGTAATAAATTATTCTGAGCGCTTGAGTTGCATTTGTAGATTTTTTTTGCTACTTTTCCATACAGGACAGTTCGTACTTATACGTATTAAGTCGTACATCTTCTTTGGAAACTACCACGATCCCTGTCGTGTATTATATCTAATGGTGATTTTATATTTTGGTTCAGGTTTCATATACCTAAGCTGATTTGATCTTATGCTTTTAATACAGAGCATCAAATATTTTTACCAAAAAAAATGATATTCTTACTTTCTCCATTTTTATCTATATGATATTCGGTAATGGTTAGTTTACCACTAAGGGTATTCAAAAGGCTCAAGAAACCAACCGACACGATTTAAATCTCAAATCGCGTCATCAGCTCGCACATACAGATTCATAGTATGACGTAACGCGGTGATGAAGTGTGTACCATTTGCTCGGTGTATCACACACTCTTAGAAAAAGATCGTCTTCATTTCCGCACATCGATCATACAGATGACAGGAAAAGGGTCTTCTAATTCTGATAGATCGCAGACATATTCATTACACGCGACTTCGTAATTTGTTTGTTGTTCGGAATAAAGCGTTCTGCACTTCAGTGCTAATTCAGAAATGTCATTCATCTAATAATCTAGGACTTTCCATCGATAAAATTAGTATAGAAAAGTTTTTTCTTTTTAATTTACGATATGGGTTTTATATAGAATATTTATTGCATTAATTGAGGATTAGAATCAACATTTTAGGAAAATAACTATATGAATTTGTGCTACAAGTAAGTTATGTTATTGATTTACAAATGTAACGACTTTAAAATAATATTATCGTGGAGCTGCCACAAATTTACTATGTTTTGTCGGGATTAAAAAGAGTCAGAATACCCGGCGTCCTGAAATTTCTGGAGTACCCACGGACCGGTCTGTTTCAATTTCACGGGGCGTTTGTTGGGCGACAAAGATGCCCGAAGGTGTCATTTCACAAAGAGTACTCCCAACTTATGAGATAAGATGTTTATTTTTTATAGCCAAAAGGAAGTTTTCTTTTCAAGTCTACGTTGTAAGTAAATTACACGGTCGGCTAGACTGATGTTGTTCTGGGAAATGTTATATGCGTGATGTAAAAACGTAACAAAGAGATAGGATCCCTAAACTTATTTCGTGAGCGAAGATCTTACGTGTAATTTAAGAGGATGTGCAAAGAAACTGGCGGATAAAATCCACGTCTTAAACTGTGGAAGTATGTGAAAATATTGGCTCGGAGAGGCACTAGGGTACACAATTCTGCTTCATCCAACGCAAGAGTCTGAGTGCAAAGGCGTGTCGAGTTGCCGGACGGCTCCGGCCTCCGTGAAAATTCAGCGCCCGCCGGAAAATATGGCCGCTGATGGAACCTTAATGTTTCCACTTGACGGCGCTGCCTGCCGCGGTCAGCGCAACACTTCCACGCCTATAAAACTTCGCGTTCGATCTAAATTAGTGACACAGGCGTAAATGGCTCTATTCTAATAGAGATGTTTCATTGCATTGCAGCTTTGTGTGATGAGCATAAATGTTTGTATCTGAGTCATGGATGTTTAATGTCTATATAAGTATAATATACTGACTTTGCCATCAGTTCATTATACGGTACCCATAATACAAGTGTTGCTTAGTGTGGGACCGTATAGTTGGTGTATTCGTCTGGCGATATTATTATTATTAGTATAAATTAGTTGCATTCTCATTCAAAGATAAACTCTCTTTGAATATAAATAATCATTGTAGGAATTCTATATGAATGTACAGTTCAGTCAGATATTTGACGTTTCTGTTTTTCATCAGTATTCGTCGTTTTTTTGGTGACTTTTTAAGGTACCTATAGCCATAATAAGTCACCAAAAAAACAACGGACGTCTCCACGGTTGAGAGTAACAATTGGTCTGATTACGCGGCAGAGAACGGCACGAATGATCGGGTAAATAAAAAATAATTAACAATTCACGATCTCGATGCGATTTGAACTGGCCGCGAACTCATTAGTGGACGTACTCACAGACGGACGGACGGCGGGACGTGTGACTGACACACGGGAAATGATTTCGCCCGGCAGCCCCACCACCGTTATCTCTCAAAAGGTAATACCTCCCATTTGTTCAGTATATTTGATATTTATACACGATAAACAACGCGGTTTTGTGTGTTTACATTTTCTGCATAACATACATAGTTAAGCGGATCGGTTTGAAGCTCGAATAACTTTGAAGGATGAATAAATTATGTAGGTATGGATCCCTCTATATAGTTTCTAGACTTCGGTTGGAGTACATTCAAGAATGAAAATTCAAAACATTATGGACAAGGTCGGAGTTGTCGTGGTTAATAACATCTAAATCTGTATCTATCAATATTATATTTGTTTATATTATAATAACTTATAATTTAGAATAGTTAGTTTCTACATAATAAAAAACTGGAATCATATTTAATATATCACACTCTACAGAAAAATAAAAAAATAGGCTGACGCAATCACCAACAAAATAATCAGCAAAAAACATAACAACATACACGCTTTCATCAAGCTTTTTTAGCTCAAAGCCCCAAAAGGCTTCATGGAAACAATTTCCTAGGGATGGTACCGCTGGGTGAAATAAACTGTAACCGCAAGTGGGAAATCCGTAAAACGATTTCGTGAAAATTAATCCGATCGGCCACATTCGCAAAAAATACACAGCTCCCTTATGAAATAAGTAGGTGTAGTACGTGTTTGTATGTATCATGTGAGCCGTTTTCTTGATTAAAATTTCAGCTTTGAGTAGGCACATGTAGGCACATCGCTATATTCGTGAAATATCACGTATTTATCTAAGCTTGGTTTTTAAATCTGTTATTTCACTATGAGACCAGGGTGTAAATATTTCAGTTATTTTCTTTTTGTATGCATAACTAAGATTACGATTATATGATTACCTTATATCTAACAACATATTAATAAATTAAAATTAACTTAAGATAAAAATTAAAATTAAAATTAGGCATGTTTGAGAATGCATTCAGCCTTCCACATCCCCACCACCATAGGCCGGCAAGGTGCCCAGAACGCTGGCAGCATTGCCACGTTGAATGGCAATGCTGATGTGTTGGCCAAAATATGTGCCAGCGTTCTGGTCACCTGATGTCTCCACCAGACGTTTGGTAAGCTCCCGGTAGATCCGATGGGCACCCGGTCCCCACGGATCCAATGTCTCTATAATCAGGGTTGATATTTTTAAACAGAGTAGTCGCCCTAACCAAAGACTTGAATATTTTATTGAACTCGTTTCTGATTAGAATAAGTAAAGTTTCTTTAGGTTTTATCAGAAATACAGTCAAAATATCATTTCCGAAACAGTGTGTACGACCCTATTATTACTTCTCAAACTTCGTAAGCCTTAAATATTTTCTGCTAGTCATTAAGTAACATGTAAATAGGTATGTAAGTACATAAGCTTATGACAGCAAAATTGATAGACATTTTAACAAGTTACTCAGTTAAACGAGATCGTTCGCGGCTGCAGTGAGCATCAACATTTAATAAAAGGGGATTAACTCGTTTAAACTACGATTGAACTTCCCCCGAGTGGGGGAGAGGACCCTGCTGCGGCGCCTTGAGAGATGCTGTTTTAATTGCTGTTTATTTTGTATTCATAAAACCAATGATCCTTAATTATAATTGAAGACATAATACAAAACTTTAAAAATAAATACTATCTACATTCGCTCTTTTAGTAATGCTCAATAAATAATGTTTATAAACTTGTGAGGCGTCTTGACATTAGAACAAGAAAAGGGAGCTCCGAGTCCAGCAATAAATATTTAGCTTACAAAGCATTTTTCTGTAGGATAATGTAATGCTATTTTAAATGGACTAAAACTGTCTATAAATTTAGAAGTTAGTTTTTAGTGTGGCTCAAATAGAAGTCGTTGATAATTATGGTACGAGCTCCTTTTATTTCAACTTTATTTTTCCTTTTCCGTAAGTACGTAGTTGTAAGGAAAGCTATACTTCTTCGCTCCAAACAAATTGCTATGGACGTTAGTTTGATTTGACGCTGTTTGTTGGTTTCAGAGAACATTAGTCCGGGAATGTGGGCTTTCACCTTTGATACTTAGTGTTGTACGTATCTTAGAGTGGTCTAATATTTCACATTGAATACTTAATTTGAGGGGACTGGAGTGCCCGACCAAGTCACTGGAAATGTTAGTACTGCTGTAAGAAGTAGCTACCGTTTAGTTTTATGTCTTGTTAAATATATGTAGTCGGTCACCGACCGTAGTAGTAATTTTGTAGACTAGAAATAGATAATTAACAACATAACGCCGTAATCCCCGAAATGGTAGGCAAGGTACAGCAATGTATCCACATTTCGTTTGTGATACTTTGGTCCTCCTGGAAAATTATTATAAATAAATAAATATCGCCAGATAAACACATATACGGTCCCATACTAAGCAACCCTTGTATTATGGGTACCGTACAATGGACTGAGGGCGAACTCAGTATATAATACTTATATAGATGTTAAACATCCATGACTCGGGTACAAACATTGATGCTCATCACACAAAGACTGTTCCCTACCAGGATTCGAACCCGGGTCCCGCGGCACAGCAAGGGGGATCACTACCAACTGCGCAAATTAGGACGTTGTTATAGAAAATGAGAATCGCTCATAAAATTCGAAAAACCCAAAAGTTAGAACCGAAATATTAACCTTCAACATAGCTATCACTAGCTGCGCGCCTTGACAAAATCCCATTTCAAATATTCATAAATAAATTAGACCACACCGAACAAACAAGCAGTACTATGGAATGCCTTTATGAGGATTCGTCTATTGTACTATAATCTGACGTGGGAAGGGCCTCAATCCTTATTCTGCACATTTAATGAAATAATACAAACTATTAGCCAAGAATGTGGAATCGGATACAGCGCGGCTGAATTATGAAAAGGGGTTGGCGTAACGCTAATTATTTTACACAACTAATGTGGGCTGAGAATGGATTCATAGTTTAACCCTTATTAGCCTAGAGTTTCAATTTTGATACCAATCTTTTAAACCTAATGTTAGTAGTGTAGTTTTTTTTTATAGGTTGGCTGTACGTATTTTACTGTTGTATAATATTCTTTCCAACGAAATTAAAAAAAAGTCAAATGTCATTATTATTAAACACAGTAACATTAAACACAGTAATATTAAAAATAAATCACATTCGTAAATCAGGCTACTAAGGGTTAACGGATTATGTGTGTAGGTAGTAGTAATAGGTAGAGGTATCCATTGTGTTGTTATTATATAAGGTGCAACAAAAAATATTTTCAGACGTTACCGGGAAGGTCACACCGTTCACGGATAATGTTTTTTTTTTAAATAAAAAGGTGTGTAAATGGTTTTTTTTTTTTAGACTGTTCCAATAATTTTACTTCGTACACATATATTTTTTATGGTTTTTAAAAGTTTGAGTCAGATATATGACATTATATGTTTAATCTCCTCAAATAGTATACACTAACATTGTTATACCTTATATATCTAATTATGAAAATATATGATTCGTGCTGATATAAGTATTAAAATTATGGGAAATATTTTTATGAAAAACAACAATAAAACTGTGTCAAGATTGTAACATTCTGGTAGGCATATTCTCTCTACCCAATATATCCTACCGAAACACGTTCATCATAATTTACGTCTCAGATACACAGAATCGATATGGGAGAGCAACAGTTGATGTCGTCTGCCCCCATTGAGACATAACGGGCCAATTTCCCCTTCCCCGTGACCGATACGCGGCGATCATGCCAACGCAATGGGGGAAATCACTTGAAATACCCACATATTTATACACACACCTATGTTGGTTATACCATCACGAAAACTCGATTCACATCGATAGAGATGTCAGTTTTTGCGTTAATGTTTTACGTTCCGCGTTCTTTGTAATGCGGACACAGAACATAGAACGAAAAGCACTCAGTGTTCTTAGCTCTGTTGAAGGTCTATTTTGAATATACAGGGTGTTAGGGACATGTTAATGAAAACATTGGGTAAAGGTTATTATATATATAACTTAAGGCCTATTACAAAAATATTAAATTAATTTATGTCAAAAGTGATGGGCTGTAAATGTTGTAATTTTTGAGCGCGCAATGTATTGTAAACAACGCGATCATAACACAGCGCTCTGCGCGATACTCGACGCGTGCGAGTGACGAGCGCGCTCAAACGTATGGAGTTCTAATTTACATTGCCGTTTAAGCCTAAATTATTAATTATGTTTTTTATTTTATTTAATTGAGACAGAATTCTATTTTAATTTCATGCTTAAATCAATTTAAAAATATTGAAACAATGCATGAAAAAATCGACGGAAAAGTCTGGGATGTGCAGAATCATGAGTTGAATCCAAGGCATCAGTTTTTATTACAAAGTCACGTACACCATGTATATTATTATTGTAATTAATTGAAATTCAGTAGCTTAAGATTAATTATGTCCCGTCTTTGGGTTATACTTTCCCTCCCGGCAAGAAGGGTTCTCACAATAGTCCACCAGTCTAGCACGGTAAACCTATACCGTATGATGGTAATAATAAAATACATATTCTATTAACATAAAATATAAAACCCTGCATTATAAAATGGTTGTAGATAAACTTGAATACTATAAGATGAGCACGACTCTTTATCCGGACGATTATCCGAAGGCACGTAGACGGGATTTAATGTATATGTAGACATAGTGTTTGATTTAACTTTCTTTGGTGTATTTTTGCTACCTTAATAATAATTCATCAAAACCATAGTAGGTATGAAAGAAAATAATGTCGGTTAAGGCTATTATAAAGTTGACACGTTTATAACAGTACCTAATAATGAAGATAATATAATATAAGGTGTATAAATCACGGTTTCGCATATTCCTTGTATAAGTGATATTTATGTCATCATAAATGGATTATAACTTCTATAAATTTGATCGTAGATAGATAGATAACACTTTATTGTTCCACCACATAAAATGAATACAAAATTACAAAAACTTAACTTATTCAGAGAGTGTCACAATGGGCGGCCTTATCACTAATAGCGATCTCTACCAGCCAACCTTTGGATGGAGAGGATTTTAAAGACATTTTTACGACGGTAGAATTTTATTTAATAACAGATACATACTCGATCGTAACCAACTAACTGAAAACTAAGTGCACCGTACTAAGAGTCTACATTATAAAAATAAATAAATAACAGAATTTACAATATTACACAAATACTACTATATACGTGAAGTAGGTACGTAGGTAGGTAGAAGCCGTCACAGCACCCAAAAATATACTGCATTACGGAATAAGTACTTATGTCATTCTTTATAAATAAAAGTGAAATTTAGATTTTTTTGGGAAGCGCATCACTTGAGAACGGCTTAATCAATTTTCCCTTTTTTCAAAATTTTCGTAACATTCCTCAGATTTCGAATTATAAAAAAAATTAAGGTTGTCTGAAAATTTGGAAAATTCTGAAAAAAAAAGAAATTGCTTTTTTGCTTTGTATAAAGGTTTAAAATTTTGTCAGGACACCTTTCGGGTGAAAGTAAGTATATAAAATATATGAGCATTGCTATCACAGATACCTGGTGCGGCGAGTGAGCGCTACGAATGTCCGATAATGTACCGCGCGGGATTCCCGATGTGAGCCAACTTTAGTGCCCCGTCGCGCTGCGTGGTAATCCCGCTCGCATTCATTAGCGACCGTGTAACTGCAACTTATTATCTCCCTGTCTGCACACGCCTTATAATGACATAGCTAGTTTATATACTTTTTAATTATAACTTACTGTAGGATTGCCACCCCTTTTAGGGTTATAAATTACATTGCCGTACTTTTTATTACATGATCTAGTAGCAGTTGAAGTTACAATAGAAAGGTAGTTGTGAATATCTGGCTGATACTAGACGCCTATGACGGTTATGGGCCCTCAACCTTAGTAAAAAGAGTGTAAAATATAAAAAGCAACATATTAAAAATCTCGTTACGCTGGGATTCAACGCAATAAATCATAAGTGCATTATGAAGCAACCTCCAGACGCTTCGTTACGAAAAACAAACCTCTTCGTGCAGGCTTCGGATTAATTTTGTATGAGGGTGCAAAGGTGGCTTGTTTATTTTTGACTGCACACTACAGCTGAACGCTGAACATACAGATTCTCAAAACTTGCCAACTATTTGGTAGTAAATGTTGTTTTTGCAGATGTTGCTCGTTTTGAATAATTCATCAACTACGTGAGATATTGTATACATATTAACTTAATAATTTTTCAAAAAGCTAGTTAGTAATATCTGTAAAATAAGTTTTATTTCAAACCTAGTTATTATTTTATTTAATTTTTTTTTTTAAATAGCATTGTGTTTATTAGTGTTATTAGATATTTATACTGAAGCGGTAATTATCCATATTCTCTACAATTCGATAGAACTTTCGCGTAAATAAACAACAATCAAGTGTTCCTTGTGTTCGCGTCCGATGAATGTTTGCACGCGCTCGTAACGCAAACAATCCGCGATGTGAGCCGTATAAAAACTGAAAATATCTCCTAACAGACGCTCCTTATGAATCTGACACGCTGGATTCTGAGATTAAATTCATACCCCGAGGCCCGATCGTTGAGAATAGCGTCGCATCGTCCACACTCCTAGTCGAGATGAAAAATGGTGGTATTATCTCGATTTCACTCGTCAAGTTGAACACAAAGAGGTTTTTTTATACTGGGATAAGTATTTACTTCGGTTCCCACTACGGACCTTTTTTCGCCGTCTCTTTTCAACCTATCTTAGGGAGTTTATCCATGATTTGTCTGATAATTATCGGAGGAAATTAAGTTCACAAATAAATTAAAAATGTTCAGAACTACTAGTGTATGGGACCTCCCATACACTAGTAGTACACTAGTAGTAGTAGTTCTGTCCTTTTACTATTTTATTTGCAGTTGTATAACTTTACTTCACCCATACTATCTATACAGAATGATAACGAAATCATTAGCAATATTTTAAATGGTAACTCTATACGCGATTCTGATTATTTTAGGGACATTTAAAATAAAATCCGTTGATTAAAAATAAATTTGAAATAGACCTGAAAATAACAAAGATCTAACATGCTTGCTCAGGTAAGAAATAATGTAAAAATATAAATTAATAGGTAATGAGATACCCCATCTGATCCATTATTTGAAAAAAAAATACAACCGAATTGAGAACCTCCTCCTTTTTGAAGTCGGTTAAAAACGTATATGGTCCTAAAATAATCTGAATCATAGTTAGAGTTACAGTTGAAAATATTTCCAGTGATTTCGATTGCATCTGTATAAAACCGGTCCTTAAGGAAATACTTTGTAAAAATCAAAGACATTTCACCAGTGTCGTATTGTTTTCAGAATTTTGCATTTTCATGATTGAGGCCTTTTTTTTAAATAACAAGGAGCTTTATTATTTATCTTTTATTGTCTTTAGGTCTCAACTTCACATAGCTACAAGAAATATACTTATAATTTATTAATAAACAAAGGGACCACAAATGAAAAAAAATCCTGCACAATTTTACGAGTCATAAAACAATTTCGCGAGGAAGCCGATGTTAAGCGTGAAAACTTATTCAGTAAAGCCGTTACACAATGAAATTAACAATAAGCTCGGTGGAAACAAAGAAAGCACCAAGTTGATAAATAAAAAATATGCCAAGGGACAAATGGAAGGGCACCGACACGAAAAACCGGCCGAATTTTGGTCATTTTATTTGTAGCTTCGCCGCTTATCTTGGTATAAAATCTAAATGTAACTTTATGCTGTGTATCTAAGCATAAAGTTTTTTAATTCAATTAAAATTAATAAAGATAAATTAATACCCAAAATTGTTAACATAATTACCAATTTATCAATTAACATTTTTAAGAAACCAAACACACATACACATTACCGAATACCACGGCGATCTGTACGTACAATACCGTACACCCCTCGGGGTATACATAAAGCGCGGGGATCTTCCTGGCGCACGAGGTTTCCTGAATTACATGAAGAATAAAAAACGGATTGTTTTTATTGTCTATTATAAGAAAATAACAGGGGGTACTTATAGCAGACCAAGACAATTTCACAAAAATATAACCCTAAAACAAGATTCAAACCATAGTCATCAAAGTGATTTTCAATCAACAATCTATCAGTTTCCTAAGATCACTGAACAAAGAGGCATTACGAAATAAATATTCATAAACGGAAATAATTGTGATATCCGTCGAGGCCGCAATTACGTTGCTATATTAAAACTTAATTAAAATTTGTTTATCGTGGCTCGAAAGCGATTAAAAGTTTAAACGAAGCTGCGCCGATGTAGACAGCCTTAATAGGAAGGAACGAGTTTATTTACCTAAATAGTGTTTCGGTTCAACACTTGGACTTGTTAACTGACTTTAAGGAACTTTGATTTTGTTTATATTAAACGACTGATTATTTAAAAAAAACATCTGTGTTAATTTTATAGCACTTCATACCTGAACGGTAACTATTTCTTTTTTTTTAAACCACTCCGTGTGTTAAACAAACTCACATACATGATATTTGGAACACACGAAGGGATGATTTAATTATTTATTTGAGTTCACAAACGAATTTGTCACTTGGGGCGCATTCTGTAGGGCTGTACTTATTTGGACTTCTACTTGTTTGTCCAAGTTATCTCGGAATTTATGTTAGGGCCGCGCGAAGGCCGCGCCGCGGGACGAACTAGTGGAAATTAATGAGGACTCCAAGAGGAGTTCAATACACGGCCTTATAAACTAACCGTGAAAAATGGAGCCCGCGCGAGATACAACGCCTTATTTTCTTTTTAAAACTTTATTATTATTGCACCAGCTATAAAATTGTGTGAGGATTTTCTGATCCAAAACTAATCCTTGTTGAACAACAAGTTACCGACCGACGTTAAGGTTTAGCTCAGGAGAAAATAGAACTGTATAAAAATGTTGTGCACATTTAGATATTATATAGATAGTTCGTGTGGTAAATAACCTAACATAGATAACTTAGAAGTTTGGCTTGGAAATGCTACAAAATTATTACTTGCAAACAAATTATTTTTAAACATAACATTCGTTTTGTTAACCAAACAAAACGTCACAGTTAGCGGGGTAACTGTACATTAAATACCAAACTGGAGTTAGTGCAAACGGCCGCGGGGAGGTCTTCATGTTGTACGGTAGTCCACTGTTTGCCTTCAATAAACATGGTGTAGGTAGACCCATTTGTTGGCTTTGCACAATCGATTCTATACCAGCAACAAAGCGATTATTTGAATTAGTATCCATGAATAATCGAGTTAATTAGACTTGTGTTGTATCACTAATTGCTATCGAATTAGGTAACGATTATAATTCATCGGAATTTGGATTGTGGCAAGCATGGCGTATTTTTTTTCACTACGTGTTTACAACTGTTTAACAAATTTTATGAATGAAGAATATAGTTTTCCTTGCACAGTAAATGATAACTATTTCATGACAATGATAATGACGTAAAATATTTCCTTATTTTTATCATGATACAAAGATATTAAAAAAAAATCAGGACAAAAATAAAATGAGATCCTTCATGTCATTATCATCATTAATCATACTGGTCTAGTTTATCTTAGTTCTCATCACATCTCCAAGGTACGCTGTATATAAAAAACAATAATTATTAGTCCTGTATTCTGACGTAATTTTTCAATAAATCATCATAATTTATTTATTTAGGTACCTATTTTGAAGAACAACATAACAAACACGCACCATTTTCAGTCACGTAACCATTGTTTTTGTTAACACCACAAACGACATATATATATGTTTAGCAAACCAACAAATATAAATAAACGTGCACGAACCAAAGGCTGGTCCGTTACAAGACCGCGGCCCGTTGGGTGCCCTCGTAAAAACACTATGAAAATGTTTACGACGGCCGACGCAGCTGCTTAATTCTTTTGAATGTTTCATATGGACAATGCAAATAGCATCATGTAATACAGTAGTCAAAACCATGGATGCGGAATCGAGAACATTAAAATACAATAAGCTATACAACGCGAGTAATTGAAGGCTATTTAAAGATCAGCTACAGAGACATATTAATGTATTGTGTTGTGTCGCGACTCAGGAAGTTTGAAGGCATACACATTATTGTAGCACTTATATACCCTAACACAATATTGTAAAGATAAAGATATATTTATTTGTAAAAACATGAGTATGCATACATAGTATGTAAGATGGATAGTTTAGATGTAGCAATAGGCTTTATAATAAATGTTGGACTTGTTAATTATATTCCTAGAAGAGTGAATAGACTTTGATCCCAATTGGCGGTGGTAAATAGAGCCCAAGTAGAGGGAAACATGAACTGCACAAACACTAACTTCGAATGAGCATGACATGCCTCTCTCCACACATTGCCTCACCTCACCAAAAACCTTAATCCCAATTGGCGGTGGTAAATAGAGCCCAAGTAGAAGGAAACATGAACTGCACAAATACCAACTTCGAATGAGCATGACATGCCTCTCTCCACACATTGCCTCACCTCACCAAACACCTTAACATGCTACAGGCAAATCAAAACACTTCGCTACATCATATGCACAAAAAAACGAAATAAACTAATTGATCCCTTATATCTGGCGCTACACAGCCTGACACAGTAGTGCTTATAACTTATTACTTAAGTTTTGGAAATATAAATTTAGTAAGAATTAAGTAGTCTAATATGATGTCCGTCCCGTCCTGCGCTAGATTAGGGTGTTGCCATTATTATCAGATAGATCTGGTAGTCTATTCGTAATACAGTATTGGTAAGAGTATTTATGCGGCACGTACTAAGTCATGTTGCTTCAGGAAAAGGTGCACACTTTACGTTGGCTAGAACCATTTACCCGTGAGCTATGTACGTTACGTTACGTTATGTTCGGACATGACAGCTCAAAGAGATAGGAACTCCACAAAATTATAGCCCAACTAAATTCGCGCCAAATGTTCCCGACACGTATCATAGGTTACACGAGATGCGCGATGGTGTCGTGACTCATCTGCTCGCAAATTAACTGCTCTGATGAATGCGCCGCGACACAATACCAATATCTAGAGACCCCTGAAGAATTCAGCCCTCGCCCTTGTTAGTACTGTTTTATGCTTTGTTCCGGGAATCGAGGTAGGTCTTTATATGCTGGTGAGTAATAGGTGGGTAGGCGCGGTGAGGCAACAGTGTTGATGTATCGCTTTCATAACGTCCACGGTTAATTAGTGTCAAATTACGACGCTAATGTTTTTTCGGGCCCCCGCTGACGGCTGTTAGGCGTATGTGAACACGAGGATTTGGAAAATAAAGGTTTGGAATGGGATGTGAAAACAATTAACATTTGTGAATGCCACCTTCGTCTTTTTAAATTATATAGCCAGGTAAATAAATAACAATGTAAGCTCTACAGCATTTAATCCCCCGAATCGTCGATTTTAATAAACGCTCCGTGTAAATTACAAACTAAAAGTTAATTCCGAAAAGTTTTATTGACTTTCCCCGCAATTTTGGCGAAATGGCGTTAACGGATGCGCACTAAAGAGTTCTTTAAACTACGACCGCTGTAATTCAAGTCAGGATTTAAACTTTAGAAGAAAGTAAGTTGGTCGGGACAACAAAGAGGGGGCCATTCGCCTTCCAGTAATTTATGTGTGACCGCTAGCTGGGACGGCGGCTCCGCTGGGAGCCTCGCGTGCCCCCTGGCCTGACAGGTACTACATACAATTGACTCTGAAAATGCTTAACTTACCTTTAATAGCATTTCTCAGACCACGACTGAGCAAATGTAGTAGTACTTGATTGGTAGTAAGTAGTACGAGCGAGATATACGTGAACTTATTTTGATTTTTATTGTCAATTATCGTTCTTCTATCGTCACGTTAAAATTGATACTCTAGATAATATATATCTAGGCTTAACTCCAATGTCTTTTCTGTATTAGGCTCGGGTTCTGACTACCGATGTTTACACAGGACGATTGACAACTACCTCCGAGAGTCGTGGCACTTCAGTCATGTGAAAACGATCTAAAGGTGTCTAGGCAGTAATGACCTAGATAGTACACACTAAGCCATTTCGTTTCCTATAACGAAAACCGCGCGTGGGCTAACTAATTCTACTTCAATCCATATTATCTAATCCCTCATGATTTATTCCACCCAAAATAAACATTAATATCATAGAGTTGTAATAAGAAAGCTAATACACTGTTACGTTTGATTGCGTTCCGTATCGTAAGCAGAATTGACCGCACTGAGTCAACGAGCTAATGAGGTTTTCGCGTTCCAACGGAAGGCTATCGCTTCATGCGCCCAATGGGGAATAATATCGGAGATATTTCCACTAGAATTCTGGCTCGATATTATATTTTGTTATTATAATATTATGTTAGAACAAGGGTTTACTAATGATTGACCAATCAACTAGTGCCGAGACCGGGACCACCCGCCCGACACTTCGATTAGAGACCCGGTCTGCGACACACGACCTCTTTCCGATTTTCTAAATTAATTAATTAATTAAATTTCCTTTTATTATTATTGAAATAAAATTGTGTTTAATCAATTTTTTTTTTTTTTTTAAAACATCTATAGACCTTCCGATCTAACAGTTTGTTAAATAATTACTTCTCAACCAACGCACTTCACAAACTTTACTGCATCTATCAGATACATTCGTTTCTGAATCAATCGGCTGGTTATTATATTTCCAAAAGTAAAATAATGTTTTTGGTTATTTTATTTGATCATGTAGTTATATTTATCGGACTGACTTCGTCAACTTTCCTTATCAAATGAAATGCGATGAAATAAAAATTAATTTGAATATGGCCTCACACACAACTTAGTGGGTATTTTGCCATTGTCAAGTAATTAATAGCAACAACACATTATAAAAAAAAAACGGATGTGTTTTGTTTCTCTTTTGGGCTTTAAATCTCGAACTGACTTACGAACCTCGATTTAAACATTTGACATACTCACTCACTGCAGATAGCACACAATTAGACTTCACAACATGACGTATCCCATCAACGTCTGGTTTCAGGCGGTCGTGCGTGTGGAGGTGGGTTTCAAACAAATAGCTCCTATTTGCCGGCTGTCTGTCGTACCACGTATGTCGGAGGAACAACGCGATCAGCGGTTTAGCAAGCGTTCAGCAAGTGGGATTGGACACGATTTTATACATGTTAGCGGTGGAGTAGCTATGTAACCACGGCCCCGGGGCTAAAATTAGATTGGGGCCTTGTTTAAAGTTAACTAAATTCTTTAAACGTGCAAATCTACCTGACCATCAGAGCCTTTTTATCCACTGCAGGACATAATAAAGCAAAGCTAGTTACTACTAAGTATTATGTGCAACGCAGCAGATAATTATAAATGGTGGTTTTTCGTACTTCGCTCATGACGGCCGAGGCTCAGGGGCCCCTTGAGCTTGGCAGCCCCGGGGCACCACCCCACCCAGTCCTACGGTAAATGGCGTATTTAGTGCGTGTTAGTTACTATTTATTATTGTGTGATTTAGTATTAAAATGTTTTGTGCAAAATATCATACGTTTACATACGAGCCCATGTAGTGTTAAATACTTGTAATACAGTTCAAATATCCTGAAATGCCCGACGCATAAACAGTCTTATACATAGATTAGATAAAAGCTATTTATATTTTCCTTACCCATCGAAAACTAATTGTAAAAGCCTACGTCAGATTTAACAGGGCTACGTAATTCCGTAGCGCATACAACGCTCACTGCTAATAGAATTCATTTGCATCCCCTTTAATCCTGAAACCTCTCAACTAGTTTGCATAGGTAATAATCCCCTTGTTATTTTAATATTTTTAATTAAGTGAAATAAAACAATAATTGTATGGTATTTCGTGATTTACTTCTATATTAATAGTCATATTTCCCAAGTATAAAAATTACGAACCAAAGAACAGCGTTAAAAAATAAAGGTGAATCAATTTACTGAAGTATTCTACTTACCTATAGAAATTACAAGGAGGCCTTCATAGAAATTCCGTTCCAAATAACTGACATAGATCTATTCTCGATGCTTGTAATTTAAGGAATTCGGCAAATGAGAAGTTTATAATAATATCCTTTACCGAATATAATGTTAATATTCGTTGATCACAACGCGAATAGTTTGTATTTTATAAATAAAGACAGTCACCTAAATCAAATAGGAAACCGGATCCATGCGTTGATTAGATACCTTGAGGTACTACCTACCTACTAATTGGTAATATCTCTTATCAGGTGCAACCAAAATTAAAATATACATACATACATGATATGTTCCCACTTACTTACGTTAGACGAATTATATTAATGGGTACGTAACATGTCGAATTTAATTGGTTCCTGTTAGAGGCTCTAGTAAGGACTGGTTTGCAGCAAATAACTTTATTCTAATTCCTAGAATTTCGAATTGTTTGCTAACCCACACAAACCATTCTAACTTATAAACCAAACCAACTCAACATTTAACACAAAATAAGAATATATCAAAATAAAAATGCACCGTTATCATGTCATCAGCATTAAAGGAAGAACCCATAGAAAAATAAACGGAAAACTCCAGACAATATTTAAACGTACAGAAACAATCAACGTATAGGCTCACAATCGAAGGGAGCAGTATAGACATTATGATAATCACAGGTACGAACGAAATCGCAATAGGATCGGGATATAACAAAGGCGAATTCCCAAAGACGATAACACAGCGGGAAAAACGCTACCGTAAACCTGGGGCAATAAAGACTGGCAACAATTTATTTATATGACGCTTCGGGGAGAAGTTACCCGTGGATCCGGGACGGGAACGCGGCGGAATCAAGTCGATGCGTGCGGAAAAGGGGAATGAGGAAATGGCCATGTTGCTGTGTGTATAGCAATCACGGCTAATCTTCTTACAGCGGGTGATTGAGATGAGAGCGTGGATAGCTTGATGATATCTGTAAGGGCAGAAGTGGACATTCCAACAACAGATGTGAAAAAGTTTCTTTATCCTATAATTGAAACGACAATCGCTTACGTATGTGTGGTAATCTGAAATGGTAAGTTCTTCTTATAGTTTAATAGTTGAATGGTTTGATCCTTTCACGTCCATGGTTGTATTGGACAATATTTAGATTTTATATATGAAAGTCACCTCAAAATGCGTTAAGATATAATGAAGACTCTTTAAAGTTTCCAAACTTTTAGAAGTTAACAACATCTCAAGGATTAATGATGTAATTTGAGCTTTAGCGATTTAAGTCCAAGCTGCAGGTGTTTTAGCAAACTGTAATTTTTACATTGAAATAAAACTTATTTTAAAGATTTTATCGCGTTTATTGTTAGATTTTACGTTCCCGACGTTTCGGCTGCTTTTCAACGTTCTCGACGCTTCTTTAAAATTAGTTTTATTTCAATGTGTAGTATTCGCGTAAATATAAGAAATCAATATGTATTTTTTACATGACACTAAATTAGGCAGAATCATTCTCAAGTTCAATGTCTTTAAATACTTGGCTAGTGAAGTCAGCAACAGCTAGTCTGATATAGTGGGTAAAGTAAAAATCAAAGAAATAGCTTTTTATGTTGTCTTGCAACATAAAAAGCTATTGCTTTGAGTAGAGCTCTAAATCCTACTTCAAACATATCACGGTTGCGATGTGAATAGTCTAATGAAACTCGCTGGCACACTAGTTGCCGATGCGTGGTGCGGCGTCGGATTAAAGGCACAGCGAAAATATTGGATCGCGTACATCATAAAACGATTGTAATTAGCGTTTCAAATTGGCAAATATCATAAAAAATACACTTAGTTATTAACCATTTACGACGAGTATTAACAAAAATAATGTTTTAAGTCGTATAAGTGGAAATCACCTACAGCAGCAGTAATTTGATTATACAATATTTTCCTCAAATGACAATTAAATGGTTAGATCTTACGTAAGTATATAACTGTACAAAAATCCATGCTGATATAAATCCTTGTGCTAATATCGATAATGTTTGTGTTCGAGGCGATGTGAGTGATCTAATAAAACTCTCGTGTGTACGGGCTGATGATGCGTAGCTTTGCTGCTGGATTAAACATTCGCATTGGGGACGCCGGCTAACGCGTATCGATAGCCAGAGACCTATGGCTATATTTTATATAAACAACTAGCTGTTGCCCGCAACCTCGTCCGCGTATTATTTAACAAAGACACAACCGTTAGCAATAGCTCGCTCGCGCGTTCTTAGCGACCGGCAGCTTTTGTGATATTGAGTCGTTGGCGGGGGTTGGGGGGGGGGGGGGGGGGGGTTCTAAAATAAAAGTAGCCTAAATTACTCCTTGTTACATAAGCTATCTGCCAGTGAATTGCACAGTGAAAGAGATTAGCCGGAACAAACAGACAGACTGACAAAAATTAAAAAAAAAGTTGTTTTGTTATATGTACCGTGTATACATCCAAATGCGCTTAGTAAAAAGCGGTTATTTTAATATTACAAACAGACACTCCAATTTTATTTATTTGTATAGATATATTCAAACCGATACAACCAAAGTTAACACCTTTTGGCACACACATTAAGATCTGGCAAATTTATACTAATCTCTAGATTAGGTTTTATCTAAAATTAATCTGTAAGTAATAAATAATTACTTTAGCCTTTAGCTTTTAGGCTTTTTCTAAGAAATTTTCTTATCATAATATATTGCACACGTAGCAACAAATATTAACCTCAAGTCTGAATGTAGAGCTCCAGATATGTCCTGTATTTACTTTCAAAAACTCTGAACACTAATTCAAACAATTTTGGAGCAGTACACATAGAAATGAATTATTTACATAATCAATTTCATCTAATATTTTATAAACAGACATTATGTTTTAATAAACCATTCATACTAGTTTACGTCGGATTAAATACAATCGAAATACTGATGGATTTCATGGTTAGACATCGCGTTGTGTCCGATGACGTGCGGATTTGCAAGCGACTCCCGATGCGCATCAAACAACTGGAATAACAGGAATGGATTGATTGTATACAACATTGTAAATACTCCTAGATGGTTTATAAATTTCAAAATGCAACCACTTCAAAAAATAAGTCATTTCTTGTAACAACATTTTTAGTCAGCATCTCTTAGATACACTGTTTTATTGAGACAGTTAAGTATGTTGTACTCCATTTAATAAAAAGTTATTAAAATCATCATTAAATTAGGTGGGTTAAACTCTTTCGAATGTTTATATGTGAAACTTTCAGTGCTAGTATAGTATAAAATTACAAATTATATGTTTTTAAACATAAAGGAATAACATCACGTCCTACGCTTTCAGCAACAATGTGGGCCAACTATTGGGAGTTTATTAACTGTATGATTATATAAGTAATCATGATGAGATAGTAAGATAAGAACAATAATCCAGCAGAAGTATAACCTTGTACCCTAAAGTAAAGTATAGCCCTAAAGCGGGGTCAGCGTAGGCTGTTAAACCACTGATGGAAATGACGTGAACTCAAAAATTAATCTCTACCCAAAGGCATATTTCATAGTCCCAATGAACACATGACACCTGAACTCCTGAACTCTGTCGAAAAGAATATCATAAATCCGACAAAAGGAAGCATTTCCATTCATTCCTAACGCACCTTGACGAGGGTCGAAAGTTTAACGGATTATATAACAAGTGGCGGCACTAACTGTCATGCACAGACCTGGCCACGCCACGCCTCATGGCTTAATCGCCAAACTTTCCCCTACGATTGGAGTTTTTGCGGGAATTGCTGTGACTGTGTGCCCCACCGCTAATTTATGCGCCGGCGAGTGAATTGAGAAAGAGCATTCCGCCTCTCCTGTCCTATTACGTATTCAAGACATCGTCTAATCGAGCTGCATCCAGAGACGGCTTCAGCCTGAACTAAATTTCTTTTCCGTTTCGATGCAGATAAAATAACGTTGGTAAGTAGACTACAAGAACAGACTAACGAAACGACGTCTTAAATAAGTGTTTGCATATTTTGACCTTATCTATTTGCAGTTCCTATTGCTAGGACCAATTGAGAAAATAATCCAAAAACTATGTCACAGTGTTAATTCTATTTCTAAAACAGATTTCCTGCAGGTATAGTACCATAGTAGCTGGTTCTACTTCTCACTATGAATCTATAAATATTAATAAAAATAACATCCTTCAATCTTCTATCTATTGAAAAAGAAAAATCTAGATCCTTAATTTAGCGTGGTGAACTGTCACTCTCAATTTTATTTTATTGCAATAATTAATTCATAAATCATCATCGTTAAATGGCTAAATTAAATTGTGGACTCCATATGAAGTAGAAAGACTTATGAACCTATGTACAGTTCATCCTTTCAAATTACTCTTTTCTCTATCTGTATTATAATATGAATAAAATTACTAACGGCAAACCCGCTCCTGGCTGCAGTCTGATCTCTCGGGTTCCGAATGATGATCGACGTTTAAAAGAAAATTTGAACGCAACGTAAATCGTTTCATAGATAGATATTGGAAACAACCCCTCGGGATGCGATCGCTGATCAAGTAGGTATATATTTTAAAATAATTTGAAAATTTACATAGTAAGTGAGCTGGTGATTTGGGAGATAAATAGGTATGTAATCAATTTAATTACCCACGAATAGAGATTTTTCACAGTTGTGGCATAAATTTTACTTATAGATACCATTTTAGCCGACCTACCTACCCAAAATCAGGAAAAAGTTGTTGAATTTAATAATCTGCATACTTCGATTTTTAACACCAAAATACAAACTGTATTTAAATATGCCCAGTTAATAACAGGCATATGTATTCGTTTAAGTAGGATAGTATAGGGGCACGAGCTTCTGCCAAGATCCTTTTCATAGTTTTTTACTATTCATTGTTAGAACACCATCTACACAATAAAACTGGAATTAAATATCCATATTTAAAATCCGCTTACCTAGAAATGTTATGTAGGTTCAATAGTCCCAACTTTAAAGACTAGATGGCAGTATACGAACGAGTAACAGCGCCATCTATACGTGATATTTGTAACTTGGTATGTAGTAAGCAAAGTTGCTCCATGGTAGTACAAAGACGAAGAAGTTTCAAGCTTTCCTATGAAATGTTGTAGCTTTATCAAAACATCGATAGGGTGCAGCACTCTAGCTTGGAAAATTACTTACTTTATGTAAAGTCGACCAAGAAACTATATAATTTGCAAATCGAAGAATCGCAAGACCTATTTTTGTCATTTGTTATTTATTTGAACTTAGAACGTATAAAATATGAACCTTAGTAGGCTTTTTTATTAACAAGGAGTTTTTGTCAAAACTGATAAACTACTTTCATAGTCTACTTATATTATTTGATTTGTAAATTCTTACAATATTATAGGTACTTACTATAAAAAAAAAAACCCTATTAATCGTTACACTATGAACACGATATAAGACACGAGTTTTAGAACATAAATAATGATTACATTGGCTTGGCAGGCCAAAGCCAGTGTTATATAATGCCCCTAAATATTTTTGAATAGATCTGTAGAAATACTTTTAACCCCTTTCTCGAAATAAACTACCAAGGCCCACCGCTCTGATAGTTAGTTACCTAATATTATGATCTGCGCAGGCAGCTTCTCGTTTATTAAATTGACCGAATTTCGCAGATGCAAATTTATTCCATGGACATTATATTAAAGACCATTCAATTCCTCAAACGGGTGGTTACATCCCCCCTTCATCTTCAACCCTTCAAACTTTGACGCATCACATCAGTCTTCATCATCGGCGTGTGTCTATATGACACGCGTACGTTTAAGATTCCGCAGTCGCCCAGGGATACGCGATTCCATATGCATACTGCTTTGCCCTGACAAATTGCCCTATTATTTAAGACTTCACAGCAATGATAGGGATTTTTGATTTACCGAGCAATTTTTGGGAGCTATTCGCAAATGAGGACTAAGCTATATGTTTACGCCAAACGCTTTTCAAACAGGTTAAGTATTTTGTGTGTATATCTTTTATGTCTGTCACTGTAGTTTTATTAAATAATCCTTTTATACATAAGGAATTCATTTCAAGGTTGTAAAAAAATTGATGCATTCGGGTCACTTCCTATTTCATTATTATTGGAGCTGAGTACTCGTATAAAGCTTCACTGGTGCTACTGGCACACTCACAGTGGCGGATCCAGAACTATCATTGGGGGGGGGGGAGGGGCAATTCCGTTTTGTGAGGAATGAGGAAAATTTCTATGTGATTTTAGCTTTCCAGCACTTTCTATTTGGTACCTACCTACAAACTTGCAACCGAAGAACATAAAATACTTAGCCTTTTTTTTTAAATAAAAAAATCACATTGTCTATTTCTTACTTCATATTTTAAGAACAAGGACAGCTTGTACTTGGTATTCCTTCAATAAAAAACATCGACCCACGACTCACTAATTATTATAATCAATATTAGGCACATGCATCCCTAAAAGTGGTTCTAATGACGGTCCGCTAATGTTTTGATACGGTCCAATTATGAGTAGTTACATCTGCCACGAGAAAGGCTTGCCTCGTCCTATCTATCCGTAACATCGGAGTGAGGCATGAAGCGTCACGAGCAACCCTCTCGTGGGTGCCGGCAAACCGTTAAAATGAATAATGGCGTCTTCACGCAGAGATCGGCAATTTGGCCTCATTTTATAATCTATAGCTACATAATAAAAATACCTAAATCGTGTGATAATCCATTTCATGCTTAGATATAGGTGCTCAATTTAGGAACATTACGTTATATACCACATCATATCAAATTAATAATTATTTTAACAGAGCTTTATTATTAAATATGTTGCCTGTTTTGTCATTTACTTCCTTCTTTGTTTGGAGTTTAGCAAAGGTATGTAGGTTACTAAAGAGCCAGATTAAAATAAAACTAATTAATTATTCTCTCTACTAAAAGCCCAGATTACTTCAAGCATTTTCAGTCTCAATCAAAATAATAAAATACGAAATCTATAAAGCGGAACTATACATAGGCACTTAAAACTATTAAAAAAAGCAATAACTTGTATTCCATGCATCCAACATATATACTTACTCAGCTTCTAACGTACCTATATCTTAAGAAACTAGATGAAAAATGTTACCGATCTCTGTTCACACAGTCCAAATGTACTTATTAACTGGTTATATAAATATGAAAAAAAGTCGTGATTATCATTTAATTTCATAGTTGGGAAACGCTTATTGACGGAGGCGAGGCGCGTGCGACTGCCACCTGCTTCCGCTGATAGGGTTAAATCAATATTTGGACTAACGTATTCAGAACTTTTGTCTTTTTGTAATAAATTTGATTATAGATCGGGAGTTCGAGGGCTCCACTAATATAAACTTTTTATCATGTGCTTTTGGCTGATGTTTTATGCATTTATTAATTAGTAAGGACCTATTGAAATTAATTTTACGGTACCTAATTCTTTTATTATTAGGGTTGTTTAGTAATTAATGATTAATCTGGAGTGGTTTATAATAATGAATCGACACATCGTTTGATTTTATTTTTATAATTAATTAATTTCATATTTTTTTTCTGCCTATGAAACTAAAAACTAAAAAAAACTGTGCTCGTCTGTCGATATTAATAATAGAATTATATCGCCAGACGAACACACCAACTACACGGTCCCACGCTAAGCAACGCTATTATTATAGGTAACATACAATGGACTAGGGGCATACCCAGTATACAATATTAAATATCCATGACTCGGATACAAACATCATACTCATCACAGAAAGTTTGTTCCTACCAGGATTCGAACCAGGGACTTTCGGCGCAGAAGACAGGGTATCGTCATATTATTATTATTATATTATAATAATCCACTTCAATAACAATCTACGACAAACTTGAGTTTAGCACTCGTAGATAATTCCAATTCATCTAATTTTGTACTTCAAAATTTAAAAAAACATTAGCCGAAAGGTGTCAGGTACCTCTAACTAAACATAAAAGGATTAATTGGATATTCTGGAGCTGAGTCCAGCTGTATCTTCACATTTAACATGGAACATTTGTATTTGATCAAAAGTCCCACGGATAACAATCTAAGTTGGAATCACAAAGAATAATTTAAAAAATAAAAGTAAAAAAAACAATAAAAGAAATTTGTATCTTAGATTGATTGGTCCTGCCTGACCCTTTACTGATGCGACCGAGTTTTTATAAACTTTCACAGAAAAAAACTTGAACTGTGTTTATTTGTGACAATTTGCTTTGTCGGTTTCTGCTTATTTACATTTCAAAAGAGCATTTTTTGTGATGTAGAGCAACCTGTAACAACACGGTGAATGACACAGGTAGAGTCGAGAGGTTACGCTGTGGAGGAGTGATCTTGATCGTTTGCGTAGTTGTATTTAGGGTGTACATTATTAATCTAGGTTGTTACCGTGTTTTAATATAGACTTTTATGACTAAGAAGTATCGGTATTCAATGATTAATGATTAAATATTATCACTATTAAAATGTTAAATTAAATTAAAATTACAGCGTTTTGGTCACCCTCCCGGCCGATGGTGGTGGGGATTTGTTGAGTACATTTTGAAATCAGCCTAATTTTAATTTTAATAATTAATTAACTAAGTTATTGTTTATTGATTTCCAACATAATTGTGATCATGATGTTTGATATTTTAAACAAGCAACGTTTGGCCATGCGCTCAGTACAATATATATTTTCAAATGTCGAATAATTTGATTTCTTTCTTCTGGAATGTTACGAGTAAAACCTACTTATATCTTTATAATCTATTGTTGGCCCTGTTCAAATAGTACACACTATTATTGTTACACTTTATATAAAATATGCGTTAATTTGACCTTATATGGACAGTTATACTGATGAGCAGCAACCGGTCACCACTCATAACAGCTATATCGATGCACAACAAGTTTTTACAACATTGTATTCAACCGCTCACTGATTAAATTACATAATTTCGCAAAGCTCATAATATATGCAAGTTTCTCATGCTTATATCGTTCAATTAACCCAGCCGAGTTGATGGAACAACTCTAGCAAGTTTTTTTTTTTTTATTCTCATACATTATTATAATATATTGATTGTAAATATACAACATAATATTAGTGAACGTTAAACCTACCGTTCTTTGTTTTACAAATAATATAATCTCAATTAATAATGTAGGTACCTCATTAAAAATCTCTCGGCATATAAAATCTTCAAGCATCAAAACCACTCTATCGCGTCCAAAAGGTTTGCGAGCTTCACTCAATATCATCGGGGACATAGATTAGGTAGTCCACAATGAAGACGTAATCATCGATCACTCCTCGTCAGAGCGAGGCGACCGCACACCGTCCAGGAACACTTCAGACAACTCGAATTATGGTGGCTCCGGACAATACGAAAGCAAATGGCTCTACTTTTCAAGCAAATTTGACTTTTATGCTTTGCAAAATACTTGTAGTACATTCAAACTAACAGTGATTACTGCTTACAATTTCGACATGTTTAGAGTGTTCAAAATTATCAAATACTTAACTAATCGAGATTTGTGTGATGTCATTGTAAAAAAGACCGCTATAACTTTGACTATTCATATACAAATATTGCAATTTCCCCGGTCCATATAAATCATTTTACATACATAGATATTATATAATGATGGCGAGATGCGCGGGCGCAGCTTCTGTGCTCTGCATAAAGTGGGTGACACACAATCGAACTTATACAATTTTTACCTAACACTAGATGTAAGAACGCTCTCATTGATACAAACAACAAAATAATAATGTAAAGTAGATTCGTATTTCCTACTGCTACCTGATGCGTTGTAATAGCTTTTCGATGACCCAGCGAATCAATTAAACGTAAAACCAACTAAAATTAAAAAAATATCTAAGGCCTCAAAGTATTTCAATAAGTCATTAGTCTAATTGTGTCGGTTAATGGGAAGCGCCATTGTTCTATTTTTTCACGTTATTTGCACATTGTTTTGGCAATGATCCCTGAGGTGTGACGGCTACAAAAGCAAGGATGCTTGCACGTCTGTCACCAGCTTTACTGCGATGATCGAATGCCCACGGAGGCATGGACTACTCCTCTACGCGAGCGACAATACGCGGCAATCAGCGATTTGTGATTTATACTTTATGATCCCTTGGCCAGCTTATAAGCAAGAGACACTTTTGCTGACATGCAAGTATCGGGAATAATAGATAACATTGTAATGTTTTAAAATTATTCTAATGGTCGATTATCAGACCGATTTTTTTTTTCAGAAGGAACATGAACAATCGCGGTAATTCACTTTTGTCTTAGAGACCTGAGTCATCACAGTAAGTCATAAAAAAACCACAGACATAACATAGATAATTTTATTGGTAAAATATATACGAAATACAATAATATACTCAACAACCATATATAATAATACACTGTATTTGTAGATCGAGCAATACATCATTCTCTCATTGTCTAGCATAGTTAATACAACCAGCACTACAGTCACACATAAGACACACCTATTTTAATGTAACACTCACATCATGTTATAGGTACCTAGTCATTTCTAATCTCGAGCGCAAGATAACCGGTTCTGTACTACCATGCGCAAAGCAAGCTTTCAATCCTTAGCGACAATTGACAAGATTATTGTATAGAATAATTACACTTATAATAAGCAACTTATAATAGCAAGTAATTATTCCCAAATATATAGAGTATGTCTTCGTTACAAATCACTTTCTTCCCAAAAATACTTTGTAATGATACACGGAACTCCTTCTATAAATTTTCTGTTGGTCTTGATGGTTTCACGGTTGACATTAATAGGTTAGGTTAGGGTGATCTCTTGGCCATTTAGTATCTCCTAGCATTTCCTTAACATTGTTAATGTTTATGTTCGGTTAGGATTTTTATTTGATTCTCGTCACAATCTGAAATGTGTAATTAAATCGCTATGTTGACTCTGCAAATATCTCACAAAACTATCTAATACATATTAAAATAATAGCCATTCCGTAACATGGTCTTACTCATAAAATAATGTTAGTACCTACCTACCTACCTATGTTTAATGTTCTCGAATAAGAAGTTAGTTATGTTTATTATATTTAATGTAGCTCTTAACAAGAGTTAAAAGCCTTTCACGGTTAATACGCAGTAAAAGAAAGTGATAGTTATTCAAAGTATTGCTATAATACACGATAAACGAACCTACATAATATTTCATCCCGGGCGCGGGGCGCAGCGCAGGCGCGAAGTGGCCGGTGTGACCGTAAATCTACGCCGCGCGCAGATAACCACTCCCGCGCATTTCAGAAGCCACTGTCAACCGCCTGATATCACTTCTTTATTATAAACCATTTCCTATGACGGCCTGTGCTACAGATTGTGGCTATTTATACGCAAATCTACCTATTAATGTACTTTGTAATTTAACGTTTCAGGTATGTATTCATGACCTGACACTCTGTCTACTCGCATCAATTATGTTGTAAATTAGGTGGATACATAAATACAATATTGCTCACAATGTTAAGCACGAGCATAAGAGTAGGTATTCAGTTAAACAAGTAGGTATGTTATATACTTACCTACCCACTAACTAATGAAACAAACATGTAGCGTCATTAGACACTCTATTGTTAATTTAATTACGTTGTCGATACCAATAGACGAACAATAGCGCAAGTTGGGAGGCGGAAAATAGCCGAGGACGTTGTGTGTAAACAAAAAGAAGATCGACAAACATCTGCCGAGAGTTGGAGCTGCTTGGGACACCATAATCATACATTGAATCCTTAAAAAAAGCGAAAGTCTTGCGGTCGCGTAATAGTAAAAGTTAAATAAAGTATACGTCAGATTCCGTCAATAATTATAATACAAACGCACCTAGTAGAGTATGAGAGGACACCTGTTGCACGCATGAGCCTGGATTTTTTGTGGTCAGCCCTTTCACGAATTTACATATCTCCAAACTCTCCGTCGAAGCTAACAAGGGTTATTATTTCAACCACAAAATGTGGATGCAACCACTGATTGACAACCAACGGCCGTATTATGTAAAACAGTTTCTTTTGGTGGAGCACATAACATTTTCACCTTATTAGCAATTGTTAACAACTAATTTATTTCCAATGGGCTAATGTGAACGATTTGTGTGAAAACAATTTGTGAAATTACCACCGATATGCGCGGCCGTTCTTTGGCGATTTTCATGATGTTTCGACCACCATCGTATAAACAGAATACGTTTAAAATATCACTGTGCCATAGGAATTTAATGGCTACAGCCTACGAAAGTGCCTCGAGACTGATGGCTCCTATCGAATTCCTTAGTCATCCTTTATTAAGGCAATGAAATGGATTTATAACATCCACAACGATTTTATGTCAAAGTGCAGTTCATTGCCACCCGACAATGTCTGGGAGACAATGTAATTTTATGCTTTAATGAACCTCACCTGAAGTGGAACTTGTTCGGAAAATTTTGAATGGCAATTTTGGTGTGCTTCTGTGTCGCGCGCCTTTGTCTCTGGCTTCAATTGCTGTTATGCTTTAATAACAACAGGAGCGTAACAGCTTTCCAGTGTCGTCTGCTCATTTAAATCTCAATGCACTCTTTTAACTGTTTCGTAATCACTTGCAAATCCTGAACTTTCAAAATGACTGTTTTGTTGATCTTTGTTTCCTTAATTGCTGAATTAAATATACCTATTCTGTTTTTTGCAGACACCTGGTGAACATTCTAAAACTAAGAAAGTATCTTATTTCTATTCTTTTATTTAGACGATAGCTTATATACAGGATGTATTCGTACAGACACCATAGATATGTATTATATTCTCAGCAATTGGATAATAACCGTGTCTCCATTAATACGAATAAAAAAAGGCTCGCATTACCATTTTTTAATCGATCGTTGTAGAAAAATAATTAGTATAAAAATAAGCTTATTTCTTAATAATGAAGTGCATATATTTATATTTGGGTGCCCGTAACACGGTTTCAAGTAGCGAACAGCCACAGTGTATAAACCGTGATGCGGACAAAAACACAATAAAGTGTTTATGTTATCTATAAAACCGTCTCAGGGTAAGAACTCATATTTTATGTGAAGCCGCTGATCCTAATTACACACGAATGGTTCGTCATGAGCCGACGGTTTTTGGGACCAATAAAAACGTTACGATGTGATTTACACCACAAGAGAGCGAGCAGTCACATTCTAATTCGCCTTATTAGTGATGCCACTGTAAATAAAGAAAAAAAAAAACAAACACTCGAATGTTACTTTATAAAATCACCTCACTTATGAATTGCAAAGGTCTAGTCCGAAATTAAAATACAGATCCATTTTTTTTTTCAAAAACTTGCATACAATTTAATGACGTTGACATATTAATGTTATCGGTTTAACGATTGGTGATCTTGAAAAGAATGATTCGCGGAGATACAGGCAGAGTGCCGGTGTAAAGTTAATGTCTGAGCGGACTTGCGAGAATTTAATCGAACTGTGCGCTTGTCAATCAATAAACTCAAACGAGTTGAAACACTTTGTGGTCGCCACGAGACTAACGTGGACATTACACATGTTTATACCAATATGTAGATGTACGATATGTATCATTATTATAACAAGTACATGTTGACATGTTTATAAACTAATGATTTAAAGAAAATTATATTATTTTACAAAATAAATATAAATTAATAAGGGAATAGAAAAGCCTACCTACAAAATATTTACAAAAAGTGCAAATAATTTGGCTGGCTGGAGATGCTGACCGCATTTCCTTATTGAATAGCCAAAGCTACTCACTGAGCGAGGAAATACCCAGCCCTTGGGTCGCTGGTTGCATCGACCAATCTTGTCGATGCAACGACTCAAGGGCTGGGGCTTGATAGATTTTGTACAAAATCTATGGCGCTTGGACCCCATGGACCAAGGGTCTCGACTCCGAACGGAATTAATGTGTATTCAGAGTCGATAATATGTAGATTGATAAAGGAACTAATATAAAGTAATAAGATGAGGTAACGTTACTAACTAGGTTTTACGTAATCTAAAATGTCTACCGAACATACTAACAAACTGATAGTAGTTTAACATAGCTTCAAGTTCATTGAGATTGCTTGGTTCTTGCAAGTAACTTTACGCAATATATAAAGCCGAGAAGATAATCCTTATCCTACTTCTATATAAAATTGTAAGTATGTTTGTTTAATACATTAGGGGAGAGATGGTGAGGCGGACCTAATATCTACTGGAATCTTCACTGAGCAGTATCATAAACGTCTGTCGAATGAAAAAACTTGGACCGAATTTGATACAGAGGCAGGCTGTTAGTACTCCAGAATACCATATAGAGGGTCTTCTGTATCTTCAATCTTAAAAGTTCATGGGGGCAGAGTTATATATGCACTAATTACATTAAAATAAGGACAAAAATATTAAATTGAGCTTAGAGTCAAAGCAAGAAAATTGATAATCCACACACGTATTACCGTCCGTTAAACGTTACCATGGGCCCGTGATAAAAGTGACCAGCACAATAATTTATTGGGCGTACCGAGCAGAAACTTGGTAAAAATAAACATCAATGGCTGCCTTATTGGGGCTTGATTTAATACGCCCAATAAAACAGTAACTAACCTCATATAAATTACTAAACAAATAAATAACAGCGTTGGCCATCAAACTTTATCTCTGGCGGGATTGCGTCAACATTTTTAACATTGTTTGTATTGAAAAGACGCAAGTCTCAGATGGACGTAACATTGTTTTAATTAGTTAAACATACAGGAAGGGTTTATTATTATTATTCCTGGCAATAGGTTCACTAATCCTTTGTTATAGAGCGACGAGTAGCGCCCTGAAGTAAAAATATGCCTTTAAGCGTATTTTGAAAACAAGCTCATTCGTAGCCCAGCCGTCCTGAGGATGCCTCGTTTAGAAACGGAACCCGTGTCGAGTACATTTTTAGTTTCTCATCGTTTCGTGGAGAATTGCATGTTAATTTGGGTCCTGACTCTCGTGACACACAGTTTCTTGACTAACACCTTAGAGGAGTTAGGTGTTGCTGGCTTCTTTAATTATCGATCAACATGTTTGGTTTATAATTGGAGTAGTTCACAAGCCGAGGGTTAGTGGAAGGTTTCTTTTCTCCTATTTGTTTATTTTGAAAAGGAAAACCACACCGATACTTGTTTATTTTACCGTTCATTTTCTTCTTCTTATCAATTATAACATATTTAACAATTTCAAAAAATACTATGCCACCTTCATTTTTTCAAATATTTTTTCACTCCTTCCTCTCACTTCATAATAAAACATCCTAAAGGAACATAACAATCCCACATATATTCAACCTTAATTTATCTTTTTAACTATTCTCTGCTGGCTTAAAATGTTGAAAAATATTCTATAAAAATACCATTTAATTATTTTTTTTTAATATTTCATATATGTTGTAAACTATATTGGCACCTAACTTTTGTTTATAAGTATTATTTGGTTGCTTTAAAACTAATAGTAAAGAAAAACCACGCCTTTATAACAATATTATACACAACCAACACCGAGGCGGCGGGCTAGTCAACATTTTACTGCTAAATTAATGAACGCTATAGACATTAGGGCGCAGACCTCGGCTCATTACCCCGGCTTTACTCGTCACAAGATTTATGTAATAAAGTTATAGACGCACGGATAGGCAATCTCTAATCACTTGGAGTCATTAAAGTGAAGTAATAATTCCCTTACATAGTAGCCACCGTACATAAAGAGCTATAATTCTTTGTTAAGCCCTTTTGTAAGAGGCTACGGAGATTGATGGAGCCTCTCCTTAGGTGGGCCTAGTTAATAAGCTTTCAATAAATTTGTTTCAAGTCGGTAACAATCAATGACTTCTGTTCAATTCAATTATTTGGGGTTTATGATTTTTTAATGTTTAATATGTACGTTAATATCATATTTTAGTATATACGAGTATATATTAATCTAATCGTCAGATGAACACACCACAACTATACGGTACCACCACAGATCACGAGAGATATGCCGTGCGGTTCAAAATGTATGGGAACTCGCTGACTCCGTTTTGTTCCCCACCACTCGCCACAAAACACATGCAATTACATAAAACCAACCAATACGAAGTCTCACACACACACGAGTGCCAATAATTCGGTGCGTGCTGCGTCGTCGCCGCTTACAGCGGCCGTACCACGCGACGCACCAGTTTATTGAAAGTATCGTTAGACGATCTATCCATTGCCGCGTACATTCACTCAGTAGCGAACATAGGTGGTCCTTAAAGAGCCATGTATTTTGTACAAAAATAAAAAAGTCGTTGTGCTACATGAAAACTAAAATAACATAATAAAGGCATTAAATATTTTTTGATTTGTTGTTTTTAATGATTTTAAAGACGAATAAATAAAATACTTAATACTGGCTGGTGAAATGAGATTCCATCTTTCGGGTAGTTCACTTTGCTGCTAGTATTTTAGCACACAACCACGGAATAACACGGCATTTAAAAAAAAAGTTAGAGCTCCGATACCGTCGTGCAGTTGCACTCGACTGACGGCGAAAACTCTATGTTAGCGTAATTTTGGCTAAAGGTGAGCGCAAGCCCACCGCTTTCATAACATATCTCCTCTAATATATCTGTGGGTACCACACTTTGCAACAAGTCTGTCCCTACCAGGATTCGAATCCGGGACCCTCGGGCCTGAAAGCAGAGTCACCTCCCGTTGAGTTAATGACGTCGTCAAATATATAATGATTAATCACAAATGTATAAAAATTAAAATATTGGGTACATACTTCACTAATTCCGTTCAAAGTAGAATATACATTTTATGTAGAGCAACGACAATTACTAAGTTCGTCGTTGAGGTAGAGGGTCGAAGCAAAGGTTACCGATCGATTTATCGGCACCTCGCTCACGATTTCTTTGCTGTAACCGCTACCCTGTTATGTATCACCACATTATTATAATCGCTTTTGTATCTAGCTTGTACTATTTGATAACGTCACGATTTACGCGAATGTCAAAGTGTGGCAAGTGTGAACAAATAAGCTTATAATAAAGCTCAATGAAAATAACATTTACCTATTTTTTTAAGCGTCATCGTTAATTAAAAAAATATACTTATTAAGCGACACCTTCACTTTCTTCATATCTACACGAAATAATAGCGTAAGACATACAGCTACATTAATACATAAGTATTATATGATCATTGATGACATGTATATAGCAATCGTCACAGATATACATTACATTATCATAATAAATATGACCTCCTAGTTCTATGTCATAGATATATTATAATGTAGAATACTCCATAACCTATTGTACTTTTTAACACACACCTTCAAGTATATTATTTGATTCCCCACAGCCTGCCTTACCCTAAAGAGGATAACAAACTACGTGCAAACCTAACCCGGTTCAGAACAAAGTAACACAAAGTTCTAACTCATTACGTATGCAAATATGATCGTCTCACACACATAGCAACTGTGACAGATGACAGAGATAGCTATTGTGCCCGCCGCCAGCTGCGAAAACAAGCCAGTACGATGCGGGAGGAAAAATCGCAGTAATTACATGTTTATATCTCACCTTGCTAATTGTTTCCGATTGTTATGGCATAGCCGTGTGTCCGAAATATTGAATGCATGACATCCCCGCTTGTATTCTGAAAATTATAATTACGGCGGTAGCGAAGATATTATGAAGTCGATTGCGAGTAAACTGTATTTTAAATTTTAACTTGGCAATAAAAAAATTGTTGCAATTGTGTTACCATTTTTATATAAAGTGCAGTAATTTGAATAGTGTAGTAGTAAACTTTTATAAAGTAAAATATTTTAGCAAGTAAATTAGTAGGTTATAAAGATAACATTCCTATAAACAAAATTATTAGACATTTTAAAATAGTGCCAGATACTAATTGCGCAGTGAAACGCTACTGGGTCGCCTTCTTTATAAAAAATCTGACTTACATTTACGCATTCATTTTATACAGCTACGTGATTAGTGTGACCTACTCCGTCAACCCTTAAAATATTTACACTATATTTGGATAGAATACTTTGTTCTATATAATATCTATAAGAATAGACATATTTCACTTTTAATATGGAGATATGATTTTATCCAAAAAATAAACCAATGACTTTGCAACTTATTGTATCCAGTTCTAAGTATACTTAAATGTGAAATAAAGCACAAAGCCTCAAAAATAACAATACCGAGTACTACAATCGAAGATCATTAGACATTTATACGACGTGAGAAAGGAGAGCCGAGTCGTTAATTAAGGACGGTAATTTGACATGCCCTGACAGCTAATATTACTTTAAAATTGATTTGTGTTCAAAGTTGAATTAATTTTGACAGAGTCAATAAGCCACCGCTTTCTTGCTGACGAATGATCACACTAGGCTCTATTTAATTAAAAAAAAAAACAACCGAATTGAGAACCTCCTCCTTTTTGAAGTCGCTTAATAATAGAGTAACTGCATGTTGTAGAAGTGTTGTGTGTACTGCATGGGAAAATGATGAGGCTTATTGATGATTTTGACAGATAAAGGGTAGGTGCCTATTATTAAATAGCACTAAGAGTGATAACCTATATATCACTTGAAGCATCGAAGCTTCGAATACAGCTTTGAAATGTATGGATCCAAACGAAAAAGGTTTTGGTTACTTGATAATTTAACCCCCAAATTTATAGACGTTTTATAACTTTATTAAACGTCATATAGTGCTGCGCAGAAGAGTTTTGCTTTGTGCAGTACTATATAACGTTTGATAAATTTACAAAATGTCTACAAATTCGGGGGTAAATATAAAAACGACTTGCAAAAGTTTAAAGTAGAGATAGGCAAAAATATGTCGATGTTGGAGTGTATAACAAAAAACAGCTAGCCAACAATAATTTCTCATATGATCACTCAAACTCCAACCTATCGTCATTACAAGAACTGAGAGTAATTATAAAGAGAGAGAACAAAACCCATCCAACCCACCTTGTTACCAGCCGACAATAGCCTCGAGATAACGAGACAGGAACCTATTTAAAATACCTCTAATCGAATATGGCTTTTATCGTTGTGTTTAACATGATTATTATATTTTAAGAGGGCCCTCCTGACTTGCACTTTGCGCGCTTCACCTGCACCTAAAGTGTCGAGCTGTCGAATAATAGCTCCAAGACCCAGGTGATTGATTAATGACACACCAGGCGAAAACAGACCGGCTACCTAATTAAACACTCCCGTCAGCACTGGCAGGGTATGCCAAGAGTCATGATGAACGTTTCACTGGCAATTGATTTGATTTACTTATACCTTTTTTAGCCGTATTAAAATTGTATCTTTGGTGACGATACGATTTATTTTACGATACGGTTCATTTCGTAAATTGTCTAATATTAATTTTACTAACATTTAATAATATTGACATTGTTGTTGTTTAATACCTTTTTTAGGTGTTGCTGGTACAAAATACAACTTGTCACACATAATGTCACACTCAATTATCAAATCCAATCTGTCATAAAAATTGTTTGTCGTGTTTGTTTTATGTCATGTTTTCATTTCGTTTCTGAAATACGTGATATTTGTGAGCCACGATGGTTTACTATCACACATCGGCTAATGTTAAAATGCTAAGGAACATCGTTATCGACTATGGGACCACCACCGAAGTTTCCCCATATGAATATATGAAAACGTACATTGGAAAATGTCCAGATAGTACCGAGGATTCAAAACTGTCATGGATAGTCGAAACCTTCCTTAGTTTCCATAAACATGGAGATTTTTTGAAAGAAATAGCATCTCACATGTCCGAAGAAATTATAGCAGGGGAACAGGATTATTTCATGATTATATTTCACGCTGTCACCTTTCAAATTGAACCAAAAGAAATGCAGTTCTTATATAAATGCCTATTCAATTTGAGTAAGGCCCTTCTTAATACGTTCACAAAGTTTTTAAGTAATAATGAAGTTTTGTCATACATATCGCTTATAGCTCAGTCGAGTTATGATACAAAGTTTATAACGGATCAAATAATTGGACCCCTCTTTGAATGGCAGCCTTATATTGGCGAAATGGCACATACATATGGCGAATATTTAAAGAAGATCGAGAGCAGAAAGTTAAAACCTCCAACAGTGCCAGTGCAGCCAAAAGTATTAAACAGAAAAAGTAATAAAGACAAAGATATATCATCGCCTCAACTTGTACTCTCTTCACCTGTGACTCCACCAAATTCCTTACATTATAAAAAGAAAAGGATGCTCACTAAAAGCGTCATTGATCAAAAATTAAAACAAATACATGAAAAGAATAAACAGAAAGCTTCCCACTTACTGAACGATGTAAAAAACAGAGATTACCACTACGCACAAGCGAAATCAGATAAATATTATAAAAAAATCTCGAATATCAGAGACGAAATAGAAAATGAATGTACGAAACCCTTACCAAAAGCGAAACAAACATTTACTATGAAATCAAATGCACCGTCAGTAAAGGAGACTGCAGCAACTATAAAAAGGTTAAATAAAAGAATTCAACAGAACCAGCAGGAGGAGATAGACTGGATGCAAAACATAGTGAACTTTTCTGGAAACGCTGCTAAAATCCAACAAATTACAGAGCATGATAGGCAAGAAAGGGAGAGAGAAAGGCTATTTGATATAGAAAGAAAACATTTGATGGGACAAATTAGTTATGAAGAAGCTGTGCTTGCCAAAAAGAAATTACTAGAAGAAAATAAAAAGAAATATGAAGAGTTCATGAAGGAAAAGGAGTCCTGGAATGAAGAGATTGAAATGTGGAAAAAAGAGGAAACTGAAAGGACCCGAAAGCAGGTGGAAAAGCTGTCAATAATTGAGCTTAATGTACTGCAAGCCAGAAATGGTGTCACTTTGAGGAAAAAAGAAACTGTTGAGACATTGAAAAAAGAATCTGAATTGATGAAAGAGCGAGCCATGAAAGAAAAAAAGGAGGAGCTAGAGCGTAGAATGAGTATGATAAAAGAGATTAAAATACTAGCAATGATAGCGAAGAAAACTAGGTTACCGAAAATAATTGACTTAACGGAAACGGCTGGGATCGGTTTACTCTGTGAAATGTCTATAGCTGAGTTACAAGAAAGATTGTGCGCTATGAAGATGGGAATAAAAGAGGAACTTCAAAGAAAGAGAGCGAACATAAAAGAATACAATATTGCAGCTAAGCAAGAACTGGTTGAAACCAAAAATGCGAATAAAAGTTATATGTCTGAACGTGCATTATTGCGTAAACAAAATATGAAGCCCACTGCGGTTTCAGAGACTTGCTCATCAAAAGAAATAAATGACTTAAAGAAAATATTGGAAGATAAACGTAAGATGCGAATGAATTTGTCCAATTAAAACATGTCGTATGGTTAATGATTAGTTTTTACTTAATTGGAGTTGATTTTTAATTTTGTAATGTTATTACTTTAAAATATTATTATATTAAAGAATGTGTTAATATTGTAAATGCCTACATACTTATTTATATCTTATCTGGTATCAGATAGGTGTTATTATAGATATTCAGTGGGAATAAAGGCGTAAATAATACTGTAGCGACGCAAATTTGTTGATTGCGTCGTTCATATTAGCATATAAGCTTTGAGATGAAGATGTTGTGCAATAAATTTATTCCAATCCACAGAGCTTGAAATGTCTAGATGGAGCATTTGTCTAAAACCTCCATAAACGTGTACAGCCATCGTTAAAATGCTTCTTCTTTACAACAAAGATATTATAATTAATATTAGACACATAAAAAAGGATGCCAAGATTCACTTGTCCATAATATATCCCAGACAATCGATGTCTGGTTTCATTTTTGTAAGTGAGCAATATGCCTAGCTTGCTTAAGTCAGTTTACGTAATCACACCTTTGATCATCTTAACCTACCTAAATGACCAACAAACATAAGTTATCAGTCTACAAAATATTCCACAAACATAGGTATTATTTCATATTTGGAATTTATTCTCGTTTTTATTATATTCATAAAATTATTCAATTCTATAACATTTTTAGGTCTACAAAGCTCAAATGAAGAAGTATAGTAGCAAGACTAATGGTGTCTCCAGGCGGGGCTCGTCCGATGCGCATGCGTGAATTGGTTGCCGCACTTAATTAGTGCAGGGACAAAGAGAAATATTAGTAATTGCGATTTATAGCGCAGATTTGACGCTTCACCTGATATACGGGGAGCAACAACTGCAGTTAACGAATTAATTGCAATCGTTTAATCGGATCCTGATGAAAAATAAAGAATACCGTTCAAATCAATAGGAGTTGTTATTATAAATGTACTGTCGTGGTCAAGCCAATTTCACACTTCTAAGCAATCGTTATTAATTAAACGACCTCGGAAGTCAATAGATACATCAGAATAAGGTGTAGTTCTCTTCATGATTCGGAAACAACGCAAACACCTGGAAAGGCATTAGATGCCTGTAGATCATTAAAACTTAAAGTCGGTACCCCCAAATTTCCTACAGCATCGCATAGAATCTGTTTTTGTTCATCCAAGTCGACTCACGAATCCATTGCTATATACCTACTAATCAAATTATAATATATCTCAAGTCTACTTATCTAACAAGCCACGAGGGCGTAAGATATAAACCTCATAACACTCTTAACGTGTGACACTAAATTCCACAACTGTAAATCCTAACACGTGATAATCTTAGCTTAGCGAGGCAATAGCCCGAATATCAATATAACGTGCAACGTGACGACACGTGAGGAACCTAGTCAATATAATTTGGATTAAAGCAATAAATAAGACGGGTTCGCTCGTCCATTTGTATCGGCGTATAATTTAAATTCTTTAACGCCAATGTTAAAGATTACGCGGGGAGATACCGGCTGGGCGCCCGCGCGCCCGTGTCGTAGCGACAACCACTAAATAAATTTATATTTCCGACCGACGCCGAGCCGAACACTCTCTTTGTAGATAATTCGGCCGGTAACGTTGAATGACTCTATTAACAGCTTCCCTTTTTGGGGATAAATGTCGACTTTAGGTAGTGTCGTCGCGATGTCTTATCTATAGTGTGGGACGGACATTGTTAGAACAAGGTTTTGTAATTCAAACGACTCTATTATGACCTTTGGTGAATGTAATAAAATTTAAGATACGAGTAAACAGATAAAAATCGGTGTTGTAAGTATTCGTATTTTTATTATATTGAATACGGTTAAATATATAAACAATAACATGAATAAGAACATAAATATTCGAGGGTTAACGCAAAAATACCGCTAAAGACAAATACATTGCGTCTTATTACCCTAGTAGTACCATTAATATTCTGATTAAATGTGTCCATAAAGTCTATATTTTCAAGTAATTGAATTGTAAGACTATAAAAACCAAATGAGTAAGTAGATATATTTGAAAATCCAGAACGTCCCACAAAACGCGATCGCACTATAAATGCGGCACCTCATTTCAAGATTAAACTGATAACAGTAAAACGTCAATAACCACCTAATTGGGAGAGATCTGTGCCCAGCCGGCCAAGTCCGTCCCCGCTGAGAAACAAATAAATATTGTACGCCGCCAACGAGATAATTCCCGAGATAACTTAATGTGCTTACATTTCGAATCTGCTCATGATTTTATGGGAAACTATCGCGCCGTATATTTTTTTCATTCACGGTTATTGTGCGTGTCGTTAGCGTGTCGTGAATTAAGTTTATTAAATTTCCTAGTGACAAAAATAAAACATAACGCATGCATTAATTTAATGGATAGGCAGAGGCGCATGTTTTAAGTGGACCCCATTTTTTTCGATTGCATTAAGCACTTATGTAATAAGGGTTGATTTTGAATCTGGGACTTCACGATCAGAAGCTGGCATTAGCGACTACTCCTTTCTTGAGCCCCAAATCTCTAACACAATGAACCGACAGTGAAATAGCAATGGTATGGTCATTGCCTCTTTTGACGAATACGTTACCATTTCCATTCAATTATGAGTCAATCTTGTCAGACTTGGGGCCTGTTCCTATTATCCTTTATCTGTAGAGAATGGATAGTTCTCACAGCACCTACTCCATTTTGATTTTGTTAGCCCTACTTAGTTCATATTTCAGAACTAAAAGATAGGTAGCGTAAGAAACGGCTAAGCTCAATCTAATGTAGAGCTTTCGATGTCCCATTTAACTTAACAAAATACACCCATCGTGAAATTTATACCGGTTTTATAAACAAGCAAATAGTGCGCACCTATTCCACCTACACAAATCGATGAAAATGCCTGATCTTTAGTCAGATCACTCGTTTATATGCTAATTTTATTTTTAATCGATAATCGTTATAGGCTTACTGTATCGATCATCGTTTTACAGATTTTTTGAGTTACTAATTAGAATTAATTTATTCGTTTGAATATATTACTAATGGGTTAGGGCAGTCAATTGAGTGGCTCTATATTTCACATAGAGTTTTACGATTTAATTTTAATTGCCAGTGTCTTCATAAAAATAAAATAATGTTTGTTTATGGGCTTACATGTTAAAGGTTGCTTTTATTATTTCAATTTTATACCTGGAATTTGGTATCGGTTTATTGGTCAGTTACCGACGACGAAACATTTTAAGGTTCGACATTCTCATCCAGATTTTAATTAAGAATTATTTAAGTTCTTGTTTATCTTTAATTATTATTTGGAACTAAGTATAACCATTGATCAATTTTACCATTAATCCCTAATAAAAAGGTTCTTTCAATTTTCGAAAGTATAATATTGCATAATGCTTAAACACATATTTAGGGTTCCGTAGTCAAACTGGGAGCCCATATTGCCCGTCTGTTCGCATACTATTAATTTTATTTATAGACTATAAGGCCAAAATTTGGCAACATTAAAAATGTTTGTCACCTCTTCGGACAACGTACGAACTCTTCCTATAGTCCGTGATCCGTCACGTCACAATGGGTATGCAGAAACTCCTATTATTTTTTTCTAATGGCCGTTATCCATTGAGTCAGGTAGGCTCAACGTGTTTCTACCTCTTAATGTAATTGTCACGCTATCACTGTCATTTGAATTAATGAAGTGTGTGAGAGGTATGGATGATGCTTACGTTACCATAGCGCTACTTTAAAAGATTGTGCTTGAGCCACAGTTCGATGAAAAATTGTTCTAATATGGGTCATTAATGTCGAAACTCACTCTAAAGATTTGACAGTTTAACTCTATAAAAATAAGAGTTAACAATTCTGTATAAACAACACTCGTTCGAGTGTAACAAGATTCATTCAAGTTTATAATTAAGAAAAAAGAAATCAATGTAAAAATAATATTCGTAAAGATGGTTCGATATGCTCGTGTATTTGAGTGCAACGCTAATTTGGTGTGTCAGTCTGGCGGGGACGTTATTGCCTCCGTTGTGCCTCCACTGCGAGTGGGTATATTAAAAAGTTATGTTATGATTGCTCAGTCAATTTGCATAAGAATAATATGCGAATTTTATGTGCGAATGATGTCATATTCCTCGGAGTTCTGTTAAGAAATGTGTGAAAAAATGTAACGCATGAATAAATTTTGCTGTCGTCACTTAACAAATTATATTTACTTTTTCGAAAATGGTGAACTGATAAGGAGTAAGAGAAGAGAATAAAAATTAAACCGTTATTTTTTTAAAGATCTGGTTTATATCGTGCCCATTAATTTTGGTTCGTTTCTGCCAATCATTTACATTTGCTGAGTATGTATAAAAGTTTTATACTTATAGTAAAGATTAACACATACCTATTGTATTTACTATAGTCGGTCATGATTCATAATGGCAGTAAATGCTAGCGTTATAGAGGTTAATGTGTTTTTATCATAATAGCGCCATTATGTAATAAATATTTTTGCAAGGAATCTTAATAATATATTCAAATCGATCACACAAATAGCTACATATTAATCGCTTCAAATAAATAAATGATATACCGCGATTGATTAAATCGTGATGGTGATATGTCAAAGTGTCTTATTATGAATGCAAAAAAACATAAATAACTCCCAAATCCTAGTGGGGTTATGTTTGTCATTTAATAAAGAAATTATAAAACTTCGTCGAAATATCTTTGCTACCTTTTTGGTTATAATTCACGGATTTCCATATCTTATTATTGCCAATTCAAATCAACGTAAGGACAACGTGGTTATGATGAGGAAACAAGTAGGTAGTCTACATATTAACTAAGAAAAAAAAATATGTAAAGAAAATTCGCACGCTCGCGTTATCATAATTATCACCTGGTTATATTAGCATTTTTAAGTGTGAAAGTACTTACTAAAACGATTAAGTGCGAGGGCATCGGCTCACTTCACATTTTATTAAGCTTTATCCGATTCCCATAATGACCGCTGAGCCAACTGACCGAACAACAACACTGGGATAAAAAATGTTCTTGTTGTTTTCTATACACTAATTCTGTTTATGTAAATATATAATAAAAACTAGCTATATGATAAAACTAACTAGAGATAAAATAAAAATAATAAAAGCAATTATGAAAAAAAAATATAATGATAATAGCAAGACCTACTTATTAATAGTCCTTACAAACAATTCCCATAATATACTTACAAGGAAATTTTCACCATCTTTTGGAAAGCCATTAAAATTAAAAGTTGATATCGAAGTCTATTGACATATTTGTAGAATGTATTGCACGTTTGTCATGACCTCAGTATAAAATAGATTAATTGTTATTTAAAAATCTGACAGAATTATACACATAAGTGAGTATTTATTGAACGTGTTCTGTTTTTCCTTCAAGACTGGATAGCAAAGAAAGAAAATAAAATAACTTAATACTAATAATAATATAATCCAAGCGGGTTCATATCGGTCGTGTATTAGCACTTTTTACGTGTTAAAGTATTGGGGCGATAGCGCGGGCGCACGGTTCACACCGAGCGAGCTCTCTTAATCTGTATCTTGGGTCCCCGTGACAGGAGCACGGGCGCGAGAGACGCGTATATATTAAATAGGCTGCTCTGAAATAGTATAGGTTCTATAAGCTCGAAAATATCTTTGATTTAGGCATAAGTTTCTTGGTACTGGTATTTTGGATTTTGTCCCTTATTCTTTTGCTAATTTAAGGGTGAGACCATTGTCGGTGTAGCTGTTTCCACCTGTCCTTTTTTTAGACAACTCTGGTGAAAGATTGGTCAAGCAGAGCCCTTGAGATGGTTTATATAAGGCTTAAAAATAATAGTGTAAAATGTTTTAAGGAGTCTATCGGTAGGCTATAAAGGTTACATTCTTGAAACAGAATATTAAATTATTTGAAATGTTAAAAATAACAATACGTAGTGCGCGGTGAAACTGTACATGCTTGCTTTCTCACAGAAAATCAAACACTGTATACACATATATTTTACGAGTATACATAAATATTACACATAAATACTATGTAAAGGTACTTCAGGCAATGAAGTTTAACCTACTGACAGTAGTATTTTTTTCTTTAATTATATGATGCAAATGGATGGTATTGCTCGTTTTTGTCCTCATAGAAGCACCATGCCACCAAATACGTTAGACGCTTTTCTCGCAAGACTTATACCATTATTTACCTATCACAAATATATTTCTAGTATAACAAGTTTTCTTAAAACTGTGAGAGAAATTGAGAATGTGATATACTTTTTAGTTACCCAACCCAGAGATTTCAGCCAACAGCGCTGCAGCGTCCGTAAATACGCGTCCGAGTCCACTCGGCGCTTCAAACGACGTACAAAATTTATTGTTATTGGTGCGGCGCGCGTACATGCATCCACACTTGGCGGCTATCGCGACTACAACTTTATCTCGACGCACCACTATTCTGTATAAACGTAACGACTTCATTCTCGTGTAGGTGATTTTACGATGCGACGACGCGCCGCCGGTGAAAACGTGCTGTTTTGATTTGTCCAACAACTGTTTGATTGTGGATACTTTTATTTAGAATGGAACCTTTTGTTTAGTGTCAATATAATAGCATTTTATTCATCTAAGGGTTTATTTCCTTTAAAATTATGTTGATAACTTTACCTATTCATTTATATCGTATTACTTTGAAAGCAAAGTCACACAGATCTGTGATACTTTGCTCAACAATAACCATGTTTCAATGTTCTCTTAAATTATCTAAACTTTATGTTACCGCACACGTAATTTGTCAGTTAAACACTATATCGACTCGATTACCGGATCACTGTCATTATTTGATATCAATCGTCTCAAGAGTTCGTGCAATATATCCAGAATAACACCGCTTATCCACATACCGTGCCGTAAATACCCCGCGCCATCGCCAATTTGTTAGTGATACGCTACATCTACATAATACGATCATTTACTAGAAAAGTATATAATATATATAAGATTATTATAAGCCGATTTATACTTCTACTAGTTTTCAAGCTATGATCAGGTCAAGTAGGCATTTTTATGCCTAACGTTTATCGCTTCAGTAACGTTATTTATTGGAAACTTTTATACACACTTACCCCCAAATTTATAGACGTTTTATAACTTTATCAAACGTCATATAGTACTGCGCACAAGAGTTTTGCTTTGCGCAGTACTATATGCCGTTATAAAACGTAAATAAAGTCTAAAACTTCTAGGTGTACTTAGACTGAGTGATCAATACTATTTTGCCTTGAAATTCGATTATTTCTTCCGGTAGTTAAAATGTATACCTATATATACCTATATGCTCGGATATTTAAAGTTGCGATCCATTCGTTCCGTGAACCAGTCTTATTTTCATGCCTCGAAAGAAGTCAAAGTCAAATCATTTATTTCGTATAGGCTACTTAAAAATTGTTTTTTAAATTTTTTTTCTTAACTCTACAACCAAATCGGCACGCTACTTCAACTGTGAAGATCTGCTCCGCAGAAGAAGAGGCTCCGACGATTATCAAAATAACTGATGAAGTACATAGTTCATTCCTCGCTGATAAATATAATATTTTAAAAACACATCAATGATTTGAAATTATTCCGCTTTACAAAAATAATAGGTATCGTTACCCTCCAGTTTTTCTGGTCACCTCGTTCAGCTTTCACCGAAATGATCGGCGATATCCGGGAAGCACTGATTCGGGCGTACGTTTAACAACAATAGGAGGAAGAAAGGATAATTGTCCGTCACGATATATTCTCAAAGAAAAGATCTACATGATTATTAACCGACCAAAAAAATGACGAAAGGGCTAATTGCTCAAATCCGTAGTTATTTCGTGGACAGAATATTAAAGTTTTCATTTTATTATGTAATAAGTATATAGATCGTAGTGCTATAATAACTTCTTACTGCGCCATTCACGTCCAGATTAAAATTAATGGAAGTTTTAATAAATTTACTACAAAACTATTTAATATAATACTGATCATAATTTTACTGTAATATCTCATCAAAGCTTCATAGTACCCTCATTATTGTGCAATATCATCAATGCATATAATATGATTTTGCTATGTGATTGATATATCTGATGAATATATTATTTTGCTATTATGCTCGAAATCTATACATATAAATAAAATTGGAGTGTCTGTTTGTAATATTAAAATAACCGCTTTTTACTAAATGCATTTGGATGTATACACGGTACCTATACCGAAACAACATTTTTTTTAAAATTTGTCTGTCTGTCCGTCCGTCTGTCTGTCTGTCTGTCTGTCTGTCTGTCTGTTTGTTCCGGGTAATCTCTGAAATGGCTGGACCGATTTTGACGGGACTTTCACTGGCAGATAGCTGATGTAACAAGGAGTAACTTAGGCTACTTTTATTTTAGAAAAAAAAAATAGGATCTCACGAAAAAAAATTAAAACCAATGTTGCAGCGCAGCGCCTGTTTAAGTTTGATAGCAACAAGCTGCAATGCGTCCCGCGGGCTCAGAATGGGCCAGCAGGCTGTTTTCAACGGTTGTCTTTGTTAAATACCACGCGGACGAAGTCGCGGGCAACAGCTAGTTGTAAATAAATTTACTTTATTCTTATCAATTATAATTGAGTACGTATTGGTTTTACCTACTTCTTCCATTTAAGAATGTGGAACCTACCCTTACAATTTAGAAAAATATGTTAAGTAACTTATCGTATTAATAGGCATGTCACGTCGATTCACACTATTTTGTACCTTACAGTGTAGGTGGGTCCGTAGTAGCTAAGGTACGTTATGTATTTAGCAATCAAGTGCGGTGGGGCAAATCCTTAACTTATCATTTACCTACCTGTATCAAACAAATACAGCAATGTACGGCTCCGCCACTCCGACTTTGCCGCGTATGGTTGGTCATATAATAAAAAAAAGATAATATTATGAACGTAATAGAGTCGCCAATCTGATTTTCGGAAATACTTTTATGAATAGTTGCTGCTGAAAGCTAAATTATAAAAAATACATTTATAAAAGTAGATAAATCAAGAATTTATATGAAATAGATAAACACTTTTTATAACTTTGTTAAAAGCAAATATGATGAAGTTGTGACGTCACGCTCTGTAATGAGTGTTTGCGGTCACATTTTAGGTTTTAGGTACTTTTAATTTTATTAATATGTATTGATTTCTATAAATTTCGTTGTTCTTATTTCATCAATAAAAATGTGTCATTGCTTTCGTTTGGTCTACGACCGTATTATTATGGCTTTATCCTTTCAATGTCTCTATACCGTGTAAACCTTGTATGTAAGTCTATGAATTTAAGGTATGATTCGTTAAAAAAAACTGTCATCTAGGTGTCACAAAGGAACTCAGGAAAAATAAATGGAAATATGTTTTTTAGATATTTATTTTTATATTTTCGTAATATTTAGGTACGTATGTAAATTCTTTCCTAATATATGTTACAATAGGTAATTATTCTTTTAAGCAATAAATAGTATACAACGCTCAGGGTGTAACAATATATACAAAACATAACTAATAGCACACATGCCCGCAGGAATGTGACAGTACTGCCAATCATAACCAATTCTACAAAATAGTGTCAAAAAAACATTTCAAAATAGTGTCATCAGTGGCCAGTTATCATTTTGAAAGCGCTACAGAACTTTTTTCAAAGTCTGCAAATACTTAGTTGTTGTTGTAAAAGCTAGGTACTCGAAAATATTGAATTTTGCAGCCTTCCAAAAATACTGATACTTAACAACCCTATTTTAGTGATCTAATAAAACGTTTTGTTCTATAATTAAATAAGCAATTACTTGATTATTATTATGTAAATTGTATTAACTATTATTCGGTACATTGTATGTCAAAAAGTATAGGAACTTTAGTTTTCCTTAAACCGTTTTACCACCGATAATATCACTTTGGTATTCTCTTCAAAGTTATCAGATCAACAAACGACTTTCATAGAACTGTCAGATTCATGTTACACAACACACAAACTTATTTATACAATTGCAACATTTCTAAGTACTATACCTACCCCTGAATACCCCTTTAAATTTTAACTAGTCATTTAGATACAAGATTAGACACAATATCAAACACGTGTCTTCTGACATTTGTCACCCAAAACTACCGAAGATACTTTTGCTATTACCATTATATTACCTTTCCCAACCATGAATCTAACATCACACAAACCATTCTCCTGTTATTTTGTATTAAGTGAAATCTTTTGTGCATATAGTTAACGTATCCTTTACACTAATTAACAACTCAAATATATACATATTTACATTAATTTACAAACTAACTGGAGTATTAGCACTCTAGGATCATAATTTACATAATTATTATTCGGAACATGGACATTCGATAGGAATGATAATTGTAATACTTTATGTAGGTTTAGTGTAAATAAATTAATTGAAACGACTCTATATCAGCGGTCGTGCTTTGTCAACTGTAGTGGCAGGTCGTTAGCCGGCAGCGGCCGCGGCCGGCACGGACTCGGTGACCGAGACTTCGGGTTGCCATGCTTCTCAGCCTCATTGTCACTCTCGTCGTGTACATTTATCTCCTCGTCAGAGTCAGAATGTGAGTCGTATCCACGAGCCAGCTGTATAGACTGCGCCGCTAGCAGGGCGGCGGCGGCCGAGTGCGGCACGAGTGACTTAAATGCGCTGTTTTCCAACGCAGGGTGTTGCTTAAAAGCGCCGCTATCAAACGCGGACTGCTGCGACAACGCCTTTAGAGCATTTGCGTCAAATTGTGCTTGGTGCGTGAGGGCCTTCAGGGCGTTTGTGTCCTGGTGCGAGAGCGCCTTGAACGCGCTATTCTCTCCGCCCATCTGTGGGGTGTGGTACGGGACGCGCGCGGGGGACAAAGAACGCGAACGGGACCGGGACGGGGAGTGAGGGAGGCGGTGCGGGGGCGAGCCGCCACCGCGCTTGAGGAGGTTCATGCGCTGGTGGCGTCTCCACTTGGCTCGTCTGTTGGAAAACCAAACCTGTCAGTAACGGTAAATAAATGTGATTAGTATTCTGTATCCATTGTGTTAACAAATTCATTAATTCAAATCGATAAAATATTACAATTCTGATCTGACAAACTTGCCAGGTGTCTAGAATAATATGGATTTATGTAATTATGCGAGAGGTCAAGTAGAGGTGGTTACCTGAACTCTCGCTTCCGATAGCGATGTTTTGGACGCCAGCCGCTCCCGAGTTGACACGCAGGGATAGTGAGATTTTTCGAATTCCTTCTCCAGCTCCTCGAGCTGGTCTTGGCTGAAAGTGGTGCGATTCCGTCTGAACTTGGGTTGCTCTCCGTCCAAAGACCCCGAGTCGTCGCCGTCGACGTCTGTTCCGACAAAAACGGGCAAATATAAATAGAGGTTCTGAGTAAAAAACTTCACGGTGCTTAATTAAATTGTACCGCATTCTTTGATTACAATTTGGACAATGGGTAATTAGACACACCAACTTCCTAATTTGTAAAACTTAATTACCAATGAGGCCGCGTCCGGAGGATAAGAAGCCTTGTTGGATATCGGGGTGGGGTACGCCTGAGTGCGGTCCTGGAACTCCGGGTGGTAAGGGTAGGGTTCCCGGTGGCCAGACTCCTCCACCACCGGCCCAGGGGAAGGCGCCGTAGGGCGATGGTGCTGCGTAGAGTCCGTACCCGGCGGCCCTGGCAAACTCAGCCGCAGCTCGCTCTGCAGCCCTGTTCCTTAATATCCTGTTGATTGATGACACACTAGGTGCTGTTGCGTTGGTACATACACCTGTTGAAAAAAAAACATTTGTTACAATACAATTCTGTTATAAACAAAATGTGTTATCTTGAGATGTACATAAATATAACCTGTCTATGCTATGGTATGACCAGAAAACTGTCTCATTTTTGCTACTTTACAAATACCTACCTACTTTAATAATTTGAAATTACTGAATCACTTAAGTTCTACAATAGTACCTACATAGTATCGCTGCTTGTGCACATACCTATAGAACATGCTTAAAATTATTATTATGTATATTGTTCTGTTATTTAAATGACTGCCTACCTACAATTATAAAAAGATCTTCTAATCGGATAACGATCATACTAATTGCACAACACGTCGTATTTATTTAAGATGAATGTCAAACATTGCAATGGTTTCGACTTTTAACTAATCCATATTTACTTGTAATTATACCCGTTGCCGCAGAAACTGTTTGCTCGGTCGCACACAGCAGTTATTATCTAAGCACATTTTCAAAATGTGGTCGGCATGACGTAACGTAAGCTAATAGCAATTACGTAAAATGTGCATAAAACGCGAGCAAGCGGCGCGGGCGCGGGCAGCGCGTTAAAACCGATGCGTCATTGGTCGCATTTTCAAATAGCTCGCCATTAAGCCTGGACATATTTAGCATATGCTTCGTGGAATCTACGTAACAATGTACGTATATGTGACAATTTTCTGACAATAATCTTGACTTAGGCGGTAATCCCCATCTAGCTACTCAGCTTCTTGTCAGTTTCGATGCCGGTAATTTCTCGTGTACTTACAATGTGAATTAACCTCACATATTGAATTTTTATTATATTGTATAATAATGCAAACAGTCATTATTATTAATTGAACATGAACCAATATCAGGAAAAAATTATCAAAACGGACATAAAACTTACAATCTATTTTTTACAATGATATAACATAACCTAACTATGCGAGTTAAATGCGTGCAGTCAGATCGCGTGCTGAGGCAGCCTTGGAGAGGCATCCCATGTAATTTTCAGGAAATACTCGCGAGTAAGTGCCATAATTTAATCATACCCTGTCCAAGTGTAATTGTCGCTGGATTCCGAGCTACTGGCCAGCTGATCTCGATATTGGCTGATATTTTCTGAATAGTAGTTGATTACTTTTTGTGTTATTCATTCATAACATAAGACTATTGTGTTTGCAAGCAGTAATTGTCAAATTATTAGAACTCTATCATTGGCAACAAGGATCTCAAGATACCAGCTCTCCGAATCTCAGTTTCCACCAGGTAGAGGAAAACATCGGGAGGTCTCGGGATTGTATTTCTAAACAATTATCATAGTTAATAGACAACAACTTGCGGCTTTGATTGTGTATCGCTTATAGCACATTAACATCACTCTCCATAATTACATCGACTGTATCGGTTCCAATTGCAACCCTATAATTTAAATACGTACTAACAACGGACAATTATACCTAGAAACAATAATCAAAGGTAATTGCTTAATGAACGCCATTCACAAAGGACGTTTAGACATCTAGGTACAACTCGTTATTGGAAATTACTCCTTTAAGTATAAAAATAAACCAGCCTGTCGATTGTTTGTCATAAAGAAACGACATGTTAGGCCCTCGACGTGAATGATAATTATTATAATAACTGAAACTATCACGGTTTAAAGCGGTCACTGTTGGTAATGAAGCGCTATTGTCGGCCGCTGCGCGCGCACCCCGCGCTTGACGTATCAAATAAAACACCCAAAACGTACCTGTTATAATTTACTCAAAACACAAAGCCTTATAAAGTATAATGGTAATGATCAGTTGTGCGGCTTCACTCATTGTTAGCACGTCGAGAAGTACAAAAAGATGCCCCCTACACAATTTGTTTGGCTCGTAATCGGTGCGCTGAGACGAAGCCCCCGCCCGCCGCCGTCTGTACCACGTCAAACGTTTGATATGGCCGTGAAGAGTGTAATGGTGGCTAGTCATCACTTACCGAAATCTCTAATTATATTGGGAGCGAGGATTTTCAAAAAGAAAACAAACCATTGAAAATCTGTTAACGTTTTGTGGGAGCTCAGCGACGCGTCGCCGCTAGTTAATCTACTTTTCTATTCTTTTAACGACAAAAAACTTCAATGATCTTTAACAGAACAGTTAAATTGGTTTTTGTCTAGTAACAAGCACGTAACTATCTATCGATAGTTTCGATCGACAACGTTCTAAGCGGGCGTGTTTTCAATTCGGATAAAGCGATATTTGTAATCAAAATAAAAAGGTTAGAATGTTTTTCAGAGCTTGCTGTCAATGATCTTAATAACATATTATTTCAAGAGTGGACTTAAAGATGCAAAATCATTGCTTGTACTGCACTTGGATATGTTTGGCAAGTAGGTATCGATGATAAGTACAAACTACATCGCTAATATCAATAGCGTTTTAATCGGGCTCTCGATACGTCAATGAGCGATATTCAGTGGGCATAGTTTTACTATTTGTTTAAAGAGAGATCATTATCCATCTACAGGTTGCAGGTGGGAATTCGATATCTATAATTGTTCTTTTAATGATTTGGGATCGAGCTGGGATCTCTACATGCTTAGTCATGGCCATGCAATTTGTCTAAACTCGTTTAATCATGATTAGTCACAATAGAGTCCGCGTCTATTAAAAGTTACGATGGGTACAACATAGAGCGTCTTATAGTTAGGCGTACAGGGGCTGTTGGTAACGGCACAATTAAATGTTATGTATTTTTTGTCCCGCTCTATAGCTATGAATCGGTTACACAGCGTAAGACGATTAATTATCGAATTAACAGCTTTCAAGTGCGTGCAATGATACTGCCACCATTCACCTAAGTGTAATATTTAAAGTACTTGTAATAAAGTAGTTATTATTTTATTATGCTTAACATACAACAGTTGGTAGCACTTTTGAAACTGATTGGTGATTTTATTCACCCCGCCAGTCTATATTATGCTTTAAACACAAGAAATATTCAGGCAATGAAATTAGTTTCCCGTGGAATCCTAATAAAAAGCAAATTGCTTTAAAAATCTTAATGTTTCTGCTCCGGAGTGTTGTAAGTTGGTACCTGCCTAAAAGCGTGGCATGTCCAAAGATAAGAGGCTCGGCGCCGTCGACCCATAGACTGTTTAATCGGGTTAATTTATCGATAATTGACGGAAAACCTTTTTGTTTGTAGTGCCGGGAAGTAACAGTAATTGTCACGCCTTTGAAGATTTACGCTCGTTTCTAAATTGAGACATTAACAGTCGGATCTCGTGCCTAATGGTTCGGAATGAATTTGTTTGTTTGTTTTACTTATACCGGTTCCCTGGCACTGCTGGACCGAAAACGACGGATATTGGTTTCTATCAGACGGCTAATTAGTTGTGGATCGGTTGGGTGTCAACGAAATTAATTAGGTAGCTATTTATTTTGCGAATTCGTTTATGTGACTTTAGTATCTATCAATAGTAAATTACGATATCTTTGGTGCGATCCAATCTATCCACATTCCAGAAATTGACAAATGATTAGTTGGTGCGTGGTTTTAAAATAAACTTAGAAGCTGTATAGAGCGATTTATATTTATATAAATAGACCCATTAGAATGACAAAAAAATCGTCGTATTTATAAAAAAAATACCAAATTTCGGAACCTATATACATCCTTATTTAAAACTAGACACTGAACATTCTTAATTCACACCGCAAAATTTAAAAAAAGCAAAAGCCTTTAACCTCATACCTCTTAACGAGTGAGTGGCGTCACGTAGTCTAAATGAATTATTGTTGGCTTTATGGGGAACATAAAACGATGCGATCGGATGCAATCAACCGGCACCCGTCGCGTCCACCCGGTAAAAAGGTGTCCACAGCTCCGGGGGGCCTCTCCTACCGCTGAGCTAAACGCCTACTCAACGCACTCGCTTCCCTACCCGTTTCAATTAGCAATCAATGACTGAGGCAACAAAGAAGTGCCAACGAACAATGAATAATCACAGGACAATATCAGACATCTCGCGCAGGAGCCTATCCTACAATTAAATCTAAAATCTTACACAGTGCAGAATTTGTTGCCGAGTGTTACAATTGCCTTACCATTATTAACCTCTCGATTCATTCGTGGTGAAAGTTGGCTATCATAAGGCACACAAATCAGTACCTCAGTAGGTGAGCAAAAAAACATCAAAACACTTTTTATCGAGACGTTATACGATCAACGATTAAAAGTCCCCCAAAAACCGAACCAAAATCATGACCGTGAACCTCCCGACGGCGGCCGACAGTGTTGGTGTGGTGCACTGCTGGGAACCAATTTAATGCTGTAACAAATCAATAAATGTATCGGTTTATTGGAAGCTGTGTAGAGATCGATTTGATTTATTTCGACCGCACAATGAAGGCGAACGAGGTGAACCTTGTTAGTAAATGTCAAAAAACTCTAAAAAAAAACGCTCACCGTTTCATCAGTCGTATGCTTACCTCGTAGTAACGTAATGATTCGGAGAAATTCAAATAATAGCGGCCCAATATATGTTTTGCTTTAATAAAAACGATCACTAAAGGGATATCGTAAAAACAACGTTGAAAAGAAATAATAAATTATAAAAGCGCTCTTACGACCGTCCGAATACATTTTAACGCTAAAACCGTAAACTCACTCGTCATCCGTTGCGCTAATTAATCGGCGCCAACCGATAATTTAGGCTCAGCATAACCCATACAGTTTGTGGGTTAAGAATGCAATTAATCAAAATATGGGCAGTAGCTAGAGCCGCCCGTAACGCCTCGTAAACTGATATCGATTTAGTAGATAAGTTGCGCAAGCCATTGTCCAAAACTGCTTGGTCACGGCTAACAAAGACGGTAGTGGGCACCTTATTAAAATTTACCCGATCCCAATGAGTCTCTCTGTTTTGATAAACGCTCCGAGAACCGTCAAACGCGCACCGCTTTTTGAGTTAAGTTTTTGACACATTCCTTTTGTATTCGCGGTTTGTATAAATATTACATTGAAATGAATCGGCTTTTTCGTGGTCTTTCATATTTTTGTGTAAATATAAAATTTATAATTCGTTTTCCGAAAAACCTATTGCTATGGACCAGCAATTGTTATTTGTGAAGAAGTAAAATTTGTTACAGGCGTGTCAAAGTTGCAGATGAAAGTTTAATCAATTTGGCCATGTTGAATGGTGCGCGCGGTGATTCGGGCACGTGTTTGTGACAATGGCCGCCATTTGAGCGTGATCATTTTGTTACAAATTTGATTAAATTTCTATTACTTAGATATTTCTTGTTCAAGCCACAGAGCTACAAAACGGATTACATAGCATTCGGAATAATGCTTGTAATTTTATAATAGGTATAACAATTACGTAATAAACTACACGTCGCCATGTAGAAAGGTAGTGCAAAAATAATACTTAGGTAGGTACAAATACAATTTGGTATTCCTATGTAGTTTTTAATAAAATAAACTCATGACACATACAATTTTAATATAAGATTATACATAGGTAGTACCTAAGTATTAATGTCCATGTAAGTGTTTAAACATCAAATATTACTAAACGCATTTACTTCTTAATTTACTTACAAATAGTTTGTTATGAGGTAAATAAATATCACCTTCAACCATTGATCTGATAAATCAATTCCTTTGATGTATCCATGTAAATTTATTTCGGCCCTTAGGAAAGAAAAAAACACTAAGTACCTATTTATAAGATATTTATACCCGAAACACTAATGACTATCGCATAGGTATATGTATCGCATGTACCTACCCAAATTCGCGAAACAGACTAGTTGAAATATCTTTTTGGTCACATAATAGTCTAGTGGATTGATAGTTCTGTTATTTATAATAGATATTCGACTCCCTCATCTGCGGGGGGTCTGCTCCGGTCAACACACTTTGATACACCGAAACCATCGTCGGATCTCATGGAACCAATCATAACTACAACCCCGCACCACTTACCTGCAGCATCAAACAGAATTGAATGAACCATTCCCAGCGGAATGGTACTGAATTCGTATTAAAACGGAACCGCAAAGGTTAACTGTACTTCTCAAAAATACACGGGAATTTATTTAAATATTGCATTTAACACAAATATGTGAGCATTTACTCAAAACACAGTGACGTGGATCGCGTGCAATTTTTGCATACAACGGGTGCATTCGTTCACTGCGCCGGAGCAATTATTTTAAACACATTTCATACAAATGACGATAATGTCAGCCGACGGCGAGATAATGACAAAATAAAAACATGGAAAATAAAAGCACTCACTGAGCAATTGTTCGAGTCGTCGTTCATAAGAATACGTACATATTTACTGAATGTTATAAAAATAATATACAAACTGATTGCATTCCAAAAGATGCGGAACAACAGTATCTCACTCACACAGACGTGTGTATGACATTAAATTGTGTTACCTACCTCTTTACATTCATCGTTATCAAAACAACATCAAAATATGTAGAGGGATTACGATCCAATTAATGCTGTCAAATTCATAGTGTTGTTGACAAGATTTGTGTCGTGCGGTTTATTTTTTTCTTTTAATTCTACTTTGATATCGAAGGAGTAGGTAAGTATGGATTTAATCGGGTTTTGCAATAGTCGTAAATGTCAATTAATAGTAGGTTAATAATTTAAAAACAGTCTCCAACAGCATTGCGAATATTGTTTGGGAGTACCGTTTGATGACGTTCTCTTAAATAAACGTGAATATTACACCTTTAAAAATAATTTGACCAAAATTCTAGTTATTTTGTTCAAAGATTATGAAGTCGTGTAAATAAAATGTTTGCTATATAGACGTTACCCCAATAATGCGTTCTGATATGACGGCGCCCCCTGCTGGTTTAATGGCTGCGGACCAATTTAACAGCTCAGTTTAACTCAGTGTTTCCCATCGCGAATGTTATCGTCTCCTAATCCGGTCCCGAGTGATATCGTAAACCAGAAGTGGTCTTGTATGCGAAACCTGTTACACAGGCAATCGCATGCGCCCTACAGAGCTCAAACTGCAATAGAGAAAACGTGAACTAGTCCTCGGTAAACGCTTTAATAATCCTAAATGCGCGATACGATTTTGCACTTTAAGTGAAAGAGTTTTGGTATAAAAATAGATTGTGTCGATTGTGGGCGTTTAAGATGTCTTTTGTTTTATTCATGGATGCTTAACGTCACGCATGGGCACGAGAGGTGTCGTTAGTGCAATTATCGCAATTGGCTCGCCGGCCTCTGCGCCGCAGACGCCCATCGCACGAGGTATGCGCGCATGTTTGTGTGTCGTAGATGCACTTTTTGTTGGGACAGTTGAGTAAATGTCTTAAATGTAACGTCTCGTTTAACCTTTATCGGCTTATACAATTATGATGTACGCATGCAACCGCACCGCATATACCTATAGGTAGGACCAATTACTCAAATTTTAAATCCTCAATACGATAGCTTAAAAATAATACAGATAGTTTGTCGAGACAAATATAAGAATATATTTGTCTCTACAAACTATCTGTATTATTTTTAAGATAATCTACATTCCTACTCATACCTGCGACAACTTTATAATCATAGCCCGGAGCATAGTGACACATTTATTGTGCATTTGGCCACTGGGCCGCGGCGCGACACACACTTTTATTTATTGCGTGTTGTTACGTGAACATTTTGTCAGAATCACTTCATTTGATCTCTAGATCAAACGGAAAAAGAAAAAAAATTACAAAGATTATCCTGTATTATATCTAATGTCTGTTAAATTAAATAGGTCACTTATTTTTGGTAAAAAATAAATTTTTGCCACCTGGAAAATTCCATATTTTTTTAAATTGCATTTGTTTCTTGTACAGTAGAATGACAAGGTTCATCAGTTTTCAAATTAATTGATTTAACGTGCGCGAGCGTCACTTTTTCAAACTAAGGCACGTAACACTGTTGCATAAAAAAATATGTTTAATTATTCGACAGAAAAGTTCAAATTTACTCAAATCAAAGTTCTTTATATTTTTACTTGTGTAATGGTTAGACACGCTATTTATAGTTTAATATAATCGTAGTGATTATAGCCTTTCTCCCGAATTTATAGACGTTTTATAACTTTTACAAACGTCATATAGTACTGCGCAAAGCTAAACTTTTGTGCGCAATAATATATAATGTTTGATAAAGTTATAACACGTCTATAAATTTGGGGGTTTGTTACTGATCATTATAACTTATAGCCCCAGTGTCTGTCAATGTCAGGCTAATGCATTCTTATCCTTTCCTTCATTTTTTTAGGTTGGTAATAGGCAACAAATAGACCCACTTCTGCCAGTGTAGATTTCTTCAACATTTTATAATTGGTAGGAAATATGCAAAACCTTTATTCAATATATTCTATTCTAAACGCGTCAAAACGCGTAGCATTTGTTAAAATGTTGGCAGTACTGTTTCTTGCACTAGAATATTGGCATTATGGTTCTCAAGCTCTTGCAAGCAAATGCCGACATTAAGGTAACGAACCATTTCATTCCGCGACTGTACCTAGTGTGTTGTGCTGTCTTGGTAAATACGTCGATATTAAATGAGATATTTCATTATGTCGTAGCATACCTAGTATTATAAGAGAACATGATAGTTGTATGTAAACAAATTGCAGTTACCATAGAACTGACTAGTTCCAAAATAAATAAGTACGAGCGAAAAAAGCTGAAAATCATATATGAAAAACAGGTGTTAGACCGGCGCCTATACAAATTGAATTTAGTAATAAATAAATTCCTATGTAATGGTATACTCACATTGAGCTACTTACAATTGTGTGTTTATGTTCATCATAAAATAGTTTATAAACGCATGAATGACCATTCCAAACTGAATACTTTTACGATTCATAAAATAACACCTTAATCGGCGGAATAGTAGCGACATTTCGCATTACGTAAATTATTTACAAGAAACACATATAAATGCAACATATAATTGCGTGAAAGCGAAATGAAAGCAAAAATAAATAAATAGAGCAGATAGAGTTTGAGATGAGATTTAAATGTTTGAGTACTTTTTTTTTTATTGATTAGTTAGTGCATTTTTGGCCTCTTGTGGATATAAAAGCAACAGCAATTTAAAAAGAAAAACTAGCTATGTTTCCTAATTAATACTTTTTGCCGCGGATGGCCTTTACAGATACAGCTAATCAGTTTCACAAAACCTATAATAAAATTATACATATAACTAGATAAATATGTTATATAAAGTATAACCGACATATATATTCTTTCACAATGCTTATACATAAGAAATTAATACCTAGCCTATTGTTTTGCTCGTGGGTAGACACCAAATCCATCAGATCCTATCAAATTACATTATATCCGCCTCTAGTAAGCCGCCATCGAACTAGCCGACCATATTCGGCGCCGCACTTCGAGGGCTTTGCCTATTGCCCTGCCGAAAACCATTTGACACGCAACTAAAGTTCATTACTCAAATACTATAATCTCATAATTAGATAAGTGTTCCGTTACTGTGTGAACAAAGCGTTTAGCATTTCGTTTTGACCTTATTTGATGGTGGGTAGTTTTGGGCAAGTTTTATTTTGGTAAGGACTTCTCTGATTATGATTTAGGTGTTCTTTATCTATCTTAGATTTCAAATCAAAGATAGTGTTTACAACATACCCACCTGGACGCTACTGAAAACTAGATAGATACAGTAAACACCTAACTAAACTAATGAACACTTCTGAAAACTAGATAGATACAGTAAATGTTAGCTTTATTACTGGCGTGGCAAAGAAAAAAATAAACTCATACAGAGGACTTTTATTATTATTGAAACCTCGACACCATTAGCACGTCAGTATTGGAGCATGATATTTCAGGATATGACTGTAGTATATTCATTCCAGTTAATAACAATCTATAAATTGCCTTGAATTATTTTAATAACGCTACTCTATAATTCGATGATCAGACAAGTCCCGAGGTCCATCTCGAGTGTCCAGCGCGCACGCAACTCTCTGTGACTAGTGTTGCCATGATACCATGAATATTAATAAAATGAGGATTGTATTTTAAATATGAAACATTTAACTTGAACTATTCAGGAAGAACAGGCTTGTCTTGCTCGCGGACGATGCTCCTGTGACGATATTGAGACAACGCAGGGTCGCTTATCATTTGGGCCACTTCCTCGACCGACCCAGTAGGATCCTCAGGGATAACGGGTCATTAAATGTAATATGACTAGAATGTACGTAAATGTTCGTACCCAGGAGAGCGCAAAAAAAGACAGATGACAGGAAAGAGTGGTATATATGCAAAACATAAAATATTAATCAGTGTGTAGGCCAAAATATATTGAAATCGTACTTTCTCTGAGCGCGCAAGACTGCAAAAATCACAATTGTTAACCTAATAAAATTCATCTAATAATAATTTAATTTAAAATTACTCCTATACTATCGTCGAAATTGGTTTTCAATTTAGTTTAACTTAGATTATGATCGCTAGTAAATGAACAGCACAAGAAATTATGAGCCGTGTCCATATTCAGACCGAATTAAAAATCTACTTTTTTGGCAAATCAATACAACAATTTTTTTTTGCAAGATATTATGTATTTTTAGCTTGTTTTATTGAGCACCTGGCAACCCCAAGAATGTAACGTGAGTTGCTCACCAGTATTACGCGCTCACCAACGATTTATAATAATAACACACTAAACTATGCGTTATTATTTAGTTGCAACATACTACAATATTTACAAATAGGGGCACAAAAAACTAATCTGTGGTACTAACAACTTAATTGAAACCGGCCTTGATCTAAACATCATTAAAATTTAAAAATCTCACTTTAAATTGTTACCCAAAGCTATTAATTGCTATTAGGGCCGGCGTCTATTGGGCTCTAATACCTTCTGAAAAATTTGGGTATGCAACGATAAATGCCTTCAAAATATAACTAAACAGCAACAAAATTAGGTAAGTATACGAATTTAAATCCTAAATGTATCTCCAAAACCGGTTCTAATTTTCCTTTTCGTTACAAACATACCTAATTATAATGCGCATTACAAAACACTCTAAGTACTCACTACATACATTATTTAGCTTCACAAGGCATACCCTAGCCGTGCCGTGCCGAAAACAACTGCCGTTCTTATTAATGAAATCTGTAGTGTGAGCAGGACGGAACATGCTAACGCTACTTCTTCTTTCATTATGAAATAAATGAACAAAACATTAGAATTAGATGAAAATGGGCCTCATTCACGACTAATCGGAATTTTGCCAGTATCAAGTATTTCAATAGCAATAACAAGTGCTATAAACACTCGTTTTAAATATAGAACTGGTTGATTCTATGGAAGGTAGAAATGTATGCCCTTAATGCTACTTAAAAGATCCAGAAGGGTTATTTTAAACCATTCGAATTCGTTATCGGAAACGGAATCGTAAACTTCCAAACTAAATTACCGCAATCGCAAATAAAATTTCCGAATTTTATTATTTTCGATGTTTCTCGATGGAAATACCAATTCATTTTCTCAAAAAGTTTCCATCGGAAAGCTCGTCGGGAGCGACACCAACTTCGAAAAGTTTCAAATTCGTTCCCGATATCGATTCCGAATGTTTTAAAATAACCCACCTGGTCGAGTCACTATATTGTCCTATAAATTCGTCTCTCTTAGTCGTGTACTCATTGCGTGGGTCACAAACGATAAATAAATATAATTTAAGCATCCTGACCTAAACCGAAATCACATGGACATTTATTATAAATTACCTTCAGAAATGAGTCGCTCTCGGATCTCCCACGCGAAGATGGTGGGGTTCTCCCGTTTATACTGCTCGATTTTCGACACCACTGCTGGCGTCGCCACCTTCGGCTTGCTCCCTCCTATGAGACCCGGTGGCCGAAGTGTTCCTGTAAAAAAAATAAAATTAACACTCATAATTATAGCCGTTGCACCGACCATTTGAGGGCATATGGCTGTAAGGCTACTTCACGCGTATTTGGACTGGCGCATTCGGCCAACCGAAACGGTATTTTTGTGCATACACTTTCAATTCTGTTCAAAAATATTCCACTGTCCACAAATGCGTGCAGAATATTACTGATCCAAATCACACTCTTTATCATAAAAATGCAATACGTGGGGGGGGACAATAGGTGCAATAGTCGGCCTCCCCGCCCCTCTTAGTATCCTTATACTTTAATGCGACCAATGTCAATCATTATAATCTTAAAGATAGGTTAAATCACACAAAAATTCCCACCCTTTCTCCCCTCGACGAAATCCTAGATTCAACCCTGGCTCTTCTAACAAAGCTAGGTGATAGTGCTTCTACGGGGTCTGCGTCAATAGTTTATGGAGTTTATGGGTGGGTAGTGATTTGAACTTGCTGCCCTGCTGCTACCCTATGACTGCTAGACATTTTTTTAGGTAGATGCATTTGGTTGGAAGAACACACCAGCTCTATCTATGGTTTTAAGCATTAAATTTCTGTATTGTATATCTGTTCTATTCCAAATACATAAAAGTCTAATCAACGCTGGCAGACGTGCGAATAATATTGCAACGTTGATATAAAATATAGCAAATCAATACACGAATAAAGAATAATAACGGTATCTACAAATGCGTTTCTCTTTCAATTCAAATGAAAAGAATATTTAATTTAAAACCAACAAAGAAGAAGCATAACCTAAATCTGCATAAAAAACAGACGTGCATTCGATTGTTGCGATTGCAATCATAATTTCGGGTACAACACTACACAACATCGATAAAAACATACCTATCGAATCAACTGTCACCTGCAACTCCATGAAGGAAATAAAAGAAATCACAAAATCAAATTAAAGGCTCAAATAAAAATAGCCGTAATAGCGGCACGATACCGATTGATGCAATTTCATTGAGAGCCAAACGTGAGCAAACGCAGGTAACCTGTCGCGAATCAATTTTTGCAACAACATTTTTAATTTCGCTCATTTAACTCTTATCAAAACGGGACAAAGTTTAAATTACGTCAAAAACTACATATCTACACTTGTACTTGGGTATTTAAAAGGACAGTGGACGTGCGTTTGTACGAAAAAATTGATCATCGAATCGAGGCGGTCAGAATAACAATGGAAGCTTTAAATTAGTGTTAATAATTACACGATCATTGACATCGGCTAAATGAACTTGGATGTAACGAGACGTGAATTATTAATTAGGAGAATAAACTGACGCCCTATTTTGTTTTAAAACAATTTTGTTTTCATTCACAATTATTATCCAGTGACAAATATATTATACCAGCTGCGCCCCGCGGTGTTACCCGCGATTAAAATGTATTCCCTTTTCCTCTATGTCCTTTTGCAAATGCACGGTTCATGTATGCTGACCCACAGGAACCGTGCATTTTTCCGGAATATAAATTAGCCTATGTCATTTTCTGACCCCTAAACTACGGAACCATACATTTTACCGGGATAAAAAGCCTATGTGATATTCCAGACAATAATCTATCTATATGCCAAATTTCACCCAGATACGTAAAGCCTTTTTGGCGTGATTGAGTGACAAACATCCATCCATCCATCCAAACTTTCACATTTATAATATTAGCCGGATTCACCCATTCACCATCAAATATTTAATACAGCTCGCAATCGTATAAATAACCAGAATTTACCTGGCTCATAAAGAAAATATAAATTGGTCCAATGTCGACTTTAAATTTCAAAGTGACAATTGAAGGAGTACCTTATGAGCTGAGGGCTATAAAAAATATGATATTCTCTGATGCCTAAGTCAGTTAGATAATGGATGAGTGCGTGCTTCAGAACAATTACGTAAAAACGGGGCCCCAGCATTCTTGCGTCCGCGCACGGCGCTGTGCACGACGTTTTTACCGGCGCGCGCGCAACCGTGCTCTTCCATACCGATAACACGCTGAATTATTCAACACATTATTTATATTCACATTTTTGTCAACGCCGTTCAGATGAATTCATAAGGCTCTTTATGTCTTGATAACGACTAAAGCTTACCGACCGAAATGGCACAGCCGCACAAAAACCTAGGCCCAAGTTTACAGAAGGCCCGCGACCCATCGCCTTAATAGGTGATACTGATTTCAATATGGTCACTCTCAAGGCATTTATAAAGCGACTACGCTGTATCACACAATAAAGAATTTCGACAGCTTTCTTGCATAGGTGTACCTACTTGGATGAATATGCACTGCTACCACCGACTTGGGATCCAGTAATTAATATACAGTACATACAGTGAGCACTTTATGCGTATACCGGACCACAAGCAACAACTAAATATGAGGGTACCCCAGTTAAAACTATGACACTAGGACGTCTACCACCATAGTCTTCCCGTGACGATGGTTGTTGCAAAGCAGCCGAAACGTCGGGAACGTAAAAATATGAAATAAACGCGATAAAATCCGAAAAAAAAGTTTTATTTCAATACGAGTACAAACTATATCTAAAACATAAATTATGTTTGTATAGGTACCAAGATGCTTCTGAAAGTTTCAAAGTGTTGGTACGTAATTAAGCAACATAGCGTGACATAAAACTGTAAAAACCGAACACCGCGTTTGAATAATGATTTCAGCGTAGATTTAGAACGTTCGATAATATTCATAAGTTTAATTAAAAGGCAATGAATGTGTAAAATAGTTATAGGTAATTGCACTTAGTCATAAATAGGACTCCCTTTACCAATATTAAAATTTCCACATAGATTTATAACCATAACAACTGTTTAAAATTTTTAATTTTGGCTACGTGCGTAACTCTTCTTTCGAAATACCAGTTTGTTCCAGTTTATATTTGTTCCAAGTAGAGGTAAACCTATGCAATCTTGCGCAGATATTTCTTAAATCATTGATATTACTGAGGATGCCACGCATAGGTAACAAAAGTAATTACATATAATTATTGAATGGCTATGAAATTGTGTAAGAGCCGTTAAATGGTTGCTAAACCGATTGCACGGTCGATGGCTACTCTGGGCAGGCACCGCGCGACACCGGTGCGTCGTACATTACGCGTGGACGTACACGACATCTAACTACGCCTTTCACCGTATTTCACTGTATTGAAAATCCATACGTATTGCCGCCACGAAACGCCAATACTCGATCTCTGATTGATAGCTAAATTGCGGGAGGCCGGCAGACTGATCATTTCGCGATAATTAAATCTACTAGAAAACGTAATCGCATGACGGGGGGCAATTACTCGCCGTTGCCTAGGCAGAGGCGGATCGTGTGAGCCGCTGAAACTATTGCTAAATGTGTATTATTTACTGGAAACGTATGCGCGCTCCCGGCGCGCACTCTGCCAATAAGAAAATGTAACATAATGATTGCAAAATAGCGTGAGGTTTACCAGAGACAACGTAACATTTGGATTTACTAACAAACTTCGCCATTAAGTTACGCAATGCATTCACCGACCATTTTGTTTGAATTTACTACTTGACCGAAGAACCGAATATGATGAACCCCCTATAAGTAGCTAGACGTCGCTAGCCTCTAGCCCTGAATTAATGCCTAAAAGTAGCTTTCCATCAGATTAAGGCACATTACATAAAATGAATAATTCTTCATTACACGCGACCCTTAGAAGTATAATTGAGTGTGGCCCGTTTTGGTAGTAGCGTCATTATCACGACAGACATGTGTCAATTGAATGTTTAGCACATCGTTGCCATTAACGTGACACAAACTGCTTAAACATTATCATAATAACACGGACAAGGTGTCGAATAATCCACTCAACTTTTTGTCGTTTTACTCTCAAACGGGCTCGTGTTGCGAAACAAAGATATACAATTAATCATCATCGGATAGTGGTATTGAAGTGAAAAGAGAGCTACAATGGGCACAATGCACACCCGAAACGTCGGCTAATGAATTTCCACATAAGAGTCGTTTATTGACGCTTTAACTCATTACACGGTGAGCCTACAAAGATCTTTTTAAACGACACAGAAAAGCCTCGAATTCAGTTAATTAAATTTGTGTTAAAGGTATTTAAAAGTGGTTCTTTATATCGGCAGGCGCTAACGCGAACCGCGGTGGAGTACTGCAGTGTCATGGAGCTAATAGATCAAAATCTTTACGGGCGAAGTGGGCCCGGATAGGCTGGTTTATTGAACATAATGCATCGCGTGTTAACGACGCCTTGATTCGGTGATTGATCGATTTTTTTTTGTAAGTCGAATCAGTTCGCGCTTGCTCCTTCGGAAGCAATTAATAACATTGAAACAAAAACTAGGTACCTACTCTGCGCCGAAACGAAATTACTGAAGTGGAAACACTGAGGTCTATGACATTTAACAATAGCTGTTATAGATAATATTTCAGTGGCCGTTTATAACATTTAAACAATGTGCTGTATTGCAACAGTGATAGTATAATCAAAGTCATAGCTACTAAGAACCAGCTCAAACTAGGCGGAATGCCTTTAATGGTTTGCGGGCTGCTTAGCCTACGTAATAATGTCCAGGGTGGGGTTCTAATGTCTGCTAGCACTCGAGCTTACGTATTAATAACATCTGAAATAGCGACTCATGCTGACAAGGAAAAACAAACTGTCAGCGAACACATACTGAGTACCTATTTATGTTTACATTTTACGGCAATAGCTAATTAAAAATGTACCTATTAATTTTTAACGCCTATTTCTTCATATTAAGCTCAACATACATAGTAAAACTATGAAGATGATGCAATCCTTAGGTGGAACAAAAGCTAGTGCACTTGCTTTCAGTAAAGTAAAATTTCTGTGTTAACACACATCTTTTGGACATGGATTTGAGCACAAACAAATTATCTATTTTGTAATACCACGCGGCTAACAGCAATGGTCCGTAAAACAGGAATGCATCGCAAAGCTAATAAAACAGTTAATAGCAGTAGAAACGTAGATAACAATTAGAAATTAATTATTTGAGTCGGAACATTATCCTTGTCACCTTGCAACGGTACCGTTCATATTACTTGGCATACAATGACATACTGGCAAATTAATGGATGCACAAGTCGTTCTAAAACATTCCACATGGAATAGCATTAAAAAAATAAATTGTCCCAAGGAATCGGAGCGGAAAAAGAAAAAGCATGTCTTTTGAAGCAAGAATGTCAACCAGGATAATTCAATTTTGATTATAGGTGCATTGCCTAAATACGGTTTCATTACACGCCGTGGCGATCAGCGGACAATCATCTTGAGTGGGCGTCATTAGCTACCAAACAAATTTACGTACGAACAAATAAAATGACCGGGTTTAATATGAAATTACTCACTCCGTGATTTCGGTGGGTTTTTTTACGTAAATTCGTGGCTACGAATCGTGACGCCAAATTAGGTTGTTTGGAAATAGATAATATTTTAATGTTGACAAATTAAATTTGTTTTGCATCAATGGCTTTATTATTTAATTAATTAGTAACAGTTTTTCACAATAGACGTAATGAATTTGAATAGGAATCTTTATAATTGATGATCTGTAATACCAAATATACCAGTTAGTATACCTATAAATGAAGATAAAAGGCCAGTGAAGGCATATTATGCAGAGAACAATATTCCAGATAGTATCATGTCACAACGTCTAAAGTTCATTGCAGATTTATACCATTACTTGGCTACTATAGGTACTAGGCTCAAATAAGAGGTCAAAACTGGTCAATGCACAGGCAATTTATTCGTCACTACGCTCACATCGCAACCGACAATTTTATACTCAAACTCGGCCATGGAGCGTTATTTATGCGTGCCCATTTCCATGCCAGCTTAGAAATTGTTTAGGCTAGATAATAACTTTTAAGCTAAGGCTATGTACGTATGTTAAATACTTAAGTGGTTAGCCATGACAGCCCTGGGCGGTTCGTAGCCGGGCTTCCGTGGGAACACGACACGTGACGTTATGAAATCACCAGCGGCGAAAATTGATTGATATTACACTCCTCTGTTCCCATATTATGTGTTTAGCTTGCTTGGGTTTCCAAGTTGCGAAATTTACAAATGCTTAACTAGCTGCTTAATATCATTTCTACGCCTTATGACTTCTACGCTGACTTACGAAGCCATATACAGATACACACCCTGTATACTAGAAGCTGCAATAGGTATAATTTTTTTGAGATTTTAGTAATTTTTTTTTAATAGACCCAGGCGTTGATCCGCAATGCACATAATGCTTAACATACAAGAACGCTAGATCACAATTAACTTTAAAACGTTTATCCGAATCGACAGAAAAACGTTAAAGTAAAACCTGCACTCAAACAGCGTAAAATAATATGTTGTGTGAACTAAACGGTCGAGTGCATTTGAAAACGTACGTTCGCCACTCCTGCGCAAATACAAGTGTCCCGTGGATCCTAATTACACATACATAGATATAATGCGACAAATTAAAGAATACAACCAAGTGTTTGCAAAGCCATAGTCGACTCACGCTTCGGTTAAACCGCACCTTACTATTATGGTCACAATTAAGCACGTCTACATTGTTCGAGTTTAATTAATGAATACAGTAATTGCTAGTTCAAGTTGACAACTCCAGGATACTATGGTTCCTGTTTTATTGTTTCATATTCGCAAATTATTAAGTTAAAATGTATTGATTTAATTAAGCGCTTGTAATTACCAAGTAAAATGTTACAAAATCTTGGGCAGTTTTTCAAATTACATCATTAAAACCTGCCTTACCCTGCATATCAATTTTCGAGTCTAATAATACAATCTTTAACATATGATATGGCAAAGTTAAAACGATATCCGGATTTCGTACTTACTTTCGTATGAGGTTTTTTTTGAATAAATATTTTTTAAGTATACGAATAATTGCACCAAAAATACAGCAATCAACAAATATTTAATCATTTAAACGCCCCGCGATAATCGTGAACGTAACAACTAAAAACATAAATAGAGGGTTGTCGCTTTGAAAAATCGCTGATGCTAAGATAGTTGCATCTTGTATCGGGATCGTCGGGAGCGAGCGCTCCTGGCGAGCGATACCGCGGCACCGGCGCGGGCGCGGCTTCTCGCATCCATCCGCACCCCGGTGGCTTATAATTAACACGCTGCGAGTTTTATGAATCGATTATGATCTAAGCTTTCGTCAATAGCAGCATTCGTCGGGGTAACCCTACCGATCCCTTATCATTGATATATTGCGATTGCGATTTCATCTTCTCCCGGCGTGTTATTAGTCGCGATTAAAACACAGCGCGCAGTCGCGTTGATTTCGACAAATTGCCGTGTTGTCAAAGGATAATCCGATATCGTTTATAGTGTTAATAAGTGGCTATTGAAAAGGAATTACACATTATAAGTTTTTTTATTCTGTAGTATAGTTTAGTACAGTGGTTAGTAAAGCAATGACAGCCAGGTCGTTGGATCGCTAGGGTCGCAGGTTCAAAACTCACACAACATCCATGATTATCACTAGATAAACGTTGAAGGAAAACATCGTAAGGAAAGCTGTGTCTGAGAGATACATTCGGAATAGATCCGTATGAAATCAGCCAACCCACACAGGGCCAGCGTGGTGGACTATGGTCTTATCCCCCTCACATTGAGGGGACGCCCGTGCCAAACATTATTATAAAGCTAATTATTATTATTGTTCAGTTACTCATGTCCCGTAAGGGTTATACATAATAGCTCTGTAAATTCTCATAACTATTCATGACTAATCTCAGTAATTCTATAAATATTTTTACTTGTTTAAAAAATTTAAGAATATTCGGGCGTTGTGTGTTCTGCGTTATTCTTAATGATATATTTTTCATAGCGTCCACGCAAATAGTATACGGTCAGCATGCCAAATAATTCAAAGAACGCGGAACGCAGAACAAAACGCAAAATGCTTAACGCTCTCTGTGCGTTAGAGCAAAGCAATATTAGCATTTTACTATCATTTTAAAAGCTAATTAGTTCAAACACAATCGCCGAATACGAATCGATTGTAAACGGCTAGACGCAGAATACAAACAATCAAATCGCCGTACATAATAAAAGCTACCGGTAACAATGATTGTCGTTCAATTGCACGACAATCGTTTAGATCACTCTAGGCGGGCGAAGTAATTATCGCAAATAACTTAGTTGCGGCCAATATGCCCCGCGGCTACTGTAAGAACTGCTCTATAAATCAATACAACACTGAAGAACGAACGACGACAACGCCATAAATTATGTACACTACACTAATTGCAGTGGAACATACCCACTAGGCATAAGTTCGCTTTATCAATTATCTTTCCTTCGAGCAATTTAAACTTTTCTAACACATCATACAGTTGAGAATTACACCTTGTGACTATTGTGTAAGGTTGAATTTATGGCCGCTGGTGAACAGGACTATACGAGTATTACGGAGCAATGTGCCCCTCAAACTGCTAGAACTATTTAGGTTGTTCGGTCAAGTAAATCGATGAGAATTAATTATTGATATGAACGTTGTAGCTATGCACGTTAATAGGTACTGATAAACAGTGCCTACTAAAAAGCTATAAATATGCTAAATATAAAAAAATATATAAAAAAACTTATTATCTCTCTCTAGCGTAGATAGAAGAAGAAGAAGAAGAAGAATTTAACTATTTTTGAATGATTATATTGTTTAACGCGTGTCATATAGAGTACCAGCCCTTTTTAATGTCCCACTGCTGGGCACGGGCCTCTCCTCCATTCGAGGGGGATTAGGCCATAGTCCACCACGCTGGCCCAGTGCGGGTTGGCGGACTTCACACATCTTTCAAGGGGTTCTCTCAGATATGCAGGTTTCCTCACGATGTTTTCCTTCACCGTTTAGCAAGTGATAATCGTGGTTCAAAATGAGATTCGCACATGAAATCCAGAAATCCCAGAGGTGCGAGCCGGGGGGTTTGAACCTGCGATCCTCGTTACCGAGGCAAGCGTTCTACCAACTTGGCTATCACTGCTTTTTTTGTCGCACGCGTGTCATATACATGCAGTAGTGACAAAACAGTTATTTAATAATATGAGCTTGACCTCCGGCTCGGCTCGCGCCGTCTTTTTGGGGATTAAAGGTAACCTCTATATCATTACAGTTAGCCACAAGTCTGTGCAGCCAGCAAACCATCTAGGTACCCACTAATATACATGGTCATGTTGGTGAATTGTTGTGACTGCGAGTTTGGATTTCATGAAACGTTATTTTAAATACGTAACTTAATCACCAACATCCAAGGCTTGAATTTGTATCTGTGTGTTATTTGCGTATACTATGTATATCAGTGAGGTGTTTTGAGTTTCAAAATGCTGTTAGTAATATTAGGTTTTTTTTCATAATGTCATATTTACAGAGCACTTCATAGCCTCACAGATACTCCAATTCTGCACAGAATATTCCTATCCTTATATTCAACAAATCGCTACTTTTAACACCGCGTTCAAGCATTTTTTTCTCTTTACCGGTCGATAAAATAGTCTATTGAAGTAAAAGCGTAACAGCATTCTATGTAATTTAGTTATATTTTATTCCTGAAGCAGACGCCTAGCCGCGATTACAGGGGAAGTCGTAATCACATATCGGATTTAAATATGTATAATAAAAGCATATATATGATGACCAAAGATTTAAATAAGACAATTAGTACATTATCCATTCTTATTCACAAAAGAACAACGACTCGTAAAATTAAGCAGTAAAGTAAGCAAAAAGTGGGCGATACAACTGTCTGCTTCATAAAATACACAGTTTCAGTAGAGTGATAGTATCTGGGTAACATTCAGCGGAAGGCACTCAAGCAATTGTTTGTTTAATTCGCACAATTGTTCGCAAGGATACGCTGTAACACATTCTCTTCATACAACATGACCATGAGAGGGTATGCTACTATTTAATCCTGCGCTTCCTCAGCGAATATGAGATCATTACACGAAGTTAGAATTTCGATTTATATATTAAAATAAAGCTCGCTGTGAAATTACAACTGTGATTGTGTAGGGCATTTTTTTAAATAGCCCTATGGAATTTGTCACTTCACAACATGATTACAAATAGGTACGTTAAAGAAGCATAGGTTCAAACGGTGTATACCCTTTCGGGATCATGCTATATTACTCAGAGTTTTAAAAGGTTCAAAATTTCTTGAAATCAGCTGTCGCTAACTATTTTCTAGCCAATTCCCAAGCTGTATAATTGCGGCCTATCAATAGGTTACGGAATCGCCTAGTATGTCAGTTGTTAGAATTAAAAAAAAGCGTCACTGACTACTAACACAAAAGCTGTATATTGAGACTGTAGGCCTATTGAGAGAAGGAACTACAGCAAGCAGATCAGGTAGGAATCGTAGGAACACCTCAACTGCTTACCAAGCAACTTAGTTACAGCACCTTGCTGTGAGAGCACGTGGTGGGCGATGTCGTAGTGCCGCAGCCCGAAACGGGACAGCTCCAGGAGCCGCTGCTGAGACAGTAGGGACGAGAGGGGGTGCGACGCGGCGCCAGGGTACAGGGGGGTGCCTGCCCCGCCGCCAGCGCCCCCAGCCGATGATGACGGGGAAACCGGTACTGGAAATAAGAAGAGTATTTTAGTGTTCGGTGAAATCAATTGCATCATTCATAAAGGGAGCGATATTGTTAGATGAAGATATTTCAATTGTTTTTATTTTACATGCAAATGTTACAAGATTTAATTTAATACAGTTATAAAAGACTCGAAACTTGCATCGAATAACATCATGAGATCCGTTTACGACTTTTATAAATAACGTAAGAAACAAGCTACAAAATGAAGCCATCAAAACAAATAACATTTATTTGGCAGACTTTATGGATCGCGCTAAAATAGTGTTAATTTGTTACAGGGTTAGTCCAACGCTGCCGACGGGACCGCCTGAGGCCAACATTGTGACTGCAAGCATGGCGGCACACAGCCACTATCATTACGATACCGTGTCAAAGGCTCATGAACAACCTTTATTACAAACCTCGCCAGGCAAAACACTAGCTTGCATGCCACTTGTTACAGAAAACTTAATACGTAATAGCTTTCCCGTAATGATAGACGCTTATAAAGCCTTATGCGCCTACTTTTTTATCCATAGAAAACGTTAATCCAGCAGTCAAATAAATTGCCTTATAATATTATAAAGAGATACAATTTTTAAAATCGGACATTTAAAAATAAAGTTTTATGAGCAGACAAACTGGATCCGCCGATGGCATAAATATGTACAAAAATTATAAAATATTTCTCAAAATTTAATATTTCCATCTCTCAACACGTATGGAGACACTTATGCATATGTATTCTTATCCAGGCAATTTGTCGTAAAGTCCGAACGTCACAATGCTTTCTTATGAACACATCATAACACATTCAATTATAAATTAAGCTATTAACTTAATATACCATAATTTGTTTATCAGGTTAAGCATCGAAATTAATGCAAGTGGCATAACTTGTCCATAACTTAACACTTTTTATTATCGAGTCAATAAGGCGATTTCGTCAACGAAAGTATTATCAAGCCTTAGTGTAGCATCCATGGTATAACAGATCGTAAGAGCGAGAATTTAAGATACATATTCAAGTGTGCAACTAGGTTTGATCGAGCGCTCGGGAACTTGACTTCGACGTATAATTTCTCGTGTAATCGCTTTAATAATGGAAGAAAAAAAGTGATATTATCTGCCCACGGTCAATAAATTAACACCGTTTAGAGCAAAAATGTAGATTCTTAGTGTCGCTACTATTATAAATAATATGGAGTCGAACGAGAAGTTTTAAAGGAGACGATTCGTGTCGGTGCGTGCGTGTGTTTTTATTAGGGTGCGTGAGCAGTGAGGCCTTATTAAAATATTTCGAGTGGAAACTGGAAGGACCACTTAGTGGTGCGCGGGAGTTTCACGCCTAAGCTGATACAACATTAAATCGACAAGATAGCTTATTTGTGCTGAGCTGAGGATTAGTGGCAATAAATCACTGATTAGAATGTATTGACTGGCGTTGACTCCGGCGCATGGTCGCCGCTCTTATTTATTGGCCGTCAGTTTTTTAGGCTTTTACGGTCACATTTTATATATTTGTTAATGTTTAACGATGGTGACTAGACGGTTTGTTTATTTAATTAGAACCACTAGAAATGCTAATTGTGGCTCTACATCTTTTTAGAGATAAGTCTGATTAAGCATACTTTGTGATTATTTATAGAAGTGACGCGGTCTAAATGTCTTTAAGTGACGAATACCTGCTGAGCAATTATGATGCTTATACACAGGATAATAGTCAACTGACAACATAAAATAGAGACCATGAAACGCATTGCTATTTAATTAACGTGGCTGAAGCTTGGAATTATATTATATAGGTACGTATTGAATAGTTAGTAGACAATATTTTTCGAACCAAAACGTAGAAGCAAGTTTTGTCCGGATCCACCTGCGCGGGATTCGTATAAACATGCAAAGTGATGCGAGGTAGAGCGTGCGACGCGCTCCGCTCCAGCCGAACGTAAAAACAATTTTATGCAAAAAATATTGTTTTACCCGCGATCTGGACGCTATTAATGTCATCACGCGGCGGAAAATTACCACCTTTCGTGTAAATTTCAATACGAGATCGAAAGTGTACTCAATATTGCGCCTTTATGATTGCAACGAATTACATGCAACAACAATTCTTTTCGCTTTAAATATACGCATGAATTATGGATATGAGGCGGGTCGAACGCCGTTCTTACTCGCTTCTGTATTAAAATGGGGATTTCAGTTATTCAGATTAAATTGTCTGTGAAATTATTTCAAAAGATCAGATTGTAAAATACAGTAAACAATGCGAGTATAAAAGATTCATAATTCTGATCGAATTGAAAGCAATCAAAGCGTATAACAGATTGATTTGTTTTTCATCTGAGTATACCTAATCAATAAATACTTGTTCTCCTTTTTTTTGGTTTGCAATCGGCTACAAAATAGTAGCATTTTCGCCAGTGTCCGGTATTTTTTGATAATTGTTATAATATTATAAGTAGATACCCCGGATGATAATGATGATGATGAAATGAATCCCCTACCCCTATCAGTAAACCCGTGGATACTTTATTGAAAATTTACCGGATATCTTGGGAGATCTTGAAAAGTTAAGTTAAACTATTTTATTTCAATTTCCTTCACTCGTGCACGTTACGATCACACAATGGCTAATATCTCACTAATATGTTTCACATTATTTGTCAAAAACACATTTTTTTAGAAAATAAAACAAAATTGACAACTTTACGGTTCAACTTCCCGCACAAAAACCCAATAAACTCTTATTATGAGCCTTTTATTATCGAATGGAGCAATCTTATTTGTGCTTTACTTTTTGTTACACTTTTTAATATTAGCCAATATTATGTCATAGAGGCGTAAAGGCAACATTTAACTACAAGATTCATTTTTGTATTGCAGGTTTTGCTCGATTATGATCTCGAACTCTATCATGTCATTTTTGAAGCAAAACAATCAACAAATCTGGAATACCGAACATTGGTTCATACAACATGTTGGCTTACAAGTTCACCGAACATTGCGCTCCTATTCCCGTCACTCCGCCGTCTCGTTGCTTATTCAATGCGGACGATTTGCGAAGATTTAATGGCCAGCCGACCGGCACCGCAGCGGAAGTAAGCTTTTAATGTATTAAATGAACCCACGAGCAGTGTTTATTCAAGAGAAATAAACATTTGGGTTTAAACACGGATTTGTGATATGGCTTGTGCAAATTACCGAAAAAGATGCTGATAAAGGTTTGATAATAAAATTATGTGAATATATATATATTTACTTTAGATAAAAAGTGTAAGGGGAAGAGAAAGATAGGTCGCTACCTAAACTAATAATTGAAAATATTATCTTAGAAAAAAAAGGAGTGTACTTTATTTATGCCTCGTAAAAAATACCTTATAATCAAAAGCCGTCTGATCCTCTATCTGATATATTACTTTCATCTTTAATTGGGATTAGTTGACCTACTATTTTGATAGTAGCGAATACTATTAACAGTAGCAAGTAATAATGTCTAACTAGATTTACTGAAGGTATCACAATAAACAGGCAACAGAAACTAATATACTGAATAATTTACCGTGAAGAGAGGCTAATCCAAAAATGCCACAACATTCCATTTAATCAACATAAATAAACAGAAAATTGATACGCTTCATGTTGTTCTCTCGTTCGCAAACCAATCAGAACCCAATACCATTGGCTACTATCATACCTGTTGTTTTAGTACAGTTTGATATCTTCAAATTGACAATTTATCTTAAACGATTCTCATTTGTTCCGTTCATCATCGTCAATTTCTTCGTACTCATTTAAGATTGGGCCGTTTTAGACTAGAGGAAAAAGTTCTTTTCGCAACTAGGTAATAGCTTTTTTGCTGCACAAACAACAATAAAACTTAGGTAAGTGCCTACCTACGTGACATCCCGCCTGCCCACATCAAATTATAGCTTTTTTAATTCATTAACAGTGCCGGCTATTTAGCAGCGTTTTTTCTGGCGTTTCTTTTAGCAATTTCAAATCTAGACGGTTCAAAAATTTTAAATGAACCTTTTCATTCTAATAGCTATTGGATTGATTGATTTCGTTATACAGACTGTGACTAATGACACAGACCATTCGGCCCATTTCTTCGCGTTAATATTTAGATATTATTATATTCCGTTTTCTAATCACTCACAAATCACAAAGATGAACAAACGTTCTACGTATTAAATGCAATCTTCTTTTTTATAAATTGAATTGTTATTTATTAAAGTAAGAGCGACAATTTGTATATGAGATACTGTAAAAAAATACTCTATTGTGGCGAAAGATATGTCCGGATTAATAAAGCTCAGCATCATCAATGTTTAGAAAATGAAACTATTAACATCTTAAATGTGTGATTAGCTGTTACAAAGTACACTCTAGAGCGTGTTATAACTAAAACTTTAAGAAAGTCCAACTTAGAAGCGCATCATATTTAAACCAACTGGATTCTAGTTGGCATTGTGAACAAAACCCATTTTACTCTTACAAGCGGCTTTTCCAACAGACTCGGCACCTTTGAGCCAGCACCGGCATCCGGGACTCGGTGCCGACACCCTGCGCTTGCGTCACACGACACTCGCTCGGTATAAACAAGTGCTCCTCACTTTATTCATTAGCGCTCTATATGAATGTTTTAGCCGACTTAATGGCTCATAAAAACATTGTTGCTATTGTCTACTAATTAAGGAGCATCGTCTCAGTTTACAAAGCCACCTGATTATTATGCGTGATCACCATTTAAATGGTAATTAGATTTATTACAGCACCTGATCAAACTCGCTTCGATATAAACGTTGGCGTTGAGAAAAAATATACCTCACGATGTGTTTGTATTCGTTGAGAATTTACTCGATGTTATGAGTCATATTACGAGTATTGAAGTATTTATAAATTATATTTTTCAATTATATATGTACTTACTATATATGAATATATCGGTCGACAATTGAATTATCTGAGGTAATTTATGTCGTATACCCACTCACCCGCTGATCAACCTAATGAAATATGAATTATTGTGTTTATGGTACAAAACTTTTTTTTTTCAGTAACCTTGGACAATTTTATCTTGTCTGTTTAATATTTAGTCATCCTTTTTTTAGAAGATAATAGCTGGCTATGGTTATTCTTTATAACCATTGTTATTGGATTTTCTACAGAACTTGGCTCAAAACGAAGTTCTATGAATACCTACTGACTTAATATTATACTTGGCAACCGGTCTCATCTCTACTAAATGCATTTGCTACAGACCAATTTCGACTCTTACTTACTTTCAACCTGTTTATCCATTTCGCCACAAACATCCCACCGTTTATTTATCCAATTATTCATTATCGCCAATCAATACGGCGCGTTGTATCACAACCGAATGGTGAATACCGGGCAACCTTCACCGGAAACGCTACCGGCCAATCTATCGGCTGATCTACCGGTTAATTAGTCCGATCACCGATACAATGCGAACAATGCTGCGCCGCGGCGGAGTTTTCGCTCACTCATCGCCGCAGCTGGTTCCAGTATGACAAATGACATGTTAAATACGAGGGGCTGGTGAGGTCGTGTGTACAGGCTACTGTGGCTACCGCCTGCGCGAAAAGCTGATGATGATCGTTTGTCAAAATAAACATTTGAGCTTAGTTACGGTGGTTGCAGGGAAGTATGCACTGGTAGAAAGTAAGTACCGATAGGTTGGCGTTACATCGATATACACCATATAACACGGTTTGTATCGGTTTCCCTATTAAATTAATAATTTGGGTACCTACTTTATTGAAAACGAGTTTTCTTTTTTTTGCAGAAACTGACTATAGAATCTTGGTAGTTTTCTTTAGACTAAAATAATACCTATATTTCAATGGTAGATGTAGACCGGATTCAGTATGACGGATTTTTAAGATTTTTGTGCACTTCAAGTACGGTTTTTACCGGCTTCCCTTGTGCATATAGCCAGCCATCGCCACTGGAAATTACACTTAAAACTTAAGCCCACATTCTTGCCAAGTTACCACCCATGCTACCATGAAAGCTAGGACTAGCATCTGGAAATGAATGCACATAGCAGAGGTCGTAATTTAGGCCTTGCCTAAAAATACTGGCAGCTGGTCAGACTCTTAGATTATGTGCAATCCCATTATAACTAATGGGTCTGCAGATAACCTTAAGGAAACTTCAAGAACTAACTTCTTGGTGGTCACTCAAAATAAATACCGGTTCTCAATACAAGAAAAAAACTGATTTCTTCGCCTCACAGTTTTCGACAGTGTGTGATAGACAGACGCAAGACTGATTTTATAAGAGTTCGGTTGTTTTTTCTTTTGGGGGTCGGATCTAAAAAATATGGAAAATAGGCTAGGAAGGACGTAAGCTAGTTAAATAAAATACTTGCCTGATTAATGGTAAAAAGTGGTAAGTGTTGTTTAGGAGTATAAATAATATCAACAAAGCTGGTCATTATAATTTTTAATTGAGTACAACATTGAATCAGTACTTTTATGTTTGTAATGCTAGTACAAATAACGTATTGATAGCAGCCGTCGGCACCAAAAATATTTTGATAAAAAGCTTTCTTATAATTATTGTTAATTTAATCATCAATAAAAATCGAATTAACAAAAATTGTTGTTTTTTATAATAGTCTCAAGTGTTGTATCTGAACGGCGCTTATTATCAGCATGTTGGCATTACTAACGATTAATTTGATTTAAGTATTCGCTTTTAAATATTATATTAACAATCAAACTTTGACACATACACACACTCATACATTACAAATAATAATAAAATAACACTACGTGTGTGAGATAAACCTTTTGTCTTATATAAATTAATGAAAAATCCAACGCCTCCGTCGGCTACGACTGCCGACTAGGTCCTGCAACCAAATCGTGGTTAGACCTGACAAATGAGGAATCTCAAATTTTAGTCCAACTCTTCAACAAAATCACCCAAATGGCTCAGTATTTTTCATGTTTTTATTTAGTTGATTTATTAAGATATCAATATTTTATGTGCGCCATATAATATACCACTTTATAACTACCTACTAGAAATTAAAAAAAGGAAAACATTGTTGATATAGATATTAAAAAAAGCGGAAAAAATATTGGCCCTATTGGTTCAAGCAGTAGAGCAACCAAGATTTAGCAGCAAGTCCTAGCTGAGTACCTACTTACAGTGCTGGTTTTAGAACGGAACAAATTAAATTAATGTTCTGCTAATTTAGATACCTTCAACTTTTTTTTTACTTAATGTTTAGTTATGTTTAATACCAAAATGGTGTATGGTAAAAAAAGTCACTGTTAATGAAAAAAATAATTCAACCGTTTATTTATAGTATCTGAGTTTTAGATAGTAAAAAAACTGTGAGAGCTTTTTTGAAGTATGAGTACGTACAAGGTATCTAGTTCCTTTTCGTCATATATAAGTAATATATCTGACCACTTGTATCGGGATTCTAGAACATAAGAATCATTAAGAGGTATATTTTTCTATACCTAGAGTATTATAGTGTTATGATGTGTAACACAAAATGGAAACAGACTGATTTTGAAAGTTATTTCAAATATGAATAGCTGAAGTTGTAGGATACGTTGTACTTTTTAATTTAAAATGCAATGCTAGCGCGATGCGTTATGTATGGAGTTGCCAAAATAAAGGATTGTAACTATTCTGGAACTGTTAAGTTAACTATTGGTTTGATATTAACTTACTATTAAAAAACTCAAACGAAATGCTGTTGTAATTACATAAAACCACATGTATTCAGTTCTAGCACAACGCAAAGAACAGTAGACTCTACAATAAAAACAATATTGTTAAGATATTTGTCTTTAATTTTCTTTGGACATGATTTAAAATGGTAGGATACAAGTGACGTATGTTCTGTCAACTCACCATTGGGTGATATATTGAGGGGTTGCGTGATCGCGGCAGAAGCTGGTGGTGCCGGCTCCATCTTCCAGGGCGCACAGCACGAGGCTGGGGAGAACTCGGGCGTGGGGCCACTGCCCGCCGATATCAACATGGTCGAGCCACCTTTCGACGAGCTCGCTGCGACGCCAGCATGCACCACCAACCGAATAATTACACAGACTAGTCCACCTTCCGATTGCCTCTCAACTCTGTTTTATGGTATACAAGAAGCACCCTGAGGACGGACAGCACAATTCCCGCACGCGCTCGCTTGAAGCTCAGCCAGAACACTGAAGAGCGCGCTTGTCGTGCCGGCGCGCCCACTCGCGCGCCAACTCCCATTTGCACGCCTCAGAAAAAATCTCCACCGCTAAACAATAACAAAAAACTACCTCCACGCAGTAGAGCCTCCGAGCACCTCTCACTCTAACCTTCTAATTCGATTTCGAACGCGTTAAAATCACACCGGCGCCCGATTCCTGTGCAACCTTCCGTCCCGTTCTAAGATTTTAAATTAAAATGAAATTTCACTAAAACAATATACCTCTTAATTAAACCAGTATAAAGGCTACATTCCCGTACCACAAACGTTGCGCTTGAGACCTTTATAAACGTCGCTAGAATCAAACTACTCCTACTCGCACTCGTTTGGTTCAGCTTAAGCTTGAACCGTATGAAAGGGACAGGTGCTCTACCGCTCGGTAAAATTACGGTAGTGAGCACAGGTGATCTTTTAACATTGCTTCATATAGAACGTGTTAATGTATACCGCTCTCGTTCTTTCATACACAGCTTTAATCAGACGAGTAGAGACAACAATAGCGCCTCGATTAGCTTCTTAATTAAAGTTGGTTCTAGTTGACTATGCTTAGCATCGGTTTTAATAGTTACCGTATCAAGTGAGTTCCATTTTAATTAGGACTAAGAGAGGATACAATATTCTAACCTTTATCACTTCATAGAACTCAAGTAGGCATATATCCCTTTATAGTAAATTATTCATGATTTCTATGGGAGTATGGCAAATTAAGTATAGTTCAGGTTTTAATATTATATGTCGTTATACACCCTTTTCTGTAACTGAAAGCTAGGCGTCATGTGTATGCAATCTGGTTTGAATATTTTAATGGAAAGAATTGCAGTTAATATCGGTGGATAATTATCGCAAGAAATGTGGAAATAAAAAGAGTATTTTGATCGTTTGCTAGGTAATATGGTAGGTTGTATCAGTTCGATGTTTTGTAGGTTAATTACAGGTAGAAGTGTATCGCCGGCAGCCGCTTGTCGGGCGGCGGCGGCGCGGCGTAGCTGCAACAAGCGGCGCTGTCGTCCGGGTATGAAGGTGCCTTTATATCGAGTACATTTAATTGGAGCTATTTTCTATATTGTTCGATTTGTATCAATCTGGTCTGAAGTTGTGGTTTCCTGTGTTTTGTATTATAATACAAAGCCAATAGTAGATATTTTACTAAAAACAACTAAGCTCTCTTGTGTTTTACATTAAATGTTATATTTGTTTTACAAATATTTATGTAGACTTGTACCACAATTTAATGAGTTGCTTTTAATCGGTATGATGCTATCTGGTTACTTATTAATGCAAAAGAAAAGATAACATTCTCAACGTAGCTAACAGATATTTTAATTTGATCTCGAATCTCACTTCTGAACTAACTATACGTACCGATATAGCATTCTTAAGACGAAATTACCTGAGTAGATACTTCGAGGGAATTATTTTTATTTACGGTTTCTATCTATTAAAGCTGTTATTATTTCATTAACAATACTTATGTCCAGCATCTTCACTTAAAAAAATGTTGACTACTAGTGACTTGCGCCCTATTGCGATATACGTCGACTATTTGCCAAATCAAGTTTTTTAAATAATAATCAATTCAGTAAATTTGAGTTAACCCAAAAGTTCGGCTACTTAGTTTTTTTAATGTTTGGTCACCGACTTTTACCATTTCCTGTTCGATTCATACAAAAAAATAATGTTTGCGTTAATTCTTACAATAATGTAATTTGTTATCCACTTACTCTACCAGTTCAAAATAAAATATCAAATATTATTGATGTTCATTTATTATAGTATGTGTTTGCGCGTTATTGTAATTATTAGTACGTATCCGTCATGTGGACATACCTACTTAGAACTTGTAATCGTATTAAGGTATGTCTACTTGTATGATACATTATTCGGATATTATTAATTTCGGATCGGAATTATTGAAATTTTCTTAGATACTTCGCCGATTTTTAAGTTTTAGCTTAGAGATAAGAATGAGTCCATGCCTCAATGAAATTCCATTATTATGTTTCTAAATCCACTGACATTAATAAATGGAGCAATCGATAATTATATCAACTTTATTAAAGATCAAAATGAATGATAGGTACAAAGTCATTGAAAGACATACAGAGAGGGCGCCCTTACCCTTAACACGAAATACTGCGAATAAGTAATTTTCTGTGCCTTCAGCTTGGCAACTTGGATGATTCTGACCTAAGCAAATAGGTAAGGAGGCCAACACGACACGTAAATTAAACCCCTCTATCTAAAATAACTGTAGTTTTATACACATAGTAAAAATTTTATTAACTGAATTTACTTGTGTTGACATTTTTTAAATAACAAAAGAAATCATTCAGCAATATATTTAGCGACTCTACATCGTTATCATGAACAATACAGCTCAACATAACCCAGTACAACACACTTAGAAAACGTAAGTACGTAAAATAATACCGTGTTGTGATGACGCATTTTTCCTTTTATCCATTCCTCTGTGAGGGACCGACGGAGGATTTAGTGCTCAGATACCGGCGTGGGTGTCACCTAATGAATATATTTATTTATGTGGACCCCGACCACTTTTATCTCGGCCGAGACGTGTCTGTTGTCCCATCGACTGCAGTTACATCGTCGTATCGATTGGCCACTCGCCTAACTGCACGGTTACCTAATTGTATGTTTAGTGATGGGGCTCCTCAGATGTTTTCTGTTTTGTGATTGGACTGTTATCTGCCAGTGTGACGGATAACTTGATTGACTCTACTCACCATTTGAAGTTGTTATTTGTACAGCTAATTCAAACTTTGATCTTTTTTTATTCAATTAAGTTACACAATGGCTTTGAACTTGTGATCTTGATAGAGGTTTAATATGTTTTTTCATTGTAAAAAATAAAACAAATTAGTACAGCTGTGGACCGCCGTCTAGACGGTGGCGCAGCATAGGTCTGTGATGCCTAATTGCATCAAATTTTAATGTATTGATGCAATTATTTTATTGAGAAACAATTTAGGTATACAATTAAGAGAAGACTTAGAAAAAAAAGAATATATTATTATCTAATTTATAATAGCTACCTGCTAGCTGCAAAAACCTCTCCTAGCACACCTTATTGCCTTTTCCATTAGTACCCGAGGCCAAACAAAGGGACAAACCACAATGAACTCGAAATCGTCACCCACAGCACATACGGAATCTGGATTCAACACATAACGTGCCCATCTCGACGTCCAACATAACATGAACCGCCAACCTTATATGAATTCATAGTTTTAGGACAAATTTCTATCCCTAAAGGTTCAGAACACACTGGTAGGTTGTTACTAAACAACTCGTGTCATTAGTTGTGCTTGAGAGTGACAAAGAAGCGGCGTTTGCGCAGACAGGGCGCATTAACATTATAATGTGTTCAAAATATTTGTGCTATCTATTTTGGACCACCCAAGCACAAGTCGTGATGTTGAAGAACAAAAGGCGCAATTCTTATTCACACTCGACCTCTTTCTGCTCGATTGGTTTAAAGGTAGGTAGCCGCCTGGAGATGTTGTTTTTATTATAAAGAATAGCGGCGATAAATAAAACACAAGTATTAATAATGACTGTTTAAAATTCAGTGAAACTTATTACAAAACCTAGGCAAATACAAATGATAAACGCTTAGTTAAAAGTAAAACATCATGGCTCTTGAATTAAAGAGCGCAGGCAAACAGACAAAGAACAATCTAAAAAAATAAACAGATATTTCTTATCAGCTCAATGGAGCTCATTTCCAATAGACGCCTATTTATTGAAGGGTTACCCAATACTATTTTTATCCAAGAAATGCGTTTGTATTTATTTTGAACTACAACTGTACCTAGCATACATGTTGTCCTCTTCAAATCCCATAGACAAAAGCACTCCAGTTTTTCTCGAATTTTCCATTTTTTCCAACAACTTTTTTATTTTTTCTATCTCTATACAAATCGGTTCAGCCGATCTTAAGTATTGCGAATATACTTAAGACTATACCAGCGAAAATTTATTCTCATTTCATTTTTATTTATAAACACAGATAAATAGATTTCATTGGGTACTGTCAATCCTTAACAGCTTTTAGCCTAACACTAGCTTAGATCTTAGTCTTTGTTAGCCTATCCTTTAAATTATGTAGGTACAAAAATAATACCTACCAAGTTGATTCACTCCGGTATTAATAGAATATTAAATTTCATAGGTAGATATAATTTAGATACAAGATACAGTCAACAACAGGAAAACTTAGGACGATACTTTAAAGAAGTTATTGTATGGTAAAACATTTTATATGGATCAGTATAAAATCAACCCTAATTTAATTGATTTAATGAAAGTAGTCCATTATAGATAATTTTACGAGAGCGCAATAAACTAATATAAACAAAATTAGTTTCAGAAGACCGTAAGAGATTTCACAAGATATATTTTAGGTGTTCAATATCGCAAAACAAAATCGTTTTATTACTATAACCTTAATTATTATTTCTTTGTCTTTATTGCCACATAAAAACTCAATTTCATGATCATTTTTTTATATTATAAATAAAAGGTATAATTTAAACAGTACGACTTCACACTTACATACAAATGTATACCTAGTTCGTTATCTTATTACGTGCCATAAACTGTGTTTACCTCACCATATCTACAATTTGCTTTTTGGTCAATAGTTTTACCATTATTTCAGTACCCAATTGGTACCTATGTATGGTAAGTGAGAACAAATACGTTTGTGTATATAGAATGTTCAGTCCATAGCCTTCAATAGGTACCTAAAGTCCAAGCATCCGCACAGACATTGTCGCACCATTGATATTTCTCATTAGCATCTTCGGCGGGCCGGGCGCGCGCTTGCCGGTCACCGCCCAATGGCCGCGGGAGGCGGAGCGACCGTGGCGCCTCCCCGCCCACGGACTGACTATTCAGCTGAAACAAAAGAATGTGATGAAAAGATTTGTAAATACCTAATACTTGTTAGGTATTTTGCTACAAGGGCTTATTTTATTGATTGTTACAGAATGTCGGTGTATCATTTTTATTAAATTTAAAAACAAAAGTTTTTTCTTTCTTGAGCAAATTATATAAGTATAAAAGTTAGGTAAATTATAATAATTTTGATATACCTATATTTCTATTTTTATAAAAATAAATCCTAAAGTAATAAATTCAAACAACAGTTTTAATAACATTTGTCTAGCCATTGATATACCTACTCCATCGACCTAAGCTACCCACTTAAAACCTATTTTTAAAACTAAAACCAAGCCACACCAAAAACGTGTGTGATCTTCAAAACATTTTCAAGGCAGTTATATTTATGATATTACTTAATGCATACCTACTCTTATAGTTAGATATTAAGAAATAAACCTCAAAAATACCTACAATAATAAAAGATCAACGGTATGGCCAAAACAAAAAGAAAAAAAATATTTTACCGACTCTACCTACACAAAAATGAAACATTATTAGCAGTAATAAGACGCTACAATCCACCCCCCCAACATATGGCGGTCGCTCGCCGGGCCTGCCTAGACTGCCTACCCCGTGTTTTAACGCGCCTAATTGCTCCCCATTTACATACATTAACAGAAAAAAACGCAACAACCGACGCACAGACTGCTATGTAAATACGGACTTATATGTGGTTGCTGAGCGACCCTTATGGCAGGTATCTACTGAGCAGACGAGCAACGGAATATGGACTCTATGTTGAGTGCTAACATTTTGCAGTAATACCTGCTATTCTATAAACAAGCCCACATCTGTGATGCAACGAGGCGAGTTTATGTACCTCGTTAGGATAGCACACCATAATCGCATACCTACTTTGTCCTATAAAGTTGAGTTTTATATATAAACTGTTAATAATCCTACTGTTGAGCCAAGAAAGTGGATTCTAAATCCCCTTAATATGAGAGGATTCAGTATCAGCCTGATCTAGTGTAGGATAGCGATCTGTATCCTCGAGGGCTACCGTAAATGACTGTTGACCGACAAATATAAGTCTTATTAGAATTATCAGTTGCACCAGCAACTCCATAATGTAAAAATCTACACCCGTAACTTTGTGTTAGAGATACACACAGCTTGATTGAGTACTCGAGATGGGTTCTTTTTCTCCTTATTTTAAGGGATTTGCTTTTGTTGGTGGAATTTCTTCCAGTCCTCTCTTGCCCCCTAGTATGTAATACGACACAATATTAACTATATATAGGTTAAAATATCTTCTCCTCAACCACTCTATATTTCTACTTCAATGATTGTTTTCATCAGTGTTCAATCATGTTTCAGATGCTGAATCATCATTCCTCTTCTTGTTCTTACGGAGACTAAGAGGCTTCTTCTGTCCCCTACCGTTTGCCAGAGGCAGTGGCATGATTTTATTTATATTTTATACATTGCGTGTACGAGTAGCCGGACTACACAGCCCATCAGGGCGAGACTCGCACCGACCACGTCGATATCCGAATTACAGCCTTTAATAACGGAAATCAATTGGCCCCGTACCTCTAATTATACGTTACTCCATGGGAATGTACCAATGTAGAGCCGAAACGTTTGATATGAACGAAATATCATTTATAAATAAAACGTTACGTTATTAGGTATTCTCTATTATTCACAAAAGATAGTCCCTCATTATCTGTTCAATTATGAGCCGCTAATTACGAAACGGTTAGGCAATTAAATGGCGGTGAGAACTGGAAACGGACAATAGGTAGCAGGTTAAATTGAACTCCAAATAATGTATAATGGACGCAACGTCGAACGTTTCGTGAAATCTGTGGCGGAGATACTCATTGTTCTTTGAAAACACATGTAAGTTAGGGTGCATACAGATATAGACCGCAATCAATGTTCAGCAGAAATTCGATATCGTTTTCTTATTTACGGTCGTAAAGTCCATATCTTAGGTTAAGATGTTAGGTAACCTAGAAACTGAATTACTAATACCTACTTAGATAAAATCTCCAGAACATACACTTACTGCAATACTTCGTTGCTGAAACCCAAAGATCAGTTCCACCTATCCGAATTCTGCAATCATCAGGAACTCCATCTTGCAGGAAGTCGTTCAGTGACATGGTTGACCGAACCAATGCGGTCGCCTCTTTATAAACCCTAAGGATCTTCAAAAATAGTCGAGTGAAACTGCTTATATTTTTAATAATTTGTTAGATAGGTTTATAAAATAGAATTAGCCCGTAAATGTTCATGGTATCCGAAATACCTAATATCATAAGTCCGTTTCTTTGAAACATATACCTACTGATCCGAAACCAAACGTTTTGCATTATATTTGTTAAATTAACTATTTTCCGTAGCAGAAAAACGCTCTTATTATCTCTGAGTAACGGCGAAATTTATTGAATTCGGGACTATGTAAGTACTATTCAAATTAAGAATAATATTTTTCACCAATCACGTAAAGCAAAATATAGTAGGTAGGATGTTGGTCTACGTACCGTTTGAATCCCGCCAATGATTCCACAATAGCGTCTATCAGTTGAGTTGCGATCAAACAAAGGCTACTTACAACTGTTCTTAATCGTCATTTCACATACGCTCTCCTTAACCTGAAAGTAGATACATGCGATGTTGGCACATAGACAGAACGTAAGGTTGATAGATGCTACAATAATAGGACGAAAAAAACGAGTAAAACACGGTGTTATTTCGGGTTATAAATTAGATATTGGTAGCTTTTGTATGTAAATTGTAGTTTTTTATGTAACTTTGAGCAAAGATACAGGTATTCATTAGAGCCCCGACCCTCATGTCAGATTCTCGATTGACATTTTAGAGGATCACCTCTAAATTAAAATTGATCGATAATTAAATATGCCCACATAACTGATCACGGTTTTTTGGACTTCTTTAATTATCGATCAACTTGTATGATTTAGAATTGGAAAACTGGACAAGCCGGGGGTCAGTGGTGGGTTGCTCTTCCGCCATTTGTTTAACTATGGATATCCGCCAAGTATCTCCTAGTTCTACTAACTATAAAGATACAGGTAGCAGCCTCGACTAGCATTTGCATAGGGATTTGAGATACCTTTTTCTCTATTTGCTGTCAAAAACTACGTCAAATTAAATACAAATCTCAGTCCAGTTTAGTCTAAGCAATGATGTTCGCATCTGTACTGCGTTTTGCAAGTCGAGGTGGCGATTTTGTTCGCTTCGCAGTTCGCGCCGGGCACAATAGGCATCAGAGCAAAGATCTGTATAGATATGCCAGTCTCGGGCGATGCAGGGCATGCAAATACGCGGCACCCGGCTCGCTCACACATCACAGCTTTCCATTTTCCCGTTATAATGACAAGGGAAATAGCGTATCTTCGTCAGTTTACTTAGATCGCATGTAGGTATTATTAGACTTGATTGTTTTGTATATCAAATTGGTTTCATGACTTTTTTGGGCAGTTTTTTTTTCTAACATGTACAGACCTTGATTAATCTATTGGACAAGCATTTTTATTTTAATGATTATAGTGCAGTGTAACATGGTATGGGAACATGCAATAAAAAGCAAAAACAGGGTCGACCTATGAGTCAATAACAATTCATAAAACGAAAGAAACTATGAAAGCATAAAATATGTATAAAAGCATTTTGAACCGCTTTTATTCGTTTTTTTTTAATAATAACCAACATTCGTTTACGTTTCGTAACTAATGGAAGTACACGAAGGCAAATCTCTTCCGGCCTCTTTCGTGCATATTCACGGGCCATCTTAGCTACAGTTTATTTTTTAATTAGTGGCCGCTTTTTCATAGGCCGGCTCCGATCAAGATAGGCGGTGGTGTTCGTGTGAACGGCCTACGGTTGCCTCTGTGTTGCCTCACGCATCGCGACTGGCTCACCGATTATATGCAAATGAGATGTCATAATATGTGAATAATTACAGCGAACCACGACTCGCCCTTTCGGACTGCGCCGCACAAATTGGATTTACGTGAAATGCAAGTTTTAACCGCGACACGCGGTTGATGTATGTATTTTTGGGGCGATATGCTAAATAGTTGTACAAACGTTTCTGATGATATCTCACTTGCGTGGACGTCGATATTTTACTTTGATGACGAATGACTTAGTGTAATCGTTGAGGATACTGAACTTAAGTTTACTTTAAATTAAAAAAAAAAACAATGCCCTGCTAGGTTAAAAACCATTATAATTAATCATTTTGTAATAAATAGGTTACTTATTAAACACGCAAACACAAAATAAATCAGGTTCTGTTCATTGCGGTATATTTGTACAAGAGCTAAGTAGATTCCAGTCATTATTATTATTCTCATTAAAATAAAACCTACCTACTGTCACGCCACTTTTCACGAAAAGTCCCGCCGTAGGGAAATTGCGACCAGCATCGGGGGGCAGCGTGACCAAGCATGCGGCGTTAAGGGGTGCGCGGGTCGTTATGCTAATAAAGCATTTCACACACAAAAAGACCTAAACGATACTTGAAACACAATCAAAATTGAACCTTATTTAGAAACCCAGTATGTGTGTTATCCGTATAACAGAAATGGTAGTTAAGGTAATAAATGTAGGGAGATGTAGAAGTCTGCGTGTCCGCCGTCTGTAGTTGCGATAGCGGGAAAATGGACGGTTGACTACGTTTATGGCTTACCCGCCTGGGCTCAGATTTAAGGTAAATATATAGCAGTAAATACGCTACACTTAGAAACGATGCGATAACGCGCCCTAATAAGGTTTATTTTCTAAGCTGCGGTGGTTCGGTGTCGTTGAAGTTGGATTTTACGAGGCGAAGGATTCAAACAGCGTTTTGTATGGACAACTAAAACAAATAGTCTAACAATATCGGTCGTATTGGAAAGTACAAAACTTCTTAATGTCAGTTTCAGCACAGACACTATAATAAATGACATCAGTATTTGGTGTTATTAACCGAATTCAATGAATGTGAAGTCGGTGCCAAATAAACAACCGACGAAGAATAATAAAACTATACTTAGTAACGAGATGCGCGGACCAATTTGCATGTATAGTCTTTGGCGCGGACCGCCAATACTCGACCCAGTTGTTTGTTTGGCACTAACTTCACACTCGTTAAATATTTGATTTAGTTAGTCGTGATAGATTTCAAAATTAGATTATTTTTTGCATTTTTGTTTTTTGAAGACGGTTTTTTAGTATGCTATTGATGTTCGTAGGTAGGTGCAGGCGATCACTGAGGTTTGAGTCACAAATAGCAGAAAATTATAACAACATTAAATTGATTATGAAATAATCACGTCCTATGATTTATTCAATCAGACTCAGAGATTTTTGATAAAAAGATAAATATTTTTATTAAATAGGTACCCTATAATATTATGTCCTTGTGCAGCCATGGGAACAAAATATCAAGGTTTACCAACAGCTTGCAAATGAACGAATATAGAATTGTAGAATTAAAAACGGCAATTGCAAAAATCACAACAAAAATGAGGAAGTGGCTGCGGCTTCTGCGGTATTTCGCTTTAAACGAAACAAAATGAAATGACGTGTGAGAAATGAACATCACAATGCTTAATGTATCAACAATAGGGCTTCCACTGTTATTACTGGAAATACTTTTAATACAGCCGTACAATAAACTTATTACATTCAAAAATATTATCTATACATATTATATACAAATAAATAAAATTCGAGTGTCTGTTTGTAATATTAAAATAACCGCGTTTTACTAAGTGCACCAAAACATTTTTTTTACAATGTTTGCCTGTCTGTTTGTTCCAGCTAATCTCTGAAATGGCTGGACCGATTTTGACGGGACTTTCAGTGGCAGATAAATGCTGTAAAAAGGAGTAACGTAATCTACTTTTATTTTAGAAAAACATTTTTGTTAAATACCACGCGGACGAAGTCGCGGGTAACAGCTAGTTTATAATATACATATGCCATTTTGAAATATTATAAGTCCAACACACACTACATTGATGAAATACATAAGAATTTAAATAATAAAATTTAAAATTGCGTTGAATGTGTCGTCACTCTTTATTTGCGATGTTGTATTAACAAGTATGAATACAAGTTTTCTTTAAAAAATATATATCATGCTTTCAATATATACTAACTATGATGATTAACTATGGATGTTATATACAGGCACTCGGGAGTATTGTGCGGCAATGTAAGAGTCCATAATGATTTAATATTTGCAGGTCGATTAAAAAATCAGTTATACCTTTATAGGAACAGGTACCCGTGGTATAAAACATGATCTTTGCACGGAGCGACTAACACTTTTTATTGTGCTCAAAGTAATAGAAAAAACATACGTGTAAATAGCATAGTACTTTTTAAAATCTAAGCGTACACCCCTACAAATGAAAACGTTATTTGTATACCTTATAAATAATACTTTTTAATGTCCCAATGTTGGACACGGGTCTTCCATCAATGCGAGGGGGATTAGGCCATAGTCCACCACGCAGCCTCAGTGCGGGTTGGTCGAGTAATTTGTATGATATCTCATACAAAAACAATTCCAATCATACTAATTTACCGCGAGATACTGCCAAAAAAATCGTTCCGCTAACAATAGTAAGTTCATTGTTCCTCGATAATTCCTCCACACAAACCTCGTGGCCCGATGTAATTTAAAAACCGCTAAGTAACCGTCTCCTACACCATGAACCGCACAAAAGTCGAAAATGCGATGCAAGATGAAGCCTTTGTGGTCACAGCATTTGATCTCTAATTAGGGTGTTTAATGCAATAATGGTAGTAACGGCACTCAATCGAAATGCATTGTGTTTTTTTTACTGTAACAAAAAGTACAAACTTGTTATGTATACCGTGAAAAAAAAACTGAGGTGAATGCGTGTCCTTATCAAATAATTATGTAATAATATACAATTATATTAACGCTTGTTATGTCATTAGGTGGGTAGAATTGATAGTTTGGACTCTTTAAAACAATTTATAGTATGGATTTTCTAATAAAACATGCTTTTACCACCTCCCTTGTCATTCACGTTCACGTATTTAACCAGAATAACGAATACTCAATACAATTAGTATCAAATAGAGTCACCTCAAGGGTTATTTTATACCATTCGAAATCGATATCGAAAACTTCCGAGCTGGATTACCGCAATCGCTATTAAAATTTCCGAATTTGATTATCTTCCATATATCTTGATGACAATACCAAATCGTTTTTTCAAAAAGTTTCCGTCGGAAAGCTCGTCAGGAACGACATCAACATCGGAAAGTTTCAAATCCGTTTCCGATGTCGATTCCGAATGATTTAAAATAACCCTGCCGGAAAGACAACACAAGACCCACGATGTAGAGACACCATATTCTATTCATAGTGGTTGGTCAAAACGCTACATGACTCTACCTCCGATTTGCATAAAGTCGAAAACATGATACGTACTTGATCTCTACGTGCGTTAAGGGTGTTTAATTTCTCGGGGCTCGCGGAATGCGCGGGCAGGTGGTTCCCGTCCCGCCGACGCTAATGAACACAATGAAGACGTATTCCACCAGTGTATCCGGCGTTGATCGATTGATTTACTCGCTGCCACCGAGCTCGAGCTTTTTGTATTCGAATGTCGCCCGCCATTTGCATAGCCAAGTCGCGGCGGAGCGAATTTTAAACAAGACGAACGATGGGAGACCGTGGTGTGCTAGGGATATGATTATTAGCATATGACATTTTATAGCTATCAATTGGGTTCAGAAGGGCGATACGACGCGAGGTTACGTGATAAATGTACGGCACATGCTCGTGTGGTTAGATTTACGGAAATATTTTAAAGAGATATGGACGTGTAACAAAAATGACTTCTTGAAGATCATTCTGGATTATTTATATTGATGCTATTTAAATAAAATAAATAAGGATTCTGCCGGCAGAAAAAAACTTTTAAGCTGTGCTCAGTTTGGTTTGTACGGCAAGTACAATTGCATTCGTCTCGATGAATCTGAATCAGAAACTATTTTTTTCATGTACAGTATAGTACTTATGATCATTGGTACTACTTAGTTGTCAGAAAAACGGAGACAGTTGGTGATATAGTGTTTTACATAATCGACCTTACTAGTTATATGATTTGATTTGGTTGATAACAGCTTGGTCTAGTGGTTTGAGCCTAGGCCGAATATTGTCAAATGTATATTTAAATACTTGGTTAGTACAAAAAATAGTACTTAATGTAAGTAAATATAAATATGACCAGACGAACGCTCCAACTGTATGGCCCCAAACTAAGCAATGCTTGTATTATGGGTGCCGTACAGTAGACTGGTGGCAGTAAGCCAACCTTACTGCACCGGATAGTTGCGGGTTTCATACCCGCTTGGGCAAATTTCGGAATCGATCTTTTCGTAATTTGCCCTGGTCTGGGTTTCACTGGGATCACCCCCAGTTAATTGTACGGTACCCATAATACAAACACTGCTTAGTTTGGGGCCAAACAGTTGGTGTGTTCGTCTGGCGATATTTATATTTACTTACATTAAGTACTATTTTTGTACTAACCAACTATTTAAATATACATTTGACAATATTCGGCCACAATCGTTATCGCGTGTTGAACAGTACAGGGTAGACAACACAACACGCTTCCCGTCATAGGGAAATTACTATCCAAAGTATGCATTTACTGCGTTCAAACAACGAAGTGCACTTCCAACAATTGACTGCCCCCTATCTAGGGGAACACGACAAGTGTGTCCGTATGCATTTGTGTCTAAGCATTCATGAAATCGACAATGCAAAACGTGCTTATATATTTTTTATTGTTAAGTGGATATAACTATAAAGCAGTGATAGCCAAGTTGGTAGAACGCTTGCCTCGGTAACGAGGATCGTAGGTTCGAACTTCGGCTCGCACCTCTGGGATTTCTGGATTTCATGTGCGAATCTCATTTTCAACCACGATTATCACTTGATAAACGGTGAAGGAAAACATCGTGAGGAAACCTGCATGTCTGAGAGAAACTCTCGAAAGATGCGTTAAGTCTGCCAACCCGCATTGGGCCAGCATGGTGAACTATGGCCTTATCCCCATCGCATTGAGGGGAGGCCCGTGCCCAGCAGTGGTACATTAAAAAGGGCTTGTATAAGACAAATAAAACTTATTTTACAGATTTTATGCGTCGGAAACGTAAAAACATAAAATAAACGCGATAACGATAACGTTATAGAAATAAACATTGTTACGTTTAACATGTAAATTGATGACAGTAATATAAGTACTTGGCAACATAACGGTAGGTATAACATTACACTTAAAGCATACATTAAATTAATCTTTGTATCTAGAGGACAGTTAATTATGCAAAACAATTGTAATACTGATATGTTAATAAGTTGGGACGATTTAGCACCCCTGCGTATCAGACATTTGTACTCTGTTAGGGGTTGTTTTATCGGTATCTGGATCGCGTATCGGCGCTCATTCCTTGCATCGATCCGCTGCGTAAACGCTTAAGTATATGTTAATAGATATTGTAAATTGTTTGTTGATCTTATCACTCATCATTATAGTCGTTAGTGAAATTTGTTGGAATGTAGGATCTATCAATAAAATGTTTTATAGTGCCGTAAAATTAATTAAAGTGTCGCTTACATACCGATTTTTATTAGATAGCAACATGTTGCCACCAGTTGTAGTTATAGAAAGAATTACTGAACATTTTGTTTCCACTTGTAAATGGTGCTAAAACTATGTAATATTGTTTAGCCAAGATAATCGAGTGCGCCACTGTATAGTATTACTACACCATTACCCTTGTATTCCTCAAAGGGGTAGGCAGAGGTCCACTACAGTTCACGGTATTTCCCTAGTATTGACGAATTTAATATACCCCATTTAAAAACTCTCCTTATACCTCAGGAGCTGCCTCTTCAACGTCTACGTTAACCACTTACGTAACGTACGTCGTTTTAAATTTTATTAATAAATCAAATCTGAAACATGCAACAATAGTTAGGTACCCTAAATTTCACAATGAGTTAGAAGCCGTTATTTGTATTTTTAATTCCTATTAGAGATATTTTACTTAATTTTGTATTGTAGAAATGTATGTTATTGTATACCTATGTAAAATGACTGCAACTAATAATAAAAGATAGTTGGGCACAATAACTTCACACTAAACATATACCTCTAGATAGATACTTCTACCTAATTGATAAAACATATTAAGCCACCCCATACTCGATAGAAAGTTGGATTAATTATTATAAAACGTATGTGTTCAACCCTTCAGTGATTAAATTTGAATACATTATACCCCTAACTCATATTTGACAAGCTGCTAATCATATTCAACGCGCACCTTGCGCTGCTCCTGATAGCCGACTGTTAGAATTTTAAAACATTAAGTCCCAGGGCACGTAATTTGAAGGGTTCGACTAAAAATAATCTGACCAAAACAATACCCATAGACAGGTGCGTTTATACTTTAAAAACTGAGCAAGCTGTACGCTAGCCTTGAGGTGAGACATCTAAAATATAGGCCGGATCCAGACCAATCGCGCAGTCTCGTGAGTCTGGCTGAGGCACATGCAGCAACGAAGTAAATTGTAGGTGCACGCGTGAGGCAACTGCTCTCTCACACGCTGTCATCTCGCGAACGGCGGCATATCCTCCAGCCAGTCTTGAAGGGCTATGCTGTCAGCCTGGATCCCGACAATATCCGAAAATGTAACTTTGAATGTTGATTGTAAATGAGTAATTATTTTAAAGGTATCGATGTGGTAAAGATAATTTACTATCGCGAACTATTATATAATAATATCCCCAGACGAACACAGCGACTATGCGGTCCCACACTAAGCAAGGCTTGTATTATGAGTTACCGTACAATTAACTGAGGGTGAACTCAGTATAACTTAAATAGATATTAAACATCTATGACTCCGGTACAAACATTTGTGCATATCACACAAAGATTGTCCCTACCAGTTTTGGATCCGGGACCCTCGGCACAGAGAGCTGAGTCGCTACTGACTTCGCTACCACGTCTTCATTAGGGTGTATGTAACTAGCATTATTTCATTATTAAAAGAATAATAATAAGTAAGTTCTTATGAAAAGGAAAAAAAACGAGATTGCAAAGAAATTATTAGTTTACATAAAAAATACTTTTATTAATAATTAATTTCCGAGTATGGAATTGTAACAATAAAACAATTTGTTAATGATATTCCGGCGCGACCGGGCAAGGGCGGAGTGTTTGCGCCGGCGCAATTAAAACCTCATTACCAGAAACCCATGGTGATCGCCCCGTGACCATCGCCATCCATATCTAATACTTTACACACAAATATTCCACATACGTTACATTAAGAACTTTCAAAACCATTTCACCTGGACCCACCATAAGTCGTATACGATTAATCTCCACAGGGAAATTCGAAGGGGCTTAGAGGTCAAGACATCGTGGATGGATATGGAAATTAAAATTGTACTTACATAGCGCTGTTGGACGTTTGAAAGAAAGGCAAAAGGCATTTATTGATGTGGCCGATAAGCAAGCACGGAGCAACTACCGGTAGCCATTGTTTTAACATGTGAAAATAATATGTTTTTTTCCGTTGCAGATATTAAAATTTGACGGTCTTGCAATTAGAAACTAATTAGATTTGAGATTTACATACAATGCCTCTATTGATACGAGTATTGTGTGAATATTAAAAAGGAATGATTTCACAGCTGTTTCGCTAAAGTCTCATAGATCCACTTTAACAGTTTATTTAAATCCAAATAACGTTACACTTTGGATAAGATACGTTTTTTAGTATCGATCACATTATGATGAAATTGTTGTATTAAAATGCTTGTTTAAACAATATTAAAATCTTTGTCTCTTTTTTACTAAACCAGAATATAGAAAACACTCAGGTAGTACATCCACATAGGGTCCACATATAACCAAAATATTTGTGTTAAAAACTTACAAACGCTTACACGAAACGCAAATAAATACATAAAAACTGTACTTACAAAGGGAGGTACTATATGTACAAAAGCATTTTCCCTGCGTTATCTAAATACAAATTACTGGCAAGTAGTCGTAAAGCGAGCCGACCAATGAGAGCAGCAATAAACTGCTAATTGCCTCGGTAGGGGACTGAATGCTCACCAATGACTGAGCATTAGGGGAACGGTACATTAACAGTACATAGTAGCTGCTCACTGAGCATTTATGTACTGGAAATGGTATGTGGTGACGGCTTTATGCGCTTGTTTTTTACCAATGTCGGGGACATTGGCCAGTGGTTTGTTATAAAAAAAAATACTGAAAGGATTCTTTATTTAAATGTCGTGTTACCAAATGATCTTATCCTAGTCACTTTTAACACTTGTAACTTATTTCACAATGAATGTTTAAATATAGAACGAATGTGTTTTGTATTTAACGTATTTATATTGAACTAGCTGCGCCCTGCGGTGTTACCCGCGCAAAAAATCATGTCGATCCTTTGCGCTATGAAAAATTTAAACAAATCTATCCCACGGGAACCATACATTTTACCGGGATAAAAAGTAGCCTATGTGCTATTCCAGACTATAATCTATCTCTGTGCAAAACTTGATCCAGATCTGTTCAGCCATTCTGGCGTGATTGAGTAACAAACATCCATCCATCCATCCATCTATCCATCCATCCAAACTTTCACATTTATAATATTAGTATAGAAGTATAGATTAAATGCTATGTTTTATCCGATAAGTACCATAAATACTTACTTATCTCTGTGAACTAATCTAAAAAAACGTTTGGCAAATTATAGCTACAACCTCATTTGTGGTCCCACCAAATTTTACACTTAAAAATGGGCATAAGGCTAGCGGCGAGCGGTCTCTCTCAAAGAGAGAGATGATTTTTAAAATATGCTAATTGTTTACCGTGGCTTATGCAGCTCGCCACAAGCTATTATGTCGCAACAACAACAGCCGCTGACCATAGACTAAAGAGTGATTAGGATAAAATGTGTAAGTGCTGGCAAATTTATTGAAGAGTATTTACACAACAATAAATTTAATGTAATCTTGTTCAGATTAATTGTTACCATTCTCGTAAATCATAATTTTGTGTCAATAATGCAATTCTTTGTTTTTTTTAATTTATCAGGGTGCTTGTTATTCAGTCTACGAACGCACCGAACGCTGGTGGGCAGAATTCCACGCAGTGTGTATCGAAGTCCTCTATCACAGAAATGAATAGCCCCCAAATTATGTACCTATGTTGTATAACGCAATGCCACAAATTTGTAATGGCCTACGGGGTCATGGACGAACATTGTCTGTAAATTTCGGAGGAGCAATAGGTATTAATTATCCCTATGCGTCAGAGACTGACTTAGAAGTGTATGGCTTATTTAGTTGAACCGCTTTTCTCATTTGTTAGACTTTATCAGACTACTATAAATTAGCTGATTATGGGCTACTATCACGGAGCGACTGCCGTATGCCCTCGGAGATGCAAAAATATTAGAGCTTTTGCAACGTACCGATAGGCATATTGAAACGATTCGACTACCGTATGCCCCATCAGCTTTTGGAATCTTTCATCTTTCATTGGATTGGGTAGCAATTCTCTCTAGCCTAAATTTTAAAAGATAAATGACTAGTTCAGTTATATGACCCCTATCTGTGTGTGTTCCTAGCGCTGGCTGGTGACACGGAAGCCCGCTACTGTGCGCTCCCATTGTGCCAGCGACGCTCCTCAATCGGTTATCACACTTGTTCGTCGCGCGCCGCCATCAAACGACACCGCCGCGGCCCATTGTCACCTGTCTACACTACGCTTTATGTAACACCGACTCGACTAACGGGTTGTATGCTTAACAGTGACGCAAGTGAAGTGTACCGAGAAGATAATTGTAGGTTTTTAGATTCAAATTGTCTGACTAGAGCAAAATTACTTCGTGGAAAATATACTATAAGTAATAAATAATATTGAGGATGTTTTATTATTTTATACACAAAACCAGATTGATACTTTTTATTAAAAGAATTCTATTAAACCACGAATCGAATTCAAAATGTTAACACGCAACACAACACAACGCTCGCACAATGAACGTATCACATAAATCATAACATCAACTTAATCCTAAATCACACCGCCGAATCCTCATCAAATATCACCAGGGCCCAAAAAATAATTTACGACCTCGAAAAAATTTTAAACAATACATAGCAATGTGTCAAAATACCCGGACACAATGCGATCATCGCGTACGGATGGCCGGTGTATTAACAATAACTTACAGAAACCCACTTATAAGTCAACCCAACAATGGATGTCACCGAGTGGGATAAAAAATACTATGAACTTCTGAAGCAGTTAATAGGGATTCCACACAATAGCGCAGCGGTGGCACAGCCCTTGAATGAAGTGGACCCACTAATTCATATTTATACGGCGTGTCCAAAGGGTTGGCTCTATCAGAGCTTTTGTCTCGTGTTTTCACTCTTAGTGGCCCTCATAGGCTAGCTAGGATACTAATAGCAGTTTTTTAAGAATATTATTTTATAAACTAATTATATGGATTTTATTGCGTTCATTTTACGTTTTTTTTACATTTCAAACGTTTCGTATAATTCGTTTTATTTCAATGTGCAGTATTTGCGTAAATAATAAGACATTAATATTACATTTATTTTCTTACTTTATTTAAACTGACTCAATATTCTGGCAGACACATTGATGTATTTTATTATTTTAATACCTTAAGTTTAATTATATAATACATTTATAAATAATATTTAGTTCTTATTTTGCTTTATCAATACAAATAAATCAACTAATACATTGCGACACGAGCGAGTTCAATTACACTTATAGTGATCCAGTCTTCAAAAAAGAGTACCTACACTTAGCCAATCATTATCATCAACAAATTGTGTTTTCATTGGTCTATATGTTTCGTGATCATCAATAAAGTTTTTATGTCCCGTCAAAATATATCGACGGTAAATAGCATCGTGCAATTAGAGTGACGTCAGACAAACTCATGCTCAGAGGTTGCCGACGTGCCGTAACAAAAGCTCAATCATATTTACATTTAGTCATCGGCTATAAATCAACACAAGTTGTGCTCTTCAATAGGAACCTCGAGACAATCAATGATAAACTGATAAAGAAATGGTACTAATGTAAATAAATGGTCAGCGATATTTTAGTGTCTAGCGTTGAGTTCGTTAAGTCAGGAGTTGGCTTTTGTCGAGAGCAACAATTTCTAACATCTTTTTTTAATTCACAATATTTATTTCTTAATCGTAGTATAATCTTAAATATATATAACTCCAGTACAATTTTCTCAAACATATAATTCCTAACACAACTTGTAGTATTATTCAATTAAGTCTGCAATAGTCCACTGTATCATCTGTGAGAATACCGGATGATTAAACAATAATGTCTCTACTAATATTTCACTCCATACAATAGAGCCCATAATGTGTTCGTATTTGAGCGCGCGCGCATAACAAGTAAGGCTAACAAGCGATCGATACACAACGCCTCGCTGACGCTAAGCCTAAATTATAACAGCCGGCTACTAATCACTCCAAGCTCCTCAGAAATCCTTTACAGACAAAATGCGGTCATAATTTAACTTTATCTGCGAGTGTCCAAAAAGAAGAGATCGACATTTGTCATTATTTCATAATTCAGTTTTTTTTTGCTATCAAGTCTAGCATGTATAGGAAGGGTGTTCTACATATTTTTATCCACAGTTCACTTTCTTGATTAGTATAAGAATTTGTCCACATTTTCGTTTGGTATATTGTGCCAAAGGATTTAACGTAAGCCACTAACAATTTGATCGTTTACTTAATTGGTGGAATTATCAAAATGGTGAATGTAATACTAGCAACTGCTAAGATACCTACTTACCTACGTCTCCATTTAACTCTGACTCTATACACGATAATTCCTCTCAAAGTTTCAAAGAATAGTGTTACCTATAGTTTTAATGTTCAAGCAGGGACAATAACAATATTCAAACTAAATATAAATATAAGTATGCTGAGAAATTATTTGAAAAAAACACGGAGAGCAGCACTGAAATCCAACGACACGAGCATAGAATTAGGTTTGACAGCAAATAGAGGTGTAATTCAACGATGTTCGTGCGCACGAGTCGCGGTATCGACAGCATAATGAGCGACCCCCGATCTAGCGCGATTCGCAGGGCCACCGCCATCTATCGACGAACAGTTAACAACTTACTCACGGTATTGATTGCCAATCACTTGCCAATAGAACACGATTGTTCAGTGTAACGTTAATTTTTATAAGGATTCCGGCAAGTTTATGGCTATGTAAAGAAAAATAATCAAAGTCAGGCAGTGATTAAAACTCTGCCTGATTTCCAAGAGATTACCTTTTTGTACCTTCTTTTTTGGTACTGCTTTACTTAGGATATTTTAACAATCTTTCCATTTTTGCCAATTTGCTTAAAGTACTTTTTCGTATCATATTTATGAAATAATAAGGAATTATGACGACATCTCATACGAATTTTATTTGAGCATTACATATGATAACAGCAATCAATTACCTACCTAGATCAATCGGTGATTTGTATACCTAATTCAAATCTAAATAAGAATCTGCTGTGTGCAAAATTTATTTGTTAAATATTCTCAGAATATAAATTCTTGCCTATTCTACTTGTACCAGTATTGATATAGTTTTCGAGATCAAAGGTTGTCAGCGCCCAGCCAGAGCGTACCGTTGAGGCTCAGTCATCGGGTTCAAAAGCCAACTGCTGCCATCATTCACCAGCCAGTAATGGCAGCTTACGCAACTATTGCTACAATTACTGTGGGAGTCGTGCATCAACCCACAAATTTACCTATCAAATAATAGAAGATACCGTCTCCCAATCTCTTACACTCATTTAGTATGAAACTGTATGCATTAGCGAAGAAGCACGAAGAATTACGGCAACTACTACATTAGTGCGTCTCCGGTGCGTCCACTAGGCGAGTCGTAAGTTGGACATACAATATAAAAAACCTTAAATTGACATCCATATATTATTGAGACACTATTATGATATACCTACACTGCTACCAATATTAAAGTAAACAGTGTACCTAACAGGATTTTCTAATGTAATCGTATCGTCATCGATAAAGCGCGATCGCGAAAATCAATATCATTATTATTTAAAAAAAAAAATGGTATGCGGGACGAATCAAGCTTACGTAAAATGTAGGTATACCTACTTATACTTTATGGAAAAATTGCAAAAATGAATAGAGTTCGAGCTCTCACAATCATTATCATAGTTTAGTGATCCGGGTAATGGCACGCCTCCAATAAAAAAAATATGTCTTTTATAGAGAACTAACTACAGACTGAAAGGAGTCTTTACAGCCCGCAATCATTTCAAAGCATACACACAGTCGTAGGAATTATGACGAAATATCTGAACATTGAACAAGTTCGATCAAACCGATGTAAATTTCACTTCGATATGCATACAGAAACTCATTTACATACTATTAAAGTGCCCACCATTCATCATGCGTGGAACCGGGAGGACTGAATGACGTTTATAAGCTCTAATAAGCCGGTATTACGCGAATATCGGTGTATAAGTGAAATTAAATGGATGACTGGTATGAGCAAGCAGCGGCTAATGTGCATTCCGCCTCTAGACATAATGTATCAAAGATTCTGCTCAATGTAGTTTACAAGCGGTTAACCTTTTAATAAGCGATCGTTAGAGTGGTATACAGAGTAGACTAGCAAAGAAAGAATGAGAAATTTTAAAATGAAAGCATTTTACTGTTAATTAAAATGTTTAAGGTAATCTTATTTCCCCAGAAACCGGACATATTGAATTAGGTACTTCAATACGAATTCAAGTTGTAGGTACAACATTGGTCGCACAAAAATGAACGCAGTATCGTAGTACCGAACGCATGTCTCATCATTCATTATGTAAAAAAAATATCCTAGTTTTATAACGGCATACAGACTAATCACGGAGGAATACAAACGTTCAAAAAGAAACTACTGCATTTCAAACAGATATTAAAAATTTATTCAAACCAGAATTCCTTTTTATGAAATTTAGCTCAGAAACTACAACCGCTTACTCTGACATTAGCGTGCAATCTACACGCAACCTCCAGGGACGTCTCCTCCTCACAATGATTGATGGCTACCGAATCCCGCGCCGGCGGCGAGTCCAGGATTTATAGGCGCGACTCCCTGCACCGACGTCTACATCCGTTTCGCGGCCCGGGACATGGCTGTTTCGCATGGTGGTACCTACATCACTTTACTGAGAACGATTGCGAAATTTCATCATGAGATACCTTGATTTACTCTTTACAACGTTTTCAACTGAATTATGTAAGTCGTATAAACTTTTATTTGACGTAATGGTTGCCATAATAGTAATAATGTAATAGATATTGGTAGTGTTAAAATTGCAAAAAGAACTGAAGGAAACTTGTTTGTTTTATTTTAAGTTTCGGGGCCGAGTCATCTTCGTCCGTAGGAGAATTAAGTACCCTCGAGATACCCTACACGTGACCCTGGGTGGTGCCAACCAGGTGACAACTCTACTGGTGGTAGGCTTCGGCCGTGGCTAGTCACCACCCACTGAACAAAGCCATGTCGCCAAGCGGCCTAGCCGTGTTCCGGCATGATGTTCGGTGCTGCCATTCATGGATGGCGGGTCAGATCAGTTGCGCTGCATGTGCCTAGTGAATGTAGCGTCTCTATCTACTGCTGCCTTCCTACCTAGGCAAGTATGCTCCATCGTAGATCTCATCGTCACTTACCATCAGGTGAGATCGAGATCAAATACTTGCCTATAATGTAATAATAAAAAAAAAATTTGAAGAGTAGGTATCTTAATAGACGGTAAAAAGAATCGCTGTATAATCAAATCGTGAAGCCAACGTGTTACATCAAACACATTTATTAACAAGGATATCCTTACAATAAATCACGCATCTTACAAATACCTCGGCCATACATTACAGCGATAATCTAAGGCTCCGCAAGTGCAGTTATTACCAATAAGATTTATCGCGTTCACGGCGATTATCTCCGAAAACTGTTATATTTGAACCCTTTTGTTTGTAGCAGCCCCCAGCTAAACAATGAACAGGTGAACCTGAGACGGTCATCGGCGGAGCACTCCGGTACAAATCAACATTTCTTTACGCTTTTTGTTAAGTTTTTTTCGCCGGCCGTAGGTAAATGGTGTCCAGATAAAGGTCGAACTAACACCAGCAGTAATTAGAGACGATTAATAATCGGTTATCTCGATCATCGGCTCGAGTAGCATAATAATTCGTTCTGCTAGATATCATTTGAAATTACTACTTTCTTTTCGTACCTATCAATTAGGCATACATACAAATTTCCGGCGGTGATTCAGTTACGTAAAATAATCGAAATAAATCGTATAATAATCAATCATTCGCGAGGCACGGCTCGGAGATTGGAGCTACGTGTCAATTTATAAACGATAACATTATGTTTTGTTCGAGCGATAAACAAGAGATCGGAACCGTCGATACGGCTGCTATGCTCGAAATCAATTTGTTGGAATAAAGGCATGGTTCATGTCATAAATGGTTTTTATCTACGATCGAGTTGAGTCGGCGTTTCGCGCATCCGCCGTGGAGATGAGCGCGGGAATGTGACAACTTCCCCGAAGTGCATCGCTAACCAGACCTCATCTTAATATTCAAAGAGATGGGAATTTCATATAGTACTATTACTTTTATTTATCGATACTTCGATACGCAGTTACCAAAAAACTTACTTAATATAGTCAAGTAATTTATTATTAGGTAATCTGCGTGCTAAAGGGGATCATCGCTATATGATAGGCTGTTCAAAATGTCACTGCCATAAATGTAAACATAGTTGCATAGGTGTAAAATGTGGAACATTATAACTCAACGAGTTCGAAATCAATTTCTGTATCACACTCATCCCATATAATGGTACTCCCTGTACTCGTAACTCTGGTACTTCTGAAAAATCTCTGTAGAATATAAGTCATTTTCGATATCGATAATTCGTTGATGCGGACTAAACGATTGAACATCGATATTCAGTGAGGTAAACATTGTGCCGTGTCTCGGAGGGAGAGTGACGGGCGCGGTGGCGGCCCCTTGCGGCGCTCAATTGATGCATCGCCTGCTCACCCACTGATTCAGGTTTGTACCAATAATGTAGCTCTTAATACGTGGCACGACATGATTTAATATATGTGTGTTTTTTGCTAGTATTGGGTATCTACTATACGATTCATCGGGATATTAATTATGACCTTGGAAGACTGTAAATATATAAAAATCTTTGCCTGATTCGTTTTAGCGTTTTAAATAATTTTAACGATATAAATTTATTGTTGAAAAGTACCTTCTTAATTTTCTCTGCTTCAATCACCGCTCACTGTACAATGATGTATAACGTTTTCCAAGAAACACCCCAGCATATCAATTGACCAACCACTAGTCTGAAACCGTGGGGTAACGATAACATATCGTAATTGGTGCATTGTTAAGTTGTAAAAATACACAAAGTCGCTTAATGGCGCCTCATTATCGGTTAAAAGGTGACAAGTTTAGTGGCATTATAAATCGAACGGTTGATTTATTATCGTTTTGTCCTCTGAACCCAGCCTGATGAGATCCTAGTTGCATTCGTCTCAAATTTATTGATCCATTAAAATGTAGTATTAACTTGGAATCATTATAGAGCATCATTGAACCACTTAATATTTCAATTATTTGTTTTGAATACGAAAGGTAATTGGTTAATCACGTTAAGTTTACTGTATTTAAGATACCCTAAGCACAATTACTGAATTAATGTTAAATCACACTAATATTATAAATGTGAAAGTTTGGATGGATGGATGTTTGTTATTCAATCACGCCAGAACGGCTGAACGGATCTGGATGAAATTTGGCACAGAGATAGATTATAGTCTGGAATAGCGTATAGGCTTTTTATCCCGGTAAAAAGGATATCATGTTGAATCGCGGGTAATACCGCGGGGCGCAGCTAGTATATACATATAGTAATACAGCTAACGATTTTGGAAATGGATTTATTAAAAATTGCAAGTCAGGCGATTCCAGCTCACTAGCCATTTGCGAATTTGACATTCAGAGTTTACACCATAATTCACTGTCCAATTAACTTACTTAATAAACTATTCCAATTAGAGTGTTCCGATGGTGATTATCCATGCCATTAAACAAGCAAGCCATGTGCCAAAATACTTTGAATGGCGACGCGATGCGTAATTTGGGTAAAAGTTTTTAGCATCGCCACGCGCCACCGGTAAATGGCATGCGGTTTTATTGTGGTAACCGAAACTTCACAAAAGGATACGCTTTTCGCCTCTTTAACGTCAACATTGTAAATCTATTAGGGCTTTGTTCCGATGTCACCTGCGCCCGCGCCCGCCGGGGTGTCGTTTGTCATTTGCTCTGAATGAAAAAGAAAGTTTTAAATGATACGTCTCTGTTTTGTTAAATATCGGAATTCCGTTATTCCTCCACAGTCATTTTCACCTTCTTACAAAAGCAACACTGTGAATCCAACTGTCACTAATAATACCTTACCGCAAACAAACCAAAAAGCTACTAAATGATGTAGTTAGCATGGGTAATAATAGCAGTTTCAATGAGATCCTGGTATATCTTTATTTGGTAAAAGAAAACTAGTTACGGAGCTAATATATGGGTACGTCGTTTACCCTGATACAATGGAGAGCGAGTTCTGTTAAATAGGCGATTGGAACTATTGTTCAATGATAACATCATCAAGTAATGAAATATCAAAAAGTAATCAGGGCTCATTAAAACTGGTGTTGGTGATTGTTCGCGGTTGGATCGGACACGCGATCTGCGCTTCACGGAACCTCAGGTAGGCGCCGCCGAACAAAATTTTTAACTTTGCGCTTCATCGCTGAACAAAGGAGATGGCTACCGCGAATAAACCACTATATTAATTATGCCCGTTATTTTGGCAGCTCGTGTATATGCTTCATAGAGTAAATATGTGGCACCATTGTAGCTCCAAACCTGACAAACTTGAGATAAGACTTTTATGTTGAAGAGTTGACTTCATATGCTGGTGCACAACTCAGCGGTTTATAATTTGTACCTCTATTTTAACTTTTAACACATGCCGATCTAAAATAGTATTTGAAGTCGTAACCTATTGAACATTTTTAATAGGTCGTCAAATTGAAGGTAATATAAAAATCCAGCTTCCAGTGTGTTTTTAGACGATTTATTGGAACGGTTTTGCTTGAATCATAAAATTACTTTGATCTCCCTACTAAGTTCCTCGCACCGAACATATCGCGCACTGAATTAAATAAATTGTTACGTGCGATTACACACACGTATTTGCTTCGAAGGAATTCGGATGCCATAAGATAGAGGCATGGTGTGTTTTTTCTATAACGGCGGTAGGTAACCAGCAAACCATCGGTAGCTGACTCCGGACGATATTTCATGCGCAAGTTAGTTCAAACAAATCGTACGGTGTCCCATCGCATCACATCGTTGTTTTTACGTCAACGATCACGATCAAGATGAATAAAAAACTCGTTATATCGAATCACGGAGCGTACGTTGTTTAAACAATATTTTTTTTTTTTTTTTTTATAGCCAGTATGATGTCATTAGCATAGGCATATTTGATTATATATAGTTAATTAATGTTTGGACTACTTTGGAAGTCATTTTTAATAAGTACTTGATTGATAAATTAGGGATGCACCCAGTTTGTTAAGCCTTTAAATTTAAATCATAAGAATAGGTGAGAAGCGAAATAGAAATGTGTTGTGCAATGATCAATTTTAATAATTACATAATAAAGCCGAGCGCTGTGTAGCTTCCGACGATTAAAACAATTTCGTCCGAGTTTCTTTTCGTACTTTTTGTGAGAGGCCAACACGGTATCATGTTTCCATAAAACCAACGAAGCGACTATTACTGTGTGTGTGTTCTTTGTTTTATGTCAATACATAAGTTGCATTCAATTTTAAACCATGCTACAATATTGTTAAGGTTAATTCCGTAATTCTATATTTTTATGTTAATTCATTTCGCCGCGTGTGGGTAGAGATGCCCAGTAGCCTAGGTAACTCGATAAGGTGGATATCGCTCTGCCTGCGCCCAAGTATTCGGTGCGATTAAGATGAAATTGTTTTTTGTTTAAGTATTTTCAATTTCGGACGAGCAACGATGAACTTTTGAAATGAGGACTGGGACTTGTTTTTTTTTTATTAGGTACGGAACTTACGAGTAACGGTGAATTGCAAAGTAAGAATAACAACTTAGTACCTACCTCCAAACTTTTTTATTTTATTGTAAAATTATAAATGATTAATTCATATCCTTCATTATAAGTACGTCGGTAAGTACCTATAGAATGGCAAGTAGATTGCCATTTTTAAAGTTTCTTTTTAATATCCGAACGCCCATAAACTATGTAAAACTAGTAATTGGTATGTTCTCACACAAGGAAACAAGAATAGTAAAATTGGTTTTATCAAAATTATTTAGGTATCTAAATGTGAATTCCTATTTGTCGCTGATGCTTGTATCATACGTGTCATCCTTAATGATTACTGATGTGTTGAAACATGAAAATAGACCATCTGGCAATTTGTAACGGCCTAAAACAAAAAAGGGGCAAACCTTTTTCCGTTAAATTCAGTAGCTTTTACGCTTCAGTACATTTCTACGCGTCATCAAATGTATAGCCTTTCTGATGTATTGTTTACACTTTTCGTAACTTCTTGGGTACAGATTTCACCTGCTTAATTTATCAATAATATTTGTAAGTACCAAATTTTTCTAACGGAATGATAAGTTACCCTACACTATAATTTGAGCATAAATTATGCACCTTTAGGTCCATTTATATTTTACAGTATTTTGTAAATTGATTGTTTTCTTATAAATTTGGGAGTAAGGTAAACTACAAAATTCCATACCGTTCCACTTTGATGTCCACACCCATTTATTTAATCTTGGGAACCACGCGTATTATTACTCCGAAATTTATAATGAAAGATTTCGTCATTTTTACACGCACTTTTTGTCTGTAAAGGTCTTTGTAATGCTATTATATTATTATATTGAGATTACAAGTTTTAGGACTTAAAATTCTCAGATGAGAATTATCTCTGAAAATTTTGTGATAAGTGTTTTTCTTTTAATTACGTTAGCAGATATATCGATTATTCCAACTCCTTTACCCATCATCTTATGCAGAAGCGTTTAACCTTTAGCATAATAATGTAACATCAACATCAAAATTGACCCCGACACAACAAACGATTGTAATCATACGACCCACGACACTCAAAATGATTAAACTGTTTTTGATGTGCACCTAATCTGAATCGTAAAAAATAGACGTATGTGAATACCGTAGGTATCTCCCACCTACCGCGTTCCCACTGCCCGTCATAGCCTCACGAAACCAAATACAGGATGATATAGGACGCGTTATCGAAGCGTTTATTTTAATTCGATCTGTCAGTGAGACAAAAAAATTGAGGTCGGGCACCGCTACTGGAGTCTGGGCGCCTGGTAACTTGATCACGGGGGCACGAATTCCACGAGGAAATTGTGCCTAATAATGATGGAATGCCATGAGAAATAGCTAGAATATTAGAAGGTTAAATTGATCGCCCAAGAACATCGACAAAGCAAGTACAAGTGCTGATAGAGAGGGGATTTACGCGGTGTTTTCTTCAAATGTTTTAATCAAATTTAATATAATTCCCTTTTTGTGAAATTATTACATTATTTATATTACTATGTAGAGTATGCTCTCCATTCCAAACAGCTGTTCTCACTGTAGGTCACTGTGAGAGTACGAGGTTTTTTATTAAATAACAAGAAATCGATCTGGAACTGAGTTCAGGCACAACATGCCAGCTCTACATAATCGGCTGAGTTCTCATTGCTGTTTTATTGCTCTACGTCAGCGCTGAATATATCTATATTTTCTAAATCACCCGCAAAGTCACTACAACTTTATTTGAAAATTGATAACCAAAGTGTGTGATGTCACGGTGTGGCGGTATGGTCCATGCAACCTGGAGCGCAGCGTGATCGGGTCAAATTTCGCGGTGTATAGACGAGGTGTGCCACCGCGCAATTTCCCCGCCACAACTGCGCCTGCGCAGCGTGTAGGTATGTACCAACATTGATTAATGTCATATGCCAATGTTGAGAGTAATGACATTAGGTAACTATATTCCACTCATAAACATCTATGGTCATATTTTTTTGCATCGCTCGCTTAGGGCAGTTGACTTTAGCTCCGTGTAAATATTAACAATCATCAGCCCAAGCTCAGCTCATCCTCATTCTCTTTGAGAAAAGGCGTAGGAAAAAGTCTTCCAGAATACGGTGAATTCAAGTCACTTGTAAAATTAACACATTAAAACTCAGTAAAGCTACTGAATGTTATAATATTGTAGTATATGGCCTTCATGCTTAATATTGTCTATGATATGACAGGATGCCCTTTGTGGCTGACGTTGTTCATTTGTTCGATTATAAGATGTCTCCTGCTCGAAACGTGTATTATTTATAATATCCCCTAATATAGGATATTTTGGCGACGAGATAAGTATTCACGCGTAGTGGTTCCAACATAATGGTGTGGGGATCATAGTAAGTGGTAAAGGAGCATATAATTTTCACGATGTTTGGTGGCAACCTCGCATTCGACCACCGCGCACAAGAGTGGAGCATTTTTAAGAGTCGTTTTATCCAGTATTGTACGGCGAACAGCATAAATGATGACACCGATAAGGCTGGAGAGAGGCGACGGGCTCTGCTACTGACGGCGCTAGTGGAAGATTCCTACCGCGCCGCTAGAGATTTGGTTTTTCCGGATGATGTGGATAGCGTACAGTTCAATAAGCTTCTTGAAAAATTGAATAGTCATTTTTCATCGAAGAAAAGTACGTTCGCCGAACGATATAATTTTTATAAGGCGGAACAACGTCCAGGAGAAGATTTATCTGAATGGGCGGCGCGAGTGCGTAATCTGGCGCAGTATTGCGGTTTTAAATTGGAATTAGACACCGCATTACGTGATCGGTTCGTGTTAGGATTAGAAAATACGAAGGAGAAGGAAAAACTGTTCGCTGAGAGCATTGAGAGTCTGACTTTTAACAGAGCATTAGAGCTGGCGCAAAGCGTTCGTTGTGCACGCCTCGCGCTGCGGGCAGGCGTGGGCGGCGCGGAGGGCGCTGTGGTGCAACCTGTGTTCGCGGTACAGCAGCGGCGGCGGCAGCTGGGTAATGGCGATGGCGTCGCGTCAAGGTCACAGGATTTGTCACGAGAGTTCCAGGCTTGTGATGTATGCGGATATAGAAACCATACCAAAGACAGGTGTCGCTTTGTTAATTACACTTGTCAAAAGTGTCACAAAAAAGGTCATCTTAAAAGAATGTGCAAATCCAAATTAAATAATAATCATTTATTGGGTGCTGATGATAATGACATGGAAGGTGGTATGTATAATTTATTTAATATGAATAATCCTGTTAAGGACGAGCCGATTTTGCGACAGGTTTTGATATGTAACAATAAGCGATTGTTATGTGAGATTGATTGCGGCAGTGCCGTTTCTGTATTACCATCCGCGATATATGATCAATTGTTCAGGGGCGAAAATTATAGTTTAGAGTCATGCATCGACGTTTTTAATTTTTATACGGGTGTTAAAATATCACCAAAGGGCTGTATATCATTGCCAGTAACATATGACGGCCGCACTAACTCAATAAAGTTTTTTGTTATTAATGCTAATGTGAAGCGTTTACCTCTTTTAGGCAGAGATTTTATGAGATTATTTAATTTACATTTGTGCAGTCATGACTGTAACAATGTGTCTGTAAACGGGAACGAAGTCGAGTTGTTAATGAAGAGATATGCTATGTTATTTAAGGATGAGCTAGGTAGATTTAATAAATATAAGATTAATTTAAAAATTAAGTCCGACGCTCAGTTAAAATTTTTCAAACCGCGTTCTGTGCCGTTAGCGTTAAAACCTAAAATAGAGAAGGAATTAGATAGGTTATTAGAGTTAGGTATAATAGAGAAAGTTGACCACTCAGACGTGGCCACGCCTATTGTTCCAGTACTGCGGCCGGATGGCGATGTGAGGATTTGTGGTGATTTTTCAGTTACCCTGAATAAGGTATTATATGTAGATAATTATGCAATTCCACGTATAGAGGATTTGTTCGCGAAGCTCCATGGAGGTGTAGAATTTAGTAAATTAGATCTTTCACGAGCATATTTACAATTGGAGCTCGATGAATCAAAGAAATGGATGTGTATCAATACCCACAGAGGTTTATACCGTTACAATAGATTGGTATTTGGTTTAACCAATGCTCCATTTATTTTTCAACGTACGATGGAACAATTATTGGTTGGAATTGAGGGAGTTTGTATATATCTTGATGATATTTTAGTAACAGCTCCATCAAGAAAGGTACATTTAGACAGGTTAGAATTAGTATTAAGTAGATTGCAAGAAGCAGGACTGAGGCTTAAGCGCGATAAATGTGAATTATTCAAAAGTTCGGTGGAGTATCTCGGTTATGTCATAGATAGGAACGGATTGCATAAATCGAATAGTAAGGTTGAAGCTATAGTTAAGTGCCAGCCTCCGAAAAATGCAAGTGAACTGAAATCATTTTTGGGAATGGTAAATTACTACAGATGTTTTGTTCCTAATACGTCTTCCGTTCTGAATCCTTTAAATGGATTATTGAAAAAAGGTACAAAATGGGTTTGGAACGACGTTCATAATGAAGCGTTCTTGAATATCAAAGAAGAATTGGCGTCGGAACGCATTTTAGCGCACTACAACCCGGATTACTGTACAATAGTTACATGCGACGCGGGGCCCAATGGGCTGGGCGCGGTGCTCGCGCAGCGCCAGCCGGACGGCACCGAGCAAGTCATAGCTTACGCTTCTCGTTCTTTATCTAAAGCGGAGGTTAACTATGCGCAAATTCAAAAGGAAGCCGTTGCAATTGTTTTCGCAATAAAGAAGTTTAATCATTATCTATACGGTTGTTTAGTACCTTTCGTATTGCGTACAGATCACAAACCACTTTTGGCAATTTTCGGTAATAAAAAGGGTGTTCCGATTTTAGCAGCAAATAGATTGCAACGATATGCTTTGTTTTTATCAGCGTACAATTTTAATATTGAATATGTTAAGAGTGACGATAATACGGCAGATTTTTTGTCACGTTCGGTCAGACCAAACGTTTTGGATAATTCCGAATGTTTAGATCGTTCACGTTACATAAATTTTATCGGTGATATGGTTTTAGCGCCAATTACCGTAGAAAATATTAGAAACGAAACTGCGAGAGACGTGATTTTACAAAAAGTTATTAAATTAATTAATGGTGGTTGGCCTTCTAAGATGGAAGATTCCAATTTAAAACCATTTTTCCTATGCCGTTTCGAGCTTTCTGTTGAAGAGGGTTGTATATTACGCGGCCATAAAGTTGTGATACCTGTAGTTTTTCGCGAGAGACTTCTTGAAGAGTTACACAGATCTCATTTTGGTGTAGTGAAAACGAAATCTGAGGCTAGATCTCGGATGTGGTGGCCTAATATTGACAGGCATATCGAAGAGAAAATAGGTTCATGCAGCGTTTGCAATACAATGAGGAGTAGGCCGCCGAATGCACCGCTCGCGCCATGGCCACACCCCAAGCGCATATGGGAGCGGCTGCATTTGGATATGTTTATGCTGTACGGTCATCAGTTTTTGATAATAGTGGATGCTCACTCAAAATGGGTGGAATGTTTTTACATGGATAAGACCGATAGTGAGTCGATTATTAGTAAGGTTTGTGAATTGTTCAGTAGATTTGGATTAGTGCGAACCATAGTTACTGATAATGCTACAAATTTTTGTTCTAACGAGTTTAATACGTTTTGTCGTTTGAATGGTATTCAACATTTGACTGGTGCCCCTTACCATCCCGAATCAAATGGTCAGGCGGAGAACAGTGTAAAGACGATTAAAAAGGGGTTAAAAACTATGTGTAATAATTGCAATGCAAACAAGAAGATTTTTATAGCTAAATTAAATAAGTTCTTGTTTGATTACAGAAATTCAGTTCATTTAACAACGGGATTCTCGCCTGCACAATTGATGCTCGGTCGACCTTTACGCTGTCGGCTCGACTTATTGCGAACAAGCACTGGACAAGAGCAGACTAATACCTCTTCTAAGTCATTGTCGGTCGCAGCCAAAGTTAATGTAAACAGTGCACAGATGGCACAGTGTAAGCAATTTAGGGGCAGTAGGAAAATACATTTCGCAGTTGGGGACAAAGTATTAGTTAAATATTTCTATTATAATGGTATTAAACATACATGGAAAAAGGGAACTATCAAAAGTTGTATTGGATCTCGGATGTTTACTGTTTACATTCCGGATTTAAACATTTTCGTAAAAAAACATGTCGATCAATTGTTAGCATACAAGGGAAGCGCATCATCAGACCAGGATGACGATGTAAGCTGTTATGGAGAGTTTGCAAGGGAAGATGCAAACGTACCGCACGAGACGGAATCTGTCGTGGTTCCGGACGCAAGCTTGGCCGTAGATATTCCGTCACCGGTGCGCGTTCCTACCTTATCCACAACTCACTCGCCCGGAAGGACGGTAGAAGAGGAAGGATTGGACTCAGATGATGAGTTTTTAGATGCTGAAGCACTTAATGACCGTGTGAGAGATGCTCACTCGGAGCATTTCCGAGAAGTACCTCAGGAGTCGCAACCAGTGCGTCGTTATCCTGTTAGAAAAACTAGGAAACAGATTAATTATAAGTGTTAAAGTTTTGTTATTGATTAGAAAAAGTAAGGTTTTTGTTATTCAATATGAGTTTGGTTTTTGTTGGTTATTTGTAAGAGTTAGGTTTTTTGAAGCTGTTAAGATATATTGTTTGTAGAGCTAGTGGTGGAGGAATGTAGTATATGGCCTTCATGCTTAATATTGTCTATGATATGACAGGATGCCCTTTGTGGCTGACGTTGTTCATTTGTTCGATTATAAGATGTCTCCTGCTCGAAACGTGTATTATTTATAATATCCCCTAATATAGGATAAATATACCTTACCTATTATATCTATAGATGGGAACTATCTGACCAGCAATAACAACATGCCCGTAGCTACCCATTATTATCCGATGCGGCCGTATAATTTGTGAAATTGTCAAAAATTATATTCCGGTAGTCGGCTGCCGGTTATAATATTTTTTGTGCGCACAACCCCGAAACGTAAACCTAAAAAAAGTCGTGAGCAGCACGCGACACGCGATCCGCAGCGTCTCTACACACAAAAAAATAAAACGATAATCAAATCTGGAGTTCGTTGGATATTAAACGGCTATAAATTATTGTAATAGCTCAACTATTATATCGCAACCTACCTAGAACTTTTGTCCAGATCAGAAATAAGCTTTTTTGTGAGGTGCCAATTGGCATAGTCCCGCTGACCACTAAAGACGAGTCCAAATATTAAATAGTTAATTATATAGATTGGTAGAGCTGCTTGGCTAAACCGTTTAGACCCATAAGGTCACTAATAGTTGGTTGGTCATGTCCATCATATTTGCTTCTCTTTATAATAGGGTACCATTCAAACGTGCCAGTTTTTGTCTCAGATGAGGTCAAGTAATCTTGGTAGTTATATAGGTAGATTAAGTATTCACGGTAGGAGTCTACCTACTAAATTTGAGATTTTTTTATTTTTAAATTTACTTTTATTTTATAGGTTCAAGTTTGGATTATAAGACGGTACATTCCTAATTATTTTGAATTTTATAAGATATGATAATTATTTTAATTACAATTAAATATTTAAAATTAAAAGCTAGGTGGCAATTTCAACTACATAAGTATTATAATCTCCACAGTTTTACAATTGTAAAACTGTATATATGCCTAGCAACGCCATCTTTACTAATGCACATTGACTGAAATGCGTTGTGGGCATGTCATTTTAACTATACCTCCTATATTACTCTATCCCACAGGTAGAGCAACATCTGCCATCTAGCGGAGAAATTATGAATGTTCCAGTTTGCTACTGATAGTAACATTGAACAGCACATTTTAAAAGATACCATAGCGACATCTGTTATTAAAATATAGTACTAATACCTTCTCAGTTTTATTAATAGGTGGCAGAAATAGTAACTTATACAAAATAAAATTATCCAAATTAGTTATTTATGATACACAATGAGATAATTTCAAAGTGTATTGTAAGTTATTATCTTTTATATTAACTATATATAACGGCAGCAGTTATTTTCGCCCAGATTATATTTTCAACTTTACCTTGTAGGATCAATAAAATTTGCGAAACTAGCTAGATCTTTAGATAAAATGCACTTACATGAACACGATAACCACAACTTGATTCCCCTGAAAGATTGTATTTTTTTATAAATCAACTCGTTTAATATGTATGTACAGGCAGATGACGATTTTAGTTTTCTGTATAAATTTGTGAATTGTCCAGACAGAACCCACATTGTCTGTAACGCTTAGTATCCGTTTGAAACCTGTTATGAAGTATGAGGTCAACGAAGCCAAACTAATGCATGCACTAATTGGATTTTGTTTTAAGAAAATTGTATGTACAGCTATGTAATAACTAATAGATTCATTATCGAACTTCGACGTGGCTACTTAGCTATAATACCTACATAAACCTTTGATTTGAACTCTTAAAGGCTCATCCATAATAAATAACCAGCTATTGCCCAAGGGATTTCTTATAGATAGTTCCTATTCCGTCAATTATATATAGTTTAACCCGTTAGCATGCCTATAGGGGCTATTTTATTTAAATATAGATACACCACACCTATGTACCTACTACTATGTGTATATCAATGCACCCTATTTACGTGAACGATCTGTAACCGCAGACTATAACATAAACTGTACAAATTTATATCCCTCGGATTAGGGTATACTTATTTGCCTGTATTGCCTAATTTGTCTGATTATTTACGACTTTGTACCCTTATATTGCCAATAATCAGTAGAGGCACGTAGTAACCGAATGGGTATTTATGGAGGTACCTATACTTACGAGTTATGTGAATCGTATTCTCGACCATTTTTATTCGCAAAAGTCGAAAAGTCTATTTAAACACTATTTTGCTCCTAAGCTATTCAACGCGGACTGATATCAATTTAAATGATAAATGTGACCTCGAAAAAATAAAATCCAGACAAAAGAAAATAAACGTTTAAATGGATGGTTGGGGACATCTCTCTTACAAATAATGTATATTTCTCATTGTTTTGCACAAGCCACAACGCTCGTAAACTATTCCCAACAACTCGGAGAGCTATGACATAAAGTGTCACTTGAAGAATTTCAGCTTTTATTGGTCTCTAGTTCGTGCTCACACATATTGTATTATGTCAAAATCCAACAAATTGTTGTAAAAATTTTACAACTACAACGATAGTATAATAGTTACCCTACGTCTATCAATAATACAAAGAAGAAAATTAAAAAGAAGGACAAAATACAAAAAGGTGCGGGCATTGAAGAATGGTTTGTACCCACAATTAATCATCATACAAAAAACATTACATGCGTCCTAAAACCGATAACTACACATACATGAAAAATTCAAGTCAAAAAGTAAGCTGCCCTAGAATGCTCTATTCCTAGCATGTGATACTTAATTCATCATCAGTCAGATATACTCCTTCATAGCTTTCGTGACCTTTAGCGCCCTTCGTGAGGGTATTAAAGGTTTGCGCCGCGAACACCAGTTACTTATTAACAAAATAGGGGTGTGATAAGTAAACACAACATTTTGATTAGTGTCGTCGTTCGATTATTTCAGACTTCTAAGTTTACTATTATTAGTATTTTGAACGTTATCTAATAACGATCGAGTAATATAATAGTTGCTATGCATAGGTAATAGAATAGTTGCCCGTTTCAAAATGGGATGCTGTTATGAAATGTATGGAAAGACTTGATCATTTCATCGGTATACGATGCTGTCAAAACTCGTACTAAGACCCTAGTATAAGCGTAATTTAATGGTTTACATACTAATCCATGTGATGGATCTGTACATACACTAAATACATTCATTAATCTAAGTCCACACAGTTAGCTGTTATTGGACTTAGGTATATTTGCTTATTTTAAATGTCACTCAATTTATCTGGATTCATAAAACCAAATTGGTAGTTGTGAACAGTGACATTTTAGCAGCGGTTATTAGAATCTTACTATAGGTAGTAATTATACAAAAATATTTGTAAGTCGCATCGGTAGGGAGTCTATGATAATTAGGGTAGATTCCGTTCGACTTGTCTAAAGTAGTAGCGGGCGCAGCGTAGCGGGTGCAAGTGGTTAATCTAAATAAAACACTCAGTGGCAATATCACAATTTAATGGACAATTATTATTAAAAATACAGAATATTATTCTCTACATTTTCGTAAATATCATTTTTTTAGGATATAAAATACAATTTTAGAAGATCATAAATTCATATATGTAGCCGTATTATATTATTTAGATTTTATATAAGAGCGTGCACTGATTTGTTATTTTTTGCATATACCCGGTTTACACAAGGACGATAGGTAAGTAAACAATAACAAGCTAGGTTTAGCTAGGCAATTAATTGCATACTGTCGTCATGTAAACCAAGCATAATATTCAGAGTACAATGATGGCTGTGAAAACAGCGTCGGGAAAACGAATAGAGAGATAGGCTTGTATACTATACAAAGATATAGTTTATGCCAACTATGTAAGCGAGATACCACATAGACATTTTCGTTAGTGAATGGAGTAAAATTTGTGACAAACATGTTTGTTTGTGGCAGATTTTTTGCTTATTTATAACCAACGAAAGATGTATGTTATGTTGTTAATTTTTACAGCTGCGTACTATCTTTGTATCTATATATTTTGATCCTTACGGATACACGGTACATTGACGCCAGTCCATCCTCACTCTCGCTCTATAGAATAGCTCGCTCAATCCAAAATATAACTCACGACAAATCAGTGCGCACATTAGAAAAGGACCTCCATTTTTTTTCTTTAGTGAAAGAGTAATTATAATAATAATATTATCGTAATGGTTAAATATTATAAACCCTGACTCTGGTGTTGATCACCAAACTCATTATGCCAACGGCACTCCCACATTCAACGTTAATTTCCACCCGAGTTGATAAGTTGACTGATATCTTTTGCCGGTTGAAACTGTATGTGGCTGCACGAAATGTTAGCCAGGTGCGATATTCCCGCCAGATATACAGCACAGGTGACGTCATGGAACTGCTGTAATCCTTTCGATAATACATTTTGTATGAGACCATACTGGAACACACTTTTGCATATCGATTTACATTTCCAACCGGGTACAAACTGGAATATGGCGCGTGGAACCTTGTAATTATGTCGAATAGATACAATCTGATTACGTAAAGTCTTAGTACGTACATATATTCAATAATGTAATGCATCATTTAATAAAGATTAGACTGGAATGCTTAATAATCGAGTACAAAGATATGTATTTCAAAACGCTCTACTAATGACTAGAAACACGCTAAGAAATATTAGACACATGAACAGTAATTTGTTTTTCATAAAGAAAATAGCTATAAGTACATTTAAATGTAGCTCTATGAAAGATGAACAATTATCTACATTAAGGAACTTTATTATAATAACATCTATAGTTTATTTTATATTAAAATGCGATTGAATAGAAAATAGCAATATACGAAACTACGTGTCTATTAATAATGTGAGAAGTTATCAGAATCATTGTTCCCATTCGATAATTGTTTACTTACATCATGAACATTACACGATGCATTGTATAAATATACATAATATATTATATATATATTACTATTTTTTGACATTGTTTAAAATTGGCACCAATCATAATTTACATATTTTTTTATTAAATAAATTTAAATTGTATTAAGTATGATAGCATATTAAAAGTCGTCAATAATGTTACTTACATACATAATGAGATTATTAATGTTAGCAAAAAATATGAATAATTCCCTATAACATATACTCAGAAGATTCGTAATAAAACTTATGAGAAAGAATTATGCATAGGCAGATTAAGCACGATACAAAATACACCAAATGTTACGTTAAGTTGCTGTAGATACTGCCAAATTCCCAAAAAATTCATCAAACTGCGGCAGCGAAGGTATGGTATTTTTTAAATATCGCTTTCCAATAGGCCGGGCCGCTTTGGAGTGTCGCAATCAATCAGTTCGATGTCCTCCATGTCTCTAGACACGGAAACACCTTCGTCCATCAAATGAGCTTGCCCGTTCTCATGATTCCTAACGGTTTTACTTTTGTCGTCGTCTTCCAACTTGAGGATTTCAATTTGAACACCCGTCTCATCTTTATCGACCGCCGTCTTGCTGGGCCGGCGGTCTACGTCCTGTCAAGTGCCTTGTATCCCGGCGAAGTAATTCTCCTCGTATTGCAGACTCTTCTCGGCGAGACGGAAGCTCTCCAGAAACTCGTTCAAGTCCACCAGCCCGTCCTTGTTGATGTCCATCAACCGGCAGATATCGACTAGTTGCTCCTGAGTCATTGGGTTGGGCATGTACTTACCGATCAACTGGCATGCCTCCGAGAATTCCTCCAATGTTATAAATCCTGTGAATATAAAAGTAGCTTAGCTCGGATTGGTTCAAAGTTGCGAGGCTGTGTTAAATTTTAATCATTGTTTACCGGAGTTATCTTTGTCCAAGATTTTAAAAATTGCTTCCAGACTTCTCTTGTTTTTGTAGAGAGTTTCGACGACCGTTGTAGGGTCAGTCTTCCGTCCGATCCTCTGCAAACGAAATTGGATATCTACATTATTTCATGACATTTGGATGATAATGAGAAACCCACGTCCAAATATCCAATAACCAATCTTTACCGACACGAGCCGATGTTTACTACATAATTCAAATACCATCAAAGGAAGGTCAGGTTAGAACACTGATAAAAAATTCATTGATAGTAGTATCAAACAGTGCCATAAAGCAATTTACGATTTCTGAAACAGCTATTAATACTAGAATCAAATCTAAACTTGAAGGAAATAGCCATTGAAGAATAAACAAACAAAGTGACGGCCTGATTAACGCAGTGGGTAGTGACCCTGCCTTCTGCGGCGAGGGTCCCGGGTTCGAATCCTGGTAGCGACAAACTTCTTGTGACGAACACGAATGTTTGTACCCGAGTCATGGATGTTTAATATCTATATTAGTATTATACACTGGGTTATACGCTCCCAGTTCATTATTTGTACGGTATATACCCATAATACAAGCATGGCTTACTAGGGGAACGTATAGTTGATGTGTTCGTCTGACGATATTTATTTATTTACTTAGGTAAAGATGAGAAACCCCTCAATAGTTAAAAATTTCATAGATTTACCGAATAGACGTTCTGATTGAGAATGTGAGTCACATACATGAGTTGACAATTCGAATGTATCCATATATCGAACGCGGCGAGATTCCGGGTCAGTCCGTACGAGCTTGTCCTTGAGCATCCTCCAGGGAAGGCCCAGATGCGTGGTATCCTCCATAGCTTGGCACCAGTCGCTGATCGATATATAACCTATACAATTTTTATCACATCTTTAATAATATTCAATTCACACATTAGACCAAGTTTAGAAAAAAAAATACCAACTAGAAAAAAACTAACCCGACAATTTTAACACGTTCATTGAATTATTTATTAAGTAGGTACTAAGTAAAAATAAGATTTAGTTATGAACCCACTAAGATTTTAAATAAGAGCTCTGCGAAATTCTGATTCTACACTAAAGGCACAAGTTCTTCAACTTTCCCTCCAAATTAACGGTAATTTGTTATCCATATATGTACAATACCATTGTAAATTTCTATGTAGGTATATAACACTTAAGTTAATTTATTAACTTAGGCAATATTTGAATCGTTACCAACCGCTTTGATCCAAATCCATGCTTCGGAATGTTGCTTCCAAAGATCTACGGACCATTATGATCTGATTGTGGAGTTCTCTCATCGCAGAAGACTCCACCAGGCCTACTCTCTGGCGGAAGGTGAGCCGGCGGGTGCGGGACACAGCTGCCGTATATTGAACAAACTGGCGCTCTAGGGAATTGCCGCATAGTTTAAGGTAGGCGCCCTTGTTTGATCCCAATTCGTAGTAGTTTGATGCTGAGAATATTGTAATCACCTAGAGAACAAAATTCTATTAAATTATAAACGTGCTATGAGTTATGTTTTTTAATCCCAATGGAACTCTTCCATTTTTCGGTATAAAAGGTTTTACAGATAGTCTCGTTTATTACCATGCCAGTTTTAGTTAAATCTGCCCAGGCGATTGGAGCTACCACTTTTGGCTATGGAGTTAAAAAGTAAACTATATGTCGAATATCCGTCTAATAAACTATCACTATGTCATGTTTAATTAAAATCTGGCTGGAAATATTTCCATTAAACATAGACAAAAATTCAAAAATTTCAAAAATAGCGATTGGACTAGTTAATCGATATAAAGTACATATATGATTATAATTTACCCATAAATGTTGCATGTACGCATGTACCCGACACGACCAAGATGAATGTATGGTATGTTTGGATATAGGTAATAACATATCATGTGCCTCAAATATGAAAAAGAGATAATAATCTCTTCAGCGTAAATATATTTTCAGTGAAGGGATTACATATGCATAATAGAGCTTTTATTATGTATAAGAGCTTATGCTCTGTGAATAGCCTTGATCTCGATCTTTTTATTGTAATCTATGCAAACGATGTTATGTAAATAAATGTTAAAATCTGCAGACCCAGCTAAAAAGCACGAGCAATTAAAAAAAGCAGCTAAAAAAACGAATTAAAAACACAAATTATTTCTTGATCAATTCCACTTAACTAGTAGATACTTCATAAGAGAACTCGTCCAAAATTGTTTGCGAGTGGCCATGATTTAATTAGCATTTTTGGATCGCTTTATTATACCCAAGGGATACTAGCAAAGCACCGCATTCAAACTACTATACCTACATACGCCAAATGTAATAATAAAATGTTTTTCCAACATGTAACAGTTGGAAAACCATTTTAACTGTTACATGTTTTTCCAACATTTAACAGTTGGAAAATCATTTTAACTGTTACATGTTTTTCCAACATTTAACAGTTGGAAAACCATTTTAAAAGTTACATGTTTTTCCAACATTTAACAGTTGGAAAACCATTTTAACTGTTACATGTTTTTCCAACATTTAACAGTTGGAAAACCATTTTAACTGTTACATGTTTTTCCAACATGTAACAGTTGGAAAACCATTTTAACTGTTACATGTTTTTCCAACATTTAACAGTTGGAAAACCATTTTAACTGTTACATGTTTTTCCAACATTTAACAGTTGGAAAAACATTTTATGTCCGAGTTCTTGTAAAAATGTCGCTAACTATCTTAGTTACGCAGAGAAAATGTAGAGGAGATAATTTCGAATGCAAAAAATAAACTTAATTTACTCCAGGTTACAACATGATTCTGGTAGGAAATGGGTTAAGCTCATTGCCGTCACATGACGCTATGTCAAGAGATTTTATAAAATAAATATAGTTTACATATGGATATGTGTTACTTAACATTTGTAGTTTCTTCTGATTAGACTACAACAAAAGAAAACCTAATAAATACCGACCCGCGTTTATTATCTTTTCTTTTGATGTTATACACAATTTTGCTTACACCACAAATCCTCATTTTCACATTTTATTTTCAAAAGTTTTTATAAAATGAAATGACTTTTGTTTTGTGTTATAACTTCTCCAATATCACCGAACAACTTCCGTCAACGATAATGGAACTGATTTGGAGTCTGTAATAGCCAAGTTTCTTGTTTGTTGATCTGTGGTAACCATTAGTCGCGCGAGGGACATTTAACAAGACAGATCTGATATGCTAAGCGGATATCTTGGCGATAAATTTCAAGGCACTCCATGCTAAGCTGAACGACACGGACTAAAAAACAAACCTAAAATAGCACAAACCAACCAACATTCTAAGAATATATATCATGTGTTAATCCTGATACTTGTTTGATGTTAAATATAGCAGACATTATTTCTGTGTAACATACCAAGCAATAAACTCGCGTCAATAGTAATAAGTTAGTATATGAAAGCTGATGCACAAAGGAACGCGTTGGAAAAGTTTCATTCTTTCTGCACACAAACAAGCAGACAGAAGACAAAGGCGTATATTTACAATGAGTCGGAGGCTAATTAAATTATATTTCTAATTTCATACAACTTACGTTTCCGTCGTGCAGTATCTCATATCCACCGGGCTTGCACTCATGGCTCCTGATCAGGAAACTCAACTTGTTCTTCTGAAGGAAGGATGCTGTCACATCAGGCCCGAAATATGTGCCTGCGCCACGCAGCGCGTTTGCAACACACCCGCCCGTGCCCTGAGGGTCCGACCATAGGATGTCGAATACCTGGGATAAATCAGAGCAATCGATATTAAAAGCAAAGAAAAATAAAATAGAACCGAATTAAGAACCTGCTCCTTTTTGAAGTCGGTTAAAAAGCAGACAAAAGTGCGAATAATCAGGCACCAGATAGCTAAACTACGGTATCAAATATTATAAAAAAAATAAAGAATAACGGTGAGTAGGATTCGCGCCATGAGTGTCTGTTTGGTTCGTTAAATAATCAACCTATAAAAAAAACATACGTTCCTACCGAAATGCAATAATAACATAGGTCCAGCATTTTAAGTGACTATTAGTACTGTCGGCAAACTCACTGACTGATACATCAAAAGCTATAAGGTACTTCTTGATTGCATACAATTTCTAAATTTGGCCAAGGGAAGGTTTCATAGATGAACTGAATTTTCTAGTTTCTTTCATATAAGCCCTCTAAAGGGCATTGATGGAAAGACTGACGTACTAACAAAGTAATCCTATAAAGTTTACAGGAATGGAACCCAAAAAATCGAGTAGTAGATAGGGCATTCTTTCTTAGCAACCAGGTTCCTTGCTAAGACGGGAACACGGACACAAGTTCCTGTCGAACACGAACACGTGTGTCAAATATTTAGGTATGTTAATGACTTAACGGAATTTGACCTTTATTATATAGTAGATATAGATTACTTTCTTATTGGCCGTAAAACATCTTTGTATCGGTAGAATGGGACGCCGTAAACCAACCCTTCGCTGTCACCGTCTGAATGGGAGGCCCAGAATCGATGCCCTCCATGTCACTCGGGCCACATTAAGCTTGACTAACGTTTAATATATTTGAGGTTGAGGAAGAAGGTTCGTTAATTGTGTAATATATCGCTGTCAATCAATTCCTTCTTTGCAGTCATGTCATATAATGTGACCTACATTTTCGTTTTGGGGTGTACTAAATTTATGAGATTACAATAAGATTAACTCTCTAAGTAGTAGAGCTTTTAATGTACGAATACAGTACACACACATCTAAATTCCAGACTATTTTATTTCAAGTGGCCACGCAGTCTAAGCTATTTTGATCCTCCGCGAACAAACACTAAACGTTTCTCAGTGCACTGCTAATACGTCAACCTACCTTACTGTTGAGAACGTACGATCAACAAACTTTTTTTTATTCACAGGAAGCGGTGTGTTATTTTAAACGTTGTCAAATAATTTTGAATACAAAGTACTCGTTTCACTGAGCTCTATAAGGTAGAGAAGCAGCAAGTCCGATCTCGTCATCTATAGACGCTAATCAATGCGAAGTTGGTGACTCGAATACCTGAACTTGGGTAGCGGTAAGCCCTATGAGTAATCGGTTTAGCTAATAAGTGTCAGTAATATATCTATGCAGAGCATTAATTGTTTAAATCTGGATTATGGAAGGAAGTTTAATGACTCGACTGTCGTTTCAGCACCGCGTCCTTCTCGTTTTACGTGTGTCATTTCCGGGATGTGAGTCGTTAGTCAGTGTTGTAAAAGATTGTATCATTTTCAGTTGACATTTTATTGGCGCACTCAAACGAATACATAATTATGTTTTTATGTTTTTCCAAACTTTATGAGAACGTTATGCAGGCTATAACATTCAGGCAAGACACCTCATCACCACATATTTAACGATATACACGATTTAAGCAGCTTAAGAAGTCCATAAGTAAGTATAACTATTATGTTGAATCAGCAAATAACTGGTTTATAAAACGTATAAAATAAACAACTTAAAGGTTTCTAGTTTATTACGACAAATAAACAAATTTAATTCAAAAATGAAAATATAAAACAGAAACACAAAGCTACAAATAAAAATAAAACGGTCGCAATCTAAGTAAGACACGAAGATTCCTAGAAAATGTCACGTAATACGTACAAAAGTACAATAATGTACTTAATTACATAGCACAGCGACCCCCGACCGAGGTTTCTGGTAACATAGAAATCATACATTTCGTCGTGTAATGAAAGCTCTGTTCGCGGGCGACGTGGGTTGTTCATAGAATTTTCTTCTAAACAAATACCAATTCCCAGAGATATATTGCATGAATCAGTTTTATTAAATGTTTGCGAATAACATACCCCTTATTCTACCTGCCAAATTGACAGTTACTTGTAAATATATACAGTGTGGAGGACCTTTGCTATTAACAATTGGACTTGGCTACATGTGATCTGACTATTTATTGCCGTACCATCGAGAGGAGTTGGCTTAATGTTATTACAATTATTTTTTGCGAGATTAAACTCACGCTACAAAGAGATACCTACTTCTATTTTCCTTTTATGAGACCAAAGTTTGAAGTGCGAAGTTTTTTCGTAATCGAAACGTGAAATCCATAATCTGCGTTTGTCATTTTGAATGGCATATTGAATAAAACGTCGACTTGACATTGGCAAAATACCCGCTAGGTTGTAGGTGAGGCCCATATTCATATCCATTTTATTTCATCGCATTTCATTTCGTATAGAAAGAAGAAGCAAAATAACACCTCTAGTTTATGATGTCTAAACCTTTCAATTCTCCATACAGAGTGAACAAATACGTCTACATAAAACATTAATGTATATGGTTAGCTTTCAAATAAACTCACACTCGACGTGCCTACTATTATACATCACTACAAAACCCGACGCAAACTAGTCACAATTCCGAACCCAGATAGTATAAACTGTCAACGGCACGCGACAAATTGTAAGGACCGCCCTTTTGGGAGCAAAACTTCATAAAACGGTCGCAATAGGTAGGTACGCGGCCGAGTTTATCTTGCGACACTCCGCGGGGGTCTAACCCGCGCAAATTGTATTACGCCAACGATGGCGGTTGCTGAAATTGCTTCGAACGAAAAGAAATGAAATAAGATCATTGATGTACCTAATAACGGAGACAAAGCTATAATAAAAGATGTTGGCGAAGCGAGCGATGGTGGCGACCCGACGGAGAGAAAATAATAAATAATAATAGCCTCTCTCACTCTTTGATTTTCACAAAGCTTTTTATTCTGGATTACAGTTATATTTAATGTTACGGTTTTATTTGCTGTGAAGGTTAAGACCGGCCACTTGACTACACTTAGTGGTAGGGCTCCGGACTTATTACACGATTGTTCCTCCATAATTCAATGTTTTTAATACAGGATATTTAACGTCATTTGTATTGATTGTTTTTACTTTATAAGTCACTAACCTAAGTATTTCTAGATCCAAAATGTTAGAAATAGGTACCACATTGTTAATATCCTGGAAGCTGAATTCCACAACAAAAGTCGACTCAGATTCTTTTGCAGTCGCAGCCACAATGACTGGAAGAACCGAAAGCTCTTACCATGGGAAATAGGTCCCCATTTACTATAATAATGAGAAATGATCTCAAACTTTCGATGTAAAATAAATCAGGGCCATTTTTGTAATATTTCAAAGGTACACGCGACTGAAAGGGTCGTCATAACAAAGTAAGGTACGTGATCGCTCACTGTAATCATGGTTTGAGTCATTGAAATAAAGGTTTTACTACATTCATATCTATGATTTGAAGTAAAAGGTTTCGGCAACTTGACGAATACTGAGGAAGAAGGCTCGTATGGCTGGAATTTATCACCCAGATAACCAGAATAGTTTTAATCGGAGATCCCCAAAATCTTTTTCACTGACAGTTCCCACCGAACCCAATTTATTTTAAATACAGTATCATACAAAATATAGCTTTATTAATGACCTGCCTAAAATTACGTAGCATTCTATAGCTAAATTTATGAGCAATAATTACAATTAATTACATCTATCATCCGCAGGCCGGCGTTATTTTTTTTTGTTTACACCGACGCGATGGGGTCTTTTCTGCACGCACAATTGTACCCACTGCCTATTTTCACTCGCGTTTATTTTTGTTAAGAATTCGGATAATATGTACCTCCAGTCTTTTTATCTTCATAATTGAATTTCCTTTCCAAACGAAAACAAATATCATCACGAATAAAAGAAAAACTCGTAACAAAATTATTGAAAATGTGCTTTCATAATGTTACCGTTGTAAATTACGCATTGAAATGGATTTCGTTATTGGACAACTAATGTTTTTAAATTATATATCAGATATAAATTGCAAAAATATTAGGTTACAGCAATTTGTTCGCAGTGTGCTTAGTTAGCATGTATGTTTCGCAACTTAACTCATTCATAACTCATTCATACTAAGTATTACAGAAAGTATATAATATCATCAAAAATTGTACAAATACGATAGGTACTATATTTCAATATCATCATCATCAACTCCATATTCTTACATTGTACTGAAAATAACCACTAAGTACTCTGCAGGCGACATTAGAAACAATTATGAATAGCATCGAAGCACTAATTGGTTATGCTTGGGTGCTATTGTAATATCAACGTCAGAGCTACAAGTTTTGTTCGAACAATCAGTTTTAATTTATAAATACTACGTCACAGATGTTATACAATGTTGAAGTATTATGTAGTACGTTCGGAAGCTACGTACGGGTGAGAATATATCACAACTGGTGTGGAGAGCCTTTTGAGATAGAAACTTCACGATACGGTGGCGAGAGGTATAATGCAGCCGAGTTTATGTTACGACATTGTACGACGGTATGTGTCAAGCAAATTGGTCCCCAATGATCGCAAGAAATAACTTTGAACCGACAAAGCACAGGCAAAATGAGGACACTACTGCGAAGACTAGCCCGCTCAACGAAAATAAGCTTGTAAATAATAAAGTCATGTATATAAATAAGCCACGGATTCCCGCATGAGATAAAACACACTGGAAAATAAAATATGTTGTTTTTCTCCACGCTTATAAGCCTATGTGTTATGGTTATAAGTGAATTAAATTATTTTTAAGTGTTACCTATTTGTAAGAAGATTTAATTTTAGCTAGTGCTCTAATTTAACTTCGTTTTAGTAATTAGGTAGGCATGTTGGATTAAATAACGGCTGATGTGTGGAAGAGTTTTTGTTAACATAAATAAGTAAAATGGTGTCAATATAATAATAAATATGGTGAAGTTACGATTACTTATACCTAAATTGTGATCGAAATATATTCAGGAATAGATTTATTGAGGGCGTGAAAGCTTATATTTGTGTGGATATACCTGCAGGTAAAGAGGAAAGCTGTAACACGAAATTATTTAATCATACAAAGACTTTGCAAATCAAATGAATCCAAAGAAAACACGTTCAGTAACAAATTTTAATATTTATAAAAGAAAAGATTAATTACAGACAAAGTCAGGCCACGGTTTGAGGATCGCTTCACCAGCCTGAATGGGCGACCTTCGCTCTTTGCGGGACTTAGTAATAAATGGTGGCATTTTGCGTTTGATCTCACAGTCCCTGAAAGACCGACAAAATCAATTTTGTTAATTCAAAGTGTCGACCCCTCTACAGAGTACGTACAGATGACCCTTTGAAATAACTCGCATGAAGTGACAGAAAACTATCATTATATCTACAACTTTTCTTTTGTTTAAATAGGTTTTCAAACAATGTATCTATATATAGATCAGCTATCTGATAACATCCAAAAAGTACTTTAGAGCAAAAGTTTTGATTGATATTGCTGAGTTGAGCAAGAGCGTCGATGAATCAATCGATATTATTGCATTTGGGAATAAGACTTTTTGTTTGTAATAACTTTCTTCGCTGATTGTACCTATAATTGCAAGGAACATTTGGGCTACCGGATCAATAAAGAAATTGACTATCATGGATCTCGCATCAAAATGAGCTAAGGGAATGTATGTGAAGGGAAGATATGATATTCTCTTTCTTACCACAATCTTTGCCCTTGCTACATCATCATTTTGAATATGGAAATATCTCAACTCATTTCACTCGCTTCATTCAACACACTCATATATCAAAAGAATTGGCAACGCTTTGACATATCGGCACCCTCGCCAAGTGACGGAAAGGCCGCGGTGCCAAGAAGCCGGCAATGAGGCGATCGATAACCTTTAGATTGGATCGTGAATGATTGATTGCAAGCTAACCTGTTTCCACTCTACTTTGTCTATAGCTTCGGCTGCGGTTGCGGAGCCTTCGGTCACCGGTGGCCGTAGAAGTGATACGTACTGCAACAAAGTTACAACTTTAGTACCAACCTGAAAAACAAAAGTTGGCGCACCGCGTGGGGAGACGGTATGCGTTTTGGCATACGACTTACTTGGGTGCCTTGACACACTATGTTGCTAAATGTTTCCGGATGGCGCTTGGCACTTAACGATCGAAATACTTTGCTGTGCATAAGTTAGTGACATAGAAGCTATAATCACACTTGCGCCATAAGCAACTAACTTTAAGGATACTATCATGATTTCGGGCGGAATTTTACATTCTCCCTATTATTAAAATGGATGTTGCAAATTAGTTCTGTTCGGAATGTTTCCAATTACCCCTATGGAGATTACTTCGGTTATCATGTGCATTAAGTAATTACCTGCTGATACGTTATGAAGGCAAAAATGAGATGGTTTCCTAATCAGATGTTGGACTTACCTTATCCCTCTCAAGGCTGCGTATCATATCTAGGTCGGTGGTGTCTGAGATCCCTCCGTGGACCACGAACACTCTGTTGTTGATGATGGTCCCCAGGGGAAGCCAGCGGTATACGCACTCGATCAGCTTTAGTATCCGTTCGGCGTTATGCTACAAATAAATTAATTAAATATTTGGCCTTAATTAATTGAATCACCCACCAAGAAAACCAGACAGAACTACCACGATTAATTGTAAATATGGATTTTTAAAACATAAGTATTAATAATCCAATATATTTTTTAAATGCTTATAAATCTGAAATTAGATACAGCTTTTTGAAAATGATCATTCTTGATACATAGTTATGATAGTTATTTTGCTAGTGATTAACTATGATAAACTGCCTACCTATTTGGAATAGGTAGTCAATGCCTGAACAAGACAAACCCTCCGATTCTGCTCACCCCAAAGCTCTGCCTATACTTTATAAAACATCTAATTACCTTCTTTTATATAATTCTTAGCCACTATTTTCAATCACCAATGGATTGTACTCACAATAATAAATACACCGAGCAAAACTTGAATCGGAAAATCTATTGGCATTCGACAAAGAGGTTCGGTCTTTATTTAAGAGATATTCCACTTTCTGATAAATCCCGAGGATCACTATATTTATCTTTAGAAATCCAACAAAATAAATTGCATGTCTTGGAAGGTAGGAAGTTTTGGAATGGACAGTGAATTGGGAGAAACCTAAACCTTTTAGAATGTACCCGTATGCTCTGTGTTGTAGACCAGAACGTGTGAAGATCGAAATACAATAAATTGCTTTGGTCCTTTATTACGTGGATTAATTAGGGCACATTACATAATTATTTATCTATCGACAACATACGATGACAAATTACTATAGTTACCGATAGTTTCATACATTTCGTAGTTAATCATAATGTAGGTACCTAATATAATTATTCACGCCATACCATTCACATGTTCACTTACCCGATACTTTTGATGGACTTCTTTTATGAAACCGTACCTGAAAAATAACAAAGGCTTAGAAACCAGTGCGTTGGTTGCCAAATTTTCGCCGTCATGAATTTTAATACATTATTTCATTTTCAATGTGTCATGAATGTGCGTCATCGAAAAACAGTACTTACTAACTTATTATTTTGATGAAAACTAAAACATTACTCTAATGTAATAGTAAAACTTATTGGAAATAGCAGATTTTAATAAGTCTATGCCAGTTTTATTTTTTAATTCAGGTATGATTTCTCGTATTCAAACCATAAAAAGTACTCATTGTATAAACTATAAAATAAATTAGGGAAATAGGTAACTACAAGGACTATTAATCGCCGAATAAGCTGCCACAATTCTAATTATAGGGCTCTTATAACAATATAAATGAGGACTATAATAATGTCAATTACGTAGAAGTGATATTTAAAAAGTAAATGAGTATTCCCTCTATACTCCTAAAGTGGCTCAACAAATAAGGTTGACCTCGCACACAGAACTCAACAAGCCAAAAGCACTATCATACTAAAAAGCGCGTTATGTGTAACTAACCTAGAGTTCATAATTAAATCCTCATGGTTCCCACGATTTAGGAACACGCCTCCTGGGAAGGCGAGCATGCACGCCAGCAGCAGTAGGAACACCTCCAAGCTCTTCTTGCCTCGATCCACGAAGTCCCCGTTAAAGATGTATGGGTTCTCCGGTGATGGCAGCCCATTCTACATTAAAAGACAAAAAACGGTTAAAAAAAATATATAATAAAAGTCTAAAGCTGCCTGACTGTCGGACAAAGAACAGCTTAAGCCGGTGGGTCTATAGCATAATATCAATATTTATATGTAAAGTCTTGGTCAACAGAAAAGCTTAAGCTGCCGTCATAGCATCAGTAAATGAAAAAGTTTTTAGCCAAATCCCAAGTCTGTCTATGGCTATTAATTTTAACTTCAACCTACAAAGTGCGTATACACCTGTGTGTAAAATCATCTCTTCCGTGTAACTACATAATAATTCATCCAGCCGTTGAACTGGGAGTTAATGTCGCTGGTATAACTTTACACATACATATAATATTACATTACATTAATGCTCTTACTTGTCCTATTACAAGTTCTCCTGTATGTGAGAAATTATAGACCGTCAAGAAGCAGAAACGTAGGAAGGCGTTTACAAATCTAATTTGAATGTTTTGAATTTGAATGTACCCAACTAATATATGATAACCGAATATTGAAATCCACATTTGCATTAATCTCTACAGGGTGATTCAGGAAGGGTATACTAATCCTTGAACCTACGATTCTTGAACGCATTTGTAATCATATGTAAAATCAGAATTTCGATACCAATGTCAATTTCTTTTTTGTAATTTCTTCACAAAAAATCACTATTGCCTTTTTTTGCGAACAAAATGTATATTTTGAAATCAAGATCGAAATTCCAACGGCACCTGATAACTACAAATCAGCTAAAGCAGCGCAGATTTAGGGCACTGCAGTATCCCGTTACATATACTCTTTTAGCTTTTATATGAAACAAACATTGTTCTCACATGAGCTTAAATCCACTATCAATCAGCTCAGAGGTATACAAAGCCGCGCATAAAGCTAGGACCATAATGACTCAGCCAAATAATTGTTACGATATATGTTTAATGTACAACGCATTTATTTCTCCTACCTAACGAGCCCTGTATACAGCGGGGATGTTGGTGCAAATCCAACTGGGGATTTGTGTGAAGAAACAACAAAATCCTTAGACGAGAAAATAGAGAATAACTGAACAATACGGAGCTACGAATCTAAGACGAAAATCTTTTATAAATCGTTAGTTGCAGGAGGGAGATCGATAAGCCCAATGTTGGAAAGGTATTAGAGTAGAAACTGATCCAGGCTATAAAAGTCACGTTCAATCCTTGCTGACGTCACCGTCAGACCATTTTTAGAACTCCATATTAAGAATCGAAGCGCATGAAAATGGATTTTATCTTGGTTAGAAATCATGATTTAAAAATTATGTTAATAACAGAGAAAGCAAGTTCTGTCATCGGTCTAAGATCCTAAAGCCAGTTAATTCAACTCAAGAGATCCCCTTTAGTCTGTAAATATATGAGCTCTATGCTTAACCTATTAACTTGCTCTCATCGTCGCACACTCTGAACATCGTAAAAGATAATCACGACTTTCTGCGAATAGTTCTTGTGGCATATTTTACATCGCCTCATAAAAAAAACACAAACTAAATTATTATTTTTCGGACTCTATGGACTTTCTGGCGCTCTACTAAAGGGCTATCTCATAGGGAAGCTAATTACGTATGTAAATAGTAAACAACTTCACTCAAGTTTTATTTAACTGTTAAAAAATACAGAGGTTTATGTCTCCACGATTACAAACAGGGATCGAATAATTAATAATAATATCAATTATCACTATGTACTTACCGACACCTTTGACCGTCATAAACAACAACCCTTCTTTCGTGCAGAGGTTAGTTTCGTGTCGCGTACACGTTACACGTTTTTTTAAGTATATCAATAATATTATATCAAAGTACCTACTTAAAAAAGGTAATCAGGTATAACATTCCGTGAATCCTTATATCAGCACCGCTGCCCGCTAGAAGGTCGCTTACGCAATGTGTGCCACCAATCAATACCCATCTGTTACATAATCATTATCCTTCAGCCGATACTTTGTCCATAAATTTCAGTGATACATGGCCACACACTCTCTAGTTAATTCTGATTTGCTATAATTGCTGTGGATTCATATTATCACATTCAATCCAGGTAATTAAGATTATATTGAAAATTTTTTGTGGGTTGTTTGATTTTTCTTTTCCTCTTGATTATTTTTTTAATCTAAATTTATTATAATAATGTCACGCTTCCAGGCATGGGTATTGTCTTATCCTGGGGTAAGCAATTAAGAGCAAAAAATATCATACCCTTGAGATTAACCGCTGTTGCGATAAATAATCTTTGTTACAGCGGTTGTGCACTGGTTATCTATACTAATCTATACTAATATTATAAATGTGAAAGTTTGGATGGATGGATGGATGTTTGTTACTCTTTCACGCCAGAACGGCTGAATGGATCTGGATGAAATTTGGCACAGAGATAGATTATAGTCTGGAATAGCACATAGGCTACTTTTTATCCTGGTAAAATGTATGGTTCCCGTGGGATAGATTTGTTTAAATTTTTAATAGAGTACCAATAAATTAATTTTCTCATACATTAATTGATTCTGAGGCGGTACGAAGTTCGCCGGGACAGCTAGTTTTTCATATTTACAACAACCTTTACTCAGATAAAAAATCTCATGTGAACCGACATTTTAATATGGTTTAGAAATTGTTCTAGGCGATACCTATACGTTATAAGTTGCTTTGCAAATTTGTTACATTATTTAGAATTAGTATTTTTACTTTTACATATTAGGTTAAAACAGTTTATTTTAAACTCACATTTGTATCACAGTTTTAAAATGCAAATAATATATTGTTATTTATATATTTTTTAATTGTAAATAAGAAACATTTACACGAATTGTCTGTTTCAGTTATGCAGAAATATCTTAAATGTGTGTTATTTTATTATCTTTTTTTACTTGTCTTTTAGTTTTTGATGAAGCTAATTAATAATATAATATTACATCGTGTCCCAGATTATCGAACACATTAATTATTAATCCCTAGATTGTCCAACTACAGACACCTACGCACGTTTACATTAGACGAGCCATCTGTCCAGACGAAAATAAATTATTATGTTAATAATATGACTCATAGTAATAAGAGCACTCAAATCGCAAGCACAAAGCACTAAATCAAAGAACGACGGCCTGATTAGCGCAGTTGGTAGTAGCGACTCTGCTTTCTGTGCCAAGAGTCCCGGGTTCGAATCCTGGTAGGGACAAACTTTGTGTGATGAGCACGAATGTTTGTACCCAAGTCATGGATGTTTAATTTCTATAATGTATAGTATAATAATTGGTGTGTTCGTCTGGCGATATTTATTTATATTAAATTTACAACAAAAATATAACAGCAATAAACATCGCTAAACTCACAGCAAAGAGGATACCGGTATTTAAGTTGCTTACAAGTCGGAAATAAAAGTAGGGAAAATAATATCTGCAAATTAACTAGGTCGCCTCGCGTAACAGGCGGTCTATCAATCAAACGATGGCCGGTGGCATAGTGGCACCAATTACTCGAGGGCCATGACCTGCGCAGTGGCAACAAAGCAGCTATTATGTCTCACTGAAGCGCCAGCGTTTTGGTTGGTTTAACCAAACCTACTTATTATTTAAGTAAGGAGAGGAAAATCTGTAAAAGATACGCCTTTCCTAGTTCGCTTCCCACAAAAGGCGTCTTGGAGATTGCAGTCACTAAAAGACCCCTTGAGGCCGCCTTCAGCATTTTACATGGACCACCAAGAAATTCGCACCTGTATGGCGGTCCTCTATATCCTAAACTCCACAATTTACGTACCTGTGACCTTTACACGAAATCCTTATGGATACTCGCAAGACCCGGGGGAACAAGCGGGTTATGTCGGACTCCTAGCGTCCTGCCTACTTAAACTACGTGATGGTTGAGCACCTGCTCATTTTATTTTTGCTTGGGGTAAATTCAGATGGATACGCGCAAGCCCCGGGAGAGGCAAGTTGGTTATACCGGGCTCCTACGTCCTTCTCCCGCCGTGTGGGGGAGCCACGGGAACATTTTCGCATATAGTCACCTAGTTAACTTTTTGAGATATAACTATCAAAATATTTCGTCACCCAAGCTTACTATTTGACCTGTCTTGGTTCAACTCATACTTCGATAAAATCATAATTCGAAAGCGGTTGCGGGGAACTGTTTAGCATGTCTTTATTTTCATGGCCCCAGCAATATGACGCGTGCGCCGCTCCCTGCGATGTTTGCGGAGGGCGCCGCGCGACCTGTTGGCCATGTCGCCTCTTGACGTCAAACCAGATTTAATGAGCGTGCACGATAAACAACTTCAAAGAAACCTTACTAGTACGCAAAACACGCCTTTTTTCGTAATGTAAGCAAATCCTTAGAAACGCATTGCGTATATTGAGCTTCAGTTGTTTTATTCTACAATAGAATGTTGAAATATATACCTGATATTTAAAGTCTAGTCTATAGATATAGGTAAATTGCTAACTGACTTGTTAACATATTCTAGAACACATGTTTTTTTATAACTTGTAACAACGGTATATAACAAAAACATGTTATTTTATTGAGCAATCAAAGGATTATAAAAGTCAAATATGTAGTTATAGTAGTTCAAACTAGTGAGGATGGCCTACATGTAGCGTTTACAACTAATTGCTTTCATGTATACGGCATGGCACGTCTAGAAAAGTAAATTTATTAAATTCAAAGAAAGTTGCCTTTTCATGCAACTGTTTTATTATCATCTATCACAAATAAGTACCTTTAAGTATTGATTAAATTATAATATTACTGCGTACTCAGGTACGTCCACTTTTGTCGTTTTATAATGTATGTATGGCGTACCTATATAATAAAATTGTAGTTAACTGTTGATCACAGTATGACATGTATCTGCATCAATATATCCCATTACTTTGACTATTTGGTTACTCTAAAGCAGCCTTTCCCAAAGTGGGCGATAACGCCCCCTTGTGGGCGCTGCAGGCCTCAAGGGGGCGGTAAGAGACCCAGAAAAAAATGGGGGCGTTGTGTAGAGGCTTACAATAATTAATTTAATTTGAAGTTATAGTGGTTTTTAAGTAGGTGAAAAAATTGGGGCGCTAAAAATAATTCATTTCCAAAGTGGGCAGTAGACAAAATAAGTTTGGGAACCCATGCTCTAAAGCGTGACATTAATAAATAATAATAGGTATTTTAATCTTCTATTTTATTTTGCTGTGTGTACTTAACAACAAACTTTAATCATGCCAATGACAGTAGGGTAATTTCATTGTTATTGAACCATCTCTAACTTTATATACCTATATTGATTAAAGTTATTCAAATTTTCAGGTAAACTAAAATGAAAAATTACTTTGTGCCCACCAAAGTGTAAACATAATGGCGCCACGGTGATTGTTTACTCAACCGTCACAAACCCACCTCGACTAAGTTGGCTTTCAGTAAAAATCATTAAATGTACAAGTAAAATAAACACCGTTTTCTTAATATCAGTAATATTAGCTGTAGCTGTAGATAATATTCCACTAACTACTATTCCAAAACTAACTACTATTCTAATACTAACTATTATCCAGAGAGTCTACCATTTGTTACTGACCGAAGCTCACGTTTTCATAGTTCCCAATTTTTTGTTGAGCACACGTACTTGAGACAGTCTCCAAGATAATATATTTTACTAGCAGCGCAGAACAAACAGAAAAACGTCCACGAGTACGACCGAAGCTGCGGTCTAACTCGTGGACCTTTTTACTATTTCTTGCCCATGAAAAACCCTTCCAGTTGCCGGGTGCAAAATAAAAACATATCGACATACAAGGTTATTCAAAAATGGTATCTAACAACAAATTTTTAGACGATACAATATCGAAATTCGGTTTTACATGATGCTTATGGCCAATTCTCATAAACAGAGTTTTCAAGAATCGGTTTAAAAAATAATCTTGATTAAAAAACTCAAATAAAAAATTGTCTTTGATTGACCACTGCCAGCCGTCGCGACGCCGACGATGCGGCGTCGCTTTAAGACTACGATCACTATAAGACTTCGACCCCGCTATAAGACGTCGCTACGCTCGCTTAATATGTAAGTAAAGACAAATATGTAGGTTAATGTTAAAATTGCTTACTTTGTGAAATATAACCAGTAGATCGTCAAGTTTGCCGTGCAAGTCTCCGCACACAGTGATCTGGCTGGAGATGGAAGTCGTCGCCACGTTGATGTTGGGCATTCTCTTCAGCACTTGAGTGGACTCCTTCAGTATTTGCCCGACGTGTTTAGGGTGGAGGCGGTGCTGCAAAAATTCATTCATTTTTAGAAATTTTCGAAGCTACTCATGTATTGTTTATTGTGTGTATGTAATGTCTGCCTCTAGATTAAATCATCATCATGCTTCTATATTCATAAATGCAACTCAAAGCTTCTTATTTTTTTTTTGTATATAGGCATGTACAAAATAAAATAATGTGGCTATGTCTCATTTTAAGTAGACATTTTGAATGAGAAACACGTTTGACAAATCTACGAAGATTGTAGATACGTAGTATATTGTGGACAAAATACCGCGTGAGTAGCATCTGTCATACGTAACTAAAATAAAAATGGCACAATAATTGACATTTCCTTTCGTATGAGTAACGTGCAGGAAAAGCATGCCAATTTATATTATTTTTTACTTCAGGCGTGTGATGTCTGCTAATCCGCACTAGACCAGCGCGGTGGACTATGATCTTATCTGCCTCGCATTGGTAGGAGGCCCAAACCCAATAGTGGGACATTAAAAGGGCTAGTATTATTATTTATTTACTATTAATTTTCATCACTATCTTTTATTCAAACATAAATATAATACTATATCCAAGTATTCAAATTGTAAACACATAACAATGAGGACACGTATTTCACATTACCTTCTTCTTTCTGAATGCCTCAATCAGCAAGTCGATATCCTTCCTTTGCAGCGGAAACTCAATGTCAGGGCCGCAGGAGGGCTTCGGGGGCGCCGTCTCATCCACGCCCCCACCCTCGTCTGACTCCTCAGAAAATACTTGCTCCACTACAAAATTGAAGGGATTATTTGCCACAAAATCTCAGCCTCTTACTTTCATCTCTATCATATCTGTATATATACCACAATGTTGTGTTAGATACAAATTTATAACTCACAAACGGGTGGGCCGGTTTTTAATAAAAGGAAAATTATAATTCATTTTCTCATACATTTGATTCTGAGCGGGTGCGAAGTCCGCTGAAACAGCTAGTTTATTCATAAACTTCAAAAAATGTAAGCAAAATTTAATTTTCGCAAAAGCACTGATGTATATGCACAACATACTGTAGACGATGGGTTTATTATCAACGATGTATCACTATGTTGGTTGGGTGCAACGCCCTATGTATTTGTCTGAATACAAAAAAACATAATAGTGAGGTCCCAACATGAAATCGCATACCTATATATATGTTAAATGGTACCCGATAAGGGTATATTAATTCAGTTCTACATCGCGCTTTGCATTCTAATGCAGATATTAAATGTGAAACGTAAATATTTAAAGCAGCGTATCGCTTACACATCGCGTAACTGCACTCCATTAGGTGTTTGCATTCTACAGGATATATTTTTCTTCTGAGTACCTCCGCGCAAAACTGCTCGCGCTAATTTGTCTGCATTTATGCGGATTGCGAGATTTATAAATTTGCATTCTGCAGTCACTCATGCATGACCACAGAATGTGAGATTTAACCTTGCAAATGTATGTTATCTTAGTTGTATCTTATATGCGGGTGTTTTAGTGATTTTATTTAACTTTATTTACTACTATCTGTCCCGGCGAACTTCGTACCGCCTCAAAATCAAATGTATCAGAAAATTAATTATCTTTATTATTATTGGTTTAGTGAATTCTTCCCAAGCTTAATAATAGTTATTCTCCTATTCGGGCCAGTGAAAAAAATCTAAAGTTCATAAAAATCGGCCCACCCTTTCTTGAGTTATAAAAGGTATAACTAACACGACTTTGTTTTGTATATATATAGATATATGCTTATAGTTATACAAAATGCTAGTACACGAAGTCCATTTCTTTGACCTAGTTTAGTAACTATTAAATTGAAGTTAATTTTACTAATAACACCAACCTTTACGATCTTCTTTTCAAACTTCTTATCCCATTCAATAAATTAATATAGATTATGTATTTAATAAATGAACGACAGAATCCGAGCATTTTGTGTCCGCAGCCGATCCGAGAATAACCAAGACCTATTTTTGTTTGCATTAGTGGCAAAAGGCACTGCAGTCAGTTGAATTATGTAGTCCATGACATGTGTACAGATACTGCAGTGTTGCGTGCTGCGAGCCATTTTAACGAGGAAAAACAAAAACGGGAATGCTAGGAACGAACCGCATGGACATAACTAGACCACTATATGTCACGGTAAATTAAATTGCCTTCGCTCGAAACGAAAGTACATTTATGCACTTTTAAATTTACAACATAAAATACGAGTTAACAGTTGGTGATCGGTTGTTCCGTTGTACCTAATTGGAACAAAACTTATAATTGAAAACGTATTTCGGAACACTTTTATTATTTTTCAGATTGTATTTATATTTACTTTTAATAGGTACCCTCGCTGTAGACACAATCCACACACAATACACGAATATCCCTATACTACTATATAAATACGAATGTTTGTTTGTTTATAAGTTTAAACGAAGAACACGCAAAAATTGCCACACGGAATAATCGGATTAGGTTCATAACACATAAAAGTAGCGGTAACGAAGAAAAGTAACGTTTTTTGCGGTTTTTGTCTTAGAAGCCCACGCAGACGGAGGCGCTAAATGGCAGTATTACCTACATAAAATGGAAAAGTTGACTTTTATTGTATTGCTTATCTTTTAGTTTTCAGCAAAACAAAAAGTGTATATAAGCACGTTCGAACAAAACGATCGCGCGGTTCGCAGTTGTTCAGCAGAAAACTTCGGGATGTTTTGTAGAGTCGTGCAGCAATAGCGAGGGTGCTGTCATACTGTCAGTTATAACTTTAATTTGCTGAGATCCACAATACAGACACTAACTCGATTAAGTATCTATATTAACTCAAATAGTAACTCCACACCAAAAAAAAAATTACGATCTTTTAATATGGCTATAATGTCCCCTTACACGTTAACATAAGCCCTGCGATAACATTTACCGACCCATCATAAAGTAGGTCGCGAGTCATCATTTTCATGTAATCTAGTCATTTGAATCGCGGAAATGTCAAAGGGTCTTACAAACGGAAGCTGTCCTCGAGGTTCGCTCGGAGGAGGGTCGCCCACTAGTGTCCTTCATGTGGCTCAGCAAAGCGTTGAAGAAGTTGTACAGCTGTAACAAATTAGACATCTGTAACTGAAAGCTCTCTCAACACCAGATATAAAGCTACATTTAATTAATTAACGACCTTTTAAGGGACGACTCTAATGTAATTAATAGCTCAATGAATGTACAATTTTAAAAAAGACCTTGCGGTTAGGCATATACTCGCGCTGCATACGACAACCTCTTAGTATTTTCGTTAAATAAATAACATTTATGAAGTTTACACAGTTAATATAATAAGATTACCTATCTTGTGATAAAAAATAAATCGCTTGTAAACAATTTACAATCCATACATACAATAATTAAACAAATCAAATGCATGACGAGGTTACAATTTAAATTTAGTTTTTAGTTTTCTAAACGAACAAGCAATTCGATTAAAATGTTAGCCACGCGTGCGTGTTTGTTCACGCGAGTGGGTGGTCAGTGAGCGTGTTTGTGCCGCCGTTGCACCGAGATGGGACAGCCCACGCGTGAACGTTTGACCAGTTTTACCGAATAAATATAAAATTACGAGAATCGTCCGCGCGAACGATCTGATCGATAAACCGATTCTATATGTAGACTCAGAAGTTTTTTGTCTTCCCTTAGGTACCTATGTAGCTGATACGTATTGTGCACGACGCGGCTATTCCGCGCTGATGATCCGTGTGATAATCCCACTAATATAATATTATAAATGTGAAAGTTTGGATGGATGGATGGATGGATGTTTGTTACTCAATCACGCCAGAACGGCTAAACGGATCTGGATAAATTTGGCACAGAGATAGATTATAGTCTGGAATAGCACATAGGCTATTTTTATTCCGGTAAAATGTATGGTTCCCGTGGGATAGATTTGTTTTAATTTTTCATAGAGCAAAGGATCGACATGATTTACAGAAAAGGACAGAGAAAAAGGAATACTTTTTAAGCGCGGGTAGCACCGCGGGGCGCAGCTAGTAAGATCCTAAAAGACAAATAACGTGTATAGCGTTGGCGTTCCACGTTTTGCTATAATGACAATGTTTTGGATGCCGACCGCCTGCTTGCCTATGAATCCCAAACTGAACCAGAACCCGAAACGCCGAGCAATGAATACTCTGAACGCTCAAACGCTCATTGTATGTTTAGGCTCTTAACTGGCCTACTTGTCGAACCGCCGCTAAAACATATGGCCCTAAGGATCGCAGAAACGATTTAAGCTCAAAGGATAATCACTTATAAAGGACACCTCATACGATTTGAATAATAACACCCTCCAGATTGTACGTGAGCGCTATAAAGCTTATCTCGACTAGGTTTAATCGCTTAAGACATTAACTTCACTTCTTCATAGTTATTACACCTCACCTTTATACTATACTATCCTGCTCGTTATCATTAATGAACAAAATGAGTAACTTATTTATGAATATACAGATATACAGGTTTCAGAAATAGTAAATTAAGCCGGGAACCTAGGATTCTTTAGCGAATTTGTAAATACTCTGTGAAGTCAGAAATTTTCATATATATCAAATGTAAGAAATTATTTTTTTCCAAACGAAATGATAATTGTCATTTTCTGCAAACATTTTTTATTGTTTATTTCGAATAGGCCTACTGGCGTGGGCACTTACGAATTGTCATTAACTTTTTTTTCTTAACTCTACAACCGGACCGAAACGCGACCTCAACTGAGAAGTTGCGACGAGAAACTCAGCGGGCTTGTCATTTGTTTTTTAAAGCCATTATTTTTATAAAAAAGTAAGCTCCAGTGTGTTGCAATTAGATGATTTAGATGATAGTCTTACACTGCTTATATTAAAAGTATCCGATCTTGTGACTTAATGAAAAACCCACAGGTTTCATCTGACGTAACGAAGTAAATTCAAGACCGGTTTGGTATATAATAAGATGAAAATGTGGTTTGTCTGTGCGTGGCTGCGTTCAGTGAAATCGAATGGTGGTGAAATGTTCAGTGAGCAAACCGAATACTCTGAACTGACACCCCTCGCCTCGGGCTAGATTGCTTCACTCATCTCAGAGGAAATTCAATGTGACTATGTTAAGCTAACTCATATTTGAATGAATTATAATTTTGACTCGAGTATTATAATGCATTATTCATAAGTCATACATGGGTTAAATTGCCGCCGCCATGAGCGGAACATCCCGCAAATTCGATTCTTTGTTGTTTGATTCGGTATTTTTTTTTCTTTTTGGTAGGGTGCCTCTATGGATAGTCTACAGTAGTGGTACTCATTTTTTTTTTTCATAGGGGCCACAAACACGTGTTAGTCGGGGTGACCCGGACCGCAAAAAAAAAGTTAATGTTTTCTTAGGTTTTCGCTTTTTTTACAAATTTAATTAAACAACTATGCACGAATTCATCGCGACGCGGTAGTGTTATGTAGAAGCTATTTACTTAGCGCGCTCTTTTTTTTTCTTATGGGCGCGAAATTCAAATGGTTTAAAATAAAGTACTAACACCAGATGGGCCAACCACAAAAGCCCCAGGTTGAGTTGAGTATAGCTGGTCTACAGTATACATTCCTAGCATTCCATGCTAGTTTGTTCTTCATATCAGTTTTAAATGGATACTTCAAAGCAAAGCGTTCATAAAAAATAAGTAACATAATTGACAGTTCGGTTCAGTTTGGAACATAACGTCGGGCACGTCATTGCAGAATTTTCACAATTTACATTTTAGAAAGTTGGGAGAGCTGCTACGATAAATTTAAATTAAACGGCCTCGTTAATCGCCCAAAGTGTAATTTATTCCTTTATCTATTTAATTATAAATCATGGATAACGAAGTTACCAGACGCTGATATTTTGTTATTTACCAATTTAGGAGGTAGCAACCAAATACATTTTCAACGATAATTAAGTACTTAATGAAAATTAGAAGAGTAAGATAATTCAACATTGTAGATCTAACCAGTGTTTTTTGGATTATGCATCTTAATTCGGCGGATGATATTTTGGTCTCAATGAATAAATAGGTGGCGGGCGAGCATATTGCCTGTATACCACGCACACTTTTCTCTCAACACGAGGATTTCATTCCACGACACAGGCCCGGTGCTGTTTGCAAGCTTCACGTCTTTTTACAAGACGTACAGCTTCTTGATGACGTTTGCTGTTATCGTATAGCAAGTCACAAATATACAAGAGGCGATATGAAAAAAAAATAAGGATTACACAGACGCTTAGTTAAGGCGGTTGGTAGATGAAGCTTGCCACCAGGCATTAAATACATATTACAGATGTCTAGTTAAACTAATACCTACATACCTTGACTTGGTCCTGTTCGCCAGCATATTCGATGTTCTGGAATATAGTCCAGGTGTAGCGCCTGCGGACCTCCATCCGCGCCAAGTACCGCCGATACCACTGCTGGATCAAGATGGCAGCCTTCATTGCTGAAACAATTATTAAAAACATTATTAAACAATTATAAATGAAACTATAACTACAAAAAATTAAGTCATCTATGAATTTCTTAAAATTATAACTAGTCTTTATATAATGCCATTTGGTGCCTACGGTAAGCTTTAGGACCAATAAACGTCCTCCTGCGATTATATACAATTTATGGCACGCTACTTCAAAAGATATTCCCAGAGTAAATTCGTAAAGGTCGCAACGAAGCATTCGCGATAGTTTATCTTTGTTTTAAAACGGCGTTCGGATTTTATTTGGACGGGGTGGATATTACCGCGGTAACGAGCAATAGAGCCGCGTCTCGAGAAATCGTATTTGCGCTCTTCGGCTTGAATTGTCTATAAAGCGGGAGCAATACTGTCATTCGTGATTAAAGAAAGTTTTCGTACTGTCAATAGAGGAGATAACGTTTACCTATAACAAATAAATACCATCTTATTTTTGTCTTATTCCCTTAGGGTGAGTGTTCGTATTATTTTACGAATTTCACGAAATGCGACCGGCGCTGTCACCTTAAGTGTCCTTGCTTTTATTAACATATACCTATTTCCATATTTTAATATGAAGAGACTCGTTTTTTGTTTATATTCGAACGCCCTAACAACCAACAATATAATTGTATTACTCCAGACCGTAATTGTATATAACTCGTAAATTTGTACGTTCCAAATAACTTTTCAGCACCGAACAAACCATAATAAACTTCATATGCAGTTAACGAACTAGTAATTGTGTTACGAGCGAGCCCGCGGAGATATGTAACCTGAACAACTGTGTAATTGTGTAATCCACTTTGTTTTCTACACAGTACCAGCATCAATACTATGAAAACGAATTCACTAATTAGTTTGTATTGATGCCTATATTATCTTTTTATTTCCCCTCATTATCTCCTTCTTCGCTGGTGAGGATCTATGTTAAAAACAATTCAATTTATATCACACGATCGCGCACCCTAATACGTAATACGATTAATCGTATGATGTAACAGTATCGTAGTAGTGTGACCGATATCTCACAATATATTGATGCCAGTAGAGTTTTCATGTATAAAGCCCCGCCACCTTGGCGAACATGACCAGATGCCTAATCGATATTCAGAATTGCAAATCTAGAGAACCGAATTTCCATACTTTTCGTATTTTGTAAGAAGCTATTTAAGATAAGTATTTTGATATTTTCAACGAAACATACCAATTATGTTGTGGTAAGCCGTAAATAACTCTAATTCTTCTTCTTTCTTTACGAAATGAAATGCGATGAAATAAAATGGATATGAATATGGCCTCACCCGCAACTTAGCGGGTATTTTGCCAGTGTCAAGTAATTAATAGCAATATTAAATTCAATAAATACACATTATAAATAAAATAATGGATGTGACATGAAGATATGAAAATGGCGTGTCATAACTCTACTTAATAATTCTGATGTAGACACACGTCACTATTGCTCTACCTTATATATAATGTGAAGTTAATTGGAATCTACTTACACCTATGTAGTCCACATAAAATGATAATTGATGGTTACCTAATCAATCACGCCCCCCCCCCCCCCCTCTGAGATACATTATTCGCAATTTTGGATAGAAATATTTATCTAATTTGAGGCATCAGGTAGGTCGGCTGAACTCTATATATTTTTATAAGAATAAGAACACACAAAAAGGGTTCACGTATATCGCAGTGTATTCACGTGGTAAGTAGTGTAGGTACATATTACGCCCGCATGAAGATACCAGTAAAATGTTGTTGTCTGAAAGCGCCACAGTAGGTATAGGGATTAGTGTCCATTCATGAAAGGGTACCACATTTATTAAAAATAAAATACTTTAACAGTCGGGACCCATTAAAAATATAGACCGACTTTTAAAGTCGCTACTGGACTTTTTTTTCTTTTCAGTTTATTTTTAATGGAGTTTTTTTATTTTACACTTTTTAGCTTAATAAGACCTATTATTTCATATTAACCTTTAGATTTTATTATTCGCTTATAATAAGAACATTATCGTGGCTTTGTTATAATTATTGCAATTTTTTGCAAAAAATATTGCTAACTTCATCGACTATCATTTTTCTTTTTCGCAATTTGAATTTGAATTTTCATTACTTTCATACCTTCTGTCATGTCTACTGTCTATTTAGTGACCTCGCAGGATAAAGGCAAATCGATTTACGTGAGAATCATCAAAATCGGCCCACGCGTTTGGTCCCTAGAGCCCCACAAAGAAATAAACAGACATACATAGCCTGATAAACACATTACCCTCCTTTGCATCGCGCAGTCGAGTAAATATCTCTCTGCTTTAAAATAATTCTTGCATTTTTAAAGGATCAGTCTGTTTCTACTTACTAGGTACTTATACCTAAGAAAATATTTTATTTAAATAGATTCCTCTAAATTTAGACAAAACAATTCCATGATCGTAACTATGTTCAAAATGCGAGCAATCAAATCTTCATTTCAATTATTTCCTTTTGACATAAAAATTAATGACTGCCCCACGCAAAATGAGGGCGATAAACACAACACATCACATTTTTTGTCTACAAAGCCCGATGATACATTATTATTGATTTCCAAATATCGATATAGAAAATTGCGAGTAAAAATGACAAATGTATTGTTATACTGATGAAAGCTAATGGTTTTTTTTTCGTTGCTGGATTTATTACGTACTTAGGTATTTACTTTGAATAAAGAATTATAATTTCTTTTTGCACACAACGACCATTTAAAATGTCTATTGGTACTTAACGATTTTCAATACTAGCAAAGCTTATTTCCAAATCTACATACATAACAGAATATATAAGGTATAACAAAAATTGTTTGAAATATTTTAATAGGTTAACAAGTGTGTCAAGTATGTATATTAAGTTTATGTATAAGATAATTGTGTAAATTATATTTTATTTTTTTATGAAGAATGCGAACCAGAAGCTTTCAACGTGCACTTAGTACTTTGAGACGTACTTGGTACGGAGTGTAATTTTTAAATTTCTAATAATTTGATTTTTTTCTTTGGGCTGTTGTCTTTATAAGCTACCGATCGACGTGTTAAAATATTTAACACCATTATGGTTACGCATTATAGGTTATTGCGGTACGCATAAACCAATACCCAGTAGAAATTAACTTGCTCTCCAAAGATAGCTGCAACTATAATATCATCCCTAGACAAATACTTGTACGTCCTCGTTCGATTATTACTGACGTTTTTCCTCGAATACCTATAATCAAAACAAAGGGATGGACGGGCTATCCATAAATCTCCTTGTTATATTGTTGTATATATAAGTATGCGTTTGATTTTTCCTTTTCTCCGTGGCCGCTGTAACCTCAATTCTTGAGTCGGGACCGTGGGATAATGACCAGCTGTACACTGTTTGCTTTTATCTCGAATAGCTTTTTTCTCAGCTTCTCCCACGTCATGCTGATGTTTATGTAAGGGGAAGTTAATTATTGCTGCCTCGTCGGTAAATACGTGAGTGAGGGCACTCGATACTCTTTATTCTTGATGAATAACAGAAACGAAATTGGGACCTAGGACATAATAATAATATCGCCAGACGAACACATCAACTATACGGTCCCACACTAAGCGACACATGTATTATGGGCACCGTGCAATGGACTAGGGACGAACCCAGTATATAATACTTATATAGATTTATCCCTACCACTACTCGAACCCGGGTCGGCACGTTGGTAGTCAAGTTGGTAGAACGCCCGATAATGAGGACCGCAGGTTCAAACCCCAGCTCGCACTCCTGGGATTTCTGGATTTTATGTGCGAATTCCATTTTCAACCATGATTATCTCTTGCTAAACGGTGAATGAAAACATCGTATGGAAACCTGCATGGCTGAGAGAGTCCCTCGAAAGACGTGTGAAGTCCGCCAACCCGCACTGGCTCAGTGTGGTGGACTATGGCCTAATCCCCCTCGCATTGATGTGAGGCCCGTGCCCAACAGTGGGACATTAAAAAGGGGCTAAGTTTCTTTTTTAAATGGATGTAGATATGTCTTCCGCGTATTGCTTTCAGGAAAGTTCACGCAGCCATATTCAATGTCAACCTCCATCTTTGTTAACATAACTACATATTCAATATGATATTCTGACTTGCAAATTGAGAAAATCCAATTTTATATATCGAACTTACCGCTCGAGTTGTGATATTTTGAAAGCCTTTCACCAACATCTATCATCTATTTGTCAAGATGAAGGTAGGTTTATTTATCTAGGTATGTTAGTTCGAATCTGTACATAACTATAATAAAATAACTAAAAATTAGCAGTTTTATCAATTTTCCAATATCAACTTACACTTAACATACTGAAAAAGCAGGACAGGCGTCCAGCTAGGGCAGGTAGGCACCTACCCTATTCAAATGCTGACTTATAATATTTTCAGCTCACGTAGCTACCACAAAATATGAGACTAGGGCCTCTGCGTAGGCAGGTATTTGCATTATATTAGGTAGATGTAACAAAAGAAAATGTATTTTATTATTACATTATTTAATTTGTATTTCGGAAGCTCTATTTCAAAGATACAAGGTCGATGCTTTGTTGTTTTTATTGATAGCTGCCATATAATAAAAAAAAACGAGAAAAGAAATACTTAAATCATCGTAATTATTTTCTCACTATATACTCGTAAGTGATGTGTAAACTTATAGTCAACTAAGTAACAACATTATCAACAGTATCTTGAAGCCGGGATGTAATCCCTAGTGTTATATTATACTAACAATTCATTGCGGCAGCGGCCCACCACACGTAACTACATACTATCTACATACAGTTCCTAACTTCTTAATACGGTTTATGAGATACCGTTGACTAACTGGCTAAGTTTCAAGTTCATAATATGATTAGGTATACCATAATTTATTCTAAATTCAAATATCAAATGAAATGACTAAAAACGCTGACCGCTATGCCAGTTAATCCGTAAGGTCTGACCGTATATTTTTAACAATAGAAAACCGGCTTTGAAAATAAGGTGAGTAGGATCAACCCAAGCCTCGCACTTCTGGGATTTCATATGCGAACCTCATTTTCAAGAAACCCGTGTGAAGTTCGCCATCCTCCCTGTGAAGCCACGCACTATCTGAAATCCTCCACACATTGAGAAGGATTGTGAGCGGTAATGTATGGCAAAGGATTTGCTCCGAATTATGTTTACATTGCAATGCACCTCTGCCTACCCCATCGGGGTATTACCGGTGTGATGGTGCTATAAGTATTTAATCAGTAGCCACACCTCCCACGTTGGTCACCTGCCAGCATGCATGTAGGGAAACTATTTACAACACTGTAATCATTAGCAGGTAATCCACAATTTTATAGTACATAAATTAATTAGCTCATTGCCCTCGCTTGGCGCTGTTGAGTCAAAACGAATTGGCAAGTAGCTAACACATATAAGGACGTGTTATTATAACTTTACCTATAAGCTTTAGTTATTGATTTCTTATATTTACGCGAATACTACACATTGAAATAAAACTATTTTTAACGAATTTAATTTTAAACGCCGGGAACGTAAAAACAAAAAATAAACGCGATAGAATCCTTAATATAATAGTTTTATTTTTAGTATTTATTATGGAGTCTAAATTAGATTAACAACAAAATGATAAGGTTAAATAATTTGGCTAAATAAAAAGTGTTCTGTTAAAAAACTAAATCTCCAGAGTATACATGAAATAATGAGGAGAATCATCAAAGTCAAGGAATGAAAAACGTAACTTATTGTGTATTCATTGACTGTCTGCCTTTATACCGATACCTATAATGTAAGCGTTCGGCACGCTAGTAGAGTGTAAGAGATCCTAGTAAGTACGTTTAGTCCCTGTATTACGCGCGTAACCATTTTATTCCACCCAACCTTCATCTCGATCGTAGAGATAAGAAGTCGTAGGCTTGTAATAGGCCGGGTAAAAGTGATCCCGCTCCAACCCTCATGCTTACGCACTAGCAAGTTTACGATAATTATTAGACATAAATAATACAGTCTCATAAGATTCAATGAATTAATATGAAAATATTCAAAACGATATGGTTTTTATTCTCAATACACGCGATAATTACTAAACTCGAAGCATCGTTATAACTTTTATCGATATTTTATTTTGAAAAATGATTTAATATAAAGCTATTATACACTTTTAGGCATCTTTGAAGTTCGCGGAACGTGACAATCGATCATTTTGTTCGAATAAACGCCGCTCCTGGATATTGCACATAAAAAAAAATATTTTCATGCCGAATTACGCAACAATAGAAACGTGGGGTAGAGTATTTGAAGGCATAACACAAAAATATTTGCGAATAATATTCAGTTCGATTTTAAATAGAGATCGCGCAGGTAAACTCTTGAAAATCTTCTCATATAAATGTGAGAAAATGACGAAAGTACTAACGATAGGGCAACGTATTTGGCCGTCTTTCAATCCCATCACGAAGATTCAGAAACGTAATGAGCCGGATTAGTTGAAATGCGAAGGCGATGAATGTATACCATCTCAATAGTCCGTAATAGATTTAGATTATCTATCATTATAGTGTCCATTCCATCTTCTTCTACAGGTGATTCAGAAAGCGTATAAAATTACCTTTGAACTTGCGCCTCATTACCGCAATAATCATGATCCTTTTCCACCACATTCTCTAACTATTAAAACACATAGTACGAGTATATTCACTAACAGAAGCCTTTTTAAAGCGTACAAATTATAAAAATCCTAAATAAGTAAACTCTGTGTACAGATTATGCATATAAGAATAAAAATAACTTTCAACGACTGGATCATTTTTATCAAGAAGTTTATATTAAGATTTAATTAATTCAAGAAAAAAGAATGTTTAGTATACATGCAATACTAATGAAATCGAAAGGAAACCGTAGATGATAATAAAACTTTAGCCGGCAAAATATTGTTATTATTGTATTACGTATCAAAGCGATACTTCACGAATGCTAATATTCTATACAATTTTCCAACAATTCTTAGACGTAATACTAACGAACGATATTTACAAAAAACACGTTCGTGTTATTTTATTTACATCTTGGATACAAACTCAAGTCGTGTTGAAAGCTTTAGCCAAACGATCTCAAAGGACCAAGTAGATATTAATTTTCGTAGCTTACAAAAATAATCCATTATGGGTCGCAAGATGAAAACATTCAATCAACACTCGCGTGCAGTGTTGCCAGATGTGATTTTCTATTTATATCCAAATTTGAAATTATTTTTCTCCAAAATGATACAATTTGCTTGAGTTTTACCCAACGGCAAAAAGTTAATAATATCGGCTTAGCTTTTTGCCTTTTTCTTATTTTTGCAGCAGCATGACAGCAGAATGACCTTTTTTTTTTTAGTTACGCATTGTTCTAATTTTCAAACTGAAGCAGTAGAATGACCTTTTTTTTTACGTTACGCATCCCCACTGCATGGGTATTTTTTTCTCCAAAATTTCTCCAGAGCCAAAATTTTTACCCAGAATTGCGAAAAAAATACCCAATCTGGCGACACTGCTCGCGTGCTGTATAAATAAGGTCTTAATAATGCCTTACTAAGTCATACTTGTAATTATAATACGACTAACTACTATCTAAATAGGGAGGTACTTATTAATATTTGGTTTAGTGAGATTTAGGTATGACTCAATATGAAATTACCTATGTACTGTCGAATTATTTGATCACTATGTCTAGCTACATTTTCAGACTTCGAGGAATTTTCACTAATTAAAATTTATAATAGTGACACGAAAATTTTCGCATTGCAAATAGTTTCAGAGAAAATATCCTTTGAGTCCCTTCGTTTCTTTAGAAGAAGTTATATAGTTACTATGTTTATAGCATACCTATTATTAAAAGACTTCAAAAAGGAGGAGGTTCTCAATTCGGTTGTATTTTTTTATAAGTACTACAATTCATAATGGCTGTCAGGCACGATACATCAAGTTTCACTTAACAACATTATTTTAAATTCGTCTGGAATGAACACAAAGACAGAGTTACATTAGACTGTTATTAGATTCTTAGTAAACCCGATTTGTTTATACAAAGAATATTTAGAAATCCTTCTTTTATAAATATGTGTTAATTTATAAATCAATATTGTAATTTTACGCAGTAAGACAAAACATAGGCAAAATGCAAAAAGATAAAGCAAAATATTGGCCAAAAGGTATAAATAAACTTCATTACAGAAGGCACATAAGCGCGTTGTATTGCCTACACACACAACACCTCACAGAGGTCATATAATTAATTAAGAACTGTAACCGAACATCTGAAACCTTAACCTGTCGCCTGATCCTTTTATTCATTAATAGGTAACAACTCAGATCCAATTTACGGTAGACGTAAGACGACCTTGAACGACGCCGTGTCATATAGATTTTATACTAAATCAATGAATGGATGACACAGGTGGATCAAACCGGTTCCATGTATGTATGTTTTTAATACCAGCCCTTTTTAATATCCCACTCTTGGGCAGGGACCTCCCCTCAATGCAAGGGGGATTTGGCCATAGTCCACCAGCTTGGCCCAGTGCGGGTTGACGAACTTCACACATCTTTCAAGGGGTTATCTCAGCCAAGCAGGTTTACTCGCAATATTTTCCTTCACCGTTAAGCATGTGATAATCATGGTTGAAAATTAAATTCACACACGATATCTCAGAGGTGCGAGCCGGGGTTTGAACCTGCGATCGTCGTTACCGAGGCAAGCGTTCTACCAACTTAGCTATCACTGCATATGCAGTATGTATGTTTAGATTTTGTAAATTGTTTTCTTCGTAATTCGTGGAAATTTATGGACGTGGCATACCTAAAAATTAGAATTATCTATATAATGCACGAAGTTCTCCCAAAATATTTATATTTAATTATATAATATACTAGCTGTTGCCCGCGACTTCGTCCGCGTGGTATTTAACAAAGACAACCGTTGACAACAGCCTGCTCGCCCATTCTGAGCCCGCGGGACGCATTGCAGGTTGTTGCTATCAAACTTAATCAGGCGCTGCGCTGCAACATTGGTTTTAATTTTTTTTCGTGAGATCCTATTTTTTTTTTCTAAAATAAAAGTAGCCTAAGTTACTCCTTGTTACATAAGCTATCTGCCAGTGAAAGTCCCGTCAAAATCGGTCCAGCCATTTCAGAGATTAGCCGGAACAAACAGACAGACAGACAGACAGACGGACAGACAGACAGACTGACAAAAATTGTAAAAAAAGTTGTTTCGGTATAGGTAACGTGTATACATCCAAATGCACTTAGTAAAAAGCGGATATTTTAATATTACAAACAGACACTCCAATTTTATTTATATGTATAGATTATAATATTTATATATATTATATCAAGTACATTCTGAAAGCAAAACGTTATGGGTATGTCCGCGAATGGGCGTGTGGGAGTTTAAGGGATTTAAGGGATATACGTTGGCTGAATCAGTTATCAACTGGCATTAATGCGGGACACATCTGTGAAAACTGGCCATAAAATGATTTTTAGCGTCATAACGTCCGTAATTCCCACAGGAGTAGACAAAGCGAAGGGGTCGGCACTGCGATGCCCCACATTTGATCACAAATATAATAGGGGCCTATTGCCACTTCCCCTCAATATGAGTGGGATAGCTTATAGGTAACCACCCTGGCTCTGTGTGTTTTAATTGGTGATCGTTAGACGACTTTCGAGGGACATACAGATTTCCGCACGATGTTTGCCATTACCGTGTACAGCAAGTGGTAATCATTATTGAAAATAACATTCGCAAATGCAAATTGGAAAATCCCAGAGTTGCCTTATTTCCAAAGTCAGCATTCGATCACCTTGGCTTACTACGTTTATTTTTAATGTTTGGATCAAGAGAACATTCTTATTGTCTGATATGAAAGATTTTAAATTACAGAGGTACTTACTTCTTTCAGCCTTTGTCATGCTGACGTCATCTCTCCTCCAAAATCTCAGGAACGGTGCGAGGGCTTTCAAAGTGCATTCACCGTTAAGGACCCTTTTGCTCAACCTCTTGGGGACTTCCTGTTCTATCTCGGAGCTTCTGCATGACGAAGAGTCGTCAGCTTGGGAGCGCGTGCGTCGCCCGCCCCGGAAACTGACGCAGCCGCACCCCTCCGCGAGGGAAAACATAGTTGGACTTTTGTCCTTTCTATACTTCTTATCTTTTCGTTGGCGCGTACATCGCGGCGTTTTCTGACGGGACTTAGGAATTGTGGCTGGCGTCTTGACTGTATAATTGTAGTTAAAATTCCGTCCTCTCCAAGTCTTCAAGACTGATTTATGTCTGCAACAAAAAAAGTATGTGTCAGTATATTTTTCTAATTTCCAAATATTTTGTTTAGTTATGATTGTGTACTAGTTCTACTTAATAGTTTTATTTAATATCCTAGAGCATAGTGTATATAATTTAAATAAGTAATCAAAATGTCTGCGTCCCAAAGGGATAGGGTAGTTTCGTTTAGTAGGTACTAAAACTAATTGCGCTTTTAGTTTAGATATTAATGAGCTGTAACATCATATTGAGAAAAACGGTTACCGCAAATTAATAAAACTTTATTGCCTATTTACAATAGCTTTACAATACAGTTTTTGTCTCAATAGGTTTTGTAATACCATTGTAAGTTAATTACAACTCTTATAAATTCGGGATTAACAGTTACCGTATATTGTAATCTATCCATATAAAACAAAGTCATGTTAGTTACACCATTTAGGGGCCATCCATAAATTACGTCACACGTTAAGGGGGACGGAGGGGGTTGACGAATTGTGACATTGTGTGACAAGGGGCGGGGAGGGGTCCCAAATTTTGTGACATCACATTTTTTCAAAATATAATATTTTATATTACAAACTAAGTATTACAACTATTGATTTTATTGAAAAATAATTTAAATGGAAATAAAAACAATTTCGGAACACTGCTGTTTTAATTTCATAAATTTCTAAATGTAAAATTGCAAAATATGTGACATCACATCATGTAGGGGGGGGGGGGGGGGGCTCACAAATGTTACCAGTTGTGACGAGGACGGGGGAGGGGTCAAAAATTCATGAAATTCGTGTGACGTAATTTATGGATGGCCCCTTATAACTCAAGAACGGGTGAGCCAATTTTTATGAACTTTGATTGTTTATACTTTTCTGAGCCCGTCGGAGTTTTAATAGTCTGCTGTGACTAGCAGAATAACTATTCAAACATGGAAAATATGACTACAACAATTTATACTAAAGATAATTCATTTTCTCATACATTTGATTCTAAGGCGGTACGAACTCCGCCGGGACAGCGAGCTAATAATTACCCAAATAAGCCATTTTCTGACCCGATGTTCATGTGCAACAGTCATTACAAAGATAACTATCGTCTGGGTATATTAATTAAAATAAACAGTGTAATGAAAACTTGAATGTAATAAAGTTATAACATACCAGTTTGGGGTACCAAAAGTGTGGGTACACACTTTATTACCCCACATTTAAACTTGCCCTTTAAGTTGAATACCTCACATACCTATAACAATGTATTGCTCAAAAATGTTCAACAAAAACAAAACAACAAAAAGTCTAACCATGGAGTTTCTTACTCGTTCTTCTCCATAGGAACGGCATTCCGAACGCATGGTAAAGTTGTAGCTTAGCATTTTGTAGCTTTGTAACTTTATTGACGATTCATAAGTACTGTATTTAATGGTTTACATGAATAAAAAATATTCTGATTCTGAACCTAATAATTATTAACAATTTAAAGTGGAATGTATACTTAAGAACAGGTTGCCTAACGGTCTTGCAGGGTATTTAGTTTAGCAAATTATATAAGAAAAGGTTCTTAAATTAGTTACGGACTAATTAGCGCAGTTGATAGTAACCCTGCTTTCGATGTCGAGGGTCCCGGGTTCGAATCCTGGTAAACTATGTCTCTGTCAAAAAACTTTGTTTGATGAGCACGAATGTTTGTACCCAAGTCATGGAGTGGATCGCTAAACCTCCCCCCCCCCCCCCCCCCGTCTACAGCCTTGGTCCTAACCAACACATGTATAGCTGGTGCGAGAATATCAAATCATAAGACTTCCGCGAACAAATGTAATTTTCACACGCTTTGGGTGGAAGATGAAATGTCTTTAAAATTTAATTAACGCGCCTCGATCTTGAGGAATCCATTTACCTTTAAATCGTGAATTATTTGCTCATCCACAACAGATTATAATCTTGTTATAGCATGTAGGTATTAAACAAGTAGGTAATACTTAACAGCTTGAAAGTAATCCACATAGTAGTGGCCGATATTAATTTCCGCACATAAAATCAATATATAGCCGCTATAATAATCAATTTCCGCAATTCATAAAGTGTTATTTTGGCAGTTAAACGTTTGATTGATTAACCATTACTAATATTAAGCCACACGTTGAACGTACTAATCAAATAATATCCACTTTATAGCTTCTGCGTCTACGTAAGTCATAAAATTGGCAAAAATAGGGCAATCACAAAAATGGCTGCTCCGTCAATTCGCTTTATCTGAGACAGTCAGTTTGAATGTCGGTCGCGAGCCCGATTTAGTTTTACCCCCTCCGAGTTTTATCTTATGCTCACTCAAGATTATGCATTGTATTTCCTGTCTCTCAGCAACGTAAAAATGTTTAACCACGGTTGCCAATTTAATGTGGAATTCATCGACGACAAACAAGTAAACAAACAAAACAGCGAACGTCACTGTTATTCATGGAAAAATAACAACAAGAGTATAACTCTACTAAAAAAAATAATTTCAACACTGCAATTTTGGCAAACTCATAACATTTGTTTATTTGTTTTATGTAAACAAAAAGTCTTTTCATTACGCCTCCATCCACATCTTCAGCGAGCGATACAATTTGTCGGCTCCCTCATTAAGGCATCTCACGCAGCCAAAGCAAATAGAGCCACCGTTGTTAGAAACATAAAACATAGCAAACCGTTGCTACGTGATCTGCAATGAAAATTATTTGCTTTACAAAACGTACCTCGTCGTGTAAACTACGAACTGGCTTCACAACGCGGGGCTCCAAAAAAAACTAAACACATTTAAATTAAATTAAATTAGAATTTGTTTTTTCAGGCACAGGTCCCACAATAAGAGGAGAGGAGCACGTTTGCTCGCCTATTTTTCTTTTACTCAAGAACCACAATTGAAATTAAACTAATTTTATATGGATTTTATCGCGTTTATTTTATGTTTTTTTATACGTTCGATCTCAAGACACTGTGACTTTCTGCGTGCACTTTCTGCGTAGATCGGACCGCAAACAACATCTAAACATGAGGGTACCCCTGTTTTAACTATGGCAATAGGACGTCTAACACGTCAGTCCTCCCGTGACCATGGTTGCAGTAAAGCAACAACGTCGGGAACTTAAAATCAAAATACAAACGCGATAAAATCCTAAAAAAATAGTTTTATTTCAATGAGTAGTATTCGCGTAAATATAAGAAATCAATATCGAGAAAGAGAGAGAGAGCCCAATCCAATATTTCTCTCGTGAACTTGTCACGAGAGAAATATTGGATTGGGCTCTGGCCCAGTAATTTCTAAATAAATAGGTAAATGTGAAAAATTCAGTCAAATATTAAATGAAAATTATTCATGAATTAGTTTGAGACTCACACTTAAACCCTTTTTCCTAAGAGAAGGTGGGATAGAGACAGCTTTATAACTCGAGCGTTTTATCTTAAGCGAGAGATCGAGTGAGGCGGTTACAATCATAAATGAGAGGCTCTTTTTCAAGCGAAACACAAAAGATTTGTCAGTATATATATAGCTTGTAGCCGAATAGAAGCTTAAATGTTTTACCCACAAATTTATAGAAGATTAAACTAATTTTCATTGATATTACATAGTATTTTCAAAAGTAAAGAACTTTTTAATGTCTGTAAATGGTATAAAGCTATATATAAATTTGAGGGTTAGGATGTCTATATAATAATAAATCACCACCCGTGTACGTTTTACACAATAGTATACGTAGCTATACATTTTTCGCTCAGATTTGTATGCCAACTTGAGCCTAGATTTCAAAGGATTATTGCCGTTAACAATTTATCTTCTCTGAGTAATTTATTTGATTGCGAGGCATTTTAATAACATTTACGCTGTTATAATAATGAAAATATACTTTATTTAAATACCTATATAAAAACAGTAACGAACAGGCCGCCAAGTATAAAATATAAATAATTAAAGTTCGTTGAAGACACGACCCTTCCTAGTTCAAATAAAGTGGACATCGTGACTTTATGGACCTTTGGGCTGAGCTAAGAGCCACGAAATTAGGTTATCCTGCACCAGGCACCAATTACACCCTTCGCTTGAGATAATATTTGTCTTATAGGCGGAGATGGAAGTTTATCGAGTTGGTGAGCGGGAATATTTTGTATGTAGAGCTGACTTAAAGTTAAGAGGCCAAGGAAATACGCTATATTATGTGTTGTTAATAATAATTAGTTTGGAATATTACTATTGTGAAAACGTACACTACTAATTCAGCTAAGTATGGGTACGACACCATCATTACGCAAGCCCGACACGCACTTGACCGATTTTTCGGCCATTTCTATCCGCGATCTATATATCTATGAGTTAAAAGACGTCCACTGCTAGGCGTGAGGATTCAAAGTTCTGAATGTTATGTGGGTTACTCTAGTTTGTCTACGGAATTCCTCATTTCTGATTAGTTCTATTGCGTTGCGAAAAACCGAGCAAATACCTCTGTCCATTGCGCACTAAGCGACCTTGACCTGTCTTATGAAGCCTAGGTAAGCGACCACGTCTCAGTGCCGTATGTCATCTCTGGAAACACACACTGGTTGTATACTTTTGCCTTACAATAGAGGTAACTAAAGGATTAGCCGATTGACTCCTTTGTAAAAATATAACCAACTAGCAAGTCTGACAAGTTAACTCTATCACAATGTTATTTTCATTAATATATATTTTATTAATTATATTTTTGACGAGAAAACAAACATATAAACCTAGCAGGTATTGTAGGGAAGAAACATTAAAAAAAGTAATAAACAATATGATAAAGGCGCCGTTTAGAGCAGCACCGATATGGATCATGTCTTGTAGGAAATGATCTGTAAATAACGAAAACGACTCAGCTTTATGCGACTATTTTCAGAGAATTCACAAATGTAAACACATAAAAAGTTATCGTTAAACGTCGAGCACTCAGACTGATATAACGGATTGCCAATTACTCAACGATAAAGGTTAGGTGCTGCGCGAACATTGCTTTATTTTCGCCCTCACCGTTTGAAATACCTAAGTACCTACCTCAGTAGGTACCTTTAAACTGATTTGTTGAAGAAACAAATTAGTCTGCGGTAATCAAAGGAAGCGTGCGAAAGAAATTAAAACTTTAAACGTACGAATAAATGAGACAACCGATTAAATTATTGATTAGAAGTTTTATCTTGATATCGAGAGCATTGCGTAATTAACCTTTTTGTTGCTTCAACATTGGCATGGATTTATTTATATGTTTTCAGAATAAAATTGTGCTGTACCTTTTCTTCTGAAACATGCTTTGTATTGTAAATTGGTTACACCTTCTATAAATTCTAATGGACAAAAGCTCGTTTTTGTTTTGAATTATGTAATATATATTCCTCGAATAATTATTTGTAATTCTTTCAAGATAGATATTATTTGATACATTAAACGAAACTAAGCAGATAACCCAACTGTTTAATAGTTGTCTTATGTTCTCATCAAGCGTCGATTATTGTTGATGGATCGCGTAATCCGTTTGAAGATACGTTGTTTGTGAGCGAGTTTACAAGACTTCTAAGAAACTGGTAGCTCATTCCCGTAGCAAGGATGACCGTCACCTCTTTATTTAAATATCAGCTAGCCAACTTCCCGTATAATTGTGTACCATAAAGTGGAATGACGGCTCGTAAACGGGACTAAAATACCCTTTGCGCTCATAGTGTCGGCAGCGTGTCGCGGTAATGCACTAGTATACTTCCTCCACTACATAAATATCAAAAAAACAGTGGGTCAGCGAAGCTCTAGAAATGTCACAGAGTAGATTCAATTGAAACCGCGTCAAGGAAGCCTCTGATCTTGATTAAACTGTGTGAACTGTAGCTTTGTACTTTATTGTGGCGTCAAGTGCTCTTAAATGCAATAGAGCACTCTACTTTATTCTTGAGTTATAAGACCTATGTATTTATTTCTTTGCCATAGATACAGTCTAGTCAGGTCTGATGCTGACCTTAAACGTTGAATAAAATAAATGTTGTATCTCTCTCTAACGTATTAAAAATAATAAATGTATCCACACTTGTCGCATAGTTTGGGTAAATAAAAACACGCATCGCATACAATAACACACCGAAACCTTTTATTCGTTACATTTCAAAGGTTTCGAGCATTTCCCGCAATCTTTTCATGGAAATCCATTAACGGCGCAGTTTTATACGCGACGCTTCACAAGTAATTCAATACAGCCCGGCAAGACGCCAAGGCGCGTTAATTATTCTCATTTCTAATATTACATAATAAAAATACTTGTCTGGGTATGACATTGGTCGTCAGATTCGGTATTCCTTTTATGATGGGATTATTAAGATTATATGGTCAATCTCTCCATCATCAAACCGTTCAAACGCTTTCATGACCAAACTAGGTATAGCTGGCTGGTTTGAATTTGAACGTAAACTCAGTACTAGGTATATTTAGATTATGTTTTGGAATAAGACGGAGAATGAAGTTTTTGCGTGGAATTAACCTTTGTTGCGTTGAAAAATAAATATCTACTATAATTTATTCGTTATAAAGATGAGACTAGATTAAATCGATAACCTTAGAGATTGATGGGGGAAACAATAAATAATGATTGTCGCTTCACTTGTGAGTACCTCTATTTTTTATTTTTTATTCAGGGAAAATAAAGGTTGAAAGGCGTTAGATGTCATGGCTACGAATATCAGAGAGCTGACAGGCATCAAGAAAAAAAAGTCTTAAAAAAAGCCCGCGTCGTTTCTTGTCGGATCGTTTCAGCTGAGATCGTCTTCCGATCTGGTCGTAGAGATAAGGAAAAAGTGTAAAATGACAATCTGTAAGTGCTGCTGTAGACTTATACGTGTTAAATGATTTGACATTGACTGTGATACAGCTGTGAAGAAAAATACCTATATTCGTATCACCATCGATCGATATCGAATAAAAATTATATCGATCATTCTTAACCCGATCGCTATGCACCACTCTGAATCGGATCGAACGGTCGATAATTTCGATCGATGTCGAACGACTGCAATCTAGTTGCACCAACAAGCTCTGTATATTTATTCGTAGAGTTTCAACTTTAAATTATAATATTCACTCGATGTCTATTAAAATTGAAAACCAGTGAACAAAATTTTAATCCCAGCACACTAAAGACAATCTCAAAATGCACGATGAGAAATAACCGAAATCCCCTAAATAATTAAAGAGTATTATACAACGACCCAGTAACGTCGTAAATTTCATACTCATGTAAAATTCACGCTGCCGACAAGTGTATCCGGCATCAATCCTCTTACGAAAGCACTTTCAGCTGAAACCTCAGGTTTTATAAAATTTAACCCAAGCTACGGAACATTATATTTTTTTAATTTAGGACCTACCACAGACATTTTAGAATATTAAGACAACACACGGCGTGCGCTACAAATGAACGCTAAAACTCTGATCTAAAAATTTATATCCCGAAAAGAACTTTTTAGCCTATGCGCCGGACCATTTACTAGACAAAAATAATGTAGGTATTTGGTAACATTTACCACTACAAATGTATTGAAAGAGTGGCTTCGCTTTGTTAGTAGTGGCCACGTTACGTCTGAACTTTTAAACAACTCTGTGGTGCCTACATTGTCCTAATGTCGGTACGTGTTACCAAAATAATCCCATTCAAGAACAGGACTAATGAATCATTGTACTCATTGGCAATGTTACCTACTATGTAATCACGTTCCGTTGAATGAATCTAGATTTAAACACGTTTATACATAGGTTATATTGAAACAATGAGCTGTATTTGGAAACTGTGTTTGGTAATACGAGCTGTGCCAATAGCTCCAACCGCGCTTTGGAAAATTAATCCCCACTTCAGGATAAACTTCTTTTTTGTTGGAATCAAACAAGCAAATTCACATCCAGGTTCAATATATTTTACTTGCGGGTATTATCGTGTCAGGCTTTATCCTGTTGAATAATTGTATACAAAACAATTTCAGCAATAACACATCTTTTTTACAAATACGCCTCTGCAACAACTTCTACATATCATTTCACACAGACGTATTTCCCACGGGTTTTGCAACATTCTAGTCTTTCCAGTTCACTGAATGCCGAGCTGCTCCACTCGTATATAAAGATATATATACATGAATATGAGCGCGTGATACGCTACGCCAGTGTTCCATCACGCCAATGTAAAAAAATCCACAATCATCATTTATCTTCCGTGCGTGCTTCTCGGTAAAGGACAGATGGTATGAATGCATTCATTTCTGTCTATAGAGTATTATAACGTCATATCACGATCATAAATATTTAAATGTTACTTAAGTAGATGTGTTATCTTTGGTTTCTATTTTAAAGCCAATTGGTATATCCAGATGTGTACCTAGTTCCACTGCAGTTAGTTAGTCAAATCGACTGTTCCCAAGAATTTTAAAATAAGATAGAATGATTTATATTCTACTTCTTTAATGCCTTTTTTGTATTCTAATCAGCTTTGAGCCTGTAGCGACCTCTTCAATCTCGCCATAAAATACACAGAGGGTGCCGCAGACCGACATTCAGAACAATTTAGAATTCTCCATACAATCCTGAAACGCGATATAAGAGTTTTCAGATGACGTAAAGTATATACAAGATCCCGGCAATAACCGTCGGGGCATAGCGGCGACCCCGCCAGGCATACCACCCGCCTGGCTGGAAGATCGTCTCTTTTCCGCTAAAAGCCTAAACGCGGAGAGATTGCTATCTACCCTCGAGACCCAACTAGTGGGACTGCCTGTTACTAGGGGTTAGATTGTGTTTTACAGGATTTTCAGACTACTCACTGTCCACTAATGAATGGCTACCGGTTCCACCATTTTAACGTCTTCTCCAACACTCGGCAATGTTATAGTTTGGTCTCCCATCCAAGGTCCAATCAAGGCACGCGCCGACCGACGTATCATTTTAACCAAACAAGCGTCGAACTCCTCAAGTCATCACTATTAATCATCGATGTTCATTAATTAATAGCAGCGATAAAGGAGGTCTATTGAAATTTGATCATAAACTCAACCCTTCCATCGTCTATTGTGTTAGGACGGGTCAGTTTGCGTGCCACCAGACAATAGGGTTTACGTGGGTCGCGTGTTATCGGCGCCGCTTCCCGCTTACAATGACAAACGACACGGTTCATTGGGACTATATGGTCCCAAATATTTGCCAATCTACTTGCACGTGTCAATTTGCATTACCCTTACTTTGTACACGGAGGGCAAACAGCAACAGCGGCAACGCAAACAGACGCTCGTTACGGGTGAACCTATAATAATTTAAATTTGACATGTTTCATGTTTGTTTGTCCTACTTTTACATGGAGAGTAGCATATATATGTAGGCATGGATTTACAGAAAAATATACCTACTAATTCATTCAAATGTGTGTCCTAAGTTGCTATCACTACTAGATTATCACCCCAAAGAATTAAGAATGCGGCGTGGGTTGTAACAATATACGAGTTTATCTTAACACGGGTTAATTAAAATAATAATACCAGCCCTTTTTAATGTTCCACTGTTGGGCACGGGCGTCTGCCATAAATGCGAGAGGGATACGGCCATAGTCCACCACGCTATAGCCCAGTGTGAGTTGGTAGACCTCACACGTCTTTCAAGGGTTTCTCTCAGGCATGCAGGTTGCCTCACGATGTTTTCCTTCACTGTTTAGCTAGATGATCATGGTTGAAGATGAGGCTCGCACATGAAATCCCAGAGGTGCGAGCCGGGGTTTGAACCTGCGACCCTCGTTACCGAGGCATGCGTTCTACGAACTTAGCTATCACTGCTTCATAGCTTAAATTACAACGCAAAAAAATATTGTCTGTGGTTACCCGACTAGCCGAGCCAGAAATCATTGTTAGTTTCAATATAAATTCCAAACGTAGCAATTTCTTGGTCGTTAAATTAATATTTTCGTGAAGATTTTCACATTACTTTTATATTCAGTGGCCAATGAAATTATAGCCGACATGAAAATGCACTATCACATCACTATACAGACCACCGGCCGTGTGTTCGTGACTCGTGTGTACAATTCCCCAAATAAATATATCGGCGACATTCACGCATGACTTAATTTCAGGCTTAACCCATTTATAAATGCCACTTGTTTTTCATTACATTTTCCTTATGATCATTGTCTTTCTTCTGATAATTAAAGGAGCGATTTGTCCCATAATGACCTGTCCCAGAACGTAACTGTAACCCGAGTTATCTATAGACTAACATAAAATGATTGAATTGCGTATTATTATAAATTAAACGCACAAAATCTCATAAAACATAAATGCATGATCCATAACATCCAAAGTGCTATATCAATATCGGTTCGTGGTTTTTAATTTTATTATAAGCATAGACATATAAATGCGTCCGTTAGCTGAAGCTGGCAGCAGCAATCGCAAATAAAATAAACGAAAATAGCCGATCCCAGACACGTCTGTACATTATTGTGCTGACTTTACGTATCGCGATGTCTAATGTAGGTACTACGATTGTCTCCTTGAATGATTAAAAGCAAAAAGAAAAAATACTACTCGAGGCCTACTGCTAATCATTTGATTGTGTGTTAAACTGGAAATAATTTTCATTTACACATTACGTATATAATTATCTACTTATTCGGCGAGCAATTTAGTTGATGTGAGCTTCTGTTTAACGCTTCAATTTTTTCAAGATATAAAATACAAAATTATTTTTACGTATTACTTAAAGAAGCTACCATAGTAAATCGTTTGAATCGAAAAAAATACTCAATAATACTTTTCGATCGATAAATGTGCTGTAAAATATTGAAGCTTTTTGGTAGGTACCTACAATAATTGTTTGCACCAAAAAAAAATATTATAAGTTACTTAATTGATTATAAACGAATACGGATGACTGTGTTCGGAGCTCGTGAAACTAGAGTAGACCTCCGACTTGCCACATGTTCCATCAACAAAATAGAAATACGATTTGATCATCGCTTATATTTACATCGACTCGCATTTGTATGATGAAAAGTCTAGAGCTCGCATAAATTTTGTTAACTGTCTGTCCGCTTCAGCAGTGATGGGTTCAACCTTCAACTTTATTTTGAGTTGTTTACTGTAAATAAATCAATATTATTACATAATTTAATTGTTTTCAAAATAATCACATCAACATGATAATTATAATAAATGTTAAATATCACTCATAGCCAGTAGGCAGGTCTAAATATAAGTTTCCTTAAGCCATTCTACATCCTCAAACAACAAAATACGTACCTATAACTAAGATTTTTTTCATCCATATAAGGTATAAAAAATATAGTGTTAAATATTGCAAGAGGTCCATCACTAAGCTACAAAGATCGCATTCCCGAAAAAAAATGTTCAAATTATTTGAAATTTAAACAATAACACTACATGCTACGTACGCGATAACACGGTACTGGCTCGCTTTCTCAAAGAAAAATGAAATACTGTTTTATACATAAATGTGATCGTTACGACTCACTTGTTAACCATTTAAAATATTTTACGCTATCTTTGTTACACCTTGTATATTAAAAGTACCTAAAGTTAATCAGAAATAATTATCGTTTCCTTGATTATAGTTTATGGGAAATATGTGTATCTACTCGTATTAGTAGTAATAATATAAACAGCTATTGCCCATAAACCATAAAATAAATCAAACAGTTTCGGATAGCGTTGAATCGTCAATTAATTTGTGTTCTATTGAGAACACAAATTAGTAAGATCAATGATTTGCTATTTGTGCGCCGACGAAACCTAGTTGTGAAAGCGAGGGTGAACTGAGAACAGCCAGCATCGCCATTAATCACAGCTTAACTGTGTGGTTAACACCCAATTATGAAAATTATAACAGACCTTATAATTTCTCTTTCAATTAATTAATCACTAAACAAGAATTAATTAAGAAAATAAATAATATACTTAATTATTGAGGCTAAATAAGATTGTATAACGATCTTGACGAAAATATATATTTTTTTAAATTATCTAGATTGCTCGCTTATACATATGTACTTACATTTGCGTTAGATATAATGAGGTATTGTTGTCTTCAGAGTTAATTGAAATCCATTATGAGATTTCGATTAACTTGTGCGGGTATAATACAAGCGAACACAAGTGGAGATAGGTACAATTTAATCCACCATAACGCGTCATCACCCGCACGTAGGGTTGTACCTACAACTGTAATGTTACGTTTCTGCAGCCACGTACACAACGTACATACCTGCCACCACGTACCTGCAATGATGCAGTTGCCGTATGTAACGATCAATGGTTAAATACAAGTCAGGATAACCGATCAGTTACATTAATTTACCGATGTTAACATTAATTGGAAGGTGTCCAATTGAATACTAGTATTGCATAATTCGCGTTAATAAACATGTGAATGTATGGTGCCAAGCCGCATCTGAATTATCGTGGATCTGTGGCATGAGTAATCAAGCTGATAACACAGCTTCATTATACTTGTTAAGTGTGCAAGTATAGTATACATTCATATAGGTATCAATATGTATCATATATCAATGATAGCTGATAAGACTTACATTATTATACATTAACATTACGAATACTTTCTTACTGCAAAAGTTTTAATCAAACTATACACTACTTAAGTTAGACAGAATTTAATTACTTGTTGATGTTAAATTAATATCTGTTATCAAACAAGAATGTTCATGCTTGACTAACCAATAAACAATGTGTCACTTTTAATATAACTAATAATTCAAGCAGGTTTCAAAATGCATTCTGAAACCTGCCTAATTTTAATTTATTATATATAACTGTAATTGAAGGATTCCATATTGAATATGGTTTTAAAAGTATAAAACCATTGTAAAGATCTTATAGGATCATATAGATTGTTTGTAGGTTTATCGAAGTTAATTGCTTTAATTAAAGTTAATGAGAATTATCTATAATATCTTAGTATAGTTAGATAGAATGTAGTTGTTATAAATTATTGTAACATAATTCAAGCTCATATCAGTAGGTTACATTCAGTAGCTAATTAATGTTTTATGAGCTTGAATTGTTATGTAAGTATAAATGGAAAATTAAAATTCTTAACGAATGATTTACCGGCGGCCTATAATAAAGTCAGTCTGCCAACAAGAACCCCAAAGCAAATATTAAATCAAGAGCACCTTATTCATCAAATCAATTTATAATTCCTCGAGGAATGTCCGGAACTGCCGAGAATTAAATTACACAGAATATTTTACCATTCGTATCAGGAAAATACCCGCTAATCCGCTAGACGCCATTCATTTGCATATTCATCACCCAGTTAGTATAAAGGGATGAATGAAACAACAGCTCCAACTTTCTCAATTTCACAAAAGTGTGGAGATTTTCATAATTAGAGTGAAAAAAGTCGTAATGAAACGACGGACTACAGTCGGTAGTAAATTCTATCTATTCACTAAAGTTTATTAATGTATCTCCATATATTATTCTACCTCAAATATATAACTTACCCACGGATTACAGGGGTTGAGTACACACAGAATAAATTTAAGCCTTACCAGGCAAACTTGAACTTGAGGGAATTTAGACAGGGTCTTAGGGATTTGTCATATCGTACATAGGTATACTTGATTTGTTGAGGAAGCGACTACCCTTTATTTTTTTTCAAACATTCCAAATAAAATAATAATATTATAATAATTATTAATTTTTTATACTTACGCGAATACTACACATTGAAATAAAACATTTTTTTCGGGTGTTTTTACGTTAAAAGTAACGCGATAAAATCCAAAAAATAGTTTTATTTCAATAAAATATTTATTTGCCTTTTCTGGTACACTTCCATAAATTTGGGGGGAAAATAAAAACAGAAAAGAAAAAAACAAGTCCAGTAGTCAGTACTTAACAGTTGGGACCCATTATTGGAAAAAAAATATTGAGCCGGTCCAGATTTTTAACTGGTAAAATACTGCCTACTGGACTTGTTTTTTTTTTCAATTTTAATTTAAAGTTCACTTTCTAGGATTTCAGTTTTTTTATTTTCTTATTTACATTTTATCTACCACGAATCTTAACATATTATAAAACTTTTTATAAATTCAAATATCTTCTGAAAGCATATCATCCTCCCTTCATGGTGCTTGACTCCTCTTTCAATCCAGCGGATTCAGCGCTTTGCATCTACTGAATATGCAAGAGTGAGCAAACTATGACGTGTTTGCTTGTAGTGCTGTCGCTGTGTCCCAGCACCCGTGTTAACTACATCCATTCGATCGAGGGGACATGCTCGCACATGAATATATTCATTAGGCACTTAATTAACATCTCCTCCACGACGACAATGTGGACCATGTATCTTAATTTTTTAAACTATGTCATCGATTTTTATGAAATATACAGAAATTTACGATGAAAAATCTATATTGTTAGTTTAAATTTTAGTAGTCAAATAAAAAACTTATTTTACAGATTTTATCGCGTTTAAGTGGCGTCGCGGTTGCTGTAAAGCATCCGAAACATCGGGAACGTAAAAACATAAAATAAACGCGATAAAATCTGTAAATCAAATTTTATTTCCATCTATATTGTGCTTCATTTTAAAGTAATGAACAATCTAAGATAGTTTTTCAAAAACAGTCTAATAGCTTACTCTGAACGATCATCTGATAAATCGAGGTCGTGCATGTTCACTATTTTGCAGCTATCTTTTAGATTAAAATCGATACCTGCTATATGGTTAGCGTGGCAGACACAATCAGCAATGCCCGAAGGGGTATAGGTATGGGGATATAGGTACACTGCAGTACACCTGCATTTCGCCAATGGTACCTATTCGATAGACCCTATTCTCCAGTGTCCCTTTGTATAGTCCACCATCCTAGCCTATTGTGGGTTTGCGAACGTTGTACGGCTTCCGAAAGATATGCAGGTTTTTCACGATGTTTGCCTTCATCGTAAAACAAATTATAATAATTATTGATAATGTGATTCCGGGGTTCACCTGCACACCTCAGCTAGTTTCTAAAACAATGATCAATGTAATATAACTGGTATTATTGATGATAATATAGTGTTTTATGTGGATATAGAATCAATACCTAATATGTATTAGGTGGCTGCTAGAAGTATCAATAATCTGAATAACAACTACAAAAATGCTGAGAATACACCAACTTGTGTGTTGCATTATAGTCTTATATTTTTCACTACGCTGTTTACGACTTTACAAGTTTAATATACCTACACCTGCGCTCCATGAAAGTTTGTTAATTTATGCCTCGGTCCGAAGCGTGCTCGGGACATTTATCTTGAACTTTGGCAATTTCTTCGTTGAGCCAAGCCGCAACACGTCTACCAGGTACATCGTAACTTTAAAAAACGACCACACTTGTTTTTGCCGCGGCCGCATAAAATAAAAGAGCCTCGAAACAATATATTGGAAACTGCAGCGATATAATTACGATTACGTGTTGCTCAAAATCGGTTTTATCCTTGCACTATTTATTTTTGGAATACCACGTAAATATAACATAGGCGTAGCCACAATCGGGCAGAGGGAGGCAGCTCAGCTTCGAGTCTCCTTGGTTTGATATACCCTAAAGTAAACCCAGGCATTAGAACACCATGGGGTTTTGTTCTTGTTAACTGCGAAACGTAATTCTCCCTCCCTAGTTTTAGGCAATACAAAATTGTTCGGCGCTATTTATCGCCCTATAATTACTTATATTTTGAATAGATATGATAATAAAATACCTAGGTATTGTTATAGTTTAAATCAAGTGCTAATAACAAATATAATCAGACAGTTAAGGTACCATGTTTAAAAGGAAAGCTTACACGTAAAGTTACCTATTATTTATAGGGTGATAACCAATCGTAAATAATTATAAGCGTATCTCATAAAATACCATTTAAAATCATATTATTACACGTTTTAAAAATTACAGCCTGTACTGAGTGCATATGCACGCTAATGGTTCGGCTTGATTAAAAAAAAAACAAACATCATTTTATACACACAATTATTTTATACATCAACGTGATCCATATAACTTACTGATTCATCTGTTAAACCATTTTTCACTATTTTTGTTTCACCATATTATATATCTGGTTAATCTTAATCTGAGTTGTAAGGCTCTACAGAACCACTTAGAATTTATCTTCTTCAATTAACTGTCCAATTTGCATGTTAAGCTGGCTAACTTAACTATGCAAACCCAATTTCATTAGTACGAGTAAGCCTAGCTCGCAGAAACAAATAATAACATTATCTATTTTATTATAAAAATGTAATTCTGTCCGTCTGTATTATTTTAAATCATGCAATTGCCTTTGGGAAACAAGTATTTTTGAAGTCCTTATCTGTTTATTCTAGGATCCCGTAGATACGACTTAGCGTATAGTTACATTTAAAGGATAGCGTATAATATTAGGTCCTTACATATGAAATTAGCGTTTTGTCGTACTGACCACTTTGATCTGAAATATCTTCCCTTTGGTTAAGAATTACAAATTAAAAATTATAAATTCATTTAGCTGGTACATTTGAGTTTTGAAAACAGTTATTCATTTGTTTTTTCCTTTTTTTTTTTCTTTGGCGTCGCTTATTACCGCACAATGGAAAACATGAAATATTGGTATATTTACGCGTACGAGTTCTACCGTGGCACCAGTGGTGCAGAAACAGCTCGAAGGATTAATGATGTGTACAGCGCTGATGTCGCAAAAGAAAGCACGGTACGTTTTTGGTTTCAACGTTTTCGTTCTGGAAATGTCGACCTTCAGAAACAACCCCGTGGACGGCTGGCGACCAAAGTGGAAAATGAAAAATTAAGGGCTATTGTGGAAGCGGATCCATCACAAAGCACTTCAGAGATAGCTGCAGGCTTCGGGGTAAGTGATAAAACTGTATAAATCCACTTGAAGCAAATCGGTAAAGTAAAAAACCTTGAACGATGGGTACCTCATAAATTGAGTGAATCGAACTTGCAAACATGCGTCGACTGCTGTGTTACTTTGCTCATCCGACTCAATAATGAAGGGATTTTAAATCGAATCATTACTTGTGATGAAAAGTGGATACTGTACGATAATCGGAAGCGCTCTTCGCAATGGCTGAACCCTGGGGACCCAGCCAAATCCATCCCTAAACGAAAATTTACTCAAAAAAAGTTACTTCTGAGTGTTTGGTGGCCTAGCGCCGGTGTCGTTCACTACAGCTTTCTAAAATCTGGCCAAACGATTACGGCAGACATCTATTGTCAGCAACTGCAAACCATAAAGGAAGAACTAGCTGCTAAACAACCGAGATTGGTCAATCGCTCTAGGCCACTGCTGCTTGACGACAACGCAAAACCACACACTGCACAACAAACAACCACTAAGTCTGCGACATCCACCGTACTCTTCGGACCTTGCTCCAACAGTTTACCATTTTTTCCGGAATTTGGACAACCTCTTACAAGGAAAAAAAATCAACTCCGATGCGGTAGTCCAAACCGCCTTTAAAGAGTTTATTGATTCTCGCCCCCATGGTTTTTTTAGTAAAGGGATCAATGAACTACCTATGAGATGGCAGAAGTGCATAGATAACAACGGGGCATAATTTGATTAATTAAATATATTTAACAAAAAAAATGACTTTATATTCCTCCCGTACAAAACGCCAATTTCATATGTAAGGACCTAATATATCTATAGGTATAACATATTAGTATAATAATAATAGCGCCAGACGAACACACCAACTGTACGATCCCACACTAACAAACGCTTGTATTATGGGTACCGTACAATGGACTGAGAGCGACTCGGTATATAATACTTATATGTATAGATATTAAACATCCATTCTCATCACACAAAACTTGCCCCTACCAGGATTCGAACCCGGGACCCTCGGCGCAGGAAGCAGGGTCACTACCAACTGCGCTAATCAGGTCGTCAGAGTATATAGAGTAGGAGTGTATCATTGATCAATACACAACCATGGAGAGTCGAGCTGCAGAACAAAAATCGATGGTTGCAAAAGCTATGATATATTATACAGCACGCGGGTAGCATTATCAAATTAATATCTTCCTCGTACTATACATATCTACAGTATGTTGCATAGTTATTGCTAACAGGCACCCCTATCGGGTTATCGGCCGATCTAAACCAACTTCGGGGGACACGTTCCTTGCGGTCCCGGTTGCCACTCTAAATTGAATTCTGAAAACACTTATGTTACAGGTAGTTCCATTAATTTCAGGAGACAATCGTAGTCGCTACAGAAGTAGCAGACCGAAAGCCCTGTAAAACCTTAAGTCAATTGAAAAAAGCTAGGTAGAAGAGGTATAAGTATACATATATCTTATATGACGACCTGATTAGCTCAGTGGGTAGTGACCCTGCTTTCTGTGCTGCGGGTCCCGGGTTCGAATCCTGGTAGGGACAAACTTTGTATGATTAGCACAAATATTTGTGCCCGAGTCATGGATGTTTATTCTATATAAGTATTATATACTGAGTTCGCGCTCAGTATATTGTACGGTACCCATAATACAAGCGTTGATTAGTGTGGGACCGTATAGTTAGTGTGTTCCTCTAGCGATATATATTAATTACATTTATATACATATAGCTACACGGATCCATAGATTGTTTTCGGATTCCAGCGCACGCGCACCTCACGGGCTTAAAACAATTGCAATTCGAAATTCTTGTGCCACGATGCTGGGTCCGAACATTTCCCCAATGATTTGGCAACTCGCCCCCGCCTATATTTAAATCGTAATCTCACTGAGTCAACGCTCTCGTCGCTCTAACACCCAAAATAAACGATCTCGTGAATACGACAATATTCGACCGAATTCTTAATAGCAACAACAAATGGTAGAAACTTGTTCGAATATGCAGTTTGCAAAGAAAGTGATAATTGTATACCTACTGAGCTTGCCCGCAATGAATACCTAACTCGTAACTTGTCCATTCAACTTATAAACGAAGCCACAGAATAAATAAGTAATTAACTAAGGGTACAAAGTTTCCACAATTATTTACTAATTCACGTCACAACTATTTGTAAAGGTAGTAGGTATCTAGAGTATATTGGTATGTTACTCAAAAATTTCATCAGTAGCTTAAAACAACTACTTACTTATTTACATATAATCATTAGAACATTCAAGCAATTTTTTTTCAGGCCCTGAAAAGTCTAGTCTAGTAAAACCTAGTCTAGCATGTTGTTTAAATTGTAGACACCAGTTTTTTAGGCTTCACTTTTAGCGTACGACGTGTGTTGTCTGATTATTTTAATAGATCTCCTCTTATCTATAAGTAGAATAATTTAATATAGCTGTAATTACGAAGTAGGTAAATAAAAAATAATGTACACTGGCCAAGTGCGTGTCGCGTCGGACAATATATGGATCAGTGTTTCAAAAACATAAATAACAAAAAAACAATGTTCTGTGGTTATAGTCTAATACCCATGTCTATTTCGTACCATGTGTTAATATCCTAGAATGTTTCCGACTTTTTAGGACAGATAGGGCATTATTTGGAGGCTTGTACTTATAATGATACGATATTGGTACAATAACTAATATCCATGTATCTGACCGTAAAATTTATATGCTTATTAGATAGTATGAAAGCCTTTGGTATGAGCTAAATACCAACACACAATGATATCTATCATCGACGATACTCACCTACCTATATATATCTGTTATGATGTTATATTATGGCCCAACAGAGGGACATTAAAATTGGCTGGTATTTTTTATTATAATGGTCCTCTAAAAATCACAGTGCTCCTACTAATATAAAACAATACGATTAGGTACAGTGTGAAAGCGAAATTCCCAAGACTACAGGACATGTTACAGGAACATGGAAACTGTAATATCAAGTAATGGTAGGCTTCTAAAGTAAACGAGGATGATACCCCCCAGAGCGTAGCAGCTAATGGCTACCCGCCAACCATGACACTAGAGAGACATTCAACACAAATTTGTCGACTCTTGCAATGCGCGTTTAGATGTATCCACTGAATTCTCTCCGGAAACTGCCTAAAAATATCATCGCGATGACCAACAATCAAATATTGGAGAGTCTCTTATTTTTCCGCCAGACGTTGTATAAAAAACTCTATGTGGGTGCGCCCGCGTATAGCGTGGCTGAATTACAAAGCCACATAATACGCCTTAGCTGAGAGAATCGGGAGCTAAAATTGGATTCAACCGAAACAATTTTATTCATTCAAAGAACTTTACAAATTAGTCACAATAGCTATTGTTGTCAACTCGTTTCTCCTTAGATATACTTTATACTAAAGCTTCGGTCTTTTTTAATTATAAAAGAGATTGCAGAATCCTTTTTCAATACAACTTTCTTTATCCAATTAATCGAGTAAGTAGCTACCTGCTATATATTTTGTTTTGACTTAAACCTAAATGGACTATATCATACACAAATATGTCATAAAAGCTACATAATGTAAAGCAACTTTATTTAAAAAGCTCAAGAGCATTGATATTATTGAGATAGGTATATAGAGCTCGAAACGACTCGTAGTCGGCGTCATCAAAACCGCAATGAATGAAATTCGCGCAGAATTACCACAAGTTTCCCAGTAAAACAACCTCGAGCATGTCATACATTTCACATACAATGTTACTTCATTAATGACGACTATAAAACTCACCTCCGAGTATTTCAAGTCACTTACATTTTCAATTTCTACTTATTCATTACGATCGTTAAAAAACGCCTGTAAAACGACTTTTATTTAGTTAGACAAACATAATCGTAACAGATTTTATAAAGCTATACAACCACCGCAGTGTTTACGACAGCTTATTTATTACCATGGCCATGAAAACACCAGCTAATCCAATTTTAGAGACAGCTGCACACATAAAAACAATATGAACATTCACTTCATGCAAACTCTCAGAAATGTGATTGTTTTGAATGATGCGCGCATTTTGTATATGGATGACCTACTTTTATTTCCCTCGTAGGTACGTACAGTCTCTCTCTTCACTCCTTTTTTGTTCGACTACCGACTGTCGTTAAACTTCGACACAGCACGTGTTAGCTGAACGTTCCATTAGGTAGCACAGATCAACTTGGAACTAGGAATCTCAGCACCACTTCTAACCACTTAATCCGCGAGTTCTGCGACCTCTCTATAGCACCATAGAATTAGATCTTCCTAATTCTATGTATAGCACATACGTCTGACGCGAACTCATCATCTAGCACTCATACATTGGTGTACCTACCATTTGCTCATATTTTGCTAATCGGTAGTATTCAAGCATATAATATTTATATGCCGAACTGATTTATACTATAAATAAACTGAACGATTGTAATGAACATTCAATAACCAGTTAATCATTGCTGGGATATTCTGGCTGCGCGCCAGGTATTAAACGTTTATAATGTTATTGATGTTGTACACCGGGAGGTACGTAGTCCCGCATGAAGTAACAAAGCAAACGCCACACCAATAACTAACACCCAAATTTATAGATAGTTATAATTGATTATAATGGCATTGTTACTAACTTTTCAGAGAAAAAAGCTTTGTAATCCATTATAACTTCCTATAAATTTGAGGGTTAGTTTGCAAACATGATCTATAATGAACATAAAAATTCAATGTGTTACAAAATTTCTACCACAGTTTGTTTTCGCAGTGTGGGCTCGACATACTGTTGAATGCTCTATCCATAATAAGTTCATTCTTACTTATAAGTTAATACTTGTACCTTACCTCATGAAAAATTTAAGAAATATGGCAGACTTCATATAAAAATTTAACCAAAGTAAAGTTAGCTATTACTTAGATGGAAAATAATGTTTGTGTTATGAGTATTTATGAGTGTTATTTATATTATAAGATGTTAATTACGTTTCTAATGAAGCTTATATCAGTACTTTTTACGTCTTGATTTCACCTATCGTATTTTTTTTGTGGTACCAAAGTATCTTTACTTATTTTTAGTTACATACTAGGTAAAACATGAATCTCATTCGGTCTAAACCATCCGTTACGGGGGTCTAGTGCCGAAGCCAAAAACCGAATATATCAAGTTTCGAAATGTTCATTGGCAGGTATTCTAGATCACCGAATTACGAAGTAAAGGTCCGCAAGACGCGTTGACAGCTCACCTAGTTATAAAAAAATAAATAAGATGAGACAACCTAAATATAATTCATTTGTCGTAGGTAGCCTTTTTATCAACATGTTATATAGCACTTGTAGGGTCGCGTTTTCAAGTGCGTTTGAAAACCGTCTATATTTATAGATCGGAAAATTAATACCACGGCCAAGTGCGTGTCGGGTCACGCACAAGGCAGGATTCCGTATCAATTTAAACCATGAAGAATTACTGACTAATTAGTTCAGCTCTAGCTAGTGATGTAGCTGTTGATTTTTTGCTGTCATGTTCATTTGTGTTGTAGTGTCGCGTCGTACTATGTGCTAATCGCATATTCTCAGTTTCTTTTTATTTTAAAATACCTAGTAAACGAGACCCCACTTGTTGAGATGTAATGATTTTTTGTAAAGGAGGCTCAAGACATTGTTTTTTCTAGCAGTGTCGAATATCTAGAAATATGCCAAATTAGCGATTAGTCGTAAGAGTTTCTGTATAATATAATGACTGTGACAGGCAAACATATGGACATGGCGAAACTATAATTGACTACGGAATCCTAAAAAGACCCAATGAGACTTATTTTTGTGTTGTCCTCCAAATTTCGTAGAACTTTTCTTCTCTTATATTAAAAAATAAACATCGTGGTGTCCCTAGAGTATTTAGTAATCAATGAGCAACCTAAACTTTTTTTATCCAGGTCAACAATAGTGTGGTTATGGATTACACCGAAACAGACGCATTAGAAAATTAAACAGAGTAAAGTGAATTAGAATTATCAATTCCATTAACGCCTCGATACCATCAGCAGAGGGAGCAATAATTACAGTGGGACATGTATATACAAGCAATGGAGGTCATAGTCTAGGTGGTAAAAGCATAATAGATCGACGCGTGGCTCAGTCGGATTTTAGATGTGAGACCGAATTTATCAGACCTCCCCGGTGCTTTGGAGATTATGTAAAGTTTGTCACTGGTCGGGTAGAGGTATGATAGAAATCGCTCCGTATATGAGCTTTGATGTTCACATTACTAAATTAAATGCAAATCAATAGTCAGTTGATTGAGCAGATGAAAATAGAACATTATGATGCAACCTGCAGCCGTGGAGAACTAGTAGGTGCTTGCTAAGCGACGCTTGCTTATTTAGGTAAAGCAACATTTAGATATTATTGTTTTATTATTGTTGTATAGAGTAGAAATCCTGGAAGGATCTTGAATTGTATTCGAAACGAAATGTAATAAGGCAAATACGTTCTGTCGTATCCGTGATACCTTCGGTTTGCCTATCCAAATTTCCAAATAAATAGATGCCCGCCCGTTTTCACAGTGTAGTTACTTACTTTGTTTGAATATTTGAATAGGTAGAGCTACCTACTAGTACCTACCATCAGTCAGTTGAGATATCATCAACCAACGTTTTTCAAAGGACATTATTCGATATGAAGGCAGTTATTTGGGAGTGGATGTTTTGACACTGAAGGAACTAGTTATCGCTTGTACACTGTTTCTTTCTTATGAATATTGTGATGAACTACATAAAGTCATTTTAAGGAGCATGAAATAATAAAATGTCAAAGACTGTGATGTGGCCCCCAACGACTTTTTAAACGTTTCTTTTCTGAGAATATAGGTATAACATTTTTATTTCTACCACCTCTACACTGCGAAATATAAAGAAGAAATTACAGACAGTAATAGCGCTACACCGCAAGTTCTGGTGGGACCTCAAAAAAGAAAAAACTAATCTCTTGCCCTGGAGCGATGTCGCGCGGCGAGTTAAAAAGGTACAGGAAACTTTATCAACGAGATCATTATTACTTCAGGTTATGCAAAGCTTTTTAAGAGAGTCACATTTTTACATTATTTTTTACAAGAAGCGTGTGAGGTGCACAAAAATGGAGCCTCCTCGAGTATCTAAGTAAGGTATATTTGAGTAAATTTTCCGTCCAGCGCATCGTGGCTAGTCGAAAACCTATTACTTAATCCTTTTACCATTTTTTTCGACCAAGTAAAGTTAACTTTTCCATCTCAACTATAAAACTTCTTTTTTTTTAATTATTTTTATACTACTTCGTATACCTAGCTCGTTCACTATAATCATTATAAGACAATGGTCGTAAGCTTGCTAAGTAAATACATACCATTAAGTATCTACATACCATTTTAAATGATGTTATCTTCACAATGTTAGCATTAATAAATCGTTTCTAAGAGCTACGCACACATTATTCGGAGTTCCTTCAAACATAAAGCACTGAACTTAGCTACTTTCATTCCCATACAAAAATATAAAATTGGGTTTTTTGACCTAAATCAGTGTCAAATTTTGTATACTAAGCATTCCTTGTTCACCAATTTCAATAGCGTAACCATATCTTCCACTATGTCCTAACTATCCCACCTCTCAATCTATTTTCAGTAAACAAAAAAACAGACCATGATGTAAAAAAATATATTAAGCCAGCTTATCGTTATTATCTATGTACCTATTTACCTAATCCTCTAAACGCGGATGATCTGCGATGATAATCCGTGACCGTCCGCGTGACTACAACTGACCTACGAAGTAGCAAGTAGTAAACGGACATGCGGACAGATAACTACTTGACCTAGATTTATCATAAACATCGATCAATATGAAGGATTTAGCTACCTACAACTTTTCATATGCTCTTTAAATCTTATAATTACTAAATATTATTGGTCACGGCAACATTTACCAAACGATGAGCTGTGTCACAATACACACATAATTGTTATGTGTGTCATAATACGTAATTGTATATCTGTGTGTTCTGTAAAATCATTCATGAAACACGCTGAAAGATTTAACAACAACGTGTCATGGTGATTTGCTACAACGACCGCGATGAATGCCCACTCCTATTGTTGGTTTTAAAATTTGTTCATACATTCTCTTTATCTCGTTATGTCAATGTCAGAATGTTTTGAGAAAGCAATGCAATAACAAGTAGGTGTGTTAACATTCATCTAAAAATACCGAAACATCTTTGTACCTTTTATCAACTGATTTATAAGTTTAACCCTCCTCAAATAATAAACTTCCAAGGATTCCCATCAAACTCGCTTCATTAGTTTTGTAATAATAATGCGCTTAGTTAACCTTTCCCGGAACTTTCAGTAAGTATGTTTTGTGACATGCTAGGTACATTGAATTCAAGTAATTTTATCAGGGATATACTAGGCAAAGAATCGTTTTTATTCATCTAAGCGAATATATCGCTGATGGCAGTTCTATGTGCTACAAGAACGACGTTTAGATTGGAATTTTGTGCATCATTTTCAGCAAGAGGAGCGGTTCGTTTATATCCGTATCAGATTCACAAGTTCAAGCAGCAGTGTATACCACCAACACTCATCGGAGATTACCTCATCAAACGAGATAACGAGGATTTGAATCAGCTCTATACGTAACTAATAATGTTTGGCTCGATAGCTAGCAACAGAAATGTTTACAGTTGTCTACTAAACAAGGTAGCGTAATGAATGTAAGCTTTACCATTACCTGCAAAGATAGGTTTGTAAGGAATACCGTCGGAACACGAGTCAATGTTATAGTGGAATAATGCAATAGTAGGTATTAGTGAACTCCAATTCTTAAAGTAGGTATGTTTAGTGTTAGTCAAGACGTAAATACTAAATTTTTGTTATACGATTTATTTAAATAAGTATTGCCTACTACCGATTCTCTCAGAAACTATAAGCAATACGTCGCAAAAAAAGTGTGTTATCTTATTTCTTTGTCTACCTACTACGTATATAAATTTCAAAAATGTATACGTAGAACGTACAGAAAATGCTAAATTGTGTAAATAAATTATAAACGTCAAGATATAGCTTGTGACGCATGTATGTATATTTTTGTGACATATTTTAGGGTGAGCGACGACGAGCGTAATATTATGAGTCGTTTAATTCACGTTGCATTCGATTTCATATAAAATTGGCGGTTTGTGCTGCACGACGAGACGCCAAATGAGCCCAATTTTTTTATAAAACCCTTTTTGTTTTTTTTTTGCTGTATAAAATCGGCCGGTATGTGTGTAGGTATACGTAAGAAAACCATTTGAAAACAAATAGGTATACTTTGCAGTAAGTAGCTATATTATATCAAAAGCAAGTAGAGCGGCCGGTCCGCCTTAGGCTCGGACGATTTATTGAAAATGACCCCACTTTATCCCAATCGCGTGTTGTGATCGGATTTAGGTATAATCAAAAGATATTGCCAAACTCCCGATAAAGATCAATAAAAAATAGAAGTGCCTTGCGCTACGAAGGGCTTGACCAAACTGATAGTTATACTATAGGTACCTTCTACAGTAGGTGCCTAATTAATTCTCGTCATAATAAGAAAGATGATGATAGATACGAAAAGATGGATAAGTAGGTAAGGGTAGTAAGCTTTCGGCCTTTGGGGCCAGGCGATGCAGTAGATTTAATAACGATTTTAATAAAAAAATATTGTATAAAAATTATTTTCTTATAAAAAAATACATTTGTAGGCTATAAAATACCATCGACCGTACTAGGCTAAAACAATGTCAATATTTTTTTCTAGTGCCTTAAATTTGTCAACTCCACTAATTTATTGTAGAGATTGCAAACCGGCATTGAAAGAAAAACATGAAAATTGACTTTTCCCATGATCTAATCAGATATTTTATGCAATTATCTTGTTCTTGTATTTACCCACATATTTAGGTAGACTTTTATAAATATCTTTAATCTGACTGATCGGATTACGATCATAAATTGAAAAACTGTAAAGGGTAATAGGTGAATAGGTACGGCATATTTTTATAATACAGTAAATGGATCTAAAAAAAATACTTATTTGAATTAATAGGTATAGCGATCATTTAAGTCTACACAGTAAACTGAATGCACTTACCAACTTTCCGTAACGGTCTTCAGGAAATAAAATAATATGTCTTCACCAATATAAAATAAATAAATAAAAAGTCTGTCCACAAAATAAAATCACATACTTATACTTCAGAATAAAAGTTATGGTAGAGTCACACAACTGAAAGTTGCCGAGCGCCGATCGCAGGCGTGTACCAACTGAAACAGCGCTGAAACGACGAACCCTCGTGGGAGTTCGCGAACGACTGGCTGGTCTGTATCTGTTGGCGGACCGGCCAACGCTTCTATTATACTATCTAGATATTTGAGGAATATAAACTAAAGCTCGCTTAGTATTACTAGCACTAATTTGAAATCGAGCTTTACTTAGATTGACGATCAAAATATTGCTATAAGGACACATGCTTATTTATAAAAGCAATACACACATAATTTACTCCGTGACATACATACACCAGCAAGTTGTGAACTATCAATCAGATCGAGGTACCTATACCTACGTTATTTTAATTTGCACTCAAAAAACTTAATTGAGCGTCCAATTAGACGTCAATACGGATCTCATTGGGTATCTAATGATTGAGTCGAATCCACGTCGAGTTTAAAAAACGAATTTACCTACATCGCAACTTGAAATCTCATTTACTGAGGTATTTCAGTGGTTAATGTGAATTTGTACATGCCTACCGAATACGGAAATACCTACTGGAGCGATACCGTGATTTATTTTGTTAGGGATTACCTGCCCCTTGAAGAAACGTTTGAAAATGCAAAACCGAAAATATATAATACCAGCTGCGCCCCGCGGTGTTACCCGCGATTAATGAGTATGTCCTTTTTACCGGAATAAAAAGTAGCCTATGTGCTATTCTAGACTATAATCTATCTCTGTGCCAAAATTTCATCCAGATCTGTTCAGCCGTTCTGGCGTGATTGAGTAACAAACATCCATCCATCCAAACTTTTACATTTATAATATTAGTGTGATATATATAGTGGGATTTTCTACAATAGATAAGGCAAAATAAATAATAACCATTGAAGTATTCCGAACATTTAAAATGACTATACCAAGTTAGGTACCTACCTACCTATCTAGCCAATCGTAATTTGTGAAATCAGGCTGCGTGCGCGCTCTGACTAACAATTACTGCGAGGGTGTCTCGCACCAATTAGTAAGAAGGGGTGTTAGTTAGCAGTTCATTCCACGAGTTTACTACGATAATTTCGGATTGAAAGTAATTTAGCGAGGAAAGCCAGCCCAAGAACTTCTACACAAAGTTATTTATTGCTTGAATTAAATCATTCATCCAAGTACGAAGTGTGGGGCATGACACAATAGGCTATTTGACTATGTTTGAAAACTATTGTTATTTCATTGTAAATCCTGAAAATTCTCTAAAAATATCATGAAAGTTTAAATAAATGAAAATACCGCCAAAAAGTGGCCCTCCGGGTCACGTGACCCTTGCCATTGCAATCAGATAAACATCCAAACATTAATGCGTCTGTTTCAAAGGCTTCCACTATCGACGTACATATAGTTGCTCTCACTTTGCGTATAATGAGAATTCTAGTTTTATTATCATACATAAACCCTACGTACTGTAACCATAAATAGATCAGACCGTAGGACCGACCGTTGTGAGAAACTGAACAGCCAAGTTCGTTACTTTGTTTCAATTACCTACACTCGTGCACTTTACCGAACCCAATAATGGTTAATATTCCACTTATATCACTCACTATAACTCGCAGGGACACTAGTTTTAGAAATAAAATCATAACTGATGCCATGACTTTTGAGTTTCCCGCCAAAAACTAGTCTAAGGCTTCCTAGGTTTTGAATCGATTTAAAAAAAAAAACTTGAGAGGTGTCAAGGGACACCCGGATGGAACGAAGTTCCTTTCGATTAATTAGTGAAGGAATTGTAATTTTTTTTTTTAAAGTTATTTATTATTTATTATGTACAAAAAACCTGTATACACTCAACAAAAATAATCGTCGCGACACCACACTGTTCAATGCGAAATAGAAAGACGAAACGAAAATATCTGGCTTGCTTTCTGTAAGAGAGAGAGAGACAGACAGAGAAACATGCGCACGCCGCACGGCTCACAAAAAGTGTCGTTACAACTTTTCGTCTTAATTTTTTCCGTCTAGCCCCCTTTCGCAACGCGCGATAAGGAACTTCGTTCCAACTAACATTGTGAAATACGTAGGTGTGTGTTATATGCACGGATCAATCACATATCAATAATAGAACAAGTTGTTATATACTAAGATGTATGATTATAAATTAACTATAAGATAAGTCAAATCTGACAGCAGTTAACTCGTTCAAAAACACAATCAAAACCAGTTCATAGGCTTACGCGGTTTCGGGCCCTGCCTGTCATGTAGGTTTGTATGTGTTGTGACCCTCGTCCAATAGGTACATCCGCAGACAGAGAAACCATATCAAAGAACACATTTAACGCAACGCCCCCAATTGTGAGATTCAAAATGTCCGAATATATAAATTATTGTGATTATTGCTATTTGTATATGATATTGATAGTGTGAAGCAAGTAGTGATTCTTGGTAGGACCGTGCCATTCGCATTCGCTACGCAATCGTATTTTTAATAATTTGTTTTATATGGAAACCAATGTAAGCAAAAAATTCCCGCTACTAATTTGATTGGTCCTTTAGCTTTTTTTATAATGACTAGGCACGGAGCTCAATCTTTTCAGATTTAAATATGGCAACATAGCATGCAAAAAACGTCACAGCCAAAACGAAAAGACTAGGTTCCAATACCTTCCACTACCAGGCACCATTTTAAAAAACTAAAAAAAAATGGATTGCGCTGCTTTGCTAGATTTCATTTCGCTTAAAAACACTTTTATTTTGTATTTCTTTAGATTTGTCGTCTTCGCGATACAGTAACATAACACAGTGACGTGCATTAGTAACAAACTTGGGTCCTATTCAGCAGAAACTTTACTCATTTGCTTGGTTACAAAAGATCACTAAATATTATGTTAATCGTAATCGTGGTGTCCTAAAACAACAAAAGTTTACTAATTTAAAAGCACTGGCGCTTAGTTTTTCGAAGTTCAATACCAACCGAAAACCACGGCGTCGAAAAAAACAGAAGATTCTTCCCATAAGGAAGCAGATAACCGATACAAGGTACGTACCCAGGTATTGTTTTTATTTGTGTAGCTATATTCCTAGACTCATGATATGAACACATATGTTTGTCTCAACATAGTAGTACTGGTCTAAAACTACGAAACAACGTGGAGATACAAGTCCGTAATGTTCCCGCGTAAAATTTTACGTCAGGTCAAATAATGGGTGTTTGCATTATTACAGATGCCAGCAGCAAGCTTCGGTTCGTTAGCACAGCTTTCAGGGGATTGTGGTATTAAAGATGTATGGAATCATAACCTTCATGAAGAGTTTCAGATTATAAGACAGGTGAGTGTAGAACATATGTAAAACAGAGATATTTTTCCAACCCTATTACTCCCATGTCCCGGGCAGTAGCCATTAGTTGCCTGTATTTCTAAATAATTGTGTATTCATAATAACTGATTAAATGCATTTGTAGACACCCCTATGCACTAGCTAATTTTGCCCGTAGTAAAATATGGCTCTCGCAAAAATTATTACATACTGAAATAGGTTGCACTTGTCTTGTTGTAAGACAAATTTGCTTTGAGGCATAATGATATCTTAACATTAACATTATCAAATAATTATGTGATTATAAACTTATGGCCTGGCATAATATTATATTTCTCCCTACACTCTTCTTCTTGCCTGTGTAGCTTATTCTTGGCATACCCTCTAAGAAGTTATTTTACAAGATTGGCTATATGCTAAAATAAATAAAAACAATATTATGTGTATTTATTTGTTTATTGTTTTCAATATAGGTTGTACAAAAATATCACTGGGTTGCTATGGATACAGAGTTCCCAGGAGTTGTGGCACGTCCAATTGGTGAATTCAGATCTACTGCAGACTATCAGTACCAACTACTAAGGTAACCATGCATTACATAAAATAGTTCTTTATGATTTCATTTCATTAGTGCATACTATTAATGTGTAATTTAAAATATTTTTGTTCACAGATGCAATGTAGACCTCCTAAGGATAATACAATTAGGGCTAACTTTCATGGATGAAAATGGCAAGACACCCCCTGGATACACCACCTGGCAATTCAACTTCAAGTTTAATCTACAGTGAGTTAGATTGTTACTTTACAATGCTAACAAAATGGTCATTAGCACTATTCATAGATAGATTCATGATTTGTTTTATGAACCTTGACATTTAAACTTATCATTGACACCAGTTCTGTTGTCTAAAAATAAAAAAATGAAAATAGCATAGATACAATCGAAAATATTGTTACCTTGCTCATTGTTTAAGATTATGAGAAGGATAGCAATACCTTAGGTTTTGTCTAGTTTTTGTTATTAACAAAATTAGCACCATTGTTAGCTATTTCTTTGTACATAGCATTGAATTGAACCTAATTTGGAGCAAGGTGAAAAATAATAAATTTGTAAATACAGTTGTACACACATTATGTGAAGTTAAATGCACAGCTATATGTCTAATAATCGTAAAGAAATATAACTTACTAATTTTATCATTATATTTTCTCTAGAGGTTATTGAAGTGTTCAGAATTATATTTTTTTTATTTCATTTCACCAAAACTGTTAACACATGTGTAAGTGGATAGAATCAATTATTGAGAATCAAATACAGAATAATTTTCTACTCTATCGCCAAAATTACGTCACCTTCAATTTAAAACAACAAGATATAAAGGCAAACTCCAAATTAATAGAAAATTTTAATTCATTTACAATGGCATTACAAAACTTTTCTTCTGAAAAGTGCATGTGCAATGCCAATATAGAGTGATGAGACGTCACTCTCTGACTGCAATAATTGTTAGCGGCAATGTAAAAAAAAATATGAATTTTGGGTTTTCTCCATAGATTCTACAACTGTATTAACTTAATGTATATTGTTGCTAGGGAGGACATGTATGCACAAGACTCAATAGATTTATTGCAAAACTCAGGACTACAATTTCGGAAACATGAAGAGGATGGCATTGAGCCTTTAGAGTTTGCTGAGCTGCTTATGTCATCAGGTAACTAAAAATACTTCTATAAAACCTGAATATTAGGGCCTATTATCATTTGCTGTATGTGACAAATATCCTTAGAATTGCCTCAAACGGAGTATAATGGCAATAAGCTCACCACTGCTACATTAGAACCAAATACCATCAGGAAAGTCAGGGTAATAATCCAGTGGACTTCCACCTTCTGCTCTGAGAAATAAAAGCGTGTTTAATTAATTGCCTATTTTTTTTTACAGGCTTAGTACTCATGGATAACATCAAATGGTTAAGTTTTCATTCAGGATATGACTTTGGCTATTTATTGAAACTGCTAACTGATCAAAACTTACCTCAGGATGAGAATGACTTTTTTGAAAGTTTGCGTCTATACTTTCCAACGGTTTATGACGTAAAAGTGAGTAAAAATTTATATTTTCATTTAATACCCAAGCAGAGAATACCTAATAATACTTTGTATAGAATGGCCAGACTCCACCCCCTGAAGCTGTCCCGCATTTGGTAAGTATAGACTGCAGGTCGTAGGTACGCGCACATGATTTTATGTCGAGATTCGACTAAGACCATAGAGTTTGGTTCGGTACCGGAAGTTCGGTCTATTTGGCCTCTTATTATCAATCAACTTATTTGGCTTATAATTTGAGGTTAGCAAGCCGAGGGTGAATGGTGGGTCTCTCCTCTAAATTGTTGTTTGTGTTATTTAGTAGAATATTTAAGTATCCCTGATAGAATACATTCATACACACCATGAGTGTGTACTAAACATTTAGTAAAGAGTTTAAACAAATAAATTTGTTTTGGAAATTGAACTTTAAAATGTTATTCATAAAGTTTCAATTAAAACATCACAATGAAAGTCGTTAACACTTGTGTTATTGTTGTTTTGTTACAGTATTTGATGAAGTTATGTAAGAACTTGAAGGGCGGTCTGCAGGAGGTGGCCGATCAGCTGGAACTGCGTCGCGTGGGCCCGCAGCACCAAGCCGGCTCCGACTCACACCTCACGGGAATGGCGTTTTTCAAAATCAAAGAGGTATGCTAATCACTGATCTTTTTTTAAAATTATCAATTATATAATGACTGCCACTTAACTACCCCTCCCCCCTCATAGCAAACTGAATTTCAATTAACTTTTCATTTTACAGATATTTTTTGACGACAACATCGAAAGTTCGAGTGGCCATCTCTATGGATTAGGGGCACCGTTCTCGGTAAATGTGAACAATTTCCAAGATAACGGAGAAAATGGCAACTCTTCATGATCGGGCGAAGCAGCGTGTGTTGCCCACCTCACGCCTGAACCGCAAGTGTTCCACATTACAGAGTGAATGCAAAATTTTACCTTGTACATATTAACACATTATGCATGACCTCGAGTGATCTTCAACACATCTGTGACAAAATTATGAAATTCAAAGCAAAATAAATTATACATATAATTTTATTACAAAACTAATGGATCAAATTGTATTTTGTTAGATCGATTTTATTATTTCAATAATGAATAAATGTACCACATGTTTATACACAAAATTGTAGATTTAAGGCTATTATTTCATTTACATTATAGGTTTTATCAATTTACTTTTTTGTCTTATATTGTAAGATTTCGTACTATTATTTTGTAATTTTTAAATATAATTGGTAATTACAATTTTCTAAGTCGTTTATATTTCCGAGTCGTAAGGTTCCTCGCATAACATAATGAAACCTACAATAAGCATTGTATTCGCTCGTTGATATTAAGTTTTTTATTTATATTGCCATACAAACATGCCAACTGTATAATCCCACACTAAGCAATGATTGTAGGGTAGTACCGTACAATGGACTCGGGGCGACCCCAACATAATATACAATGATATAGATATTAAGCATCAATGTCTCAAGTACAAACATTCTTGATCATTACACAGTTTGGTACAGAAAGCAGACCAGCTCCATAGACTTGCTACCTATAACGGTCATTCCCTTCGCGTTACGTTCCCGCTGACCTTAAACCTAAAGATAGTAATCCGTCAACCAATTTTACTAGTAGCAGTATTTTACAAGTGGTTGTAGTAGTTTAGGGCTATTGTTATATTACTAGATCGAGACGATGTCCTAGTTTCGAATAATTAAGCATTTAGGATCAAAAACAATTGACAACTAAATATATTTACAAATCGCCTGAACGTTGGCAACTTAATAACTCGTTGGTTGGCAACTGTTTTTGTTGAACGGGCTGAAATGAGGCGTCTTATAAAGTGCAAAACCGTTTTTTAAAAAAAACGGGTCGCAGCCGGTCTTCGACAGTCCGGTTGCGACATAATGTAGTATGTCTGTGGTGTTTCTGACATTTAACTCTAGATTTATTAGCATAACCAATAGCCAACATAACAAAAATAATTCTCGGCTGAAAGTGGCTGATTGGTTGGTTGGTGGTGTGAGTTTAAAAAAAGTATTTCGCACAATTTTCTTAAGAGAGGAATGAAAATTAAATACCAGCTGAAATATAATACTTTACTGACGTCGGCCAAACATTTTGAGGATTCTTTTCATACGTTTGAAGAGAGCCCACGTAAGGTTGTATTTTCCTTACTCTCCGGCATCAACAAAAAACATGTGTAATAATTTAAACACGATGATTTCCTCCACAGATGCCTGCAGCTAGTTTTGGCTCTTTACTATCAAATTCATTAAAAGAAGAATGTTCTATCAAAAATGTTTGGAATCATAATCTCCACGAAGAATTTCATGTTATCAGGCAGGTAAGATATTTGATGTTTCTGAATCTGTTAACAATACTGATTGAATAAAATGTAGTACTATTTTCCGGTATCTACTAAGATTATGTATAAAATTAGGAGCTTTGATAAGTTATATGACTATGCAAGACTGATTCGCGGGTCCTTTTTGTTGTTTTAGATTGTCAAAAAATACCACTGGGTGGCCATGGATACAGAGTTTCCCGGCGTAGTGGCGCGGCCTATTGGCGAATTTAGATCTACAGCCGACTATCAGTACCAGTTATTGAGGTAGGTATAAAATGCATTTATCCATACGGCAAATATGGCTATGGCATCCCATTGACATAAATAACCCAGCCAGATACAACTTAACTAAAGGATCCCATAACTAACATGAGCGAGTGGTTTACTTGTGTCAATCATGTAAACCTGCTTGTATCTAAACAAGCATGTTGCTGAATGTTCAGACTGGCTCACGGTTTTATATGGTGGCTATCTCAACTGAATTGTGTGCTTGGTTTCACAGATGTAATGTAGACCTTTTGAGGATCATACAATTAGGTCTTACATTTATGGATGAAAATGGCAAAACACCTCCCGGCTGCACAACTTGGCAATTTAATTTTAAGTTCAACTTACAGTGAGTAATAATATATTTTAATCTGATAATATAATATATACAGAAAATTATTTTATATCATTAAATATTATTTGATTAGTAAGATGTATCACTCAAATAGATATTTTTCCAGAGAAGATATGTATGCACAAGATTCCATAGATTTACTACAAAACTCCGGTCTTCAGTTTAGGGAACATGAGGAACATGGCATTGAACCCCTAGAATTTGCTGAACTTCTGATGTCTTCAGGTAAATCTAATAAAAACTATTAGCTCGACTTTTAATGGTCAGGTTTGTTTATAATAATATAAAGCCTATAAAGGCATGACCCTATAAAACCCGACAAGCAGTTTCTTCATGTTACCTGTAGTTGTAGTTGGCAGATAGAGATAAGGTCTAAAATATTACTAGTCTATAAACAAATGCATTTTATTGATACTCATGTCATCAAATTCCATATCTGACCGGAAACCACATTTATTTTAGGTATTGTACTAATGGACAACATCAATTGGCTGAGTTTTCACTCTGGATACGACTTTGGCTATTTGTTGAAAATCCTTACCGATCAGAACCTACCACAAGAAGAAAATGACTTCTTCGAAAGTCTCAGATTGTATTTTCCAACTGTTTATGATGTAAAAGTAAGTTTTTTATTATATAAACTAATTTAGCATCTGAGGCTATCAAAACTATTTTAAATAAAACCAAATAGATTTTAAATGGAAATTGTACTTCTATTCTCCCACACAGTTTTTCTGTATAAGTACGTATTTTATAGACATTCATTGTTGCATCCTGATGTTTTCTTACAGTACTTGATGAAGTTATGTAAGAATTTGAAGGGCGGTCTGCAGGAGGTGGCCGATCAGCTGGAACTGCGGCGCGTGGGCCCGCAGCATCAGGCCGGCTCTGACTCACATCTCACGGGAATGGCATTTTTCAAAATCAAAGAGGTTTGCAAAATTTTACTTTATTGTCATTGTTTCTCCACACGGGCTATACACCCGCTTTTAGAAGGCTTACCCGGAGACAAGGGTCCAACACGAAGTGGCTTTTTTTAATACATATTATGTTAGCCACCTGCTGAGCTCAACTGCTGGTAATGATAGCATAAACATTAAGTCAACCTCAGCAGGCGGAGGAACAATTGCAGGTAGGTATATGGAAAGATAATTGGGTTATGGATGGAAGTGTGGATGGATATGCATGAGATAAGACTATTGGATAGGTTATGGACACCTGCCATAGTCAGCATATATCTAATTACCATTAGTAGGTTATCATTGTTTTGGGTTTATTATTAATATTCATGGATTTTTTTTAGTTTACCAAAATATTAATGAGGTGTAGATCTACGATGTCTTGCGCGCGTTACCGTAACGAACAGTTAGTTGTTTAAATTATCAACTTTATTTCCAGATATTTTTCGATGGCAACATTGAAAGCACTAGCGGACATTTATACGGATTGGGTGCACCGTTCGCAAGCAATGTTAACAATTTCCAAGACGGCGTTGAGAATGGTAACTCATCTTGATCCGAAGACTCCGTGTGTGTGGGCAGCCTCACACCACAACCGCAATTGTACCACATTTCAGAGTGATCAGTACTTAACATTGTGTTTTTGTTTCTGATTATGTACAGAAAACATATTATATGCATTGAAAGCTGTGATATATGTATGTAGTTACTAATTACGGTTAGACTTGGAAGTAAATGAATAGCATTGGGAAAATTATTTGGTGACAGATACAGAGTGTAAATATCGAGATTGGTCAGTAAATATATATGTTACAGTTTTGGAGATTCCCATATCATCCATACTGACCCGTCTCGATGTTACACGATCTCTTGTTGTATATTAGGGTTTACAGGCATGTTTTCATAACATTTGTAACATCATCTTATTCATGTTGCCTTTTTTTTGTGACCAACAGTCTTTGTAGAACTATTTTCTCTAAACACTATCGATTGATAAATTTAAGAGTAGTGAAAATAACGTCTCTTTTACCAATGGGGCGTTTTCTGGGGACAGGCCCCTTTGTTTTTGGCTTTTTTACGGCTGCATCGTTCGCTGAGCTTGGTACATGTCTGAAAATTCAGTGTCTCCTATGCAATAATGTTTCTACATTTCTTACTTTCGAGTCCTAATTCGTATTATTCATAATGATATTATTATGTACTTACTTATTTGTGTATTTTGAAATTGTAAATTAATAGTGTAAGGAAAATGTATATCAAGTGACTTAAGTAGTCATAATACGTTGGAAATGTGAGTTAAATGGTTTATAGCTATTTTGTGAATGCCTTAACTACTAATTCATTGTATGGACATAATCTGCATAAATATAATATTTATTGACATTATAAGTAATTCTTTATATTATTGTGAATATAACCAGGTAAACGGTACATTAAGTAAGTTTCTGGTCATCTTTGTTGCCAGGCGGATTGGGTTGGGTTGCAATATAATAGTTTATTCCTTTCGCATAAGTATGTAATTATGTAAATATTACAAATCTTGCAGAGCCTTTGTTAGCATGTTGAGGGGAGACACCTAGTTATAATATAAATTTACGTGTGTCTGAGTTAATTTTAACTCGCTTACTAGCTGGTTATAGCATGAAAGAAGGCAACAAAGTAATTTTTGTTTGGAGACTGATTTCTCTGCCGAATGTTTATTTTTATTTCAGTAACTTAACGTGTTTTGGTAGAATACGAATAGGTTTACGTAATGTGTTTATCGAGTAAAAAATATTCTCTAAGCAATTTGTGTAACGGCCAATCTAGTATTTTATAAAAAAATCTTTTAAATAAAATAGTATGCAGTAAAAATGATATTTTCATTGTTCAGTCCATTTAGTTTGACGAACTACCTAGTCGGTGGCAAAACATAATGCAACGCTATTTGAACGTTTCATAATTCATTCGCTGGTTATACAGAATGGACAAAACAATGGAGGCGAACGATACTTTTAATATTGAACCTAGTTAGTAATATTGAAGGAAGTTTTTCTCAACATGAACGTCACGTATATTTTGAAAGGTTCAGAACGTAGGTTAGTGTGGGAGCATACCATGTCAATGACTTAGCTGTTAACAAACAAAAAACTAATTGTAAAAAAATGCTCCAACTCATGTTGCCCGTCATTACCATAGGCATAGATAAATAAATATCACCACACGAACAAACCAGCTATACGGTCCCACACTAAGCAACGCTTGTATTATGGGTACCGTACAATGGACTAAGAGCGAACTCTTACTACTTACATAAATATTAAACATCCATGACTCGGGTACAAAGTCGCGTCAATCACACAAAATTTGTCCCTACCAATTCGAACCTGGGACCCGCAGCACATAAAGCAGGGTACACAACGCACTGAGCTAAACAGGTGGTCGTCAGATAATATTAGCCGTCGATTTTGGGTTTGACATTTGAGTTCATCTGAGGATCTAGATTTTTCCTACAATCTACTAATACTAATCTACTTGTAATTTGCAGAATACCAACGGTTTGCTGGGCGAGGCCATACGAGTCTTTCTTAGCAAAAAAAAAATACAGATTAGCCCTTTTTTACCCATAAATCTATACATATAAATAAAATTGGAGTGTCTGTTTGTAATATTAAAATAACCGCTTTCTACTAAGTGCATTTAGATGTATACACGTTACCTATACCGAAACAACATTTTTTACAATTTTTGTCTGTCTGTTTGTTCCGGTTAATCTCTGAAATGGCTGGACCGATTTTGACGGGACTTTCACTGGCAGATAGCTGATGTAACAAGGAGTAACTTAGGCTACTTTTATTTTAGAAAAAAAAATTAAAACCAATGTTGCAGCGCAGCGCCTGATTAAGTTTGATAGCAACAACCTGCAATGCGTCCCGCGGGCTCAGAATGGGCGAACAGGCTGTTGCCAACGGTTGTCTTTGTTAAATACCACGCGGACGAAGTCGCGGGCAACAGCTAGTCTACAATAAATCCTACGATACCCGTGTACGGTGATGGGACCGCAACGAAGTTGCAATAGATAAGTTAGGCGATAAAAAGACAAACGCATATAACATGCAGTGTGCGAGCTGAAGTGCACTTCATTGCGTTGTAATAGTCGCTATTTATTCTGCTATTGATCTACTAATGGTCTTTGCGGAATTAAATATCTGTTCGTAAAAACTATTACTTAACCTGACAGAGTTTTATTATCATTTTTAATCTCCTAGTTATGGGAGGTATGAGTAAGACACCACCTAGGATAAAATTGCAGAGTAGTAGTTAACTTGATATATAGTATGTCCTAACCACAGATATCATGGTCCTAACTGTGAATGTGTTAAAATAAAATAAAAATATCGATCATGGCATCACTTTATTCACCACGTGTTCATAGTTAAATTGAAATGTAAAAATTGCGTGGTTATGTTTATTTCTTCTTCTTCTTGGGCTTCTGCGCCGTGTCGGGAGTGCTGTCGACTTTGCGTTTGCCGGCGCCGGCGCCCTTCCCGCTCGAAGTGCCGCCCGGTGTATTCTGACTGACGCTACCGCTCCTCTTCTTTTTCTCTGCACGTTCTTTCTCTTCTAACTCCTGATTCTCTCTCTCGATTAGCGTTATAAGCGTGTTACACCTGAAATAACATTTTTTTTATGCTGACTGACCTGCAACTAGTCGAATAAGTGCACACTTTTACTCTCTTTGTTGTTGAAAAATATATTGGCACCAGATCTTATGGAAAATAGAGGTCCCATTTTTAGGGCATATTTATTAAATAGCCAGCTAATGCAGTGCAAAAGTAGTTACGAAAGCTTGAAACTATCTAAAAACAATCTGGAAATTGTGATAATAATGGTCATTTATAACTAACCTGCGTTGCAATTCCACTGCCGTGCGAGACTTTAGGAACCAATCAAAACGGAACTGCGGCGCGGCGTGCACAGAAGCGCGGAGTTCTTCGTACACGTTCTCCTTATCGAACCCTAGCTTGTGTAGCATGCACACTAGGAACCTGTACAAATATAATTATGTATTTAATCACGACATATTTATGAAAAGTTCAAGAACTAGCGAACAAGCTGTTCTCCTATTTGGGCCAATTCCCTGAACAGATTTTATTCAGGTTTCCTCTGACAAAGTTTTACATATATCAAATGGCTATGCAAGTATCAATTATGATTACCTATCTTCTTCTTCAACATAATTTTTCCCTTTATTTGTACCGTAAGAGATTCTGAGCTGATGAAATGGCGCCCGATAACGCGCCATCTTGGCATCCAGTGCCTTTTTGATAGAAGCCCTTCTTTGTATCTTTGCCTCTCCCCTTTCTATCTGACCCATGATTCTGTCTATGTCTTGGAGCTCGTGACATCTTTCCCAAAATACTGCTGAATATTCCATAACCTGTAAAATCAACATTTTAATGTTGTATTTAATCATAGCTTCGGTTTATCTTAAACCAACTTGTACAAGACATACCTCTTCAGGAGTCTTGCCTTCGACGTCTTTCGCGATATTTTCAATATCATCTCTACCGTATTTCTCATTTGCCTTTATGAATTGGTTGAAATCACGTTTCGTCCAGTTAGTAAACCCTGAAGAATATACAATATACATTTATCTAAATCTTTAGTAGATATATTATATTTTATTTATTTATTTAATTAATGGTACCTTGAGTGAGCAACTGCTCTTTCTCTTGCACTTCCTCTTCTGAGAGCGCTTCGGCGTCATCGATCTTGCGTTGTTCTTCTCTTTGAATCTTAGCAGCATCCGGGCCCAGCTCGGGATTACGAGGCACTTTGTACCTAAACACACATTTTTTTATTTAAATGAAATAATCAAGAAGTAAAAGGGTCATATATTTAAGCATTCAGTGGACTTTTTAAAATCATCTTCAACTCACCCAAGTGTCTTGCGGTAATGATAAATCTCTTGGTCCAAAAGTTCGAAGAGTCGCGGCGGGAAAAACTGGAAGTCTTGCACTATCGGCTGCTTAGGCGGACGCGGGGCCTGCACGTATAAAGTAAATGTGAGACACATCGAACATATAACCTATGTTTCAAATGAAACTAACTACATAATAAGCATTAAATGTGAATGATGAAGTAAATTATAAGTGATTTCAAATGATTTTAAAGAATATATAAAAAATATACTTAAATACATAAACATATTCATAATTGAAACTAATGTCAGTATAAAGAGCTAATACATATAAATATACAGTGATATGAGTTAGATAATTTATAGAACCACCCCGGTAGGCCGCAACGCCGGACTCCGCATTTAGCTCTTTACACTTATTTACCTGTACCTTTGGCGCCTTCGGTTCAGATACGCGGAGTGCCTCTCTGAAGTACGCATCCACGGCGTAGTTAGCCTTACGTTCACGTTTAGGCGGCTCTATCCAGTTACCCATCGGCATCACTTTTTGTTTCTCCCTGTAATCCTCTCCTGAATACACATAAACAAAAATAAATAGGTATTACAACAGTTGCTTCGATTTCTACACTTGCGTGTACTGAGATCGTGCAACCAGCAGAATTATATCGTGCCTATAAGGTATGTTGGCTGCCTGTAAAATAATTGTCCTGTAAATAATTATATAATGTAATGGAAATCCAAATAGTTGTTGGACCTTCAAACTGGTATACGGAATCGGTTGCTCCCGGCGTGTCCATTGAGAACGCACGCAGCGAAGTTTCTTCGAGATTCTCTAACTTCTGCTTCAGTTCTTCAGTCTGTAGAACAAAAATCTTACTGTTATAAAGAAAATAAACTTTTGGCATTCCATGTTCAGAAAATTTAAAGTATGATCCATGAAGCTGTTCGTAGCAGCAGGGTATGGTCATCGTTTTTTTTTATCGCCGTTCAACTAAGGAGCATTTGTAACGGGGTGGTTAGTAAGCTTTAGTTTCTGTACTGAATGAATTATGACTTTAGTCCGAGGTAAACACGAACTGTAAAGATCTATGATTCAATATAGTTAGATGCCGGAAGTAACGACCACACTCGCAAATATCGCAAACCTGTTTTACGCAACGGAACATGGTTATTGACCATTTCACGTCAAATAGACATTTATATTACAAAAAAAATTAAATAGATTTACCTTGGTTTCTCCCTTAGCCAATATAGTATCGATATCATCATCGGTGATCTCCGAGTCTTTGGACGAGAACACGTGGTTGGCGCCGTGTCTGATCATGTTGAGCATTTCGTCCTTGTTCAGTTGGTTCTTGGAGTCGACGAGCCGGCCTGACTGTATCACCAGTTTGTCCAACTGAAGCTTTACTTCGGCACGCTCTACGATCTTTTCTTCGACTGTATTGTCAGTGATAAGTCTAAATACTCGCACCTATGTAGTATGTAACCCAGAAGATAGAAATTAGATAATTATTTATTGGAAATGCATGGTGTTATATGAAGCCTTTGATATTTAAAAAAATCAATATCGCACCGGCATTTCTCAAAGGAGTAGGAAAAGGTGGACCCACATTTTTCTAATGGCTTTTTGTTTCAGTAATAGACGCAGAGCCTATTGCTATTATTAGGCTTGTAGGTTGTCTCACAATGTTCTCTTCACCATTCATCAAGGGACTATTATTAAAAATGTTCTCTTGTATTGTATTTTTTTTTTCAATGTATAATTTCAAAGTCAATTCCGTCATCATACAGGTCACAAAGTATGCTAAGACAATTGAGTCATCATAGAACGTCTAAGGCATATCAAATCATTTAAAAAACAAATACATACCATTATGCTTGATTAAAAACTCACATTGGAAGCCATAGTTTAAAAAGTGAAGTGGACGAAGGCCCAGAATGTTTACCTGTTTCATTTGTCCGATACGATGCGCTCTGTCCATGGCTTGCAGGTCCATCTGCGGGTTCCAGTCGGAGTCGTAGATGATGACGACATCCGCCGACGTCAGATTGATGCCGAGCCCGCCGGCGCGAGTCGACAACATGAACACGAACTTCTCACTACCTTCCGCGTTGTACTCTTCGATTTGCCGGTTACGATCCTCATGCGGCGTTTGGCCGTCCAGACGGCAGTACTAGGACATAAGGATTTATTAATACTTTCTAGCACATGTCTTGATTGCTTCACATAGCCCAAAGGACTCCAAGGGCAATAAAAATAAATGTTATGTCAAGTTTTTCTGATATTGACGCAATTGCAAATTACATAAAGATCATCTAGAATCCATGCAGATGGCATGGCATTATAAAATTTGTATAACTGAATAGCTTAGTTTTTTCATGACACGCCTTTTCGGAATACTATTGCTTATCTCTAAAGCTAGGAGCCACGGCCAGTCTTAGCACGGACCACGCCTATGCAAACGAGTACGGCTTACGCCGTGTACAGGCCACAATAGACGAGACCGTCCCAATCGCTCGTCGGCCTGTCCTGTCACAAATGATGTCATGGGACTCAAGGTTAACTAAATTTGGAAACCATCATTTAGTCTTTTGAGATATGAATATTACCATTATTTTGAAACCAACCCTTTCACCAGAAAAAAAAATCGCCAGAGTTCTGCATCATTGACCAGCGATTTTATCATTTGAACCAAGTACATTGCTATATTTTAATAAACGGCATACCTTATACTGCCTCCAAAGACAGTAGTCCTCCAAGATATCCAGCATTCTCGTCATCTGCGAGAATATAAGCACTCTAGAGTCCTGTTCGCGCAGTTTGGGCAGCAGCTTGTCGAGGATGGCGAGCTTGCCGCAGTTGTACACGAGGTGCTCGTCGGTGGTGTAGGGCGGACCTGGCTCCGCGCCGTCGAACAAGTACGGATGGTTGCAGCACTTGCGAAGCTGCATAAGGATGTTCTGGAGTCGCATCTTCTCCACCTTGCCAGCACCATTAACTGGGGGATTCAGGTTATATATTTTATATAAACTTTCAGGCTATGGAACTTGCTTATGTAGTAGAGTTGCCATCTAACGTGCGAACTACTTGAGCTCACCAGATAGCCTCCAGATCTTCGGAAACAATTAGGGGGGGGGGGGGGAGGAGAATAACTGGATCGACTGGTCAATCAAAACCCTCCAGGCTAATTCTTCCCAATCAAAGTTAAAAACCGGCACAAAGTAGTTGTCTATTTGTAGAAAAGTATTACGTCATTTACTTTTAACATAATACAAATCGTGTTTTAGAAGAATCAGGGATTTGTATAAAAAAAATGATATAAAAAACATATTTTTATTCCTTAACTCCTTTATTACTTACCCACATCAATGTCTTTCATAAGCACCTTCGTGTACCAGTCCCTCTGCATTTTGCTTAGTCCGACATACACTTTAACCTCCTTTTTTGGTTTCAATTTCTTTTCCACTTCTGATTTGAGACGTCGGAGTAGAAATGGCCTCAACACTGCGTGTAAACGGGAAACTAGCTGATTGTCCCCGAGCGCGGCGTTTGTATTGAACCAAGAGTCAAAGTCCTGGAATAAAATTAGAGGTTTATCATGTTAACGGATGGCCATCATTTCGTGCTAGCTTATGCTATGCTTATTATAAGACCGTACCTCTTACATTACTCATCAAGACCAGTCTTACAAAAAAAATATTTAAAGACAAAATAAATTAAAATCTACCATGTTCTGCTGGAATACAATTGTGTAGCTAATTACCGTATAGGCGAATCACACGCAATGGGTTCTTCTGAGGTCTTTGACAACTATGATTTGTGATAACCACTTTGTATTATGCCTTTATATACGCAGTTGAATATACTTTGTATCACATAAATTATTTAAGAGAATAAAATTACATAAAAAATATAAGATGCTTACATCTGAACTATTAAACACATCAGGCAGTAAAAAGTTCAAAAGCGCCCACAGTTCATGAAGGTTATTCTGCAATGGAGTACCAGTCAGTAGCAAACGGTTCATGCTCTTGAATTCGCGCAGCAGTTCCGAGAGCTTCGACTTTTCGTTCTTGATGCGGTGGGCCTCGTCGATCACCATGTAACGCCAAGTGAACTTCTTAAATACTGATCTTTCGCGAATAATCATTTCGTATGATGTGATGCAGACGTCCCAGTTACCAGGCATGAGGGTTTCACGGATGAATGTGTTCTGTTTAGATAGCAAATAACAAATTATTATTGGTTGGACCTTCACTATCACTGATTGAATTACATATTCTTTAATGATATATAAGGGTTTCAAATCCCAGTAAAGGCAAACTTTGTGTGATGAGCAGAAATATTTCTACCCTTAGGTAGTGTCGAGTTATGGATGCTTAATATCTATATAAATAGTTATACACTGGGATCACTCCAGTTCATTGTATGGTAATCATACCATACAATGAACTGGAGATACCCATGATAAAAGTGTTGCTTAGTTTGAGACTGTGTAATCATTTTTAATTTAATTTAAACAATGTAAAAAAAATGGTATCATCACAGCACATGGTATCATTTTGCTTTATTATTATTACACACATACCCTGGTTTCTTGGTCACCTATAAGGCACACTGCCTTCAAGGATGGACACCATTTCTTGAACTCATTCATCCAGTTTGTGAGGGTTGATTTTGGCACAATTACAATGTGTGGACCAGGAACATTCCTGCATAATAAATAAAAGTCAATGTGATATTAAATATGGCCAGATTGGACATTATGGCCTTCTGAGCTGGTTATATTGGATTGATGCTACTTTGATTTTCAGGCTGGGTGATTAAGGGTGTTTACCCCTGGTTTAATTGTACTGAGATACACATCCACATCCACACCCAGGCCATTGTAGTTTCATATTCCAGATAGGAGGTTGAATCATACAAGCATTGTAGCATGTACTTTTTTTTTTTTTTATAAAAATTGGCTCTACCTTGTATTGTGTACTTACTTGAAATTCTTCATATAGCCAAGAAGTGATATAGTCTGCAATGTCTTTCCAAGACCCATCTCATCAGCCAAAATACCATTAATACCATTTTCATACAGGGATATCATCCAATTGAGACCTCTCACTTGATAATCCCGCATCTCTCCATTTTTTATATAATGTGGAGAGGATTCAAAGCGGAAAATGGTTTTAGTTTTAGTATTTGTTTCAGCGAGGAGTTCCTCATCTTCCTCTTGTTCTGTTTTACGGTGACGATGGCTACAAATGAGATATATTTATAAGATTATTACTATTAAAGATGAGAGTTTATATATAAAATATACTCACTTATAAAACCTGTAATTGCATAAGTATATTATGACAATTCTTTGTTAACATATTACTGATGTATATACTTATGTGGTACCATGGATGATATGAGGTATACCAATTAAAAATCTATTTATAAAATTGATTGTATGTAAGCTTAGAAAATTGTTAATACACAATAATATACTTGTGCTTATGTTGTTTATAACAAGGTGAAGGTTATATTTATTATTATTCTGCTACTCACTCGCCCGGCCCTCCCGAAGTATCAGGATCTTTGTTCTTTTTAGGTCTGCCAGCCTTAGCTTTGGGAGGACTTCCGGCAGTTTTATTAGCATTTGTCATAAAGTGAGAGAAAATCTCAGTTTGTTTCAAGAGAAAATCGAATCTTTTCGAACGATCTGTTTCAATTTTGCTCTCAAAGTCGCCCTCTTTGCCTCGCGAAGACGCGGTATCACTGGACGATCCATTCTGTTTGTAACAAGTAATACAAGAAATTATTCAACAGCGCCTGAAGAGTAAAATATTTCATTGTAACAATACATACTGAATTATCACCAACATCTGCAACCTCCATAGCTTCTTCGGTTTGAGACATGGTGACAAGTCACAACTACACGAGTATTACGATCGATCAGTGTAAAACATATAACGATGATCACAAATATTATATTGTCACATCACCCTTCGTTTTCGGTGCTATTTCCTTCCTAAATACTCGTAAATACTTATCTTTCTGTCTGTCTGCTGAGCCGCGGCGCGCGAAAACTATTCATTCATTCGCTTCTACAATAGCATAGCGTAGCGTTATTTTCTTTTTTTAGTTAGGCAATCGGCTACAAAATTGTGACATTTTTGCAAATGTCGAGTGAAGCATCTAGAGTTTTGTTTTAAAAATAAGGACCCCTGATGATAATGATGACAAAATGAATCCACTATCTTTAAAGCTGTGGATACTTTACTAAAACTTACCGGACATATTGGGAGAACTTAAAAAGTCAAGTCATACTATTTATATTTCAATTTTCTTGACTCGTGCACGATTATGAACACACTGGTTAATTATCCCACTAATATTACACTTTATTTATCAACGAAATATTTTTTATGAAAAATCAAACAAAATTGACAACTTTACGATTCAACTTCCCGCCTAAAAGCCTCATGTTCATGCCCGAATCCGATACCTATTCTCACTCTACGCCCGATACTTGTGTTTATTTTTTCTATACTTTTTACGTTGGCGATTAGCTAAAATATAGCACTAAAACAAAGCCACTTTTTTTTCTTATTTTAAATCTCCCACTTGTGCGGAAATCGGAAAAATAAAATTGAAAATACTATACCAATTTCTTTGTATCAAGGGTACACTATAGATGCATAACTAACATAATCAACAACGGAACTATGAATAACCGCTCCTACTACACCTGCGCCGATTGTGATAACGCGAGGAACAGGTGTAGGTACACTAGTAGACACAATAGCATATGTTTATAGATCTCCCAAAATCGGGAAACATTTTTTTTTTATTGGAGACAAAAAAATATTACAGCATCTCATCATAGCATAGTGGCCGAGGAAGGATGAGAAAATACTAATGCATGTCCGTGTATACGCTCTTTCCAATTGATTTATATAGCCCCAAGTAACATTAGATTTGTGTCGAATCAAATGACGCGAACTACGCGGGACTATGCGAGCGAAAGCAAAAAATGCAACAGAGAAAGAGCATAGTGCCATCCTCACCAGTCTTCTCACTCCCTGATATTACAAAACTATCTGTATCTCGATAAGAATATATATTTTAAAGATAGCCTACGCGATTAATAAAAAAGTACTGCGTTTCTGTTACTTTACTAGTGAATATACTTATACAATTAATTTAGTTATACAGATTTCTTCAAGGCTTTTTCGATTAGATCATTTAAGTAATTTTCTTTATCTTCAACTGTCTCCATACTACTATACATGCTGAAAGGCACCTGAAAAAAAAACAAAAAAACTTAACTTAATTATTTCTCAAGAATAAGATGTTCTTCTAAATTCTTTGTTATTTTTGTAGAAATCATGGAAAATCAATTTGTAGTGCCACTCGTATCAGTGCAAAGTAATTTTTGAATAAATGTATGTCATAAATGGATTCTAACTTTTATGAAAGTATACAGTGTGATTCAAAAAGGGTATACTAAGCCTTGAGCTTGTGCTTCATAAGCGCATTCGTAATCTCTATGTATAGTCAGAATTACAATAATTTGATGCAAATTTTTATTTCAAAATCGACTTTGAAAGTGTGATTACAAATGCGCTAAAGACGCACAGGTTCAAGGCTCAGTTAAGCCCTTTCGGAATCACTTCGTATTTTCTATAAATTTAACAAAAATAAGTAGTAAGGTAGCTCCTGAAACAATTGAAAGCAAAACCCTTACCAATTCTGCATGAAATCCCAATGCTTCCAGCTCTCTTATTTTCATAGTGAAATAACCGGTTGCTTCATATGAGTTATATATTTTGGCATTCCTGCCACTTATAACAAGCACTATCCACCTATTGCTATCAGGTGGTCTCCGGAGCAGACCAAAGTTTTGATCAGCAAATGCATCTTGAACTGGTACTGGGGTTCCATCTTGCTTGTTGCAAATAATTATGTCTAAAAAGAAATCATATCATTATAATAAAACTGTGAGTTGTTTTCTATCTGTAATATCTGTTTTATATACTTATATTTGTAACTATTTTTTTATTCCATACCTCCTCTTTGATGGTGTGGCAAAATGTGATCTGCAAGTACATATTCCCCGCCACCGCGACTCTCCCTCAGCACTTTCATTACATCCAACATCATTTTTTCAGTAACATTATATTGTTTCATAAAATTTTCACTTGGAACATAATCTGTATATTTTTTTGCTAATATTTGAGCACAACTATCAGTTAGGAGATTGATTTTAGCATCAGTAAGAAACAGTTGGGAGATATTATGCAATGTTAGTATTTCCCTCCCATAGGAATGACACCTACCATATGTTTTCTCTAGAAATTCTGCACTTAATACTTTGTTTATTAAGTCTACAGGATATATTTCTAAAAGTGCTAAATATGCTACACAGCATGCAAATGATCTCCCATACTTTAACAGCTCCTCTGCTCTTTCAGGTTTTCTTAATTCATCCATCACTTTTGTGAACAAGCATTCATTTGTATGTGGTCTCAAATTAAATGTACCATATGTTAATATGATTCTTTCCAGATCCTTAACTCTAGTTTGAGATATTGATTTTATCATGGCATCTGCAATATTAGTCAAACATTCTTTATGGAGTGTGAGTGTGGTTGTTCCCACCAGCGCCACATGTACATTGCACATGACTGAGAGTCGGCACACTTCATGCTGCAATGTGTCCAGTAACCTGTATATTCTATCATCTAATGTGATTCTGTTGGAGTACCGAATCACTTTTAACAAAGCAGCCAAGGAAACCTCATGAATGTCTTTGGCATTTTCAATGACCAAATTGATTATTTTCATAACCAATCCCATATCTCTTAGTGGTGTTTTACTTTTGAAAAATCCCATTGCCATGATGGCTATATCATCAACAGTAAATTGTGAAAAAATATTATTGAGATGGACTTCTAAATTGTGCATTTCAAATGGTTGCTTTCTCCATACACCAATGAAGAACATTGTTTGTACTAGCTGACCTGGTGTCAGTTGTTTTGCCTTGCTTGATAGTTTTTGTAGACTTTTGACACAAAAGTCACTGTATTTTATTACATTCACCATATAAAACATTGAAACATAATACAACAACTTCTCATGTGGCCAGTTTATCATTCGTTTTCTGCACTCATCATCTATAGCAACCCACACTTCTATGTAATTTCTAGTTCTAATAGACTTTGTTTCTGGCCATTTATTTAATGACATCAATATTAATTCAATTTCTTCATCAGTGGCTGATTTTAAACAATCAGTTAGATTGTCTATGTATGTGTCGAATATATTATCTGAAATACATAAATTATTTTCAGAGCAATAAATTCCAAGTTTGGGGAAAATATTAATAATTTCGGAAGGAGTCTTTCTTGACCAATCCATCTTTAGGACATCTTGGAATTCTTCATGTGTTAAGTGAGCACTGTTCACCTCTGCCTTTATACTTATAGCATAACCCTTGTTTTCTAATATATTGTAGGCATATTGGTTTTCATGTTCCATGTACATTCTTACGAACAAAGTAACATTGTTATTATGGAATTCTCGATTATAGCTTTGTAAACATTTCGCAGAGTTCAAGAGTGTTACTTTGGTTCGATATTTAGGGTACGTTAGATTGCGAACAAATTTTATTAACATTGACATTTTTATTGCGTACAGCGTAACTATTTTGAACGGCAGTAGCAGTTTTCATTCATTTATGTCAGTATTCGTCTCATACTATTTACTGGTTTCTTCTTCTTCTTTCTTTACGAAATGAGATGCGATGAAATAAAATGGATATGAATATGGCCTCACCCGCAACTTAGCGGGTATTTTGCCAGTGTCAAGTAATTAATAGCAATATTAAATTCAATAAATACACATTATAAATAAAATAATGGATGTGACAATACTGGTTTCAATATACCGATCAATGAAGTTCAGATGAAGATGCACATTATTTTGACTTGGAGGTTATAAATGTTGTCAATGTCTTCGGAATGACATTGACAATTTGTTTGTGATTTTGTTATTTTTTTGTTTCTTGGGTTCCGAACGAAATAAAAAAAAATAGTTTTGTCTATGAAAAATATAGGTATGTTACTAAGGTGTGTAATTATTGGACGTCCTAAATTAGGATAAGAGACGTACGAGATTTGTAAACTTTCCGATGTCGATGTCGCTCCCGACGGGCTTGCTTATAGCTTTTATAGCATTGGTTTTAAGTACCCATCGCTCGATTTTATCCGATAATTAGGTTCGGATAGGAACGTGTGGAGCCCACGAATGGCAACAAACACCCACACATACATCAGAAATGCCGGGGATTTTTTCTGATAGCTGATTCAATCAAATTAAACAGATATACGTTAATTATTATACATTTTATTTATTTCATATTAAAATACCTACTCATTTATGTATGACAGATTTATTTAGATCTAAGCATTCTGATGAACAATCCCCACATTGTACCCAATGCTCAGATTGTTCCCAACAACCAAAATATCGTGGTTTTAGATGAAGTAGCTTTAATTCTTCAGCTGGCCCAAGTCCCGACATCGGTACTGGTCTGGCTTTATCTTGGAGTTCGCGTTTCGAACCCAAATATAAATATTTGTCAGTCCATTTCCGTTGATATTTCTAAAACAAAGTTTTCAATCAATAATAATTATTATACACAATCATAATAACGACGGCAATCTTATTATATTGTTTACAAATAACTTAGGGATGACAAATTACAGCACGCTCTAAACCTTCCGTTTATAACCGATAGGATTACATTTAAGATTAGGGTGTCTCAGTGCCCTACACACTATCCGATTCCATCCGATAATTAGGATAAGATAGGAGGGTGTGGAGTCTGTTTACGACTCAGCAAAATTTGACATATACAACATTAGTACGTAACTTAACTAAACATATTGCTGTATTGCTCGTACATTACGATCAGGAGAAGGACGGCAATACATTTCGTTTTTTAAAGTTAAAGCACGCTCCATCCGATTAAGATCGTATGGGAACGTGTGGAACTTGCCTTAGTTTTTGTGTCTACAACAAAATTGGCGCCATTATTGAAGACAGTTATACTTTGGTGTGTATATTTCGATAAGTACCTTCAATCTTTACTACTACTTACTAGGTTATTAGTTAATTATATTAATTTTCTGTGAGCTACCTTTGCGCTGGAACTCATAAAGCCTCCTTGAAGGCAATCATCATTCAAGCTGTGTTCATTGGTAGGAAGCACGCCAAGTGAAAAAGGCCACATCTTATTCGCACTGTTCAATTCCATAATGAGAATGTACCATAAATCCCAGAACATCTGTAGTTATAATAAATATCAGTAACCTTGTCTTTTTGGCGGTAAGTTGAACCGTGAAGTTGTAAATTTTGTTTTATTTTCCAAACAATGAGTTTGTTAAACATTGTGTAATATTAGTTAGCTATGGCACTAATATTTCACATTGTGTGTTCATAAATGTGCACGAGTAAAGAAATTAAAATAATATAGTAGGTATAACTTGACTTTTTAAGTTCTCCAAGATGTCAGGTACATTTTCAGTAAAGTATCCACAGCTTTACTGATAGGGGTAGGGCATTCATTTCATCTGGGCCCCAAGTCTGCTAACAAGATCGATTCATAGTCGAACAGCAACGGCATAGTAACTGTCACTTTTGACAGATATCCCGGGATATCTGTCAAAAGTGACAGTTACTATGCCGTTGCTGTTCGACTATGAATCGATCTTATTAGCAGACTTGGGGTCCAGCATGCATGCACGCATATGAAATTAGTTCCATGAATTTCCGCAATATAACGGGTAAATTATTATTGTTGGTCGGGCTTTATTAACTTCTTATATTGATAATTTATGATCGGGGAACGACTAGGTACTTACGAGATTAATTCAGAAAAGAAACAATCGAAATCAAATTATTTTCTTCATTATCAAATTATTTATATCATAGATTTTTATACTAAGGTACTTTTTATTACTGATTTAAAAAATAGTTAAGTATTATACTTAGGTATTATAATTTTCTTACCTTTCTCTTATTCATATCTCCCAATTCAAAATACCTCGTAGCATTATTAGTGAACGTGGCTTTAATCGATTTTCTTTTACTTCTTTTGAATATTGTTAATGTCAGTGATTCCAAGGGGTACATAGATATGATTTCCAATATATTATTTCCATTTATTTGATTCGATTTGGTTTCAGATAAATAACTAACGTATTGTTCAGAAGCAATAATAAAGGATTTAGGAGTGAGACCTAAAAACAAAATAACGGATATTACATACATTTGATAAATTTATTTTATTGAAGACAGAAGATATTTATTTCATCATCATCATCATCATCAAATTTATTTTTAATCAATCGATTCAGTCAGGCTTATTACGAGTTTCAACGTCATCAAATAGGTACCTACCTACTAAGGTCTTGTCTGGACATTACCCAGGTCAATAATGAAAGGAACACAAAACAGGTGCTAACCTGTAGGGTACAGAAAGTTGAACGCTGTGGTTGAAAGCCACTGTAATGTAATTGTCATGTTGATGTAACTGCGTGCCGAATGTCCAATTAAGTATTAATACTTACTTAATAAGCATAAGTAAATACCTATACTTAATTATTAGATTTCTTACTTCCAGGATTTATTTAAGTATACTAAGTGATCATCATCATCATCATCATCACTTAGTATACCGACCTAAATAAATACTGGAAGTAAGAAATCCTTACTTACAGTAGGTAGTAATTGCTGTCTATGGCGGGACAATTCTCTTAAAAAGTATTACGTAACCACTTTATAAGTACCAAAACTTGGTTATGCTAGCCCTGCTTTCTATACTGAGGGTCCTGGATTGGAATCTCGATAGGAACAATCTATATGTGATGTAGACGAATGTTTGTACCCGAGTCAAGGATGTCAAATATCTTTTAGGTACTTATATACGGGAACCGCCCCATGGGGCAGAAGGGGGCAGCTGCCCCACCCTGGCTCATGGAGTCAAGTGAAAAATATAAGACCTTATCACTACCGATGTCAAGAAATTATGTGCCTATAGTATCATGGCAAATTTGAGCAGTGAAATGTAAGGTAAAAGCGACTTCCTATTGGTTTCATTTTTTTTTGGATGAAGAAAAGATAATGGTTACGCCCAATATCACCCCCAGTCCATTATACGTAGTACGGTACTTATAATACAAGCGTTGCTTAGTTTGGGATGGTGCAGTTAGCGAGTTCTTCTCGCGATATATTATTAATTCAAGGACTAACCAAGCTGTACACATCGTATATATCTGCCATGCCTCGTAGTCTCCTTGAATCGGCTCTCTATTAGTACGGTATCATCGAAGTCTTTATACTCACTAATGAGTAACTTTTTAATCATTCCGTATTGCATTTTCAGCTTCATGCAACATCTGAGAATCTTAAAACGGCTACAGAGTATGGATGGAGTGTGTTAAGTGTGGGAATACTTATCTATTTATTATTTTCGTTTTGGAGAATATCCTAAAGAACTTGCTTCGTTTTTGTTTCTTAACGAAATGAAATGCGATGAAATAAAATAAAATTGATATGAATACGGCCTCACCCACAACTTAGTGAGTATTTTGCCAGTGTCGAATAATTAATAGCGGTATCAAATTCAATAAATACACATTATAAATAAAAAATGGATGATGGCATGAAAATAGGTGTCAAAGATTTTTTTTTTAGGAGTCATACAACTTGTTACAGTTCTGACAACCAAATAGTCAAAGCAAGCGGCCTTATCATGTAGTAAGAGGTCCTATAGACTCAATAGAAAAGGGAAAAAAATAAGTCCTATGTATAGTATTCTGTATTACGAATAATCTCGCACTTGAGGTACCTACTGATTATGTGATAGACTTTGGCACAATGAAATAGGGCTTAGGACCTATAGGACTACAATACGACCCTAAGGGCATGTTCCACAATGTAATAACCCATGGAGAAACCTTATCCAAATTATTTGGCCTATGGCCAGTATACAAATTCTGTCAATTATGTCGTGAGTACGGTTCTGTCAGCACATTGTGAAACGGGCCCATTTTTTTTCTCTAGGTGTTCATTGAGGTATGGTTATCTATTTGCCTTGTGGACTTTTGAAGATTATCCGACGGGAACCCATCCATAACGGGATTAAAAGTAGGGATCATATAAGTATATGGATTCAAGTTGTCAGCTATTAAAAATCCAAAATCCGTCCAGCTAATGTCCTATGATGTGCGAACGAGAGAGAAACCACCCAAGTAATTAGGTAAGATTTTTAATGCTAAGGGATTTTTGCACCATTCATATTACGAATTAAATTATACGATTCTATGATCAGTTTCCTATGATCATACAATATATGATCCTAGGTCTATGTTATAGATATGTGATATCGTAATTATGCCACTAAAGCCCGCTTGCTTTTGGACGTAGCCCAAAGAGTAACTCCTAATGAGTCGCGCGCTCGTGTAGTCTGAGGTATAAAATACCTATTTGCACTATGCTAAAGGCTAGGTAGGTATAAATATTAATAAAACGACACTATACCTACATAATATTTGCTTTTAAATATACACCATCATTATTCTTATAATATTACTCAGCGTTTTATTATGACTTACGCTTTTCATTATGTTACATTGGCATTACATACATGACATTCAACACACATATTCAACATAAAACTATAGTACGTAGGGTAATAAAATATTGCAAGTACCTACAGACAGAAATTAACTAAACGTACAACACTCAATATTTATTGATAACATTATTTATATTCGCAGTATAGGTTTTTAGAGTCCATGCATTTCAGATGTGTGCGGCACTACCTAGCTTTATTTTATTATAAATTACAATACTTAACTAACTTTGGTTGACAATTTACATTCTAACCAAATCTTCCGTATTCACTAGACTTGTAATTGAGGGATATTATATTACAATTCATATAAATGAAGAGAGACGGATATACAGGTGAATTTTTCAAGTGGTCGTGGGCATTTTCTTAATTTGCCATTTGTCATTACATCCCAAAACTGGATTCTTATTAGCGACATTATCGGAAAGTGCAGTAAGTAATACAATGTTTTTTTTTTCAATATCATTAGGTTCTTTTCCCCGCTAGGGAAATTATTTTTCCAAAAAACTTATCATGCAGTTTTAGTCTTCATCAAAATCGGCCTCGAGGCTCCTTTCAGCATTTTTCGCTATAATTTCGGATTTGGCCATCCACGCCCACTTTAAAATTCACCTGTATAATAATGTTATTTTAGACATATATTATAGTATCTATGCTCAGTAATGTGATCCTATAAACAATGATAATGATATAAGCCCCATTTGCAATGATAATGTACTAGATATCGTGATAGATTCTTTTGAATGGTGCATCATCGGCTAGCATCCGCCTGTGGACAAAAATATACATAGATTATAATAAGTATACATACTTACTTATGTAGCTATTTTAGAATAAATGTCTCCGAGGCCACCAGCACCGCCAATATTCATTTCTGTTAGTAAACAACACGTGTCGTCATGCAACTCATATAATATATCAATTGTACGTATTACTGTGCTCCTCGAGATGCTAACACTGCTATTTCATGTATAAAATTAGATTCTATAGTTACTTAAAATATCGCTTTTCAATGTTTCGCTTTGGGTATCGTAATTGAAGGTGGTAACGGTAGAAGATTATTGCCGTATCTGGCATGAAATTTTTTATCTACAGACGAATCACTATCTTCGTTATTAGGTGTGGTCTTAATGGAACTTCTTTTAAGAATGATATGCTCCTGAAATAAATTTTGTTAATCAAATTTAATTTATCGTCTTTGTTACGGTGACGAACACAAACAGCTCGTAAATTCCATCTCAATCAACTTACCAAAGCTTCAGTCTTCTTACGTAAGTTGGACCTGGACAGTGTCATAACTAATTCTGATTGCAGCCTATTCGAAATAGATTCGTCGTCAGCAGCAATCCGACCATCAGGTTTGTCCCCATTAAGGAAATCGAGTTTCGTTGGTTCCCGTCTGCTACCACCACCGTAAGCATATTCGCCTATCGTCACAGAGACTGGCCTCGCATGTTTCTTCATTGTCGCTGTACCATTTGGAGCTTTCACAAAAAAATTAGAAGGCGGCTTTGGTTGTAAATTTGAAGGATTTTTTAATTTATACGACTCAAGTGACTCCAGTTCCGCTTTTTCGTCTTTAGTGCTCTTTATCTGTGTCACAGGATCTATCTTTTTATTGTAATCAGGAGTCGGAGTCCGGGTTAGTACTCCATTTTTTCTTATATTTGTATTCGCTACGAAATCTGTGGTGCCCGGTTTTAGTGTAGGTTTTTGGCCATTTATAATTTTACTATCTCCATTTAGATGTCCATTAGAAGATGGCATCTGAAATTAAGTTTAGCTATAAATAGTACATTATTAATTACTTTTTTTTCCTCGTTTACTTAAGAACACAAAACATACCATCGTAGATATACAATGAAAGGGTATTATACTCACCGGTGGTGGTGGAGGTGGTATGTCTGCTGCCGCCCGCGTCGGTTGCTGGAGATTGTTGCTCGTTCCATTTAGCGGTTGCTCAGCCTTACGTAGGGGCAACGTTTGTTGGCGATCCTATAAAAAATTAAAACTTGAACAATGATAGTTAAAATATTTCAAGTGATTAACGAGTAGGTCATATCGATTTTGTTTATTTAAGTGCCTAATTAGGTATATTTCACTGTAAGCATTTTTTAAATTAAAATTGCGTCCATTTACAATGTGTTTACTGGAAATATGTGAAATACGAAATGATTTAGATTTATTCAGGTAATTAATACCTGCTTTATATTTGTCTACAATCTAATTTCATTGATTGCAAATATAATAAGTAAGAAGGTACCTGTATAACTAAGGTTAGTGACTAATAAACGACTGCATTTTTAAGTTACGAAAGACTGAAATCCGAGTTCAGTGTTTACCCTTAGGAAAGATTCAGTTCCTAGGTAGGTACGTTGCTTCGACTACTGGACTAATGTATGCTTATGCTTAAAGTAGGTACAGGGGCGATAAGTTAAATAGGCCTACCTACCTAATGGACTTATTTCATCTAGGTATAGATGTCGGATGTTGGACATTCATTTAGTGAAAAACATTTTGGCAAGGTAGTGTTAACGTAATGATAGTTTTATTTTTTGTAAATTTAGTTTATATACTTTGACCTTACGCTGATGATGTAAGTAGGTAAGTACTTAGTCAGAGTTCAATGTCAATGAAGTTTCGTAGCAAATTTTTATTTGTTGTTAAGTATTTTTTACACCTATTCGAACTGTAGATATGCAGTAGGTAGATATTATAATCATATCTCATCGTAAGAAAGTATCATTAACAAATACTACAGTAGGAAGGAACCTATAGTTAACAACTATACTGCTTACAACAAAAAATACACACATGTTGTCAGTCTTGTTGTTGAAATAAAACTTATTTTACAGATTTATTATGTTTATTTTATGTTTTTTACGTTGCCCACGTTTCGGCTGCTTACAGCAACTATGGTCACGGGAGGACCGTGTTTGACGTCCTAGTGTCATAGTTTGAACTGGGGTACCCTCATATTTTGTTGTTGCTTGCGGTCCGATCCACACAGAAAGTACACATCCTAATTTCAATAGGGAAGATGGCTGGGTGCTACCACCGACTTATAATTAAATCCAGAACCAAGCGCATCATTACAAGACCTCAAGACACTGTGAGCACTTTCAATGTGTAGTATTCGCGTAAATATAAGAAGTCATGTTGTTGTTACTGGATCGAACTATCTATATTAACATCGAGTTCCTTATCACTTCCGCATTCCACTATTTCTGTTAGTAAGTATAAGTATACAGAAATACGTATGAACTGGCTTTTATACGATATACCGATACTGTTCCTGATTGATAGATTAATGTCTTACTACGAATTCCACTTCGAAATTATAATTATAATATGTAAATGCGAAAATGAGTTTATTAGTTTCTAACTGAGCATCACGCGAACTAACTAAATGGATTTTGATGGAATTTGGTAAAGAGAGGTTGTAGTTAAATTTATAGACGTTTCATAACTTTATCTAACGTCATATACTGCGCAAAGCAAAACTCTTGTGCGCAGTACCATAATGACGTTTTATAAAGTTATAAAACGTCTATAGATTTGGGGGTTAGGCTACTGTTTACTCTGGATGTTTGTACGTGGAGCAGCGGATAAAGCTAGTTTAAATAAACCTTATACGCTCAGGTATCGGTCACATTGGATTACCTACAGCCTGATGACATCATCCCGTGATAATTGTAGATACACTATACGTAGATACTTAAAAAAAGTTGTGAAGATTACAGTAAACATGGGTATACATAATTATTCCATTAACCAATTTTGTGTTACTAATAAGAAAACATTGTTTTTGAACAACTTAATGCTTTTGTTTTATGCATGACGTGAGTCATGACGTCAGCGGTTTTTTGTATAAATTGAAACAGATTTATTTTTTAATATTGTTTTTCATTCCGTAATGTACTTATAGGTACGTATGACGTATAATCCTATATCCACCTTTTATTAGAAAAAAATGCATTATATAGCTCTTTCGTATGAAAATGCATAATTTAAAAAAAGTTTTTTTTAAAATTTTATTTAAAAAAAGAAAAATGTTTCTAAGCGTTATACCTATCATGTTGTATGGTACCTATCTATTATAAATGTACCCATAGGTTGTTGCCATGAAAACCAAAATTGTTTGCGCGTTATACCTACGTTTAGTAGAAAAAACATAGGTAGGCACCAGCTCAATTTTAATCAAAGCTAGATTACTACTAGTTATCAATTCCAAACAATCGCTGAACGAAAGATGTTCATACCATATCGGCGCGGCGCCAATGTGTACGTACACCCAACTATTAATGTACGTACCTATATAATGTTTCATCCTAACTCGTATTTGCGGGGATTTTGTAAGTACCTATGACGCAAAAAGCCTTCGTATACCTACAAGTCATCCAGCGTCAGATAATTCTTAGTAGTCATCCGGATATTATACAAGCCTAGCTAAGCCATAACATTATCTTGTTTTGTGCTATACCATAGTGTAGCTTATTATTACAATCTATTATTATTTACATAAGAATAACTTAAGTAATTTACGTAAGTATGTAGAAATAGTACCACTTATTTATTCTGAACAGTTGACATCTACTTATATTTTATAGAGACAGTCGGACATAATAAACATAATATGTAAGTATGTACGTATCTACAAAGTCTAAGGCTAGGCTTGTTTTGTTTTTCATATTTTTCTCTTGCGCCATATTCATTACTTTTCCGAGGTCATAGAACAAGTACCCAGGCAATATCTATGTAGTTTATAGGAAAGTTGGCTAGACAGATGAACAGCTTCATCTAACTTAGTAGGTTGCACTTATTTTGTTTCGCTCCAATAATAACAAGAACATTTTATATCAGTATTCAACTTACTTCGTAGCACTGAATAATGACCAAAGGCTTAGATTTGCTATTATTTGTCTTCATTTTTCCTTGACAGCGTAATATTTTTTTCACACATTAAAACCTCGCACAGCTTACTTCACTTTAGTTAAACTAACGCTGTAACACATTACGCCGAAATAAGTAACAATTAACATTTGAGAGTGCCGTGAAAATCACGTAAATAATTTGTTAAAGAGCGCGTCAAGGTCGCAATTATTTTTCCTGTAACGTTTAAAATTATAGTTTTTTTTTCCGGCGCGAATGGGGGTATAGAAACGGTGTGCGGTTGCCGGAGTGCAACGAGACTGTGCGGCTGAGCCAATCGCACGAGCAGCGATGTCGAGATTGTCGAGCGCCCACCGCCGTTATCAGTGCGAAGCAGGTTGGACCGAAACACCAGCGGCGCGCCCGGCGCACTGCCCGCGTGAGACGATGCCAACACAACACAACAAAAAAAACGAAGAGCGCAAGTCTGGTACAAAATGCAAGTAATTCGTCTGAATTTGAATAAATACAGAAATTATTTCGCCTTGTTCGCAGACGCAGTCATTAGACCAAATCATCGACTTTAACGATGGTCATCGGAGCGTGTCTACTTTGAATGATTTTACTAATAATTTTACTTTACAATACCACATTTACTTTTTTTGGGGAATCGAAACGACTATCCTATTATTTGACGAAATATAAGACTAATGCACACCCAAGCTCTAGAAAAAATCCGCTGTAACTACAATCAAATAGCTTGAGCCATAATTAAATCATTTCGGCTTTTGGTAGGCTCCTCGTATATTGCCCAACAGGGCACAGGGCAGGGCCATCTATCCATATGTAGGTATTTATTGAACACGAATTAATTCGACAGGAAAGCAGCCCATGACAAACTTAACAATCTCTTCGCGAGTAATTAGATGAATTAAAAATAAGTAACTAGTACCTACCTATCTTACCATCGCTAGCCATTCACAACAAAAGCTATTGTCATTATAATCAAGATTAGGACATACCGTGACTAGAACTCACTGTAAACTGCATTATAAAACCATTTCCTAATAAAGCCCGTGATTTAATAGATTAAACAGCGATTAAAGTAGACTTAACGGGAATGTTTAATCGATGGATTTTGCTGGTGGTGCTGACTGGTTGCTCGCTCACCTTGAGAACAAGGGGGCAAAGGTTCGATCCCCGGCCCGCACTTCCGCGGATTTCAAATTGGAATCATTAATGAAGTGAAGAAAAAACATGATGTGTGTCCAAAATACCTGCCCAACAAGTATTTCAAAGGCGTGCGCACTCAGGTAAATATGATTCTTGGACCCGTGGAATATTACAGCTTGCATTCATATCTTATAAACAAAATACTAATATCCTTCTAGGTTTAAAGGGTATGTACTTACAAAACAAAATATAAACGCAGATGAAACATTATAATACTACGAAATTGAATATAGGTAGATTGAGGTATGTTGACTGAATTTTAATACTATTAATAATAATAATTCCGTGAATCTATCAATCAATAATTGTCGTTATTATCATACGTAGAAATAATGATTAAATTGTCCTGTAAGGTAAATAGAACAAGACATTTACATAAAATAAATAAGATTAGTCAAGATCACAAAGTTGGCTGCACAGGCAACTTGGAATCATGTAATAATGTTTTGCAACCTAGGTAGCTAATTTTGTAGGTATTTAGCACTAGACTAGAGTCCAATAGTATAATGTAATTTCCCAAGACACTCGCCGTAGACAACAAGAGCTATCTACTTCCCGCCACACACTCCCACCTGCATTACAAAGCGGGAGAGAAAAAAAAGGTGATGTATAAGAGTCACAGCCACAGAACACAGAAAATCAAGACTTACGACAGGCACCACATATGATGTTATCTAACTAGTATGTCCTAACGTTGTGAACTGAATTTATTATTTGATTCAAGTAATCGGTACGGTAAAACCACTTGAACGCACAAATTGTACCTGTTTTCCTACATTTTTTTTTTGGAGTGTAATTCATTCTTCTAGTTAACATTCGCAATGAGTCAACCTAAAAACTATGACATGCAAAACGTGAACCAACTATTATCGTGTGCATTCTACAAAAATGCTTAACGCTCCAATAACCGATTTTATGTAATCATGTAGTAATAAATGATTCATGTCTAACTGATCCAATTAACTTTAGTGTGGCAATTGGCTCGAAACCGATAATTACATAACTGGTCATAGCGACATAGCCAGAATAATTTTTACACAAAATATGTTTTGCCAGACTGGCTCGTTAAATGGCTCTTATTGCACCGGTTTTAGGATCATAATGCAGATCCATATAAACGCATGCGTTTCACCTTATATTACCGCACTAGTGTTGTGATTAAAATAACGATGTTAGTTTAAATATAATAAATAAACATTTTATTTCTACTTATTATTTATTGATGTCATTAAATTAACATTAATTTGTATTATAATTACAAAAATATTCAATTTAGGATATTTTTAAAATTAAGCTTTTATAATTTTCAGATTTGTTATCTGCGCCTCATTTTCATTTTCAATCGGCGCGCGAAAAAAAACCAGCGCCGTTTTTGTTCCGTGGCCATATTTCACAAATATGTGTCTAAGTATAGTGTGTTTTTATAACATTTTACTAGTTATTTCCTCACAAGTGTGTTGAAAAACATCGTATGGTACGATACGATAACCCTAATAGGCTCTTAACCCCGTAGCGCTAAATTTTATAATACGCCACTGAGCACAATCTTTTTATGTAGCATTTCAGTAACGTATCCCTCTCACACTACTGCTTTATAAACAAGTCAGACAGTAACAGCATATTTTCTCGATGACGTTACGATTACATTAAAATTTCCTGCTTACCGTATCGCATTACGCAACATTACTTTAGCTAGCACAACGATTTGTTTCGTCTGTATGTGGGTGCCGTTCAAACGATAATTTTCCTAAAAGGGCAGTGATAGCGCGATAACTAATTACCTTACCTAGCTTTGAATAAGCTCGTAAATTAAGGACACGTAGATTAACAGACATTATGAAACGTGCGTTGGTATGTAGTTATAGAATAGAATCCTTAAAAATAGTTTTATTTCAATGTGTAGTATTCGCGTAAATATAAGAAATCAATATGTAGTTACCTACTAAAAAAAATGCAAGAACTGACCTATTCCAATGCTGTTTTTTGCGTCGTAATTTGTGAACCGAAATAAAATGCACAGGTACTTCCTACCTATTATCTCGCCATCTCTTTGGTGGTTTATTTTAAAAGGTAAAATTATGGTGGTAAAATTATAAGTCATCTTTCCATGTAAAATTGCACGACTAAAGCGATTTGTTACTTAAATAATTGTTCGTGCTAGGTATATAACTGTCTAAAGCTTTTTAGATAATTACTTACTACTTACTGTTCTTATATTTATAATAATAATATTTGCCCTTTTAATGTGCCATTGTTATGCATTAGGCTGCTAGGGCCTCTCATCAATGCGAGGGGCATTAGGCCATAGTCCACCACGCTGGCCCAGTGACGGTTGGCGGACTTCATACATCTCACTCAGACGTGCAGGTTTCCTCACGATGATTTCCTTCATCGCTTAGCAAGTGATAGTCATGGTTGAAAATTAGATTCGCACATGAGATTAGAAATCCCAGAGGTAAGAGCCGGGGTTTGAGCCTGCAATCCTTGTTCCCGACTCGTTACCGAGGTAGCAACTTGGCTATCACCGCTTTTGTTCATTATATTTATTTGTATTTATTATATGTATACATATAGTTAGTATATTTTATATCTGATATGTATCACCTTATAGCGTAATAATAATTTCCCTAATTTAAACATGTAAAGAACAAGTTAAATCTTTTATTCAAAAAATTATAATATAATAATTAATAAAATGTCCATCATTTTACAAGAAATTAATTTAGTTAAAAAATAATACCTAGGTAAAAAACAAAAATAATAAATCAAGTCATTAGTGTTTAATTATTATTTACGGGATAAGGGGAAAAAAATAATGTTAAAAGTCATTAGGCTGCTAGGGTAATATTTATTTTATACTAAATATCTACCCTCATCTTGTGGAAAAGTAATAAAATGTTTGAAATCACCTACCAGTAAGTCGGAGTCTTCATTATTTTGTTGTTCCGTAGGCTTGCCATCATTATCTAGATTTGCGAACATTTTTCTGTGCACTTTCTTGAACTCATCTATGAGCGCGTCGTGCTGCTTCTTCTTCTTCTCGTGTTCCACTGGTTTTGGGGGGCAGGGCTTCTTCACTATATTTGGCGGAACGATATTTTCTGTATTTGGATTTTTCTTATTCTGGAGTAAATAAAAATGTAATTAGTATTTTTTTCTATTTTAATAAAGGTAATTAAGTAATTATATGATAATCGACATATGCCTAACATCATTTCGTTCTGTAAAGTAATGCCCAGAAGTCTTGACCAGAACCACAACCAGAATTGACTTGAAAGACTTGACCGATGCAAGTCTCTCGAAATTTTCTTCGTCTTGGTCTTACAAAAATATAATCCTAAACCTACTGTAACTGTATAATATATAATCAATTCGCAAATATGACGTTTGCGGACATTATCACCACTTACGTTAATCTAATCTCACATCTGTCGCCCCGTCAGGAAAGAAAGTGTATATACGTTTCTAATCTCGTAATGCACTTTATTTGTCATAACAATTTTATCAACGCTATCTCACCTTTCATTTCATATATACTAACCATCATTCGCCTCTGAATCTCTTCGGCAATGGCACTCGATAACGTAGCGGAACTAGACATACTCATTGTGTCCGGACTGCACTCCTTCATGGGCGGTGGATAGTTACAAACGCTCTTCCCACATGTACTCGTGCTAGTATGATGGACTTCTACAACGATAGTCTTTTTGTCGTTGTCTCTATTCGTGTGGTTGGCTGTGAACGCATTTTTCCTAGGGTTTTTACTATCGTAACTGCACTGTATCGTGGCTCCATCTTCTGTTAAATTAATGATCGTTCTATTAGATGGGCTGGTGATGTACTCCTTCTTATTTCGTACGGTACTCTTGCTTTCGTAGGTGTGCGGATTGTTGGGTATGCTGGGGCTGTCATAGTCGGGCTCTATGTCGGAAGGAGCGTCAAAGTTGTGGATGTCACCCTTTTTCCAGTCAAAGTCTAAGCTGTCCCACGTTCTTCTTTTCAGTCTATTAATGGTCAGTCTGGAACAAAGTCACAACGTTAATATCTATGGCCGATTGTGGCATGTCGACGTAGGATCACACTAACTACACAAGAATTAAAAAAATATTCTTGGTCTAATAAAAAAACTAAATACAACATCTACATTTATACAGAATTTTCGTCCATTTACATTAGTCACATTGTCTTCTTAAATTGATGAATGAAATGAGGGAATAAATAAAAAAAGGATCCAAATACATGGTTCGTACACATACAGATAATCCTAGTTCCTGTTTAGTAGCGAACGAAGTATACTCTCCATACTATAATAATAATATATTATCGCCAGACGCATACACCAACTGTACGCTCCCAAACTAAGCAAACGCTTATGTTATGTACCATAGAATGGACTGGGGGTGATCCCAGTATATATTTACTTATATAGATATTAAACGTCCATGACCCCGTTACAAACCTTGGTGATCTTCACCCACAGGTTTCCCCTACCGGAATTCGAACTGAGACCAAGTATAGAAAGGGTCACTACCAACTGTGCCAATTGGACTACCATAAAGGCTTTTTTATGTACACATACAAGTGAAACAAAAAATATATAAATATAGTCTCCAGTCAAACAATTTTATTTTACCAACAGGACGACATAAACGTTATCGGCTCGCCTTGGAAGAGGGGGTGCAGGTTCCCACCCTGTGTCGCACTTTCATTTTGTCAAAATCTCATTTTAATTATGAATATCATTTGATAAACGATAAAGGGTAAAAATCGTAAGGTAATATGCATGTCAGAGAGAACAACTGGTTTTCGTCCGCCGAGCTTGTTGAGTTAAAGCCTGATCTCGAGCAGTTGTTATGGGCATCATAGATACCTGTCCGCGCGGTCGGCCGCCTCTTCGGCTACGCTAGCGAGCCGGCGGCGCAGTGCCGCGGGCGGCGCGAGGGGAACGAGGGGCGCGTGCGCCGGCGCCGGGCTGCGCTCGCCGGCCGCCGAGGACGCTGAGCTGTTGTACCCCGAGCTCTCCGGAGACACCAGCTCCGTGCCAGCGCCCTCGCGAATCACCAGCTCGAGGCGACCAGTCGCTTTCATAGCCGATATAGCCTAGAGCGAAATTACACATTCAATTTTATACGAATGGTAGAGCAAGGCAATAGGCTTTAATTATATGACCTAATTAACAAGGCATCCGCCACACTTTCAAAACGCGCTCAAAACGCGACAACCCAAAGTTCCCTTTCACCGGGAATGATACTAAGCAATTTCTATCATGTCGTCATTATTACGTACTAGCTGTGCCCGCAACGAACTACATTGTTGACACAAAATCCAAAAATATATTCAGCTTTTGCATCAACAATAATGTCCTCTATGACTTCTTATATTTACGCGAATACTACACATTGAAATAAAACTTATTTTAAGGATTTGACGAAACGCGACAGGGCCTTTTTGAAATGACTTTTTTCTTCAATAATATTGGTTAAATCCATTGACGTTAGACTTAAATTCTGAACGCTTTGTAATTTGAAAAACCTTATCTTGTAGCTTAACATCAATATTAGCTAGGTCAAGACAGGAGCTGTTTACTCAGGCTATGGGCTATGCCTCAACTCACTAACGAAAACTACTTTCCAGTGGTTGTTTAAAACTAAATCGCTGTAAATAAACAACTAGTACCGAGGTGTTTATTGAACGTTTTGTTTTATTACGTACTACTACCTACTTACTTTTACGTAGCGCATTTGAATAAGCCTATCTTGATAATGTATAACATTCACTTTACACAACAAATAAATCGACTACTTTTCCATATCGTCACCGGCCTGACGAGAAAAATGTTTATATAGCACTATAAAAATATTGCACTGGCATGAAAATTACCTCGTTGAAAGATACGTTGGAGAAATCCAGGCCGTTACACGAGAGGATCTGGTCTCCGGGCCTGAGGCCAGCCTCGCGGGCTATGCCGCCTTCTCGCACGAACTGCACGAAGATACCTGGCTTCCATTCGGGACCCTTGCAGATCCTGAAAACAATCATAATCGATTAAGTTTTTTTATGTTTGCACTGAATTAATGCTTCTAATTATATGCAGTCAATAAAACTATACCTACCTAATATTTTAGAACTCTGGTCCAGCTAAATATTGCAGTGTATGTAACACAACAAACATTGCGTCATTCATTTATTTCATGAACTGGAAAGTATTGAAAAATAACAAACGTGGCATTGCTGCACGCGCATTGTCAAGGTGACATTTTTTGTTAATTTTATCAATCACGACAATGGAATTTTAGTATCCGCTAGTAACATGAGATACAGACCCGCAGCCGAGCTTCGCTCTCGGAGGCACAAGTATGGACAAACGCATGTCGGCTGGAATTCTGTCGGCGTCGTGACACAGTGTCGGCGATGAGGACACGTCCGACGCCAGCGAGGCGCGCTCCGAGACGAACTGCCATGACAGCGGCTCGTGCGCCTTGCTGAAATACACAGTCTGATTAAACAAGTGTACCGAGTTGGCTTATTGAAATTATCGTACACAATGGCGAACACTTACTCTCTGACTGGTAACATCCCCACATCTGGAACAATAGGCATCAAAAAGTTATAATCATTACGAAATATTTGTGAAACACCTACAGATTAAAGTGTAACGGCCGTCTCATCGGTAAGCCATCGAACAAATGACAAGACGAGAACTCCGATAATCAACAATTTTTTGCTCATTCTTTTTCAGTATGTTGCAGAACTGTTTCAAACAATCGCGCAGTTTGGTCACTTGTGCAACTCATAGAGTTACCAAAAGTCAGTGGAGAGCAAGGCCTACAGTTTCGTTTGTCACAGCTTTTCGCAACCATAGATAAATTCAACGTGCTATAAGAGCACATTGCCCACGCGCTTTCACGAGCATCTCACAACTCTTAGCAGCTTGTACAGACTAAATCTTCTGTATGATTTGATTAATTAACATAAATTTATTCGCTGTCACATTGTTAGGAGTTACACCTACGTAATAGGTAGACGTCGCGCGCGACGCCTTGTGCCGTTACATAACGTTTCTGATAATTATCTAAGATGATTATTACATTCACATGAATAATAAGCAATATTAAATTTAATTAATTTCATACTCAGATAATCTTGTAGACTGCATAGTTCAGGCTTTATTGCAGTTGCAGCTGCAAACCTAGTACAGGCACTGAAGTGGGTGGATTGTTATTTGCATATTCTAGTTGAACACGAAATGTATCTATTCAGGTTTATTGGGATGTATATATATACAGAGGTAATGTCAGCATTTCTGTGTTGCTTGGGAAATTTTGCCAATTCTATCAGCATGTTTACAGTTTTTTAACCTTTAAACGTAACTAATTGTGGAACTAATCACAACAAATTCACGGTACTTAGGTATGTTGGTGCATGCACGTGTTACGCAAAGTCCTAATGTTAGCTTCAAGTTATAATGGACTATTAGACTATAGTCTTAAAGCTTCGCTTCGAAGGTAGCTTAAAGCAGCTGGCCTCGGAAATATAATAAGCGTTTACGAAATACAAACATTGTTAATTACTCACGTCTAACTTTGATCTTGAGCCTGGCCTGAGACGCGAGATAGTGCACCAGCTCGCCGTGCACAGCGTCCTCGACCCGGTACCCGTTCACGCTCACCAGTTGGTCACCGACCTGCAAATGATCATCACCAAATTAAAAACCTTAAACAAAAGAACACCATCCCCCCGATGCTATTATGTACAAATTATGACTCCAAATATTTTTTTTTCGCGGTTACCTAATGATCAGAAAAGTTTATAGTTTTCATAGCTACCATTACCATAATTAGTGTATTTTTTTTAATTTCAAATCTGTATATTCGGTAAGCACGGGTACGAGGAACCATTTAGTTCGCGAAAATTCACCACATTGTACCTACTAAACGGCGAGAAAATTGGAGTAAAGAATTTCTCAGGTGTTGAAACAACAATGGAGTAGGCACATATAGTTATTGCCTTAGAATTGTATTGCGCCATCGACGGCGACGCCGCTGAACACCGGCAGCTGGTCTCTTAACTCCATGACGCAACACTTCAAATACAAATAAAAGAAATGGATTTCATATCCACGTTTACCGAGTTGTTGTTTGAATTTCATTCACACTAAGATAAAAGTTATATGCAGTGTGAAGAAATACTGTTAGAAACGATTAGCTGCAATAAAAGTGCTAATATCGAGGAAGAGAAATGATATATACCTGCTGCAGATGCTATATTACTTAATATACCTACATTACTTTTAGTTATAAACCCAGAGTTAAAATTCTCTATTTACAATAAAATAATACTTAAAGAGCAAACGTGGGCCTTAATAGAAAGTATGTACCTATTTACCTATGTAAGTATTTTACACAGTTCTAAGATTCTAAGCAAGAGCAATATTTAGTAATGCCAAGTTATGTAAAGTTTGGTTTACAAATCAGGGACACGCCGCAGTGGCCCACATTTTTCGCTCGTTAGTGGCTCAAAGGGTTCGAAGGTCACATTCAGTTTTGTATCACCAACTTTTACGATTTTCTAAATTTGTTCTTAATTTCTGTTGCCAATGAATTATGTACTGTAATGAGTTATGTACCTGTCTACATTGTGATAGTGATACATATTCTAGATTTTTATCCAAGATAACAATATAGGACTACCATCACACTGAAATTATTTAATCCTGTAAATAATTGGATGAGGAACTAGGAGGCATTTATAATCGCATTTCCAGTGTGTTGTAGCGATTGAAATTTTCAAGCAATAGGAGTGGCTACCGTCCAGTCTACCGCACATAATCAATCACCATCGGATCGCATTCCTTCGGCCATGGTGGCCACCGAGACGGACCACGACCGCATAGGCCTTCGGCGCGGAGGGTAGCACTTTCATCAGTTTCATCACGTCTCGATGGCGGAGCGCGGTAAAAGAAGCCGGACTAGTCGCCCCGTGGCCCACATATCGGACAACTTTCGATCAGACTTTCGTTACATACAGCTCGACTTTTTTTGCTTGTGACGCAAAGAACACCAGACGCAACGACGCCCGGCCCTCCCAATGAATTCACTTTCTTTTTGGAATGGGTGTGATTGATGGCTTTTAATTTATTAAGTAGTAGTGTACCACAATGCACATATTGTTGTATTGTGATCGAGTGACAACATTAAGGTCGCTAATAGGCTTGTAGTATATCTTATGGCATCTGTTTTAATTAAGCCCATTTAGATCTTTAGTTATCTTTGGATGTGTCGTTTCTTCGTCCTATATTTCAGTTTTAGCTACTGTGTCGTGTACCACTGATGGCTTCTTGGAATGCGATGCACTAATCGCTATTATGGACAAACTGGTTCAAGATTACATCTCGGACCAGCCTGTGTCAGTAGCCTGGTCAACTGCGCCAAGCATTTCTGTCATGGCTATCAGGCGCCGGACAAGTAATGATGACTTTTGTAATGGTTAAATGATTTCTTAATTTTGGTGTAAATCTCGGTACATATATTTGATGTTTTTCAATGACTTCGCATACTACAAAATGTGACTCATAATTTAATGAGGATTTCTTACGCTTGATTTATGATTTCAATGTCTACGTCACTAATACGTATCTACGTATATAGTGGTTTCAATTGTAAGCCATTAAAAAGTAATTTAGCACACATGCAAATTATATATGTTACGCGTACGCTACGCACATAGGTAAGTAGTTAAGCCGTTTGGGTAGAACTAATATTTATACCTAGTTCTTAAATTCAATACCATAAAAGCCTATTACTAGGCACACTTGTTGCAAGTGAAAGGACTATTTATATTAACGACACGATACCGCGGATATATTGTGTGATGCTGACAAATAAATGGCTTACACGCGCTGAAATGTCTGCAGACTGCACGTTATATAGCGCATGCGCGGTGACTCACGTATGTGTTTTCGATATGGCTTTATTTACTTTTCCAGCGGCCTTTGCTGATAACCATTTCTATTATGAGGCTTTTATTATGAAAATCAATTTTTGCTTACACGTGGTGCGTAGGTGTGTAGGTACCGATGATAATAACTCTTTAGTTTCAGATTTATTTTCATCATTAATCTGATACCTACGGCTTATAATGATATGATCTCTTGTGATTACTTTCTTGAAATGTGTTTTGAGTTGTTCTTCATTTCTATGTTTTATTATTTCAAAGGTACTCTACTTATACTGATATATACGATGTCCCGCATGAATAACCTATTTTCATGTATTGTGTCCGTAACGCCGCGCCGGTCGTCGTCGCCTTGTCTAAAGGACCGCATTAACGCTTTTCTATTTTAGCAAACGTTACACAAGAAGCATTAAGACGAAGAGGCACACGCGAACTGAGAGCGGTAGAAAGTCGCCCGCGCACAGTAATTGAGTGACTCACGCACCGGACACAACCGCTCCATGGGAACACGGACCACCTATTTACAAATTGTCACATAATTGCACCCGTTTACAACCTCCTGCACTTAACAGTGCCTTAACGATTACACCAATTCACAACCTCCTGTATTTGCCAAGCCTTGAACGTATCGAAACACAATTTGCAATATCTGATATCAACGTTTATATAATAACTGTTTATTACATCCCGTCAGACAATTACTAAAGGAAGGTGACTTACAAAATATAGCAATAACTTAATTACTTTTAAAAGTGTTTTCCCACCGCGTTGAATCTTAGTATCACACGGCATATGGGCGACAGCGTTTTTTATTTACACGTTTTATTGACTCGCTTGCACCAGCTTGTGCGTCGAAGTCATTGACTCTGGATACAGTTTTATCTAAGCTGTATTGTCGTGCTGCGTTCGCTTCTCAACAGCCTCTTGTAGTTTCACAAAACATCTCATTGTATTATTCTAATAATGGCGGATGTACAACCTACCTACATGAATTTTCGTAACTTCTTTGTCGAGGAAGTAATCGTGTGAAAAAAATCTTAACGTTCGTATATAGATGTGCATTCTTGTTTAACTGTTAATTTTGAGTGGTCCTCGATCTCCAACAGATTATTTAGCCATGTCTAATTTGGTAAAAACAAGAATGTGGTGTATCATATTATTTTTTGTGTCCGAACAACAATACAAATAATCACATCAAATCACATGTTTAAATAAACATTTCTCCTAGAGCATGTCACACCTATTACTGGTGGAAGGGGTATCACCGATGTTAAATAAAAACTAACCACCAAACACGACACAGTAATCATGTATTTGACCCTGTTATGTTTAACAAGAATGCACTACCACGAGGTTTAATAGTGACGAAAGGGATAAAGATAGTTACGTAAGCTTCAGAAGAATAGAATGCGTGTTGCGACAGCAACGCAACCTCGGATGTGGGTAATTGCACAGAAGCAAACACTGAGTTGCTTTAATTGTGAGTAGAATTATTCGCACGAGCCCAACGTGTCTGTGGGACAGTCAAACTCGTTGGAACTAACAATGGACGACGCGATAAAAAGTGTCAACAACGATAAAATCCTCCCTATTCGCTCATGTAATGAAAGGAATACGAAACAATGAAATAACACATTGCCTAATGTCCCATTAAGTAGCGAACACAATTGTTGCCAGGTATTGATCATAATAGTGCTCAAAGTAACGTTAATGATTATTCTCTCATACGGCCGGTGTTTTATAGACGTCAATCAACTTGGCATTATTTATTGGGGACAAGCCAACTACTAACATTTTCATTATAACGACTCAGAGTAAGGGAATGGTGAAGCCCGAAGCAACCATAAGGTAAAGAAGAGGTAAGTTGATACTAAACGACACACTGAGATATACAATCATAGAAGAAATGAGAGGATAATCGAGGAAAAGCTATTTCAGCAAGAAAAAAGAAAAAGGTAATGATGTGTTCTATTAGATGGTCAAAGAGCTAGCAGGGAATAAGAGAGGAATAGAAAAATGTCCACTGGCCAGAACGAAGAAGATAAACATCGGTACTCAGTGTAATATCCTGACCTTATTATCAAAATATTATATCCTAAATATTCGACCCACATTCGACCTAATAACATTGTGTGATTTTCGATTGGTGATGAGCATCATTAGAACAAAGAGTCTTTGTTCTGTTGTTTAGAGAAGCCAAACCAATATTTTTATTTATATATACCAACCACTCTGAAAAAACAAATGACCTAAGAAAACATTTGTTTATTCACTAACCATTATGATGGTTTAAATATCAATTCATTATTGTTAAACTCGTAATAGTCTCACTCGCAAAAGATGCTTCTAGAACTAATCTAACAGAATATACAGCCTACAGCGTCTATAGGTCTAGCGAGCCTCTAGACATACTACCTGTCGGTAGATTTTACAAATATGATGAAGAAACTGAATGACTAAATTAACATTGGCGTCATTATTATAAAATCAAGGAACACTATCACAGGCAAAACAAGTAAAATATAACAAACCTTCAGTCCCTGAAGATATGCCTCAGAATTGAAGTCGACTTTCGATATGAAGAACCCGGTAGCGTACTCTCGTCCTCCTCGGAGAGCGAAGCCGAAGGCCGGTGACCCTCTGCGCGGCCGCATGAGCCGCACGACGCGCACGCGCCGGTCGCTCGCAACAGCGCCCGCTGCGCGGTCCGAGCCCGACGTCGTGGTCGACGCCGTCGATGTTGCGTACATGTTCACACTGCGGATAGAAGATGCCACATAAATTAGTAGGCACGGTATTGGTATTGCTAGCGTTTATTAACCTTTCATAGCTATCTACACTCGACGGACTGTTGTTAAAAGTTACCCTAGGATATTTCACTCTCGTGGACGCAAAAGGCGCACAGCGAGCGCCTGCGCATCAGAGAAGCGACCCTGAGGAGACCAGCGGCATGGTGAGGCCCACGCTGCCGAGTGGAGGAGGAGTACGCCTGTGCGGACTACCGCTGTTGGGGTCACGGATGTGTGCGGAAGCGTTCCCGTGGCCCCTCTACAAAGCGGGAGAAGGACGACCGTGGGGCTTGAGTTGGTAGAAGTCCGACATAACCTGCTTGCCTCCCCCGGGCTTGCAGGTATCCATGAGGATTTATCCACGTAAAAAAAAGAAGGATATGTCACTTAAGTTGGGCTTGTCTTCGAGATTTCAGTTTCAAAGTATAAAGTGGAAAACAGTTATTCTAAATTTCATCATTATCCGTCACGTTTTAAAATTGATGATAGATAATGATCTCATTAATATTCACATAAATAACCACTCATGTGATTAAATATATGAAAAAATCTCTCTTTTTAATATAACAATTATGATGATTCAATTTTGGATTTTAGATTGGTGAAATGTTGAAAAAAAATACAAAACTTTAAACAGATGAATTAAATTTCGTTTTAGCAGTTTGTCCTGGATGCATAAATGATTAGGTAAGGTATCAATGAATTTATAATTAATATCAACATACTAGTTCCTAGAAGACATTCATGTAAACGGTTACTTTTATTATATTTATATTTTTGGGGTCGAGTCACCTTCGTCCGTAGGAGAATTAAGTACCCTCGAGATACCCTACACGTGACCCTGGGTGGTGCCAACCAGGTGACAACTCTACTGGTGGTAGGCTTCGGCCGTGGCTAGTCACCACCCACTGAACAAAGCCATGTCGCCAAGCGGCCTAGCCGTGTTCCGGCATGATGTTCGGTGTTGCCATTCATGGATGGCGGGTCAGATCAGTTGCGCTGCATGTGCCTAGTGAATGTAGCGTCTCGATCTACTGCCGCCTTCCTACCTAGGCAAGTATGCTCCATCGTAGATCTCATCGTCACTTACCATCAGGTGAGATTGAGATCAAATACTTGCCTATAATGTAATAATAATAATAATAATATTTTCAATAACCGAATTATTCGGGTTTGTTAGATATGATGTTGAATGAAATTCGTCGAATTAATTAAAATATGTATAAAGTATGTGACCAAAATGCAATTTGTCCTAGATATCTTCTTATCTATTTTGTGTGTATTGATTGACCCATTCATGCCCCATATGTTTGGTTTAAGGCTGAAAAGACGTTGTAATTGTTTGTCTGACTTTTCCTGTACTTTGCTACATTACACACGCCATCACTGATTTGCCCTACGTACGTGCCTGCAAAGTCTAGATGCTATCGGCAACATCCCTGCCAGCCTACGACAGGCTATTTTCGCATGGCAATACTTACCTTTGAAGCTACGACTTACTACGGCCCTGTGCTGTATCGTACAGACGATTTTTTTCTTAAATGGGCAGGCAGTGAAGTCCCCGTTAGAACTATAACCATATTGAGAAAACAAGTTGGCGATAGTGGAAGGAGTCATAATTACCTGTCTTTATATAAAATGTTAGTTGGGTGTAATTTCGGAATTGGCAGTTACACAGCCGATCAGACATTGTAATTATGTTCTTTTGCGTGTTGTATCATAGAGTGGAATAGGTGAACGGCTTTTGGTTACCTGACTACAATAAGTACTTTAGGTAATCTGTGTACCTATAATGAAAAATGTATCCTAGTCAGTGGTAGCCTCGTGGGATAGAATAGCGTGTTCATATTATATTGGTTTATTAATATTCTTTGTAAGGCTGTTTGTGGCTGACTGCGTGTCACGCGTAGGGGACGATATGACATAACTGTGGGTTGGGTACTTGTGGGGAGGTCGCAAGCATGTTTTGTGTGCGATCCCTACAATACCTATATTACTTATAACTATCGTGTATCCAAAAACTACTTAAACTATCTTCACACTACATCTAACGCAATAAAATTATTTGATCAATGATAGCAAAACAAATCTAATTCCAAACACCTGAAATTGTATTACATTTCTGCAATTCTTTAACTATAAGGGCAACACTACGATCTCCGCTACTCCCTTGACATTATCATAACAACAATACAGCGATATAAAGGTCACATTGTTACTGTGTTTGCGTTAGTTTGGCTCGTCAACGTCGTGATAACCAACTGGGTTCCTTATAAATTCTTGTATAAATACTATTCCTTCTTCTTCTTCTTTCTTTACGAAATAAAATGCGATGAAATAAAATGGATATGAATATGGCCTCACCCGCAACTTAGCGGGTATTTTGCCAGTGTCAAGTAATTAATAGCAATATTAAATTCAATAAATACACATTATAAATAAAATAATGGATGTGACATGAAGAAATGAAAATGGCGTGTCCCAAAATACTATTCCAGCGTGACATTCGACGTTTGTTTTTAAATATTTTCAAGAAAGAATAGAGAAGTGTGAGTAGAGAGTTCATAAACGTGGACGAGTAAAGAGAATTAAAAAAAACGGAACCGTTTGACTTTTCGTGCCCTCCTAAGATGTCTGGTAAATTTTCAGTAAAGTATTCACAGCTTTACTGATAGGGGTAGGAAATTCATTTCATCATTATCTTCGTTATCAACATCATTATTATAATTAGGGGTGGTTATACTTAAAATAACGAAGAAATATTTTACTTGACACTGGCAAAAATTGCACTATTTTGTAGCCGAATGCCAATATAAAAAAGGGAGGAGAATTACATAAATACCGTATTAAAAAATTGAGTTGTAGTCTAATAATTATCATAGAGCTACACTACTCAACAAAGTCTAGGGAACAGGGGTTCAGTGTGCCGATGTCAATTCTAATGAGCATGCGTGGGATTTACTCCGAAGAAGAGCTTTTAGTTATCTTCCCCAAAATGTTAATACTGAAGACGAAGTTTTCCCACATATTTCAAGAGTATGGAGCACAGATATATTAGAGGAGATATGTTATGAAAGCGGTGGGCTTGCGCTCACCTTTAGCCAAAATTACGCTAACATAGAGTTTTAGCCGTCAGTCGACTGCAACTGCACGTCGGTATCGGAGCTCTAACTTTTTTTTTAAATGCCGTGTTATTCCGTGGTTGTGTGCTAAAATACTAGCAGCAAAGTGAACTACGCGAAAGATGGAATCTCATTTCACCAGCCAGTATTAAGTCTTTTATTTATTCGTCTTTAAAATCATTAAAAACAACAAATCTAAAAAATATTTAATGCCTTTATTATGTTCTTTTAGTTTTCATGTAGCACAACGACTTTTTTATATTTGTACAAAATACATGGCTCTTTAAGTACCACCTATGTTCGCTACTGAGTGAATGTACGAGGCAATGGATAGATCGTCTAACGATACTTTGAATAAACTGGTGCGTCGCGTGGTACGGCCGCTGCATGCGGCGACGACGCAGCACGCACCGAATTATTGGCACGCGTGTGTGTGTGAGACTTCGTATTGGTTGGTTTTATGTAATTGCATGTGTTTTGTGGCGAATGGTGGGGACAAAACGGAGACAGCGAGTTCCCATACATTTTGAACCGCACGGCATATCTCTCGTGATCTGTGGTATGGAGCCTTATTGTACAGGTGACATCTTGTACTTGATAACCTCGTACTCAGTTTGCCACGGCGATGTAGAGTCCTAGCTAATGTCTTGGGTGGTCTGAAATATCATGTTGGAATGTTTTTTTATAGATAATTTTTACTTATATATAGATTTTTTATTTACAGAAACATGTTTTTTTCGGTTTTGGCACAATTTATTTTTTTCACATTTTTTTTTCTTAAAAAGTCATGTATTAAATTACAAAATTAAAATGAGCATAAAATTACGCTTCTTTGATGTAAGTACCTATAACATCTGAGACATAAACATGTGAAATTCAAAATAAATACTAAAATACCCCTGTTCCCTGGACATTGTTGAGTAGTGTATTTATTGACATTCTGCAAAACGCTGCAACAATTACTTAGAAGGTACATAGATACTGAAATGAGGGAAATAGGTCGCTGTTGCTCGTCATTACTTACATAATGCTAAAGCCTCACTTATCTCAACAATGGGAAGGTAAAACCGCGAATTTTATACATGGGCATTAAGGTACGATTATGCAAATAAAGAGCAGGTCACAGTGTGGTCTTTCAGAATTGTACTGTTAAGAAATGATCCGTTATAAGTAATAGGATTATAATGACTCCGTTTAGTCCAGTTTATGCGGAAGTCATTTTAACTCAATCCTAAATTTGTTAACATTCTAAAATGTTATCGGTACAATTGATTTTTTTGCGCATTCTAGTTAGATTGCGTTCCTTCTAGGTCTCTTTTGTTGTGAAGCCTACAGTCATGGTCCTTGTTTGTCGAAGGTATAAAGGATGCGGGGTCGCGGGTGTCACGGTGGGGACGCGAGGGGCGAGGACTAGAGTGCAGCCTCCTCGGGCGAGGTGCAACGACCTCTGCGTCCGCGCACCTCCGCGACAGCCACGGTGCAAATGTTCGCGATGCTCATCTGCACGCAACGCATACGATATGCACCTAAATCGACTTAAGTCCTATTTGTGGTAGATGATTCGATTAACACACATTGGATAGAGTATCTATAAATATAAAGTCATGAAGATTAGGGAAGTAATCTGGAATTTATTATTATTTATTAAAGCTTCCAAAAAAAAATCGGTTTATTATGGTATAGATAGTAACAGTATCCACTCTCAATCTAGCGATAATAATGTATTCTTTATTGGTTATCTTGTCACATTTATGTTTCAACGTTGTAAACGTAATATAGTGAATTCAAATTCAAATACAAATGTTACATAATTTAACTGATTTATGTCTTATTTTAGACATTACAAGTTTTGCCACTAATATACGTGAGCAAACATTTTTAATCGTCTCCTTCGACTGATTGAGCGAGCTATTCAACAATATGACAGAATCGTGCAAGTGAAAGTTTAAAGAATTGCATAAATATACACTTGCCACAAAATGTTTCATCTAACTACGTAACGCTCTATACGGAACTCATTCAGCTAACCTATTCAGAAATATACAATTGTTATCGTTGAACCCTAAAGTTATCTCTGACTCACGGACTTTACAGATCAATAGATATGTAGCGGACTCTTCAAACTCTCCATAAGCTACACAGATGGCGCTAAAGACGACATTTCAGAACAAATGACGATTCGCCATACAAATACTGAAACGCGCTATGAGAGTTTTCGGAGCACGGAAGATATATAAAATACCCAGGCATACTACCCGCCTGCTTAGAAGATCTTCCCTTTTATATGTTTAATTATTAATATGTTTAATTATTATTACGTCATTATGTGATTATGCATCTAATGCTTACAAGTTGTATATCAACGGAGCATTGAGATATCAATCAATACTGGCAATCAATGAGCTTATTGTGTAAGGACGTTTATTCTTAAAGGTGTTCTAAGCTTGTTTTATCCAGTTTAATGCATCGCTCTGGAGCGCCATAAAAGCGCTCCCTATCACGTCAGTTGATGCTGTAAGACCATAATGGCCTCGGCATAATAAATATATATCACCAGACGACCAGACCCGCTGTAAGTACAGTCCTAAAATGGGCAAGGCTTGTATTGTGGAAGGTACCGTAAAATGAACAGGGTGTGATCCCAGTGTATACCTTTTCAGTAAGGGCCGACTTTTATGATCTATGATTTTCCGAATTTGTTTGCCGCGAATAGCACATGGGTAAAATTAACTAAAATTAATAATGAAGATAATTCATTTTCTCATATATTTTATTATTTGATTTTAAGCCGGTAGGAAGGTCGCCGGGACAGCTAGTTACTTATATAGATATTAAATGCCAATGAATCGGGTACAAATATTCTTGCTCATCACAAAATGTTTACCCTACGACTCGAATCCGGGACCCTCGGTATAGAAAGCAGGGTCACTACCAACTAACTGCCAACAATCGGGTCGTCATCACGGTTGGCGGGCTGTTGCTGTCCGGCTCGAGTGCGATTCACAGATTTCCCATGGATGGTTATTGTCATATATTTAAAAGCCTTTCGATACGAGAGCAGTCCGACGCCCGAATGTTTGTCTATAAACGTTTCTACAAAATCGTAATGGAAATTACGCGGTATTCCACAAAATAACACCTAGACATCTTTATAGATGCAAAAGCTGCTTAAAGATAATGTATTGTTTCCCTAAAAGGCTCGACGAATTACACAATTTGACACCGCGGTATGTGCCGATCGGTACGGACACTACATATATGTCAATAAGCAAGTTGGCTAGTCTTGACTTGACATGCAAATTGATAGGACCCCTTCCGACCGGGAGTCAAATTGTGCCGTTCATACAAGCTTAAAGATTATTTTTTTTATAAAATCAAGGCACTCATCCTGATTCTTAACTAAGCATTTAAAGCTTTACTCGGTGTATGTCCAGCAATGAGCCTAAAGCTAAAAGTAATAAAAACAGTTCGGAATTATCTAGTTGTGACAGACTTAGCCACAACAGCCGATTTATTGCCGCAAACAGTAATCTCCACGCAAAAATAACAGTATCGATTTTAATGATACTTTCACTAAATCCCGGGGAAATCTAAAAGTGTTACCCTGTAAGATCGTTCACTGAATGGTTGTCGTAGTATGCACTGCGCTTTTGACTGTTCGGCATTGTGGCAGTAGTTATGTTTTTGGAAAAGTTGATAAAGTGCGTGCGGTATCGGGCTAGTTGATGGTGCGGGCGGCGGCAGGTGGCGGAGGCGTTCGACCGTGAATCCCCGCCGCCCGGCGCCCGGGCCACAACTGTTCTGTTCCCCGTTTTTTCCAACGACCCGAGAGCAATGGCCGCGGCCAAATCCACACTATCATAAGATCACGGATAATCTCTCTTTAACTATTGTTTTAACCTTGAAACCGACGTTGTAATGTGAACAAGTTTCCGCTCTTCAAGGAAATGCAGACATCGTGCTCGATCGACGTTTAGATATAACTTTAAAAAGTTGTCATACAACCTTTTTATTGAGTCACTAAAGTCTTGTAAGATAAAGAATAGGGTGTACTTGAAGGAGGAATAAATGAAAAGCAACGTAAGTGCCCGACTGCCGGTTAATGCATTTGAAATAATAGATCAATATTGCTAGGAAACAAAACAAAATACATTTTAGGGGAGTCGGCTGGTAATAGTGACGGGGGGATTCTTAATTTCCGGCTAAACAGGGGAAGCCTCACTGGCATATCGTGCTTTCACGCAAAGTGTATTAAGTTACACCCTTGCAATGAAACAGGTAGGTCTAGGTGCACACATAAATAAGCTATAGATGAGATGTTTAAATTTATTTTTATTTAGAAAAGGATGTAACGCTTAGCCATATTAACGTCGGTTGTCGTGCGTAGCTCGGCTACCATACAAGACTAGGAATGCCGTAAAACAACGAACGCCGACAAACCGGCCGTGGCGACTCATCGCCAATTAACCGCCTTCGACCTCTGGGCGGCGTGCCCGACTGATAATCCGTCCGATACTCCTTGTAGATATATGTATGGCTACTAAAAACCGGGAGCGTATCATAGACAGGTTTTTAAACAGATCTGCAATATAATTGCTACAAATAGTACATTGTAATTTTGTAGAGAGATAGATCAACAATGCACGCGGACCACGACGTGCAGAGTTGCACAACTAGACATATCTTGATAAACTGCAAAGCTCTGGTTTGCCTTAAATTTGTGTGAGTTAGTTTATGACTGCAATGCTGTAACTTCTTGAACTGGTTTGTAAGTCTACATCGGGCCGGGATAACGGTTGACGCTTTATTTTAATCCTTTGTTCTCAGAAATGTTCCGTCGATACTTTGCTGATGCTAGAACTTATAGGAACATGAACGAACCAATATTGAACTCAGTGGAGTAGGTACTTAAGTAAAATATTTCCCTACAAATAAATGGTCAAGAAAATAAAGTGTTTGCAAGATATTGCGCGTGCATGTTGTGCGCAATAGATGGTCTAAGTAGCAGACAAAGAAGAAAGCTGGACATATAAACATAGAGACGGTGGAAAGAAATCGTTGGAAAAAAAGTTGGAGTCTCCATGAATGGATGGAAAGTGACTGGCTGGTGAGACGGCGCTCCGCAGTTTCTGTTCACACGGTCCCGTATAACAGCCAGTTGCTTTATTTTCTAAATGAATATTTATAATTGCTCATATATTTCTAACCGAAACGTTATTTACAAAGCGTTTAATAGTTCCAATGATTAATTCCGTTATTTCATTACGCTACATTTGAGATATCAAAAGTGAAACCTTTTGTTGTTGAGGAATGCGGTCTCTAAAACTGGAGGCCGATATTGTACAAAGTTATGTACACTAATGGCATATCCGTAGGTACTTGCTAGTTTGTACCTTAGCAACAAGCGGGTTATGAGAATAATGGAATATTTCCTAACAGGTACAGGATAATTTCTATAACTCATCCCCATATTAACATCAGATGTTACAAAAGCAATTAGTCTAATAATGCACTGCACATACACAAGACCTTATTAAAATCGTATTCTTGAACAAGAGGACTATTTTAATTCAGATTAGGATAACTGTCTTCTCCAAAAGTAACACACCTTAAAATACCTAATAAATAATCAACAGAAAACGACCAAATAAAACAATTTTAATTAGAATAATGATTGGTGTCGTCTCGAAGAAGTAACACACATTACTGTAAAAACAGTTAGTTCATTGGTCCATTTGGGAAGTTACGGAGGATGCGGGGCAGGATATTAAACAAGTTTTCAACTTACACATGTTAAATTACACGTAACTGTACACAAACATTGGAACTGAGACATTTTACTCTGCCATAAAATGAATGACCAAATAAATATGTATATTGTAAAGTTATCTAACTGATGATCAAGTATAGATATCAAGGGATAATCAAGGCCAAAAAACTATTGATAATCCAAACGAGTGACAGTATCATGCAGAACCACATATCCCTGAAGTAGCAGATAAATTTTGAAGACCGTTGGCAGTTTTATCTTGCTATATCTTGGACAACAACTTTAAGGGGGAAAGTTTATTGCAATACAATAATTAGAATTAGCAATCAGTAAAATTGTAATAAAGGATTTATTAACTCACCTCTCTTTAATATATCAGTGTTACAACCCGAGCCAAATTGGAACAACGGAATAATATCTGTACTGATCAGTTTCATTTCACTTTACTAAATTGAAAACATTTTTCACTGTTCACTGTTCAACTTCACGAAATATTTTCGAAATGAATGATTGTACGGTTATGAGTATTCACGGTTGGGTGGTGGCGGGTTCGTTCGCGCGTTGCTCCGACTAAATAAGTCGGTGTTGATGGCTGCACGAGGCGGAGCCTTCGATGACGTGCGCTCGCGGCGAGCGGCCGACTCGAATGCTCGAATGCCAGCAGAAATAATAGCATCCAAAGAAAGTTGGACGTCACCACGAGCCCCTGCGTAGCTGCTTGGTGGAGCAAATAACTCGGGTTGCGCGTGTCGCGATGGATAACTTCGCGCCCCCTTAGAACATGGCCTATGAATCCCTTGGCGGGTACTATGTGACAAAAATATAGCTATAGAATAACTCTCACTAGCAGCATTAGCCTTTTTGTGTCACTGCTGGGCACTGGCCTCAACTCAATCGAAGGGGATTAAGACCATAGTCCACCTACCCCGCTGGACCAGTGCGAGGGGTTGATGGTTTTCTCACTTACCTATTTTGATGTGCGAATAATATATTCTCTCAGACATACAGATTTCCGCCCGATATTTACGTTCACCGATAATCGTGGTTGAAAATTAGATTCGCACATGAAACCCAGAAATCAGGGGTGCGAGCCGGGGCTTACATACGACCTTTGTTTCGAAGCCGAGCGTTCTACGAACTTGGCTATCTTGCTATCACTACCTAGGTATTTGGGTTGATTTTTGTTTCAACATAATAGATTAACTATGGTTATAATAGGTAGCTATGGTTGAAATACAAATGATGAACGGATGAATGAAACAACCAGTAACCACATTTGAACGTATTTTATTAATAGCACAACAACACTAAAACTAAAAACCATTTGCATTTATCACATCATTACCATTTCTATGTCCATCCTCACCCCATGCCTGTCATTGTGGGTTATTTAAAATAATATTATCAAAGATATGCTGCCTTCCTTTCTCAAATATCACCCAAAAATACAGCCTTCTATAACACTCTAGAACATTTCACACTTCTCTTTGGCTTCGTTTAAAGCTAATATTTACAATAAACATCTATGTAACATCGATTTGATCAATAATTCTCTAAAATACATCAAGTTCAACAACAATATCGCTAGTCAATTAGGCGTGTTTAATTGTCTCGTAGAAACACGTACGTATCTCATAGATTCTAGCAAATACACATTAATATCCGTAATGCCCTGTATCGGTGCGTAGGTGCTTGTGGTTGTCGCCGCGCCGCACGACTCAGTTGACACTCTGCCGACCTCGTGCCGACACCCTACTGAAACTGTGCCGACACCCTGACGCCCTGCCGACACCGAATCCCGGCTGCGAGCAGCCCACTTCGCGCTTAGGCATCTTCCCAACTTTACCCACACTTCATCCGTATTATACACAACTCTACGTTTGGAAAACTAAACGGGTAGGTTCAAAACCTATTCAAAACGAAATGGGTCAGCTACGTCTTCAATAAATTTCAGGTAAGTCCATTTATAAAATCATTAGCTACAGGCTAAAACACGAATGTTATCAAAATAAATTCATCTAAAAAAATATAACAACTTAATTTAAATTGGTATAATCTTAGATGCTATATATCTACGGTTTGAGTAAAGTAGATCTAAACGACACGAATCTAATATACTAAGTTGATACCTACATTTTAGTAAAGGTACCTACATATCTTAAACACATTGTTCGAATCATCGAATAATTGAATTTATCTCTTAATAGTGCAAAGAACCTTTCATTTCAAAGCTTCTACTGACGAACCATTACTTTTTGCCTATAACATTTACACGAATGAATGTTTCCCGATTATTATATTACTCACCAATATATTTAACATGCAGAGAAATGGATACAAATTAATTGTTAAGGTAAAAACTGCTACCCATAACCTTAACTTTGTCTACGTAATGACAATATACATACCTACTAACGCGTCAGGCGTAGCTAGACATTAATCTCAGGGTAAAAACATAACATTCTGTGTGAATTTTGGAAGAATTATTTACCTATTAAAAAAAGCAATTTTTGATAATAAAAACATTATAAACAAACACTAATGACAACAGTAACTAAGAATGCCCTTCATTTTGGTATTTATAATAGTGGCATTATATTCATCATTATATAGTTTTTAGGTATAAGAATATTAATTGATGATAATAGCCCACTATTACGTGCGTGCCTCCTCTCAATATACAGGCTGGTTCAGAAGGGGTATACTAAGCATTATTAACCAGCGCTTCTTGTGCGCATTTGTAATCATTATGTGAAGTCAGAATGTCGATATCAATTTTTCCTTCTCAAAAAAAAATCTTAATTGTAATTTTTTTGGGATCAACATTTATTTTTCACAATCGAAAGATCAAAGGCTTATCCTTTCTGTATCAGCCTTTATAGGGCTATATTCAGACCTATATAGCACCACGCGGCGCTGCTGCCCTGGTTCGGATTGGTGGGTAGGTTTTCTTTGATATGCTGGTTTTCTCACAATATTTTCATTCATCGTTATTAAAACATATGTACCTAATCATATAAATGAGTTATGGAACATAAAAAAAGTCAAAGTGTGTAAGTAGGTACTATTTTAAATCTACCTAACAAAATATCTTTTACATTCCTTGGATCATACAACAATAACAACGAATCAATAGGGCTTCGTTTGGACCCTTTGGGTACCTACGGAACCCCACAAATTAACACACCTTTCATTACATACCTCAGTATCTAAGTACAGTTCCATTCAAGATTACAAGAACATTTTAAGATTTATTTTCTTATGTTTCCATTTTCAATATGGTTTTATGTTACGTTTTTTAGTAAACATTAAGAGAATCGTTTAGGTAAGTACCTAATATACAAATGTAGACGGCATTTATTGTATGTTGGATGCATCTACATTGCTACTAGATACCTAGACAAATAAGTATTTACGATATTGTTAGTTACAGTTAAGACCTATGTAAGTGTTCGTACATGAATAGTCACGGTGCTATTGTGCGATATTTAACCCTACCAACATCTTGACTAACCGGTAGTAAATATCATTTTACAACAAAACATGTTACAACACTCAAAAGTAATTATATAAAGAGAAAATTGTGCATATTTCCTTCGGATTGCTTGGAATATTGGCAGCATGTAACATACACTTATACATATTAATTAAGTCAATAGTAATTATGATAACAGTAAGTCAAATAAATGAAGGTGCCTACTGCTTAAACGGCGAACCAACTTTCTTCCATTTTAAACCCGACATTTCTGAATGCTGTGCCTTTATTATTTTCTATAGCCCTCTTATGTAATAATGTTTCACATAATATAATACCTACTTATTAGATTAATTTTGAAATGGACATAGTTTGTCATTAATAACCCACTTGCGTATTATCTGATGCTACCCTGCGTCTTTTAATTTCTCTCGTCTATTTGATAGATTAGTTCACCAAAGACCTACTGAGTTTTAAATATTTTATAATGTTTGCATGACTTCAGAGGTCGATAGTTTTCAATTAAATTACGACACCAATTGACAATGTGCAAAATCACGAAATAAAGTAGGTAAGTTATAATCTCTAAATGTTGTCGAAAATATAATACTTATAACAATATTGTCTATGAAAAATATTGTTGTCTTTTAGCACCACTTGCCTAACATCTCGAATTCCGTCATTGAGATACATTCCATGTATTTAGCTGGTGAAGAGCCTGTAGTATTGCTATGCAATTTTACTACAATTTTGAAGTGGCCTTCGGGATGATATTATTCAAAATGTAGGGATTAAATTAATTTACTTATCAATTAACAGTTTAATATAAGGTATTTTCAATTCCTTTCATTTATAATGAGCAAACAACATGTATCGTCTGTTTTACCGTTGCTAATGTCTACCCCAACCGTACCTTTAACTAAGTACTTACTTAATTATTATTATAATTTGGCATATAAGTGAAGGTAACCACATGTATTATCAGTTCATAAATGTACCGACTGTGTATTTATTTACAGCTATTTATAACATACTAACTACAACTGGCGAGGAGTAACTGTTCGATAGGTACTCTAAGTGCTTGTGCATTGTCCGGATGTAAACAATTTTCGACTATAGGTACATCCTACGGTACGATTCGCTGTGACATAAGTTGCTGGAAATTTCGTCGTAATTAATTAGGTATAATTATTATTACGGTTTGAGCGTTGGGTTTCCTAAAAACTACGAGTATTAAGCCTTTAAAGTTTTGGTTTGTTTGGCTTCGCGATCTTAGGATTTTCTACCGTTTTATTCAATACAGCTGTTGATTTTTTAATTGATGCAGATGGCGCTGCAGTGCTGACTGCAGGTGATGATACATTCATAATTGATGTCGCTTGCGTTGTTTTTGAATTCATCGTGGTAGGGTTAATTTTGACTGACGTAGGTTTTACGTTCATTATTGGTGCGGTAGAACTATTTGCTACACTTTCTGCTGATTTCTCCAATACCGTTTGTGACTTGGGTTTATTAGCAACAGAGTTCGCACCACTGATAACAGGTGGTATTGTTTGCGGCGATGGGTTAGCAACCGTCGCTGCAGTGGGAGCTTTTGTTGTTTTTATAGAAACAGTTGTGGAACATAAAGGTGATGTTTTAATGCCAGTTGCTTGTTGAGATTTATTCATTGATGATTTACTTGATGGCAAAGCCTTACTTTTTACGGTTTCTGATAAAACAGTGGTAGTTGGTGAATATGATTCCAAAGGTGCTGATGAATTATTCTTTATAGTCGATGTATCTGACGCGGATAATTTACTGTTTGATGAAATGGTAGACACTGATGTTTCTGGATTATAATTTATGGTAATAGGTTGGCTGTTGGATATGGATAATGACTTTGATTTTTCACTTAAACTGTTCACTTCAGTCAGTGGATAATTGGTTTGCGCTGTAGTTTTAGGAGTAGAAATTATACTTGTTCCAGCACTTGTTCCAGTTTTAAGGTCATCGCTCAGAGTCGGTAAATTAACATTATGTTTAACTTTTGGAATAGAATCGTCTGTGTCGGACGTTATTGAATTCTTTTGTCTTTGCAACTGCTTGTTACTAAAAGAACTATTCGTATTTCTTGATACTTTGTCTTTGGTTTTTAAAGATGGAGAGTTTTTACCATCTTTAATTATGTTTGTGTTTTCAATTACTTTTGGTCGTACCGAATCTAAAACTGTACTGCCATGTTTAACGTTTTTATTGAGATCTATTTTTGATGCTTGATTTTTCATGACATCTGTATTATCTATTTTCGTTGTAACCTCACGGGTTTTGCTATCGTCTTTCTTTATATGTTGTGAAGTTTCTTTAAAAGCGGCTTGAGTGGGTGCAGTGGTCACTAATGTCGTTAAGACAACTGGAGTTACTTGTTTATCTTTTGTAATCACAGAACTCGTAGGTTTACACTGGGAAATCTTAGTTTGAAATGTGTCTTTACTTTTTTTGTCATCAATCATTAATTTAACGTCTTTGAGACTCTCATTATGTTCCGTCGTAATAGTTTTAACATTATTGGTAATTATAGATTCAGACTTATTTTTGTCTTTAATGGCCACTGGTAGAAGAGATTCTGTGCCCAATGTCGTATTTACTACTGATATTTTAGCTGAAGAATTCGGAGCTTTCGTGTCAACACTTTTATTCAATAATGTTGAAATATTATTAGTTGTTATAACATTTGATTTATGTATATCCTCCTTGTTCTCTGATGCCTTGGTATTATTTTTACTTGAATTAACGAACATTGTAGTCACATTGGTGTTAACGCCCGCGAAATCGTTATTATATTTAATGCCTCCACTTTTAAATGTGCTCACCTCTGTTGTAGATAATATCGGGACAGGCGTAACTTGGACCGGTTCCATGCGATTAGTGTTATCGTTAGTATGAATTTTTGCGGTTGTAAAAATTAATGGATTCGGGTTATATCCAACCTGTTTAGTTTCATCGATTTCAACAAGAATTTGACTTTTAGGTACAACAAACCCTTTCGACTCATCATGACTGCAGAATACATTTGTATTCATGTGATTATGGATATGAGGAAGGGTACCGTGAGATTTAGTGGTAGCATTACCTTTTGTAGAAGGTAGTGTTGGCACTATAGTACTGCGAATTATTGATGATTGCTGGGGTTTTTCGTCAGCAATCAGTTTGTCTCTATCGCTTCCATTTTCGCTATCCGCGTCAGTCTTCGTTTTTAACAACAATATATTATATTTGGCACATTGGTTTGCGGTTTCCGTCTTCTCTTTGTCCTTTTGTAAAAGCGGTTCAATAACAGTATCATCAGTTTCAGTGCTGAAATTTTGAACCTTTCTTTTAATAGAATTCCTCTTAGTTTTTATTATTAATGATGTTCCAGGTTTCTTGTTTTCATTTTCTGCTCCACTGGTGATAGACGTTGAATCTCCGCCGTCTTGCGAGGTCTGAAAGTAATGGCAATATGAATTGTTATCTTAATATTTGGGAGTACTATTATCTATAAAAGGAGGAGTATATATCTTTAAAACTAGGTGCTACTGAAAAGAAGCGAAATGTCAGGCAAATTAGTGAAAATTTCTTACATTATAATACTGTTACAAAATCACATTTATTATTGTAATAGCTACCTTCCGCATGGCAACAAGCGGATGCGCGTGCAGAGGTCAAGCTCCGCGCTCGCGCAGCACCGGGCGGCCGTGGAGGAGCAGCACTGGCGGTGACAGCTCCGTCGCTGGGCATAGCGAGGTCACGGTGGACGCCGCCGGACCCCACTCCTCGGTGGGCCGGGCAAGCACGCGGGCTTTCTGTGCACCACGTTGGAAAATCAATGGTTTGTCATACAAAAATATCGTAGCTACGATTGACATGTTATAGTTGAACATTTTTGGAACTGTTGTTTTTAATATCAAAAGGAAATGAAAATGTTCATACCGATAAAAGATAAATCCGAATTGTAATAGTGAACTTAAAATATGTGAATGTACCTCCATAATAGTGAGATCATCAGGTCCGCTGCAGATCTGATCGACTGCCATCAGCACAACGACGACGACCGGCAGCACGCCCAGGGTCCAGCCCACAGCGTCAGCCCACATCGGATACACATATTGGCCATACGACGCCGGTTTGTATTCGATCCAATTGAACACCAAAATGAACTGCACACGGACAAAATAACTCTCTTAGGGTCTTTTTAACAGTGCTAATAAACAGCATGTGTATAGGTCACCTGTCAAATAAGTTGTATCTAGGGTTTATCAGCCTATTATTAAACAGGCCCTTAAAGGTATGAAAAAACAACAATGTTATCTAATAAATATGTCAGATAGCGATTAGATCAACACCGTTCATTTCTTTATCGTTTTAACTGATTGTTTTTTTCTCTATGTTCTCGCAAGTAGAAACTCATACCTACTTAAGTATACTGGGTAATTTAGAAATGGTATACTAAATCTGAAACCTGTGCTCCACTAGTGCATTTGCAAAGACTGTTAATTCTGTATTTCGATATTTCGACTTTAAAATATAAATTTTGTTTCCAACAAAATGACAATTGTAATTTTTTGCCTACAAAATTTATATTCGATATAGTCGAAATATCAAAATTCTGAATTCACATGCAAGAGAAGCCCAGGATTCAGGCTTAGTAGGTATTATGTATTATTTGTCTTTCTTTTTTGTATGCTTAGTATTTCTGTATGATCCTGTGGTTTCGTTATAAGCTTTATCTTTTAATGTAGTTAGTACAACATTATAATAGTTAGGTACATACAACTAAAGCAGCAGGTGTGATCACACGCCACATTGCGCTCCAGAAGAAGACCCACAGCTTGGATTGGTGCCCTATCATTCGTTGGATGTCGGCACAAAACTTCTCGGCGCCGTAAATCCAGGCGATGAGAATACATTCGCCGATCGCTATGATCAGCACTGACCAGTTTGCCGCATATTTGTCCATTAACTGAAGCCAGTACATGCCACTCTGCAACGATTGTTTAGTTATCAGCATACCTGCTTAATAATACTTTAAAATAGTGATTATTTGGAAATACATTACATTTGTTGTGAATATCAGTCCGCCAAGATAGCCAAACACAGCAACTGTCAATACCACCCACACTTTCTTCTGCCGGAAATTAGGAAATTTGTCCAAAATTGCTGTTGTCACAGTCTCCATTAGCGCGAACTATAACATGATCAAATTCGTTAGAGAAATGCAACAAATAGATGATAATAAAGTGTATAAGTAATGGATATATAATACCTGGGAGTCAAGCCCAAGTGTGAGCAACATAACGAAGAAGAGAATAGACCACAGCGGCGCAACTGGGAGTCTGGTCACCACTTCAGGGTACACGATGAAAGCCAGACCAGCACCCTGGTCCACCACTCTATCAACTTCAACGTTCAGCTCGTGCGCCAAGAAACCTATGACGGAGAATATAACCAATCCAGCGAAGAATGATGTTGCTATGTTTGATACGGCAACAATCAATGAATCTCTGCGAAAATAAAATAAAATATATTTAATACAAGATCTACGTGTAAGCATTCGTTAGGTTATTTAACTTTTCTGGATACTTACATGTAGCAATTATTAGAGAATTTATTGTATGATGACAATGTTATCAAGCCACCCCATGCTGGACTCAATGCAAAAAATATTTGTACTGCAGCATCACCCCAAACCTGCAATAAATAATTAAGTAGGTTAGGTAGGGTCAACTTCTCACATTCCTTTATGTGTATTTCAAACAATGTTCCAGTTGTAGGTAAGTGGCATTACCTGAGCATTAGCAAGCTGACTGAAGTCTGGTGTCAGATAAAAGAGAATCCCAGTCGATGCCCCAGGCAGCGTTACTCCTCGGAAAAACAAAATCACTAACACAACATACGGAAAAAGAGCTGTGAAATACACGACCTGAAAAAGTAAGCATAATTATAATAGCCATAGCTCAAGGAATTCATCAAATATTTTAGTAGTTATAATACAAACCTTCCCAGAAGATTGAACTCCTTTACAAAGGCAGAGAAATACAATAAGCCAAGCAGCGAATAAGCACGTGGCCATACCCAACCGTATTTGGCCCGTCTCTTCGATGCCTGACGATAAGCCTAGAACTTGGTTTCTGGAAATCAATACAGACCCACTCAATACAGATTTTATAGTCACTTGCCTATGACATAAATATGCCTAAGAAATAGTACTCACGTGAAATACTCCTCGGCAGGTGGCTTCCTGATGGCGACCTCTGCCAATGCTACAATGTTATGCATCGCAGAATAAGACTGATTGTAGCATTCTCTCAGATAGTATGTTCCATTGATAGCTTCACAGCTGTCAGCTTCTTCGTAAGAATAGCAGTCTAGAAGGTCAATCAAAAATCCTTTAAACAATCTGACAATAGGTACTGACTACTACTAGATGAAAATTATTAAAAAATTAATACACGTACGTTTTGTGCTCCATTCTGCGTTACAGTTCTGCCAGGGCAGGGTGTAGAAAATGCTCATGAATGATACAGTCATGTAGTAAATAGTCCAGGCTATAATGAGATTGTAGTAGAGCATCACGATGCTGGAGACTATCACCATGCCGTAGCCCAAGCCTTGGAAGAGGGGACAGAACTTGTTGTAGACGGCGACGGGACCCAGGGCGGCGTACTGACCGAACGATAGCTCCATGAACATGAGCGGCAGACCAGCGATTATGAGCATCACCGTGAATGGAATAAGAAATGCTCCTGCGAAAAAAAAATGTTATTCGGCATATCAAAGAGTGGAGCATTATATATGTTTTTGGTATCCGTTTATTGTATAGTCATAACATAAGTATTTTATAAGTACCTACATATAACAAATTGTTTATTAATGTTATTATGTAAGAGGTAATTAAGAAGTTATATGAAATTGTAAAGTTATACTACCTAGCCGTGCTCGCAACTTCGCGTACCCACGTGCGAGTTAACAAGTTACGCCTTACATTGTATGTTGTACCTACCTAAAAATAACAACCATCGAATCTTCATTACCCGAATTGCCGATCCTAGCTCTAAACATTTGCCAAAAAGGATTTAAAAGAGCTTTCTTAGGTTCTATTTTTATCTTATCTTTTATAATCTTGAACTATTTGTGAATGCTCTTGCGTCATCGCTTTTACCTCCGTCCTACACTAGGTCTACTTACCTACCCTTCAATTTATAATAGAGGTTTTAATCAATATTTATACAATGTAACTTCAAAGCATTTTTACTAGAAAAGTGCTTGTAGCCTTCGTCCTTAGATTTAGAAAATTTTCGGCTTTAGATATAAAGCCGTAAATTTTCTAGACATTGGCGAGCTAGGCATTATACACCTTACCACCAAAGAACCTACCTCCCCCGTTATTGTAGCAGAGGTAAGGGAACCGCCAAACATTTCCCAAGCCAACGCTGTAGCCCAGCAGTGACAGGAGAAAGTCGAACCGTCCCGTCCAGGTCCCACGCTCCGGCTCCACCTCCTCGGCAGCTGGCTCCACCAGCTTTTCTTTACACTGTATGATAAAAAAAAGTATAAACGGAACGAAAGTATATATTGTATAAACCCTTCCGTCAATTGAGCTGTAGGGGGGGGGGGGGGGGGGGGATTTAATTAATTAGCTAAGGGGTTCGCTGCCATCTGGAAACTAACAGGGGTTCGTGGAGCCAAAAGTTTGAGAAACCCTGGTCTAAGGTAAGTATGTACTTACTGTTTTTTTTATGTTAAAAAAATGGCTGCTTAAAAATAAAGGATTATTTGAATAGTTTGAGGAAATCGGGCATACTTACTTTGTGTATGACTACTTTATCCGATCGAGCATGAACGAAGATTTTCATAATTATGTGTATTTTTTTCCAGCAATTTTCCACTAGAGGAGCTGGTGTAAATGTATGTTCGACCACTCGATGAGTGGGTAGGTATTTTGTTGCTATCAAAGCTCTAAATTAGGTAAGCCCCCAGAGAAACCCACTTTGAAATTAAGCAGACGCCTACTATTATAGGTACCTGCTTAGGTATTTTTATAACAGAATTATTATACTTTAACAGAGATCGATTACTTTTAATGGAAGCAAGCCCAAATTGAAATCTGTTCGGAATAGAATATAAGAGGTAAGATCTCTTGTTTGTGAATGAAGTACTTATATGCAGGTAGTGCGTCTCGAATGCTAATACGTGCATGTCTAAACTACAAATATATAACTTCCACGCTTCGTCTGAAAGTAAAACTGTGCGCCCATCGGCCTTAGCAAGTAATAAATCAGCTGATGGTATGCATTGAATGCCCTCCTCGCCTGCTTCGCCATTGTTACGGGACACTCGTGTAAAGGTATCTACTTATCCACATATCGTATGCAAAGGCATCAGTAACCTACATACCTATAACACTAAAAACCTTTATCGTGGAACAGTTAAATATCACTTTCTATTTAGCAGACGAGTCTCAATTTCCTGTGCGATGATTTTACATTGGGTACATACAGACGATCGTTAACTAATACTCACGTCAGTGATTTTGATATCCATCGCAGGAATGTCCATGGTCACTGCCGGAATTGGAGACTTCTGTGATTTCGTTGAGCTCGCCATGTTAGCTATTGAGCGCGTGATGGAACTATTTTAGCACAAAATGCTGCCGCTGTTTCAGCATTATATCAGCAGCCGCCCCCGCGTCAATGACACAAGGAACACCGGATATAGCACAGCACATAACACACGCCAGCGATGGAATGGGGGAAGCGAGCAATCACCCGACCGCTAGTAACCATTAAAATCAGCGTTTGATTAGAAATAAATCAAAAGCAGCCGAGTTAAGTCCACATTAAATCGAAAAATACAAAACGCAGGAACGCGCAGATGTCAAGTTTCGCATCGACCGAACTCTGAATGAACATCTAGGTCAATATCAAGCCTCCGCCTCCGCCGCGTCTCTCACCCTCCTTTACCCCGTTGTGAAAATTTTCTTCACCACTACCTACATCATAATGTGGAAAATTTCTCGGTTCTCGCTACGCGGACACTCATTAGAGCGTTTATTCGTTATGCACGAGATTTCGTAGGTATACATTCAAACATGCACAACGTACCTTTTACCTACGCGCGCTATATAAACCTAGGGACAGACATTTCGATTTAGGGATACGATTTTAACGAGTGAACGCATATGGTAGGTAAGTTAGGTAGGAGTTATGTATTTCAGAAATTAATCTAATATAAACATTGCCTATAGATTGATATCGCGGATGTGGCAAAACATTTTTCAGAAGAAAGAACATTTTGATGCCATTTTGAATGCAATAAAACTTATAAATTTGAGGGAAACCTTTCGCGGACTTCTCGTGTTCTTCTCAGACACTAGAGGCATGGTCGAAAAGGTAATATGGGGCACGGTAGTGCGGCCGCCATGTCCAGCGAGCACGAGGCATACCCATTTTTCCGTAAAGGTGAATGCCCACACATGGGATCAATTATATCTCATGTCTCATAAATAATTTGATTTCGTCCTTATTTCTTACATCCATTCGTAAAAAGAAAGCTAAAAAGATAAAAACTGCTTCGGAATAACACCTGAGCCGCGATTTTTCATTATTTTTAACTTTAACCTTATAGTTCGTTACATTCGGCAACTTAAGCTGTGTGTCCCATTATTGTCCCAATGAACGAATCTTATTCATGTTCTAGATGAAATTTAAGACATAGGTCACCTTTTATAACTTCCTAATGACGGCCGATCAGTCAATACAAAATCAATAAAACAACTGGGTATACTTTTTTATGCAAACATGATTTATTTAGCACCTTATCCCATCAATACATAGGTATATTATTGTAAAAACAGTATTTACAGGAATGTAAAAAAAAATCGTGGTCCCTGATTCACAATAGAAATGCAACATATTCTCGGATCTATACCATGTACACAGAAAATTTTACGAATTGAGAATACGTATTTATAAAAAAAAAAATTACAAAATAATTCGTATATAAATCACGAGTGAGTTAAGCTTAGCCTAATTCTAAACTTAACGGAAAAAATAAACAAACCGGGAAATCTATAAATAATAAAGTCAACGAACGAACGAATCCGTCGCGCTAGGGTGGATAATTCGCTCGCGTATGTTTGAACAGGCCGGCTGGCGCGATTAACGCAAGCGAACTCGCTCACTCGTGTCCTAAAGACGCTTAAATGCCCTCATTTCTTAGCGAGGAGAGTTTTTATGAGCGACTCCAGCTTCCTGGTGTCGGCCGCGAACTTCCTGATGCCATCGGAGAGTTTGTCGGTCGCCATCTGGTCTTCGTTTAGGTGCCAACGGAACTGCGACTCGGACAACGTGATCTTTTCGATGTCGCTTTGGGAAGCGAACTTAGGGTCAAGTGCCTGTAATTAGTAATCAAATGTTAACATTTCTGTGTACTTAGTTTTATCCTATGACAGCTATGTATATAATTCGTTCAAGGATTAATTAAAATTGCCAAAGGTATCATTTGATTAATAGATAAAACGTCAGTTACTCTATGATCTCTTAAAATATTTTACACTATTTTTGTTACACCTTTAGGTATAACGCGATCTATGTCGGCAATCCCTCGATAGGTCCTTTGTAATATTTCTAAAAAGTAGTCACAGCCACGTTGGTAAAACGCTTGCTTCGGTAACATGGATCGTTGGTTCGAACCCCAGCTCGCGTCTCTGGGATTTCTGAATTTAATGTGCGAATCTAATTTTCAACCATGATTATCATGGTGAAGGCAAACATTGTGAGGTAGCCTGCATGTCTGAGAACCTCTCGAAAGACCTGTGAAGTTCGCCAACACGCACTGGGCCAGCTTGGTGAACTATGGCCTGACCCCCTTCGCATTTAGGGAAGGATCGTACCCAACAGTGAAACATTAAAAAGCTTAATATTATATTATTGCTTACCCGCTTGAGGGGTTCTTCACTGGAGGCCAACTCCTGCAGCAGCTTGGGGCTGATGGTGAGCAGGTCGCAGCCGGCCAGCTCGCGGATCTCGCCCGTGTTGCGGAACGACGCGCCCATCACCTGTGTCTTGTAGCCGAACTTCTTGTAGTAGTTGTACACCCGGCTCACAGACAACACGCCCGGGTCCTCTTTAGCTTCGTAAGTCTTCTTTGTGTGTTCAACGAACCTGAAATTATTTTATACTAAAATACCTACAGATGCATAAATTTTTTGACAAATTTGATGTCAAATCGTCATAGAAAATCGTTATTTTTTTTATGAAAAACCAATCAAGTTTGAATTTAATTACTGATTTGAAAACCCTGTTAGTTTTAGTCCTAATTAATGGATTAGTCCAGTCGTTTTTCTGTGGTCTGCAGACAAACATACATACAGACAAGAATTCTAAAGACACTTGTTTCACACATCAAAATAGACAAATGGGGGAAGAGGAACCCACCGCTGACCCTCGGCTGGTCAACTTTTCCAATGCAATTGCATTTTATTTGGGGTCCCATCACTCGTGATACATTGTTTCTAGACTAAAATCTTAGAGGAGTTTGGTGTTGCTGGCTTCTTTCTTTGTTTAACAATGGATTTCGGTCTATAAATTACATCAAAATAGCCTAACATACATTTGTTTATACAATATTGGTATATATTACATACCAGTCCAGAATCCTGCCAACAAATGGCGAGATGAGAGTAACATTGGCCTCAGCACATGCAATCGCTTGATATAGAGAGAACAACAGCGTCAGGTTGCAGTGAATACCATGTTTCTTCTCCAGTTCCCTGTGAAATAAACATCCATATACTTAATATTGCTACAATATAGTAATAATATTCAATCACATCTGATGTTATGAAATATAAGCAAACTAAATTCTCTATAGGCAACTTTCTTTATAAACAAGTTGATTGACCGCATGTGTTGGAGACAGTTGCAGGTTCAATACGTGGCTATTCTGTCTCATGTGCAAATCAAATTTTCAGCCATGTAGTTATAACTTGCTAAATGGTGATGGAAAACATCGCAAGGTGAGCTGCAGAATCTAACCAATACTCGAAAGCCTGAAATCCACTCACATTGACGGGAAGTATTATCATACTAGCTAAAGACTTACAACTCTGGCTCAGTTGGTCGCACGTTCGATTCCGTTCGGCGCATATTTTAAAAATGGTGTTTGTTATCAGTAACCAGCGCCAGTCTTTTATATGGTACCCATAATAGTGGCTTAGTTTGGGTCAATAAAATACATTTAGTATTGTAGTACTTACTTAGCAGCTTGGATTCCCTCCCAAGTTGAAGCCAGTTTAATTAAAATTCGTTCCTTCTTGATTCCATACTCAGCAAACATATTAATCAACTTGATCGCCTTCGCTATGCTTGCGTCCTTATCAAATGATAGCCTGAAAATTTAAGCTTTATGTAAATAAGCTGAAATCTTACTCATTTTCAGACATGACATACTATGCTTATAACAATTGTTATAAAAGAATCTTGTTACCTACACAAGATGTTATCGCATTCTACGTTAAAATTATTGGGTAATTAATAACGGACCAAAATGATAATGCTGTTAATGTATTCGAATGAATATGTGTACTGTAACAACATTTAGATTGTAATTTATCATGGTCAAGGATTTATTCCGAAATTATAATGAACTTTGACACTGATGAAACTGATGTATGAATAAGTAGAACATAGGGTGATTATTGCACTATCCTATAAATAATGATAAATGGATTATAATTAGGCAGGTTTCAAAATGCACTCAGCAAATCCCCACCACCATTGTTGCCACATCGAATGGCAATGCTGATGTGTTGGCCAAAATATGTGCCAGCCTTGTGGTCACCAGATGTTTTGAGAGCACTCTGTAGATGCGATGGTCACCCGGTCCCCGTGGACCCAATATCTCTAGCCCAAACACCTCAAGGGTTTTCTTATGTAATAATTTTTACATAATGAAAATTGCTAAGTAATATAGCTAACCTACCTACTATGTAACATGTAATCTCTGTGTATTTAGATAATCTTTACTGATTATTGATAATTCGAACTCTGATTTTCGTATCTATTAGTAGGCGTGTGATAATTGATAACAATAATACTCATCATTTACCTTGCATCAACCTCAACGGATACCCTGCCTGGAATGATTTTCAATATTTCACAACCAAACAACACGCTGAGCATGTCCAATGTTTCAGAGACTTGATCCTCGACCGTGCTTAAGGGAAAAAAAGGAAAATAGGCATAAACATGACTCATAATACAGGAAAAAAATACCGTACAAACATTTATAGTATTAGGTAAAAATATTGCGTGGCTAGATGAAGTTTTGCTTATAAATAATGAACAAAATAATCTGTCCTTATGTAAATATAATTCTGAAACCAATACAAAAAAAACTATTTATGAATGAGGCCAAAATGTAGCATATACATAATTCAGTTTAACTGTATATTTAATTATTTATTTAATTGACTATATGCAAAAATTGTCTTACTTGGCAACATCCTTGGCGTATTTGATAGCCTTGTCAAGGATGTGTTGGTACTGCTCCATGGCAGCGGCAGACAGGATGAGACTTGGGTTGGTAGTGGCATCCGTGGGCTTGTACTCCTTCATTGCTATAAACAACATTTTGTATCAGCCTATTGTAACAAGTACATGATGAAAAATCATTAATCAAGTGCCGAAATACGAGATTTCGTTTTAAAGGTCAAATTTTGGGTCACTGAACTAACACAGCAAAACTGTAAAATATACATGTGCAACTTGTTGTATTCCTTTTTAGAAATTTGGGCGAATGCGAAATATTATTCTGGGATTGTTATTCGGAATGTTTTTTCATGTTCGGTGTTCGGCTGATTATTAGATTACTGTGCAGAATATTAACTGAACCCAATCACTTCATATTTACTTTGCTCTTTGGTTGCTCGCTCTTGATGTTGAGTCGCATTGATAAAGTCACCTCAACGAAGTGACTAATCTCCTGTTTAAATCGTTTTCTCTGCTTTATTTTGAGCAAACACACTGCTTAAAATAAGATGGAACCAGTGGTGCTATATTTAGATGTTTTTCTATTGATACCAACATCAATAGTAGATATGTACTTGTCACATAGAAAACAGGTTAATAACTAATGACAATTACTGAGCTCATATAAACTATATAGCATTCCTAGTACAGTAAAGCGTGCATAAATTGAGCTAAATAATTCAGCCAAATATTCAGTTTGGTTAGCTCTAAGCTGATCACTGTTCGGTATTCGGTTTAGTTGTAAAATCCATGTATGGTGCATCTTTAGTAAGCGGCTATATTTATTATTGAATCATTATATACCTAATTTATTTTATAGTCACTACCAGAAAATATTTTTTTGAAATAACTAATAATGACAAACATACAGCTGCTTGGTTGTGCATTTGAAGACACAACATGTATGATGCAAAAAGAATGCATGCTCTACTAATTTCTCTTAGCAAACTTTAATTGTAAATAGAATTTCATTATTCATATGATTTGCTATATTAGCATATTTACTACATTAAAATATAGGTGGTATTTTGACACACTAAAAGGCTAGCAAAAGCCACTAAGATAGGTAAAATAAGTATAAGTATGAACAATTGGATATGGGCCCTGAACAATAGAAATTATTATCAAGGTGCTTTGGTGGACTTAGTAGACTTTCTAATAATCAGAATGGCCATGACATTAATAAATTATTATACACACTCATTACTACTTAAATTATTATAGGATTCATTAAACAGTAAAGGAGGAAAATATTTTGTAAATTATAAAATTGTCCTTCACCAAAGTCATTTAAATACATACCTATCCCATTCAATAGCCAGGTGTAGGCATATCTGACTGATTTTAATACTGAGATGTGATTTATAGGATAGGGTATACCATATAATATGGTTCCCTATCTCCTATGTGAAATTCCACACCAGGGGGTCACATAGGGAGATATGGAACTCCCGCTACATCAGTGCGCCTCAGGGCGCACACACAAAGCGTCTTCTACCGACTCTCAACAGCGTCGACAATCTCTTCTCCCTCACTAAACGTACCTTCGAGCTCACTCAGCTCCTCACCGGACATGGCTACCACAAGGCCTATTTACATAGGGTTAAGATTACAGAGAACGCGAACTGCCCATGCGACGGAACAACTGAGCAAAGCATCGAACACCTGATCACAGCCTGTCCTGAATTTGACTTCTTAAGAACAAAGCACGAAAGGCACTGTCTGGGCATGGGCATTTTGCCATACGACTTCGTTGACCTCCTCAAGGAGCGAACCTCTTTTAATTCATACATTGCTTTCTGGAGCGGAATCGTACGCCGCCTCAAGGCCTTCAACGGCACTTAAAATTATTATTTACTTAAATTAAGGGAAAAAAGAAAAAAAAAAAAAAAACATACACAATCATCATCATATTCAATCATCATCATAGTGTTGTAGATAACTCGAAGTTGTAAATAATGACAAAATCAAATCCATTACTATCCTCCTCCCTATCATCTCTTACAATGAGGACCTGGTCTTGGCAAAAAACCTGTATCAAATCGCGGGCCACGCCAACCCAGGCCTCAAAATAATCATTTCTTCCTATAAAAATCAAATTGATCAAAACTTATAATCTTGCGATTATTAAAACCAAACAGCGAAACAAATAAAAATAATAATACCATATAATATGTATCTGTATATATCTATAAATTGCATCCAACTACAACAACCACTATAATTATCTGGACACCTTGATAACCATGATTTCAAGATGAAGCCACATGAAGGAACCAAAGATATTTGAATGCATAATTATTGTGGTTGAAATAAATTTGATTGTTAATGGACTATTAATTATTACAATAACCTTAACTAAATAAAGTAAATAAGAATAATTGTAACCTTCAAAATCGCCGGTATCGGCCACCACGGTGGAAAATTGCTTCAATTGATCGAGCCCGCTCATTTTGGTGCGCTTCGCTTCAGGTTCACCACTCATACTGATCGTTTAAATGAACCTGCAAACAATTATAAAATCATTCGCGATAATAGGTTGTGTGAAAACGCACGAACGTCATGAAATAGCTGAAGGTGACCTCGCCGTAAGTTATTTGGAAAAGTCATGCTTAGTGTGAGATAACCTATGACAACACATTACTGTGTATTACAAAATTAGTAACCTTGATGCATGCAAAAAAAACTGATTAACTACCTTAAGAAGTATTGAAATTAGGAAATAAAAACAGCTACTACCAACAAGACTAGAAACTAGAAAATCAGAATGTATTATTATAAAGTAAAATGGAAGTTGTTTTGTGGCGGGATAGACGATACTCCGCGTTCGCGCGCGATATTTTCTTGATGACAGATCTCTCTCCGTCAACTTGACGGGCGGTTGACGGTCAATAAAATACATAAAATTCGCGTCGCCGGTGATTTTTCTCCGTCGACGCGTTTCTCATTCTCAGTCTTAGGAGTATGTTATATGAGAAATCCTTTCGAACGTGTTTTATCGGGTCTTGCGTCTAACTAAGCTGAATCATAACTTACAAAGCCCTTTCCAAAGGTAATCAAATCTGACAGCAGAAAATCCATGAAAAACCCAATCAAAACCCGTTCATAAGCTTTCCGGTTACGGACCCTGGTATTACGAACAATGACTCGACTAAAACTACAACACTAGCCTACACTTTAGACCAAAGACATTATTTGGAAAGCGTAGCAAAATCAGCACACTTCAGTACATCACTACTAGCCACACTTCTAGAAAATTCGGGTACGAGCACGAATGAAAGAGCTATGCAGCAATAAACCGGCGTTTTGTGCGAAAGATTGATCGATTGTCGACTTCAGCAACGTGTTTCTGATTTCGTGTGATTTGGAGTAAATATCGGGATTTAACTATTTTCGTGATAAAATAATACAAATTTCAGTTAGCAATGGCTGCTATGTCCGTCATTGGTATTGATTTCGGTAATGAATCATGTTATATCGCTGTGGCTAAAGCAGGTGGTATCGAGACAATAGCCAACGATTACAGTCTACGAGGTACCCCGTAAGTAAATTTATTATTTTTACTGAATATAACGTAATACGCATATTATTTTCTGCCAACTATCCCATGGATAGATTTTTTTTTCATAAAACCTTGTAACATATGATTTGATTATGTGCTTGTCATGTTCAAACCGTGTGTGGAAATGTTTGCTAAAAGTACCTTGAAACTAACATAATGTCTAAAATTATATCTGAATGATTAGATAGATTTTAAAGATTGTATTTGGAGTGTATAAATAGTATCTTGTGTAATATTTCTTTCACTATTTTTGTTATATTATATTAAATGACTGTAGGTATGATAAATTATCTATTCACATCAAAATTAAAAGGAAAATATTTTTTATAGGTTTTTAGATAGGTACCCTACCCTGTTTGTTCAACATTCAGTTATCATCTGTCACTGGTTTATATAATAAATCACCTAAAAGAAACTAATAATTAGCAATGAGTCTATTTATATGTGATGGAGCTGTAAAATGGTTTCCTGGTTCTTTCTGCTATCATACAATATCTACCTTCAGTACTTTTATTAATTGCTCACATACTAAATTTGTCACAATACCTATACCTACTATCCTTAACCTATTATAGAGATGTTATTGACAAATTTCAATAAATATCTAAAATTTTCAGATCATGTGTGGCCTTTTCATCAAAGAATCGGATATTGGGCGTAGCTGCCAAAAATCAGATGGTGACAAACATGAAAAACACTGTGTTTGGGTTCAAGAGACTGTTAGGTAGAAAATTTTCTGATCCATTTGTCCAGAAAGAATTGAAGCATTTTCCATTTAAAGTGGAACAGAGACAGGATGGTGGGATTGGGATCAGGGTAAACTATCTCGGTGAAGACAATGTTTTTAGTCCAGAGCAGGTATGATGTAGCTTATAGCTTGTTTTGTTAATAAACTACTAATAATGAAGACCATTTATCAATCCTCTCCATCATTTTATTTTTTGCCACTGGTGCAATATGGCTTGCCCATCATGGTTTTTTGTTATTCTTATACTGCTAATTTTATTCATCTCAATACAATTTATCCATATTTTCTTTCATCTTACTTTTATCTTTGTGTCCATCCACATACTCATCACACTCCTAGTCACTTCTCATCACTAAACCATTCTAACCTCCCACATCCTTCTTAATGGAAAATGAAAACCATTACAGCGTTAAAATGGTCTTGTGTGGCCATATGACTTATCAATTGTTTACTTTATACTTATTTTTGGAAACTAGGTCATTAACTTTTACTACAATTTCAGATAACAGCAATGCTATTTACTAAACTGAAAGACAGTGCTGTCATAGCATTACAGACACCAATCAATGATTGTGTCATATCTGTGCCCAGCTACTTCACTGATGCTGAGAGAAATGCACTATTGGATGCAGCTAGTATTGCCGGTAAGGATATATAAATAATTTAGTAAGAAATAAGTATTTGTAACACTATCATTGCATCAACAAAATATTAAAAAGAATATAACTTTAGCTTTACCACTTCCTGTTATTTGCTGATAGTATAACAAACTACTTGCTATTTATTATTATACAATGTAAATTTTGTTTTTCTCACTGGGTTCCTTGTATGAAATGAAAGTATAATTCTCCAAAAAAATATCATTCTTGGAAGAAACATAAAAATTGAGTGTGTACAAATGCAAATGCACATTTAATGGATATTATGCCACCAACATTTCTCAATATATTTCAAAGAAACACAAGATAAAACAAAGTAACGTATTATGCAACTTCTATTAGCACTTGCGTCTTTAAATATGGAGATCTTATTTATTTTTCTTATATATATTTCTTATTCTTCTTATATATTTGTAGGTTTCATACATCCTAAATGAAGGTTGATACTGCTTTATTTATCTTACTCTCTGAATCTTCCAGGTTTGAATGTGCTACGTCTCATGAATGAGACAACTGCAACTGCATTGGCTTACGGCATCTACAAACAGGATCTACCTGTTCCTGAAGAGAAACCAAGGAATGTTGTGTTCGTTGATTTTGGACATAGCTCTCTCCAGGTAATTGCTGTCACTATAAGATATCAAAAAGTAATAGTTGCGTTTGTGTAGAATAGACACTGGAATTGAAATCAAGGTTTATAAAACACAACATGCCTAAAAATTGGCCAACCGCAACCAAACCCACATCCTGCTGAACTCCTATATATGTACCTCCAAAAGAGTTATAAGTTTGAAACAGAATCAAATTTTGTAACCAGGGATAGACTAGGCACTGGCCTATTCTCCCTCACTATAAATCCTATGGAACTCATCTGCGTATATTGCAGATAAATAAATACAAAAAAAAAACTTGTAAGATACACCACAAGGGACAGTGTGTCATATCTATTACTGTATTGATTTTTATTCTTGAGTATAATATATGCTAATATCTGTGGTAGGTGGCTGCATGTGCCTTCAACAAGGGTAAATTGCGTGTTCTGGCTACATCAACGGATCCCCAATGCGGTGGCCGAGACATTGACATGGCTCTTGCGGATTACTTCTGTCAGGAATTCTTGACCAAATATAAGCTGGATGCTAAAAAAAATCAAAGGTAAATATATTTTGACAATATCTAGTTTGTCTGCTATAGAGTGTCTATGGTGAATAGTCAATTTCATGAACAATAAGATCATACGACGACTATTAGACGAAATTATGTTTAGAAGTAGTTTTAAAAAATATTGCGGTTCCTATTGACTTTGCAAGCTTTTTTAAGTCAATTGAAATATTTTCAGAGCATTCCTCCGACTGTTGCAAGAAGTTGAGAAATTGAAGAAGCAGATGTCCGCGAACAGCACGCGGCTGCCGCTCCACGTGGAGTGCTTCATGGAGGAGCGTGACGTCACCGGGGACCTGCAGCGCACGCAGATGGAGGAGATCTGTGCTGAGACCTTCACACGCGTCGAGAGGACAATGAGAGCTATACTCCACAATGCTAGTAAGTTCTCAATCATAATATAGGGCTTGAACACGACCTTGACCTTCCCATCCCACTAACACAAACAAATGGTTTACCAATATATATATTTTTTGTCAAAGTACATCTACATGCTACTGTATTATGGTAGATCAGTGTGATCCATACAACTTATTTATGGCTTTAAAATGTATGGCCTTATTGGTTTCAGTATAATTGTGAAAGTATAATTTGAATTTTACAGAATTGAGACCTGAAGAAATACACTCAGTGGAAATAGTTGGAGGGTCGACTAGGATCCCGGCAGTCAAGGCCTTGATAGAACAAGTTTTCGGCAAACACGGTTCTACAACTCTGAATCAGGTAATAGAATTGTATAAAACTGTAGAATAATAATTATTTTGTTAATTACCTATTCCAGGTTTTTACGTCATATTATCTTAATTAGATAACCTCAATCAATGTTTGTTGGGCGGGATCCCGGAAGAATAAGATACCATAAACAATTTACAAAGCACATGTATGAGGTGCGGCTCACAGATTAGATAACAATTACACAATTTTAATCGTTTTTGGAGAATTTTAAACAACCTTTTTTATAAAATTGGCATTAATCTATGCAACTTTGACACTAAACGTGACCTAAGATTGTTAATCAAAATCTGGAATAAGTCAGTTACAACATTAATTGTATCAGTGCGATTTTGCTCCTTTCTCATTAGTTAACGCGCTTTTTATTTGTAACTATGTAGCTACCCGCGCCTCCCGCATGCAGACCTCCCTAAAATATAGCCTAGAGGGCTCAGAGATAATGCAGCTTTCTAACAGTGAAAGTATTTTCAGAATCGAATCAGTAGTTCCGAAGATTAAACCCTACATCCAAACTCCCATGCCTGTAACTTTTTATAATATAGTTTGTAATAAATGTGGTGTGTCAGGACGAGGCGGTGTCGCGCGGCTGCGCGCTGCAGTGCGCGATGCTGAGCCCGGCGGTGCGCGTGCGCGAGTTCAGCGTGGCCGACGCGCAGCCCTACGCCGTGCGCCTCGCCTGGGACGCCGCCAAGGGCGAGGACGGGGACATGGAGGTATGGCCACCTGCCTACACACAACACAACAAAACAATAAATACACTTGTATTGAATTATTCATGTTTAACTTAACCTTGATAACAATATAGTTACTAGTTACCTTGACCTTTGTCCTTTAGTAGTAGTTAGTTGCGTATAATGCGTAAATTACCTTATTGGGGGCGCCCAATAAGTTCAATTTCGCATGGCAGTTAGCTCGAAAGCTATGGCCCTAAATAAATATTCTAAGGAACATAGTCGTCTATTTGTTATAACTAGCTAGATTAGAATCAGGCCTAGTCATAAAATTCAGTAATTAGCAAGAATATTTATTTTCAGGTGTTCCCTGCATTCCATGCAGCCCCATTCTCGAAGATGTTGACTTTCTACAGGAAGGAACCATTCTCAGTTAGCGCATACTACTCCGATCAAGTGCACTACCCAGACTCGTTTATTGGTAAGTGTGATTCATTTCGCCTTAATATATTTGGTTATGAGCATGAAAACCTGCAAACTCAAACCTACTGTGTTTCATACTGTGAATGCCGCCATACTTAGTTGTTTCTTATAGCATTTGTTTCATACTTCAGTCAGCCTCTAAATAAAATATAATCAAAATTGTATAATATAAAACTTGAATATTACATAACATTCCTACAAATAACAGGTCAGTGGCATATCAGAGATGTTCAACCGACGCCAGAGGGAGAGTCACAAAAGGTGAAACTGAAAGTCCGAGTTAACATTCACGGCATCATAACTGTCGCCTCCGCTTCCCTCGTCGAAAAAAAACAAGATGCAGCGCAGAATGAGAACATAGAAATGGAGAACGCTAATGACAATGGTCAGGGTAACTCGCAGGAAGCGCCCATGGACACGAACGGCGCTGCCCAAGACCAACAGTCAAACGGGCCCGAGAGCCAAGAGGTGAGAGACGATGAAATGAAGGGGGAGCCCCAACAAAAACAATCGTGGACACAGAAAGTAGGCCAGTGGTTCAGCGAGGTACGTGTTGTAGCGCGTGTGTCCTGTCCTCCCGTGATGTTTGTTGCCCGCCGACTTGCTAACTAACCTGTTCACATTACTTTTAGTTGCTTGTTTGTAAACTCTATCTCCAAAACAATACGGCAGCAGACATCACAACAGATATTTCCCCCACCCTCATACTGAGGTCCCATTTGCACTAAAGTATTTTCCACATGAGGTTGAAATATTCCTCATGCGAATCCATTTCTACTTTTTTTTTAATCCTTTTTAACTGTATCTGTGTCCACGCATGTTTTTGTCGAGCTTCGAGTTGTCGATTTCTTTTTGTAATTTTCTTTCTGCAGAATAGCGAAACATGAAGATTGTATGAAAAAGATATTTCAATAATGGAAATTATGAAGTAGATGCAAATGGGTCACCTCACTGCTTGGAAGAATGCTTGAATCACTCAACATAATATTGCAACTGTTATGAATGTTAAACGAATAGATCTGCAATTAATTACACACACACATTACCAGTATCAAAAATAACATAATTCTTACATAGTTGTACAACAGTAGCTTCTAATATATACTTTGTTCTCACACAAATATTACGGCCGTTGATTACGGCACACAGTCGACTAAGCTTAACATATATGCAGACATTTACGAGTGGCATTAAATGTGTCGCATGTGCTGTTTTTTAACGGTGCTCGCGTCTTTGCGAATCTGTATTTAACGAGGTGATAAGATTCAAGAAAATATTAACCTCAAAATTTATGGAAGCTTCGTCGTTGAAACAAAACACCCCTTCTAATGTAAGCTTTGTAATGCCATTGCAAATATATTAAATCTATTAGAAATTTGGATGTTATGTTTTGCTAGCGCACCGACATTAGACTGTACAGCCATGCAGAGTATAGATTTCAAAAATCTTAAAACTAAAGTCCGTAAAGGTGTGTGGTGTTAAATTAAAATTCGTAACGCAATTACTCGAATTCAAATATCGAAATTCAAGTATCCAAGCAGTGATGGTGGTGGGGATGTAATTTATCTTTTAAGATTTGAACTTGTGTACTTATTTACAGGAATCTAATGATGATAAAAAGGATAAGTCTAAAGACAAAACCAAAAAAGTCATCGTGAAAACTATCGAGCTCCCCATTGATGCTCAAACACATGGCTTCACCAAGCACGACTTAAATACATACATGGAACAAGAGGTGAGTAAACTAACTATCATATGGATATTAAAACGATAAATTCCATTTATCTTTTAATCAGCCTACTACATTTTGATGTGGCCTCGGAAAACTGGAATGCCTCTCAAAATTTATAGGAACAAAATTCATAAATATGGAATTATATTATGAAGCATTTCGGTTGTTTATTGCAAGTCTGTATTATACAATATTATAACAATATTTTACATTAATCTTTTATCCAGGGTAAAATGCAAGCTCAAGACAGACAGGAGAAAGAGAGGGCGGATGCCCGGAACGCGTTGGAGGAGTATGTGTATGAGTTGCGCGGTAAACTGTCCGAGGGCGAGGTCCTGCACGACTTCATCGCGGAGGACCAACGCAACCGACTTGTCAACCAGTTGGACGCGCTCGAGCAGTGGCTGTATGACGAAGGGGAAGACCAAAACAGACAGGTACACCAAAAACATGTATGAAACTTACTTTCTTTTTAATTCTGACAACTGCAGTCTCCTAAGGTAAGTGTGTAGTGCGGGATGGAGTGTATCACATACCACGTTTAGAGTAATTGAAATTTAAGAAACTTTTCTATTCTGTGTGTATAACAGGTATACAGCGACAAGTTGACGGAATTGCGGACAGAGGGTGAGCCGATAAAGCAGCGACGGCTGGAGTTCGAACTGCGCCCTGGCGCATTGGATGACTTCGCCCTAGCGATCCAGCTGGCTAATAAGGCCGTCGACCTGTACAAGTGAGCTCAAGAATATCATTTTTTAATTTTACTCGCAATAACCAATCTACTCTGACTGAATAGGAGTCTAGTCCGCGATTTCTGTGACACATTAATCATGAACGGATCGGTGAAGAGCATTTTCGTTCCTAACTCTTGTTCGGTTGCAGATCCGGCGACGCGAAGTACGCGCACCTGCCGGAGGGCGAGGTGGGCAAGGTGGCGGAGGCGGCGGCGGCCGCGCTCAAGTGGCTGGAGGCCGCGCGCCAGGCGCTGGCACGCGCGCCGCGCCAGCTGCCGCCGCCGCACACCACGCACCAGATCCGACAGGAGCGACAAGTACTGGACACAATATAATCTAATTGATAATATAAATGATGCACTGGTGACCACGTCATCCCTAGCAATAAACCATAAGTTTTGTAAAACTGCCGCATTATCCAAGCATGGCGAGCGCATTCAAAATATTTTGTGAGCTCGTATATTGGTCTCTTTTAATTTCTGTGAGATGTGCAATGACGATATAATCATGCTGTTCGACTAAGTTTAGTATAGAATTAAAACTTAATTCTGTTTCCAGAACTTCGAGAACACCGTCAATCCGATCCTAAACAAACCGAAACCTAAAGAGAAGACCCCGCCTCCGCCCAACCCCACGGCGGGCGACGGCCAGCCTGATTCCACCAGCGGGCCCGATGCTCAGCACACGGAGCAGATGGACGTCGAGTGAACCGCCCCGGACCGGCCCGCACGTGATAATGAATCATCCTAACACTAAATAATCACGCTACCCACACACGTGACGCCGCGCCGGCCGGCGCACACCGCGGGCCCCATAAGGAGCTAGGTGATCGTGTACAACTTCTTTATTGTATAGTTCGGTTCACATACTTATATGGTAGCGTTATTACTTAGTTTTATGATGGAACCGCGTGGTCTTGCACCGTCACCCTGGAGGAGCGCTCGGTCAAATTATAGTGAATATTAATATTATTTTTATTCAAATGGAATGGCCGGTAATTTGATGTTATTTTCTACTACTACGCTACATATTTTTTTTGTACTCATTATTTTTATTTGACCTGGCGAATAACTTTAATTGCGCATTTCATATACTAGACGTAACCCGAATAATAGTATTAACGTAATTTATATTTGGTTACATTTTGTACACCCTATTGATGCATTTTTTGCTGTTACTGCAATTTTATTTCATGAGATGTGATAAAATTGAATTTAGCGTTTAATTAATTATTATTATATAGCCAATAAATTAATACTTTTGAGCACATAAATTTACTGTAAACGGTGAAATTAAAGTCAGTGTTTATGTGGAATTACACGCATAGAAGTGATTGTGTTGTTTTATTGTAGCTACTGTACTGTGTTATAATTACAGTCGACTCAAACTGCACAGATTTGAATTTCATCTATGTGCTCACTCAATAGACTTAGGTATAATGGTTTTGTTTGGTGATATAACTACAAGCCCTACGGTAGATTTAACATAAAATTAAAAGGACCGGTTTCTGAAAAGCCATAATATGTGCATTTTACATACAAATAGAACAGCTCAATTTCATAAAGATAGATGAATTTGCACGTTCATCTAGGTGATATTACCACTAACAAAGTGAAATGAACTCCATATAATATCAGGTACCTTACTTCAAGCCACTTATTATGTTCATTTTTGCGTGGCATAACTTGACTTTACCGCAAGGTTTACGACCCTGTGTGTAAAGTCCCTAAGTACATAGTTTTTCATATTGTAGACATGTAACGGTATTAAATTGTGTCACAGTAGATAACGGGTTTTTGTAAAGATTACATAAATAATTATTATGATATAAATTCCGAGGTGAAAAATCAGGAATTATCCATCAGAGAAATACTCCTAAAGGAATGATGTCAACATAAAATCGTGGACGATTATTCTTGCACTTATGATTATAATAAATTAAAGTACCATTTGATTTAACCTTTCCAGCAACCATGTAGTAGGGTAACTGTTGAGTTTAATCTGCTACCGAACACTGTCTCGAGAGTTCAATCTAGTCTGGTATCTTGAAGTTTATTCCACACAAAGCTTGATATAATTCAAATTTAATGTGTTGTGATGAATGTTACGCCTGATAATACTTGCTACACTTAAAATATCCATTTCAATGAAATGCGAATAGGCTCAATATGTCAGAAGTCGTTTTTTATTGATCACTATTACATTTTACACCTAGCATGGTACGTCTTTTTTTTATATGTGCACGTAAGGCATGTGTCACGTTATAACTATGTTATCTAATAGGTATAACTTCCTAATATCAGAGACAACATTTTTATTGAAAACATTCCGTACATATAAGAGGCCGACATCAAATAAACGGAAGTGGATATTTAAATGTTTGGCACTACCCTCGTTTAAAGATAAGCTGCGTTTCCATAACACCAATGACGCTCTTTTTTTATATACGATGCGCGTTCAGATGGCAACTACATTACGCCAATGTCATGTACCTGTTACGGTCCCGCTGCTATCAGTCGTCAGTTGTGTAAATGTCTGGCGTGGAACTAGTATGATATCGCTACGCGTTATGTGAGGGCGTAACACTGTCTAGACTACAATACATAAAAATATTTTAAAACATGTAGTGTTATTACACATCGATATAATATATGATTACAACATAAATCTTCGGAACTGATTGTCTTTGATATCTTATCGTATATCATCATCATGCTTGAAGTGCCTGTACCTACCTAATATTTTTTGTGTGCATTATAAGGTGCACGGATTTTCTGAAGAATAAAAATTATTCCCTCACCTTGCATCTAAAAAGGTAAATTGTCCTATGTTTACACATTTTTAAACGAAATGGTTCATCCATTTTTATGTTATTTTTGCGATAAAGCTTAGTAACTGGATGATTTTTAAAAAATGCGGTTTCAATTTTGTGCAAGTTGGGCCTATACTACAAACTCAAATAAAATGTCCCATTTCACTCTCGAAATCTCGCGTGAAATATGAGAGGTAATGACACTCATATCTCACGCATGAATCCTCGGGTAAAATGTAAAATTTGTATTGAAATTTTAAGACTCACGCGTGAGATATGAGATCAGCAATACAGAAAAATCGAGCCTGATATTAAAATAGGTCAAAATCAACCTACTCATTAGATACGTTATAAATTCTATGTCTTTTGCATATTAATAAAAATACTTTTCAATATTAAGTATGCGCTTCAATTGTTCTCATTGTGTTATATAATGCATTCTTCTTTATACTCAGGAATGGGATAGGGGTTATATCCTACGACTATATGTATAATATTACACGTTTAAGGGGGAAGCTCAGGGTCAGGGCGCGAAATTCAAAATGTCAATGGTTTTTATTTTTTTTCGAAAAATTTGCACATCTTTACGATGTAATTTAGTGTTTTGCGATATTAGCATTCTGCATTGGATGTCTCGATGTATTAAGTTTGCTTAAAAAAGAACCTAATCCGATACAATACCATAAGGTTTGTAAAAACCGCTACTTTTACTAACTTTATGGTGTTGTATCGCTTTAGGTACTTTTTTAAGCAAACTTAATACATCGAGACATCCAATGCAGAATGCTAATATAGCAAAACACTAAATTACATCGTAAAGATGTGCAAATTTTTCGTAAAAAAATAAAAACCATTGACATTTTGAATTTCGCGCCCTGACCCTGAGCTTCCCCCTTAAATATAATCGCGTCATCAGCTGTTTCAGCTTCGCGACATATTGTCACGTAAATGAAAATGGGGAGCTCTAGAAATAAAAAAAACAAAGTGGGCGGTGGGCAAATAAGGTTGAGAACCTATGGTTTAGAGAGTAGTCAGCCTACAATATGGTTCGGAGCGGACCAAATCCGTGGTCCGGCCTGGACTAAGTTAATCACACTAATATAAATGTGAAAGTTTGGATGGATGGATGTTTGTTACTCAATCACGCCAAAACGGCTGAACGGATCTGGATGAAATTTGGCACAGAGATAGATTATAGTCTGGTATATCCCGGTAAAAAGGACATACTTAATCGCGGGTACAGCTAGTACTAAAATAATCTGGAACGAGATGGGTTGTAATTTTTATCCGAATATATTTATCCCAATTAGGGCCAAAATAATAATTTATGTCAATGGCTCCAGATGGCGCCGCTATTAGAATGTTGAAATAAGGTAATACTAATGTCAAATTCAATTTTTTGGCGCTTCATGTATGAACACAGGTATTTATTTTTTCTTGGGTTTACATTTGCCAGCATCAGGGTCAACTTCATTTTCGTAGTCTTTTAGATTTTTCCTTTTAGATAAACGATAACCCTCTTCGACACCTTGGTAGATAGCATATCCAAGAGCGAAAGCTGTTAATTGAACAAACAAGGAAATTAAATTTATAACTACTATATTTCGCATAATATAGTCGCAGCCGAATAGTACTTAGGTATAATGCGCCATTTTTTATATAATTTCTAGGATGTATTACATAATACAGTTGAAGAAATTAGAAAGTCAACAGCTGTGATGATAAATTGCCGTGGTGTTCATCTCACGTCCCCTGTTGGGGACACTAGTTCACAGGATGATGAATTGTTTCATCTAGCTCACCTTGGTAAAAAACTAAGTGAAATGGTTTATATATATCTTTATATTGATTTACCCAGATTATTAAGGCCAAAAATAGGTATATGGCGAAGGAGCTTTTTCCACGATCGAACTCCACTGAAGCGGGTAGTACAGAGCCGTGAAAATAAAAGGGAAAGGCCCTATTGCTTAATTTTCACAACGCTCCTCTCTGCTCTGTCTGTCTCAATGGAGTGTCAAGAAGTTTTGTACCGTAGGCACCGGATGAGAAAACTGGCGTGGCCCATTACGGGTTTTATTGCATCTACCTATTTAGACAAATTTATCTTCTACCTACATAAAGATGGAACATACGTGGAAGCCAATATTTTATGCTCGCTAATGTCCTTGGCACAACGTTAGGAATGCCATAAGCAATCGCTCCAGCAAATGCTTTCTGTTCATGTGGTGACAGTTTGTAGTAGATGATCCCTCGGATGAATGCTAATTCACCAAAATGCTTTCCCATCTAAAAAAAAATAAGTAGACAATCAGGCGAAAAAATAACAATTTCTAGGAAATTTCACAGGTCAAATAACCACTGCAGGAAAAAACAGTAACTAAAAGTTGTCTCTTGTTCGCTGATAAACAAAAAAACAACTACTTCTGTCAGGAAAAAATAAACCGCTTCTGCCTGCGCCATAAAAATAAAATCATTATACAAAGAGTTAGTACCTACCTAGTTCTTCTTCTAAAATGGATATGAATATGGCCTCACCCACAACTTAGCGGGTATTTTGCCAATGTCAAGTACATATGTAATAGCAATAACACTTTCAAGAAATACACATTATAAATAAAATAATGGATGTGACATAATGATATGAAAATAGCGTGTCCCTAGTACCTAGTTACCTAACTCCAAAATGTGGCGGGCTTAAAAATGGACGCTCGTCTGTCATTCTGTTAAATCAATCTAAAAATCATAACTGGAAAAAATGAGGATGTGTGTGATTATATCAGAATTGTATGCAATTCCCTTGACCGTTTTGATTTTATAATATGAAATTTAGATTATGAATTATTGTGTACTTGTCTGGAGCTTAGTTATGAAAACGAATTTGATAATTATTTTAAAATAAGTATTTAACAAAACTAATATATGTGTTTCACGCATTCCCTCAAAAGAAATTGGGGGAATCCACATACACAATAATCTTTTTAGTTATAATTTTAATACTTTCACATCTTTTTAGCGATCACAAATATATAATTTCAGTCTTGGATTCTTCTTCTTCTTTTTTTTACGAAATGAAATGCGATGAAATAAAATGGATATGCAAATGGCCTCACCCACAACTTAGCAGGTATTTTGCCAATGTCAAGTAATTAATAGCAATAAGACATTAAATTAATACACATTATAAATAAAATAATGGATGTGACATGATGAAATGAAAATGGCGTCTAGTCTTGGATTCCTAGTTTCACTGCGGAACCCTAAAAAAATGTCAACTTGACAGCGTCAGTCTCTCATATACATATAAATGTTACTCTATGGTCAGAGGATAATGTGGGTTGTGGGATTATGCTCAATGTCATGTCATATCTTCAAAACAATATTTGATTCCTACTAAATAATTTTATCTTATTTAATTTAGCGCTCGCACGACGACGCACTTGCTATAGTGAACAACCTCTGAATAGCGTTCATTGTGGTTCAGATTGTGGTCTGCGATTTCATCGTAGAAAGTAGTGAATTACAAAGTTTTGAGTATATGAAAAAGATGTCGTCAATTTGCTTAACAGCAGGAGATATATATGTTCCCATCAAAATTGATGAAAATAATCTTTACGTTGGTGTTTTAAGACTTCTTGAAAATATACGACCGAACTGGACTTCGGGAAATATTAAGTTAAAGGTACCTATGTAAGTACATGATAAGACAGTATTTTCAGATATAAATAATTTCCCTTACTTTCAGACTTTAACAGATGGCATTACAAATAAGTTAGTGGCATGTGAACATATTGCTGAAGGAAATGATGATAAAAATATAGTGCTGGTTCGGATTTATGGAAACAAAACTGATTTGTTTATTGATAGAACTGCCGAAATAAGGTAAATGAAATTGCATTGTAATTTAAAAAACAATACCACTACGCCTTTAATATCCGAAATGAGTATAGGTGCATTGCAGTGCACACACATTTAACAGATGGTATTTAATCCCAATGTAATAGGGAGAGCTGGCCATTATACCAGGCATACTGCCTTTCAATGCAAAAACAATTCAGGCCATAATCCATTTTACTGGCTTAGTACAGGTTAGTGTTTTTTGCACAGCTTTAAAAATATGTGTAGGTTTCATCACAATGTTTTGGTTTAGACATAATTATCAAATTTCCAATTGATACTATAATATTCAAATGTGTTAATTGGTATGTTTATGTACTGTAGGAATAGTACCTACCTACATAGATACAATGAAGCCATGTTTCTTTCAGAAATATCAAAACACTCAATGTTCTTGATCTGGCACCTAAAGTGTATGGTGTGTTTGAGAATGGGCTGGCATATCAATACTATCCAGGAAAGACACTGGGTGTTGACACAGTGGTAGATGTTAAAATATGGCCATTGGTTGCAATACAGATGGCAAGAATGCACAAAGTTGAGTTGGGAAAAGATGTAAGTATACTTTTCTTGGCAGATAACAAATATTATTGAGCAATGTACATCGTAGATGGATAGCATATGAGTAAATCTTTACTACTTTAATTACATAAGGATAATTTTAAAACATTTTTCTTTTTATGATTCAACTTAAGAAATTATGTATTCTAAATATGTTGTCATATAGATCTTAAGTTTATACAGAAAAAGATAAGTAGGTAATAGAAATAACTGCTCTACATAAACACTTATATGAGTAGATATACTACAGAATTAAATAAACAAGTCTTATCATTTGAAGAGCTTGAGATATGTTCTACTGTAGTAACTAGCAGGATCTTGTTATCTCATTTACCAAATAAGATTGTATTTTGCTATAAGTAGGTATTATTAGCTGTGTCTTTTCTGTGTGTGATTTTGTATACATGGACTTTTGTAAATAAAATCCAAGATGTTGACTCTGGTTATAAACTATCAGTATGCCAAGGTTCATTGAACTCCGTATGGTAGATTTCCCGTAATGCGCGAACAGACAGAATATCCACAAAGGTGTATTCTACCCCTGTAGCGAAACAAATGTCCCCCATGACAATTTTTTTGTCATAAATATTGTCTGTGCAGACTCAACCAAGTTTCAGTATTATTATACATATGTATCTATAGATTAAAAATTATATAATTTACTTCTATTCAAACTCCATATGATCTAACTAACGAAACTATTATTAGCTAAATTGCTAGCTACAATAACTAGGAATCCATTGTTGTTATCATGTTGGTACGAGTTAGTCACAAAAGTGTTCATAGGTACCTGATACCATGTCAAGGTCTCAATTATCTATTACTAGACTAACTAGATCACCAATAGTTTGTACCCCCGTGTTACTTATGTATATTGATTTCTTATATTTGCGCGAATACTACACATTGAAATTAAACAAATTTTACGGAACGGAACGGTTGCTGTAAAGCAGCCGAAACGTCGAGAACGTAAAAAACATAATATAAACGCTATAAAATCCATAAAATTAGTTTTATTACTTATGTATTATAAGAATAACTGTTGGGTATGGGCTCTGCCTTAACAGAAAGTGAATGTAGAGCATAGTCCACCACACTGGCGCAGTGCTCCCTTAGGATCACTTAAACATGCAGGTTGCCTATACTGCTATTAGCAAGTAATAACAAAGAAATTTTAACAATTATTTGTATTATTATATATGTATATATATATTAGTACATGAAATCTGAATATCCGAGAGGTACCTACAAGCCGGGATTTGAATCTGTGACTCTTGTTTCCAAGGCTAGCGTTTTACCCACTTTACTACAACCGCTATTACGTACGAACGTAATCTATTAAAAAGCGAAAACTATAATAATATATATGTGTGTGTTTTTTTTACAGAATCAGAAGGAACCATTTGTTTGGGACAAAATTGAACAATTCTTAAGTTTAATTCCTGATCCTTTTACAGTGGAAAGCAAACAACATAGGTTTGTACATTATAAATCTTACTATTTTATTTAGTCTGGAGCAATTAATATCTACACTATCCATTTATATCAACCTAATGCATTAAATATCAACCTATCCAATATATCAGTAACACCACGGAACAAAACCTTACTAAACTAATTACACTGCAGTGCTGCACAATGTCATGGGTCACCTCCTTCTTTTCATTTATTTTGGGAATTTCAATAACAAAAAAAATATTGTCTCTTTTATAGATTTGCAATCAACTTCGGTTCTATAACAAAGCTAAGGATAGAGTTTGTGCGTCTTAAATCGCACTTAATGAGAACTGACAGCCCGATTGTGTTTGCTCACAATGATTTGCTTCTAGGAAACGTAATCTACAACAAAGATGAAGGGACCATATCTTTCATCGACTATGAATATGCTGCCTATAATTATCAAGCATTCGATATAGCGAATCATTTTAATGAATTTGTCGGTAAGTTGATGTTTTTCATGTCGTTAGAGAATTGTTAAAATGGTATAATGGAGTACTATAAAGTCACACAAATTAACGCATGCGTATCGATCGCGAGTCAAGCCGTATAGAGCAAGATCACATGGCCGCCAGACATTACTTATTTTCTGAGTAACAAAATGCATTCCTGTCAGTTTGGACCTACGGCCAATTTAATGGCACCCGGTGCTAATGCTACATAAAAACATTGCTCACTTTAATTAGTCTAAGGTGCCTTTAGCACCGGGTGCCAGTAATATGGCCGTCGGTCCAAAGTGGCAGGTATGCATACGTTCACAGTACATACTAACACTACTCTATCCCAGTTACTACAGTATTTTGTTACACAGAAAATAAGTAACGTCTGAAGGCTCTGGGATCTTGGAGTACTAGTGGCCCTAACTGCACTTGTTTTGTAGTTATTAACTCTAATTTCTCCCTACCATAACACCGCATAGTAAGTTTAGCGATCTATAAGTAGCTAAACTGCAGGCACACATGTGTTAATGTTTATAAAGGATCTTGCAACAGCCCGATGACACTAACTGATAGTTTGCCGTGGGTACCGATCAAACGTGCAATGAACTGAGGGGGAGACGCCTTAGGCAATAAATAAATAGGTATCCACTTATGTAAGTACTATCGGGGACATTACTGCTTGCCCACATAAGGTCAATTTCGCATGGCATTATTTAGTTCTGGCGGTTTACTACTGTCCCATTTTCCTCCGTTCAAACGAACATTTTGTAAAGCGAGCAGCGAGTGGGAGTCTTCGTACCTACCGACTATAGGGTCGTTCTAGTAGTCGTAAGCACTGAATGTCGTTCTAAGTTCCATGTCTAGTTTAGGCATATTACTCTATTAAGAAATTACAATATTATTCCATTGTATGGTATCCATAGTACAAGTGATTGTTAGTTTGAATCGCGATGTTAAAAAAGATATCTAGTAGGATATTGTTTTATTCATTAAACCAAGGATTTTTAAATATTTTCAGGCTTATCTATAGACGACATTGACTACAATAAGTACCCAAGTAAAGAATTTCAATTGGCTTGGATCAAGACATACCTATCAGAGTATCTAAACACGACTAATCCTTCGGACGGACATGTGGACAAGGTTTATTCCGAGGTTCAGCAGTTATCATTAGCGTCTCATTTCCTTTGGGGCATATGGTCGCTAGTACAACTTGAACATTCTGACATAGATTTTGACTTTGGAAGGTGAGCTTTAAGTATTATAATATAATTGTGCATACATTTTATGTAGTATTCTTCGAATCAGCTGATAATACCGTACCACGCGTCCATGGGCATCAGCTATCATACGAAAATTTAAGTACCTACGACCTACATAGAAAATAACGCGGATTGTCAGCGTTGATGGTCCATAAGCTATTATGAACATGGTCCGCGTGAATGTAAAATTTGACTTAGGAGGCTGAAATGTCGTAGGGATATGAGCCCAACATATTGAGGCCCTCTGATATTTAATTCCTTGCACAGTTGGGTATCATTGCGCTCTATGTTTCCGCATATATATCTGTTTTATATGTATAATACTAGTTGTCCGGCGAACTTCGTACTGCCTCAGAATCAAATGTATCAGAAAATTAATTATCTTTAGTATATATTTTTTGTGATTTTTTTCCATCTTTTAATAATTATTCTGCTATTCGGGGCAGCTACAAATTCAAAAAATCAAATATCATAACAATCGGCCCACCCGTTCTTGACTTATAAGTAATGTTGTAACACGCCTTTGTTTTATATATATAGATTGATATGTATAGATACCTAATCCGAACGCAAGGCCCATATTGTGTATATTATTAGTATGTCTAATATAATGAATTGTATTGTGAATGTGAATAATGCAGAGACTTAATAATTATGAATGTTTAATGATTTGTGCATTTTTGTTTATAACATTTTTTATTCTTTCAGATATTCAGAAATAAGACTCAACAGATATTTCGAGTTAAAGGATAAGATATTTAAAGAAATGAGTTGATTGCTCTCATAATTATTGTAACAGTGCTGTTCTAAAATTTTGTTATAAGTAAAATTACTTATAAGTAAAATGGAGAATTTATACCTCAAGTACAATTATATTATTATGTTGATTTAGTTTTATGTAGCTTGATAAAAAGTCATTCCGAATTAATTTAGCAAATGGAATAAAACATTGTTTTTGTCTAATACTTATTGTTAGTTTCTTCAATAAAATAAAATTATGAATATTGTTGAATAGTTACTAAATAGGCTTAGTTAATCTGTTCAAGGGGATAATTTAATTCTATATAGTCAATCAGTAATAAAAGGACAAGATTTTGCAAAACCTTTTCTTTTAAAGTACATAAACACACCGCTTTAAAGAATAAATTCATTCATATAGCTAAAATATTTACAGGCACCTTATAAACCCCTCAAATTTATAGAAACTATAAGTGATTAACAATGCATTTTTCATAAGTGCTTTGTTATTCAAGGGGTAAATAGATTACATTATGCAGTAGGTATATCAATAATCCTATTACTATGCTGATCAATGCATCTACCAGACAGAATCATTACAGATTACCGTCAAGGATCCATACAGTCTCTTACACCTCTGCAGTATTCTTTTTCCTTTAACATTTTCATATTTTCTTTGCTAAGTCAAGAATTGTATTAAGCATTTCAATACATATTTCACTCTTGAATCAATAGAACATAATACAGTTCAGGATTGGCCTGTGACACTTGCTCTCAAACTCGTGTAAGAGCTCATCAATATCATTATCTAAATCGTCACTCTGAGACATCTTAGTGACCATGTCACTGATCAGAAACGCACCAATAGTTGCCTCCTCATGGTTGTCCTGTATGTCAATATTAACAACATGTACTGGTTGGTTGTGCACAGACCTCTTTGTACCAAACCATTCTATAACTTGATCGTACACCCTCTCTTCACATGTTATGATAACATCAAACCGCTCAGTGGATACTTGGAATTTCTCAGGACATGGTTTAATCCTTCTGTTCCTATCCAACATATGCAATAACCCATTCTGGGTGTAGTAACCTTTATCCTTTTCCATTAGGTCGTTGTAAATGTCGTCGTAAGGCACTCCAAACTCGTAACAATTTGGACGATCTGCAGAAGCACCTGGCAACTTAACCTTCTCTCCTGTGCCATAGGATTTCACATTAAATCCTTTTTTAGCAAGAAACGCATGAGCTTCCATACTACGGTTCATGTTAGATGAGCACACGACCGCTATGAATATATCGCACATTTTAAGCCTTTCTTCAATTAAAATGACTACTGTCAACTATTCACTGAAAATAATGAATGTTATATTTAATTATGACGTTAGTATTATTATATTTGAACAATAATTCGTCATTTTCATCAATATTGGAACATTTTTCAAGGGATTATTCGGTTTTATTTTACAACAGTAGTTGACGTGTTTATAGGTTCTTTTTTTGTCTTTTCTTTACCACAGACTAATAAGAGGATTGGAGGAGAGTCTTTATAAAATTTAAACACGTCATCCGGGTTTCCAGATGTGATTTTGTGTGTGCAGTGCAGTGTGTAGTCCGTCCGCATCAACGAGTATAAAATCTACATATATAAAACAAAGTCACGTTAGTTACACCACTTGTAACTCAAGAACGGGTGGGCCGATTTTTACGATCTTGGATTTTTTGATTTTATCTCCGCCCCGTATAGCTATTAAGAAATGGAATAAAGATCTTTTTCTCATACATTTGATTTTGAGGCGGTACGAAGTTCGCCAGGACAGCTAGTATTATATATAATATGGTCTGCATAGCGGTGGCGTAGAGCAAGCGTAGCATTATTTTCTCTTATGGTAGTCCCTAATTAAAAGATTTTATCATATCCTCTTATTGGTCTGTGTAGTATATATGCGGAGCAAGCATCTCTAGTTCATCTGTGATGTGATACAGTGTCTCCAACCATGCCGTAATTACGGTAGATCTACCGTAATTTTTCTAGATCTACCACCTACCGTAGACATGTCAAAATCTACCGTAATTTCGTCCGTGTCCATATTTCTATAATGACAGCACTTGATTTAGCAAAATATTACTAGTTTATAACGGCAAGATTGCATTGGGATGCGTAACGTAAAAAAAAAAAAAGGTCATTCCTGCTGCTTCTGTTTGGAAGAAGCAGCAGAATGACATTTTTTTTTTTTTACGTTACGCATCCCCACTTCATGGGTATTTTATTGTATCATTTTGGAGAAAAATAAGCAACACTGGTCTGCCGTAATTTTCCACCATCTACCGTATTTTTAGACCAGGCAACACCGTAATTTTGACAAAGAGGGTTGGAGACATGATTATTATCTTTATCTATGGTATTACCTACTTTTAGGTTATTTTGTGCAGTCTAAAAATTATAATCATAAATACATAATATTATGAAGAACCATATTTCGTATCAATAAACTTAGTGTACAAAAATACATTAAATATGAATCACTTATTTAAAAACCTTGGTATAAGCAGTATTTTAAAACCAAGTCCATTCAATAGTATACACACAACCTCATCAGTCTTAGCTTGGAATAAAGAGACTTTACCGAAATCTTTTCTTCGATTTAATAAGAAAGTTTATCCCCCACAATCATCTGACGAGTCACCTAGACCAGCTGTAAGTTGAAGAGGTTTAAAAAAATATGTATATACCTACCTTGATTTCCATTGTAAAACAATGATTCGAACTAATACTACTAAGGTAAGGTAATGCGAAATTCAATTCCATGATGCCTTATTTTAATTTTATTTCCAGTATATATGTCACCAGAAGACCAATATCAAGTACAGTCCTGATAAACTGTGGTACATCGCTTGTTTAGTTCGTGGTATGACTGTGGATGAAGCTGTCAAGCAACTGAGCTTTGTCCACAAAAAAGGTGCTGTCTATATAAAAGAAGCTATACTTGAAGCTCAAGAATTGGCTGTAAAGGAGCATAATGTTGAGTTTAGAAGCAATCTATGGATTGGTAAGAAAAGTTAAAATTTAATTCCAAACAGATTATTTTATTATCAAGAATCCATCTTGAAAAAATTATTTAACAGGCATATACATATATAATCAGTCGAGCACAAACAACACTATAGTATTCTTGTCTGTTTCCAGCTGAATCAGTTTCAGGTAAAGGTATGACATTAAAAGGGATAAGGAGACATGCTAGAGGAAGAATGGGAGAAGTTCGTTACAGGTACAGTCATTATTTTGTTAGGCTTGAGGAGGGAAAACCACCCGCAGACTACTACAAGAGGGACCTACAAACCCCTGAACAACAACTTGACAACTGGTTGGAACAAATGAGGAAGAGAAAGATCATAAATACATTTTAAGTCACATGTCATTTATTAATAATAATTTAGAAATATAAAAAGTTTAGCATTCATTTTTTTTTCTTTTAAGTCTTAATCATAAATAGGTACCACAAAATTAATTAAAAAAATATTATTTTCATGTGGCAGTCCCCATATGATCACATATGTACCTGTCCACACAATGTCTAGGTCAAGACACCTATTCTCTTGACTTAGACACCTCAGTAACACTATGGTTGATAATATATTATGTCTCAATGGCTGCTAAGCAATGGCATACAAAACACAATGGAGATCTGATACATTAACAGGATGCAACACAAGCAGTCACTTAAGAAAACTATAAAGACACTTGCCCCTTTTGGTAGTTGGAGAAACAAGTGTAAATTTTGATAAAATGTGACCATTATTTTTAAAGGAATCATCATTTCTTGCCTAATATATACATTAATTTTGTTTACATTGTTATATCAATTTTCTAAAGTCACCTTATGTAATCACCTTTGACTGGAAAGTCCATAACTGCTTAATTATAAAACACATTTGAATATTTACATGCCATATTTAATGTGAATAAATTTCATTTCATTTATGTAGATTTTTCAGATGTGCCACATTTGAGTGTTTATAGGATATGCCAAGTCCATTATGGCTTTGAATGCCATTACTGCTGAATATAAAAATATATTTAGACATTTTTATTACATAGTTGAACAGGTAACTACTACCTGTCACACTTAAAACAATTTAGCTAGGACTAATTGGAATACTACAGACCTCAATAATACTTGATTAATTTAATGTCATAATTATTATACAGATCAAATGTATCATAGGCACATAAATAATACAGGTTTTTTTTATAAATATATGAATTTTGCCTCTGTAACGAGGATCGCATGTTCGAATCCCGACTCTCACCTCTGGGATTTCTAGATTTCATATGCGAATCCCATTTTCAACCATGATTATAACTTGTTAAATGGTGAAGGAAAACAATGTGAGGAAATCTAAGCAGGTTTCCTCACGATGTTTTTCGGGGATTTCTCTCAGACATGCATCTGAGAGAAGTCTCCGAAAGACGTGTGAAGTCCGCTAACCTGCACTGGGCCAGCCTGGTGGACTATGGCCTAATCCCCCCTCGCATTGCTGGGAGGCCCCTGCCCACCAGTGGGACATTAAAAAGGCTGATATTATTATTATTATTGATGAAGTTTGGACTTCCGAATGAAATAATTCAATATATGGTATCCTCTTTGTCGTTTAAACATCCTGTAGTCAGATAAGATTTGATTTATTCCTGGAAAGATTACTCATTTTGAACTTTATGTTCTAAACGTTAAAAATACTTTTTCTACATATAAAAAAAACAAAAATCACACTGAAAATATACTGTATATCTTACTTAAATATATTCTTAAACTATTAATGAAAGCAATATAAAAATATATAAGTACAACTAATATTATGCAGGCATGTTATTCCCAGTAAAATATGGCATTAGCTTACGGTTGTGACTTGTGACATCAGTAGGTAGGTACTTAGTGATTATTATATATATACTTACAGGAAGATGTTTCTATAGCTTATAATCTAAACCCTGAGCCAGTGATGTTAGTTGAAATAACACACCATTTTACTTTTATTACATTCTCGAAAAACTCTTTCCCCCTCTCCCGCACATTAGTGACTTAGTGACCAGCAGACAACAGGTAATAAAATATTAATAATTTCCCAGATGGGCTACAAAAGGAAACATGTATAACCAAAGCTAGGGGGCACTTGATTTAAGTATAAAAATCATCATACACTTAATGAAGTCCGAGGGTCAGGTTTCTTGGGTACGTATCCATATAAAAATATTGATGCTATGACCAGTAATGTTCCCATTGCAAACTGTACTGTTAAATTGAAATCAAATATATATATCGAGGCTATGCAAGATATTATAATAGCGACGGAAGTTGCGAAACCCTTCAGAATGTTATCAGCGTATTTCACAACCACTGCGACGATCAGGCCGCCGGCCGCTTGTAATAGCACAAGGTACCATACAAAGCCGTCAAAACCTTTCAGCAGGTTATTATTAATGCCATCATTTATCAGATATGTGATTGTTCCAATTGGTAATGACAGTAAACTTAACTGCACATTTCTCATCCACACCTGAAACAAAACACATTTGTTCAGGTCACATCAAAAAGCCTGTTGAGTTTCTTGCCGGATCTTCTCAGTTGAAGTCGCGTTCCGATTCGTTTGTAGAGTTGACAAAAAAAAATGTTCAATGATAATTTGTAAGTGCGCCCATAGGTCTATACGAAATAAATTATTTGACTTTGATTTTGTTTTGCTGTTCTATGAATACAGATATCTCATGAAAGCAGTAGATAACAATGTGTTCTCCATGTAAACAGCTGTTGTATATAAACAAATAAATACTTATGTATCATGTTTATATCTATAATTCACATGATGTGATGAATGAGAACATGGTCACGGGAGGACTGTGCTCCCGTGACCATGGTTGCTGTAAAGCAGCCAAAACGTCAGGAACGTAAAAACAAAATAAACGCGATAAAATCCAAAAAAATCGTCTTATTTCAATGTGTAGTATTCGCGTAAATATAAGAAATCACTTATACATTTATAGGTACTCACCGATATGTCCGATTCTTTTAGTACTTTTTCAAAATAAATTCCAGCAAAACCAGATATGAAGCAAGCTGCCAATGCTGCACTGAATCCTAATATTCTGGATTGCTCTGGTAAATGTGATGATTTGGAAGGATTCACTTTATCAGTTGAGGACAATTGTACAAGAGCTACACCCCCAGCTAACAAGGCTAATGCACACCATTGCCATTTCTTAAGCTGCCTTTTTAGAACAAGAACAGCGAAAAATGCAGTTGTAAGCAGTTTTAACTGATATGTCACCTGAAATACAAACATTTTGTGTATTTTATAAAAAAAAAGGCTTTCCTGAGGAAATTTACTATTAATAGTCTCATACGTTTTAAGATGGCAATTTCAGATAATGTTACGTGGGACACAGCAGCACCCCTAATCCTCTTACGAGCGTAGCAGATATGATCTGAATCCAGACTGAAGGACAGAGAAACTATAATGATGAATGGTGTTTTCGTAAAATTGTATCATACTGCCAGGCATCAATTTAAGTAGCCTGTAGGGCGTTTCACAACGAATTTAGGCATATTGAATTGAGAGTAATTGTTGAAAAGGCATGCCATTCACAGCTCAATGTCGCGTGTTACCCACCATAGAATGCATGGAGTATAAAATATGTAAAATAATAATATATTTAAGTGCATACCTGGTATGTAGCAGCGTCTAAATTAGAAGCTGACACATAGAGCAAGTTGTTTTGTACAATATACAAAAACGATGGAACGCAAACACGCAACGTGTCTCTGACATTCAATATGATAATATTGTACATAGATTGTACTCCTTTCTGTACGCCACCAGACTCCTGCATTACGAGGCATACGCAGATAATAAGTTTGAACACTTCCGACATTAATACAGCTGAAAAAAAGAATTTTGTCACCATCATTAATTTAAAATAGGTTACCTTGAATCTATTTGAACAAGTGATACTTAGGAAGGTAGCGAACCATAATCATTTATTAATGAGTACTTAACTAAGATCTCTGGATTTTAGATAATTAAATTACTGTGTGAATCTCATTTTTAATATTGATTATCATTTAAATTTAAAAACCCTGCATCTTTGGATTTTTTTTTATATCTAAGATTTAATGCTAAAATCAAATAAATAAAAAAAAAAAGTGTATATTTCATAAAAGATCGATGGAAAATTGTATATGATGTATATATATCTAAAGACTGTATGAGACTCTTGGAAACTATGATCATAGATGACTAAATCACATAATCATAAAAAAGGTATCCTAGATCTATGTCATAGTTATATGACAATGCATCTAAAAAGTTCTTGAAAGGTGTGTGATGCTATACCTAACAATGGGACACTAAAAGGGCCGATTATTATTGTGATTATCGTCAAATAGTGATACATAGAAACTATAAAATGATTATCAATCTAACTGTAATTAATAAAAACATTGTTTATAGTATTTTTTTGTAGTTTGATGTGTATTTTTAATGCATGCATTTACTAATGAACAGGCTTTCAGCCAATAAAAAACAAAACCTGTATTAAAATGTCATACTCACCAGCTGCAGATGAAAACATTACAACATCTCTGGTACGAGCATATCGCATGCTGAGGCCCAGAATCGCATTTTGTAATGTTAATATCACCAAGCTCACATATTTTATGTATCCTGTAATATATTTAAACATTTGATAAGGCGAATAATATTTTTAAATCATTGATAATAATAATGAATACACCCTTTTTTTCATAAAAGTTATATCTAACAGGAAATAAACAACGAAAAACCGAATCACTTATCAAATATTGTTAATTATATATTTTATTTAACAAGATGTTGTTTAAAAATATTGTAATTCCTCACCAAAATTGGCACGTCTATTATGTGCATATGATTGTGATTTCTTTGAATCCCCATCCATGTCTGGTGCGGTCAGCTGTGTGGCTGCTGTGGCAAGGTCGGCTGGCTCAACAGCTTTATCAACTTCAGCTATAACTGTTGGGTCCTCCGTTATATCATCCGGCTTCATAGAAATCTGTGATAAGCATAAAACATTATAGTATTTTTGATAAGCATAATTTGATTTTGATACTGATAGTCACTAATCGAAGATAATTTCGAGTGTCTAAACATGCAAGCATTATGATTATTGTGGTAGGACAAAGATCTAGATGTGAGACATTTCATTTAAAATTACTTACATTATCATATATAAGTAGTGATTAATTATATCCACATTCATTGTAGCTTTGAATTCAATTATCTGAGTAAAATAAAATTAGTAGCTATAATAATGTTAGGGCCATCACCGGTGGGAAAGATTAACGGGTACAGTTCTAAAGTTAAATTATTCGTTTTTATAGCAATGATTACCAGATTCCTATGTTACTTTTGCCAACACAAATTCTGTCCGGAGTTTGATTACAATATAAAATATTAAACAAGAATATTTGATCTGTCTGTGATACTACATATCCAGCGGGCTCTCTCCGCTACTTTTTGTTGACGTCGGCAAAAAGCACAGACCATAAAGAGAACATGTCAAGGAGTATATAATCCTTCACCTTTTAAAACATTATGGCGTCCATCTTTATTGTCGATGATTTTGTCAACAACAGTTCGAAAAGACACTTAGCCAATCACTAACTACCTACATAACGTTTTGTCGTAGGCAGGCAGCTCATTCTTCTTCTTTCTTTATGTAAAGAGTATGGAGAAGTATAAAGCAACATGTTTTGTTGATTGTTAAATGATTTGTACAATTTGTCTAGTCCTAAAATATATTTTTCACGTGGTAACTGTTAACCTTATTATTTACTAACCTTATTCTTTCTCATACATTTCGACTAAGTCTTTACGAAAGGAAATGCCCATGTGAAATAAAATGGATATGATATGGCCTTACTCACAACTTAGTATTTTGCCAATGTCAAGTAATTAATAGCAATAACACATTCGATAAATACGCTTAAAAAATGCTGTGCGTTTGTAAACAGGTAAAAATCATTGCATTTCATTTCGTAATGAAAAGAAGAGACTCGACAACAGCTGTCTGGGACTTTTTTGCGGGTAGTTGAACCGTGAAGTTGTTAATTTTGTTTTATTGTCGCAATACTATCTCATTATAAGTTAAATAGATAAATATATGTAGAAAAAGTACAAAAAAATCGATTTGCTGCAATTCGAACTCAAAATGATGTCTCGAGCACTTGAAGCTGTTCGAGCGGCTTCCCTTCGAGAAATTACAGATTCAACATTTCCAGAATAACAAATAGCTCAACTTGATTTTGCAATTTTGAGTGCACGAGAATTGGGGTTATAAACGAGCAAATAACAAAACCAATCTGCTGACCCAGGTACATACTAAACAAAAATAATCTTAAGTTCGACAACTTTATTTAACTTTATAACATCTAAAACATAAATAAAATTAGGAATCAAATCATAACATCTTCATTTATTGATCATTTTCAAAATCAGCAGGATTCTTACGGCTGAGCCTATGGTGTTCCCTTTCAACTCCTTCATAAACTAGGTAACCAATGATGAAGGCTGAAACAAATAAAATTATTTTCTGCTGTATTAAACCACAATAACATATAGTTACAATAGTTTTAGAAACTTTTACTATATAGACTAATTCTTGCAACCTAAAGGTTTTTTTTATGTCCCGTCGGCTTAGGCAGAAACCAGTTAGAATAGAACAGAGCTACCATAATTTATGAAAAACTAAGTTACACAATGGATAAGTAAGTCATAGAGGTAATAATAATTGATATGTGGTGTTAGAGGTGAATGCTATTAACAAACCGTTTTTGTCCCAACACAATCACTGTGCAAGTGTGGCTATGTATTGCCAAGCAATCACATGTAATATAATTTATGTAATGTATAAAACTTTGAAAACAAGAGTTATGTTTCGTCTGCTGGAAGAATAAAGTAGTTCCTCATAAAACAGCTTTCAGTAGGCACATTGCCATCTATGCAAGTGGAGCTTATATGATATTTACTAGGAAGTGTATATACCTACATGATTTTTCATTGGGTGTAAGTCAATAACAGATTTTGTTTGTTGTTAAGTATAAAACTACCAACAATTAATATCTATTCATGGGTAGATTGATGGCAAATTAATTTTCCATGTAACAATAAAAAACTACAGAACAAATTTACATGAATGGTGGTGGCATACTCGCTAGTCTTACAATATTAATGTAGCTACCCTAAAGCACAGAACTTCGGCTAACCCTTATACACATGATTATTATAGATATATTATCATAACAGCACAAAACTTACGTGGGGCTACCCTAAATACACTTTCGCGGAATCTTCGGAATATATTAGGCAGCCCATTGGATATTGCACCTGCATACGCCCTCTGTTCATGAGGAGATAGCTTGTAGCTAATCAACCCACGGATTTTAGCTAATTCGCCAAAGTGCTTTCCCATTTTTGGCGATTGGTAAAAATTATGTAATGAACTAAACACCAAAGTGCTACTCTGAAACAACTGCGAACTAAAACTTCACGGTCTCCGCAATCCAGCTCAATCTCGTTCAAGACCGAGTTAAAAGAGTGAGTAACTACAGCCGCTACACCTTCCGATCCTAACTAATCAGTCCTACCAGTGTTACCAACCCTACTGTTTTAACAGTAGATTTGCTGTTTTCACATTTATCCCCCTGTTTTCTGTTTCATTCCTAATTTTTACTGTTTTTCAATTAGCGTTATATTATACCTACACTATGAATTTTTTTTTTGATAACCACTATGTAATAAAACGCAATGACACTAGACGGCAGTATCTACTCTTGTCGAGATTCAAGGGATTTCCCACATTGTGTGAATTGGTGAAGAAACATTTGTGGCTACCACATAGCAGCGCCACCGTGGAAAGATTATTTTCAGCTATAAATAATATGAAAACTAAATTACGCAACAGAATATCGACTTATTGCACACTAAATCCGAAATAACCTAGTGCTACTCATTTTAAGCCACAGAAAGGCAAATGAAGAAATTTAACAAAAATATGTATGATTTTAATAAGGAAAATGAGTCTGAAAATATTGAAGATGAGGCAATAGAGGATGAAAGTGGACAATAATTTTACTTTGAATTTGTTTTTTTTAATATGTTGTGATCAATATTATAATATAACAATGTATGTGAGTCCTGGTAACTAATAAAAGTAGGTGATTGTTTTAATTATATCAGAAAATTATGAAATCTGCCCTTTTATACTTTACCTACTGTTTTCTCCTGTTTTTTTATTGGTGAGCTGCTGTTTTTTAGTTTCTTGGGGTTGGCAACACTGAGTCCTACCCTAATAATCGGATAATGTGTCGTACGTCCTAAATCTTAATTCGATCCGATTTCATCCGATAATTATTTGTATGGCATAGGGAGTTGTGAAGCCGGTCAATCCTGTCATTTTGACTAGCGAGTTTGATTATTTATTATTATCTCTACTTTTTTTTGGTACATAGATGTTTTATTGCTATTAATTACTTGACATTGTGCAAAATACCCGCTAAGCTGCGGGTGAGGCCATATTCATATCCATTTTATTTCATCGCATTTCATTTCGTAAAGAAAGAAGAAGGTAGTGATATTTGTCTCGCATTTCAGTTCGTAAAGAAGTGATATTTGTCATAAAAATGGAAGAAGTGGACTCGATTATTTTACATTGTCTTCGACAGCTGAATATGTATGTATCTTTCTATTACATATTTCGAAAAGTAACTAAAGCTCAACCTAATTATTTCAAAAATATTGTAGAAACATAGACGACAGCGCAAAGAGCCTAAGTGAGTTGCCGGTGGAGACGATATTCCAATCAGCTTCTACATGTATAAGCACATTCAACCCCTCAATAAAGCTATCAAAAAAGTTGCCATTGGGTATATCGCACAGAATAGAAGTGGCCTCACAATTAGCATCCACATGTAAGGTAATTACAAATTCTTGTAGCTTCATAAATTAGGGACTTCTACATACTTGATTACTCAATATATATTTTTTATCTCTCCTTGCCCAAACAGTTTTCAATTGAAACTAGATATGGTAATAGCCTGCAATACATATGCCAGTAAACCAGGCATTTTATTTCAATGAGATACACATGCCAGCGGCATGCATCGCCAATTGTTAGTGCTTTCATTCTGTCAATATGAGATACGCAGCCTTGTAGGTTGGTTGCTTGAGCATGCATGGTGCGTGCTCAAGTAACTATTTTGCTTCTGGATGCAAAAGACATGTCGCTTTACAAGCATTATTTTTACTAGCATGTGTATTGTAGATATTCATATGTGAACAACATATAAAATCTTATCTGAATATAGAATACTTTATTCCTCGGAAATTAAAGGGTTTTCACACAATATGCAATTTTACACTGTTACAGGATTTGGGATACAAGAATGATGTTGGGTACCAAACATTTTTATATCACAGTGAATGTGAACTAAGACAAGTGTTCATGTTCTTGATAGAGCAATTACCAAGTGAAGGAAAACAAATTACTGCTGCATCTGTGCCAATAACTAACAAGAAATCATTGCTTATGCACAATATTGGTATCAAAATTGCGGAAGAATTAAAATCAGTCTGGATACCCCCATGTTGTAAACCAACTTCGGCAACTATTGGTGATTTTTGTGTACCAGGTAATGTGGATAAAATAGTGTAATATTAAGATTATTCTGGTGGAATATAATTCATGGTTTTCGTTTTCATAAATTAATTATAAAAACTTTTTTAGATATAACAACTACAAAAACAAGCCAATGTCAAACTGATAATAAAATTGTAGAAAAACTTTTGAAAATAAAAGAAATAAGTAAAACAAATATCTCTGTTGAATCAAAAGAGCTAGACAAAATTGACCTTGAAGAAAAACAAAATATCATTGATCAGAATTCTGAAACAAGGCAAGACTCTGGCAAAAGTCTCAAAGAATTGAAAGAGATGGCTATCATTATGAGACAAAAACTGGACACACTGGAGAGTGAAAGAAATGTTATGGATGTTGAATACTCGCAGGTAACAACACTGCAATGGATACTAATTTTAAATTAGCTTTTAAATGATATTGATTTGTTTCACACTGTAATAAAGTAAGTATACTTTTTTAAACTAAATTGTTCATTGTACCTATTTATGCCAATTTATAAATTTCCAATAGGTACAAAAATCATGCGAGAGGGCTGAAGCTGATTTAAAGAATGTACAAAACATTTTAAACAGCATTGGATTATCTGAAATAGACCCTGAAGGTGTAGCTGATGATTTGATAGCGAAGGTGCAGAAAAATATAAACATATTGCACAGAAAGAGTGAAGAGTTGACCTCAAGGAATCTGTCTTTAAGAGTTGAAATTGACAAAGTTAAGAACAGCTTGGATACATCAGTGGTTTGTATAAGCTTATAATATCAGAAAATAATGTTATCAAATTGAAATTAAACTAATTTTACGTATTTTATCGCGTTAATTTTGTTTTGATGGTCCCAACTTTTAGGCTGCTTTACAGTACCCATGGTTACTGGAGGACTGGGGTGTTTGAAGTCCTAGTATCATAGTTTGAACTGGGGTACCCTCATATTTATTTAAACATAAATAAACGCGATAAATTAATTTAATTTTCAATGTGTAGTATTCATGTAAATATATTTGTTATCAAAATTAAACATATTATACAAAAGTACTTCATTATTAATTTTGCATTATAATTACGCTATTCAACAGTCTGAAAGAAGCAAATGTAAGAAGATTCTAATTAATCTAAAAGACTCAGCCAAACTAATGAAAGAGGAATTTGAAAAGAAAGAGATCCTTAGAAACCAATTGAAGAATAGTTATGAGACATTAAGAGGAGGCAATAAAAGGTACTGTGTATCCTTAACATATATATTACATACATAAACATTTCACAGTCTGAATGTCAGAATTATTTTAATTACTTGTTCAAAAGTATTAAAATAATAGGTTTTTATATATTTCAATATTAATGTTTAAGGTCTATTTATACAAAACGGATATTGGAGATAATAAGTAATGTTGACAAGCAAAACATAGAAATTAAGAAAATATTGGATGATACAAGACAGTTGCAGAAGGAAATTAATACATTGGAAGGACAACTTGATCGGTGTTTTTCTATTGCTGATGAAACACTCTTCAGGGTAGGAACAAAACCATGCACATCAAATAGTAATATTTGGTGGTCATTCAATACTATTCCAATTGATTCATGTATGTGAAATGGCCAACATATAGGAGGGCTACACAAACTCACATACTTTAGTACATTATGATACAAGTGAGCTAAGCTATTTGTTACAGTCGAGGCTGAATTGCAGCCCAAGCCGAAGGTGAGGGCGAAATGAAGCCGAGAGCCGAGACCAAATGCTCACGCGTGTGATACAACGTCTATACTTCGACAAATATTTGTGAAACATGGCCACAGAACAAAAATGGCGCCTGGTTTTTTTTTGTCGCACCCCGGTTGAGCGGCACGGATAACAGTCATAAAACGACCTAATATTAAATTATATTATTTATTAAACATTTTTAATGTTAATTTAATGAAAAAATAAATAATGAGTAGAAATAAGATGTTTAGTTATCAAAATTAAACTGCCACAGTTAATGTCGATGTATTTCAAAGCTGCCAGATAACAAAACTTTTTTTATTATTACAGGATGCAAAGAAAGATGATCAAGCAAAGAGAGCTTATAAGTTACTGGCCTTACTTCATTCAGAGTGCAACACGATAGTATCCCTAGTGAATGACACAGGGACCCTTGCAAGGGATATAGTCGACTTGGAGGACAACATCAAGACTGAAACTGCTAAGAGAACTGAAGACACTTTGAGGAAGATACAAGTAGATCTTTCTAAAATACAAGAAGAGTGATAATACTCTATCGTCATGATTTATATTCATTATATGATGAAGAAATAAATATCATGTAAATCACTTATAATAGCATAAATATTTTAAATTAATATGCTATAATAAGGTGCCCTGTAACCGGCGTGAATAGAACCGCGAGTTGTTTCATGGCAACGAAAAACCAGAAGGCTCTGTGGTCTGTGCATGGCAGACAGGGCACATTTCCAAGTACATGCCTCAGAACGAGGCAAGGGCCACAAATGCCTGGGACTGTAGTAAAATGCGTTTTCTGGACTTTGTTTGCCCTGGGCCAATGTGTAGTAAAACATTTGGGCCGTATTTCTCATCCCGAGGCTAATAAGCCAGAATACATTTACGAGCTTCCATAGTGACCCCTCCAGCTCTGACAGAGATACCATGGTCAATGTGCCGCGTATATTAACAGTGCATAACTCGATAATTGTCTAATTAAATGTGAATTCATTCCTTGTATATGTAAATATGAAATAAAATGAAAGCTTAATATATGTCTGTATTTTAATAAAATAAGCCATTACTTTATTTCTTTTTAGGCAAAATCTCTGGTGGAATATAGTCTTCATCACTTGCTTTTTCTGATGCCTTCTTTTTCTTGGTAGATTTATCGACAAGTTTTTCTTTAGCTTCTATCTCAAGGTCAATGTGTTCCTCATTCTCAAAGAACCACAACTTTTGTTCTTTCTCTTTCATGTTGTTTTGTTGTTGCTGTATTAGTTGTATGCGATGAGCTCTGTCCAGACGTTTTGCTTGCTCTTCAAGTCTCTCTTCTCTTAGCTTGGCCCATGATTTAAATACCTGAAACAGTGAAAACAATCTTCTATTAATAAAATTCTTGACTGAGAGACAATTTAGTCTATGCTGGTGAACCTAGAGATTTGAAATTCAGAGGGTATGATATTCCTTATTAGAAATTAGACCCCCAGAGGTTGAAAGTTTGTATGAAGATTTTTTAATGTTATGATTGGGCATATGGCTAGTTTGTATCCATGCACAATATCAGTGGCCCATGGCAATGGCAATCGAGGCTGGCAAGTAATTAAAATTGCAATGTTTATGTGTGTGTGTGTTTATGTGTTGTTTTACTGGTGGTAGGCTTCGGCCGTGGCTAGTCACCACCCACTGAACAAAGCCATGTCGCCAAGCGGCCTAGCCGTGTTCCGGCATGATGTTCGGTGCTGCCATTCATGGATGGCGGGTCAGATCAGTTGCGCTGCATGTGCCTAGTGAATGTAGCGTCTCTATCTCCTGCCGCCTTCCTACCTAGGCAAGTATGCTCCATCGTAGATCTCATCGTCACTTACCATCAGGTGAGATCGAGTTCAAATACTTGCCTATAATGTAATAGAAAAAAAAAAAAATGTCGGCCATGAAAGTGGTTTGTCAGTTTTGACAAAAACTTGTTAATAAAAAATCTACTAAGGATCATATCTGATACATTCTAAGTTCAAATAAATAACAAATGACAAAAATGGGCCTTGCAGTTCTATGATGTGCAAATGATATTCAACCTTAATAATGGTGGTAAAGGAGTTTCTTGGTTGACTACATTAACTGATCATGGCTTTGTAATATAACTCACAACATACAATAAACTCACCATTTGTTGTTGTGAAATATCATTATTTTGTGATTTGTTGATAGCATTTTCAATTGCATTCTTGAGGGATTCTTCTAAAGACTGGTCATTTTGTTCAAGTTTGTTTAAATAAGAAATGCAGTTTTCTAATACTGGTCTTAATTCCTCTTCAACAGTAGAAACTTCTTGTTGTAACAGGTCTATAACTTCTTTGTATACTTTAGCTGACTTCCCTTTACTTAGTATCTCACATAAGTTCAAAAGTTTGTCATATTTTTTGTATTTAAGCCATCCAACAACTTGTAAGTTATTATTCAGGTTATCTGTAGATCTCTCCGACATCCATGCCAAAGATTTACCAGATAATGTAAGAGTGTCTTTGATATCAAAGTGATCATCAAAATATGGGTTTCTAAGGAATTTAATTCTGATCTTCAATTCTTCAACCTTTTTAGGTTTAGTTTCAGGTGGTGAAGGCTCAGGAGGTGTATATCCAGTTATGTATTTGTAGCAAGCAAACTGGCATAGAGCACATGTAATTTCATTGCTATAGTCTTCTTGGAGCATAATAAAAGACGCGACTTTGGCTGCTAACTCATGGTGTTGTAGTGTTAGTAACTTATCTAATAATATATTTGCACTGTAGTCATCAAGGAACACACCAAAATTTTGGGGATTATTTAAAATTTCAACCAGTTCCTCGACGTCACCCAATTCTAGAAAATTTCTGACAGTGGCGTGCTGTGTAGACTCCAACATGTTGTTTGTTTCTGCTGAAATTCTTAATTTGTGAAGCAAATCTTTGAGCTCTTCTAAGTGTGTGGAATCTTTTATTGCGTTCGCAAATATGTCAACATCGATGGCACTAATTACGCCTTTAGATGAATAATTCTGGTCCAAGACATTGTAGAAATCATTTATATTTATTTTAGTAAATACCGAGGTGGAATTTAATGCGTTCCAAGCTTCGTTACATTTATACTCATTAGTTAAAAAGTTTTTTTTCTGTATATGTATTGAGAACACTTTCTTATTGAAGAACGGTTTACGGCAGGTCCGAAACATATTGAATAATATATTCCACCGTAAATAAATGTTTCTACAATAAGTCTAACAACCAAAACACAAAAGTTAGGTTACTTTTTATCAAACCACAGACGAACTAGATAGAGGTGCTATTTGCTACATCAAGCGATTATTAATTTTATATTATAATTTTTATATTTTTTTTTAATCCATTTTTTAATGTAATTTCATAGTTTAAGACCAATTTATGTAATTGTCTATTGGAGCAATTTACTATAAGTCATAATAATTATAAGAGGTAAGGTAAGAGGCTGACACTGCGTGCGACATAGTTTGATAGCTTTGCAGATGTCAACGTGTTTTAGTTAATATCCTGTATGTCTTGTTCCTAATAAATTTATTATTAAGGTGGAAGCTTAGGGTCAGGGCGCGAAATTCAAAATGTCAATGGTTTTTATTTTTTTACGAAAAATTTGGACATATTTACGATGTAATTTAGCGTTTTGCGATATTAGCATTCTGCATTGGATGTCTCGATGTATTAAGTTTGCTTAAATAAGTACCTAAAGCGATACAACACCATTAAGTTAGTAAAAGTAGCGGTTTTTACAAACCTTATGGTATTGTATCGGATTAGGTATTTTTTTAAGCAAACTTAATACATCGAGACATCCAATGCAGAATGTTAATATCGCAAAACACTAAATTACATCGTAAAGATGTCCAAATTTTTCGTAAAAAAATAAAAACCATTGACATTTTGAATTTCGCGCCCTGACCCTGAGCTTCCCCCTTAATATATTAATACAAAAGAAAATACAAGTTTGTCATTGACGTTCGTGTTTTCATCTCATCCATTGCTCACTCGCATTCCGCGGCAGCGGCATTGGTACGGCTGTACAACCATCTATTATTGGTCTATGTAACTAATTTGTGGTCTGTGTGTACAGCAACATGTTTTTTTATTGGTCTGTGGTGTACATGTATGTACAATTAATTAATCTGTGGTACGGTTGGCTTGTTTTATGAAAGTTTAGCATGATATTTTAAAGTGTCTAAGGTGGAAATATTCATGTAAGTGCGAATAATTTATGTACTACAGTAACAGCAGATGCATGGAGCTTTTGTTGGTTCCCAATTCTTACCTTCGTAAATAACCGTAAAATGTTTTACCACCAAACCAAAGCTGTATACCTACAACAAAGGCAATTGGCCGTAAAACTTTTAATTTACCTAAAAACGTCGACGTCAAGTCGAAGTTTCTTTTGCAATAGAGTAAATTGTCTTAAAGTATATTTATTCAGATCGTTACTATTCTAATAAGACTATGTACCGATCGTGAAACGTATTGTATACTTGGCTCATATTTTAGACCATTTACTTTTTACTTTGTTAGTACTTATTTACTAACATGATGATTGCAATGTTTCGTGAAATATCTTGAACTTTTATTTCAGACTTTAAAATGGCGAATCAATGGGGTCAAAAGGCAGAGGAGTTAGAGATTTCTAACAAAGTAGCAGGATTAGGTTTGAACAAAACAATCCCTTCTACTGAGTCTGAAGAGTCTCCAGACACAGTAAATCCAGCTGACACATCACTTTTAATGAAAATAATCAGGCAAGGTTTAGTAGAGTCCAAACTAGATATAGAAGTTCAAAGGAAAGACCCGAATTCTCCTTTGTATTCTGTCAAAACATTTGAGGCTTTACATTTAAAGCCAAATTTGCTAAAAGGAGTTTATGCTATGGGCTTCAATGCTCCTTCAAAAATTCAAGAGACTGCATTGCCAACTTTATTGGCTGATCCACCACAGAATATGATTGCACAATCTCAGTCAGGAACAGGTAAAACTGCCGCATTTGTGCTGGCTATGCTGAGTAGAGTGGACTCGTCTAAGAACTACCCACAGGTACTCTGCTTAAGCCCTACATATGAATTAGCAATACAGACAGGAGAAGTAGCGGCTAAAATGGCTAAATTCTGTTCAGAGATTAAACTCAAGTATGCTGTGAGAGGGGAGGAAGTACCAAGAGGCACTAAGATAACTGATCATATTATAATTGGGACACCTGGAAAGATGCTTGATTGGGGTGTTAAGTTTGGTATGTTTGATATGAGTAAAATTAAAGTATTTGTCCTTGATGAAGCTGATGTCATGATTGACAGACAGGGCCACCAGGACCAGTGTATTCGCATTCATAAATTATTGCCTACAACCTGTCAAATGATGTTCTTCTCAGCCACATATGGCGGTGCAGTTATGGAATTTGCTGAAATTATTATCCCTAACCCAATCATAATCAGATTGTTGAGAGAAGAAGAATCTTTAGATAATATTAAGCAATACTATGTAAAATGTAAGAGTGCAGAGGAGAAGTACAGAGCTATTTGCAACATTTATGGTGTAATCACAATAGGTCAGGCTATTATATTTTGTCATACAAGGAAGACTGCTAGCTGGCTCTCAGAGAAAATGTCCAAAGATGGTCACTCTGTAGCAGTGCTATCAGGTGAACTGACTGTAGAACAGAGAATAGCAGTGCTGGACAGATTCAGAGCTGGTCTTGAGAAGGTCCTAATTACAACAAATGTGTTGTCTCGTGGTATTGATGTTGAACAAGTCACACTGGTTGTTAACTTTGATATGCCTATGGACATGGAGAGGAAAGCAGATTGTGAAACATACTTACATAGAATTGGCCGCACGGGAAGGTTTGGCAAGGCCGGTATTGCCATCAATTTAGTAGATTCACCACAAACAATGGAAATTTGTAAGGAGATTGAAGGACACTTTGGGAAAAAGATCCAACTGCTTGACATTGAAGATGCAGAAGAAATTGAGAAGATTGGTGCATAAGAACTATGAACTTCGTATTAAATCCTATTTGCTTACTTGGCATATACATTGTTATTAATACACAAGCATACATAATGAATAAAAGTTAATTTTTGTATAACTTGTTTATTGTTTATAATAAATTACATAAATCTTAATGTACTGTGTCAAACAAAACAAAGAGAACCTGTATACACATTTTCCTTAAGTAAGTGATTACAAAATAATTTTGTATATTCAGAAAATCATATAATGATCACCCACATACAGCAATTGAAGAAAAAACAAGCTTTTAATCCTCATAAATAGTAGGTATAGCAACACAGTAGTACATGCATGACACAATTTTATAAAATAATAAATTAAGTATAATTGTGATTTTAATTTATCTTGCACCTTGAACAGCTGGTTCGGGGTTGGCAGCACCAGATATCATCACAAATATTGCAATTGGCACAATGTACATCCACTGAAAATGAAAAAGTTGAATATGTTCATCTATATGATAACAGATATCAGACATGATTTTTTTGATCTAGTCAGTCATTAGTTTTATTTAATAGTGTTTAATTAGCTCAGTTGATAAATACCCTGCCTTCTATGCTGAGGGTCTCGGGTTTGAAACCTGGTAGGGACAAACTGTGTAATGAATATGAATGTTTGTATCAGAGTCATGGATAAACATATCTATATACGTATTATATAGTGGGTTTGCCCCCAATCCATTGTACAGTACCCAAAATAAAAGCATTGCTTAGTGTGGGACTGTATAAGTTCTGTGTTATTTGTGTGTTCTTCTAGTGATATTATTATTATAAGTAAACAATAACATGGTTTGCTTCACCATTAGATTGCATGAATACTCACATATTTGGCTAAGAATGATCTGTTGTCTTTCAGCTCTCCCTTCTCCCTGGCTTCCCTCTCACGCTCCAGCTTTTGTATGTATGATGCTGTGTCAGGCCTGTTAAATAAATTGCAAATGATATGAATACACACATGACAAAAAGTTTTATATACTTATCTTTAATTACATTTCAAGTCTTTTGTGATAATGATTTTACACTTACACAGGAGCCTGCTCAACATAACGAAGATAAAAGTTTGAGTTTATCTTATATCCATTGTCCACTTTCTGCAAAGGTTGTGTAGAGTTGGTCACTTGGAAGCTTACAGCAGTGACAGCCCCATTAGGTAGCACCCAAGCATTGATTGCATCCGCAAGGTTGTTGTCTAGAAAAGCGTCAGCTTTGACTGATGACAGAAATTCTGTTCCCTTAGTATTGTCAGCACTTGTGACTAGTGTTCTTATAGTGTAAAATCCATCTATATCAGCTAGGTTCTGGAAAAAAAATTGTATTATTTAGTTAAATATCAAATAGTAAGGTAGGTACCTACTAAAAATACATTACACCTTAGTATTGTACCAAAGTGATAAGAATACAAAAGTGGCTACCAAGCTATTCTTATTATAGGTACCTCATTCAATATATTATTTAGATACCTTTAATTCTTCAATATGTTGCCTGGTGAAAGGAATTTGCTCAATAATAGATGCTCCTGCACGGATGCTCTTCAATGAGATATTCCCTCGTGAACAATACTTTTCATTTTTACAGTTTATCGAGTGTTCTATCTTTATATTCATCCATCCATCATAGTCGATACAAACCTGAAATAAATCAGATTGATTTGAGCTGAGACTGCATGACAACTAAGTAAGAATACGAATGAAAAAGAAACTAATACTATACTAATAATTTTATTTCCCAATACTTACAACATTTTGAATAAATCCGAATGAATAACACAAAATTGCTAGTATTTGTAAGTGCATAGTTCTTTGGTTAGATTAGTTTGTTGCTAATATTGTATGGTAATTTGTCCACAATACTTTCTTATGGTGTGAAGTATTTTATTACAGGATCGTTTGACAAATCTTATAGACGCAAATAAATAGATGTTCAGCAAAACGATAAAATGATTTGCTTTATTTTTTCTAATTTGGTTTGGAGAGCTTAGGTTAGGTTATTTATATTGTCTATGGCGAGGTAAAGCACGCTTCACACCATCCGATCCTAACGAATCATATTCTAAAATTATCGGACAAAATCGGATAATCTCATCCGATTCTAATTATCCATCCAATAATTAGGATCGGATTGAAACGGGTGGAGTGTCCTACGCCGGGGCTATATCTGCGCCTAATGTCATTATAATTAACGCGTTAATCGACACAAAATACCAGCTATTGGTAAGGGTTAACGCGTTATGCGCAGGTGTAGCAGAATTAGGGAACAAGGTCACTTCACTTTTAAAACATTACGACGTCCATAATTTTTGGAATTGATTTTGCCAACTATACTTTGAAAGACATAGGTCTTCTTGTTTTACAAAGAAAAAAGGAACGTCGTCTTTCTTGCATCAAATGGCTTAACCCACCCAAAAACTAAGATCCCCAGATAAATAATTCCAATGTTAACTAATATAGTAATAACAAATTAAATCTTTGCAGTTTGCAGTCAAGTTTATGGCGGGCTTGTACATACGGAATTTTAAAATCTGGTTTTCATGATTTTGAAAAAGGGACGCTCGGCTCGACTCACATCACCGCTCTTCAGTTGTCACTGTGTCCTTGTGCCAGATCAATCCCGAGTAAAATCGTAACCAGACAAATTCACACAGTGTGTGATGAATTGTATGCAATTCTGACTGTGTTGGTTTCATCATATGAAATTCCGGATGTAAGCGGATTCATATCATCATGATCATCATCATTATTATTCGGTACACTTATAATTCTATAACAATTGTCAAGAAATAATCGACGACTATTTTGTAGCAGATTGCCAACCTAAAAAAATAAGAAGAATAAGTACCTTCTTGACACTGGTAAAATACCCAATATATATTTTGAGCCTGTTGCCAATTCACAAATTTGTGGGTGAAAACAAATCTCATGCAGAGATCTCATCTTAATCCATTTCATTTCATAAAGAAACGAATAATGAAGAAGAGGCCACACATTTTTTTGAAAAATACAGTCGATTATGATCTTCATTCCCGCCAAAAACTCCTTCGGTAAATCTTGATGTTCGAGTTCAAATAAAGAAAATCTAAAAAGGTAAAGTACCTGCTTAACTAAACGGAAGAATTGGACGTGTAGAAATTGCTAGCACGCAGGGCTCCCAGTTCCAGTCTCCTTATTGGGGCAGCGGGCGCGGCGTACCAATCTAAGTTGTTAATTCCCTGCACAGAGCGGCGCGGGGCGGCACGCACCTGCGGGATTACCGATGCCTGTTGTTTCACGATACGGATTGTGTGAATTTCTTTTATCGGTAGGAAATGTTTTTGGGACTAAGTACACTACCTTGCTGAAAAAGGCATGCCATTGCATTGCCACTATGTTAGATCTTAATTTACTCACATTCAATTTATCCAAAACAAAATACATTGCTTTCTCAAAAACAGCGGATTCAGCCACCCTACAATATTTCAAACTCACACTACATCACTGTTCTAATAATACCACACTCTCAAACCCATGTGGTTGTCCGTCTATTGAACGTGTTTCTAATATGAAATACCTAGGTATTATCATTGATGAGCATCTGACATACAAAAAGCATACTTCCACATTATCGGCCAGGGTAAGAAAAGTTCAATCCACACCCTACGCAAGCCTCGAGATTGCTTACCACCAGACATTCTTCGTCTGGTTTATGTGGCATTCGGTCAATCTCTCATTCAATACTGCATCAGCATATTGCACAAAAGAAGCGCAGGTTTTAAGGTTACTACGTATACCCTTTCTGTATCACTTGTATATTGGTTATAGATTATTCTACTTTTAAAAGCAGTTCAACACTACCTAGCTGCTATAATATTCATATAGCTACTGCAAAAGATAGGTACCTGTCTACCAATGCTACTGCAAAAGATATATACTTACCTTGATACTTATAAAATAAATCATCCTTAGGAATTCGGGTCCAGATAAAAGACTTATTTTTTGCGCTCTCATACAGGGTGAAATTAAACATGAATACTTTCCTTTACCTCTGACGTGGAACATTCCGGTCCAATACATTCACTTTGAACACAAGGGAAACTCCAAGGGGGTAATCGGTTTTAGTAACATATCTCCTCCCCCGGCCGCAGTCAGATAAATGACTAAAATCATCTTGGCTTTATTGAAATACCTTATCTCGAAAGGCAGGTAAAATATTTTAAAGAATTCTAGGATCGTGAGCTCGATTACTTACGTAAGGGATAATGGATATCCAAGAATTGTCTGTCGAATGGCAGGCATCCTACGAGTTTAGTTAGCAATGCAAGTAGTAACATAGGTAGTTTTTGGTACGTAGATAGTTTACTCAATATCTATATTTCTTGTACTTAATGTCATGGTATAGATTTGATTTCCTAAACCCTTTCCATTTTGGAAGGTTTTGTTTTTGAACGATGTGACCCCTGTGACTGGCGAGGGCTACGTGTGCAAGGTAGGGAGATAGTAATTATTTTTATTGAACGTACCTACATAACTAATTACCATGAAAGAAGTGTAAGACGTAGGTATACATAGCTAAAATGATAGTTGGCCTGCATAACTAGCATTTATAATATTTGTTGTGAGCTGTATTATTTTCTGGGGTCAACTAACTAGTTAGGGTTGGCAAAAAGTGCATCGCTCGGGGTGGTATCGTACGTCGTCGTACCCCGGCCAGACAGCAGCTACAAACGTAATTTACTACTAGTTGAAGTGGATAAGCGCGAGTGGAATTATTTATCTGACGCCGGCGCCGGCGACTGTGGCGGAGCGAGATGATGTCATTGTCGCTCGAAACGCGTAACCAGCGAAATCGATTTACAATGTTCAGCAAACAGCCCCTCTACGTCGAAGGACACATTAATAACTTGATAAAATCTGACTTATTAAGGTTCTTAGCTATGTTTCATGGGAATCAGTTCAGCGGATCCTGTATAAGCCGTATCACAGCACGCCAGGAATATCAGATAACACAAATAATGAATTTATATTTAACAATATTGAAGTTATAAAACACTTTCGTCTAAGTAGTAATTTTATTGTCATAACCAATTTCTACAACATTTTCTGGTAGAGATCTTCTTGGAAGAGGAATCCAGACTAGCTTTTACAGTCGAGGAGTCGGTAAATGTTATTGAATACTTACTGGTGGTTCCTCTACCACGCCATTCTTTTCACCCTCAATAAAGATACTTAACAGTTTAACAATTCAGTAATTGAAAAGTCCAGGTAGGTGGTGCGATACCTACTCAATATCCAATGCACGGTCGGGATCCGGGGACAGTTGCAGGCAAGCTTGATTCCCGAGACTCGGCGGTACCGAAATATTTAGTCAATTGGAAGTACAATCCTGAAAGAGGGAGGCTTGAAAAATGTAGGTAGCTCTATAAGTAGTGACAACTGACAAGCAATAAAAGGTACAAGTAGGTAGAATTCAAGAGTAAAAAATATATAACTCAGCTGTTTTTCTATTGATAGGTAATACTTGAGATATTGTTTAAATTAAGGATTACGAATGTACAAGTTTAGTAGCTGGTAGCGCGGTGGCATGTCCGCGGCTATATAAATGTTGCGCGCGGGCAACCGTAAAATTAAACACCGCGATGTCGACGTGTGACGGCACGCACTTGCTGTTTAATATGTAGGCACCTATGTTACCTATGTAATAATATGTCAATTTCAACAATCAACGTATATAATCTGAAAATCTGAATCTACTTATATATATATATATACATATCGGCAACACCTCCCGTAACCATACACACTAAATATACACTGCTATGTGTCACATTCTTATTCCTTTATTTAGCTAGGTGCTATAGTAGCTATATAGTGTTGTTAACGAGTTACTCTCTCTTACTTATAACAACTAGACGGAACAATTCAAGACGGGTAATCCAACTCGCTAAATCTCGGAATCTTAATAATTGCATTCGTAGCACATTGCAAATAAAATTCTACAGCTGTCAGTCCTATAGCCTTTAAAAGTGTTTTCGTAATGTAAAGTGTGAATTAACTTAGGATCCGAGTGTTAAGTGGCTATCATGTTATAACTATCGTAGTATCGACATGAATACATGGATCTATCAGGATAGTGCATGCAGCCATCAACACTGCAACCTATTTCGTGTCCGATAATTGAACATGACCGGCTTAATGACGTTTTCTATCTCTGAGGTCATCTGTCAGTAGTCGGTTATGAAAATCAAGATTAGTTTATGTAAGTATATATACGAGTAGGTACCTATGTTATAATAGTTTTCAAGGGCGAAACTTTATTGAAAGAACAACATTGATTGGATAAAAGTTTAGTAAGTAAGTACATAGTTCATTCAATTTATGTAGATAATTAACTTAACTTTAAAAAAAATACCACTTAATTCTCCAGGTATCAAGTGAAGCTTATAGTAAATGCAGCGGGGTAAAAAAATCATTAACCGCATGATTTGACAAGAACAACGTGATCAGGCAGTATTCATCAAAAACAAATTAAGTTCCTCTCGTCTAGCCTTCCCGGGGGGTCGCTATACAATTTAGTATTTATAAGAGTGTAATGTCATGAAAATACAGGACGTTAGCCGCCATGTAAACTGAAAATAATGTGCTGCTTTTATGAAATGCTTCACAACGCGTAAATTGCAATTTAATATTTGAGTAGTTACCCGCGTAATGTCGAATAAAGAGGTGTCGTTATAAACTGATTAGCATTTGCGAACGTATTAAATATAAAGGACGTAGGTAGGCTGTAGATACTTGGCGGGGAATTCATAAATGAGTGCTATATATCAACTAATAAGAACTTTACCCACAGCCCAAAGCATAGAACGCGCAGAAATATAGTGGGCCCAGTTTATCGACATTCGATAAATGAATGGATACGAGTGGGTTGGTTTTCGATACGGGTTTCACATCGAGCGGCCGGCTAACATTAAAAGGTTAATCGTTCGCATAAAATACGGCACAATAAAGAATGTTTCACCATTCATGAGGCACACCGATTCAGACATCTCCCGTTATTATACTCGTAAAGTTCGCCCTTTCCGTGCATAATGACATGACGAATTGCGCTCGCGATATTTTAGCTTCTTTATACGATGAGGTCATTATTGTGCCAGTTACGACGCTAAACGCCCGAAAGGAATGGGGTTTCGAATGTATAAGCATGTGATATGTTACTTCGAAATTTAAAAAAATATTTTTGCTTTAGCCAACTTCTGCCGCTGAAATAAAAACATTGCTCATATTGTCTACGGGACTTTTGTTGTGTGCAGCGTGCTAAATACACACCGGGTGCGTGTTTTTTTTTTAAGTGGCGAGAGAATTTAAAACAAATTCGGTCGAGGAGATAATGGAGTAAGCGAATTCAGAGTTTTCGGGTAATAGAGGTCGTGTGGTTGGCAAGCTCTGGCCGGGTGAAAAAGTGCGAAAGTTGTGCACCCGGCAAATAAATCGGACTGTCAACATGAACAGGTTTGTTGCTCAATATGTCACAACGAACATTGAACTTCAGTGCGTCCATATACATACCGTACATAACTAAATACCTACCTACATTGTGTGTGGTTACGTGTACCTGAGTGTATCTAATTAAAATGATAATTGATCAGTGGGTTAGGTTAACCCATAACTTGCATAAAAGTAAAGTGACCCATGACAATAAACATCATCAAATATCTGCTGTATTTTTGTTAGTTCGTATACCTACCTACATTAGAACTCACTTTAAACGCTAAAACATTAAAATTTAATATTTTCAACTTTGAATAGGTAGTCCAAAGTCTTGTAACTCACTGCAACTTTTGCTTCCTTTCAATTCCGATTCATAATTCTTCTTAAAACTTAAATGCAAGTTAAAAGCTTAAAATAGTACCTACATAGTGAGCACTTTTCTACTAGCTTTATTGTAACGAAGTTTGACGAAAACTTCCAATTGAGCAGTTTATTTTTTTAGTTCATCTTGTGACTATTTACCTACTTTGAAATATGGAAGCACGATAACTTTTAAGAAATTTGTCCTTTGTATTAAGTAGTATGCATGTGTGTGGTGTCATAAACATGCAAAATACTTGCTACAAAATGTCATGTTCGTTTTTATACATTAGGCAATTTACAGACTAAGAAAAATAATAATAAAAAAACTGTTCTTTTGTTATTATTTTTCTTTCCAATTCCAATTCCATTTAAAAACTAAAGTTCCTATATATAAAAACGAACATGACATTTTAAACATCAACTGCACTTATTTTGTAATATCGTCCACATAATACAGCGATCGGAAACAAAAGAGGGCTGTGTCTTTAATAATTTCATAAAAATAAACGAGCAAATCTCCGCCGGCGGAGTGCGAGAGCAGTTCGTGCTCGGAATAAATTTCTTCAAAGGGATCGTTTTCAATTTCATGGCTCAATCTTCGGGATCTCAGTGAGAATATGTAAAGGGGCATTTGTCGGTGTCAACACAATGTAATGAGGCCCTCTGCATTAGATACCTACGTGCTTAAGGGCTGCTTTTCTAACCTCATCGTTTCATACCTATCGGTTACGGCCATGTTACGGTTATCGACTGTGTCGTTCATATGAAAAATGTAAAATATTCCTCATATCATTTACTATTAAAAAAAAATCACCTACGGAAGGCGAAGTTAGGGAAGTGAAATAGGTACCTAACTATCTACCAATTTTTTACTTGGTACTAACTATAATATTCAAGCAAAGATAGAAGAAAAATTTCGTCCACAATATCAATTAAGTCACGTAGGTACGTTAACCAGTCATAAAATTGTCAAAATGTAACGTGGCTTACTCGCAGAACTCCGGTATACACTAACTTGTAGCTCGTTAGTTACTTCGGCGATAGGTAACTAGGCTAACTTAATAAAGTGAGTAAAATCTTCTCGCGGGTTAACGACTTAACTCTATCACAAAGAGGCATTTTGAATTCTTAATTACAGCCGGCGGGTAAATGCAACGAGGATGGTTTCTTTAGCTCCATCTCCATACTCAATCTACTTATAGGTCCAGGGTGATTCAGAAAGGGTATACCTAATAAGCCTGAAACTTGGACTTGCTTAGCATAATGTTATGTTATGTGAAATAAAACTATTTTTTAGGATTTTATCGCGTTTATTTTATGTTTTTACGTTCGCGACGTTTCGGCTGCTTTACAGCAACAATGGTCACGGGTTTCCAGTATACTATTCTTATCTATGGTCATGGGAGGACTGAGGTGGTTGACGCCAGTTGACGCTAGTGTCATAGTTTGAACTGGAGTACCCTCATGTTAGTTTTTTTTCGAAGTGTAGTATTCGCGTAAATATAAGAAATCAATGTCATTATGAGATGTCAGAATTCCGAGAGGGGTATTAAAAAAAAAAAATCCCAACTAAATGACAGTTGTGATGTTTGTGTTTTTTTTTAATGGACGTATATAAATTCTAACTTCACATAACGATTACAAATGCGCTTGAAGCTTTTGAATCATTCTGTGTATCTGAGTGGTTTTATCTAATTCGGCTTAAGCTTTGGGTACCTTCGCATCGATCACAAATTTCTAAAACTACCGTCGATAGTCAGCACGTTCGCTGCCGATATTTAGGTGCCATTTTGTGACAATATCTCCAAGCCTTTAATTATGATGCCTGATGGGACTCACCCAATTACCAGCTAAGATAAAATGATTGTTCGGTTTATATGAAACAATAACGAGTTGAGGGAATAGGGCCGCCGCCAGGAGACTGACCCTCGCGTGAGTGACAGACAGGCCTCTTGTCTCCGCGTCCCGGCTGCCCGTGCTGGCATAAACGGCGGTATCAAGCAAAAATATCTCAGCTCTGATACGTTTGTGGTTTGTATAATAATATTGTCTTTTATTATGATAACTTTGGAAATTTATTTTAACAATAACATCTATACAAATAAATATAATGGGAGTGTCTGTTTGTAATATTAAAATAACCGCTTTTTACTAAGTGCATTTGGATGTATACACTAAAACAACATTTTTACAATGTTTGTCTGTCTGTTTGTTCCGGCTAATCTCAGAAATGGCTGGACCGATTTTGACGGGACTTTCACTGGCAGATAGCTGATGTAACAAGGAGTAGCTTAGGCTACTTTTATTTTAGACTAGCTGTTACCCGCGCCTTCGTCCGCTTTTTGTTAAATACCACGCGGACGAAGACGCGGGTAACAGCTAGTTTTACATATGTATATATAAACATTTTTGTTGTTCGTATAATAAGATCGCGATTAGAAGCTGAAACTACAAAGCAACAAAGTTTTCACTAGCTATATTCTTTTATAAAGTTTCGCATACGAATTCTAGAGCCAATCTTCCTCGGCTTTGACATTGAAGTTCCCTCTATTGTGAATTGTTTGAGAGGAACATTCCGCTATTGGAGCAGTAATAACGTTTGTTGAAGAAATTCAAACGTGGAACTATTGCGGGCGGCGCGACGACGCGGCGCGGCATAAACGTCCCCACGATATTGTCATTGTACTGACACCAGTTACGAGGACACGAAATTCAGGATTTTAGAACTATGAAGAAGGTTATTATGAATAAAATGCAGCGTTGTGCCCCTATTAGGTACAGCGCTATTGATTGCATTAGATCAACAGTTTTGGAGTAACGTTACAGCCGAGTATTTTAAAATGCCACTGGGGATACAATGAAAATTTATGGTCAGCCACCGTATGTGTGATTGATGATGATAATATGCATTCAACGGAGCGAGAATACCAAGAAAAAATTATAGATTGTATTAGTTGAGGTAAGATGATGGAATGATGATAGCTTAACTGTTATATTAGAACCAATTTAACAAATACAATACTTACTTACACAGAAATACTTTACCTGCAAGACTTGTGGAATTTCCACAGAAATACAAATGATTTGGTGACCAAGTAATGTAGTCGCCACTCGCGGCTTGCCGCTACACCCGCTCAGGCATTCCCGCAAATATTCTATTGGAAACATAACAGTAACAGTGTGAAAATTGATTTGGCAAATCGTATGGACCTGATAGGATGTCGTGGATGTTGCCTGCGATAAAAATGTCACCATTTGCATCACAACCACATGCCGTGGCGACATCCTTATCGTTTCGTCACCAGTCAGATCTTAGATGCTCGTTATTTTTGACAAGTAACATGGTGTATGTTGTTGAACGCAATTTTGTGACACAATTTTATATATTTAAAACGAAGTCGTGTTAGTTATACCAATTATAACTCAAGAACGGGTCGGTCGATATTTTTAAATTAAAATTTAGGAATTTGTCTCCGCCCCAAATAGCAGAATAACTATTAAAACATGTGAACAATTCACATCTGATTTTGAGTCGGTACGAAGTTCACCGGAAGAGCTAGTTAGAAAATAAAGGTTAAGTATGTTCTAATCTACCTACTAACTTAACTATATTTTAACCTTTACAATATATACATATGATCATCCAAACATCCCATGCGCATAAAATATATAGGTACACAAATTGTACACCATCAAAATCTTTAGATAAAAAAATATCGTCAACCAATCTAATTCACATGTTTGTTTCTTGGTCCTCAACAATGACTTTGGTATTGAGAAACGAAACGTCACAATGAGTAGACAGAGACCTAGTTGATGAAGCTGTGTTCGACACGGCGGCGGCGGCGGGGGATGCGAGATTGCGACCCTTCTGATTACACAATGTTCGCTTTCATCCCTTGTGCAAGTCGCGCTCCGGAAATCTTTTGTGATTCGACTTCGGTTATTGTGGCGTGGCATACTAATACGCCGGTAGGTGGCACGCCTGAAATGTGTGACGAAGCCGCGAGCCACCTCGCCTTCCATCCTCCACACGTAATAAGCGAACACCGTAAAGAATAAGCCACAAATTGCCGGCTCTCGGATACGTGTATGCTATGAATCTGATTGGGTAAATTGGCTGTATCAAATTCGTTTACGTAAGTAGGTATAGAGTTAATTTATATTTATCGTAGTTTTATATTGACTACCAAAATATATTTACATGTAATATGAGTAATTCATATTCAAACTATAGCGGTTGGAGGCGAGTTGTATCTGTAAATTACATATTTTTTCCTGTCAAAATAATGTCTTAACTTTGATATTTAGATACATTTAAAAAGAAATTAGAAGCTTTCAAGATATTTGTTAGTTAAAAGAACTATCTACATAAATTGGTTATCTATTCTATGTTCACCATAAATGGTTGCTAAGTCGCAACAGTGGTAGCTGGCAGCTTATCCGCTGGTCGGAGGTTGTCGCAGCAATAGCTAAATTAAATTTGTGCCGCCCGTCGCCCCCATGATCTAGTGGACTTTACCAGACCGAGCTGGCGTTTACACTTGAGATACTTTATGGTCATTGAGTGTCGGATTGTTTATTTTATAATAGTTACTTACCTCATTTTTATACCGAGAATACCGACTGGAATAATAATTAGACTTTTGAAGATCAAGGCAAATATTCTTATATCCAGTTACAACATAGTGTATGTAGTTATATACATTAGGAATCCTTTATTGTCGTAATAATAACTGCAAATTATTATTTGAAGTTGATACATAAGTGACTACATATATCTAAATTGGCCAGGATAAGTTCCTCCCTATGTCAACATGTTTAATGACATTTGAATTGTTATCATTTTCTTTACGTTAAACCCAAATATCGCCTCAATAAAATTAAAGAAAGACAAGGAAAGTGTAATCAAAGACAAACTTACATCCTTGGGTAAAGGATTTAAGTCAGTATGTCAGAAGCTCTCCCGAAGTGTGTCTCCACTCTGATAAGAATACGTAAGAGCATAAAAATAAAAGTTCACATCGAAGGAAAGGGAAAATGCCGCGGAATAATATTTGGGATTCCAGTTTTATTTGAGTGCAGACCCTCGCCGAATGGAGACAGAGATTTCCCGAGATGGCCCTATCAAACATTTATTGAGTACGTACTACATAAAAGGACAACACTTAAGACAGTTTCAATAAGTGTTTCATGCGTATCTAACGATATAGCCTACGTCTGATAAAAATATATTGTTTCGTTCAATGTTTCGAGCCATGATTCTACATACATACGTGAAGAAGTCATAAAGCTTTATATAATTTAAAATCATAATTATTCCATTAAAAAATAACGATAAGAAACAACTTTGAAATTTGCATAAACTAAACTATGGTACTGGGACAATAATTATCTAAAACTACTTAGAAGGTATCATTTATTAATTTACAGATTGTTAACAATATCTGAGGCCAATTAAAGAGGTGGTACAATGATGAGTGAATGTGTGAATTTGAGGAAGGTTTGAAGGCAGACCGTTCAGTCCGGGTACGGGCGCGGGCGCCATCAGCTCGTATAAATGCAAATCGGCAAATTTTACTCCTGTCTTGATTAATTTAAAACATTTATCATCAGTACCTTGCAGCTGTTAGCGGCAATCGTCTGTGTTGCCGTTTATTACTAAATAAAATTATGAAAAGGGTGGTAATCTATATTTATATGTTTTTAATTATTTTGCAACCTGATTAGCACAGGTGGTAGTGACCCTGCTCTCCGTGCCAAAAGGTCCCGGGTTCGGATACCGGTAGGAAAAAAAATGTTTGTGTGATGAATCTGAATGTTTGTACCCGAGTCATGAATGTTTAAGTATCTAGTACTTATTATATAGTGGGTACGCCCCCAAAGCATTGTACGGCACCTATAATACAAGCGTTGCTTAGTGTGGCACCGTATAGTTGGTGCGTTCATTTGGCGATATAAAATTATGTGTGAGAACTATATGATATTTTTTGTTTTTGTTTATATTTGACCACTATTATATCTTCTCTTTCCACGATTCCTTTCCTCTAAACTTTAGAGTGAAACACTATCCTGGAAGGTCTATATTACCATACAAAGAAACAGTTCAAACACTTATCAGTTTATTTCAGACGTTCATAAACGCTGGTAAAATGTAAATAATAACACTCGCACAAACATTAATATTTAATGGCGGCAACTAATGTTGCCTTTTGACTTCTTTGTCACATCGTTCATATAATATTTATCGTTCGCGCAACAAAGAAATTCCATTTTGGGGCAAATGCGCAAATACTTCGACGTTTGAATTTCCCCTGTGTAAATGTTATTTCAGTAGGTTGTAGTGCGAGTGCGCTGCGCGGTGCAGGTGAAACATTCGCAATAACGGCGACCGGGTGGTTCGACAAAGTGGGATTGCGATATAATGCCGCCAGGAAGTGTTGCGGGCGTGTCTTCACTATGCATTAGCATGCAACACGCTTTCATTCCTTAGCAGTGTGCTAATTATTAACTCTGAGTCGATACTGGGTATTGGCGACCGGATTAGCTCAGTGGGTAGTGTCCTTGCTTTATGTGCTGAATCGAATCCTGGTATGGATGTTTAGTATCTATTGTAAGTATTATCTGGGTTCGCTCCCAGTCCATTATACGGTACCCACAATACAAGCGTACTTGCTTAATGTAGGACCGTATAGTTGGTGTGTTCGTCTAGCGATATTATTATAGTCAACCTGTTAATCAGTGACATCACTAATTGCAGTCGAATCTGTTTTGTGTGGATGTGGATGTTAGTAGGTCTTGTATGTTAGATACATACAAGACCAGTAGCGATAATCAGGGTCTTTTGCATGATTTATGAATAAATTCTATACCGCTCCAGTGATCAAATGTTTCCTAATCGGTAAATATTATATAGAAACATTCGATCAGTCGACTGGTAGTATTGATGTTTTGACAACATCATGGCAGTAACGGTTGTATTGATGTTGTCAAAACTCTGGATAAGTATACAATACAATCATAAAATGGTACAACATAGATAAGAGTTATCTAAACTGTACTAATTGTTACCATTAAGTTACAGTTTACGATATTGTCAAAACTAGATACAAAGACTGTTACAAATCGTCTCAGATATATTTATAGATACATCAGATATAATCATTAAACCTACTAGCTGTCCCGGCGAACTTCGTACCGACTCAGAATCAATTGTATAACAAAATGAATTATCTTTTTTTTTTATGAACAATTCCCAACATGTTTTAATAGTTATTCCGCTATTCGGGGCGGAGAATAATTTTAACTATCAAAGATCAGAAACATCGGCCCACCCGTTCATTAGTAATAAATGGTGTAACTAACACGATTTTTGTTTTATACCAGAGATAAACTTATTTTCATATTTGCACTGTCACACACAGACAATTTTTTTTATTATGCTAATTGAAGCATAATCTGTCCAAGTTTGGCTGCGTTGCAGAGTCACCGGTGTCGTTCAGTAATTTAACAAAAAACAAAATGGAGTTACCTTAAGTAAGACTGATAGATGTTTTTATGTGAGACGGGGAGTGTTGTGATTGACATATTTTTAATGGTGTTTAGTTCGTTTTAGTAAATTAGATGTAATATTTGCTAGATATAGGTATACCTACATACTGTGCCTAGAAATAACAAACCTCTCATTACCATGGTATATCTCACTTAGATTGAATATTAAGAAAACTATACGTCACAAATAAATTCGTTTACCTTTTTAAAAGTATATTTTTTTCGCCGGTATTTTGACATTTAAATTTCATGTTTTATTATCATAGACAGGTACGTTTTAAAAGAAGTTTTATTAACAAAAAATCACTGTATTTAATTTCTAGTCGCTGTACCTGATGTAAATCGGGCTAATATAGGAACCACTAAACCGATTTCCACCTAATATGGTTAAGAAAACATATAGAGTGCATGCTTTGCACGGAGTGCTATTAAACAAAACCGCTAGGAAATCAGTACGAGAGCTACGATACCACAGACATACTTAAACACAGACAGACGTAGGCTTCAAACTCAAAACAAGACTCGTATTGCGTCGGGGTTAAAAAGGGCATTGTCTGTTCGTAGTTTTAAAGCTAAAAGTGAACAGTATGAAATTATATGTAATAATATACAGGTCTTCCCAATACGAATATAAAAAAAAAATATATTCATGAACGGAATTATGAGAAAAATATAATCCGTGTGTCGTTTTCTCTTCATCTGGTGTCGAGGTGCGAGATTATCACGCCCCGCCGTGATTATGATTAAGCGCCACCAGCCGGGGGAAGTGGCAAGAATAAAATTAAAATTACATTTTGTGCGTCCTCATTACACTTTTATACTTCCCGGGAAATGCCTAACATTCATAATATATTATTTTTGTTGTTATTAAAACTTTTTTTTTTCATAGATAATTACAATTTACATTATAAATTACAGTGATGTGCATGAAGTAAGTCAATCTTATTATGATTACTGATAAGTATAACTACTCATCAGTCAATTATCAATTCAGATTCAAATCAGGTTAGACCGCAACAGTATACGGAGAAATGTTTGTCTTATATTGTAAGTGGATATTTCTTTTGTCATACACTCCATCCATTTCACAGATAAACTAATAAATACCTTGTAGACCTCTGCTCTGAAAGGTAGATTGACAAAGTTCTCGTCTGCGAAGATGCACGTTAAGTAACTTTAGACAAACTTCCATTGTATTCCGCTATTGGGAACATCATAGGAAGTTGACATTAAAACGCAAAAAAACAACATGTACTGATATATACTGTCTGTATGTTCCCGGCTGGTTTTACGTAAATACTGGTTGCAGACAGGTATCGCAGCCAGGTGGGTTTAACAGCCGAATTTATCATCCGCGTACCTACGCCAGAATGTTCCAATTTGTCACTAAATTGATATTTATCTACTGTTTCTGAGTACTATAGTTAGGGGTGTAAATGGTTTAATAGCGTTGCACGCATACCACGCACTGATTTATTTATGGATTTTCGTACAAATTTTGAGAAATAAAAAATTTTATGCCTCCAATGGTAGATTCAAATATTTGTTAATAAAAGTTACACTCAAGCAATAATCATAAGAATCCATAGAGCGTTATCTAAAAAAAAATATTGGCAGAATATAGAACATAACTGCTGTAACTACACATAGTGTATTGATCATCAATACTTGGGCATTTGTTTCAACACGCCAATAGATTCAGTTTGATATCTTGGAAATTATTGCTGTCAGTGAAACGCCGCGGATACGGCACGTAAACAAAGGGGATCTGGGAATAGTGAGTGAGGGTTGTTTTGTTCGGCGAAGTTTTTATACTGCGTGGCGCCTGGGCCTCATAACGAGCACCTGTGGCCTCATCTACATAATGTGGACAAGTCGTTGAACTCGCGCTGGACAGCTTGAGACCCAAGTGGGGGGAGGCGGGACTAGCGCCGCAGCTCCTGGATCGTACCTTGCGTCGATACATTACACACACACATAGTTGGTACACTATGAAAAATACATTTGCAGACACGTCCCAATGCATTCTGAATCAGTTCAGTTTTGTTTAGCTTACGTAAATGGTTTTGTTTTAGTTTAAGAATCGGTGTGCACGCAGCTGCCACAATGATTTCTGCTGTAAGATGTACGATGTACGTGTTCTGCTGTAAGATGTAAGATGTGAGATAGAATATCCATCATCTCTATTATTTTGTCTTTACCATTACCTTCCAAAACAATATAGCCATTTATTTTTCGATTGAAAATAGAACTCTTTATAAACATAAAGTCGTCTCACTTTGTCTTCGAGATAGCATCTAATAGGTAGGAAGTTTATAATCCGAAAGGGGAAAAAAGCGAAAAACAAAAAGTCCGAAACATATGTGCATGCCGTGTGTAATGGTAGGTGATCTGATAAAACGAAAGGTCGTGATGCTGTAGGGAAAGCACTTAAAGGGCATCCTGAGACTCGTAAAGAAACTTGTGCCCTTAGCGACAAATGAAACAACGGAAAATGGCGCTGAACTTGAACCATCTAACATGCATGTAGTAAGGGCTATACGAGCACTGTGATAGCGCATTTACATATATTTTTATAAATAGCTTTTATGTAAATAGATAAGTATATAATTATAGAATAGAGATAAGTGTACCGAAACTTTTGGGGAACTTTTAATATGTTTACAAAATGGACGTTACCACGAACTGGGTTAAAGTGATTCAATTTATTACTGTCTGATTATGTTTATAAAATTAACTAGTATTTTTACAAGGGCTTAAAAAAGTGATTTTTCACACTACTGGACGTCAATACAGACATTTTATTTAGGTTTAACGGATTGCCCTCCCGTTAAAAACATACAAGATAAACAAACAAGAATCAAAGTGTTCAAATATTTGTACTTGATCGTCTTTGTTTATTGAGTCGTTACTAAAAAAAGTGTTGTGAAATAAATGTAACACTTTGCTCCCTTTATGTTGCACGGCGGATAAGTCAACAAATAAAATTCCGTAGACGAGTGTTGTTCGTTCGTCTCCTTTGACAACGGCCGTTCTGTTATTATTTTAAAGATTTCTTTCGATTTTTTAAGATACCAATATGTTAGATAGTAAGGTACCGTTTTGTGCCATATAAAAGGGTCAATAAAAGTCGAATATTTAAAAATGTATATAGTAAAAATGAATATGCAAAGCATTAAACTAAAACCCAACCAGTTGCTAATTCACGGCCAACATTTTAAATCAACAAATCTAAGATTGTTGTGGAACACACGGCACGTGCTATAAGCAACATCGAAGGATGCTGTCCTAATGTTGTCCCTCGTTAACGGGGTTCAGTGAAAAAAGCAGTGGAAATAAAACGTCGCGGTTGCGGTTTCAATTAGGGCGACCGGCGGCGAGCTAATTACAGGGCAGTGGTTGTCACCGCTGCCACCACCGCCGGTGGCAGCGTTGTCAATGTTACGATACACTAATTTTAGAGATGGGCCTGACCACACCGCTGACTTTACAACTTTTTTATCCTTATTGACAAAGCTGTCTCTACTCCAATTATCGATATACCGACTTCTAAATAAATTTCCATTTTTTTGTTAGATTTGCTAGGATCGATTAAGAAATGTGGCAGGGATTTAATACATAGTCTAAATAACAATTTAATTATTGTAGAGATATTTAGTGCAATAAACATTTTATATTTTTTTATCATCCCCAGAATTAGAACCAAATAGCAATGTATTTATTACCAAAATAAAGTGCATCACTACAAGTTATATGGCATACAAAACACCCACCTTCCTGTGGGCAATTGCAATTTCTTGTTCGGTCCATTTGCATTATGCGTTCCAATCCGGCTCGTAACCGCGGGCGACCCATTCCGCGGCGCGGGATAACGACAACTGTTAATGTTTCTTTGTTACACTAGAGATTTTTATCTCGGCGGAATCGTTCGTGGTCTGTTTGTGGTCCCGTATCTACTTGTGTTGATGTTAAAAAATCGTATGTTATATTAACGTGAATATTCACTGCTCGAGCAAGACCCGAATGTTAATTAAATTTCCTAGGATATAATGGATACTAATATAATACTTTTATCGGGATGAAGTTTACAAAATAAGAGCTAAATTATAATAAAAAAATCAGTCATCATTAAGTTTTTTTAATTCATATTATACATAGTATTTTAGTTTATTTATAACCCAATGTATGCCGTTTACAATTTACAACTATGGGCGTAAACGTCACGTTAAAGTAAATCATGAATACATGCGTTGTAAAATACGTACGGTGTGAATTATACTTTACGCTGATTGACTTAAAAATGAATTTACTTCGATTATATAAGGCAAATAATCATAAGAATGGTTACAATACAAGTGCAGCTAAAGCAATATGGAGAAGTAAATGCTTTTAAACTATATTGATTAATAATACTGACATCATATACCTTAGATTATTTTAACTGTTACAAATCACACTGTGCACAATGTATTGTCTTATTTTTGCAATCATTTAAAACTACAAGAACACGCTGTTTAACAGGCTTTCTGATAACGAAGCCTTTTTTCATGCTATCCGTCTATAAAGGGTGTCCTCTAAAATATTTTTTAACCGTTAAAAGTTACCAATACATCCTCTCCACGCGATTTAAGTTTATAGTAAATATAACCTACCTATAATAAATAACTATATACTATTTGGCACTAATAAATTGACTAGAAACCTTAAAAATAATGCGATCGGAACACAGAATACGTAATAATCAGTACATCAAGCATAATCTTTTTTGCGTAGCGTCTTGAACGCGTCTTCCATCCCTCTCACATCACGGATTTCCTAAATAAGTATGTCAGTGACAGCATGTTTTCTCAATGACGTTACGATTACATTAGAAATTCCAGCTTAACCTACAAAGAGCTTCTGTAATGATAATTAAAGTTGCCTTATTTTGTATGCCTTTTTCGTAGCCATCAAGTCGTATTGGGCCGCAATATCAGTGATTCTAAGTTTAAAATAAAATATTATATTAAAAAATGTAGTTTAAACTTAGAATCACGTTACGACGCTTACGCCATCTGTGTTCGCTTATCGTGCAATATCTATGCCGATATCACCATCTCCATTTATCATCGACACTGCTCTGTGTCATCATTGCTCGCAGCGCAAGGTAACTCTGGCGCCGCCAGAAATAATTTCCCTGTTGCGCACGCGCATAGCTGATACACTCTAATACTCCCAACCATTTTCTGTGGACTGTCCGCTGTGGTTGCTTCTTTCAAATTGCTCATTATTATGTTTTGGGTTTCAATTTTGAGCTGTAAAACATTGTTATTTGTGATTAACGTAATACGACAGCGAACTAAGAGCAGTTAGATCTGAGTGTCATATTCTTTAGTAATTCTAATAATTGACCTTAAAGAAGGCTTAAAGTACGCTCTTCGACCATAATAATTTCTACTCACAAAGTCTAAATGCAAAACTTTTATTACTAATACTTCTAGACTCGCTTTGACTTCTATAATAAATAAGATATAGTGTAAGTATAATTAGACTTACAGCGCCAACAATAGAGTTCAGATTGATGTTGCCATGTGATGTTATGTCGATGCCACCTGCTCTACTCTCAAGGTATATCGATTTTGGTGCTCGTACATCCAATCTTCTTGTGAGGGACTCTAACCTTGAATTTTAGAGTAATAAAAAGGCATTAATAGTGCATAACATAACTGTTATACCTAGTTAAATTTAGACAGAATATTTTTTTGTATATTAATCGAAACATAAATAGCAGGATCGATTGTTTTTCCAATCACATAGGAATTAATCGATTTTATTTTCACTCGATGTCTAATGTTTATTTGCATAACCAATATTCCCATGGAAACTTGTAGTAATCTGATGCTGTTATAATTATATGAGTACTTACTGCAAGTCAGACGCCGGTGGTGCTCTTACGATAGGCGCTTGAATGGCGCTCTTCACGCTCAGCCCACCAGGGGCATCGACAGCTAGGGCGTCAGCAAACACGCGGACTTCGTCCTTGGCTGCGTGAAATACGCTAGCCCCGCGCGCGTCACGCACGTGCAACGCGTGACCGCTGAATTCAATTCTGTCACGTTCTGAAACGTTAAGTATAATAAGTTAGATGATCCCTTTTTTTAAGTTCTTATATCACTTTTCCTCATACTACATAGAACTTAAAAAAATAGTACAAAATACGACTTCACTGCTGCCACTCTTAGAAATATTTAATCATTATAATCGTCTCCGATAATATTCCAGAATACTATAAACATCAAATACATCCCATATTCTTCGTACTTAAAACATTGTAGCTATTGAAAAGTTGTACTATACTGTTTACTATTGATGTCAATATAAGTTATTATTAATGTTCAATAAACAAGTACTAACTTATTAAAAGCCTGGACCTCTCGAGCCGGTCCCGCTCCGCGACCTGTATGGTGAAGTTGCGGTGCGACCGCAGTGTGATGGGCTGAGCGTCTTGCGACATGATCCTGGACGCCACCAGGTTGTCCAGTACCCAAGTGTTGCCTCTCAGTTGTATACCTCCATTCACAATTTTAATAGGTCCTATGCCTTCCTGTAACAAAGAAATAAATTATCATTGGCTACGTTAGGTATCGTCTTTTGAATTTTATCTTTTAACTTCTTCTATTCTTACCATACTTAATTTCAAAACTCCTACAATCCACAACGTCAATGTAATGTTTAAGAATATTAACACCAATAGCAGTACTAATATCGCGTATAGCACTGTTCGTCTCCATCCTCTAGTAAAACTTGCTGGAAAGCATACGCTCCTATTGTTTTGTTCTGAAACGGTGGCCGGGGGTGGGTCCACAGTGGGGGTGCATCTCCATCCGAAGGTGACCGTCGTCCCTGTGTCCTCCACGCTCATTGTTGTGTCCGCTACCTTACACTATTGGAATCCACTGCGGTCCTGCAAAGGATTATGGCAGATATCAATTAGTGTCTAATGGACTAAGACGACGTACAACCGGTCCGCATCGGCTTATTAATCGAATCGTAAGTAAGAAAATGAGTGTAGGTATAATGTATTACCGTAAAAACAAAACATCGGTAAGACATTAGAATGTTTAGAAACCACTAGAGAGATTCTTCTGGAAGTAACTTCTTTTACTTTTCATATTTAATTTCGTGCTTAGCCATGTTTGTAGCGTGGCTATTTTTGTAGTAGTTAGTATCTTAATGCTCAATAATTACATGCAACGTACCAACAAATTGGTGCAATCATTTTATTAGTTCGATAAATCTAGTGTGTAACTATCAAGTTAAATGGAGTACTCGTTCATAGCCACCAGCAGAGCACAATAAATTAAGGCACACTATTAATTACTATTAGGTACTATTAGCTGCGCTGCATGTGCCTAGTGAATGTAGCGTCTCGATCTACTGCCGCCTTCCTACCTAGGCAAGTATGCTCCATCGTAGATCTCATCATCACTTACCATCAGGTGAGATCGAGATCAAATACTTGCCTATAATGTAATTAAAAAAAAAATATAGCGTATTCTTAAAAGCATGCATACTATTTTATGCTCCACCAACGTCGTTACTAAGTACTTATGTAGTGTCGTTATCCGCACTCTCAATATATTCCGTACAGCGTGATTTTTCAATTAGTTGGCTTGTAATTGAATGAAAAACAAGGAGAAACGAGACAAAACTGGCAGATAAAGCTCGCTGTAGTACACTAATGAACCTGGTACCGAGTACCCACTAATGAATATAACACTGGGGCTTTTCGAAAAACATGCATTAAATGCCTCGAATGTAGTTGTGTAAACATTTTAACGGAGTTCTGGTTGCTTTAGTAATTAATGTGTAGGTATGGTAAGACTTATTATACAAAAATCATGGTATCAGTAATCTATACATATAAATAAAATTGGAGTGTCTGTTTGTAATATTAAAATAACCGCTTCTTACTAAGTGCATTTGGATGTATACACGTTACCTATACCGAAACAACATTTTTTACAATTTTTGTCTGTCTGTCTGTCTGTCTGTCTGTCCGTCTGTCTGTCTGTCTGTCTGTCTGTCTGTCTGTCTGTCTGTCTGTCTGTCTGTTTGTTCCGGCTAATCTCTGAAATGGCTGGACCGATTTTGACGGGATTTTCACTGGCAGATAGCTGATGTAACAAGGAGTAACTTAGGCTACTTTTATTTTAGAAAAAAAAATAGGATCTCACGAAAAAAAATTAAAACCAATGTTGCAGCGCAGCGCCTGATTAAGTTTGATAGCAACCTGCAATGCGTCCCGCGGGCTCAGAATGGGCGAGCAGGCTGTTGTCAACGGTTGTTTTTGTTAAATACCACGCGGACGAAGTCGCGGGCAACAGCTAGTATCCAATAAATATGTAGCAACAAATAATTCTTGAATAATCTCCAAGAGAGTTACAGCTTGTTCTAGATGTAGTCTCACGTCAATAGCTGTTACTTGTGTAAAATATTTCAAGGGTTTAATGAGAAGGTCATACCGATAACCTTTATGTATTAATGAGTAAATGGGGTTTGTATACCACTCTGAAGCAGTGCCAAGTTGGTAGAACGCTTGCCTCGGTAACGACGATCGCAGGTTCAAACCCCGGCTCGCACCTCTAGGATTTCTGGATTTCATGTGCGAATCTCATTTTCAACCACGATTATCACTTGCTAAACGGTGAAGGAAAACATCGTGAGGAAACCTGCATGTCTGAGAGAACCCTTCGAAAGATGTGTGAAGTCCGCCAACCCACACTGAGCCAGCGTGGTGGGCTGTGGCCTAAATCATTTTCAGAATCGGATCAGTAGATAAACTAACAAACTTGAACTCTTTATAATATGAGTACTTAATATTTGTGAATTCAATATTTCTGGTTGCGGTTTAAAATCTATAAATTGCGACTAAATCGTCCTATTTAGACGGATACATTTTAAACCTAAAAACAGCCAATTGAAAACGCTTTACTTATTACGTAATTTTGATTGACTGGTACCACGAACTGCACTCTATGTTTCGATGCGAGTATTTGAAGGTGCGGCATATTTATAAACTGTATTATGAGCGACTCAGCATTGTTATCTTGAAACGAAGTTGAGGATTAAATGGTGGAGAATGTCTTTTTCCGTATTCGTTTTTAATATCCGGCATTTTATTTTTGTCCGTATAGGCAGACTTACAGACTTCCTCAAACGGCGGATTAGGCCTGTGCATGAAAATAATGTCCCTAGGATTATTCATTTAAATTATATTCAATATACAGATACGATGAGATAGATCTATGTATAGATATGGCAACTCTAGCCATAGGTGCATCATAGGTATGGCAACTATCGATGCAAGCGCCTTGTCGCTGAAAAGCTCTAATACAATGGGCCACTTTGAACGCCAAAGATTCCTTTGTATTTGCTTTAAGTTTGGTTGCGAGCGCATGGTTTTAATTTAAGGTCATAAAAATGTTCTTATAAATAACCTTCTGATGGAGTGCTTTGAAAAGAAGAGAAATATTTATTTATTTTTTTAATATTAAATGTTAATTAATATAATACCTAGGTTCGTATCAGAAAATACAGCTATACAATATACTAACTTATTTAAGGATTGCCAAATATAAATAAATTTTAGGAAATTCCCTAATTACTTAATATGAGATTATAAATATTTACGGGTAGTACTCCTTAGCTATAATCCTTGAATAGCTTTGAGCACGTGTATATGTTCAGATTGCGAATCCAACAAAAGCAATTACTAGTATACGGTACTTCTATGATAGTACGCCTCACCGATAGGCCCGCCGAGAGGCGAATATACGAGTATCTAGGCTAGGAACACGGAATCAAAATATTAGTCTACATACGAAAATGATTGAACTAAAACATTTACTTTTCTGTGTGTATGTGTGAGTATGTGAATGTGAGTGAGTGTGAGTGCCTTAAACAACTCATTCACTATTACAAATATATAGAATATGCCAAACCATAAGTTTAAGGTCGGTCCAAGAGTCCAATAAAAATATACCAAATCCCACGTATAGCTTCTATAGAGTTACGTCGCCCCAGTGGCTGGCAGACCGCTGTGGTTTACACCAAGCATTGAGTATGCAAATTTACACATTTACACTTTATTAAACACATTCATGAAACACAGAGCATTAAGATTAATTCACACCATTAACTTTTCCACTGCAAAATAAGTCCTGAATTACGAACTGGAGAATGCAATTTTCAACGGCAAATTGTGACCCGATAAACTGTGGTTATTTACGTTATGTCTATGCATAATATATTAATTGAACGATGCGGGCGACTGCACCGGAGATGTGCTGTGACTGAGACTAGGTAAATTCGTAGGTGCTGGAAGCAGCACTCGAAATATCTGGCGCGAAGCGAGGGGAGGCCGTGCTCCAGAATATAATATCAGGCGGTGAAGTGGTCCGCGCTCGAGTCGGTCGCCCTCAGTGCCTCAGTGCGCCATGACGCCGGCCCTCATAATAAACGATATAGTGCGAAAATAGAAGCGGAACGGTACCGTGCTTTCCGCGTAAATAAAATACCGACGTTCGCAACGTCGACGTCTCTGGCTGGCCGCGTTTGTTTTATGAATGTCAGCAGATACTATCGATCTGATGCCGATGGTTTAAAAATAAATGGCGCATTTTATCTCGTATCAACGCTGGAATTTGTAAACTAGGTAAATTGGCTTTCACGTCACATTTTTTGACGATACACTGCAGCGGCGACGCGCACTGGAATTGGAACTATATTAAGGACACTTATATTTTTCATTAAATACTCACTTAATTTTTACGGCTGTCGCGAATGCGATGTCACAAATGAACACAGTAAGTGCATTATTCGGGTTCGCACATAGAATAGCTATTCCGGGCGAGCTGTCGGCTCCAGTGGCATAACAAGACTGGCACCGGTCTGCGCGAGCGACGCCGCTGCCGAATCTACCTCGTTTTAAAGTGCTGCATTTTTAATCGGGCGCCTGTCTCGTGCGGGAGATAACTCGACTCTCTGGATACAGCTGGGTTCTCTGTTACGGTTTCTAGTTAACGTTAATATGTCATTTACAGACACGTTCATATAAACTCGTAAATAATTAAGGCGGACGCGACCCTGACAACAGTAATTGGCTCCGTGATACCTTCCCCGCACGGCCGGCGTAACGTTCGGACGCGATAGCGCTATGAGTGTTGAGTTTTGGAATACGTTAGATGGATTAAGTACTGTTTCTACACCTTTAGATCATTCGTAGATGAGTACCTATGTAAAAGATACCAATGAAGAGCTGATAAACTAAATTGAGGAACTTTACCCTATGCTCAAAATTATACACATGATGAGCATATGGGAAAGTTCCTTCATTCAACTCTAGTGGTTTTCACAAATCTACAGATCTGAAAAAGTAATTTTGTGCCTCAGGCTGCAGATCTTTCTGATCCATCCATCTAAGCGTTGCTTAAAAACTGAAAGAAAGTTTTAATTATTTCGTTTGGCGATTTTAATAATACTATTATTTATTCAGTTTTTTATGTTAGGTAAACGGTGAAAGGCAAATCTTCGATAGAATTCGCAAACAGACTTTGACTGTCGAAATGATATATTTATTTTTTATGATCACGGCCGTCACACTCGGCCTTCTACACGCCCAATATGAAAGAGAATTCAAATACTGCTTAGGTTCAGCATAAAACTTTACGTGTCCATAACAAAGTAGCGAACGAATAATAATCCGGAATATTTCATGTGGCTCCTTTCGAAGGCTTTCAGAGACAGCGATGAAATCATATTGGATGTCACCGAATGTTTTCATGGAACTTTTATTGAGCTGATAAATGTGAGCCCTCGGGGACATCCACAGTGGCACTTTTTAGATAAGTAAAGAAAAGGGCGACGTGAATGAACTCCTTGGATTGCTTGTTGCCAAACTACGGATTTGTGTTACCTGAAGTGTGAACAATATTGGAAGAAGTTTTGTCAAGGAAAGGGAAAGGAAAACGAGACCAAATATAGTGTGAGAATATGATGATCCAAATAAATTAACACCGTAGGTTTCAATTTATTCTTGTAAATGGAATTGTGTGGGCACTATTTAGAGAATTGGTCACAATTCAGATACGTTCTCTGCTCAATTCTGTCGTGTTTTGTATAATAAATATCCCTTAAAAGAGTTGTTTTCAGTGAGTGAAATTTCGCACAAAAATGTAGGGCGGGCGAGTGCGATTTGATTCGTTCCCGCTTAATTCAGCGCCGCTCCCCACTCGATCCTGTTTTAGGAAACAATCCCCAGTGATCCCCGCGTGATGCTGCATAATGTCGCTCTCGTTGCCGAGTCCGGACCTGCTATCCATTATCAATTTAAATAAAAACTGTGCTCTCAGAATAGTAGAGTAGTAATATTATGAGTGGAAATCTGGAACAAGTTATTTCCCCTTTTATACAGATATAGAGTTTTCATAATATAACTAATAAGAATTAGTCATACTTGTGTGAGATTTTTTTTATTGTTCCAAATAGTAGATATTAGCAGTTCAAGAAACAGTTTCATACATTCTGTCTATGATCATATAAACGATCCTATATAGCAAGACCTATGCCGTAAATAGATGTTATAACAATATCCGCCTATGGGACTTCTGTTAAAAGTAACAACTATTATGCCATTACCATACAATTATGTGTCATCTGTATAAGCAGAATCGAGGCCCAACTGTCAGTATGTGTTACCGTGTATAACTAACAGTTAACAATAATTCGGTTTAGGTTGGCAGGCTATCGGAATATAAAATGTAGGCAAAATTTAATGACTTGTTGAAATTTAACGATATGCGACTCTTGTGTATTTTCCTCGTTCAACTTTTAATACCTATTAATCCCGACATTTCGTGGTACCCTCCCGTCATTGTAGTAAAACAATATCAGCGTGCAGTTCGGTGGCGCGGGAAGTCCAGGGCGCCGCGTCTCCGCCCCAGTGCGGTGCGTCGCTAGCCAAAGTTTCCCATCATACCTGCGTCACTTGAAAATTGAAAAACTTTTGCAATGCCTTTCTTCTCATGGAAATAGTTCGAGTTTACATTTGAGTGAGTTGTCATTGTAGGGATTCGCAGTGCGGTCTCATTGAAATTATAGTTGAGCGTAAGTTCGTCTAAGTTTGTAGTCGAGCCCCTACAATTATTCAATTGTCCTACAACTCCATTTTTTTTGAATTAACGTAGTAGGTAATACAATTTATAATATATTATATCTTTTTTATCGCGTTTTATATGATCAAGATATTCCACCTGTTTGGTTTTTCTTCAAGCATTGATTTATTTGAGCAGCGATGGATCTGCACGGCTCCTAACATTCTGGCACTACACGGAGTTAGTGCCTATATACTAACACAAAAAAAGCAATTAAAGTCATAATGAGATTACAAATAAAAGTATAACAACGTGTTAATGGCCCTCGCAGCCGTTAAAGCCAACGTAGATATTTTAAAGATAGCAAAATGCAAAGCATCGCGATGGCTGGCGTAAATCCGCATGAAATATTGATACAGTTTCGTGTAAACGCGTAACAAATGCGGTAATTCGAGCCACCTGCCGCGGCCGCCGCGCGCGCCGCTATGCACCACTTTTGAACCGCTCACCTTACTTATATCGCTGCGATTTTACTTTGATGCTATTTTAGTATGCATCGATTCGTGCATTCGGTGAAGCTATTGCTTTATTTTTGTCAATTTATAGTTAGCCAAACTGATATAGCTCATATATCAGTTTGTATAGAGCTTATTATTTGCAGCCTATATTGGATTACTATAATTGTATAATATCAATTTAAATATGAGGACTGATGTTATGCAATGATTTTCAGATTACCAAAACATAGGCTGACAGACACACTTTCTCATTTATAATTTGTAAGACTTAATGAGCTTACTGCTTGTGCCACGCTTGACAAGACAATGATTTATCATTCATACTTCAATTACTTTTCTTTAATTGACTGTTTATTGTTACTTATATATAAGGCTTAACAATAATAGTGTTAAATATTTTAAGGGGTCTATCGGTAGGCTATAAAGGTCCCAGTCTGCAAAAAAAAGCCAAATTGTTTGAAATTATAATAATAACACTATGTACTAAGTGCACGGTGAAACTGTACTGGCTTGCTTTCTCACAGAAAAATCAAACACTGTATACACATATAATTTATACATAAACGTGAAAGTTATCACCTACTGAAAATATTTTAGAATATACAAAATATTTTAGACTGTTTTTGTTAAACCTGTATAGCTTTTAAAATTGCAAGATGCTTTTCTTATTTCTTTACAATTTAGCAAAAGACAAGGGTGTGATACAACGTTTGCTATGTTTCTCGCATATTTGTTCAGTGTCGTATTTGCACGAGCATGTACACGGAAGGGCTCATTGCCACGTGTTGGTTTAGGATCGATGATATTAGGCGAAGGTTCCACTTCAATCACTATTTTGCCGCTCTATTAGCTTCTTTGTAGTAAGTAATTTGATTTAGTAAGAAGTGTGAGGAAGTTATAGCTGATTCTAAATTGGTAAATGGGATAAAAACCAGTGTTAAGGTCCAATTGGTAGTAAAGTAAAGTACTAATTAGATTGAAATGAAACAAATTTTAAGGACTACGGCCTAATCCCCCTCGATGAGGGGAGGCCCGTGCCCAGCAATGGAACATTAAAAAGGGCTGGTAATATTATATTATTATTATATAATTTTAAGGTTTTTATCGCGATTAATTTCTGTGTTCTCCCGTGACCATCGTTGCTGTAAAGCAGCCGAAACGTCGGGAACGTAAAAAAACATAAAATAAACGCGATAAAATCCTTAAAATTCGTTTTATTTCAATGTGTAGGTAGTATTCGCGTAAATATAAAAAAATGAATATGTTGACTAGGACATAATTATTTAACGATACATAAATTTGTAATGAATTTAGGTAAGATAGAAATTGAATTTTGTTTGATGTTATGAGTGTTGTATTTGTATGAAATATGATTGAATAGAATGCTAGTTCATAAAATCAAGTTCATGTCGAAAAGCCTATTAATACTAACCTTTCAATTTATAAACAACCGTCAATGAGATTTCATCATATCTCATATAGTAATAAATAAAAGTAGTTGGGTGGAGTCGTCTGTAAAGAGTTCTGGTAACGGCGCAATCATCTAATGAATGCTTCCGGCAGATAAGCTTCGATTAAATGGTCGCTTTATTGCCAAAGGAAAGGCGCGTTCCCTTTATGTGCACATTGAGATATCTATTTTAGTACAAAGAGATACGCTGGAAAATATGATACGGGTGGCAATAGCTATTTCGGTGCAACAATCTTGTAAAGTGGGAGTCTCTAATAGGATAGTTCTATCTGGATGTATACTGCATCTTTTAAGTAACTTGGTTTCCATAATAACTCAACTCTAGCATATATTGATTTATTATATTTACGCGAATACTACATATTGAAATAAAACTATTTTTCGAATTTTATCGCGTTAATTGCTGTAAAGCAACCGAAACGTCGGGAACGTAAAATCATAAAATAAACGCGATAAAATTCGAAAATATAGGTAGTTTTATTTCAATGTGTAGCATATATAACACTAAACATTGTTAGATAGATTTATGAATTATCCTTTGTAATAGGAAATAATCAATTTTCAAAGACGTAGGTAAGTAGCTTGAGATTATATTTTTCAATTATTTTTTTTATAACTTTGCTATTTCAGTGAGCAGTCGTTCTTTCGTTTCATTTCATTCAAAATGTGGGCACTGCGTATTTGTGTTACAATTTTTACGTTAATTCCAAATACGCTAAGTGAGGTAAGAAGTTAACTTATTAATGAAAGTATTTTCCTTAGTTTATGTTGGACTGGTCCAACATCTTTAACAACCACGTCCTCTACTATAAAGCTACTCTAAAATGGTGCACGTTACCAATACAGGGACATTCTAATTATGAGGAGGGAGACAGCAATAGTAGTATGTATGTAACACCGCACTCGTCTAATAATGCCTTAATGATCTAAAGTATTTTACAATAGGATGATAAGAAACGAGTTGCATCCGAAATGGCAATGGGCGACACTGCCGACCTATTCGGAACGAACCCGCACCACTCCCAGCCAACGAATTACAATGATTTCGGCCGGAGGTTTGTACCGCAATACCCATATGTCGAAGTGAGTATTATTTCATCTGATCTTACAACACTATATATTTTCACGATGGAAATTTCCAAAGGTATCTAAGTCTAACACCATAATACTTAGCACTGGTGAATGAATGGCGAGCCCAGAGAATAGGTTTCTCCTAGAGCTATGGAGGTTTTTGAGCGTCATACTTTCATATTGAATTGGAATACTTACGTATAAAGGTTGTCCCAAATTTATTTGACCGACACCAAATCAGCGCTGTCTCGTTGCAACGAAGCATTGACACGTGATCAGAGTGACTCAGAACCTCCGAGGTGGCAGTGCCACTACATATGTTCAGCTACATATGTCGTATTAATATTTGTGCCCGTACGTCTGGTATACTGTGGATGTGATTCTCATTTTTTTTTGGTAGACTTTGGACCATCCGGCTGCTGGTCTGCCTCTTAGCATTTGTAGGCTCATAATCGATTGTGTTAGCAGACTCGACCATCAATTTCACAAACATATTATTGACCTACATTACAGGTCCCTGATGCCAAAGTTGTGGATACCGAAGATGGTGATATAATTCCCCAAAAGGTAAAACTGTTGATACTGTCCATAGCCTAATACCACTGGCATATCTCAGTCCATTGACAATTTGACAGGTAATAGAGATTAATATTCTAGGCATCTCCTGAGCTGGTGTTGAATATAGCGAGGCAGGCAGCGTTGTTAGCACAGTCTAGACCAAGGAAACCATTAGATGAAATCGTACAGAAACAAATTTTGAGATCTGGGGTGAGTTTAAGAAATCTTAGTGGCCTTATTATTCAATGTGTCAGTGACTCCTTAGTGTTGGCGGTTTTCCGTTGTATAAAGAATATATGCTTATCATTATGATGACCCGACGCCTGCCCCGAATATCCTCACATTGGATATTCATCTTCATTGTCTTGGAGGTTTAACGTAATTTACGAAGCAAATGATCCGATGTTACCAACTCAATTCAACAACTCACAACTCATCTCTTTCAAACTCGAATGTTTCAGGATTACTGGAATGGAGTTTGGAATGAAGGTGTAAATCAAAAAAAGTTACTAAGAAGTCCTAAAATTCGCCAATCCTTGGTAAGATCTTCAAACTGATCACACATTAGATGAAAAAAAAATGTAATGATGATTATGACTAAAATGGTATGAGTATTAAAATTATGAGAAATAAAAGAAAACCCATATTTGATTTAATCTTGTGTGTTAATAATAATGTTTTTCTTTTCACTACTTTTCAGAGTACGATAAAGGTAAAAATAATGCCCGGCAGTCAATATTACGATCTGATCTCGCGACTGCAGAAGATATCACCACGACTGCTTTATATTATTAATAGAAAAAATAAGTATGATTAAAAACTGTTCGATTTATAAAGTTTGTCATTTTGTTTGATTCCGGAATAGAACCCAGAACCTTCTGAGCAGCCGCAGCGCTTTGCAATCACTAAACCCGAGTGGAAAATTACTGTAATTGGCTAAAATAATAAAGGCACGGTTATTTGCAACTGGCAACACAATTATGTTACCGCAGTTAAAAAGTCTTACACGCGTACACGAATTGTAATATCAGACATCACGCTTCACTCACTTATGATTGAACACTAATTCTTAAATTCGTTTTGAAATCTTACTTAGCCTACAATTGTATGTAGCTAGGCAAGTGTTATTAAATTTTATGTAGCTAGGCAAGTGTTAAAAAATTAATAACACTTAAATTTTTAGCACTTTACAACACTTAATTTTTTCTAAAAATTTAATAACATTTGCCGTCCATAAAGTGTCAATGTCGTGTCTTGGCGCGAGCTAATTCACGTATGTAGATTAGTGTATGTACTTCGTTGGTTTTATGTAGACAATAATAATTAACCCAGACCTGCAGAAGTAAAGATAAACAAAGAAACTTAGACTTTAAAGAAAGGTCAGCAGAGTTCATTATACTCAGGTTATACATAAGTAGTCAAGATGTTGAGAATCGCCTGTCGATCGGCATAGTCTAGTCTCGGCTACGCTTACTTAACTTATGCGTATCTTCACGCACCGAACGAAAAGTCTAATTCACATTTACCCAGCCGAGGATTTATTATCCAAGACCAAACTTATATTACATACCTTATGCGCTATTTATTACATGTAATTGCTAGGATAATATCAATTAGGTGCTTAATGAACGGTTCCCCTCATGTAGACCCGTTTAGATGCAAGATAAGTGACTCACAGATACGTGTATAGGTACGACCGTACGATTTATCGCGTGCATATCCTTTCAGCGGGCAGATAATGACCGCAGTAAAACGTTTAAGCACGGAATAACTGGTGGAAGCCGTTATTAGAATATTATGAATGGCTTCCCCCGAGGTTCGCGCGGCGCCTTTGTAGGCTCCGTGAACAACTATGTGCACGAAATTGCCGAATCTTTACGGCCTTTTTAAAAGTTCCTGAAGTCATTTAATGAAATTTCTTTGCTGTCGTATGTAAATAGTTATTTTAAAGGGCCACGTTGTATCTACCCTTGCAAGAAACAAAGGCGTTAAGGTTCTTTTTTCAAACGTGACATAAATTGTATCACACAGTGTTTCGTACACAAAAACAAATTTTAAATTACTTTCTCTAGAACGTAAAAAGACAGCGACTGTTATCCTAACACAAATGGCAGTGAAATTGGATGCGCAAACAAAAAGCGATTTAACATCAATTTGGATAAAAATCACATGAGAGGGAGTGTAGCAAATACCACACTATATATTTCTAAATTTTGCATTCAATGCGTTAATATACGTCTTTATAAGTTTTGTCAAGTAATTGAATCTTTCCATGCATTTCAGAGCAGCACCTCTGGTCGAAACCTACAGATTTACTTGTATATGTACCTACATATACAAACTCCTGATCACGGCATCTGTCTACCTACTACACCCATACTGGGCTACAAAACAAGATAATAATATTCTCTTGATTGCAAGAAAATAAATTAATAATGATTCAACTTGTGCCGTAATTTTGATAAAAATTCTAGGGCGGTGGTCGTTCGGATAATCTGGCATGTACTCAATTACAACAACAACCTATATTTAGTTTACTTATAAAACTATCCGAACATGTTGCCTAATGATTAACAATGCTCGCTCGCTCACTAATTAGAAAAAACCCCGATATTAATGAGGTCGTTTTTATTATATTCATAGAACATAACATTATATGGTATGTTTACTGCATGTTACGAGTTGCTCGCAGTGGGTAGACTTCCTCTGCTTTCATCGGCCCTCGCTGGAGGATACGAGGACGGGCTTAGCTCCGGGCGACGCGAGTAATTAGCAACGCTTTCCTTCCGTTCGCTGTGGCCGACTCCTTGCGTTACTCTTTTCTAGCATAGTACCGTACGAATAGTTGCAAGTTGCTTACATTTGCGCGACATGATGTAGGTATTTTTTGTCTGCAAGCTTTAATTAGTCGATTTAAAAAATATATTTGTTGCTTTTTATTAAAGTTCTGAACAATATATTTTGCTACAGAGATGAGAGCCCCATGAGAGCAGTTTATTTTGATTGACGTTCATCAAAACAACAAAAAGTACTAATCAGACTGTTTCATGCACAAAATAGACGCTTTAGAATTCCCTATTCAGTTGGAATACAAACCTTTGTGTCATAAAAAGGGTAAAATTAATCTAATTTTAGAGAATATTTTTCTTGTTCATATTCAAATTGTCATCGCCCTTTAAATTCCTCATAATCCGTCCAATTCTGAACCGTCGTCGGCGGCGCCCGGCTCGCAGTAATCAAGACGGCTTCAGCTGGATTTTCATTCCATACACCAGACGAGCGGACGACTGTTATGGTTCAAATGCTAATAAAACGTTATTAATAAAATTAGACTTTATTATTATTATGAAGACGGCGCAAACGGCCGCGGTGATCGTTTATAATTAAAAAGGATTTTCTTGTACAATCATTCGGCTTTATATAGTGCACTTGCACTATATTAAACCCAGTGGAACTCGACATGGTGCATGAATGTGTTGCGCATTTAAAAAAACTCATTACAGGCGGCAACCGGCGCGCGGACGAGTGGCGTCTTTGAAGGCCCGCGCCGCCACCGCGTGGTATTATTCCAGATTATACCGGCTTCCATACAAATGAAATCTCGCTTAAACCCACTGCAATTTCGGAACGAGAAAATAAGGCTCAGAAGTTGTTTTACTGCACTCGCACACGACAACTTCTTTAGAGCTTGCGCTGGGACACGTAAATATTAGTTTCGGTCGGTGTAACTATATTTAATCGCTACGAAATATACGTAGGCTGCCTAAGAAATGCATGACTGCAGGTAAGTGTGCGGGTGCACGTAAATTTATCTGGTCAATCTGAAAGGGGGCCTAAGTGTAGCGATCCGGCTAGGTGGTCCCCAATAACCATTACATATTTAGTTAGATGCCCCCGGGGACTGCGCTTGCGGTTCTCGCCATTAGCTCGATTGAGCACTCGCCGCCAAAGCCGTGCTTTACTATTCCTCGACTCACATTTAGATACTTGCTTAAAAAAACACAAGTATCGAAAGGAAAGTATGAGTCTATCTTAAACTTGTATCTATTAAAATTTTCTTTTTTTGTTATTATTTCTGGCCTCTCTTCACGATGGCCAATCTATGCCAATAAGCCTGCGTTGTGGTCGGGCCAATGCGTATGGTTATCATGTATGAGGGTTTATGGTCGGCTTGATAGGTATTTCAGTGTTGGCCCTAACATAGTGGAGCGATATCTGCGGTTTGTTTTAACACGGTTCAAAGAGTGTTGGTGGAATGATGGTCATAGCATCAACACTATGGATTCTTAGGCCAAAACCTTGGCGCAGTGATCGGGTATCGTAAATAGTAGGTTACACCTACACGAAGTTCTAGCTCTACAATCAAACATACATGTAGAGACAGGTATAAAAAGATTATTTTATTATATCAGCTTTTTACGATTGCGTTCAAATTTACTTTTATTTTCCTCGTCTAATACATTAGTCTATTGTATAAGTAGTTGTATTTATCGTGAGGCGGTTAAGGTAAAATATCGATGCTTTGTTTGTTGCGGCCCCGACTCGTATAGATGCAGATGAGCTAACTATTTGTCTTGCCTGATGGCTGGGGCTTGATTAAACCGTGAAACATTTAACACCGTTCACTTGCTAGGCTTATATGTGGGCGCCTGAGGAACGTTGCTATTTGCAAACGAATTTTATTTTACTGTAATAATTATTAATGTAAACTAGGCACACTCTTTGCTGTAAGTATATTAAACATTAAACTTTACTTTTTTTCTATTTTTTAAGTAATGAATGCTCGAAATTTTTATCAATACAGTCAGGATAGAGAATACAACTTAATCTAACAATATTCATACACTTGAACATAACACCATAACTCAGTACGTATAGTTTGTTAACGTTATTTTTAAAATAATCTGTTGGGCGCAGGCCCACCGCGGCGCTCACGCAGTGATTAGGACAGATAAATGACGGACATTACTTGTAATGAATGTTTAGGTGCTCGTAATCGTATCGCGCAAACTGTCGGCGCCGTAACTCCACCAGCTGCTGTTGGGGAGATATTGCTGCCGTTTGTAGCTCTACTCTGGATTTATCCTACCACGTACCCACTCCTGGGACAGTTGAACACGTCGAGATAAAAAATATTATTGTCGGATTTGTGTAGTTGCTTTAATGGGTATGTCGTTATAGTGGCAACCGTTTACGATTTTAAGTGAATTAAGTGGTGCCTATGTAAATTTTGTTTATGAGATCATTGTACTATATGTGTGTTGATAGCTTATGTAAACCAAAATCGATTTCGCACCTTCCCATAAACTTACTACCTAGTATAATAAGAGTTATATAATTACATGATCATAGGTATAATTATATTGGATTGTTCATAAAAAAAAATGAGTCACGTCTGTTTCGCAGATCAGATCATTATGTCCCGTAATGAAGTGTGCACGAGGGTTGATTATACCGTACAGTGGAAGCAGTTAGCATTCGGCAGGTGTGCCGCCGGAGGAGTCACAATTTCCTGCACTTAACTGCGCAGGAAGCAATTTTGACGAGTCATCAAACGACCGACGCCGATTGACGTCGACGTCACCCTGTCATTAGCTGACTACCGGAGACAAATTATGAAACACCAGCTTTATTACCCGACTGTGGGCACAATAGCAAGCGTCATGAATTCAACTTCGATTATACGCTGGACTCATGGCAAAATATAATTTACCTAGCTCTTACATTTATGCTGGTATTCTTTCTTTATAAATGAGCAATATTGTCTGCGCATTGTTATCTTCATGTTGCGCTCTAAACACAACTTTAATAGAGATGAATTTCAAGTCTTTTGAGACGGATTTTGATAAGGTGTAGATAACTTTTATTCACATTTTATTTACTACTGTACAGCAAGGAAAATAACATTCAATAAAGCAGTGGAAAGAAGAACGCAATCTTTTGTTCATCTAGTTAATACCACTAAGTATTACGTTTAACGGCGTTTGAAAATCTCTTTTAAAATATCCTCTCTCAAAAGTATACAAATGTAGAGTCGGGCGGTGGCGGCGGGCCGGGGGACGCCATCAAAGTTGTGGAATTGTGGGCATCTGCCGCGCCGCGCCGCGCCGCGTCGCGCTCAGATTGCCGCCTTTAATCGTTTTATTAATACGCCGACAAATCGCTTAACCGGCACTTGCTGCAGACACTTTGTGAGTTTGGATAATTGGCCCAAAATATTATATGATTCTGCTGAGATTTTATGGGAGCTGAGATTTTTTGAGATTTTATGTGGTTGTCTTGACTGTCATTATGTACCTATAGAATAAAATTCTTGCGAGATTGTCTTGATCTGCACAAATCTACTTCAGAGAAAATGTATCTAAGTATACCCTGAAATTTTGTCTTCTGAATTCGTTGACAGTCTGAGGTTATGAGGATACATGAAATCACCGAGTCGTATCGAGAAAAGGGTACTGTAGCGCCTACTTTTTTTTGACTTGGCGGCGGCACCCGATTTTCAAAGTATATTAGGAAAAGTTACAATGAAATGAAGTATATATTTTAGTGAAGCCCGGTATATTCAGCGGTTTCAGAATCATTGTTACGTAGATGTTTTAATAGCTTAGCATTAAAGAGTTCTCTTCAAATGAAAGTAATTAGTCAGAAAAGTGGTCAAATGTAAGGTAAGTTCTACGCGGTCCCTCGAAGACGTCAAAGTTGTGGGATTGTGGGCATCTGTCGCCCCTCTCCCACGGCACGACAGATCACGATGCTTTTGATCGTTTTAATAATATGTCCACAAATTACTAAGCTGCCCCTTGTATACGTAACGTTTATTTTCTTTAATACGTTCGAAGTAGATATAGTCGTAATAGTGTTCATAGGTAACTACATAAAAAACAAAACTAACCAAAGATGGAGCATGGAAAAGTCAGTTATCAAAAACAAGGAAAATAGGTGCACAGTCTTCTTGGCCGCTTATATTTATGCGTTGTAAGTTGTACACGTAGTGTCTATAAATAAAACAGGTGAGGCTTTTAATGCTGTGATTATTTACGGGCCCTAATAACAGGCGGTTGGAGCCGAGTACTCCGGCAGCCAGCGACCAACCGACTTGCGACCGGCCGACTTGGGACTTGCGACCGTTCGGCTTCGACCGCCCGGCTTGCACTAACAACACAGCGCCCGTCTGGAATATTTAACGCTTATTTACCGATAACTTCGCCTGGTTTATGATACTTAGTAACGCTAATAACTGTTAAGTACTATAGTTTATGAACGACGATATATGTATAGCATAATTTGAAGCCTTAATTTTAGCACTTAAATACTTACCACCTTTCCCTGTTGTCTGTGCTTATTGTTCAAAATAATTTAAAAGTATTAAACGCCTTTTTTTTAAATATCTAGCAATATTTTTTTTTCATAATTGTATGCGTGAACCCCTTTAATGCAAGTGAAAAGCTATCAGACATGAAGCGCATTAGATTCTGGCATCGTCCATGAGGACGGCGGCAATGGAGACACTATGGGTGAAATTGACACCCATGTCCAGTGCGATTGGCTCTGATTGGATTAGGTTCGAAGCGCTGGCGCTGCGCTGATGCCGAGCTCAAACGTAAAATTTTACGTGACCACTCTCGAAGCGTCGACTTTCGTGACGCGATTGCATACTTGGCGTTGGTACATACGCAACTTTTGGATAGACAACCATGTCTGATCGGACTAAACTGTATGAGCTGTACATACTCAATATTTTTTTTCAGCAACGAAGAATTTCTTGTATATTAATAATAAAAAAAAATGCCTAAGGAATACACCAACTATACGATACCCTACTAAGCAACGCGTGTATTATGGGTACCGTGCAATATACTGAGGGTAAACTGAGTATATAATACGTATATAGATATCCATGACTCGGGTAAAACATGCATGCTCATCACATAAAGTTTGTCCCTAACAGGATTCGAACCCAGGACCCACAGCGCAGAGAGCAGCACCACTACATTCTGCGCTAATTAGGTCGGTGTACGTGTTCGATTTGCGCGGTAATTTATTGCTGTCATTTTCACAAAAGTTTTTGGAATGATGTATGTATATGTAGCGCGGTTGAAAAAAAATATTTGCTAAGTGTTCGTCGTCCACATATGTACATGTGTAGCAAGTTTTGGACGCAATCCTCTGTAGCTTTGATCGCTCAGTACGCGCCACCGTATTATGTAAATTTAGCTAAGCTAGCAATAGAAATTGCTGCTTACTTATCCATTGACGTTTTGCCCCTCGGAAACGCACATTTCTCGAATAGAATCCCAGATATCGGTGCGCGTTCACCAGTCCGCTACAACGTTATACGTTTCAAAATTCATTGGTAATAGTTGCTTATTTCGGTTATTAGCATAATTTATATAGCGTAAAGTTTGTAGTATAATTTACACTACGTACGGTTTTATAATCTTCATCGTAAGTACAGTTAGGACATAACTGCTTGGACCTTTTTGCATGGTTATACTGAGCTTTAGCGTTATCACTTGACCATACCCCTGTACCTGTATCAAAATAGGAACAATGTCAATGACGTATGTATGGTTCCATACAATATGTGTTTACCCTTGTTCCGCAGCATAAAGTTGCACAAATTTCAACACGTTGGTGTATGCAATTTTTATTTGCTGAATTTCATTTAAGTGTCAACCACAAATGTGTTTTCAGTTACAGCGTCAATAATAAATTATTTGGTGCGGGGAAAATAAATTCAAAACCATGTTACAAATGCACCTACTTAAAACCATTTTTACGTTCGGTTTATGTAATCTATATTTTCTTAATGCGCCCTCGGCTTATTCTCGAAGTGAAATTTATGCGCCATTTGCCGCGCCATTCCTCTTTTCACTTTCACCATTTACCTACAACTTTGACAAAATTCAACACATTTTTATGTTGTACACCTTTAAGTATCGCGTTAAAGCTCGACTCAATGAATATGAAAAAAAAAGTGTTAAAGTAGGTTGTAATTGGAAATTGTTTTCGAAATCAAACTACCTGTGTGCTTTCATACCGGCACGTCGCGGGACCATCTAAATCTTAGCATAAGAATGCTGTAATATCCACATCTCATTACACGTAACTTTGAAGAATTATGACTTGGCAAAGTCCTTTATTGGAAATACCTTCACGGGCCTGAAATATTGCTATGTCGTGAAGAGCTAAAATTTCTAATTAGAAATTCTTTAGTAAAACTTTATTAAGTTTTTACTTACTGCAACGTACCTAATGAAAATGCCGCGCTGTCTGTCAGTCGTGCTGCTTCCCTGCTCATATATATAGGTCTATATCTATACCTAAATTAAATAAATTATACAGCTCTTCTGGTATTGAGTATCGGTTCAATGGTTTGTTTGCACAAGAACCCTGTGTTTGCGGGTCTCGTACATTTTTATGAGTTATGGGGCAGGTGCGCCCGGAACTGTTTGTTGCTTCCGTCTAATGGTTTACCTTGGTAACCTTGTTCTACTTAAAACAGCTTTTATTGCTCTATTTATTAGTAAAGCCTTCCCAATAGTTAAACCGTGAACCATTAGATCACTTCACCTGTATTTGTAATCGTTCAAAAATCCCTACTAAGTGTACACTATTTTCGTACATAATACAAAAAAAAAAATTACACCTCAATCAGTTAAGTACGACATAAATATTTAAGAAATATATGAGTAGTATTTGGCCGTAAGTGTATTATAAAGGCCATAGGTACTACCCATGATTTGGCACCAATGCTTACCGCGTACAATATTTTGTGAGTGTAACGGAACCCAACCGCGATACCCGTGTCGTTACCAGTGCATTAGACGCCGGCGCCAAACAATTACATTACAACTGCATGCATAGTTTGGCACGAAACCAAAGGTGAACACGACTATTTTCAACTGGTACTGTACATGGGACTAGGCCCGCTACACACTCCCAAAACTCTAATAATTTTCATTCCTACTCCTCTTCCTTTGTGGGTTTCAAGACAATTTAGATTTTCCCCGGGACTAGCCGAGGGTCAAACCTCTGCGTCTATGTTGGTCACCAATAAGGTTGCTAGCTTACAGGAGTAACAGTAGTGGGAGTGTGTGGTGGGCCTTTCAACTGGTATGTTGAATTTGAGTTTACAACACTTGTTACGGCAATCAATACACATTTTACGACGAGACAGGAAGGAAAAGTTTGAGGAGGAGCGCGCGACGCAGTCTGTTTTATATCTTTGAATACGGAATCCCGAGTTAGACTATTGTTTAATCTTACATTGTAACCTTATTTCCGTAGAATGTAATGAAACGTTTAGAACTAGTTTAATACGGAACTGTCCGTTGCGTTGGTTACATAGTTACTTGCGGTTTCATTTTGTAGTGAACAATTGACGCCTCTAAACATTGACAGTATGTGTTAAGTACCTACTTCTTTATTTCAATATAAGATAGAAAAATGTCCAGTGGTAGGAAGGACCGCTTTCGTAATCGAGAAGGTTCAAACCCTGGCCATTAAACTATTGACGTCAAACTACTCCTGGCACAAGCATTTTGCTTATATGGAGGGGCTAACGTGGCTATTCATGCGATAATTATCATTACTAGTAATATTTATAGGAAAATCTACAGTAAAATGCGGAAAAAAATACATAGGTAAGACTAAACAGCGTACCGCTTCGGTTCCGGGTTTTACTATTGATATGAAAGGGTGCAAGGAGCCCGGTGTATCTAAAACAAAGAGTCGGTGAAGAAATGAAGGAAATAATTTAGTTCTTTGTGTTGGCAATATCGAGCAGACGCGCCGCGCCCGCGGCCATCGCGATATTAATCGACGTAAAGCTGATTATGCAGTTGTCTCTGACTGTCTTTTGACGGTATCAATTCCATTCTTCAGTTAGTTTAATTTCATAAGTATCTTAGGTTTTAATCGCGTTATTGTTTCGGGTTTTCAATTTCTTATAGAAATGACTTTCTATTGTTTTGACTCACTATAAAATGTAGGTACATTACTTTTGAGCGAACTGGAGAAAATAAGTTTGTACTAGATATAATCGGCGTAGGTTTTATAACGGTAATAACTAACCTTGTAATCGAAACCCTGCGTGAGCATGCGGGTTTTATTGTGAGGACGATCCGATATCCGATTCAGTTTTATTCGGCCGTTCTTACAAGTGTTTACGATATGTGGTGTCGTAGAGATCAAAGATATGATGTAGTAACATGTACGATAAGTAAAGAGCATTATTTTAAAAAGAAAAAGGAAAGAAAGTTGTAAAATAATTATGTAACTACGGACACACCTTTAAGCATAAATTCAGATAAGAGTAATCTCAAAAGTAACAAGGAAGATTAGACGCCCTATGATTGGATTCATGTGTAGTACTCGAACGGCGCGTGTCTCGTAGCATTCGTAGTAGAGTGCTATGGGTGTCCACACGCTACGCCAAACAGCCAGCTTAGCGCTACGAATGTGCTACGATACCTTCAATTGCTCAACCTTCGAATTCAAGCATGGGATTAATATTGAATTGTCAAAAATGTAACAGATATAAGTCAGTAAAGGAATTTATAAACATATATTGGCATTCAATATATAACTAAGAGTTTGCGCCATATTTTCTTACTTATAATATCAATCAGCGACAGAGAATATAAAATAGATAGCAATAACGAACGTACAAAAAATACTTAACCTTTTTGTGAGTTTTAAACCTGAATACGATTTATTAACACGTTTTCCAGACCACCACGTGCTAACTAAATCTTATCTCGATGTAGAGTACATCATTTTGCGTCCTATCGTCTTGCATCACTAATGGCACTAGTTCGTCTTTGTACCTATACCTTAGATCACTACGATACTATATTTAATTCGCAGGCTGACTTTGAAGAGGCATTAATTTTAGCATTTTATTTGATAACAAATGTAGAGGATTGGCAGACCTGATGCGACGTAGCAGTTGGGGGATTCTTCAATGTAATTAAAATCATATCTAAAATCACGAGTTTTCAAGATAAATTATTTTATGAATGTTGATTTATATTTGAGTGGCATTATTAATTTCTTCTTACTGATAACTTCTAACACCTTTGACAGCCGTTACAGGCAGTCAGAAGCCTGAAAAATTCTGATGGTCTTTTAGGTAATTAAGGCAAAACTCTGTAGTTGGCAAAATTAAGTAAAGTACAGTTTTTAACATTGAATTGATTGTTTTTTTTAACATAAATAAAAATATATACCTACAATAATTTAAGTTTTATAACAAACAGCTTATGAAGCCTGATGTTGTACTCAATTACCTCCAGTAAACTTTACAACGTACATAGCGGCAAGTAATAAAGTTAAAAAATAACTGCAGTGAAAATAATAGTTAAAAAAAATACTTCACTCATTAGTGTCGTGGCCCGCAACCAGTGAACACCTACCCGGCGCCATTTTGCGACATAAATGCCAATTGTCGAATTGTGATCCGCGTGTCGGCGTTTATTGCATAGCACGTCTGTCATTTGCATACGTTTGAATACTAAGTACCAGTGACGTCATAGCGCCAAGCCATTTTAATTGAATACTTCGATTTACATTTATGTCGGACTAATAGGAACGTTATATTATTGTAAATTAGTTCTGCACATTGTTTAATTCAAATTATTTGTGTTTGGTCGGTAACTAATGATACAATTATTTCTATAGAATATTTGTCAGTCTTTAGAGCCCAAGTACACAGGAGAGCGTGCAGGCTCCTGCGTTCCACGTACTACTTTCCGCCCGTGCAAACAGCGAGGTCGCGATTATCAATAAATTAACCGTCGTCTAGTCCTTATATCCAGTACTATATATACACATAACAGCTACCATTCATATCGAACAACGCAGAACGCAGAACTCGAAACGTGAACACTAAACCCCGTCTATTCGGGCTTTTTGGTAGAAGTGATTGTATCTTATGTCTCAGGAATAAGAGCCCAAACAGACATCCATGAATAAGACATAGGTATATAGTACCCATTTTATGGCAAGATTCGGACGATGACGCAAACTCTAAAATTGCCATATACAGAGTTTAAAGGTGATATAAAGATTAACTTATGTTATGTTTAGTTTTGAGTCATCATATATGGTTTGAAGAAGGGGAAGGTAAAATTGAAGCTGGCGTCGTCATTACTCAGTATGCATAGGGCGACGCGACGCGTTCTGATCGCCCCGCGCCGGCGCCGGGTTCGACGCTCAGGTCACGTTTATCCAATTGTTTTCTGACGACGTGTATCATTCTTTTAAATCAGATTCACGATTTATTGTCAAGTTGTATGTATTGGTGTTGCCCGGAATGCGTTTTGCGTTTGTATCCGTCCCGTTTTCTTTGAGTTTTTTTAAAGCTATGGTCAGTGTAAGTACGTATCTTAGGTATTTCTCTACTATATGACATATCTAGTAATATTAAAACCACGATAGCTATTTTATTATTCGCAAATTAGTATATGTATATTAATATACCTATCCATGATTAGAAAATTAAGGTTAATGTTGTTTCACAGTAACTATGACAAGGGCTAAACCCCCCAATGAATAATATTTTTTTGTATATACATAATGCTGTCCCCGCCAACTTCGTACCGTCTCAGAACAATATATGGGAAAAACAATAATTATAATTATTTTCTTTTTATTACATATTTTCCAAGCCTTAATAGTTATTCTCGTATTCGGGGTGGAGACAAATTCAAAAATCAAAGATCATAAAAAAAACACTCGTTCTTGAGATATAAATGGTGTCGCTAACTAACACGACTTTATTTTATATAATACTAGATGACCCGGTGTACTTCGTATCACCTTTCTAACGACATTACCTCTCCTCATTACTTGACATTGGCAAAATACCCGCTAAGTTGTGGGTACCTTTCGTTTGACGTACGACAGACCAACTGACAGTCAGAAAAAATAAAGCACAATACAGACTTATTTTTCGTCCTTGCAACTTTTCCATATTTTCTCACCGTGTAAACCGTTCCCTGGACTACGACAAACATTTCAAAACCAAAATCAGCTAAATCGGCCCAGCCGTTCTCGAGTTTTAGCGAGACAAACGAACAGCAATTGATTTTTATTATATAGATAGAAGATATAATATAACTGTGATGTTCAGTGTTATTTTACTATAAACTATTTAAAAACAAAAATGTGTATTTAAACTAGTTTATAGGAGACTGGCCTATTGTTATCTCTTCATAGAAACAAATGATAAATACGGAAACAAATGATTGTATTACCTCACAAATTCGCTTGGCATATCATTTGCAACGAGCATCAGACTCGATCTCGCGGCGTGAGCGATCCAAATGGCGTCTTTAGTATTCATGGGTCTGTTGGAGATATGGCATGACATTTGCAATTTTTGTATCATTAAGAATTCAGATGTAAGGGATCGTGGGAATGAATTGTTACGGGGCGACGCGTGCCTGCCAACAGTATTGGTACGTGTGCGGTGTAGGCATGGCTGTGTGGGACAAATGTAAGTATAGTATAGTTATGAACAGAAATTATGTGTCGATTCCTTATATTTACGCAAATACTACAATTTTTATGGATTTTATCGTGTTTATGTTTTTTACGTTCCTGACGTTTCGGCTTCCAGCGACCATTGTCACGGGAGGATTGAGGTGTTAGACGTCTTATTATTATAGTTAGAAACTTCGGAAACGTACAAAAAATATCCGTAAAATTAGTTTTTATTTCAAAGAAATAATGTGGTACAAATACGAATCTGGAAGAAATTCACGAGCTAAACATAATTTTAAATGACAAAAATATATTGAACCGGTTTCTCTGCTTATCTTTTTGTCCTAACATTGTTTTTCTTACTAAAATGATGAATATAGTAACTAAAGCAATCTGAAATAAAACGTTATTTATTTAAAAACATAAATTATATTCACATATTCATATGGCCGTTAATGTCGGCCATTTATTAGCGGCGACCCAAAAGGTCATTATTTATGAAGTTTTAAACACAGGCTCACTTGGCTATCCATCACGTGTCGTGTCAATAATGGCCCAACTGTGGAGTTTGGGTATCAATCATTTGTAACTTAATTGTGTTCAATCGATACTAGTTTTCTTACGGACGTACACATGTCATGTATCAATGTCCACTAACTATGCGCTTAATAGAATCAGAATTATTATTTTTCTTAAACTATTTCACAGTAGTTACACATGAATCGCCAAACAATTGTTCCGAAACAACGTTAAAATAAAATTGTAACGTTCGAAATGACATTCAATAAGAGTGGAAACTTTTAACTCTATGGTTACTTTAAAATGATGTTTTATTTGTTTATGGTTGTGTCGACTCATTGCTACTAATATTGAATTTGTTTTTTTCTTAAATGCTATATGTATACATCTACTATTTGAAGAGTTCCCTTAATTCTCTCATGTATATATTATCAGAACTGGATGTTGATAAAAAAGGACCAATCTGGAAGTATATCCTTTCAAATAAAAATAATAATTTACCAAATTAGTTTATGATATGATATGATGATAGTAAATGTCGGGAGTTCTGAGGTAACAAACAAAAAAATAAAACACAATCAAATTGACAACCGACTTCGTTTTTGAAGTCGTTTTAAAAATACAACTATTTATCTACACTTCGTTATAGATTGTCTATAAGTCGGCATTCATAAATTGATATCTATATACTTCACCTGTGCATTTGGGTACTTAAGTGAAATTCAAATTTCCAAGTAGAGTTTAATCCTGAGCATGGCTCTGACCAACTTTGCTTTTGCTGTTGTTTTAGTTATAATGGGTCTCTATCGTGGCCAGGGAGTTAATGTTAATGCAACTTCCATTTGTGAACACCTACTATATATCTAGGCCGTTGCTTGTTATTATTGAAATAGTATTTGAATACAGTTAAATTTCGACGTAATGTAATAAAATTATTTATTGTTTTATATTTTAATAAGTATACAGCATGATATCGACATTATTGGTTGGATTGGATGCTGAATACTTTGCGGCCATTAAAAAAAATCGATTGTTAAAAAATACATTTAAAAATATACCAAATATAACACAGTCATAATTTTAAAATAAGATTCTTATTTGAATAAAAATAGTCAGTTTATTTATATCAAACATAGGATTAGTTTCAAATGTATATTTTATCAATCGATTTCTTTATAAATAGTCGTAAAGTTATCTGAATCACGTATAAAGTTTTAGTTTAAAATATTTCCAATGATTTTGATTTTCCCCAGTACATTGATGAAAAGGGTAAGTGGACATTATTCTTATAGGTTGGTACTAGCACAGTTAGAGGTATAGGCATGTATAGGCACAACACGGTGACATATGGCCCTCAGACCTCGACCTCCCGACCTCCGGCGAAATGCTGACTGCAGACTCTATATCGCCGCACAAGCGGTTACAAAAATATGTTATTCTCGGAGTAGAGTCCTCAAATAAGACGATATTGATCCGCCTCCCGTCACAAATATAGTCCGTATTAGTTGTAAGTGACAATATACGGTTTATTATGGTTTATGCATAATATGCGGCACTTTATTCTAAACGATAAAAAGCAAGCAATGACAAACAAGAATACGGCTTTCATTACGACATAGCACATCGTAAGTCGTACTAAGAATTATGCTAAATTTTCCCAGTTATTTTTTTCATATAATCTCTAAAAATATTATCACCGTCTAATCTATTTCAGTGTGCTTCTTTTGAAACTATCGGAGAGTAACTCGGCCGGAGCACAAAGTAGCAGTGTTGATGGATTTTATGCAATTTTCAGTATCTATCACATCCAGCGCAGCGATGCTAGCGCCCCCTGGGATTAAGTTCGATCTTTTCCCAATACTTACAGGGTAAACAGGTTGAGCCCGCCACCACCCCTGCGCTCCCTGTAGCCCTAGTAATAACTAGCAACAAATATAACTGATCAACAGCTGATGAGAAACTTATTTATCTGAGAGTACTTTGTCTGAGACTAGGTTTTGGGCAGGGTGGCATATAGGCTTTATTTTTAACCGGTTTCAAAACAGGTTTTCAATTCCGCGGGAAGTTTTTTTTGCTATGTATGTTACTGAATGGCTCAGGTTTTTTTGGATCGATTTCGATAGTTGATGTTATCTTTAGATACAACCCCTAAGGGGGTAAAATTAGATATAACAGGTCGTCCGAAATAAAAAATGTAGTTGATTATCTAACTCGGAATAAGTACTTGCGTTTTACTGATCTAAATAATTAAGTAAAAAGCATTTCCTAATTTACGATATAAATATAATAACGATAGATATATAAAAATAATAACAAATTATTACTAGCTTTGTGTCTAGTGCTCCAACGGTTTTAAAGTTTGTTTTATAGGTAGGCATTGCGTTAAACCATGCATGACATAAACAAGCTTTAGAAATACGGACTCGTTGCATCGTTGTATCCAGTTCTTTAAAATAAATGATAATAACAAGCAACGCTTTCAAAGTAAGTTAATAAATATATTTATTCTTTTAAATGTACGCTGGGTAATTTATTGCAATTGCTCATATATTATTAACGTGTTAGCTTGATGAATTAAGCCAAACAGTACATTTAAAATGTTAACGGAAAAAGTCAATCGGAACGAAATTTGATCCAATTATGTAATATGTGGATGCACAGAACATAGAGAACTTCGTGTTGACGATATGTCGGGAACGTGCGTAGAATAAATTTTTGTTCATGGAAACCATTTTCAATTTCACGGCTCAATCTTTGTATGCTCGGGGTGAATATGTAAAAGGGCATTCGTTGATGTCAACAAAGTGTAATGGTTTCGTGCTGGCGCGCGCTTGATCTATGAGTTAGAATCGAGACCGATTCCAAATTGGAAAAAAATATTACCTATGGTCCGTACACACAGCTGATTCTATTGAAGCGAAAGCTGTCTGTTTGAATTCAATTTTGATTGCAAAATAAAATATTGCGAAACTATCTTCGTAAGACAAATTAAATTGTACTTTTTTTACCCGTTTTTCAATTGAATCTCTGATAGATGTGCAAGAACGATTTCATCGATCAACGTCGCGAACTATTGATTCTAAATCTTATTCGCACAGTTAGAATTAGTAACGATACCCGGGTAGTATTTTCTTGATTTGTTTGTGTCATTTAAATGAAAAATCACCCATACAAGTGTCAAGAGGAACGGGAATAAGTACTGGAAAGCGTTCGCGCCACGAGGCCGGGAGTTTTGACAAATTATTTAAGAACGTGTGTTAGGGGACGTGGCCTATTATACGCGTGATTGATAGTGTTGATAGCGAAGCGACCTGACAAACGGTGCCTTTTAATATTTTTTTCCAGGTTACCACTGTTCCTTTGTTAAGAAACAATTGACTTAAGTTCAAGACGTTATGACTCGCGGATACTTTTCTATTTTCGATTCAAGGTGCTCAAACGTGTAACTAGAATGTTATGATGGTGTTTTATTGTTGTTTGTTACGTTAGGCATGATCATTTCTCATTGAATTTTATTATAAGTGATATCCAAGTCATCTTCTTGCCGTTAGATCAAGGAAGCGCAGAGAATACCGGCCCGTTTCAGTTTTTTTAATTTATGTGTGGTTTAAAATATCATTTTATTTATTGCTTGCATACACATTTTATTAATGCTTATCACGTTGTTCACTTAAAAATTACTCACTTATAAGAAAATTAAATAAAGCCAAGCCATGACCATTAACAATATGTCCAAGAATTGTAGAGCCTGAAAGTAATTCAGTGTGGGAGTATTTTTATTTGCCAAAGCCATATAATAATAATTTTCAAAATACAAGCCCTAAGCCATAGTCTCGGGCTACCTATACTCAACGAAATAAACAGTTTTTCATAACATAGAAAATATTGTGTAAATAAACATTACAAGCTGCACGAGGGCAATGTAAACAACGCTGTACTCATGTGGGCTTCGTATATATAAAGCTTATTTCATTTTATATTATATGGGGGATATCCATCATCTTTATATCGGACCCGCTATGACAGCCAGTAGGCTGCCAACGATATTAGGCGGAATTAACAACAGTTTGTGATACTTTGACGCGGAATAATGTGTGGAATCATTCAATATGGCCCCTTTTTTGACATTTTATGAAATTTCTGTGTTTAGGGATACAGTAAGAAATGTTGAATTAGTATGTTAAAGAAACAATATAGGAATAATATAGTTGCTGGTGTAGGTAACTACGTAACATTATTTTCCTAAAAATGAATGGGCTTCCTATTCCTATATTGACAGAGTAAATACCAGAATCAATTATATTTACCGAACAGTGCAATGCCGTATTACAAAGATTATTGTTTTCAGGCAACGAGCAAGTGAGCACTACAGGTACGAGCCCGCCTGGCTGCGGCGGAAGGAGCTGCGTCTCCCGGGGGAAATAAACGCAACAATTACATCGCCCGGCCACTTCCAATAGCAACCCACAAACATTTAAAAACCCCGCACACGACGTGCTCCACACAAGAATTATTGTACCGTTCCAAACAAATCGCCGATCGACGCGAATGCTCCATCATAAAGCCATATAAATGATTCTTATCTCGAAATGAGAGGTATTATGTATTTACGACGCCGCTCAGTTCTGTAAGTCGGTTTGTGATAATACTATGAATATTCAGAGGCTCCGGTTGTCCCAGAGGATGGAACCCTTCCAAGCATAAGAGAGGAAGCGCGGATGGTGAGTTCCAAAACAATATGATATTATCGCGGTGTTTAGGCGGTCCTAATAAGATTTACCTCAATATTAATGCGCATCGCGGCGTCCATTATTTAGAGGTATTATCTAAACAAGACCGATGCCGTACTCCGTCAGTTTAAGAAGCATTTAATAATAGACATCAAAGCGGTCGAGAACTGAGAAGTGGTCTTCAGAACAATTATTATAGTGTCTGAGACTGTTAGATCAAGATACATAAGTAGGTATACTCAGTTTAACGTAAACAAAGAACAGCCCATAGTATTACAGAACAACCGTGTCCCCCAACCTTTACCTCCATAAAAGAAGAATGATTAATTGTTTCTCCGACCTCTTCAAAACCCCGGATATTCTTTTAAAGACTTCCGTTATTTTCCAACTGGATGACGGTGAGGCGGTGATTTTCGAATATAAATTAATATTTAATTACGGATTAGGAGCAAAAATATTTTTGCAGCTTGTTTTTCTATAGCTAGCAGATTTTAAAATGGAAGCACGGTTCGAAACAAAGGAGGATTTGAGGTCAACTTTCCACCCATCTATATAACAACCCACGAAAGCAAGTGTAATTGTAGGTTCTTCCAGATACATGTGAGGAGAATGTTCGTGTATTCGTTGGTTGGGTGGTAGGAACACTGTGGGACATTGTAGGAACACTACGGTGTACGTGTGAATTCAATCCTGCGGCTCACGCGTCTGGTGGCGGGTCTCGTCGGGCCGGTGGCGGCTCGCTCTCAACAGGGCCACTAAAAGCGAATCGCCGTAAACAAGAATTAACGCCGAACCTGCATCGACCGCTGCACTCTCCTTTATGGTGACATGATAAAAGCTCTCCGTTTTGAGAGCTAACCTACGTTTACGGCCGGCATCTTAATGCGATTTTTTTTCAAAATGAGAATGCAAATATTATGCTATGTAGAGAAAACTAGAATTTGTTTATGGCTAACCACGGCCAGCGTTTATCTATATTCAATAATTTTAATACGAAATCATCAACGGATAATAAGACAACCATTTCTTAGTAAAATATTATAACATTAACACGCAGGATTTACTTCGGTGTCCAGTTCAGACTTTGCAAGGCCTCAAAAGGTCGTAGAGCCATGTTTTACCGGTGATATATCGCTAGGGACGTCCGTTGCTCTTTTTAACCGACTTCAAAAAAAAGGAGGAGGTTCTCAATTCGGTTGTATTTTTTTTTTTTTTATTTTTTTTTTTATTTTTTTTTTATGTTTGTTACCTCATATCTCCGTCATTTATGAACCGATTTGGAAAATTATTTTTTTATATGAAAGGATATGTTTACAGATTGGTCCCATTTTTTTCAAAAAAATGTTCTGATGATGGGATCCATGAGGAATTGAGAGGACTCCTCAAATTTCATAGGCATACCGATAGCAATTTTGGTATTTTCATCAAGAAGTCAAGCATTTGCATTCAGAAAGTATCATTTGCTGAAGTGGAAGTGATGAAGAAGGCCACAAATGGCCAGCGGAACTTGTCAGTGATACGTATTTCACGGGTTGCGCCAAGATAATCTCGATTATTGGTATACCTATTATCCAGTAAAAAGATTGATTTACAAATCTTTTTAGTGACAAAGAATAGTAAATATATCCACTAAAAAGTTTAAAATAAAAAACTTTTTAACAAAATAAAAACCGTCTTCAAAAAACTAAAAAGCAAAAAATAATCTAATCTTGAAATCTACCTTGTCTAACCACATCAAATATTTAACTAATCTGAAGTCGGTGCCAAATAAACAACCGACGAAGAATAACAAAAGTATACTCAGTAACGAGATGCGCGGACCAATTTGTAGGTATAGTCTTTGGCGCAGACCGGCAATACTCGACTCAGATTTCAAGATTAGATTATTTTTTGCTTTTTAGTTTTTTGAAGACGGTTTTTATTTTGTTAAAAAGTTTTTTATTTCCTAACAAGACGTCGCTCGAGGCCTACCGCGGCCCACAGAATGTTAAATACCAACCCTTGTTAGTAACTTTGCGCTACTTTCAGTTCACATTCTTTGATGTAAATGATACCAACCTATATCAAAGAAAACTAAACATGTCTGTCTATGCCTTCAGCAGAAAATAAGTGTCTAGCTATTGTTTTATCAAAGCGAGCGATGCCATTATTTAAACAGAATACGCAACGTTTATATAGGCAAAAAGGTAATTTGTCATTTTTGTATAATATAATTTATATTGAACTTGGTTGTTTGTAAGATTCTTTAAATTTAATAGTGAAGTGAAAGTTGGCATGGATCGCGTGTAAACTAAAATTGCCGCTGCTGGCTTCAAATGCATGCGGTGAAAAGCGTCAAAGGCTTTATTCGCAACCATCGACACGTGACGTCATCATCGTTTGTGGAACCCCTTGCAGAGAGTTTAAAAATGCCATGAACGTATGGTGTTGAAAGCAAATTGAACAACCTGTGCAACGTGTATGCCAAATGAAAAAGCACCTTAAGAGTTTATTCATATAATTAAAAAAAATATTTATAATTAGATCTTAATTAATAATTGACTTCAAATCAGTTGATCAGTTGCCCTATCAGAAACAATTTATTACTTAAAGTTGGGACACCGCGAATCGTAACCATTCAGAGTGAAAGCTTAAAGTTTCAGTGAGGCAGTTACGCTCCCCTTCCGGGCGATCAGCGTAAATTATTCCCCCAGAAGAAATCTCCAAGGGCTGGATGACGGATAAGGGACGACTCGTTTTATTGCCTACACCGGCTCGCGTTTGTAGCCGCTTTAAAAATCGACCCTCGAATGTTAATTGAGGGATAATGTTATTCAATACTGAACCGCCATTGATTTAATTATGCAGTAACATAACCATCGTTCTGTAAAAGTGACGTTTTTAAGATTAGTTTTTTGGTTCACAACATTTTGCATAGACAAGATGTCAACCAGAAAATTTGCCAGCAATATTGTAATAACTGGCATCTTTAATCGTTTACCCGTTCTCTGTTCTAAATGGTTTATGGGAGTAATTTTACGCGGCTGAAAGGCGTTGTAAGTGATAATTAAAACCCCGTTACTGCAGCTGTTACTGGCGTTATTTCAGAGTTTTAATATTTCTACAGCCACGTACAATACCATGAAAATGCGATTAAGCGCATATAATGTGGGATATCGGCTGGTATCATTATATTTTATGTCTTGTATGAGATATTTTATCTATCGTTGCAAAGAGGCTTGTGTGTAGGTAGTTTGGTTACGCTTGCTGTAGAAAGACGTAGGAGCATTTCATGAAGCGACGAGGCATACTTCGCTCAGGCTGTTACTTCCCGTCTTTTCATTCGCCGCCTGGTGCTGGCGCAAACAGAGCATTTTAACTACAGACATATTTTATCAAAAATAAACGTGATATTCCCGACCGTGACACAAATATAATCTTTGAGAGACGTGTATAATCCGCTTAGTAAACGGGATTTCAAAACTCGTTCCCTGACATAATCGACACGAATTTTTCACGTATATTTCTTTCACTCGCAAATCCAATTTAATTAAGGCGAGGAACTCGCGGTTAAAATCCTATTTAAGCCGTTTTTATTACCGCCCGCCGGGCAAAGACGGTTCGCCAGCGAGCTCGCAGAATTTGAGCGCTCGCGAGGATTTCCCAGGCTTTTATCTTACCAGTCCTACTGAGTGGAATGGTAAGCGATCTTTATGCAAATTATTTGTTTTAAACGCCAATATATGCCGAATTGAATCAATTACTTCAACACGCTATTTAGAACGTGGGCAGATTTGTGCTCTATAATTTTTTTTGGTCACTAACATATTTGTATGATGCCATAGCCAAACTAGGAGCTCTTATAGGTAGTATCGCAATGTATGTCACAGACATTTTATTCGGAGGATAAAATTATAATGCCGAAGTTTGGCATTTCTATAGATATTTATAGCCTCTACAAGGATGTGAATAAAATTCTGAAAAAAAAAATACAAATTTAGTGCACCTACAAGATGAGGCTGAGCGAAAGAAAAATTGCTTTCAATTGATTCTTTAATATAGGTAATACTTTTGTTCAATTATGTTTAAAGGTCAATGTATAAGGTGTAATGCGATTTCGGAGTAACAAACGTTCTTTCACCTTACCGGCCGGCTCTGGGGAGAGCTCTCCCGGATGTTTACCCTCAATCCGGGGAAGATCGCGCTAATCCCGCCGCTCCCGGCGGAGTTCGCTCTCTCGATATGTTACACGGATCCCTGGCCTTATACAATTACTTTTCGTCTTGCTACGACTTTTATTGATTGAGTTAGTACCGTATTCTTTGGAATTATAGTTTTTTGATTTTAGTTATTCATTCAAAGAAATAATTGTGTGTCTGCGCTATTTTAGTGTTCATAGAATAAAAGTCCTTCTGTTCTTCTGTAACGTTTTAATAAATAACGATGTCAGGAAAACCATAGACCACTTCGATGTAATCTACACATATAATAAAAATTTAACTATCGCTGTATGTACTATGGAAGATATATGAGAAAAACTATTTTTGTGGGCTTTTATCAACATAATAGAACCCAAAACAATGATTGTTAGATTTTTTGTCGGTGTGTTTGTTGACGGTTGTTGACGGTTTTTATAAACTAAAGTCCACGCGGACGAAGTAGCGGGCTCGTGCATAATAAGGTTCTTTAAGAAATCTCTTTGCACCTGTTAATAATTAAACAACATTAATTGGGAGTATATATTTATAGCTGTTGTTATTTAAAATGGATTAATCGTTGTGCATATTAAAAAGCTATAACAAACCCGGTGTTCGCGGAGCAATTGTAAGATTTTGAGCGCAGGCCAACGAGCCCGCGGTAATGATCCGAAAATGCATGCATAATTTACCTCTAAGCTGTGTTGCCAACTCTATCCAAAGAATCCCGGCTAGATTTCAACTTTTTAATACGCGATAGATTTCAGTCTGAAAATAAAATCCGAAAACGTAAGGCGAGCTCGCGTGAAGTGTTTTGGTCTTGCAAAATGATCATGTGACAACCTATACTTTGCAGATTATTTCAAATAGGTTATTTTTTAACGTCATCTATAGGAATATTGTTTAAATATAAGAAAAGAAGCATAGGTGGATATATATATATATATATATATATAGGTTATTCGTAGTCTAGACCCAATAAACCTTCCCTCCCTCTCTGATTATTGGGATTTGGGTGCTCAAAGAGGCATAAATGGGCCTGATCTAGCGCCAGAAGCACAGTAGGTAACACTGCCTGAAATGCCTATACCTTCTTTTGTAATGTTATTAGTTCGTAATCTCGCCGGAAAACAGCTAACATAATTATTTTGCGCCAGCTAAAATATTAAAATAATTTATTTTCAGCACCACTAAGGATACCGGCTCCGTTACACTTCAAATTCAAATGATACAATATTTCATTTCTGTCTTATTACAGTGGCAATTTAGCAGTTTACCGTGGTAATTTAATGTTAGCACCTATCTAATCTAAAAGTAAATTGACTTCAATAAATTGTGGGTCTCGGGTCTAGGTTCAGAGGAATATTATTGTTATTTCGTGCTCTGTGGTCTGCCAGTGCAAATTGGTACCTATAACCCAAACATTGCCTGTTCATCCGCATAAAAAAAAACCATCACCAAGTAATGTATGTTGCCAGTGACAAGTATTAAGTATACATTAGCATTTTCAGTATATTCATTTTCCTAAATATCCCCTATCCCTTATAATAAAGCACTCAGCTTTACACGTAACATTAAATGATATGACCAAATTAAATCTAATGTCAAAAATACATTTCGCGTCGGTGGTTCTTATTCAACATTTTAAAACTGCTTTGAATATTACTATAATAAAACGGCGAGTCTAATCCTCTGGAAGCGATGAGCGAGAAATAACTTTGACTGTAGCCGGTCCGACTTTGCAATGATAATTTAATCACGATGTAAGTGAGTAGACGACTTATTATTGTCTCGAAGGTGGCTATAAATTTATGTAACGTCGAGCATTGCAGACGGTTTTATTTTACGGCGCCCTGAATTTTACGACTTCAAATGAATTAAACTTTGTTTTCGAAAGATGATTGTATATAATTGAAAAAGCTATTTTAGATTCCTCAATTAAGTACCGTGGACTTGTAAAGAGTCAGTTGAGATGCTAGATGAGAGATTTTGAAATGAAGTCAAAGTCATCATTGCAAGGAATGGTTTTATTTTATAATATATATAATATTAAAACCCAATAAATAAATAAAAAAAAACATTCGACAGAGTGATTTCAAACAAAACAGAGGCAAAAATCACAATTGACATTTGGTTGGGAACAATATTTATTTTTATAAATTGACATATCTGTCAATCTGACTTCATATAATGATTACAAATACGTTAAAAAAGTGCAGGTTCATACTTAGTATATCCTTACTGAATCTCCCTGTATAGTTAGCAGCTACTTTAAAATAATTTAACCGAATTCTGTCTAAAAGTACATAATAGACATCAATCAATGAATGTTCAATGATGTCTAACTAAACACATACGAGCACCGCGCATAGCTCCGTCGTGTTTGATGACCCCGCTGTAAAGGGAATGATTAAACTATGTCGGGCGGTAATCACGTACGCGCCTAAACATATCCGTGGCGTGTTAACACGATGTACAAATCTCTTAAGTATTTATAAAGTAAAGTCACATGCTAACTTAAGTATGTTTAAGGTATTAGCATGTTCTAACATTGCTTTATGCAACACATACTATCTTCTATCATCATCATCTTCTATCATCTTCTATCATCTTTTGGGGTCGAGTCACCTTCGTCCGTAGGAGAATTAAGTACCCTCGAGATACCCTACACGTGACCCTGGGTGGTGCCAACCAGGTGACAACTCTACTGGTGGTAGGCTTCGGCCGTGGCTAGTCACCACCCACTAAACAAAGCCATGCCGCCAAGCCTAGCCGTGTTCCGGCATGATGTTCGGTGTTGCCATTCATGGATGGCGGGTCAGATCAGTTGCGCTGCATGTGCCTAGTGAATGTAGCGTCTCTTATCTACTGCCGCCTTCCTACCTAGGCAAGTATGCTCCATCGTAGATCTCATCGTCACTTACTATCAGGTGAGATCGAGATCAAATACTTGCCTATAATGCAATAAAAAAAAAAATCAATATTAGCTCGTCCAAATCACATGTTCTGGTACTACGTAATCTGGAAAGTACTTATAGTTACCAGATATTTTACCCATCAAACTATAAGCTGAATATTCTGATACGCTTCTCTTATATGATCATTCCGATCATCAAACATTACTGACCGTCTTTTTTCAACAGTTCAGGTAGATACAAAACAAAAGACTGGGAAATTATAGGGAATTGGTTGCCTATTGGATGACAGATGTTATGTGTCGGGTGTATTTGGCAACCACGACGTTAAACCAGCTGGTCAGCACAAACCTAAACAGTTCCTCCGTGGAGTGTCAACACTCGCGAAGCGGGCTTCGTATGCGGTGCCATGCAAGGCAACTGTCGGCTGTTTATTGTGACTTATACAGCTATGATGTCCATTCGATAGGGTTAATCTACGTTTTGGGAGACAAGGATTGGAAGAGTAGCTCTGCTGTAGCATTGTTTATTCTCTTTCAATTTAAGTCTTGGCGCAGTGCAAAGAGATTTTAGTTTTGGTTAGCAAACTTGCACAATATCATGCTACTAAAAACTAAATCAATATATACCTATATTTTCACTTAAGGTTACTAATTTGCTATAGTAGTATTAGTTAGCTTCTTCAATTAAGTCAAAGCTCGTACGAGCAGTAGCCTGCTCTTCTAACAACTAGACTATGACGCTTGATTAGTTAATTTAAAGAAGGACTTAAAGTCATGATGAAATATGCTGCGCAATTATTCCCTAGATATAATTACATTATTACGATGTCAAAAAGTTGTTGACCAAATTGAAACTTAGAGTGAATTTTGTTGTGTGTATTTTTCACATTTACGTAACAACAGAATAAACCCACGCGCGGACATAATCAGCTGAGACATGGCTAAGATTGCACCACCGAGTGCATTAGCTCCGAAGCAATTGAATTAAAACAATGATACCCCGAGTTGGCAGTGTACCAATTAACCATGCTCTATCCAGTTATCTCCGTACAATTTACGCTATGCTGCTGAAAATGACTTAACAGACTATTCATACAGCTATTGGCAGGTTAGGAGTGTGTTGGTTAGCTAATGGTTTAACTAAACATTGCTTGAGGTCGGGGTTAACTAGCGGCTGGCTAGCGGTAGCGGCTAACCGCGGGGTACTGCAAACATTGTCGGCAATGTTTAATATAATCAAGTGTAACCCATGCACTTGCCTTTGTGAGAGACAGAAGCAAACGTAACAGAAGTATGTGAATAACAACTCTAAGTCGAAATACTTTAAGTACATGATTCAGCAGCATGTTACAAGTGGATGTTAATAGCCATGCCTGCTTTCATTCTAAAGGAAGCACCGCGGAACCTTCCGTGTCGTGTGCAGGTGATAAATCGTAATGTAACATCACTTTTTACTAACGAGACGTTCGCGTACAAACATATTCAAGCCACGATTGTGAGCGCCGCGATGGAACATATACAAGGTGATTCGGAAAAGGTATACTAACATTTGAGCCTACGCTTCTATAGCGTATTTGATATCATTATGTAAAGTCATAATTTCGATTTTAAGAAATATTTTTTGTTACCAACGAAATAACAGTAAATTTGTGAGTTTTTATGAGTATTTTTTTTATTGACTTATCGAAATTCCGACTTAGCATAAAGATTATAAATGCGCTAAAGAAGCGCAAGTTCAAAGGTTGGTTATGACCTTTCTGTATCACCCTTTATAGGTTTAATGTCGGACGTTGGATCGTTTTTCCCTATCTTTTTTTGTTGTTGCCAGTTCCGGCCCAACCGCGGTGGAATGTTTTCGTCCGATTTCGGGGATGGAGATTTTTCAGCGCGGTTCAGTAGGCGCCCGCGCCGCGCCGTGTCGTACAACTGCACCGATGACAATAAATATCGGGCGCGGCGAGGCGTGAAATCGAATAGGCTCCGTCTGCGAGCGCTTTACAATCAGCAGCTGGCTGTCGGCCGCGCCGCGCGTCCCCGGCCATAACTTACTGACGACGCCATGCATAACAACTTATTTTAAATCTATTACCTACTTACCTGGATAGTGTATCTTATAAGTTTCCTGATATACAGTGACCACTTGAAATCTACTTTGAATTTTTGTTAAATACCTAACCATACACACAAGCCTGTCCTGAATTCAAATAAGTACCTAAGTAGATACTCATTAATAAGTAATTTAAAATTGCCAATGTATTGGTTGGAATGCAATGAATAATTAATGTTCAGGAACACTGAACCCTTAGCAAAGTAGGAATGACATTCTAAATATCTCAATAGGTAATACATTTGAAACATTCGCACGCAGAGTGGCGGAGTAATTTGCGGTGGTGACGCTCCCTCCCGCCCCTCGCGTCCCCTGACGCGTGTTCGATTAGAGTACACGTAATTCCGGAAAGGAAATTGAAATCTTAAAGCAAATGCCCCACGGACTTCATGTTTCCAGTTCAGAATGAAGAATAAAATGAAAAACAAATAGGAAATGCCATCTCTTAGGGAACGTATTCAAACAAATACGGGCACAGAACACGAAGTAAGTATAAAGGGGCGTCGTATTTATTTTAGTTGTGCACTAATTATTACAGTTTGAAATTTCGATGTTTCCATATGGCTCTCGTTGTATTCACAAACAGCGGGAGTAATCGGGTGTGGAGTAATGAGCCCGCGCCGCGCCGGGGCCGGGGGCCCAGGAGTTTAATTTTCCTCTTCCGCGCTGTCCCGGCCGGCCGCCTCATTAATGTGCGACAATAGTCGCCATCCTCGCGCCTCGTCATTTGCATCGAGGCCCCGGTGCCTCGATGCAAATGTAGCGAGGGTAGCGAGGCATACTGCGATGCAATGCCTTTCACTCACTTCATTGTTATAATACGCATTGTTTGTATATCTGCCATTTGTTTTCAATGGAAGGGTTGGAATACGCCTCGATCGTCGTCGGTCGGATGTCATGATTTTTTGCGCAACTAACAGTCGTCGTATACCTACGTTGCCCATAATGATGTCATCTTTAGTACGTCACGGTACTTTTATGATTATTTTGTAGCGAATTTCAATGAACTAAAGCCCACCTATGCCCAATAACGGTATTATCCTTAAGTACAAAAGCGTCTCTAAGTAGCAGTGTCCACAATGATACCTGTTGTCTGAGTTGGATTGCGACATTAGTCTCATGAATGAATCATCGCAACCGTCCTCAGCCCCCCCCGTCCCCTCCCCGCTCGATCCGGTCGCATTCGATTAGCACGAATAATTCCGAAAGGGAAATTGAAAAGCTAAGCGATGCCCTGAGGAGTTGCTCTTTCAGTTATTTGCGGGTTGCCAGACGTTGCGAGAATAAACAACTAGTCTCAATGTGCCCGAGCTGTATTAACGTTTGATATTGATGTTATTGGTTTTTTGTGTTCGGTCGTACAGCGGTTGTAATATAAAAAATATCAATTGAATTAAGTGATTTTATACTAAGGTATATAAAAGAAAACTTTTTGTTACTGCAAATACGAGTAGAACATTTTAAGTAAAAATAAATTAATGTTACTTTAAATGATTATGAATCTATCTATATTTACTATGATAAAACTGTAACTGACGGGCTGTGGCCTGTGTCTGTATTACATTGAAATAATAAAAGAAAATTATATTTCGATATCTCTGACAAGTGTGTTTAAATGTATTCTCTGTATGTATGTTAAAACTAAAAGGAACTACGTTTCATCGAACTTCAGAATGTATAATGAGTATTTTAATGATTTTTTTTAAGAATGTTATTTTTATAAACAACTCATGGCCATTTAAAATATTGAACACTTTTATTGTTACACTTTATATGTATAGTACCTTTACTTATATATGACCTGTATCTCACTCGTGTTTAGTGGAGGCTATGCACAGTAGTTTAATGAACTTACATTTACATAGCCAAAGGAATGTCAAAACGTCATCGTTAAATTACGTGAATGTTGGTAATAATGTAGGTACATTAACAACAGGAAAGGAAACTATTTGCAGTTAATTAAAGGTATTGTTCGGCACATTATTTCCTTTGTCTTCGGAGCCAGTTGTAAACAGTAAGTAGCGGTGGACGGGTTTGTTCGGTAATCCAGCCTTAATTAGCAGTTGGTCGAGCGGCGTACGAAATGGACGCACACACGAAGTGATATTTGAACCAACATGTACGTATCACGCTTGGTTTTAATATGACATGGAAGTAGTGGATGTGACCGAGCAGTCTTTATTTGTATTTGCCATCTGTTGTAGAGGCGTAATGCTTCAAATATTGTTATTCCTATCTAGTCATCAAATAGCTTTCTCAGTCTCAGAAAAAAAAATAACACCTAGGCCTAGATATAGGGCCTTCAAAATTTTCTTAGGAAAATTGTGTCTAATGTTTCATTATTCTGACTATTGCTTATTGTCACAACCAGCTTTAAATTATCTAATGACATTGCATTTGACCGAAACAAGACCTTAAGTAATAATAATAGGTACATACTGAAATGATGTATTTTCCATAGAGCGTTTATGCAGGTACTTTATGTTTCAAAGATGATACCTCAAGCTCGTGTGCAATGATGTTCGACAAAGTCAATCCAGCGGAATTTGGACTTTGATATGAGTGCGGTTTTATAATGTATTTTCGGCTCTGTTCGTAGAGTTTTTGACGCGCATGTATGTTGCCTCGCATTATATGTACGAATGTGGGACGGTCACGTACATAACCAATAACACCTTAAAATATCTAAATTAGAATGTTAACATTTCTAAATCGTATGTATCATATAAGTGTAACGTTGGTTATACATACAACGATCTAAGCTTACCGTAATAAATATTTCCATTTTAAACTATTTATAATTTTAGTATATGGATTGATAATTTGAATCAATTAAAAAAAAACGTGAGTTACTGCTATGTACCTAGGTATCTATGTCATAATGTTAAAAATAAAAAATATCATGCGATTGAAACAAAAAAACTTGTTGTTGTTGTTCACTACCCCATACTTTAGATGATCCTCAGAAATAAGTACATAAGATAGATACTTACATGTAATCAAATAAACTAATTTATTACAGAATAACAAGCTTGGGAAGTTGTATGAAATAATTAACAAGCAATCTCAAGAGTATATCAGACGTGGCTATCCCGCGCCGTCGCTAATCCCCCTCTAATTGGTGGTCAGGTGGCTATTGGACTTGAAACGGCAGAGCCGAAGCAATTACTGAGATAAAGGAGTTAATCTACATTAATGTCAAATTACGTGTGACATTTACGTACTTATTACGATTGCTGATATTATTTTGCGACCCGACTTGCTGTATAGTGTTTTTAATTTAGAGCCAGATTTATGAGCTGAATTCATAGTATCAGTTTTCGGTACAAAGCCACATACACTCTGTGTATCCTTTGGTACCGAAATGTTGAACATAGGTTATTAAATTTTATCTTGCCATACATTTTGAATAACTTTACTACGGGTTTAGTACCAGTCTTAAGACTGGCAAGGATGTCATTTCACAACCAATAAGATTAATCTTATTTAAACGTTTAGTGGGTTCTACGAGTAAATTATTTAAACCTGTTTGTAATTTTCATAAATTTACATATTTAAAAAGTTATTGAAGGCATGAAAAAGTAATATAAATTAAAAAAAATACCGAAGCATGATTAATAGAGACGAATGAATATTCTGAAACAACCTGTAAAAGAGCCAGCGATATTGAAAATCGAACTTGAAACAACATTTCCCGCCACAATATAATCCGGAGTAAAGTCATCTGCGACATGAAAGAAACACATTGGAATTCTTAAGGGGGAAATATTACTTTGAAATCGCGAAATTCTTTCTGAAACAGCTCGCGGGAGGTAAAGTTCACTTTGACAAAAGACGAGCAATATGCCGCGCACAAAGGAAAGCACCCAATGGCCGATATATTCAATGCAGTGTCACAAGAAATGGCGGCACCGAGCGGTAACAAAGCTCATATGGATTCTAACGTAACATAAATAACATATGGCGTTAATCTTTTGGTTATGATAATTTGAGGGTTTCAGGACTTGACAATTTTTCCGGATGATAATTGTCATAGACCTACTAATATTGTGTTTACAGGGTTTTCTTATAATACCGACTATTATACAATTAAAATACAAAAAAATGTATAAACAGAATATGTATATAAAAAAAACCTTGTCCGCGTAGAATGGTGACAAGACTGCTGGCTGCATTTTCTAGGTGTATTATCATGTTGTTTTTTGGAGCGAGGAGAGAGTGAGCCTTCCAGTCACCTGTGAAGGCAATCAACCTAGGTGATAATTTGTGTCTGACTAAAAATTGGCTCCTTAAAGATATCTGTTGGCAAATCTGATTCCGAATCCTCCTCTGTAAATCCACACTAAGACTGGGAGGCGATTTCTGGACGTGCCTGTGTAGGGTACATAAATGTTAAAAAATCATCACAAATTGCGGTCTATGGCGGAATCTAAGCAATCATTTGTTTAGGATGTTTTTATAATACCGCGTAGGTACATACATAACTTGCGGACTGGACACTGAATTTAGTTCACCTTACGCCTTTGGCAATAGTTTTATGTATGTAGTAGCTACAAGCTAAGTGAAATATAAATCAATAATTGTATGTAGGTATGTGAATTAAACATGCATATATTTTGTTCTCCCTTTCACTTACATAAGTAAAGAAATATTTTACGATGACTAATGAATTGAAATTAAATAAGCTACATTTAAGTCTAATTCATAATTAGCAGTGTCCGCGACTTCGTGTGCGTGGACTTTTTTAATATCCCGGGGGACATGTAAGGGACTTACCCAGGATAAAAAATATTAACCCGGTATTAAAGCTATCACCAAGAAAAGTTTTATGAAAAACTGTCCAGTAGTTCTTCTGTGATGCGCGGACACACAGACAGACAGTAAAGCAATCCCAAAAATTGCAGATACAACTTCTATATTCAAAATAATGTTCACATTTTGTTCGTAAAATATTAAATGTACAAACACAATCTAGTTAACGTTCCAATATATGTATAGATTCATCAGGACAATCTGTCAATAGCATTTTTTACTAGGACACTAATCAGTTCAACTTAGTTCAGTTTGAGGAATTATTCAAGAGATTTACGCATGCGCCCGTTTTACGCGCCACCCCTAAAAGCCTTACGACCGCCTCCATTACGTACCCATCGCCTGCAATATGAACCCTCGGATCTTAAGAATAGAAGCTATCATTCGAAAGCCTCGTCTTCTCGCGAAAATTTTGAGGAGCGCGTCATCTTCAGTTGTAAATCCGTCATTATGTTCGCGTACGAAGAATTAGATTTTCGTGACGTATTCTCCCGGATTCTCACTCCATCGTCTGTGGAGGCTTTCATGGTCACTGCTACTGAAAATAATACTTTATTTTTGTTTTGATAAGGTTAATTTTGGCGTAGACGTGTCGGGTTTGCAGGATAATGTTTTGGAGCAAAGAGTGTGGCATTCAGTCGGCCGAGAGCCTTGAAAGCGAGCGTACGGAACTGCCGGATCTCGCGGCAATGACGTAACTTATTTCGTAGTATGAGACTTGGTGTACACTCAATATAACAATTTAGTCATTAATCGTAAAAAATATTAATATTACTTTGGGTTGGTTGAGAATAAGTAAGATGACTATTAAACATAATATAAGATCGTGAAATAAGTGTTAAGTAAATTAAAAATACTCAACGTGTTAGTTAATGAGGCCGGAAAAAAATAACGGGGGAAAATAGGAGTGAGTATTTTGTGGTTTTTTTTTAATGAGCGGACAAATTACATTTTAAGAATGTTTTGTCGGTATGCTTTTTGAAAATTTACCGCAAATATGTTTAATTACTTATACAATCACTAAAGAAAATTCGGTGTCTAAATTAAAGATTTCCGGTTCTCGTATAATAAATGTTCAGCAGTTCCTTAGTTGATTTGTAGAATAAAATTACGCTCGACGCTAAATTAAATTAAATTGTGTTACTGTATCTTGTAAATAAATGAGAGAGAATGTAAATCGTAGTTAGCGTGGCCGGGTTGTCGAGGGCGGGGGCGGCCGGCCGATCCCGGCATATTTGCCGTTTCGCCGACATTCCCCAGTTAATTAAAGCCCATTTGTACACTGTCTCGCGAAATATAATTTATGTAATGAGAGAACGCAACCATTGCGAAAATATTTAAATTTCAAATACACTCTATTCCTCAATTAAATTTGAAAATCTACGGACTTAAAAAAACAAGTTTCGTTAAAACAAAAGTTTGTCCTGTATAAAATCGTCAAGGTATTGATAAACAAGTAGAAGCCTCCACTCCACCTCCTCGTCGAGGCCAAATAAGCCCGCCTCGGTCCCAAGCTCCGCCTACCGGTAGAAGATAAATATGTACTTATGTAAACAGTTTTATATACTTCACTGTATACAGGTACTTTTTCCGTTAATCTATATGTTTATATAGTTTGTTGGTAGGCCGTCAACGGCTGTTGTGGTAAAGTTTTATCATTATTTAGGTTTCTATATGATAGCTAAACGTAATAGATAGTTTTCTAATATATTTAGTTATGTTATTTACTTTTTAAAATGTTTTTGGCGTAATATCGCCACAGTAGGAACTTAAAAAAAGCTGAAAACATATTGTGCCTACATAAAATTTAACTCAAAAGAATCCTTAGTTTAAAGACAGTAGATAAAGTATTTCATGTTTGTATACCGGAGTTTTTAATTTTCCAGATAATTCATTCGTCATTAAATCTATTAAAAAATATAATACAATTGCTGGCAAATTAATGAAAAAACATAGACTGCGCAAAAATGTTCACACCGAGATAACATACAAAGTGAAACATACATAAAGGGGGATAAATCTAGAATAGTTCTTGGACAGTACAATGTTAACAAACAAAATCAACGGAGCGGGTGGAACTTTTCGAGCCAAGAAGTCCGAACTGTATATCCAGTGTCGGCAGAGCAGTGAGCACTAACAAGCCGGCCATCCCAACTTGTTAAGCGTGGCTTGGCGTAAATCACGAGGCGGTCACTAGGCGCCTGGAACAGTTTCAGAGTGTTCGCGGCTGGTGTTTTCTGCATGGGGAGACTCGCGAGCATGCTCGGATGATGGAGGCACAATCGCTTGGAAGGAATCGCCAGACCCCGGCTGCGAGGAATCACATTGTCTACACGGATCATAAGGGACGAAAGTGAGTATATTATATTTATATTAGATTCTTTTGAGTTTAAAAAGTCTCGCAATTCAATGATTTACACATTTTTTTGAATTTCGACGGTAGTCTTATTTTATTTTAAAAGTTTAATTGAAGAAGTTGTTAAAATCTTTTTAAAAAGCATTCATAAAATTATGTACCCTGATCAACAGTTTCGAAAAAAAAAAATAAGATTTTCGTTAAGAAACGTAGGCCGATCTCAGAATTCGTTCAGAAAAAAATACATTTAATTCAGCCAGTATCAGAGACCAGAGCCAATTTGGAATCAGTGATCTATAGATTAAAAAAATACGTTGATATTTTTTGTTTCTTGATTTTATTTCGCAATATTCTCGGGTAATATTTTAATGTTAATGGTTCCCAAGGGTAATTTAAGTTATAAGGTTATTTAAAACTCAATTTAAAATAACAATAACTATACTGCACTGGCCACTTTGATAAGAAAAAATGTTAAATGCCATTTTCTAATAGGAAAAGAAAATTTGATTACAAAAAAATATTTTTGACACTTGATCCAGCCAGTAATTTATTTTAATAAAATAAATTAAAAGTACGTTGATACTTTTTTTCTGCATATATTTTCGGCACCCCTTTAGTGTGTCAAATAATTTACTAAGCTGACCGCATTACGTGTACCTACTATTATAATCATTGCGTATGTGAAATATGTAAATTGTTATATCATTTAATATTTACGTGGTAACCTGTTTATTATTTCAATGGTGTCGATTCAGTGCTGTATTCTCTACATCAGATTTTAACTTTAAATATGTAAAATTATTAAATGTTAGAGATACGTTGCGCGTTGGAATACAATAATGTGCTTAACACATTTATCTCTAACTAGCTATCCCGTCAAACTTCGTTCCGCCTTAAAATCAAATGTATCTTTATTATCATTCTTTTAGTGAAATTTTCCCATGTTTTAATAGTTATTCTGCTATTAGAGGCGGAGAAAAACAAAAAACATTGAAGTTCATAAAAATCAGCCCAACCAGTGTTCAGTTGTAAATGGTTTAACTATCACGACTCTGTTTTATATATATATGTATGTATATAGATTTAGTGCAACTTAGTTAGAGAGTGCTGCACAGATTCGACATAAATAAGTACGTATACCACGTATGGTAAGTCTAATTTTCTACACCACGGGAAAGTTAAAAAATAATTTAATATATGAATTGAACTGAATCAAATACCACAATATTTTACTGGCACTTTTATTAGCTATTCACAATTAACAGAAACAATTACGTTATTGGACATTTTGATTGCGGTGAAATAATAACATCCACCGCCCGCGCCGGCCGGGACCTTTAAACCAAACAAATGAGTCCTATTATTTCTCTCAATTTAGTCTAACAAGCAACTTAAGAGTCAAAGGTTCGACGAAGCGGGGAACTCAATGGCCGTGAATTTTGTAATCTTCATTAATTTCAACTGAAAGTTAACTTTCGCCCTTCCTACTTACTTTTGTTACTGATAATTTAACTTGGCTCTCACGAAATAATATTGTTCAATGTTTATATTTCAGTTTCAAATTATATTCAAGGCACGCACTTGAAAGATAAAAAATAGTCCGTTTTGTTTTATTAATTCTCTACCTACCTAGGTGATCCTTTTAAATAGAACTAGAATAACATTTATTGTACACTATGTTGCATGATCGTGATCTATAGATTCACATTAAATAACTCATTGACAAAAGTCTATGGAGAACGATGCATAAGTGCAGTGCATCCAGAACTAATGCTGACAGACCATTGATTCATTGCGCATAAACTCCAACCGAACCGTTATTCCGAATCATGGTTTGAAACCAGTTGTAAGTGCTATTTCCTTATATATAGAGCTGAATTATTTTCTAGTTATTTTTAAAGGTAGATAGAGTACGATGGGTGAAATAAAACCACATCTACAAAAGTCTAAAATCAAATCAATGGCAAAATAAATCTATAGGATTTCTGCAGCTGACTATAATACGATCGTACACATATTTTCGGAAATTCTTCTTAATATATGTCTACTAAATCTGAAGTTTTTTTTTACTAATGAAGAACAAGAAGAGAGTTAATATTGTTTTTTGTTTTCAATCACTTAGTCTTGTTTTAAAACTGCATACATAGACCAGTTTACACCAATCTTATATGCAGTTCAACTAAGAAACTCACATTGTCAAATATCTCATTCCCTACCATGTTCTGAATTTAAATCGAAGTATATGTTGAAGACGTAAAAGAAGAAAATTTTCATATAAATTATCTGTAGAAAGTTCGTAATAGTGGTCTGTAAGAAACGCGACCCGCTGAACTTTTGCGGGAACATTTAAATTCACTACTGGGGTCATTTACGGCGCTATGGTACGGCTCACTATCATTGCATCTGTATTATTTTCACTTTACTTCACAATGTGATTTGAATGGGATACTGAGCTGAATTAGAGGCTACAAGACTGCACTAAATTCTTGGTTTTATGATAACTGAAAATTCTCGAAAGTACACATTAATAAGCTAATGAAAATATGTTCATCTGCATATGTATTCAAAGTCAGGAGAGTCTATAATAATACTAAATACCTTTAATATTGCTATCAATATTGCATTATAAATATCGTGAGAAATCCGATTGCCAAGACTTCAATTTTATGCTACCAAACTACCTACTAACTAAGTATCTATCTTAGACCGTTCAACCTTTTTAACGACTTTTGGTTAAATAGTGTAATCTAAGCCATCAATAGATGAGAACAAATGTCACAATAGGTACATAAATGAATTCGAATGGTGGAACACAAAGTGTGGTGACGGTGGTGTGTGGGGGTGGGGCACACGAAGCCGCGTAAGGACAGGCGAGTTACTTGTGCAGTTTCCGTTAGTCACATTTTCGCAACAAGGTATTCACATTTCGAGGACTGGAAAGTTGCCGTTATCGCGTTTAAAATAGAACGACAAACACATCTAACTTTGTGATGCAAAATGGACACGACGAGCCGGACAGACGCTTATTTACGTATTTTATTTTTGTGGAAACAACTAAATTGTTTTAATAATTCATGAAAAGCTTAGAATTTATGAGCATGATAATGAAGGCAGTTTAATGTTTTATGAAACACTGAATATTACCTAAACATTTTTATGTTCAATTTGAGCTGCTAAGTAAATAGCAATTTTTAGTGTTCTTAACAGCTATCAAAATGTATTGGGTTTGAATTGAAAAATGATTGCAGTATGATAAAATCCTCAATGTTTGTCCGAAGTTCATTATGCAAAACATTTCCATTCAAATGAATGGTACAATATAACAGACGTTATAATAACACGTGCATATGACGAATTTCCAACATATTCAAAGTTTGTCTCGCTCGACACGTGCCGAACTCGACTCGGCGAGAACATTATAAGTACGGGTAAGTGCACAAATTGATTTATTGAAGTTGAGCGGGCTCCCAAGTTGCGCCTGAGTACTCGCAGTCCTTTGCGTTACACAGATAAAGTGGAAATAAAAAAGAAACTTCACAAACAGAAATCCCCTTGTCGCGAGATTTACGAGCCGACGCACCTCCGGCGCAAATAACTTATGTACATGTAAATTTTATGTTCAGCAGAAACAAACGCTTGCTGGCACTGCCTGAGAACACTTCTCACTGCTTGAAATTAGCGGAACCACCTACTCCGATCATGTGCAAGGGCAGATTGAAGATTAAACGATTCTGTGCTTTATTATTGGGCACGACACTATAATTTGGTTAGTCTATGTTAATACATTAATTGCGTCTACTGGGTATGGTATTGTGGAATCGCAGAGAGAATGTTAACAATCAAAGTATATTATAGTTTACGCGACGATCAATTATCTAAATTAGGTTAACGATTCAAAATTTCGAAGAGCATTAGCGATCAATTTTCGACTAATACAATTGGAGGAAAGTTTTAGTAAAACCCAACAATTTGCTTTATGAAATCAGAATGTATAGCATCCAAGTAAACGTGATCATTTTCGTGATAATTATATAAAGTCACGCGAACCGTGTTTTAGATATAAAACCAGCTATAATGATGTTTCTTTGAAGGAAAATAGGCCCTGAAATAAAACTGATGGATTTAAATACAAATGCTTTGTCAGAAACTAGTTGTATACAGAGTGTAGGGGGCCTGATAACGAAAACTTTGGGTAAAGGTTACACTGCTTATAATAAAATTACAGATTTCATTTATGTCGCAAGTCATGGGTAACTAATTTAGCCTTTTTTAACGCGCAATGTATCGTTATCAACGCGATCATAACCAACGCTCCGCGCGATACCCGACGCGTGCGAGTGAGAACCGGGCCCAAGCGTATCGAGTTTTAAATTTACATTGCAGTTTTAGGTCTAAATTAGTAACTATGTTGTTTTTATTATTTATAATCACGTTGAGATAGACTTCTGTTATGATTTCATATATGATTTGGAGTTTGAAAAATATCCAATCAATATTTGCTGTGTGTACTATACAATTCGGAAAATGGTTGCTCGTAGTCAAATAAATCTTAACACTGTGCTATAAGTGGTGGCATCTATGCTGGTTAAACTATATTTCTATTAAAAAGAATACTTGCATCCGCTGCTGAAGAGAGGCCGTAGCTAGTAGCAATTGGGTTTTGATGTTCTGCCATGATGTTTATTCATTGAATTACCATGCCGCAAATGCAAGCATTATTTAAGCGCTGTTTTCCCGGCATTTCTGTTTGTCAATTAAAATATTTGGAATCACGAAATCATTTCAGTAGCGGTTTATTTGATTACTCAATTTGGACTTCACAAAAGATTGCAAATTGCGATGCGTTATTATTTTCCTTGGTACGCTCATATTTATTTAATTGGTCAATACTACCGTTTAAAATAGTAGATATTTTTGTTTTTAGTTGCAGTTTTTATTTGTCAATAGTCATGCAGATATACTTGTGGGATACAACATTCGAATTTTAAAATCCCCGGTGTTTCATTAAAGATAGTCCAAATCAACCCAATATATATTTTACTCTAATAGCTTTAAAGCAGATAGTACTTATTATATTTTTCTTTCCAAATAAACATGCTTAATAACAGTCGAAATAACAATGGGAATAGGTGTGAACTGCGTCATGATTTGAGTGTGCAGCGTCCAGGATTTGTATTGCTTGTCACGTACTCGCACGGCTTCGGTTGGCTTTGGCTTGTTTGCTCGGCCGGCCTGCGAACATTACGTACGTAGACATTGTTTTCGTCTTTTATTCACACATTTGCGTTTTATTTGTAGCAACATTGTGTATTTTCCGCTCAACTTTCGGAATGTAATCGGTAGTCGAATTACACTTTGAATTTGAAACTAGACTAGGTATTAACATTAGCGTCTCTAGTTACTTGTTAATTTACTGGTGAATGAAGCATCTAAATAAGCTTTAGGATATACGTGTATATCGTTGTGAATAAACTCTAAAAAAATACCTGATATATATTTTTTTATATAGGAAATAATGTTTTGTAGTATTTTTATTATTTTTAATTTCAATTATTTCATTTCAATTTCAATTAAAAAGTAGAATAGTTAACGCATCTCTTGGAATGTCATTGCCTTAACCTCCAAAAATATTTATTCGAAATAGAATATTTACGAGGGATAAACAATAATCGGTGCTGAGCTGAGAGGAATAGATTTATCGTGCGCAATCACAGATCAGATGTTGGTATTCCGGCTGGAGCCCCCGGGAGCCGGCATCGGATCCACTGAATTATTTACACTCGCGGTGCAAATACGTACAGGTGAACGCGTGTGGGGACATAATAATTTTCTATTTAATATCTCTCTAACACGATAGATAGCATTGAACATTATTTGGCAAATTGTGTTTTCAGCACCTCTCTCTCTAAGATGTAGGTATGTACCTGATAGTTGGATTTGCATGTTGCTTTTTGTTTAGCTTTGCCAATAATCTTACGTTAATCTCAGATCATAAAAGTCATTTTAATCATATAACTTGTTTTATTTTTTTAAATCGACATTTCGACATTCTGATATCACATATTGATTGCAAATGCCCTATAGAAGCGCAGGCTTAAAGGTTTATATACCCCTTTTGAATTACCGTGTATAAACATATTTAAAATTCAGACTACATCGGCTAAGCTGCAAGTGAGCAAAAGTGAGTAAGTTGTCGTATCTGAGTGGAGTGTATGAGTAGAGTGGGGGCTGGGGTCGCAACTTCGGCTCCAACTAACTTCAAGTGCTATAAGGCGACTGCGGCGGCGCGCCTTCGCGAATTACTTCCAAGAGATTTCGCGATCTTGAAATGATGAGTTAAACTTACACATCTGTCGACAAAATAAAGAGTTTGGTCGTAAAATAATTCTAACAGTATTTCCTCGGCTGATATTTTTTTAAAGTCTATGCCTTTTTCGTTCCTATGCTAGCTAACTTAAGCTGAGTTAACACATGGAGAGAGTTAAGTAATATATTTGTGTTACAAACAAAAAAAAAAACAAACATTTAAGCGAATCATGTTTCATATCTATACCTTTTTATGTTTAGTTAGTTAGTTATTTTTTTTTCCTTTTTAATAAGAGCTGATTTGCCTCCACATTGATACATATAAGATAAGATTTAATGCGTTAACAGCGGGATCATAAAGCATTTTTTAGTAATGACACTTTAAATTTATAAGAACTTCTATAAATTCATACCAAGAATAGCAAACATAATAAAAACACGCGGCCACATTACTGATAATCAAATTATAAACGCAGTAATACGCATTGAAATCAATTCAGAAATTAATTACAAACTAATTGATGGATCGCCGGCTGACTTAATGATTCGTCTCCCTCATTGTTTAATGAGGTTACGTGTGTTCATATGCAGTATTTCACTTTGCGCCGATACTGATTTTGTTAATTAACTGAGTAGCGGACAGCAAATAGGTAACTTACCATATTTCACTTTATGGTTATCGACACTCCATGTGCTCAAAATTATTTATCGTTCACCATAAGTAAAGATATATATGTGAAAAAGAATAACAACTTTAATACAGGATAAATTGTCAAATAGCTCACTCTACATCCTAGCCACTTCCCGATTGCATTGGAGGCAATTACTGGTAGTCTTAAAGCTATTAGTTGATAGAAATTATGTTGGTTCAATCGAAGCCCAATCGATCGGTGTATTACGTGTTGCGGTTATTCGGGCGATATAGAAAATTAAAATTAATTTAATTGCTACGTCATGGTTTGTCCATGTTGAATGATCACGTGTGTGCAGCAGAGTGGCGGCGTCGATCCCCTCGACGTAAGTGTTGTTTTATGGTCTTGGCTCCGCCAACAAAGTTCGGGAACTGCTTTATGATCCTAATTTATAAGTGAGCGGCGTCGGCAGTATTTACGACTCTTTTCGGAGGTCTTCCCGCGAGTGCGTTCAACCGATGTTCCGTGGAACGTTACGTTAAAGGTTACGTTTGTATTCACATCGGACGTTTATCAGAATGATGGATCTGTTACTGGCAAGCTGGTGTTAACAAATGATACTCGGTTATGGTGTAATTTTTATGTTACGGAATGAATGACGGGTAAGTATGTTTTAAATATCTTATTATATACATACATTGTGGAGTTTTTAATGTTTGAACCAACCAATCATTAAATATTACCAAATTCAAATCTAGATCCGCTTCAATAAAACTAAAAGTTATCAGTTTTTTTAATGTACTCATATTATATTTTACGGCCACCTCTGTGGCTTAGTATATAATGAGTGCCTTAATTATGTCACAAAGCAGGCCTACAGTTTAACATATTAATAATTGTATGTAATTAGACGTTAAGCTTTAAGAGCAGAACTACATTAATGTAGCCAAGCGTCTAACGATATATATAACATATCGGCACTAACATTAACATTAACTTAAAAGTGGCCGAACCGTAACCAGCTCTGTAGTTAACAATAGTGTTATGGTAACACTCCTAGTATAACTATAAAAATAACTGTATAGAATGTTACCGGTTTTCTAGCCCATATCATGCTTTATCAGATGTAAATGTGGCTTATAATGTCGAACAATAGCAGCACAGTACTCGTGCACCGCTATGACAACGCTGACACCGGTCACAAAGAGTTCCAAGCGAGTGATTTACAATCTCCTAGAGCTGGAGGTATACGAAATTTAGGAGCATAAATTAATTTTCAATTTCCCTTTGACGTTTCGCTGAGCCAGACCGACATGTCTCCCGGGCAAGGTATTACCCCATACATGACACCCGGCGCCTATTCGATGCACTCAAAGCTTCCTATGCGTGTAGGTACTGTTATAAAATTGTGCTCTTGCTGTTTTAATTTATTTAGTGATTACATGTTGCCTTTTGATGTCTCAGTGTGTGTGTGTGATAGTGGTCAGAATTAGCGAAGATTAAAGATACATACAGATACACAGACAAATATCCTATACGTCCCACACGATTGTAGTCTGTGTTTTTAAAAAAATCGATGTGATAAAGTTACAGTATTATTATAAGTAGATATACATAGTTAATGAATGTAGCATAGTACGTAAGTAGAATCTTAATTATCTCATAGAATAGCGTAAGCTGTAGCCAATATAGGTGCTATTTGTTATTATTGAATTATAAATATTTGAGGACTTCGCTTTCAGTTTAGTTGAAAATCCATACCTATTTACAGCTTGCGCTAGTGGCGCTACTAAAAACAAATCACCCGCTGGTTCTTTCTATTGTCATGCAAAGTGCATAGACTACGATCAGAGCGGTTAGCGTGGGCCGACAATTTAGCGATAGAAATATAATTCCTAGTACACTGCGAGTGCAGAATGCAACATGCAAAAGCCATTGAGTAGCAGTGAGTGAATGGACGCCCTGGCCGGAATGCCGCCGGTCGCCGGCTATTGTCCGACGCGCAATGTGGACGTGTATGTCATACAACTTTGTCATACTTGAAGGTAATTGGTTGTACAGCACAATATTTGTATTTAGTTCTATTTTGTTTATGAAAAGTGTCTAAACAATGGTTAGAAGCTCTTAGATGCAATTAAATCATTTTGTTAACATTAAAACATTAATGCACATTAGTTATATCTATAAAAAGAGTCTTATTAACACGTGATAGTACTTGTATCATGACTAAACGCACCCGATATATTGGCGCGTCAAGACATGTTACCACAGTCGGACTTTAGATGGGTGACCGATGTATAACATCTGACTTCGTCCATACTTCGTACGGGGCGTTAAGCCAGTGGTCCTAGTTTTACATCATTGAATGTCGTTTGGGGCGGTCAAAAAAATCTAACACACGGTCTGACCCTATTTAATGGCTAGCGATAGTCCTACTAATTACTTATGTCTTGGAGTATGGCACAGGTACTTATAAATGATCTATAAATACAAACAATACCATGTCTTAACTCTATTATTTTGCACAGCCAATCTTTTTCTCACCGTAACCGACGACTAGTGGTTAGATACCGCAACAAAGTTTACCTAGTCTGTATAGCGAAGTAGATCGGCGTTGTCGGTTCGACGGTGCATTGGCTCAAATATCCGTCGCCGTGCGATGGCCGACCGGCACGAAGGAGGAAGGAGATTTCAATGCGCCTGATTTATGAACCCCATAATGGAGCTCAGAGCTGCATTTTGCTGCATGCAACCACAAACCCTCGGCCTCCGAAGCTAAACATCCTCTATATTTATGAAATGTACACAGTTATAAGAAATTTTGTTATTTAAATTTGTACATGATGTACGAGAAGGTAATAATGTATGTTCCGCGTTTGAATTGTGTTCCATTTCAGATGATACTTTTATAATCATAATCTTATTTCACTTTTATTTTTGAATGTCAATGCAATAACTCGTTAGGTTAATTAGTGTTAAAATTAAATACAATTTATAACAGCTAAAGTAATGAGAAAATTCACAAAAGCGACCACAGATTAATAATATATTAGTCACAAAGGGTGCGCTCTAGTCTTAGCGATACGTCATTGGCAAATTGAAAAATTAATTTATGGCTCTCTCATCGTCTGAGCTTACACAGCTTACTTCCAAGCGACACCCCCAGTGTTGTAGATTTACTTATTAGTAAAGTAAGGGTTGAAAAGTAAAATACCTTTTTGTTGAAATTGTCACTGTAAATGTGTATGTGTGTGTATGTATGTGTTTCAGGTTAAAAGTGAGTAGATTCTAATTTTAAAATAAAACACAAGCTAAGCTTATAGTCTGTAAACTCGTAAGTTATAGGAATAAATACAAGTTATCTGTATCGCGTAGAGCCACACACTCTAGTTCTCATAAACGTTAAGTACAAAGCCTTATAGAAAACTGTAAACGTGTAATCGATTAAGATTAACTGACAGGCTAATATCCAATAACTGTTAATCAGTGCTTACCATTAGGGCGACAATGCTATTTGCAATCCGTAACATTATCCGGGAATGCATTCCTGACGCAAGCTATAGTCAGCGCCGGTGACACGCTGAGTGTTGCGGACCCCGCGGGATTATGCTCTTTATGTGCACATACATGTGTTAGTTTCACCTGACTCGCACAGTGGGTAGTGAGCTCTCTATGCTGAGATTCCCTGGTTCAAATCCTGGTAGGTAAAAACTTTGTGTGATGAGCATGAGTGTTTGTACCCGAGTCATAGATGTATAGTATCTATATGAGTGTTATATTCTGGGTTCGCCACCACTCAATTATACGGTACACATAATACAAGCGTTTGCTTAATGTGGGCTGTATTGTTGGTGTAATTGTCTGGCGATATTATTAAATTAATGATGTGTTTGATATAACCAAAACCTTAACCCCAACAACATTCATCCATGTAAAATATGTAGCCAATTCTCGCGAATGTTAATAATATTTTAAGATATCGCGTCCATCTTGGTATTGCTTTCCATAAATTATTAAAAGTTTGTAAAACTATAGTTTTAATGTTTGTAGCTTGCAATCACGTCGGTGTAATTTGCAATAATAACGGTGTTGGCCCGAAGGGAATTGAGGCTCTTAGTTCCACAGTCTGATGGAAATTAAACATAACAGTTTTTCAAAAATGAACGCTACAAACTATGCATTGTACTTGTTTTAAAATACTCTTTACATAGTATCCGCTCCTATTTCTGCCTGGTTTACTATATCGAGGGAGACAACGTATATTTTTATTTTTATCGATGTATGCCTGTAAAGTACAGTTAAACCGGAGCTTCGAGTGCAAGTTTGTCGTAAGCGATACATCATTATCTGCAGATTTGTCATTTTGAATCAAAATTTTAACAGCGCCTCTAGCGGCAGATATCTATCACATTTAGAAACAGATTTCAAAGTAAACGGTTAGCGTCCGTATACAACGTGTAACTTTAATGGTGTAAAATATTTTAACAGGTTATCAGTAGGTTATAAAGACGATATTCCTGAAGCAATAAATCAAATGGTTAAAAATTACACCACGTACTAAGTGCACGTTGAAACGCTACTAGTTCGCCGTATTATCACAATGAGTTTATACATAAACGTGATCTGTATGATATACTTGTTAACATGTTAAAATATTTTACACTATTTTTCTTAAACTTTGTAGATAAAAGCTGGCACTCGACCTACGGGTGTTTTTGTACAAATCAATATTTTCATAAATTCTAAAAATTACTTAGTAAACCGCGCGAATACTCCGAATCCAATTGACTTACCTATTACATAAGATAGGAATGGAAATTAAACAAAAATAAAAAAAAGGATCGCAATGAAATCTGAGTGAGAGCACTCGTGTTCTTTATCTCGCGGTCCACTCTCCCAACACGTTTGGAGGGTTTACGCGGCATTAGAAACCAATTACAAGAATAACACCAACGGGTCCTCGTCTCCCCTCTTTTTTACATCTACCCTTAGAGACCCCACTTAACATTATAAATGCAAAAGTGTATTTACTTATTCCTCGTCGTCTGATCATCCAGTTAAGAGGCTTGCAATATTGATACAAGTCACACAATGACGTTCTTTAGAATTTTAATATTAAATCCGTTAACCACAAAATAACTATTTCGTTGCCACTAAAAGACGTACGCTTAACAAACGCTGGTCCTATCTTAACAATTGTTTCATCAACCATCTTATAGCAACCTCAGGCTTGCTTTATTCTCTAATATGTGTAAACAACAATGTTAATGGTGATTAATGCAGCGTTCCGGTTAAGATTAGTTAACGTTACGATGTGCCAGGAACGTTATATTATTGCATTAAATACATAATAGAGATAAAAGGTACGAATGGGGTGGAATCTAATAAATTCTCTGCGCGGAAGCGTAAACGATGTACGCAGAGACGGCACGTAGTATTCTCGTAGCGCTGTACCCGTAGCCGTAGCCAGTAGTCACGCGTAGGCTAAGCGGCGGTCACGGAAACGTAAGAGTTTATTGACTAAACATTTGAATAGTAGCTGATATATAGCTACAACAGAATATAGCATCATTTTAATTGATTTGTTTTAACAAAAAAAATATTCTCAGGGAATGTTGCCGACTTTTTGCTATTACTTTATTTCTTATTGATTTCTTATATTTACGCGAATACTACACATTGAAATAAAACTATTTTAAAGGATTCTATCGCGTTTATTTTTTATTTTTACGTTCCCGACGTTTCGGCTGCTTTACAGCAACCATGGTCACGGGAGGACTGAGGTGGTAGACGGTCCTAGTGTCATAGTTTGACGGGGGTACCCTCATATTTAGTTGTTACTTGCGGTCCGATCTACGCAGAAAGAGCTCACTGTGTCTTGAGGTCTTGCAATAGTACGCTTGGTTTTGGATTTTATGATGTTTACTACGGGATCCCAAGTCGATGGTAGCACCCAGCCATCTTCCCTATTGAAATTAGGATGTTTTTTAATTTCAATGGCCTCGCGTATCATCCTTGGTCGGAATCGGTGTTCGTCGTCGGGAACGTAAAAATAAAAAATAAACGCGATAGAATCCTTAAAAATAGTTTTATTTCAACTTTATTTCTTTTTTATGATTAAATTATTTTTATGTTTCTGAAGTTAATTTAAAATTTGGTGTCAGATGGTCTCAGAGTGTAGTAGAGGTAGTTTTTGATTATCCCGAACATTAAAATATTTCATTATTTCATGATCATCCACGTGATTCATTTAGTTTACAGTCCACATGCATTCGCTTCAGGGTATGTAACCAACAAACACAAATGTCACTACATTTTTGTTTTTTTTTTTCCTAAATTTTCATAGTGTTTCAGCTGTATTTTTGTGGAATTCTACTTTTAAAAGCTTTATTCTTCACCACCTTTATACAACTAGCTTTCATACAAGTTAACATTTTATCAGCCAGCTCTCAGTGTATATTATCGTAGCCGTCGTAGTCGGCGCGGCGCGTACCGCAAATGAGCCATATTAATCATCCCCCATCAGGGCAGCTCGACTCTTGAGCTTCCTCCAGTCCCAGATTCGCCTTAATAAGCCAACGTTTTCCTTCTCCCTGAAATAAATGGAGATAATAAAATAGTGTTTAAAATATATACGTTTGGGGAAAGTTGATTCTTTTGATTGAATTAAGAAGTACGAGTATTATGTATTTATGTGCTGCTAGTAGTAGGCTACTTCTGCTAGAATTCAGTATTTCGACATCATGAAATATGATACGATAAGACTTTTCTATTTCCAGCATTGGAGTGCTGGAAATAGAAAAGTCTTATCGATAAGCATGCTCTACGCATTGATCGCTGCTCTATCGATATGTAGTGCAATGTTTCCTGTCCATGTATGTTACGTGTACCAGTACTTATATATAACTTTGTTTGCGCAACCGACAAACGGCGCACGTGGAATCGTCCGATCGTGCGAAATTACTGGTATTTTATATGAAACGCTAGGTGGTATAGTTTAGAGCGTGTGCTAATTGAGCGTTTCAGCTCGCGCCGGCGGGCGGAACGCGCTCGCCGCACATTCGTTAGCAATATTCCGCTAACGAACCAAACTAATGGCTATTAAGTTGAATAACGTAGCACTTTGCGCCACGAATACTGTACACACTATTGACAGATCTTTTGAGATCAGCGTACGCGTTTTTTACTTTATTTAATATCCGGCGAATATTAAAATATCCATTCCATTTTTTAAGGTTCCGTATCAAAATGGTAGAAACTCTGATGGTGTTATCTGTGTATCTGCTGTCATACTTGAATATATGAGCAACTACTAATGCTATCGACTAGAAACTTTTTATATTGGGACTCATTCATGTTATATGAACCAGATTACTTATTCAAATAGTTTTCTTTTATTACGTTCAGCAAATTTTAACTTTGTGAACAAACATAAAACAAGGAATTAATGATACGGAAAAGAAAAAAAATATTACGTTTAAATGTGTATCCATCAGAATAAGTGTGTTTTATCTTCAGATCCTTGTATTTTTTACAAGATTCGTAAAAAAGAAAAGTAGATCTCAAAGAAATTCTATCCGTGGAGAAACGCCCTTATTTGTGAATACTACTATATCTTGCAAAATTATCTAACATACAAAATTACCTAATATGCAGTTGTAGCATTTCATACGAGCACATCCTTAAAAGGACGGTTCTCTAGAATTTTTCAGTGTACAATGCCCTGTTGTACTTGAATCCTTGCAAGTTTATGGCTCTGACGTCTGATGCTGGCCAGTTCACGAATGTTGAATAGAGGGCGCTTTCGTACATGCCCCAAAGAAATATGCAAACTTGTTTTAGATATTGCGTTTTGAGGTAACGCAGCAATTTATTAGTGTAGACCCTGACCTATCTTCATATATAACTTGCTGCAGTAACGAGTCTTAAATCAGTATCATATTATTTAGCTTAAACATTGATTTACAATTCACAACCCGTAGCCTATTACAAAACATATTATTTTTCACTACTGTCTCGACAACAATACGGAATAGATTACAAACGAGAACAACAAAATGTTTAATAAATCGTTTACATCAGTTTGCATATTGTTTATAAAAATGATGTTTGTTTCAGGATTCCTTACGCCGACAAGATCACTCCGGAGCCAATCCTGCATAACAATGGTAGCAGGGACACAAAGGCAGACTCGATCAGGAATAGTTACAATAGCCAGTTCAAAGTAGGCATCTATGGATGGCGAAAGAAATGCCTTTACATTCTCGTGATGGCGCTAATGTTTATGATGGTCATCAACCTCGCCCTCACGCTGTGGGTTCTGAAAGTTTTGGATTTTAATTCTGTAAGTTTTTATGGGGTATCGTTTCTACATTATATGACTATTGAAGCTTGGAACTTTGGTATAGAGGTTCACAGACTACAAAAAATATATGCATACTGCAGCGGACTTGTCCACTGAAGACTATGCTAAAAGAGTATGCTTCTGCGTCTTCTCGGTCTTCTATTGTCCTTGATAACATTGTACGTCATCTGCTGAGAGGCTTATTGAGTGAGATGTGATGTTGTAAGATGTTTATTTGTATTATAGGAAGGCATGGGTCAACTTCGAATAGTACCCGGAGGCTTGCATCTACAAGGGCAAGCTTACATGTTGGACTCTTTGTTTGTATCCAGTATCAAGACGCGCCGAGGGAATCCTATTCATTTGGAATCTTCTAGGAATTTTACGGTGTCCACCCGCGACTCCCTTGGGATGCTCCAGAGCAGATTATATCTAAGTGAGTTGGAACTTCTTTCTTTTACATGATTTGAACATTCTTTTGTTTGTACAAATATAAGCGCGATTGTAAACGCTCTACGTCATATCATAAGGTAGGTATTTATCTAACTGATTGTTTTAGGTCACGACCGTTTCGAAGTAAATGCACCCCGTTTCGAAGTGCGAGATTCTCGGGGTGCGCTGCTGTTAAGTGCTGGGCAGGAGTCTGTCACTGTCGGCGCTGACACCCTGACCGTGACGAGCCCCGCGGGGGTCACGCTGCAAACCGCCGTGCAAACACCACTAGTGAAGGCGCCACCTTCCAAACAGCTGGTGTAAGGATATATACTTGATGACTTATCTCATCTCTTGATGATATATCATCAACTTCAAAATTGTGGTCTGTTTGATTTAAAGAAATCCCTAATGGGAGAATATTAATCTACTCGGGAGATTATTGATCACTATTATGTGTGCTACAAGAAAATGCTTTCGTATTTCAATGGATCAATTTGTATTTTATATCCCTAAAATGAAGTTAAAACTACAAGAGAAGAGGAATTATTTAATATAATACCATTTTCATTTCATAATTAATTTTATTCATGCTAATGAATTGTCTAAAATTAGACAAAATGATAGTCCCTCTAAAGAAGAAGGGGCAAGAAATTCCTAAACTGTTCTTGTTATAAGGATTTCGTATTCAGTACATCTAATTATTTTAATTCCACAGATTAGAATCCCCGACCCGTTCCTTAGAGATGCACGCATCGCAGAACATTGCGTTGGAGTCGCGAGCCGGTGACATCAGCGCAAGCTGCCTCAGCACATTCCGAATCAGATCAGTAGCTGGAGCGGTGAGCAATACGTTTGGATTATTTACGATACTATAGACACATACCTAGGTGGAAATTTATACAACTACTCTAGTGTTGAAACCCTGGCAAACTATTTAACACAATGTTAGAGACTCAACCACAACAAGACAAGCAACTAATCGTGAAGTTAAAAAAATAAAATAAATTTGATGTGACGTCATCTATCTATACTGACCATAAGCGAGGGTTTTCAATTTACATTTTATCGTATTTTACAATCGACTAAATTGTCGAGTTGCGCGTGCACAATACTAATATTATATGAAGGTAAAGTTTGTGAGTTTAAATGTAGTGGGTAATCTACGAAACTACCGAATAGAATTATTTAACTTATATATAGAAACATACATTATCGTTGAGTACTCTAGCCTATAGGCTATTTGTTGATGTACCGTGGGTGGAATCACACGTAGATGCTGGTTAACTATAAGTATATTCTGCAATGTTGCATCCAATAATTATTATTTTTAAACATACAGATTCGACTAGACGCTCCCAGCATATACATGCCGAAGCTGAAGTCAGCTCTACCGTTACCTCCCTCAGTCGCGCACGCGCACGACCCCCACCACCAGAACATCTATCAGCTATGCGCATGCGCGAACGGCAAACTGTTCCTCGCCCCGCCACACGGCGCGTGCGCAGCCAGGGAAGAGAGTCTGATTTGCCGATGATGAATTCAAAGTGTGTATAGAGTTGGCGCCTGTTAATTCTTCTTCAATTCCGTTGAATTTTGTGCGCTTAATTGGTTTAATGTCATTTACAAAGATGAGTTTTGTACTGTATATAATTAGGGAAAGGATGATGTTTTGCGGTTTTCATATATGAAAGTCTTTATAGTTCATTGTTGGTTGTGCTTATAGTTTTAGACATCGAGATCTCAAGATACTGAATCTATTAAAAATATATAAGTTTACAAAGATGTAACGTAAGTGAATTATACAAATATAATATCATATAACTATGACTTGCTAAACGTGAAGGAAAATATGTTGAGGAAACCCATGTCTGAGAGAACCCCTCGAAGTGTGATGTCCGCCAACCCGCACTGAGGGGAGGTACGTGCCTAACAGTGGGACACAAAAAGAGTTATTATTATTAAATCTCTCACCACACGGGCTATACCCGGATCTTTGGTAGGCTTGCGCGGGGACATGGGTCCAACACGTAGATGCCCATTTTGTGAGTTTTAATGTTATGTTAGCCACCAGCTGGAGTCCACTGCTGAAAATGATAGCATAAACAGCAAATTGACCTCAGCAGGCGGAAGAACTATTGCAGAAATATGGAAAGATTTATTAATATCATATTAGTGTACTTGATATATTAGTTTGTTTCGGCTTTCATGAATCACGACAACAACGATTTCCGTAAACGTACCAAAGCAAATGTATTGTAATAATAAAATCTAGTGCCTTTTGGATCGCGTTTAGAATAACGATTGGCTGATCAAATTTCAATTCAAATGTAGCCGTTTCCAATATGTTGCGGATTCCGCTTTTACCCGTTTTATATATTATGTAATACATAGCTGAGTGTCTATATATACGTTTATTTTTTAAGAATACTGTGTACGATTATGTATATTTCTGAAATCTAAATTTAAAATGATTTGGTAGATTTGAATTTGAGAGGAAATGTAAAAGTCTTAGAAACCATTCTTGTTGTTACTAAATTATGTAAGCAATTTCACCTACAGTTTAATGACATGATTATTCTGTCTAAGTAGCCGCAAGCGCCACTTATCTTTCAGTTGGGTCCAGGTTCAATTTCTGGATCTAACAACATGAAAAGTAAACTAAATGTATTTGAGTTTTCTGGGAATTCCAATCAACAGCCTTGTCTGAAGGTGTTTTGTATAAAATTTGCATTGAAAAAAATGTGGACGTATTCTTGTCCGTACTACTTACCCCTCCAATGAACTTGATGTGGGTTGGTTTTCAAACCTATAATCCCAAGTTATTACTAGAGGCCTACGTAACTTATAAAGTAATCTGAATGAGTACTTACATACCAAGATACCAAAACTCTATGTAAATAAGTTAATTTTCGGCTAAAAGGGTAAGAAATGTTTACGCGTTGCCATGGGAACATTTATGTTATAAATATACGCATAACTGTAAACATGTATGTATAGATAGAACGTTTTAGGTATATGTAATGTATAGCTATCCTCTTGTTTCTCATAGAAAATTGTATATGGGTTATCGTAAACATTTGTTGATATTGTTGTAAATACAGTTCATAGAGAGACTTAAGTAAATATGCATATTATGTGTTTGCGATTTTGAATATGCTACCCTATTTACCTGAAGACATCCGAGGAATATAATGTTAGCTACTAACAAAGAATAGCGAACTGAAAGTTATGTTTCCTTTGTGAAGGAGAAAAAAATGGTAAGACCTTGTTTCTGTTGTATGTAAAGACTATAGTTCCGTAGCCAACATAAACACTGTTCTTATCAATTCAACCCACAATCCCTTTACGAGTGTAAAACATTCCAGAACTTCCAAGTTGAATTGTGCCGGCAAACTGACACAGGTAATTTTATTACGAAACAAAACCCTGAATAAGTCGGAGAGTTTCATCATTTGATTTGGTTTTGAGTAAGTTTCCGCAAACAGAATCAAATTGATGTCCATGCAGTTTCGTTGCTAAGATATTATGGACTTTACTTAACATGCGGAAATATCTGAGAATTTTTTGCGCTTGCATAATAAATATGCCAAGCTTATTTCTTCTTGAAGTCTGCATAATCATCTGGCGTACCACATCCTATTATCTATGGTCATTGTATCACAACATATTGGTCTAGCGGTTAAAGCGTGAGCTGCTAGGATTACTGTATGGACTAACTGGTCATGATCTTTTCTTAATTTGCCGTGGACTAACACCCGTTATTGGGACGCCTAGAGGCAATTGTATGGTGCCCATAATACAAGAGTATTATATCCAATAGGGCGATAGTATTTCTGGCCAATGTAAATCTTCATTACCTGGTTACTTAGGTTTTTAAATTGTATACTTTGTAACCTACATGCTCAACCAATAACCAAGATTCATTGCGCTATTAAATTGTAAATGGGCAAAATATTAAAGGTACAGTCCATATTTAATATCCAGCCATACATCACATAAATATAGTAGTTAATAAATTAATAACGCTGAATCGATAGCACGCAGATTTGTTGCACGCCACAATGAGTCTGTTCTCGCTGCTAAAGTTTAATTAAAGATTCATGATAAATTGTCGCGGGAAGCTGCATTCTGAACGTCTCGCACGCGAATAACGCCAGTCCCGACACTTAAATAACTTAAGGCAGTAACCTAACAATAAATTTACGCGCCCCCTAACATCCTTTGTTTCGCCGCGCGATGTTTAAGCCCGCTAATTGGCAGGAAGGACCGCTAAAATTGTATCAAATTAAACTTACCTAGTATATAGTACGGTGCATTACGTTTTATAAGGATATGATTGTACTATAGTACAATAATACTAAAAGTTACATATAGTGTGTGCACTTAAAAACTATACATAATTTACTGCAAATGCAACAAGACGTTTGTCCGAAACTTCACAGCGCCTACATGTTTCGTCCATCTCAGATTGAATATTTAGAAATCATATTAGCCTCCCAGTTTCGTGTACACCTAATTGAATTTCGGATTCCTTTGTTGCGGGTACAGCCGTGCGGGAACTCTTAAAGCCATTTCAAAGACACCTCGCGCCATGAGCGAGAGGAAATAAAGTTATGATTTATGTAGTGAAATATGTTGCTGAGGACTGGTATAAGCGAACCCGCCGGGCCGCCTCCTGGAGCTGACAATATAAATTCGTTGCAAAACGAGAAGACAATTGCTTAGAATTGTACCGTATGTCGTAAGTGAGTATGGTATTTCAAGGTTTTCGTATGAATCATCAGTAAAGTCTTTAACTAGATGCATCTACTAAATTGGATTAAAAAAAAACTGTAGCTTCCATAAAAAGCCTATTTTCAATTTACTAAAACCAACAAAAACAAACAAAGCACACTTACAAGAAAACATTTCAACTATTTACAAGTAAATATTTCAACTACTTACAAGAAAATATTTCAACTACTTACAAGAAAATATTTCCACTAAAACCACATCGTAAGAGCTCCACACATCCCAAAAAATCCAGTTTCTGCCCAGATCCGGAATAAAATATCATTTCATGTGTATCGCAAGCGTTTTATTATAATCCGGAATCAGTCGGATATATAGGGTAGCGGGTGCAGTTATCTGTCTATGCGACACTCAGGTCGTGTGCCTCGGCCTGATTTGACGGAGGTCAGGCGTGGTCTGCCTCGATTAGGAGACTCGCCCGACAGGATTTGATTACGACATTCGGAAGCTAGTAAGGATTATTACAGGCCTGTGTTAGAATATCACGTATGTTGTGATTAATGTACGGAGCGCCGTTGATCGCATCTAGGAAACTGAAGGAAATTGAATTATTTCCTTAAATGGGTATTATTTTGAGTGTTATTATTTATGGTTGTAAAGGGTAAGTATGTTAATCAGGGACGTCCGCACCTTAATCTATTTAATCTGATGCTCAATCGAGATCAGTATGAAAGTATCCTATACATTATTTCTATAATAAAAAGTACGGGAGAGACATCCATCTACTTGGACCAGTTAGGATATGTAGGCTTAAAACATCTTTTGAAAACTGTATGCTCTCTCAAACAAGCAGGTTTCCTTACGATGTTTGTTTTCACAGTTCAGCACTAATATGAATAATCATGTCTACCTTTGACCTATGACCTATATATGATGAAATATTTACTTATAAACGCGAAAAGAGCTTATCACACCATCCTGAATTCGCGCTTCCTAGCACATTTTCTAGCTAAAAATTACAATGAGTCCAGTCCCTTATTGACAGTTAGGATGTTGAGTGAGATTACACTTTCCTGAACTCAAAGAGCTAGTTGGAGCGGATTAGGATAGTGTTATATGCACTTGACTTACAGAAGATAAGAAAGATAAGCACTGAGCTTTAAAAACTTATCTGCTCATTCTCCAACATAACTACAATGTAATAAAGAAATCCTCAAATAAATAGGAGCATGTTCGTACACCACGTCAACGGAACAGCAACGCGATGCTCTACGTAGACCAGGGTCCAGGTCACGCGTGCCTTTCTGATTCAATTGTACCCTGACCGTCTTCAAGCCGCCGTCACGGAACCTGGCCCTGTCAGTTGTCACCGCGATAATTAACACAGATTTGCCTTTACAACTCACTTAAATAACAACATCTAAACATGTTACAATGAGATGTTACATTGTTTTACATTCTGGATGTGTCTTTACGGTCATAATGTTAATGATTTTTAAGGAATTTATTTATTTGATTAAATTATTTCTTTGTTAAACTTGAATGCTAACAATGTCTGTTTGCGGTAGCAATAAAGAGAGATATAAAGTATCTTGTTTGTCGATAGATTGAACTGTGAACCACTAACGCCAACACTAATTTGTAGAAATTCAAATTAATTGCCAATGGTTTAGAAAAGCAGTTTTCAAAAGATAATGCTATTTTCGATTGGAATACAACAATAATTGGACGAAAACTATTTATAAAAATGAGGATATGCTTATGAACTAGATAGCTCGATTATGAATCCTAACAAGAATCAATGGATATAATGCACAGAGTATTATAATTCAATAAAAAAAAAACAAAAATCTAGTAAACTTAAATATAAGAATGACGCTAAAGGTAAACATTAATACCGAAGAAATATGTAGCAGAACATCTAGCAATACTAAGTATGTACTAACTGCATCTAAAGATACATTGTTACAAGTGAATTTAGGGCAAGAGGAATGCGAATGTGTCTAATCTAATCCAATGCAACCGAACCGGCCAGTGGCTGGATGGAATCGGATTCCGAGCAAGCATTTGGGCTCCCAGACGACGGACGTTGGATCTACATATACATAAACACGTTGTTTACTAACTAGGTGCTTGAGTAAAGATTTGTATCTGAATAAATAACGTAAAGAAAACTAAATTTTATTTCAGTTTAGACATTTGACATGGTAGGTTAAGTTGCGGCTCCATACTAGGCGGAAGCCTGTATCTTGGAAACCCGATTAGTTTGCTTTATAGTTAAGCATATTCTTATAATGAATGAAATTAAAAAATACAAGATATTATATTATATTTAAATTATATTATATTATATTTAATATAATTAATATTGAATACAAGATATGTTTAAGGGATATTTTTTTACTTTTCATGAACGATTGTCCATTGTTGAACTATGGTATACGACACCAAGGTGACAATACAAAATGTTATTCTTTTTAAAACACACACTCGGTGAAATATACGACTGCACGTTATTCTAGAATTTCGAATTATTCGGAAGATAAATCAGCCTGGGACTGACCAGCTCATGCATCTAGTCATGAAGACGTCAATAAAAAAAAATAAGTTCAGCGTGTCCTTATATTTACCTTGTCTATAGTGTGCTTGTCTTATATTTACACTGAAACAAAAATATTTTTGAATTTATTAACACTGTATGAAACAAGGAAGACTGCGGAGCTTTTTAACGACTCATCACTGCTGAGGTCGCTATCCGATCCGGTAGTAAAGTTATGAAAGAAAAACAAAACTAAAATGGTTTGACCCGGTTGAAATAGCACGCGAGATGTGTCCCAGTGTAAACGCGCTATTAGGACCCTTATTAATATTCCAAAGTGTCATCTAATTAATTTACCGACAAGCCCAAATTAATCTGACGTTTAAAGACGGTATTCGCACCCTTAGTACCTCCGAAACTTTATTAAAATTGATACTAAGTATTGACACATTGCTAAATTGTTATCTGAAAATTATTCAATACAATTCTTAACAAAAAAAAAATTAAAAAAATCCTATTTCGGTAACGAACATGCTCAAGTTTGTCGCCTTTTCTGGAGCTTTTATACAAAAAATCAGAATTATACAGCGATATTCAGATGGAGTATACTAGAATTTGCACCAGCGCATTTGTAAATATTATGTGATGTCACAATTTCGATATCAATTTAAAAAAAATTGCTCGCAACAAAATAACAATGATTTGTTGTGTTTTTTTTTAAATTTTGTTACAGATTTTGATACATGTGTGTTGGATAAATAATTCTAGGTTCCATCGACATTTTAGTGCGCATATTCAATTACGTAGCGACGTATGAGGAGCGATGCATATGCAGTTGACGAAATTACCGCTAAGCCGTCCCGCGCGAGCGATAGTGTTAATGCGAGGCATTAAACTCATCGTCTGCTTCGGTGGCAACAATGACACGGTTTATGGCACCCTTCATTAAAACAGCAACGGTATTAAATACGTGCCGGATAAAAAGAATTCATTATTGAAATACCTAGGAGAGTGGGACTGTCTTACTTAATGTGAGATAAGATTTAGGATGTACGTGCTCACTCAGTGAAATTATTTTTTCCTCGTTTGTGAATAAACGAGTATTTTCTACAATGCGGAGGCAGGTTCTATACTTTGTATTCTTTCACATTTCAATACTGGATGTAAATAGTGTGTTAGGTTAAGTGGATAGAAAAATATCTTCCCAGTAATTCTTTAAAGGCATAAAATACGATTAAAAAAACATATCAAAGGAATGTCGCAATGAGAGTATAATATTGTAGTTTTAAAAATTAAATGCAGATATTCTTGAGCACACCACTATCCTATCATGTTTATTCTTCCGTTTTATTCTATTATACACTTTTGAGCGCTCACTTTATATTTCAACAAACTGAGCCCGCGCCGCTGTATTAAGTAAATTAGTTTATTTCCTGTTGGCGACAATTTACCCCACGCTCTTGTCACAAATTGTCGTAGCGACGGTAAATGCACACTATTAAGGAAATACAGCAATTCTAACAGCCCCTTAGCCCTACATTACAGCGCAATCTTACACCGGCGAAATTATAAGCGACACCTTATTGTTTCGTGTGTAGGAGTAATAACAAGGCCGTGTTGAGCACACTCGAACACTGATACTGTGGAGAAAAACTTCGAGTAATAAAGTATAATAGCCGTATCCAGACCGAACGCGCTGCCTCGAAGCTGGGTGACATGGACTCAAATAATAGATAACTGCTGTGGTAGGAAGAAGGAGCGCGAGCATTTGTTCTTTGTCTCACTAACACCCACGCGTGGCATGTACCCGCCTCGCGTACCAGTCTCACGACGAGGTTGCACAGTCAGCCTGTAGACGACTCATGTTTGTTGCATTCTTTTGTTCTGGTTAGATACATATTATTATGTTTCGCTAGGACTTTTGAATCTACATCCAGTGTAGGGTGCTTACTAGCTGAATAAAGCCAGGACGGGTTTAAATAAAAAAGAATGCACATCCTTATTCCGTTTCAATCAGTTATATATACGTTAAAATGTTAAACTTTCGGACTTAATCCAATGGTCAATACTTTCTTTCACAATACGAGATTTATGAGTACTTCTTTTTTAAGATATTTCATATCGTTTTATTCTTAACTTAAATACGGTACTTACTTTTAATGGCGATCAATACGGTATAACATAGGTTGTGTTTGTCACTTAATCATACTAACAAAGCTTTTAGTCAAGACAAAGCATTTTTTCTTTGGATCTCGGCACTGTTTATTCGTGTCGCAACATATTTATTTGTGTAGTGCATTTGAATTCAGTGCAGGAACTCAAACGAAAGAGTTTTAGAATTTGTCCGAAGCAGCTAAGCTGACACACGGAATTGTAAATTCGCCGGTTTCTTAGTCTGAGTTGTTCTTGGTAGCAACTAATGATATCTCAGTATACGTAAGAGATTAAATGCAAATAATGTGTGAAAGAAAGAAAAATCATCCACGTGGACAAATCTCATGTCTTATGGGATGTCTTAATCCGAAGCCATAGGGAATAGCGAATAAAGCTTAAAGGACTCTCGAAACCGATTTTGTTGAAAACTAAAACTACATCACATTTTTTTTGTAATTTTCCTAGCCAAGAATTAGACCCGTTGGTTTTGAAAAAAGAACATAAACTGTATTATTGCACCATTCGATAATGTCGCTACTAAGACTCAAGTTCTATGAAGTAAAGACATACGACAAACTGAGACATACACAATACACAACGACGACAACAAAACGACGACATACGACAAGTGGTATTTTTAAGAAAATATTGCTCTCTGTTCTATATATCTATTTATATTTTGGGGTCCAGTCACCTTCGTCCGTAGGAGAATTAAGTACCCTCAAGATACCCTACACGTGACCCTGGGTGGTGCCAACCAGATGACAACTCTACTGGTGGTAGGCTTCGGCCGTGGCTAGTCACCACCCACTGAACAAAGCTATGTCGCCAAGCGGCCTAGCCGTGTTCCGGCATGATGTTCGGTGTTGCCATTCATGGATGGCGGGTCAGATCAGTTGCGCTGCATGTGCCTAGTGAATGTAGCGTCTCTTATCTACTGCCGCCTTCCTACCTAGGCAAGTATGCTCCATCGTAGATCTCATCGTCACATACCATCAGGTGAGATCGAGATCAAATACTTGCCTATAATGTAATAAAAAAAAATACATTGATTAAATTAATCTCACAAATAAAATTGTTCAATGTGATTTGATCGATCACAATCAATTATTTTGTTATATATATATGTATGTTGTTTATTAAAGAGTATGTAACCACACAATATTCAACATGCAGTACACTTCACAAACGCATATTAAATAGTCAAAAGACGACGTCGTCCCCGCATTGCGATTTCACGAGTACGTAGCTTCTTTATCTTCTAGTAGCACGCTGTTCTGAGAACTATTCCACCAAGTTGTTTTCTCTAAGTATGATATATTGTGGTAGACGTCTGTGGGACGGTACGCCCGCCACGACGAGAGCCCGCGGTACACGCGACTCTAATAAAATTTGTATGCAGAATTTTATTCGGAGATTGCGACAACCTGAATAGGTAATTGAATAAAAATCTTTATTTTTCTTTATTTATAAATGTAAATGTAATAATGTCGCCAGACACAACCCTACAACTATACCGTCTCATTCTTACGCAACTCTTGTATTATGGACTGGGTGCGATCCCAGTATATAATCACGAACATTCGCGGTTATAACACATTGTTTGTGCCTACTTGGATTCGAACCCGGCGCTCACGGTATAGAAAACTAAACCGAAAAATCGAGAAATTACATTTAGATATGAGAAAAGTGAAATATTTTATTGTAAATACTTAAGCGGTAATATTAGGTAAGCGAGATTATTAATATTACTAGCTGTTGCCCGCGACTTCGACGAAGTCTTGAAATTGCATTTTTTTTTATTTATGAACTGATTGATATAAAACAAACACTGAATTTTAAGAGAAGCTTACCACAATACATTGTTGAAAACCGCACCCACATCGGTTTCGCCGTTTCCGAGATTAGCGCGCACAAACGCACAGACAATAATTTTAACAATTATTGTTTTGGGTTCTACTGTGTTGCTAAAGTTTCTTATTTCTAAAATCTTTGAACCATGACATCGTCATCACTTAGAACATAATTTTTCGATATCTTTTAGTCTCAGAGTTCCCCATACTGACCCGTCTCGGTGATACACCTTGTATATTATATTTTTTGGTGAGTACCTAACTATCTAGTTGATATTTTTATAGCAACCACATACAAAACCGGAAAAAATATGACAAATACACGTAACAAGTGAGTGGCGACTATCAGCCGTCTGTCAGCCGAGTCTCAGGTAGTTCCAACTTGAGGAACTTTCCCTCTCGCAGCCATCGCCATGAATTATGCATAAGAATTAAGTTTGACGGCAGATAAGCGTCCGAAAGATTTATTTGCCGATATGATGTGTAGAAAACAATCCAACTTGTTCGCAGTTTGTGAATTATGACCGTTGTTTTATTGTGGGCACGTCAAACGTACGCTCAAACTTCTTGATAGCACCGTGAACTTATCTTAGAGGTGTTACAAGAACTGTAGGTAAAAACAAAATAAATGCAACATACAAAGGAATCCTTTTTTTCATTTTATCAACAAACCGTCCACGTTTAGTCAATCATTCTAAATACTTATCTCATAATGTAAAATATATATGTATACTAGCTGACCCGGCAAACGTTGATTTGCCATATAAAATAAATTGAGATATAAACTATCCTATCTTTTAAGTTGGATAAAACTGCACACAGTGTGCAAATTTTTATTAAAATCGGTTTAGTAGTTTAGGAGTCCATAGCGGACAAACACCGTGACACGTAATTTATATATACATGGTTAAGATTTAGCTCATAAAATTTAAACCAAAATATTCTCTATCTATGTGTTTTGTTGTAAGTCTATTACGAACTCCTTAGAACTTAGGGTATAATATACTTTTAAAGGTAGAATGTCATAGTATTTTAAAATATGTGCTAATGAACATTCTACTTCAATTAAAATATAAAACTTTCACGAACTAAACCTATCTTATTCCTACAGTTTTAAACCCTAATGTTTACACCATCGTAAGTTTATGTAGCGTCCCACGCATAAAGCAATAATATTCCTTCCATTAGTGTATATTAGGGTAATACGTATTTATCATTTCTAAAGTGTCACACAAACACAAAATTGGTATTGTGGCAGCGGCGTAGCGTTTTATCAGAGTTACGCACGCTCTTACAGGACCTTCCCGGAAATTTAACTTCGTTAAGAATGAAATATGTCCCGCCGTTATTCCACGGCTTGTTGCTCGAACACTTACATTTCCAGCTCCCCACCTCTAGTTTTCTCATCAGACACAACGGAAATAATTTCAACCGAGACTGAATTATGACAAAACTCCAACGGACATTGCCGCATCCGTAATGAGAATGAAGTCGAGATATGTCCGTTATTTATCGTCACATGCTCGCGGCCGCGCATTCGGTGATTTAATATTGACCAATATTGAATTTTGGTAGCGATAGGAGTATCATATTAATACTTAACTCGATATTCAAGACTACTGCTGAACTTAGGTACAATGTAGCGCTAGAGAGTAATAAAGCGAGTACATAAAGTGAAATAGTAGGAGGGGGCGATGCAAGGAAGTATTTAATTAAATCTAGCGGCGCCGGGGCTTCAGACCGCTTTACATCACCGGCGCTAATCACAGGTAGGCCGTCGACACGTTCGCCTATTTGAATACTTACCAAACTGTTGTTTTGTAAGTGCCAGTAAACTCAGTATTGAAACGTAAGCTTAAAAGCGTAAGGTTAATACGAATAGACGATGAAGATATCGGTTATAATAAAATGGGCTTTAGTTTGTGTTATTTTCATGTTTAATAGCTATTCTGCAATCCGGGGCGGCGACAAATTCAAAAATCAAAGATCATAAAACTCGCCCAACCGGTTCATGAGTTATAAATGGTGTCACTAATGCGACTTTGTTAGTATATATATATATTATATTATATATTAAAGTATAATTAGGATTATCGTAGTATAAAGAAGAAAAAAGCAGCTACTTCTTTCTTTACCAAGTAAAATGAGATGAAATAAAGCCTCACCCACATATTAGTGGGTACTTATTATTTTCCGATGAAATTTTAAAATTTTTGAAACTATTGAATTTTACAGTTGCAACCAAAAAGGTTTACTCGGCAACAACATATCTATGTTCTAAGGCACACTTCACCAACCATAGACATGTCTTTGAATTTCACATAATACTTTTTTCTTGGTTTTTCTCTATCTTTTAAAAACGATTAAAATCATTGGTATTGTCATAATTATTTTTTCGTTGTTTATTCTGATTTTTATTTCAACATGAAGAAAAATAATAACAAGTTAGATCGCGAACGTGTTACTAGCACATATGCGGAAATTTACTTTGATGATGATCATTGTGATTACGAAAAACCCACATCTGAAGAGCCTTTAAGCAAAGATCTTAAAGAGCCTCTAAGAAAAGCATCTGAGCATGACCCCACTGGAAAAGATGAATGGGTGTCACCTAGTGATTTACTTATAGGCATATTGGAGTTAAAACCACCGTTTACATCTAGAATCACAAGGGGTAAAACTCATGAAGGCATTTTAAACATTGGAAATGAAGTTCTAGAAAAAGAGCGAGCCCGATTTATGAGATATTTAACAAATTTACTATACGAAAATGACGCTGCTTGGACTCATATTTTAGAACATGAAAAGGCCTTAGTAACAAAAAAAGTAAATGACATATACCAGCAAATTTTTGTAAAAAAAAGTAAAATAATGATGGAAGAAATAAATATTTTTTATGAAAATACTCTTCAAGATATAGAAGATCATATGAGAAAGGAAATCCAAACTATATTTACTAGCGCCCACGCAAAAATTGTGGGTGATACAAATAGACAAATCAAAGAGAAACTCCGAAAAGAGAAAATAATTTTGGAAACCAGATTAAATAAAAAATACTTAGATGAAATTAGAAAAATAAAACACTATTACAGGCTACTTTTAAGTAATGAGCTATATAGGAATAATAAAGTGATAAATCAAGCAATTTATGAAAGAAACGATGCTCTTAAAGCTTTTTACAGTCAAATAGATGCTGAAAATATAACAAGTACTATGTATGTCATGTCTACTGAGAGAAAAAAATGTAAAATTAAGCAATTTATTCTGGAAAATTATCAATCAATTGAATTGGCTGAAAAATATCAAAAAATTAAAGAACGTCAAGATGTTATAGATGCTTTTAAAGAAAAAGAAAAACATATTGCAAAAATTAACAAGGAATGGGAGGACAAAATTGGAAAAGTTCTACAACTATTTTTAAAATTTCTTAGTTTTGGCTTGAAAATGCTACCCGAACAATCTTCATTTTTGCTTGATTTTGAAAGAATGGTTGTTTTGCAGCTAAACGAAATGCAAAAAACGCCACGAAAAGTATCCTCAATATTAATAGACGAAATTAAATATGTGAACATGTTCAAATTTGAAGACTGTATAAAAGATGTTACATGCGAAAATCAACCGTTCGTGATTGAAGGCGATCTGTCGGATCCGATACCACCGCATTACGATAGTAGAGAAACTCTGCCATCGGATGTGGATCTACCAACTATCAGGCTGGAGAGACAATTCCTTTACGCTAAATGCCATAAATTCGAAGAGATTAAAGCTCTCCTAGATTCGCAAATATGTAAATGTCATGTTCAAGGTGCCAGTTCTGCTCCCGCATCTCATTCCGACGAATCCAAAGAAGATAAAGAACTGCCGACTACCAATGCGGTGGAAAGCGCATCGTCCATCGAGCATTTTCTGATTGATGACATTGGGCTCCTTCATGAATGTCCAGTCAAAAATTGTAAAGATTGGGCGAAGAAGTATACATTTCCTTTTCTGAATTCGTATCTAGACTTTACCGAAGAGAATTATAAGAATGTGCAAGCAATACTGGGAAAACCAGCGAAACTCGATAAAGCGCCTACATTTCTTGAGCCTAAAAGTATTGCCCGTCGAGAATTACCATTTTCGGTAACAAAAGAACCTTATCATCACGTAGAAACACAATACTCCAGTCAGGAGGACATATATGAAGCAGAAATACCATGTCCTTGCTTGGAGAATAATAATATAGTACCAGCTGTCACAGAGAGTGTATCGCGTCCTGTAAATTCTAACAAAGAATTTGACAAAATTGTGATGAAGCGTAGAATTTCACTGGAGCGACTGTTGCGGGACAAACCGAACTTGCTTAAAATGTTCACCGACGAGAGTTTTGATTTTATTTACCATATCAAATAATTTTGATTGCTTTTATAAATACATTTTATTGCTCATTTATCTCTTGTTTTTTAATCTAAAAGCAGACAACAATCACAAATTTACTTGTTTTAGATATAACGATAACTTTATTTTACAGTTACAGTATTATAATAATTTTGATTTGTTTATGTCGTAGGCAGCAGTATCTAAGATCGTAGGTGATAAATATATGAATTGCACGCCACCAAAGGAATGGACATTTTTATACTAACTTTCAAAGTACTTACAAGTAGCGTGTGCCATATACCCCTGTCAATATAAGCGACACGTTAGGTACAATTAAACCAGGTGTGAATGTAAACTGCCGGTTGAGATCACAAATTACTGAATACGAGTCCGCGGTTACTCGCTAAACTCTATTCATTTGTTCTCGTTTGCTATACTGTATTTGTTTACGAAGTTCGCTCCGCAGTATATGGTAAATTTTGCGAGAACAGTGATATATTTTGTTAGGCTAAAAATGTTGCAATTTTATTCCTATTCTTGGGAGTAGTGTAAGTATATATAACCTCCGAAAGGGTTGCAGGTCGATTCTGAACTTTTCGATTAGTAACCGAATCGATTCGTGTCGTAGATAGCTTCCAGAACTATTCTTAATAACCAAATGAAGATTCGATACGACTACGCCACCGAACGGCTAGACACAACTGCTCTTAATATTAACATTGCGTAACGCAAATTGCAATTAATTAATAACCAAAAAGGTATCTACAAGACTTGTAGACTCAGTTATTCACAGTGACATTGATAATAAAATGTTTATAATATTGAAGTTGTTATAATTCAGTTAGTTCGGTGCTTTAATAATAGTTGGTTGTTCCTCAGAACCCCCTGCTATCTTTCTCCCACTAAAATATCGTTGGAGCAGATAAACAAACATAAGGATCCTCCATATATGCATCACATATACTGAACAATCATATAAATTACGTCGTTAGCTAAGAATAATGTCGGCCCGGGTGCTCCCCGGTATATTGGGTGTTAAGGTAAATTTACACAAGTCCCGTACAACTTAACTTATTAAGTCGTCACCGTTGCGACGGAACGCCGAGACGCTGCTCATCGCATTCCTGACGTGGCTCGCGTTTAACATAGCATTAGTCGTCGTCTTACGACATTGTATTATTAAACTTAATATTGTCTGTTCAGAAACCTAGGAATGCTAGGATTCGTTAAAATATTCAGATAAATCAAACATAGGGGACAACATAAAAAAATTAAAAAATCACGAAGTTGAAGATAACGGGGCACATTTTAGCGTCAATGACTACCATTGAGATCTTTACTCAGTTTTGTTCTATTTACTAACTAGTTCTTTTTACCCATCTACGGCAATGCCATGTTATGATTTTAAATATGTTTCAAATATAAAGAGATATAACAATTACCTATTTTATAAGTGATCTTGTCGCATCCAAGCAGGAGACGTTGAAGTCTCAACTCCGATGCAGATAAGACAGTCAAGAGAAGCATTTGATCATTCATTTGTTCGCAGATAAAGTAACACAAAATTTATCAGTACAACAGTGAATAAACACAGTGAATTGGTGGTATTGTTTGATTCGTTCGTAAGTTTCGAGATTCTCAAGAAATTAAATGTGTTCTAATATTATTTGTACGTTCACTGTCCAATTTTCTTTTGCTTAGGCTATTAATCTGTTACGATTTTATACACATTCAGATAATAACATAACAAGGTATACTCAGTTTTAAATACAGAACAGCTAACTTGACGTTTCGCTGGCGCGTCGGCCTTATATTGTGTTAAGCGCCATCTTCCGGCCAGTCCGACCCAAGAGCGCTTCATAGATATTCGCTGTTAATAAACTTGCCATTAATTGACTGAGACATTTTATCTACCTATATCTTTACATTTCATAATTATACGTAGGTACTAAGATTGAAATAAAACTAATTTTACGAATTTTATTTTATGTTTTTACGTTCTCGATGTTTCGGCTGCTTTACAGCAACCATGGTCATGGGAGGAAATTCGTAAAATTCGTTTTATTTCAATTTGTAGTATTCATGTTAATATAAGAAATCAATGTAAGTACTTAGAGATGTTTTATTAATTTCCTGACAATTGAATTGAGCTCGACACTTCGAAAATACTTATTTTGAATAGGTACCTATTTACTATATATACAGAAATGCCTAATGTAATCGTAAGGTCATCGAGAAAGCATGCTGTCACTTTCATTCATAACTATTAAATCTGTAGTGTGAGCGGGATGTAAGACGCTTATGTTACCGTAACTACGTAAGAATTGAATAGCTTGGGTTAGAGCCACTGAACATAAAAACAATTAAAAATAAGACTTTTCTAAAACCCCTACGGGAACATTGACATTCAATGGTTTATATAAATTATATTTCGGTATTATTTTACCGTTTTCACAGTGAAGTGTAACTGAGATATGCTAAGTTGACGTTTCGCTCCGCCATATTATGCTAAGCACCAGTTCCCGCCAAACTTGATACAAGAGCATACTGAATAGGTTAACCAACTTAAATAGCATGACTTCATGATTTAAGTAATTTCATTTTGTACCACAATGTTGTCAACATTCAGTTCTAGTAATAATTATAAATTTAGTATTAAAATTGATATTTGTTTAATATTATGGTTTGGCGGTAAAGGGAAGATCTTCCAGCCAGGCGGGTGTTGTGCCTGCCTGCCTGCTAGCCTAGTCGGTATCTTGTATATATGTTACGTGCTCCGAAAACTCTCATTGCGCGTTTCAGGATTGTGTAAAGCCTCGTCATTTGTTCTGAATGTCGTCTGCAGCGCCATCTGTGTAGCTTGTGGCGAGGCTGAAGAGGTCGCTAGAATGTGTTATCAAGATAACAGCTACACAGGCAGAATGCGAACGTTTTGATACGCAACGGCTATTGATCAAATACCGCGACATATACCTACTAAATCTAACATTAAAGTACCCAGGCTGGTAAAGAATAATAGAGAATAAAAACTATGAAACAGTTCCGGTAAACTATCACACTATATACATGGGTCCTAGCCTTCTAGGTAATATGTACAGTAGCAGACTAGAAGTGTTCGCTTGGTATCTATAGAAACGAGACAACAATCCATAGAGCTAATAATGTACAAAGGCGTTTTAATATTTTTAGAAAGTAATAAAATATGATATGTATTCATATAACAAATTTGGAATCATAGAGTGCAGTAAGTATCACACGTAGAAAGGTAAAGGGCACTTATAGATAGTTGGCTGTTCATGTCAATGGAATGTGGACAGCAGTACACTAGACTCACTCCACCCTTGACTTGTCTATACACTGAGTAAGTCTAAATAAAAATATGTAGTACCTACCTACGCGATTGTTCGTCGTGACGTTTGCTGTAAAACACTTGACGCCGCACCTCCGCGCCGACAGCACATATAAGCATTTTTACTAAATCTATACGGCCTACGCACACAAATCACGAAATGGAAGACTTCAGAGAGAAAACTAGGAAGCCGAGAAAAATAATGAAAGTGAAGCCTTCTAAATGCGATATGTATGAAGCTATTCACGCAAATAGGAAATATTGGAAGGGTGTGTTTGAAAACATTAGCGATCAGAGTAAAGCTGCGGTAAGTACCTACAATACATTTTAATGAAGCAAAGAGTTTCTATTGCTTTATACAAAAACGCAAAGAGTTTCTATTGCTTTATATAATTATGGAGCGTTTTATCTATAGCTGACATTCAATAGGTTAAACCGTAAGAAACATCCATCTGTAGGCAGTGGCGTAGCTATGTAAACAAGGGCCCCGGACAAAATGAAATTGGGGCTCTTGTTAAAATAAACTAAATACCTAAAGGCGCAAAACTACTCCACCATCAGGTCTTTATCGGTCACTACAGGCATGCAGTCATAATAAATTCGTATTACACCCTGTTATGTTTATATTTCCGAGGTGGGATACATTTTTGTGATTTCAGTTCGAGCCGCTCGAGGTTTGTTGGTGGACAAAAAGTTAAAAGTCGAAAATTCTTAATTCAAATAAGATATTATGAAATCTTTACGAACGTCGTACATGGAGGCCGAGAGGTTCCTTGACCTTGGGGTCCCTAGGGCATGGCCTCGCCTAGCCCTACGGTAGCTACGCCACTGCCTGTTTGTAAAAAAAAGGAAATCATAGTGGCTAAAATTAATGCCTTATACCTAAACAGACACGAAATAGCCCTATCTTGCGGAAAATATGGCCACTGCTCAGTTAGCTAAGGGCTAAAATCCTAAAAAATCGTTTCAGATCGATGAAAGCGCAATGTTAGCGAAAGTACTGCCAGCTGATCTGTACAAAAAAGTCTGCTCAACGTTGAATATACCTATCGCGTTTCATGAGACCACTGAACCTGTAAGAGTTGCAGGTTGGTTTAAAAGCTATGCGATGAGTATTAAAACTCTATCTCCTTCTATTTTCTTTATTTGTGTACTGAAATTAGGATAACCCTTCTTACACCATATTCTATACTGTTCATAGAGGTAAATCCTGGCAACATTCTAAAGCAAACCCTAAAAGTTCGCTTGTGGCAGGTTTCCGCGTCGGGTTTGGCTAGGTCACCAGCGAATCTTTCTTTAATTGGTGCGCCTCAATTTGTGTGACACCTAAGGTTTGTGCTCCCGTTCGTATATTTTTAACCATATTGGATTCGTATCTGTATACTGGAATAATACGTAAGTACGGCCGCACTTTATCGGAAAATTGTCAGGCGTTCGACAATCATATTTCGAAATGCAGCAATCTTAATATGAAGCATCCATTTCGAGGTACATGTTTTTCGTTACGACTACTGTGAATAGAAAATCTTTTGACGTACGAAACCAAATCGAATCAGTCGATAGCCGACTTGTTATAAATTGATATTAGATCAGAATTAAGTTGGAGTTTACTATAATGTGCTGCCGGACTACTAAAACCTCAGGTGAGTACACAACCAGGGATCCGTGAGTTTTTATGACCGTGAAACTGAAAATACAAACTGAATATACGAATGAATGCACAAATTCCCTACTCAATTCGTGCTAAACATATGACTAAATAGTTAAGTTTTTTCAAGTTTTATAATATTCTCTTAAACAGCTAAAATACCACGCCGAGCAGTTAAGGAACCACAACTTTCGTTCAGAAAATGCCTCTATATAAACAGGGAACTGGACTCAGATACCGACGTGGAATTTTGTCCAAGGTACACGTTTATGTTCATAATAATCATATCTTATCTACTTCCCACATGATATATTCGCAATAAGTATCGTTGATAATGAACGCCTTGAAACTAGGCCCATTAGTATAGGTCTGGTTCCTAAAAAAAAAATAAACTACGGCTACTTGGGACTACGGCATCAAAAATATGTGATGTGAAACTAAAAAAAAAAACTGTTTAAGTCTCATCAACTTATTTTCTACAGCCATGATTTTTTATCAACCTTTTAAAACTTCCCTTATTTTTATTTTATTCAACGCAATGTCAACGTTTGAATTCGATCTAAGCTCGACGACTTTATAAGAATCATATATTATATAAAAAAAAAGTCGTGTTAGTTACAGCATTTATATCCCGAGAACGGGTGAGCCGATCTTTATGGTCTTAATTTTTTTTATTTTTTTCTGTGCCCCGAATAGCAGAATAACTAATAAAACAATTTCTTATACATTTGATACGGTAGCGGTACGAAGTTCGCCAGGACAGCTAGTCATGAATAGATTCATCGTAATATTGGTATTGTCGGATACGAATTCTAGTGTTTATATGATTGTCGATTGGACTCTTATGATAAGGCTAATAAAGCTTTTTTTTTATTATTCCAGTGACGAAGACGATGAACCAAATATCCATCAAGTGTTACTGAGCAAGCCGGAACGGGAGCAGATCACATGGCCCACGCGCTACCTGCAGCCTGAGAAGGAAGAAGAAAAAAGTCTCGTGAAGAAAGCCGATGACCTTACAGACAGAGTATGATGATTTTTTCCTCGTGTGTGCGATTTCCAGGACAATGTAATGGAGCTATTGATTTATGGTATTAACAGACGATCGAACTTGGTACGGACCATCGTTTCTTAATACTATTAAAAGAAAACAAACAGATACGTACCTCAGAAATCGGCCGAAAAAAGTCTGGTAAAACAAATTAAGATCGGCATCATATAGTTTGTTTCATCATTGGTCGGCATTAATAAAGATCAAAACTCTGAGAGCGAACTTATAGGCGCACCAGCAATTTATACTATAATTATTAAAACATCAATGGTGGCACAGAATTTATCTTCGTATATCTAGCATTTAATTAATTTGTATACCTACATCAATACTTACTATTTCCCTTTCAGATAGCTAATGAATTCTGCGAGTACATGAAGCAGCTGGGTGGAGACCAGCAGTCCAAGCTACTGACGCCTAAAGCTATCAAGGAATTATTCCAAGTACGTTAACATTGGTATATTAGACTAGGAGCCCGTGTATGGGCATGCTATATAATAAATAAATAAATATCGCCATACGAACACACCAACTATACGGTCCCACTTTAAGCAACGCTTGTGTTATGGGTACCGAACCATGGACTGAGGGCGAACTCAGTATATAATACTTATATACATATTAAACATCCATGACTCGGGTACAAACATTCGTGCTCATCACAAAAAGCTTGTTCCCTACCAGGATTCGAACCCGGGACCCTCGGCGCAGAAAGCAGAGTCATCAGGCCATCAAAGATATGAAAGGATAAATGCATAGAATGTGATAGATATGTCTTTGGATATAGATTTAAGGAGAGAAAGATATCGATGAAAATATGCTATGTGAAGGATAGCACCTTTATGTTTTTTTGTAACGTACCTAACCTTTGTTTTGCAGATTGAATTCGACACCCACGTCGCTCGCGGCCTCAGCGTGGTGCCTAAGGAATTACCATCAGTAGAAGAGAATATAGCCAACATTACTGGGAACCCACACGTAATATGTCCTCTTAGAACATCAATATTTGTCCTGTGAGAACCTAAATTACAAAATTCATTCAACTAAAACGAAGAATCCCACTATTTAGTTAGAGACAATGAAAACTAGGCCCAATGGTTCCTATTTAATACTACTGCTAGGACCTTTCAATCAGTTCTAAATAAAGGCGATTGGCCCTAATAAAAATATCACAACACCTGCATTTCCCGAAGGACTATAGGCAATAAACTTTATAATGCTTTGGGATTACAGCTATCTCGTTACTCAGCACTGGAGCGTGAGATATCCAAAGACATTAGAGCTGAGCAACGGCCAGATCGTACAAAAGCCTTCGGTTTGAGTCTTCCGATAGAGAACCAGTTCCACGCGCCACGGAACAAAACGAAGAAGTTGTGGCGATCATCCCGACACGTGCCGAGAGATCTGGTCACGCTGAAGACCGTTTGGGAAGGGATCACCAACCTCAGGTTACTCAAGGACTTATATTTATATCTTCAGTTTAAAAAAATCAAAAATGTCTAATCGTCTAAAATTTAAAGTCTACGAACGTGTAGGGTGTTATTAGGGAGTTAAATAAAAATCACAAAAGACGAATACGGCAACTGTTTAGTTCCTCACCTCAAAAGTATTAAATAAAAAAAACATATCACGGTAATCGAAAACGACTACCCGATGCAGTAAATCGAGCGGCATTCGCTTAAACCACTTGGCAGAATACGAAAGAAATATTTACTTTTTTTATAGACTGTTTAAAAAGTTTTAAAAACAATTCGTATTACGCCTTTCGACACGTAGAGGGCTCTCCTGAAAACTAGATCTAGCTAAGGTACATTTATATATATATTTCTTATAACAGGAGCGTTAAAGAATACTGTCGCTGGATGATTGACCATCCTGAGCACCGGCGGGCGCCTTACCTCTGCAGCCTGGGCATGTTCGACACCGCAGTCCTGGACGCTAGGCTAACCTTCGAGGCTCGGAGCCGACATACCCCGCCCCTCACTTCTCTCCAGGACGCTCCAGCACCAATCGAACAATTACGTAGAAGACTATCTCAGTTAGCGGATTCCAACTAGTCGTTCAACATTGATAACAAAACAGAACTTTATATAGAGTCACAAAACCTCTTAATATTGTAGTAATAGTAAAAGGGACATACATATTATAAAATCAAGGGGCACGGCAGTGTTCACGCCAAGTCAAACGTAGTTAGTACCATTTAATTTGCAACCCACAAATTATTGAAATGTTAACAATAATACAGAGTCAAAACTCAAAATTAATTATTCGGTTAAATGAATTCAAACTGAATAATATTTTAATGTTACCTCATTCAACAAGGAAGTTGGTAAAGTCGGCAATGAAATATATATATATATATATATATATCACATGATTCAAAGGTTTTATGGATATAAAAAGTATATACCTATAATGAAATAATCACTTGCCAGACGGTTTGTAACTCTGTGTACTAAATAATAAAACGCGTAACAATGCGATAACGCATGAACGTCTTCAAAGTATAGTTTTCTGCCGCAATTCTGTTCATGTAATAAAATTTTAATTTTCTCTACATAACATTTAATACTTATTACATTGTTTTTCAGTTTCGTAGAAGTATCAGGCCTTGCCATATATAGGTACATGCTGTATAATGAAATTGCTAATACATGATTATATTGAGTATTATATACGTTATAGAATTATGGGGAAAAAGGTTCGCCAAACCGATGGAACGAGACGGTGTGTTCTAACGAGTTATAAATACATAAAATATTTAGTTCATGGTCTCTCTCGCGCTTATGTATCCAATGTAAGTCTGATGAAACAACAACATCTTAGTGTCATGCTTTTGGTTAGTTTCTGAAACATCTCCTTAGGAAAACCACGCGTCGCTGAACATAAGATAAGTTGACAGATAGATAGTGAATCTTAAAAGAGCAAAAAGATCTTCTTTAATTTAACTGTTGGACTTTGAGTTAGATAAAATGTATTTGATTGCTGATAACGATAAAGATCACATATATAACACAAAGTGAAGCGGCTAATCACATTCAAATTGATATGTTTTATTTGTAATCAGTGGATATGTCTGAAAATATTCAAACTGAGGAAGATGACGCCACGATGGAATTCGATACTGTACTGTATAGTGAAGTGGGACAATTTGGGAAATACCAGATATTTAATTTAGTGTTCTTAGCGTATCCTGCGCTTATGTGTGCTTTTATGGCCGGCGACTATGTATTTACGGCGGGAAGCCTTCCACATCGGTGTGCGGTTCCAGAGTGTGACGGGCCAGTACCAGTCTACGCCCCTGACTGGATTGCAAATGCGATTCCAGCCACTACGACCGGATTCGATAACTGTAATCGCTTCGCGAACATTACTGATAACGTGGTATCGCCTGACGGTGATGTTTGTCCTGCTACCTTATTCGACAGAAACACTACTGCGCCATGTGACAATTACGTGTACGAGAGAACGAACACTGTCGTCTACGATTTCCATTTAGAATGTCAAGAATGGTTGCGAGCTCTGCCGGGCACGCTGAACAGTGCCGGAGGAATGATCGCCCTCGTATTAGCGGGATTTGTATCCGATCGATTAGGTCGACGAATTTCTATAATTTTCTTTTCATTTAATGTCGCTTTAATAGGTGTCATCCGAGCGTTTTCTGTTAACTACGCAATGTATACGGCGTTGCAGTTTTTGCAAACTGCCCTTGGTGGTGGAGCATTCAGTGCGGCTTATATTTTGGCGGCAGAAATAGTTGGTCCCAAATACCGCGTTAGAACAAGTGCTACTATGTCCAGCATGTTCGCTATGGGACAAGTATGTTTAGGATTATTCGCGTATGCCGTGCGGGATTGGAGAACCCTCACATTAGTATTATTCATACCCGTTTTTCTTATAATATCCTACTATTGGATTATATCTGAGAGTTACCGATGGTTGCTCAGCAACAACGATCAAGAGAAAGGACATGCCACTTTACAGTATGCGGCTCGAATGAATGGAAAACAAATCTCAGAGAAGTCCATGACGTTTCTGTTGTCAGCAATTCCTCGTCAGATGGAAGCGAATAAACACCTCAACGATGGAAGTCTTTTGATGCGCGTTATAAAGTCGCCTGTATTACTGCGTAGATGTTGCACAACGCCTTTCATGTGGATGACTACGACATTCATTTATTACGGCTTATCAATAAACTCTGTTAGTTTGACAGGCAACATGTACTTCAATTATGTGGCAACGGCAGCTATCGAGATACCTGGCTTTTGGACAGCCGTGCTAGTGTTAGACCGAGTCGGTCGCAAGGTGACTTTATTTACTGGATTTTGTGTTTGCGCATTATGTTGCTTAGCATTCGCTTTTGTCCCTAAAAGTATGTATGTATTATCATTAATTCTATATTTGACTGGTAAATATTGTATAGGTTTGGTGATGACATCTTTGTATTTATTCACTGCTGAATTATATCCGACGAAGTATCGTCACTCGTTTTTGGGATTTTCTTCAATGTTAGGGCGAATAGGTTCGATAGTATCGCCGTTGACGCCTCCACTCATGGTGTATTGGTCCGGGATACCATCCGTGATGTTTGCAGCGACAGCTCTTATATCTGCCGTGTTAGTGCTAACACAACCAGAAACCCGCGGACAAAAAGTACCTGATACTATTGAAGATGCAGAACTTCTTGGTCGATAAATAAGTATTTTTGTAATTATATTTCATGTGTTAGCAATAAGACAATTTAAAATGTTTTGTAAGTAAGATGTTAGTGTAACATAATAACTTACTTAAAATAAATAAACATAATTCTTGACTTGGTGGTGGCACTGCCGTGCGCACAAATGAGTGAAATTATTGTTTTACATTTTCTAACTCAGTAAACCTCACATAATCGTACCGATATAATATTTTTCTTCAGTTAAATATAACAACAGCTGGTTAATTATTTAAATCCTTAACTAGTTAGTATGTACCTCATTTCAATTCTCATTTTTGACTCGATTTTGAACTCAATAATATTTTGATACATAGAAGTAATAAACATTTTGCTAAACGCCATCTCTTGTTTTTATTCAAAACAAACAAGGCCACCTGCATTCAGTCATGAGATATTCTACAGGTGTAAATTTCAGGAAAGCGCCATCAGGGCCTCTGTCCACAATAATAGTTCTTGAAAGATACCATAGATGGCGCTATCAACAAAATGTATTTTTATTAATTGATGAACAATGTTAACAATGTTACTACTACTTAGAAATAGGTAATCGTTAAAAAACATCGTTTTATAATGTATTCAAATAAAAACAACATGGAATAATAAAAAAGAAAAATTAAATTAATACTCTTCGTAAATGTTCTCTGGCCGTAAAAAGCGATTGGCAGCTGTAATTTTTTTCCCTCATTCAAAAATAAAAACTATTGAGATATTACCTCAAATTATTTTACTTGACAAATATATTGTTTAAATATAAAATCAATACTAAGTAATTAGTTCATCATGCCCTGCGGCAAAAGACCCCTCATTAAAGCCTGGGACCGGCCCAGAAAACTGAAGGTTATAACACCGTCTCGGTACGAACAAAACGAAGCCTCTGTCAAAGTACACTGGACGAAAGTCGTCAGGGATTTGGAGTTATCCTACAAAGACGAACAGGTGAGAATATACTTTCCCACGCATTTTTTCTTGACACGATTGTCAATTAAGTATTTTGTTCTAGTATACTATAGACATCCAGGCTACTCGCACAAAAGCACCCAGTAACTTGAACATGATTGCTACTCGCATAAGTATTGTACGTGATGAGGGCAGATCGCAAGGCGTGCTACACGCACCTCAGACTTAGCCTGGCTTTGGCTTCCCAAGTCGTATCACTCCGCCAAAGTCAGCTTTATTATAAAAATTGTGATTATGTCTAAACATTCCTGTACTCACCTTTGTGTGTACAGGACACATAAAGGTGTGTACAGGAATGTTTTTTTCTAAAAAAAACAATAAAAGCACACAACTACGTAGTTCTGTACTGTATATGAATTGGTAGAAAATAATCAGTACGTACCGAAACTAGCTATTCAATGACTCTGTATCGCTTAATTACAGTTTTGGGAGTCGAACTCAGAAACAGTCCGCCAGCTTGTGGGCCCAATAGTGTTTAAACGAATCGGGAAAATCTTTGACCTGCCACGGGAGGAGACGCATTATCAACCACAGGAATCCGACGCTCCTTCACCGGTCCCATCAGAACAGTTTTATGCAACTCAAACCGGCGACGAGGTGAGAATGAGCACTGAGTAGATTTCAGATTGAATAATACATAATAAATGAAACGGCTGAGAAACAGAATCTAACCTAGATGAGGAGGTGATAGGATTCCTAAATTTGATTTTTTATCCAGAAAAGCCAAAAGACTGATTGAGTAGTTTAAGTACCAAGAAATAGAATACATGCCGAATACCTAAATTTACTTACAATACAGTAGGTAACCATTCAATTGACCGTGCTGAGCTCCATTACTAGGTAGGCATGTCCATGTAGTGCGTACATAAAATAATTTCTTGTTTAATATATATGATATTTTAGGGCCAGCGCGAATCGTTTACTATAAGCGAGTTATCGGAAGAAGAAGAAGAAGAAGAAGAGGTTGGCGAAGAAGAATCGGAACAATGGAGTGGTTCCACCATTAGGAAAAGCCCACAATTATCACGATTAAAATCCGTAGGACAATCAATAAACATGTCTAAAACACTCTCCAAGATGATGTCCACGGCATTCTCCAGAATTATGATGAAGTCCTTAATGAGTACTCAAAGTAAAGACAGAAGTATGAGATCAATAATATCTGAAGCAAAGACGTGGTCGTCTTGGTTGGAAAGCACCGTCACTTCTGATGACTTGAGAGTGCATATGAGTCAAAAACAGTACGTAATCTTTTATCAAGGTCATGCTGTAAAAGATCTTCCCCTAGTTACAGTACCAAGTTATAGCAAGACACTATATCCATAAAAGAGAAGTCACAGCTTGCTGCAATTTTAATTATGTAGCATATTAAGCATCCTCATATCTACTCGTTACAGAAAATCGAAGCGTCTAAGGCATAGAAGGAATCCACATTTTGATATGCTGTATTGTAATGAATCTGAAACCGACATGATAAAGTGGAACTCCAAGTATAAACAGAAGACCTTTGAAGTTTCTGCTTCCGATGAATTCAGTAAGAAAGCAGAGATCCTCAGCAAGCAGGTACCTTACTACGTCTCATATTTATCTTCATTTTAGTCACAGGGTCTAGTATCATCTATATCTATATCTATATCTATATATATATATATACTTAGATGGTAGAAGCAGATTTTTGATCACTATGGACCCTGTCTATGTCGAGCACAGCAAACTATTACATTTTTATTATTTTTTTACGTGATATTTTTACTTATTAATCGGATTTATGTACAGATCGCTAAAGATTTCTTTGAATGGTGGGTTGGCTTGGGCAATGTGGAGTTCAAGAGTGAAATCAGACGGCCAGAAGACATCGAAGATCTTTTCCAGGTGTGCACTTACCTTTTCCTAACGCTTTTACAACAACAAACTCATAATAATTCAGGTAATACTGGTACAAAGTCATTATTATTCTGATTTAATCAGTATAAGAAAAATATATTTGTAAATTGACGCAACGAATTGGATCAATGTTAATTTTTGAGTTACATACAGCACAAGGCTGAAACTATTTGATATTACACATAACTTGGTATTTCCCATCAGTTGGTGCGTGTTGCCGATACATTATAATTGTTTAGGCTGTATTTTGGTGACGACAAAACATTTTTATGAGTTATACATTATTGTGCATGTTATTTTCAGATCTGGTTCGACGAACATGCGTCTAGAGGTCTTGTGTTGCACCCGAAGATCCTGCCATGCGTGCTTAAGACCATTGCCGATTATGTTGGAGAAAAAAAGGTATATTTTTATTAAACCTATCTCATTAAAAGTAGATTATTATTGAAATCCTAGTAAGTTATTATTGTATGTTATCACACTGTGAAAGAATTTTCGAGATATGTATACCTATGAAATGAATGAAATACCTAGTGGAACAGAATGCTAGCACTCCTTTTACTCCCTCACGGGCTAACATATGGCAGTGCCTTCAGCTTGACTTTTATAGTGTCTTATCGGAAATTTTAATTTTTTGTAGTGTAGACTCATATAAAAAGTATATTCACTTTGAACTAGTGATCGAAAAATATAAATTATATAAGCAGTGGTAGGGGTCTCTACTCGGTATTCCATCCTTTTCTTTACCACAATTCCGGATTCTGGTTGACAACCTCTATGATGGTTGGTCATCTTTATGTTTCATAAAAATTGCGTAAGAATAATTTGGCTTTCTGTGTCCAGGCCGCTTGCCCGAAGGTCCTTAAAAGGCAAATTGCATACGACATCCACGGGGAGACGACACCGGCCCATATAATGGCGTTCGGAACGAACCTCCCGCAGAAGATGAAGCACATCCCACCGAAGAACAACACAGGAACGATGTGGCAGGGCGTGAAGATCCCGGAGGACCTCCGCACCATGTCCTGCGTTTGGGGAGATATATCTCATCTTACGTGCGTTATACGAAATATATGAAATCAGATAAGAAGCAAAACTAGAGTAGGTGCTAAAGATACTAGGTTAGATACAACAGCAATATCCGAGACAATAGCAATACTCGGTCTGGACAGTATGGTAGGTGATTATAAATCTCCAGTTCGACTCAAAATTCTCTAGCTCCTATGTCAATTCAATATTCTGGCTTGGCTGCGGGGATCTCGACGAGTGTCGCTCAGGTTCGTAGGTGGTTTAAGTACTTCGTTTATTTTGCTTTTTGTATTTTTATGTAGAAACTCAAAACCTAAAAAGGTTTTATTACTCGATACTGACAAAAACTTGGGAAAATGTTTACATGGTCCACAACGTGCGCCCTACGTTAAGTTCGCACCGCGCATCAGATCTTCTATGATAAATAAATTAAAAAAAAAAAAACTTCTGAATCAAATAGAGTCTTACGTGTTTTAATCTTTACAGATCTACAAAAGCATTCCACCAGTGGTTGGCCCATCGCCCTCATCTCCCGATGCCACCGTGTCTTAATATCTTGGGTGCTACTGGAGATACGAAACAGAAATTTGTTGTGCCCTCAGACTATGTGATGAAAGATACGAGCGGACTGTCTTCTGCCCAAGAACTGGCATTACCTGTATCACAGTTCTCGATCGAACTGAAGGACGTACTTAGCAAGATTCTGAATTAATAATTAGAAGAATTATTGGCACAAGTACTTAGAAATAATTGCTTGAACGTTGGTTGGTCCAATTGAATAATTATGTCCTAATTATACAATGATAACTATGTGTGACCCAACAATCCTTATCACAGGGGTCAGGGGACATTGTTTTTTTACAATACTTAAAAAGTAGATGGTTTGAGATATCCTAGCATCATCGGTTCTTGTATTTGTTATTCTGATTTAATAATACTTTCTAGTCCAATTTTAGACTGATGTATTTTTTTGAAGCATTATTTTAATAAAAATTGCTTACATTTAAAAAGATACTTTATTATTTTCTATTATAAGTCACAACGAATATAAAAGTACATGTATCAAGATAAACATTATTCACGGGCTATGCACGAGTTTGAACAACATCCACCTGGCCTGGTACAGGTTGGCTAACTTAACACGGCTTTTGAAAAATATGCAGATTTGCCCACGATGTTTAGCCCTCACCATACATCATCATTGAAAATTAGATTCGCATATGAAATTCTAAAAATATCTTACTGTCATGATTATTGTAAATTAAAAACTAAACTAAAAATTTACTGGTGGTAGGCTTCGGCCGTGGCTAGTCACCACCCACTGAACAAAGCCATGTCGCCAAGCGGCCTAGCCGTGTTCCGGCATGATGTTCGGTGTTGCCATGCATGGATGGCGGGTCAGATCAGTTGCGCTGCATGTGCCTAGTGAATGTAGCGTCTCTATCTACTGCCGCCTTCCTACCTAGGCAAGTATGCTCCATCGTAGATCTCATCGTCACTTACCATCAGGTGAGATCGAGATCAAATACTTGCCTTGCCTATAATGTAATAAAAATTAAAAATTAAAAACTAAACCGTTCCGTTACTCATTGACTGTTCTTTCATCTTGCAATGTCGGTAAGTTTTCCTTATATGTTATCTGATTTGTCGATAAAACAAGCATGACTAGATTATTTTTATGGTTTTTTATTGTATCAGTCCGCCAAAACGCTAGGCGGCTGGTTCCTATTTTAGTTTTTAAAAATACAAGTGAATTTGACCAAATGCGTTAGTTTACGGTATTAAGTGGTGGATTCCGTGACGTAGGCGTTTGTATTGATAAATTGCTTATCTCTGACTAATACAATTATCATGGATGACATAGATGCTGAATGTTTGGAGTCCCTCGTATTGCAGGATAGAAAGGTAAGTTCTAAGTTAATGGCTATTGTATAAAGCTCTTCTCAGTAAGTCGGTATAAAGATCTTAATTATTGTGTAGTGTCTCATCGATCATCTAGTCACCGCTAAACTTGCAAATACTTCAAGGTAAGTTTTTATTACTGTAACGTTAAGCCCTTGTGCTTGTGATCGAGTGTTGAAGAAATATTATTTTATATAAGTGTCTGTTTGTTTATAGAAGTACCGACTTTTTATTTTGTATGGTGTTGTTCGCTCTACGTAGCGTCATTGAAGGCTAAAATGTAGCATCGATTTGTCCATGGATTGAAAGGGTGGTGCCACCCCAGTACCTTTGGTTTGTAGGTGCTACAAAGGAATCTCGTGATTACACTGGTGTTGTGGTGAATGGTGTAACCAAGAACTAATATAATAATAATAATATCGCCAGACGAACACACCAACTGTACGGTCCCACAGTAAGCAACGCTTGTAGTATAGGTACCGTACAATGGATTGAGTGCGAACCCAGTATATAATACGTATATAGATATTAAACGTCTATATGACTCGGATACAAACATTCATGCTCGCCACACAAAGTTTGTCCGCTACCAGGATTCGAACCCGGGACCTTCGGCGCAAAAGGCAGGGACACCACCAACTGAGCTGATGCATCGATTAATCATAGGTTTCATTTTGACAACACACACCGTCATAAGTGTTGTTCTGTACATAATACAACAAAGAGGAAGCGTATATGACCAATGTGTAGCGGTCGCGATAATTAAACCGCCATCACAGATAAATATATCTTAACTTGATAACGAAAAGCGATTACATTTTATTAATTCATTCGCAATCCAAATAGCACAAGTGAAGTGTAAAACAAACTACTATTAAAAGTGTTCAGAAAAAAATGAAATAAAAAAAGTTATTTTCGCTAATTCTGATATAATTAAAATGACTGATCCAAGCGCTGCTAAGAAAGAAGTTTTAGATGAAATAATAAGTCGGGGCAAATTGGGAAACAAAAAGTTTCACTCTGAGACATCTTTACAACATTTCGGTGAGGACGAAGGACCGGAAACACCAGAGCCTGACGTGGACCCAGGGGTATGTAGTGCTCTACCTATATCTACCTAATACAGCTCTTTGGTATAGTAAGTTTTATAAGTACATACTTATAGGACTTATGTTTATAAGTAAACTAATAGCTAGTGTAAAAAATATATTATAAATCGATCAAATTGAACTTTAATTATAAAAAAAAACATTAATGTGCCTATGTAGGTAATGGAACACCAAGAAATTAAATTACATAAATAAAAGATTCCTTTGTGTCAATTTAATTTATCAATTAGATTTGGATAACGTGCACTTTGTACCGCTACTCAATACTAATTACTTAATCTAGGCATGTAATATTTTTAAGAATTTAAAAAGCTTTGTATTTATCGAAGTGTCGTACGTAGAGCTGAGACATGGCCTCTTACTTATCTTTCCTTATGCCATGGTAATTGATATTCACATATCTATGTCAGGTACAAAATGCATCAGTCAACGGTGGGTCTAGTTCGGAAGAGCAGATGGGGCGAAGGCGCACTATGTCCCAGCCCGGCCCCCTCTCCGGGAACCTGCTGACGGCCACCGCGGCGCGGAGTGCTCGTCGTCGCCCGAGGAACGTGATGTATGCTGATCTGGACAGGAGTGTAAGTTTTTAGTATATGAATATCAGCGGAAATATTTTAAATCATTCCAAATCTTTATCGGGAACGGGTTCGAAATTATTATTTTATATAACGGTTCGATATTGACAGTAGGACAACTTTCGTTTGGGGAAAGATGGTGTGCATTTATATAGTAATTGCAGAATATGTCTCGGAATGTTCTCAGTACTACATTTGTCTCATTAATTAATGGTACAAAGTAATTGATGGGAGGCCCGTGCCCATCAGTGGGATATTAAAATGGCTAGTATTATTATTATTTTAAAGTAATTTATTAAAGTCTTTTTTAAATAAAAATGTGCATAAAATCACAATTGTCATTTTGTTGTAAACAATTTTTTTTAATCAAAATTTTGACTTCAGGTAATGATTACAAAAATACGTTAAAGAAGCGCAGGTTTTAAGGCTTTATATACCCTTTCTGAATCAGCCTGTATATTTTAATGAACTAGGGATCGATTTATAAAATGCTAAATCTATGTATGGATATAAGAATTCAAAAAAAAGTTATGTATTTTGTACATCCCAACATAACATGAAAATAACTTTATGTAGGTACCTTCCTACATAGTAAAACTAATATGTTCGCTCAGTGTGTTATTTATCTAAAATAATACATTTAATTAAGTATCTGTAATAACACGGTGACATGATCTGTTATAAATCGTTTGGTCTCGCCACTCGTTATCGTCGCGATAACATACGAGGTTTTATTGAATTTATAAATAACTAGTACTTATTTTACCTATTATCAAAATAAATATTTGCACACAATCTAACCTACAAACTTGAATCGGGTATAAACATAATGAAGTAGTAAGTACGTTTTGAATATATATATAATACAATAAATAAAAAAGATTATTTTACATAGTATTTACGAGAAATACTAGTGTAGGGTAGCGACTAGGTTACTTGGTCTCGATAAAATACCTAAAACGTTGGCGGCAACAGCGAACTGCAATTAGTTTTTATGTACCTATTCTTTACAATGATAATTGGAGACAGGAAAAGCAAGATATTTTTCGTGTTACCTTATTTCATACATCCATATTTTATTCGGACATATTATATATCTATAATCATAAATTCTATCTATCTAGCTACACTACTACGCATTTTAGGATTCCGTTCAAAATTATTATTTACCTACTATATACACACAGGAAGAAGATTTATGGTAGTGCTAACATCGAATTATAGAAAATAATTAATTTAACATCATATCAATCATACGACTTTAATACTGATAGCAAATTAAAACCGGTAGATAACTGCATTGATTACCGATTAGGAATTAACATTTATGTGGTGATATGTTTTTTCTTAATTAATTTACGTTAGATGGCTGAAGCGAACAAACTATGTACGAGTGTTTCTAAATATTTTTTGTAATAGAAAACAAAGTTAATTACTGGCCAGCCATAATATGCTTTAATGCATTTCTTCGATCTCATAATTTCGTATTAGGTATAAAAGTATTAAGCAGAAAAAAAAAATCAACTAGCCGAATAAATAACAATACCGGAATAACAACACCTATTATTTTTTTATTTTATTTTATTTTTAAAGTTGTAACTACGTAATAAGTAACCTACCTATGTATTGGTTAAGGATATACATAAATCCCTGGTAAAGTTGTCGTTGTCGATATTAAATTTTAAGGGTTACCCTATCGCGATAAGATAAATAGTAATATAATTGGTTTATAGACGGAATTCTGTTGGCCGGATCATATGTTATTTTTGGAATATTTTTTCACGAGAACTATAAAACAATTTGTACTTCAAATTCTGATTGTATATGTATGATAGTGATATATACTTTATATAACTCAAATATTCCTAGTGGAAGGCCAACGATTAAGCAATAACTATTCAAAAACCGGATAGTTTCAACATGGGTTCTTTGAGAAGTTAAATTTGATTAGGAAAACTACGTGTTTCATTGAAAAAAAAACCCGCCAAGTGCGTCTCGGGCTACACACATTGTAGGCTTCCATAGCCATGTGGACAACAAAAACTTATCGTCGGTACCTCGGTAAACCAAAGCCATGAATTTCATGAAACAATATTATATTTTATAGGGGTTCCTAGTTTGACTAAGAAACCCTAAAAATTATCAAAATATATAAGCTTCAACAAAGATTGCGTAAAATATTTTAACAGAAGAATCAGCAAGTTATTCGGATCACGTTGATGTATAAAATAATTGCGTAAATTATGTTTGATTTTTTTAATCAAGGCGATCCAGTAGTATTTGTCGCAGTTCTGAGTGTCATTTTTTAAATGATTAATTATTTGATTGATTTCTTCGGGAATGTTATCTTTATGACTCAGTTGGCCCTGTTAAAATATTTTATACTATTATTGTTGCACCTTATATATCAGGAATGACGCTTCGGAAACATCAGTAAAGGTCGATCATAAATTAATTTGATAAAAAAAAAGTTGCCCTCACCTATATAGCGATAATATTCTGCATTTTTTATTGTTTTTAATGTAACCTTACAATCGTTAATGAAGGATAAGTTGCAAATAAAATGATACGCACGTTTATCAACTTTTGTTTACCAACAACCAATAAAGTTCTGTCTTCTTTATTTTTAATTAAATATTTATTAAAAAAAACATGATATAGCTTACCGCATCAATTGGCTACCAAGAAACAGAAATCACCAAATTATGTTGCTACGATATTTTTGATCAAAATAAATTATTGGCGCTATATAAGTGTATGCAAGTTAGTTTGTTAGTTGATTAATAGATCCATACATTCAGTTTTAACCATTACTTATCAATTATTTATTGTTTATAAAGTGAATATCATGGCCAAATTACGTAAGGTAATTGCGTATTAATCAAAATATTTTATCTATACCTAAACTCTAATTAATTATTATGATAAGGTACTTACCTGAGTTACGCGATTTACAGACATTAGTACAGTATAGACAACGCTCTCAGCGGTTTTTATAAATGTGCCAATATTCACAACTGGCTATTTTGGCCTGTTTTCAAAGTGACCCGTAGTTTAAACAATGTATTCGTACGTACGGGCGCCGGGCGCAATGGGTTGTAATGATTCTTTACATAATCAACTTATGGATATACCTACAACTAAATATATTAAGCCTGACAATACTTTAGAGGCAGTTTAAATACTTCTAAAGCAGTAGTCGCAGGATCCGTTAAAATAGGGCTCTCGTTTGTAAATGTACATCCATCCACGTATTACATCCATTCTCATCATTCTGGAGTGGATTCCTGATTTATAAAGCTGTGATAAAAAAGTATATTTTGGCAAAACATAAAAAAATCTAGTATGAGGGTAAACAGGTACAAATTTTATCTAATGGTTATAATCTTTACGAAAAATAGAAAACTGCTTTGTAACATGATGAAAAGCAAAAATAATTATGACTATATTCAATCCATACACCTTGCAGTTAATATTTTGATGCGTGAATTTTCGAGGAAAAAAATTGTTGTACCTACTCATAGTAAAAAATACTTTATAGGGATATAGAATTAGGAAAAACATTATCAAATAATTTCGAGGCATGTTTTAGTCCTCGGCTTATAGATAATGTTCATACATATGACTCTAGTATTACTTTCCTAAAGTAGGAAGTAATGAAGCATTAAAACACATTAATATTTTCATCTATAAAAACATCAAATTACTTGCTTATTTCGTTTAAATAAAGTTCAAAATGCAATAACGTACGTATTATAAAAGCTATCAATGTGATCATTTGCGAAACAAAAATAGATTTATAAAAGGCTTGTAAAGCTAGCACACTTCCATAGCGTCGAGCGGCGGGCGCGGGCCGTGTTTGTGAGGCGGGTCACTCTCGCGCAACCAACTGTAAACCTTTTGAGTCCAGCCGGCCGCGAACCACCGCCCCCTACCCCGGGCCTTCTGCCCCCTGACCCCTGCTTTGTAAATACCTATGCGGACACATGGTGCCGCCTGGACGCCTCGCCTAATGAAAATTCAATCACATTTTTTTACTATATTGTCTTTTATAGTCGTAAATGCTCATCTGACACATGTACCTAGGTATTCACTATAATCTGCACACAACTGTCTGACACGTCGTGATAATTACTAATTGATTTTTAATCATATAAGCAGATAGATTAAAATCCTGATATTGAGCTGAGCGTCGAACTCTGCTGCTCGAGGAATGAACTCTATAGGTGCAAAATTTATCAGCGCCCTTGAAAATAGTATAGGAAATAACAATGACAATTATTTACTTTGTAATTTCCTACCTACTCAGCGAGTTTTCAGGTCAAGTTCAAGAAAATATTAGTTACCTGTATGTATTTAAAATCCTAACATGATTTTTTTTCAAAATGATTTTTCTGATTAAGACAAATTTTATAGTAATTTCGTATTTTCATTGAATTAAAACCAATGCGTTATTAATGTAGCAGATACATCTTAACGTAGATAGATACAAAATTTCGGCGTTCCAAAACATATCGAGGTTATTGACATGAAATGAAAAAGTCTATCGAATACTGTCGAATAGCAGATGTCCATTCCGGCTTGCAGGTAGTTCGTGGAAAGTATCGGCGCCATACTAACCGTTTTTTTCGCTGAGCCGAAAAACCTATGAACGCGCTGCACGGTAACGGGATTATAGTGAAATACAGGCCGGTGTCGATCGGCAGAAACAAGCGACTAATGAAGTTATTAATCCGATTTTCATACGGCTTTCGATGCTCACGGCCGCCGGATTGTTAGTCCCGTTGATATGAATTTGCTGGCGATCAGGATTATGTTTCGTTTCTGAAAGTGGCGTTTTTATAACAGGAATCTACTTTTGAGAAACCCTCGCTGATATTGCCCAATAGAGGAGATGAGTCCGGGTCAGCGACACCTACCGGCGCATCGGGTATGTGTAACTAACCAATTATAGATTTTATAATTGTAGTAATTTGTTATTAACACGTTAAGTACAAAAACGAATAACATTTTATTATTTTACAGCAACCGACCGAAACAGCCCACTTCCATACAGTAATATGAATGGCAACTACAAAAATGGCGATGTGAAATCACTCAGTGAGTATTATTATGAGAATACAGTAGTATACTCGCGCCAGTGAGTGACAGTTCAACGAGTGACAGTTCAAAGAATGACTTTCCAGTTTGCAGGTCTTTTTAATTATGAACATGAAAAACCAACAATCCTTTATTTTCTCGTGTGTCATTTTGCATAAAGCGCCGCTGTTATGTTGGCTGTGACACAGTTTTCACACCCTGTAACTAGGTATTGTGCCTATTGTGTGATCTTCATCTCATTCACTAGTACCCTTTTCATTACTGATCCAATTAATGGTACGGATGCTACTATTATATATGGATACAGACAATACATACAGTCTAAAATCTATCTTTTGGGACTTTTATTCCTTGAAGGTTTACACATAATGTGGCAAGTCAAAGTCGAATTGACCGTTCAATATGTCTTATGAATTGTTCGAGGGCACTTATAAATTGTCATTTTAACATTATTGTCTTCTAAAAACCGCCACCTTAACTGATAAGATTAGCCAAAACATATCGGGCTCTATGAGGCATTTGAAATGGGGTAATGCATCTAATTGCTGGTAATTCCTATCTGAATTTGAACAAACATTCTGATTTAAGATTTAAATTCTGATAAACATAAAATGAGTACTACCTTATATAAATAAATAAAAAATGAGTACTACCTTATATAAATAAATAAAAAATGAGTACTACCTTATACTTCATGACTTAAAATTATCAATTCAGGTAGCTATCGTTTGTACACTTCTGCGAACGACTTACGGGGAAATGCAACGCCTCGCAAGCGGTCCGTGATGACGATGGATGCTCAGTCAATACGCTCGGTGGAGACGCATGCGCCGCCACCCACCAGTACGGAGGATAACAAAAAGCACACACAGTAAGTTGAGTGGTAAAGTTCAGAAAAAGTGTGTGCCTAGTAGCAGTATTAGATACTTGATGCGTATAAATAGAAAGTAGTTCATAGCAGGATAGATAATACCCACGTTAACGTTTGGATTTATCCTTGGCTACACTCCACCCACACCTTCCGATGATATCCTGCAAGCAACATGGAGATAGAAACGTATATCTTCATATCGAGGTCAATAGCTACCTATAGTATGCTATTTATCACTCCGGAACATTCCGGTGATGGTCCGAGTTTGACTCACCCAGGCAAAAATAATCAACGTAAGCGCACTTTTATCACAAACTTTGGCTTAGTTGAGGAGAACTAACGGGGCACCTAATGTGTTTATCGCAAATTACTAGAAATCCTAAAAAAAATCATATTGGTCTATCATATCCTCACCATCCGCTTCCTCATTTGCAATAAACGGTGCGTATATTTGCCTTACTATCCTTTTCTTTTAGGCAATACTTAACGTTGGTCATGAGTTGCATGTACGCTGTGATGCTGGTAACAATGGGACTGATCATTAACTTGGGTGATTCATTCGTTGAAGCATCGGTGGCTCAGGTGAGAATTCTAATTTATGTACTCCTGGGCAAACAAATCATGATACTCGTAACAATAAGTAAGTCATCAAAATAGGCACTTTATATTCATGCAATTTAGAGTATTATAAAGGCGCTACGTACCATATAACATAATATTATACGCTAACACAGGTGTGTAACACACGCAAACACATATCCGAACATAAATAATAAGTTGCTAAAATAATATTATGCCAAATAAACATTTGCTATTTTTTTTCTTCGCTTGGTTGCAGATTTACTCTATCGTCCTCTGCGCAATGGGATTCGTGTATCTCATATTCCTAATTATAGATATCGGGAAATATAAAACAATCGCATTAAAAAATCATAGCATAAAAGGCGCACACGACGAGAAAGTTATGGAGTTTTTCAGAAAACGAGAGGTAATTAACCAATACTGTCGTATACACAGTGAATGGCTAAATTATTTGATCTACCTCTGCACATGAGGCACGAAAAAGATAACATATTTCTGATTACCATTTATTAACTTTTAGGAAGAATTTGGCCCAACCACGCCCGGCGACCGCACACCTGATTCGATTAGAAATATGCCTGCACCACCACCACTAATCCCTTTAAACCATAACTACTGCTTCAGCCAAGACAGGCATTCGAATAGTTTCTACGTCAAATTGGGCACTGCCGGTGAGGTTTTCATAATTTGCAATACGTAATACAAATATCAGTAGTACTAAGGCCATTTAAGGATATTTCAAACTGCGTCATCTAATAATATAATCCTTTATAGGTTTCGCATTAGGACATCTTGTCCATTCCTTGCTGTTACTAGCAACGCAAGTGACCAACTTAATTGACGAAGATATCGAGAACGACAAATGTGTGAACATTTTACAAGTAGTGCTCGATGTCATTTTCCCTTGCTACTGCTTCCTGCAGCTGTATTTCATCTTCAAATACAGTAATGTCATCATCCTACGAGCGCAGGTGAGTTTGAGCTTAAATTAATTGAAGAACAACAGCCTTTTTCCCGAAATTGCACTTTAATTTCGTAGTACAGAAGAATTTTCATACAGAATATGTCATTGATAGCTTCTTTAGTGTTTGCACCTTGACAAATTAAGATTGAGTATGTTTTCTATCTACTTACCCCAACCTTGTTTTCAGGGTCTAGCTTACTTCGCGTTCATGCATATGATTGGCAGTAGTCTCTGCTTCTGGATCTCAGCTATTGTCCGTGAAACAATTTTGGCTCTTACTCTTTATGCTAATTCCGTATATGGAAACGGGGGCTACGGAAAAAGTGTTACCAACGACACTAATGTTGAACCTGGTAATGATTTAATTCTTTAGTATTTTCCATACCTACTATATCTTTTTTCTACAATCTTCTTGATGAAATGCCAACTTGCAAGTAGTATTTAAAATAATAGTAACTGATATAGAATACAATTTAGTGATGAATTTATTTGGTAGACATTGATTGATGATATTAATAAATCTTGTGATACAGATCTAATGATTATTGTGGTGGCTCACTTCATTTGCGTTTCGTCATTTAATAATGATAACAAGTAAACAACGTACAATAAAATAAATCTGGATATCAATTGTCAACAAATAAATCCATGCTTCTTTTCCGTAGAGTTTGCAAACAACTATTTAGGATTGGCTTCAATTTTCCAAATTGTTAGCTTACAAAGCCCTAGGACTCTAATTATGACGTTACTGTTGTAATCATTTTAGTGGCCAAGGAGGATAGGTTTATCGACGTGAGCAACTTGTACAACGAAGACTGCATTTCTTCAACGGCTATCAGTACGATCATACAAAACTTCTCACCGTACCTCTACCCGTTCAGCGTCGAGTTCAATATTCTTATTGGTATGTAGCGTTACCGCTGAGGCAAGTATCATACCAAAATGTTCTATTCTTGCGACTTCAACAAGCTTATCCCGATCCCCTTAAAATTTAGAGAATGAGGTTGAAGATAAGTTGAAATGTCCTGTTAAGCCACATTTATTTCATGGTACTAGATATTGTTTTTACCTACTCTATTAGCATTTAAGATGTTTATGTTGATGACTTTCTCCCACCAGTCGCTGTGTATTATATCATCTGGAGCAACATTGGCAACTGCGATAACGACGACAATACTTCCGATATCAGTAATCTAGATGACAACTACCAAATATGCAGGTGATTTTGTCATTATTAATTATTATTTATACGATGTCCGTACCATCGCACAGTTTTACTCTCGAATATATAGAAGTTCTATATCTTTATCAAACGTCATAGAGTACTGCTTGTAATTGTTTTGCATTGTGTACCATATAACGTTTGATAATGCTTTAAAACGTCTATAAATTCGGCAGTTTATCTAGTAATGTATTTTTTAAATATCAATGTTGCATCACGTCTTCAGCCATTGTTTTGCTGTAACATCTACACAAACTATACCTGCGTGGTAGAAAATTTATGGATGTTTTAGTGTATTTTATTTAGCAAAACACGGGCAGGAGATGCGACTTTACTTAGAAGTATTATTTATTAATCTCTCTTTTCGGTTTAATTATTTTCGTTTTCCTCAAATATCAGGATCCCAACGGCCAACGAGGAGAATGATTATACGAGCAACATCGTGATCTACGCAGACTGCCACGCTTCCAACCGCGGCTTGTTCGCCGGCTTGGTTGTAATGGTCATGGTAGTTGGGATGCTCATCATTGGATTCGTTTTTAGCAGTGTTGGAGAGTGAGTTATACTTTTTATATAAAAAATATGTTTTTGTACATTTTCCTTACATAAAGATCGTTAATACATTCTTAAAAAAAATTTAATTGTACAAAAATATTTCATAAGCTGTTGAAAATTTCACCGTTGCAAATGTTGTTTACTGTATTGTTCTTGGTACTTATGATTTTCTACTTAAGATTGGCTTTAACGCGTCAACCAAAAACATGACATGCAAACTGAACCGTATCAATACAAATTATACACGTTGATTTCTTATATTTACGCGAATACTACACATTGATTAAAACTATTTTTAAGGATTTTATCGCGTTTATTTTTCGTTTTTACGTTCCCGACGTTTTGGCTGCTTTACAGCAACCATTGTCACGGGAGGACCCCGTCCTCTGTCCTACCGTGACCATGGTTGCTGTAAAGCAGCCGAAACGTCGGGAACGTAAAAACGAAAAATAAACGCGATAAAATCCTTAAAAAATAGTTTTATACACGTTGGTTATGTTAGGGATGTTAAATACTTTACGATATCTATTTCCATTTCAGTCAATTTGTCGAATTCGGCTACCTCTTGAACGATTGCACTAAGCTCGCGCTCCACACTGTCATGCTGTTCGCCGTCGTCATTGCCTTCAACCAGCTCCACAAGCTGGACGTCAACGCCCATCATCACTCCTTGCTGGATGACGTGCTCCTCTTCATCTGCCTCCCAGCCTTCTTTATGGAAACAGTCTTCTCGTTGACGGCGACCATCAGCATCCCGAACATTGTGAAGTCTATCGATTTCATCATTATGGTAAGTGAAAAAAAAATACTGAAAATTAATTTCTCTGTATCTGTTTGTTCGAGCACCACGGAAAAACTTCTGAATGAACTTCAAAGGGGCTTTAACTAAAAATGGGAGAATATAGACATTAAAGGATAGGGTAAATTTCATCACGCTATGACTTGAGTGTTGAGCCGCTGAGCAAATTCTATGATTTCGCGCGCGGAGTTGCAGGCAAAAGCTATTATGCTGTTAAGTACGATGATTGTTAATAAGATATCTTTTTGCACAGGTGTTACAAGTAATTATACAAACGCCGCTTATAATGGACGGCCTCCGCCGCTGCAGTAACGCGAAGAAGCTCAGAAGGATGAAGCCTGGTCGTGAGCTGCTCATGTTCCTTCTGATCGCGAACGTCGCCATGTGGCTGTTCAACACATTCTCCTACAAATCCCCGGAGAGCCTCGACGAGAGATACGCATTCTATGGAAAGGTCGCGTGGACTATATTAGGCCACGTCAGTTTACCACTGATCATGTTCTATAGGTTCCACTCTAGTGTGTGCTTGGCCGATATATGGGATTCCGCCTATAAGCCTGGCTCAGACCATTAGTTTACTTATAAAAGCATAATAGTGAGTTATCTATATAGTTATTGTTTTTTTGAGAAGCACGTGTGGACCATATTGGACCACATGTTTAACATTGTAGAAATTGAAAATATAATATGTAATTTATAATTAAGTACTTATTTTTATAGTTTACCGAGTCAGCCGGCCGGGTCAGCTACCGGCAAACGTTGTTTTGCCATAAATATTATTTCTAGGAAATATTTTTAAAGTTAACTAATTACCTAATATGACAACTAATTACCTTATACCGCCATCTGCTAAAATCTTATCGAACTAATTGTATATAATGACTCTTTTTCAGATAATAAACAAATAATTCGTAATAAAATAATATTTCGATTATAAATTGAGATATTAAATATCCTATCTTTCAAGTTGGATAAAACTGCACTCAGCGTGCAAAATGTTATTAAAATCGGTTTAGTAGTTTAGGAGTACATAGCGGACAAACACCGTGACACGTAATTTATATATATTAAGATAGCTTAACAATTTTGTGAATTTGAAAACGTAGTATAAATACACGTAGGTATCTATTGATAAATAAATATAGACCAAATGTCGCTAGTAAAATGCTTAGGCCAAAAGATCATTCGCATTTGCATAATATACGCAAGTCAAACCAATCACGAACACACCCAAAAGGTTTTTTTAGCTTTAAATTTTGTTTGTGTCAACATTTGGTATTTTTTATTCTTAGTCTTAACGTAAATAATTATCAGATATTTTATGTTTAAAACTAAAATAATAATAACATTAGATATTAGTAGGTTTTTATTTATAATATTTTTTTGTATTTAGATATAATAATTAAGTGTTTCTTTCTTACTCCTTTTTATATTTGGAACGCTAGGACGGAGTCACAGAACATTTATTGTTCTGCTAATAATGACAAAATACATTTAAAGCAATTTTGTCGATTTCAAAGAGCCTATAATTTATATTGTATTAAATTTTAGTTATTAAGAAACTTTCATTATTTAAGTAGGTAAAATATTGTATGATTACTGGTAAGGCAGAAAATATAAAAAATAACAAATATATGAATGTTATAACTATTTGTTTATTGAAGATTACAGTTTGATAAATTAAACACATGTTTTGTGTTATTAATTTGTTTTATTGATAAATTATTCAAAATGACGCAAGAAGCTACATGCTGCTACATGGTACCAACAGCACAAGCAGCATGTATATAAAGGTTCAACTGTGTAATCAGTCAGACTGACGCGAGTGGCTCGCTAACAGTTGCATCCGATGCAAGCGAATCGCTCGTTCGCGTCAGTGTATGGAATGCCTTATACAGGTAAATTACACGTGACCGTGTTGCAGTATCAGCGTCTTGGGCGGCCGCTGAGAGCTCGGTAATTAACGTAGCAGCAGCTAATGCAATCACCGAATATTGGGTTAAGTACTCGGACAGGCCACGGAGCGCACTTAGCAACCGTGGACACACTACAAACTAGTTACCGCGATACTGGCTCTGGACATCGACGTATTTTGATATTATAAACTGATTATTATATCGAAATATTTTTTTTAATATGTGATTATTTAAATAAATTAAACGCTATCCATTTATTTAATGTACTTTTTTTTTCCTAATGGCCTTTTGCCATCGAGACTCAACGTGAGTCTGCCAATGTCGACGTAGTGGCGAATACACGATGGAGATGCTTGATCGGTTATACTTCCAACATATTAGTTTTTGTTAAGATTGGCCGGTTAGTGTAGTTGAAAGTCCCTTTTTTTTTTAAGTACCTAAAACAACATATGATAAGACACACACGAAATAGACGTCACAAGTCATACAAACAATACACAGTTGATAGTAAGTAAAATGTTATAATGTAATATTATAAATGGTTATATATTTGATTAAAAGGTTAATAAAGGGAGAATCAACAAGTATGAAAAGAGATTGGAAGTAAGTTGGGCGGGGTATTTCATGTTTTAGGTATGATAAAATCTACACAATAAAACGTCAATTTAAATTCAACCAATGAATTAATTCATATATTTATCATATAATAATTATTATTATCTTAAATTATTCAAATAGTAATAATCCGTACGCTTATTGACTCTGTAAACTCGTAAACTAAAGAGGACTTCAAAAAACTGATAGCTTATCCAACTCTATGGATACTCAACCCTTTCAAACCACATTAAAGAAAAAACTACCTTAGCTAAACAGTTTTAAAGTTAAAGTTGAATTTGTTTCGGTGTTGTAAATATTGGCGAGTAAATCAGTAGGGCAAGCGCGGGCGCGCGCACGGATATGCGCTCGGGTGACCAATGCCACTGTTGTCTAATTGTTTCCGATCTCTTCTGAATAACCACTGTGCGTATTGACAAAATTGGAACACGTGAATGGCGGCTGATGTAGGCATTCGACGGTCCAGTGACCTCCGCGCTATGTACGAATATATGCACCGATTGTTGTCCAAATTAGAACAGTTATTTCAACATTGTTTGATGCTTATAATTATTATTATTGAGTACACGTGAATCAGTGTCTCCAACCCTCTTTGTCAAAATTACGGTGTTGCCTGGTCTAAAAATACGGTAGATGGTGGAAAATTACGGCAGACCAGTGTTGCTTATTTTTCTCCAAAATGATACAATAAAAATACCCATGCAGTGGGGATGGGTAACGTAAAAAAAAAGGTCATTCTGCAGCTTCTTCCAAACTGAAGCAGCAGAATGATCTTCTTTTATTTTTACGTTACGCATCCCCAATGCAATGTTGCCGTTATAAACTAGTAATATTTTGCTAAATCAAGTGTTGTCATTATAGAAATAAGGACACGGACGAAATTACGGTAGAATGTGTCACCGTAATAACATGTCTACGGTAGGTGGTAGACCTAGAAAAATTGCGGTAGATCTACCGTAATTACGGCATGGTTGGAGACACTGACGTAAATGCAAAAAAAACATGGCTATTTACGAAATTATCTAATCGATCTATGCCGTGATTTTATTAGTAGGTTAGGTAGTACTTCAAATTATCGGACTCATCGTGCATATGTAATTTATTTCATGAAAAATGTGGTAGCCAAATATACATTATAGCAGGGTGCCTTTTATTTTTGACGCACTTTGCCTGCACACATTAAATGCATCAAAAATCCATTCAGGCTTCTACTAATTGGTTTTCACTGAGGTTCTCGTAAACAAACAAGGGATAGTAGCTATACATTGCAGGTAGGTACTTATTCAATTTAAAACTGATGAACTGAAGCGAATGACCCCACTCTGATTAACACGAGTCAATTGTTTTTTAACTTCCACTGGTAAGTTGGTAGGCATGGAAATCAATGCTAGTTTCCATTCATCTGTTTCAATTAATTTTCATAAGATATTGTTATATTCTTTCACCTAACCTAATTCACAGCTAACGATTTTCTTTTCTATTCAATCGAACTGATCATGACGTCGTCGCTGCGATGAAGCACAGTAAAACGTTTTGAGGCTGATTATATGAACTCGTACTTTCTCAACTCAGAAACTAAGATCACGTGCAGTCTGTCTTCACAAGTCAGCTATCTTATTGCCTATCTAATACCATATTATGTGGCACTTCTAATACAACGTGTTTTCGAGTTAAATTAGACATTCAGCTAATCCTATCTAAGTTGAACTGGTCAATATTAATGAAACTTAAAAGAGCCTAGTTCCTTAAAACAACTGAGGACCGCGCTATCATTTCAAAGCTCTACATAAACTGGTCCTTTATGATTTATGCGTTACGTTTATTTATCTATGCATGAAATGATTTTCATAGATGGCTAGACTCCATTTATTAGATGACAATGGTATATCATGATGGACTAGGCCGCGGTCACGCTCGATGTACCGAGCGGCGGCGGCGCCCGCGCACCGGAAGGGCGCGACGTCGCACCGGAAATGTCCTCACAACCCGTGACTTGCGCGCGCGCATACGTGCCTTGTTACTCGCATATGGCACACGCGATCGGATACTAATCACTGGAGAAAAATAACATCAAACATTTCGCTTGTGTAATGAGAATATATACTTACAGGTTTTTTTAAAGGAAAGAACTGATCTAAAACTAACTTGGGTAGGTACTTTAAATTAAAAACGAATCCCGAAGAAAATCATTTGATTGCCTTATTTCTGAGCTGGCAACACTTTCAACATTAACTGCCACAGAGTCTATCAATAAAGCCCAATAATGTGTTTTCCCAAACGAACAAGCGTATATCGGCATGAAGTATACTACATCAATCGTATTAGAAATGTAACATGGTGAAGAGGCTGCGTTGGTGTTCACGATGACGTCGAGAGGCAATACCGGCTCCAGGGCCAGCAGACAGGTAAGTGATTGGCATTATGTAATAGTTTACACTCAGGCTTAAGTTGTAGATGTATAAAGACCTCGCTTAAAAATAAACTTATCGGGATTTTTAAATATACAATTTGATAAGTTAACAGTTATTTAACTAGTTATACAACAGTTTAATTTCAATGTCTTGTTTTATTTGAATTCTTGACGGCCAGATTATCGCGGTTGGTAGTACCTTTGCTTTCTGTGCTGAGGGTCCCGGGTTCAAATCCTGGTGGTTACAAACTTTGTGAGATGAGCACGAATGTTTGAACGGTTCGCCCCCGGTCCATGGTACGGTACCCATAATACAAGCGTTACTTAGTGTGGCACCTTATAGTTGGTGTGTTCGTCTGGAGATAATTATTTATTTATAATGTGTAGTATTCGCGTGAATATAAGAAATCAATAGATATAAAAAATATTTGTAATACCAAGATAATATTATTCCAAAGACATATACATATTATGAAGGTAGGTCTGGCCATGTTTCACAAACATAACTATATAAATCTAGTTACCTATACTCTCAAAGTTAACGAAAATAAATAAATAAAATTGAGGTGACATTTTCTAAAATATCTTGTGTATAAGTAAAATGGTGGTCAGTGAGAAATTAAATTAATTACGTTAAGATAACTCCGTGACGTATTGGGATACGTCGGTATGAAATGTGAAGTGTTGTGTCACTTAACACAATACTAGCTTGTATGAATAAGTATCGGTCACCTAAATTTCCCAAAGGGGTAAGTAATATTGCATTGTTTAACTCTAAAATTACACAGATGACGGGTATTCCAATGTAGGGAAAGTATTGCATTTATCAAAATAAAATATCACCAGACAAATACTACAAAACCTAAGCAATGCCGTATAACAGGTAGCGCACAATCGACTGGGGTTGATCCCTAACACCCAGACCAGGGAAAATTACGAAAAGTACCCAGACGAATGAACCACCCGATGTGGTGTCGTGAGCCGAGTGGCTTACCCTCAAACCACTAGGCCTAGCTGTCATAATATAACAGGAGCGAGCGAGACATTTAAATAGTTACAAAAATGGAAATAACACCACTCCAACCCAATTCCTCATGATGTAGAGGTCCATGCTTCATGATATACCATTTGAAACCCACACTTCAAAGGGATCACTTAACAAAATATTCTGATTTTAATCAGGATTATTTCCACTCAAATTGGTTTGAACACCTCCATTTTCTGATGCTATGCGTAATTATCTGTACACATACTGGAAGTAATGTCTAAAAGGCACATCGCAACTTAAGGACACGGCCCTTTCCAAGGGTGGCACCCCGGCGACACATTTTAGTAGCTACGTAAGTAATGTACTATAGCGGCCAGTGACGTACCTACACGAGCTGGTGGCCAACTTATTTGGGGTGTAAAATTGAATTTGGGAAACAAGTGTTTCGGAAAATATCTTTAGTAATGTACTCTGACGTATGTTTCAGTGCGGTGTCTATGCGGTTAAACTGTATTTTATGTAGAGAGAAAAACTGGTATAAATATGCTATAGTACTAGTTAGACTATCACATAAAATATCCAATGGCAGGAGCCTGCGAAGACGTAAAGGAGAGCGCTTTGCCAGCAATGAGACATACAATAAACTATTTAAAGAAATTCTTTTTTATAATACACATGACGTAGTTGTAATAATAACACCAAAGCATTCCCTACTGTAAGCTTATTAGGTTAAAATTATGATGAAGCTACTGATTTATTCTTTACACGAAACACCCGCGGAAGTCTTCAAAATTATTCCTGAGTTAACCGATATTATATCAAAAAGATTTACGAAATAATAAGACAAAAGCTTAAATACTTGTTAGGACATAGTTCATCAATTTGACTATTCTCGGGTGTAGACGCTGATCAAAGACGAGCGCCGCCCGCCCGGAAAATTGCCCCAACCCAATGAATATTATTAAACTCTTCGATAGTTACACCTACTTAGTTAAGTAAATACTGTTCAAATCCTTTGAACATGTCTTTGAAAATTAACTCTGCATTTTGATACAATAGTGATTTTACTTGACGTTATTTTATTAATATGACTAGCTGTGCCTGCGTGCTACGCGTGTGTTTTCTTTTACAATTCCTGGGGAACTCTTCCATATCCTGAGGTAAGGTGTCGCAAACACACAGATAGACTGAAAAGAGGATAACCTGTAAGAATAGAGGTGGAACAATACATATAATTTCACACACACTGTCAAGTTTATTCCTAATAAAATATATACCTACTCGGTAAAGATTTTCTCACCTTCTCGAAATGACCTCATCATCAACAACTTTTTTGTAAACAGGTACGTACCTAGTCTGAACAGGAGTAGTAATTACAGTACTTTGCAATTCAGAAACAGTATACTAGTTGCAATAAATGAGCTTCAATACAATGATACACGTGATAGCAGAGCCATGGGAGCGAGGCTGTGGGTCTAATCCGCGCCCTGTAACCGTTGACATCACGCTCCAGCGACCGTATTTGGAGATATGTGACGATCCAGTGGATGCCCAGTGAACCGCGAGAGGATGTGAGTTATTAAGTGGTACACTCAGGTGATCTGTCGAGTGAGAGAATCGCGTCCGCGCTGCGCTCCGCCCGCCCCGGTGCTGGTCGCTCGTGAACCTAGGAACTAGAAAATATATTATAGGTACATTACTCTTTTATTTGTGACATAAATACCTAGTGAGAATGCAATTTTGTGACAATCTATGGTTTTTTGTGGGTCTACAACCGCCGCACTCTCTCGCCACCGTTATTCCTGTGAGCCGGCCACATCGGTGATTTCATGTTGGTAAATACGTTTGTAAATTAAATACACTTATTTTTTTCATGTTTTTCTGTATTCTTTATAAACGTTTAGCGGCTTGTAAGTATGTAATAGCACATTCTAACGATTTGATATCTCAATTACAGTCATGCTTCTAATCCATCACTTCAACTTCAAATAAGCCGTAACATTACTAAATTGAACGCCGCATCCATTTCGGTACAAATAACGTTGGCAAACAGAATCGAGTTTGTGCCGCGGCTCATCCACTTGTGACGGAGCGGTCGTTTTTCGTACAATATCAAACGTTTGAAATGAAACACTGATTCGGAGTGTTTGGGCGTACCTGTTGATAAACCGTCAATTACGGGTTTTTTGAACGTCAGAAGTTCATAAAAAAGGCGTATACTTGTTTGAGATGACAAATTCGTATTTTTTGTCTAAAGTTACAGATATATTATGGCAATTGACACTAGGCCCGAGTGTCGTAGTGTGCACACTGTCGCGACACAGATTTGGAGATGTTGTCTCTTTAATGTCTGCCGACTTATGTGTCCAGTGCCATTGTTCCCGTTTATTTAGCTTTACATATCTGCAGTGTGATTTTGAAACCTCGGAACTCGGAATCGGATTCGGAACGGTAGTTTGCGTTTACGAAGTTATTTTAATAATGGTAGGAAATAGTAGAAAAAATATTGATCGCGAAATTTTAACTAATACGGGCTTTTTATGATAAAAAGCTTCAAACTTATAACCACACACATGAAACATTAAGTCGGACACTTGTTATTTTTGATATTCACGTTTCTAGGCCTATATGTTTTTATTATTATTTTTGCTGTACCGAACTTTGTAAACAAATACTGCTATTTTGATTTCCGAATTCGAAGATTGTTGACGTTTCTCGACGGAAAATCATTCCGATCCGACGATAACTTTCCGATGAGATTTATGTGTAGGAAGTCTTTCCGATGGCATTTAGTCTTTTTTTTTACTCAATTTGATATTATACGAATTATTGGATATTGTACTGGCTTTAATAGCAGAATTAAAGCCGTATTTTTGGATGAAACAATAAATACAATGCAATCCCAGTGGAGCTAAATGTATTTAGGTACCAACCTACTTATTTATTTAATTTAATACAATTTGTTCATTATACATTTAAAAATTATTTCATTCGCATCATTAATAAGACAAAAGTACATATTCAAACTTTATAGGGACGGACAGGGGTGAATACGCAGGTTCGGTTGCAAACATTTTTAATAGATGGCGCTGTATCCTTGCAACCTAGTTTTTTATTTTTACACGAACAGGGAGCATCTATGTGACATGATGTTACAAATTATATAGGTAATCAACATTAATTTTAGTTATTTTGTAATTTTCTCATCACAACAATAAACAAACCTCAGACATAGATAAAACAAACTTTTTTTTCATTGGATTTGTCAGTTTACAAAGATCGGTACAAAAATTAATAAACTAACACGTAGGCTTAGAAACGTGAATATCAAAAATAACAAGTGTTCAATTTAATGTTTGATTTATGTGGTTATAAGTATGAAGCTTTTTATCACAAGAAACTGTAATAGTTTAGATTTTGCGTTCAATATTTTTTCTACTATTTCCTACCATTATTAAAATAACTTCGTAAACGCAAACTACCGTTCCGAATCCGATTCCGATTTCCGAGGTTTCAAAATCACACTGCTGATCAAACATTTCAAACCTATGGATGGAAGTTGGATTTTATGTTCACGCATTCGATAAATGTATTCAATTCACAGTAAAAAATGACAATAGATATTGAATCAAATTTAATTGAATGACGCATCCATATGTAGTTGTTATATTTCTCTTAGGCACCCATCGTATTGATGCATATAGAACGTCCGCAAACACGAATCGCGTTTGTGCGGCGGCTCATCCATTTGTGACGAATCTCTGATGTTGTTCAAACCATATCAAACGTTTAGACAACATTACGCTGATTCCACCTGTTTGGACTTAGCTATATCGTGCCTTGCTCCTGTTGATTTGAACTGGTCCGTCAAGTGAAAAGTTTTGTATGTTTGTAATTAAATATAATAGGTAACTAGTTGAATTGTGGTTTTGAAATAGTTTCCCTTTATGCGTGAGTATATAATTATAATTTATTTTTTACTAGCTTAACCGACAAAAGTTTTCCGGTCCATAGTAAAATGCATTTTTAGTTGTTTCCTAATTTTCTGGACTACTTCTATATTTTTTCTTTCCCTACAAATCTTTCGGATTCGGACCATTGCGAACATACAATAAGTCGGTTCAGTCGTTATCTTGTGACGCGCTTACCAACGAACAGCATTTCATTGTTATTTATATAGATAATTTTTATTTATATATCATGTAAAAATTACATAATATTATCAATACCAAACAGCAGTTTAACCTTTTTAAATTATTATTCTTCATGTATCACATCCTAAACCTAACATCGTTTGCATGCAATATTAAAAATATTGTGAACATAATCCCGTGTATTTCCTTCTAACCGCGTAAAAGCCGCAGTGTTATAATAACGTTAAATTTTAAACGATCGCATCACCGTTTTGTGAGGAAGTTAATTAAGCGGGGGGACAAAGAGCTAATGTGGCGGGTACAGCCGGAACTGGCATATATTGGACGCTGGACGCTAAATCAATATCCGGCGGCCGCGGCTCGCCGGACTCGAGTCCGCTCCAAACACTAACTATGTAGTTCCTTGAGTTTAATGTGTGTAGTGAAATTTTCATAGTTTGAGTTTATGCCTAGGGTTGTCACTATCCCGAATATAAATTCAGCCAAAGGGTTTTGTTTATTGGTTAAAATAATGCACATTTGGGTTAAGTTGGCACAATGGATCAAAATAATGGTGCTTTGATTTTTTGTCTCTCTGCTATTGGATACAGAGAACTAAGGGCTGGTTATCTGATAAAGTTTCTAGACTATGGTAGAGTTGTGTACATCCCACCGGAATACCAGCGAAATTAATTAATGTCTATAAAGGGCTTATTTTTCATTAGGTAGGTAGTAGGTACCCTACCCACCTAACTAACGAAATGTAGGCGCTCCTACACATATTTAATTGACGTAATTTAAATTAGTGTGTTTAGTACCTATTTACATAGGTAGGTATAATATCAATATTCTTCATCCTATATAGTCTTATTACATAATTAGTTAATACGTGCCTATACAAAATAAACAGTATATTAAACATAATTATCTATGTTTTATTTACCGAAACCTTACAGTAACCTAACCTAAGTACATTATATTCGTTTGAAAATATAAAATATTTTTATTACCTACCTGTGTTATATTTAATCAAAAACATTCCGTAAAGATATCAACTAACTGTGTTTCATTAAAAGTTTGTTATTGAACTGAAGTTTCATTGCCTCATGGAGTTCAAAACATGTCGGTTGGAATTTTCTTCAATGTTCGATTCGTTATACGAACGAGCACTTACTTAGACCTGAATTTACATGCAGACTAAGTAACATTTAATACTTGAGTCGAGATTTGCAACTTCGGATAATTAAAATAAACGCGATGTACTAAAAACCAAATAGTTGTTAGCCGACGAAAAAGAAGGAGGAGGTTATCAATACGACACGTATATTTGGTTTTTATTTCGTATAAAAGTGATATTTTTACCAAAATCTAATTACCTACCGTTTTATTATTAGTGGAACTTTATTACTTTGGGGCCTATTACTAAAGTAATAAGGCGGTCAGCGACACCAACATAATACAGTAAAAATCGATTGATTTATTTTAATTTACCTGCTACTAATATTTATACCTTCAATTCCCTCCAAGTTAAGCACGTGTAATTCACCTAGGTTATATAAAAATGCACGTGCAAGAGGCGTGAGGCATACGTAGGTGTAATGAAGATTTGAGGATAATCGAAAGAGCGGGCGCTCGGCAGACGATTTATTTGCAGCGCGACCGTCCGGATAATAATGCCTTTAACAACGCTTCCAGGCGAACTGAGGCCCGTTGCAATAGGTTAGTACACTTACACTTAACTACTGTCTGTTTTCTATATTTGTTATTAATTTATTGACAGTCAGAGACATGTGTATGCAACTAATTTAGGTTAGTCGCCAATAGTAACTATACGTGGCGATTGGGAAAACCAAAACGGGCGGAGACAAATTATTTTTAATTAACAACAACAGCCAAGTCTTGTAATAAGTTGACTTTCAAGTAAGCAATCGAGAACTAGCATATAGAACCACAAGTACTACGTCTGACATGTTTTATGTCGTTGTCTCTATAATTTTGCATCAGTACTTCAAGTGCGAGATTTTTCGTAAGCTAACCGTATACTTTATAGTCTACCGTATTTAGACATTTTGTATGGAAAATTGAAAGTTTTAAATACCGTCCGCTAGAGAGGCTTTTTAATTCTCCATACGAAATGTCTAAATACGGTAGACTATAAAGTATACGGTTAGCTCGCACTTGACGTGCTGATATATTAAGAGCTCAAGAAATCAATGTTTGAAATAGCATAGTAGAACTTGCTTACCATTTTTTTTCTCATCTTCTCTGTCTTTGTATCCCTCTCATGTGAATGATATAACTCTCCATTATAGTACGTATGAAAGAATCCCGTGTGGTGATATTTGGTGACGCAATAAAGTCCACTTTATGTCGTGCTGTGGATGGATGATGTAGCATAATAATGTTAAGGCTACTTGCATGATCCAGTCTAAAACTATGATTTAGTACTAGACGCTATCTAAACGAGGCTCGCCGACCGTGCCGCCTTCAAGTCATACTGTTCGCTTGTTGATAGACTTTCGACCCCACATTAAGTGTTTTCTCTAAAAGTCTACAGCCAGTAAATATTAGTTGTACATCTTAAAAGAAAAGGTATCTCTCGATTCACTATCACACATTAAGCTGACGATCTTAATACTAAAAATATGCGTCGTTGACATTTCTGCCTACCTAGTAGTTTGATTTACAATACATACAAGTCTAATGTTTTACATAAGGCAAAAAAAAACATTGGCTTTGAGCCTCAAAAACGATGTAGTTATTTGTCTTTGAGTGCGAAAGAATAAATTAAAAACACAAAACATGGCCGCTTATTTTATTGAAAACTCAGTAAGTAAGTTTGAAAACTCACCTAATAACCTAAAAGTATATCCGGACAGGCGCGTCAATAAACATGACAAAATAGGCCCATAATAAATATGGAATAGGGTTTCCAATCAAGTCAACTTTGCGCCCCCCCCTCCGCGCCCGGCGCAGAAAACGGCTAATGACGCATAGACAGGGCATTTCTTTTACCTCTTATTTTGGTCAGTAACAAAAATATGACCAGAATGACAAGATAATCTTCTAAGAAGTATTAGGAAGGCACTTACTAGTACACACACTACATGTAGCTCCGTAGCAAATCTCGTAGCAGGGCGTAGGCAAGCATAGACAAATATTCGCTTTAGTGCAAGTATACCAACTAATCTGAAGTACTATGTTAGATGTTGTGTGTAATGATTTGTTAGAACTATTAGTTATTATTAGTATAATTATCTGATTTTTCGCGGAAATTACTAGTTTGAGGATACTAGTTAATCCGTTTGTCAATCAATTGTTTCTATATTTTTATGTTTAAGTTCATTAATTTTAAAGATGGTTACACTATTTTTGTTAAACCTCATATATACATATTATAATCTAGTACACAGGGTATATGAAAAAAAATTAGACACGCAGTAGTATTTATTTTCATCGCTAGAGATATCTCAGCAAGTCTAATAGATTTGGAAAGCTGTGAAAGCGGGCGGAGGCGACTCGGTAGGCCCCTGCATATCTCTCCCACATAATATAGACAGCTAGGCGCCTTCAGGACAAATTTTTAAATTGCCTCCTGGTCCTGTAAAGTGGTTTCAGGTCAACCCAGTCATTACCACGCCCGAGCCGATCTCATCACAGATGTATATTTAATATTTTTAATGCGTTTATAAATATATTTAGCTTCGAATCTATACGAATAAAACTAGCTAACCTCAAAAACGTGGTAAGTCTCGAATTTTCCAATTTTCCGGCCAACTTTTTCAATTTTCCTTTCTTTTAAAAACCTTATTAGGCCTAGCTATAATAACAAATATACGAGTATAAAAAAATTGAAAAACCACTCTGGCTGTTCTCAAGTGATGCGCTTACCAACAAACAGTGTTTAATTTTGATTTGTTATAATATCGAAGAATCGAATATAATATCGAAAGTAATTTGTAAATGTGAGTACCATGTAGCCATTAACTTGCAATTTTATACTAAGTATGAACTATTTTTTTGACCAGCTGTTAAAGTCTGCTTAGCCGTTCCTACATTGTTCTCACATACTTATAACAATATACTGCTCAAAAAAGTAAAAGATCTTTTTAAAAAAAGAGCAACCATGGACTTTCTTGCCCGTTCTTCTCCATAGGAACGGCATTCTGAACGGGTGGTAAAGTAGTAGCTTAGCATTTTGTAACTTTTGACATAAGTACTGTACTTAATGGTCTACATGAATAATAAATATTCTGATTTTGATTCTAAAGGCAGTAGGAACCTATTAAACTATTGTCTCATTTATACTAATACTCTATCTATAACATAGACAAAGCCTATATAGAGTATATATGCTGAATATTCGAACAGAGCCGACGGGCCTAAGATAAGAGGAACCACTTAAGATACGTAAAAGCACACTTTGGAACTTTGCACCGACCACTCTACCAGTCTGTCCTGTAGTGAAAACATTATAGTTATTAAATTTATTGTAAATTATGAATTTATTTGTTATATTTACGCGAATACTACACAGTGAAATAAAACTAATCATACGGATTTCAGTCCTCCCGTGACCATGGTTGCTGTAAAGCAGCCGAAATGTCGGGAACGTAAAAAACGAATAGTAAACGCGATAAAATCCGTAAGATTATTTTTATTCCAATCAATTATGAATTTTATACACATGTAATATGCTTTTTGTTCTGATAAATTATGTTATGAGCGAAGCCACACTATGTTAGTTAAGTTGTATGAGAAACTCGAATGTTAATAATTATATTATAATAATTAATATACAAGGCATTAGGTTAAATTATTAAAACATAATGAAACTAAAGCAAAATATTAATCAATCCACATAAATTAGAGCGTTCGTTTTCAGACTTACGACTTATAGGGAATATTTAAAACAAAGTTTGTGATCGTTAACTGTGAAGTTGTCGCAACATTTATTTGTGGGAATTCGAATCCATATTTACATAATTCAAGCGCCGCCGGAATGATTTCGCACTAGTTGTGTTATACACGAAATGAACGTATCCCAAGATCCCGCTTACAAATTGAACCAGCTTGATGGCGTATTCTGTTCACAATTTGTTACTCAGTAATAAATTATAGATATTCCTTATTAATATACTAAAAACTGAGAGACCGCAACACCAATAAACGAAGAACCGGTTTTAATTGTCATCTTGGCTGAAACAGGCCTATTGATGCATAGTGGGGGAACATTTACATCTGGATCGAATCTAGATACAGGTTGCGGGACGGAATTTTTGTTGCAGCTCTTTCATCCAGAACCAGTCGTTAAATAAAGCCGAAAACTACTTGAGAAGAGGAGCTTATTAACATAAAACACTCACATAGTTTTATTTAGGTAAATAAGTACTGTTTTAAACCCGGCCTATATTCGTACTATACTATTCAATGGTTTGTAATATCACCATGGAACATCAAACCGCTACGACCAATCGATTTATACTACCTATCTATAAATGTTCTGGGTCTTCCAAAAGACCTATGCTCTCAGAACACTTTTCAATGTATACATATCAACAACAATAAGTACCAGTTTATTTATACACACAAAATGATCAAGTAAAAATTCATCGCAATAGATCAAATCTCAATTCAAAGTGAGCCTGGGATTAAATTGTGTAGAATAAGCGCCTTCGGCCCATTGGGAGCGACGTTGGCCCGAATGGAGCTCGCCTACTAATTCGTGGTCGTTCCAGGAGCATTCAAATCTGCGGCGAGCCCAGCTTACTGGGGATATGTGAGACGGGGCCCAAGATTTAGTTTACAACTTAGATTACCGCCGCTGCGGTCAAGAATTAAACAAGTAATGGCCCTCTCGTAACGTGCCCAACAAACATTATAATTGAAAGGATTCCTATTCAACATTCGCCGCACGTTGCTGTGCACTTGGATTTTGGGGTGGTCAATTAATTTCTACGATATGCATGTGAAATAGCTGGATGTTTGTTTCGTTGTTGTGCATTATAGGTTATCAGACTCCTAAGTTGAGCATTGGAGCACCTATGAAATAAAATGCACAGAAAGTTGTTCCTCGTAACATAGGTACCTACTTATGTTTTTTTTTTATATATTTTGATACCTATTCATATTAATTTGAAACAATACTGGATTTCTCATGCACTTCGTTAGTTTCATAAAATTAAAGTATACAAGAATAAATAATATTATAGGCTAGAGATTCAATTAAACACCAAAAAAAGTTCCAGGTATGCCGAGGTCAATTAATAAAAGCTGCCCCGGAATCATCCTGGAATAAATTACAATTTTATTCAACCCCACTGCCAAAGGTAAACAAATAATTAGAATTGTAAATTAGGTCAATCATAATTTGTCAAATTTTGCAACTGGTCTCTTTCCCTCTCACTCTAGCACACTCTCTTATCCTGTAAGCCCATGAACCTTTTTTGGAGCGGCGTGCTCCTCCCTCTCCACTCTTGAACTCACAGTGTAATGATATAAAGCCTATTTTTGACATGGCTTTATGAAGTAATTATTTGGTAAACTTAAGAGCATTTTTGAGCTCTCTCTACCTTAAAGCTGAGTTTGGTTTGGTGTGTTAACTAACGGCAGAAGATTTCCGCCCTGGGCCCTTTACATATAACAACTTTTGCAGCGGTAAAGTAAAATATATTATTTTGACCGAAACTGCGTTATTTTAAAACATTAGATAGATAGTCATTAGATAGTCACCAATTTATGTTTGACCAAACAGAAAGGCATTCGGCATTTTCACTGCACGTTGTGCGTTGTGCTATATCACAAAGAACGCAAAACACGGAACGGGGAACGCAGAATGTGGAACACCAAAAGCTCTCCTGTGTGTGTGGGCACTCAAGTAGCACTGTGAAAAGCTTTACCTGTTGCACCTCTCGCTTCACCCCACATGGCGAGCGTGGTGGCTTACATCTCACTCCTTTTCTTATCTTATGCGTTTCAGATTAAAAGATCCAATCGCCACCCCAAGCTGTCGGCTGTCACCGGGTGCGGTCGGCTAGCCTCGGTGTCCCCGCTTATATGCGATTGGTTAACACGGGAATGGGGTGAGTTATGTCGAGAGGGAAGTTTTCGCGCTGGAAAATCAGTTGTGGTCCCGGGGTTGAACAGCGCGGCCGCGAGTCGCCGCCGCGCCGCGATGCCACGAGCCTCCCGCCTCGAGGGTAAGTGGAAATTCATTAGATTAAAAAGCAATTTCACCTGAGAAGTGTTAATCTACCTTTACCAGATCTTTTTAACTCCAATTTGTGTAATGAATGAAAAAACTTATTTATGGTATTTGTGCTTTAATGCGGTTAATATTATTCTTTTAAATATGCAATAAGGAGGTTCCATAACTTACGCCCGCGGAAACAATACGATGCATTTATATTATAGGTAACGTCACATTATGAAGATGAGAAAAGTGAGCGTCGATCTATAAACAATAAAATCCAATGAATGCATATTGTGGTTTTATATTGTATGGTTGTCACTGAAACTTTATAAGTAATACAACTTTTTAATTGTTATCTATGGTCGTTAAACTTAGTAATAATCTGCGCTGCATTGCAATAATAAATAAAGTATTGGTTCCTAATAAAACAGTAACGAGGTCGAATATCTATAATATTACGTAAAATATTTTCTTTAATAAAATAACAAAAGTAATTAATTTCTGGAATTTGCGAATTTCTGCTTGTCAGCTTGTCAGTCAACAAATTTTGAGAATTCCACACGTAAGGACTCACCTACTTCAATGATTAATTTCTATAAAAAGTAAAATATTTAAGTATATCTTGAACTTATAAAGGGTTTCGTAAGTCAAATTAAAATCCCCTGAAGTTTTTGTGTATGTATTTTATTTGCTTTCGAATTTGATTATCAGATTTGCGGTTAAAAATACCATTTTAACTCGAGTACAAGATATTTTGCTTGTTCTAATTAATTTTACTTATCTGTATTTAATAATATTCATTAACCCTCTTACTTTAAGATCATCCGACGATGATAAAATCCGTTACAGTTCTCGGAAAATATTAATTAGGGTTGTCCGCCAATCTCCAAAATTGTTATATAGGTATGTTCTAGAACCAACAAAATTAATACCGCGCTTATATTTTAATAGTCAGGTATATTCGCATTAAAATTAAAAAACCAGAGGAAAACCCGGAACCAGAGAGCAGTTGCCAGGGTCACTACTAAATGTGCCGATAAGGTGGTCGTCTTTAGAATTTTTTTCTTTGTCTATGGTCGCCACGTCACCTTTTTTTGGCTTGCGCCGGCATCTGTAGACTCAGTACCTAGTCATACCCAAAGTCCCTGCGACATTTTAAGACCCAGACTGCTACGAAGTTTCACAGAGTTTTATAGCAATAACTACGAGACTATTGCGTCTTGGTCTCGCGCAAATTCAAGTCCAAGACTTTGGGTAACACTAAGTCGTATCGTAGATCTCATCGTCACTTACCATCAGGTGAGATCGAGATCAAATACTTGCCTTCAATGTAATAAAAAAAAATAGGTACTCGGTAGCCATCGCTGGGAATTCAATTTATGAATACTTTACCATGATATACCAGATACCTAATATTCCATTTGTCATCTAATGATAACAAAGTTAAATATCATATATTAAGATAGTATTGAACAGTCAGTGATCGGCTTACACTTTCAGCACATACTTCCAATAAGCAGCGTTATTAAAGCTTAGAGACATTTTCAATTTAACAATAGCTTATACCGTTCATTGTGTTTACTTTGTGGTCCAATTTGTATAGATTTTGAACGTCTCTCGACAATTTACTCTGATTACAATTTGTTTGAGATATGTTTTTGGCCAATTATTAGTAAGACTGTTATATACAGGGTGTAAGGGGCTTGACGAAAACTTTAGGTAAAGGTTACACTTAATGCCTATAATACAATTATAGAAATAATTTATGTCAAAAGCCATGGGTTTAAAAATCTTGTAATTTTTGAGCGCGCAATGTATTGTTAACAACGCAATCACAGCACAAGGCTCCGCGCGATACTTAACGCGTGCGAATAACGAGCGCGCTCAAGCGTATCAAGATTTAATTTACATTGCAGTTTTAGGCCTTAATTTGTAATTATAAAAGATCGACGGAAAATTCCTACTCTGGAGGTTCAGAATCATGAATGGAATCCATGGTATCAGTTTACATTACGAAGCCACTTACACGCTGTATATACATGAATCATGTAATAAGTGTGTAACATGTTAATAATACTATGGATAAGTAACGTAATTGATGAAATTCTTAGCATTGACCGAATGACTGACAGACAAGCACGGTACAAACCGGTGGACTTGGAAGCATTAAATTTCACACAGGTGTTTCTTAATTACGTAGGTGAGCACTATGGAGGGATTTTTGGAATTTAGCGCTCTAAGGGGGTCAGATAGGGGTCAGAGTGGGGTCCTAAAGTTTGTATGAATTTATGAAATAGTGCTATCGAGTTCAAATTCAGTGACATTGTTTTCGAATATAAATAATTGGACAACTATTTTCGAGTTTTAAAAAAATCCGTTTGTAAAACAATAATTCGGTGAAGGCGTGGAGTAGATCCATCTAATTTGGGTTCATTTGATTGGTAATAAGGAAGATTTTATTTGTGGCCATGGTGACCAGAGTCTGATGATGAAGTAGAAGGGGCTTTTGTACGCGGCTAAAGTCAAGGAACACAGCAGATTACCCAAAAACTCTAACAATGGAGAAAAGTACGATGATTCCTGAAATGTTACCCATGGGATATCCCATCGGGCAAATGGCTAGTTCGGAATAAAAGTATACGTATTTCGGTTCAAAAAGTCCACGCTGAACTTCTAACCAGTTCGTAATTCCCCTAATTACGTAATTAAATCACATATCATTGCAAATTGTACTCTCGACGCATAAAATTCCAGTTCAGAATCAAGTAGCCGCATCGGACAATAGGAAAATGCATTATTACAAAGGGAACCAGGGTCCCATCAGTCCAGTCATCTAGTAATGGAAGTGGCCGCGGTAGCTACAACGAGCCACTCCGCCCGCACGGTACACACACTCGTTCTCGTTTTTATTTTCACCCACTGGGCACTTAGGAAGCGTTTTATTATGGTTTATAGTATCGTAAAACGCATTCGTAACAAGCCCGGGTTGCGAGTGAAAATTGTTATAGACGGGTTCTGTCGCGGCGGGAAAATAATTTATGATGGCTGATTCTGCTGACATTTCTACTATCGGATTCAATCAATCATTTGCAATTAGGACGACCCTACCTAACTACTACTACTAGTTGTTTACAATTTGTGGATCTTAATAATTGTATACGTAGAATATATAAGGTATTAGGCGTGTTGTCTAAAAAAAAAAGGCGAAAGTATTTTCACGCAACCAACCAACCCAACCAGACTCACAGAAAACCTGAAAATTGTAAACTTATTCAGACGCAGATGCACACACCAAATGTGTGGTACCAAACTAAGTATTGCTTTTTATAAGGAAACTGAACGTTTATTACGAAAAAATAATCTTCTAAAGAAGCTATGATTTGATGTATCGATTCCAGCTATCTGTTTACACATCGAGTATCTTCATAAATAAATATTTGCCAAATAATGTCGTATAAAAACCTACGCTCACGTTTGATTGGTTTCGCAACATTTTTGTTTACTTTTTAATAAGTTTTGACGATTCCACGACTTCGTGTGATTTCAAACCAATCAAACTTTGTTGCGTTCGCGGGGAGTTCGTCGAGTGACGCACTGGCTATAAATATCATAAAATTATATTTTAAAATCATAGGTAATTAAGAATAAAATTCGGTTTTAATCTATTGTTACGTAAACACGAGTCGATTTTATTATTAACCGACTTCAAAAAGGAGGAGGTTCTCAATTCGGTTGTATTTTATTTTTATGTTTGTTACCTCAGATTTCCGTCATTTTCTTCAGTTAATTTGGTACACTGATGATGATGATGTAACATAAACTATTACTTTTGTCTTTTCATCGTTCAATAAACACAATGTTTCAAATCAACGAAACACTAAACCTACATTTAAATTAACTACAAACTACAAAACTATAAAATATGTTTACCTTCTACCTAAGAGCATACAAAATGACAGATGCCATTTTAATACGAATCTCAACAATAGAGCGGTCCCACGATCATTACCCAGTTCGCATATGGACGAGGCACGGGCTAGATTGATCGAATTCTGCCTTCCATAGGCCCACTATTGAACACGTAGCCGGCTCAGACGACATTCGACGGGTTGGCGTGAATAGGCCGCCTGTGTCGACGGGTGTCATATTGTATGCTGAATGTGCTGTGATTCGAGAACTTCACCATTTCGAATCATATACCGTTGCGTCGATCGAAGTAGCCGTATTCATGGTATTTATGAGGATATAAAGCTTGGATATAAGGCTTGACTTGTGTATGAAATATGGTGAATAAAATCTGGTAACCTACTTGCAATAATCAGATTTAATTCTGTTATCCTCGTAAAACATCTGTCATTTAAAATTCGCGATGATTGCCAAAGAAATATCGTTTTATTTTATATACTACACGTGGCATTATTTTATTCACCCCCGAGTGCCCCAGACCCACGCGTCGCGTTGGTAAAAGATTGAGGCCTATGTCTGTCCGTGGCACCATCCAAACGCGTGGACCGTTTTCAGCACTGTTATTTTATTCGAAAGCTGGATTAACCGGGATGGTTGGTGAGAATCTGTTCTGCCGTTCAAGGTTTTCCAAGTCGGTTTAGAGATTTCTCATACAAAGGTTAACTTATTCTACTTTTACTCGTCCGATCTACTTGCAATTCGGAACACCCTATAAATTTGATGACACTAATAATATGAAAACCTCGACCTGATGATGCAATCAGAAGTCTGCAGACTACCTTGACAACTTACAGCAGATGTATAGATAGTGTTTCACCTCATTAAATTGGTATGAATGAGTATTTGGGTCTTAAATCACGTGACCTGATGGAGCAGAAAGATGGCCACAGGAACTTAGGAAGCGCGGTGGACCTAACCCATTGAGTTTGGACTCATTCGATAGGGCTCGACGAGTGTTACGTTGACAAGGTATGGATTGGATTGACATTTCATACCAACCGTTAATTAAATCAAACAATTGAGTAACTTAACGGTCCCCGACGCCATTAATATTCAATAATCATTTGAAAACGTTCGTTTTCGTGTGTGTTCACACAGATATTATTTTTAACTTTTTTAAACGTTTTTTTTATGTCGTAGGTTATTAAAAAAAATAACTTTTATGTAAGTGAGTATCTGTAAAACTATGACCCTCTACAATGTTATTTGAACAAACATCAGCACTTTAAAACTCATAAAGGCTAATAATTAAACAGTCGCATGCCGGTTACAATTTGTAAAGTCCGCAGACGTAATAACGATTATGATCGTTCACGGGCGGCTTACCTCCGTCCCCTTAACTTCGTAAGTCTGCCACAATTACTTCTTGGATAGCTTAATAAGGCGGCCCGGGTGGAGCATTGAGAGGATTTTTAAGATTTCCACGTCGCAATGGCCGCCGCCGCCCGCCGCCCGCTGCATTCATAAACGAACTTCGTTACATTGCAGTTAATCCCACCAATAAAGGTAGCCGTGCGTGCTGTTATTGGTATCGCTTTACCAGATATACTGCCGCTGTCCGTTTTTATCTTCGCATTTTACGTTTTATTTTACCGCTTGAGGTTTTTGTTTCCATTAACCCGGTGCGGTTTGATGTTCATCGCGTTTAATTGGTTTGCGTGATTGTTTTAAATTAATATTTTATTTGTCCCTCACAATTAGTTTGCTGATAATATAAATTATGTTTTTTTTTCATATGGAAGTAATGAACGATGAGATCATACCGATTTATCTACTCTTATTGATGATTATTATTTCATAGACTCGATGGTACTATATAAGATATGTTCATACTTAGAGTCTTGCAAAATATACAATTTATATACTAGCTTTAATCCACGGCCGCGGCGCGGCTTCGTCCTCTAACAAATTTTTGGAGATACAAAACGGCATGTTTAATTAAAAAATGAAAACCATTTGGACTTTTTAATTCTTACGAGTATTAGTAACAATATTCACGGCTTTGTGATATTTTAAATTTATTAGAATAATTCAAACACAAAATTCGATCGTTAGGTGTTTGCCAAAATGACGGTGTTCGCCAGTGATTGTGTCGACGCGGCCTCTATCGCTAACGAGCTACTCGGAGAGGGCCTTCCCTTTGTATTGCGTGTCGCCGCAGCCGACCCCACAGCCTTACTCGAAATATTACAGAAATGTATACTATACAAGTGCTATCTATCACTTGAATTGTAATCTGTCTATATTACATACATATATAAAATTCCTTGTCTTCACTGACTTATCAACGCGCAGCCTAAGCCGCTGGACGTAGAGATATGAAATTGGACAGTAGCTTCGTTATATGAGCACGTAAGCCAGCATTCACTAGAAGGTATTTTTGAAAAATCGACCACTTAAAGATCAAATGGGCCTCGAATTTTGTGTAGAAAATTGTGTCGATAAATTAACTCAAAACTTTGTGAAAAGATTCTTTATAAGAATTAATTAAGTAGTTGTTATATGATTCTCGCAAATGAGGGTCATGATGGGGCTTTAATGTTTGTATAGAGAAAATTGAATAGCGCTGTCCAATAAATTTTCTATATAGGTACTAAATAAATATATATACGTATAGTACATAAATATATTAAGATCTATCATCTATATTGAGTAACCTATGTCTAATAAATATAAACATAGTCAATATTTACTTCTCCAATGTATCGCATTGTTAGCAGAACCCTCGTTAATTTGGCCACAGAACTCCTCCCTAGCGCGACCACCTCAGCTCCTAACCGTTTTATGAACATCAAATCCTCCGCAACAACGCCTTTACGAGGCCGATACGACTACAACTATGTTACAATTCACTGCAAGACGCTCCTTAAACAAACTATTATTTATATTTTATTAGTCTCTTACCGCGGTTTTCTTGCGTGGTTTTATGAAATTATTTATGGTGAAGGTAATTTTCAGAGAGAAACCTAGCTACGTAATATTCATAAGCTAGTTTTCCAACCTTAGCGCACATGTTGTGGAACATTTTCTCACCTAGTGTATTCAAGGCTTAACGAGCCCCTTGCAGGTTAAATATGAATATATTTTTCTTATTCCAATTTATATTTGCATACGTACACTATCAGTTCATAGGAACGTCCGCATCGACATTTTCTCATATACCAAAGGAATGGAATGAAATGAGGTGTATAGCGACGCAACTGCCGAAAGTAACGTCAAAGCTTCCATTGTTTCCGATTGGCAAGAGGCGCGCGCGCCGCCATGCGCCATATACTATCCCGAGGGTTTTTTTCTTAGATTACTGTTACATATTTTAATTACATACAATTATAGACCTAGTATGATATTTTGTACATTCCTGTCATTATATATATGGTATAGAAAATATGGTATAGTTTCAGAGTTACAGTTCTTTTGAAATGGACAATCTTAATAGATACATATTTTTTTTTATTAAAAATGCCTAGTGTACATTTAAAAAAGTTTAAAATGTAACATGCACATTCAGCTATCAATCTTGCCCGGTATTGAACGCGACTAGGTATGTAAAGAGTCATCTATTTATTGTAAGAGTCGACCCAATTTAGCGAACTCTACCATTACCGGGACCCTTCGACGGCACAATAAAAATGATTTATAGAGCCACGAGATCGCCCGCTCAACAATATAATACGACTTTATTTATTACCAGCGAAACTGATAATAAACATCTGGTAGACGCCTATTTATTTTTAAGGCTGAAACGCTACAAAAGGCTCTACAGATAGAAATCAATTCAAAATTCAATAGCCTGTAAAATAATGAATGTTGTAACAGCTGTAGGTTTTCTTCACAATTGAAAATGGGGTGTTCCACTATAGTTGCTGAAAATACTTTTAAAGTGTCATATATTTTAATTAATGATGTTAATAATATTTTTAAAAGAAATATAATGTAACTAAACTACGATTTTCATTATTCTTGTAAATTGAACTTAAAATCTATCGAAAAACAATAATGCGTTTTTGAACTCGTTTATCGCGCCCAACCATATTATTTATATTTTGGATAAATCACTATTTACTAATTACATACATTGCGACCAAGGTATTTGTCATCGGCGAAATGTGGGTGCACAGCACTGCACCTCTGCCTTCAATTAAAGCGGTTAATTGTAAAATACCAAGGTCCATTAGGTATCCTCGGAGAATTTGATATATCTCATTAGAGCGTTATTTAGAAATTAATATTATGTTGATTTAACGGAAGAATTCGATGGCTCGGGCACACGGCTCTACGTGCTCGTGCCATTATTATTGGCCACATATTTGCGGCGTGCCGGCAGTCGGCTCGCTTACTGAGCAAACTAATCTGAAAATTACACGCACCCCGCCCGCCCCCGCGCTGTCCTTACCCTCCCCGTGCTCATGGTACCACAAACTGAACAAAACATTGACAAACTACCCCCTTCAGTGGTCGGCTACTACATCGTCCGTTAGGCACGCGTAATATGGTATACCTAGGCTATTGTGTAATTTTCCACAAGTATTTTTTATATTCTGATCTATCCCACAATATATTCTTAGTATGGACCAATAATCTGCCATTTATAAATCACTGTGTAAATGATTAAGTAGTTCAATATTTGTAAATTGTTAGCACAAAGATTTATCAAAATAAATACTCGTTTGCCTTTCTAATAAAATATTTACGTAATAAAATCCGTTAAATGCTCCCACAAAGTAGAAAATCCTTCGCTGTGAGGTTGAGACATTAATTTGAGGCAAGCAATAAAGGGGCAGCGAGATGTCTTCGCCAGGACGCCGGCGGCGGCGGTGTGCGGCCCGACCGGTGACGCTCTTAAATGCTGCTCTATAAATTTCTCAATAAAAAGTTTGTTCCGCATCCAGTCACACAGAAGTGAACCTTCAGGGAACCACCTAAAATGCTTTCCTGACCTTAAACTACACGAGAGAGATGTGCACTTTCGTAGATGACGGTAAACGAGAAAATAATTTACTTTGATATGATTCTCCTTCCGTGCCCGGCTGTTGTGGGAAAAGGTAGCTTAAATGTGACATATACGGCTGTAAATCGAACGGCTAGTGACAGCGTAAATACAATTTTTGGCAATTGATTTTACGTAGAAGATTAACACCGCGGCTTTAGGTTGCCGTCTCCGCGCGCCGCCGTGTCGTAAAATGTAAGCGAATCTTATTCAATTAAATTTGGCGACATTATAGCAATCTCAGCCAGCTCATTTAGGAGAGGATAACGTCATGACAGCCCACGCTTTGTTCATTGTGCTACATGATTGGTTCAGTTGAAATTTTAGTATAAATTTAATTGATAACTATTAAAATAACGTCGATGTAGGTAGTGCAATATGGCCTATTCGTTGTTTATGTAAGCAGCTGTGAAATAAATAAGTGGTGTATGTAGTGAAGAGTGCTGAGGTCCAGGTAGTAAACCGGACCCGATGCCGGGACCTTGAAATAACAGTGCACCATTAGCCAAGTGGATGTTTATCTAGCAGAAAAGGGGATTGTTGATTTAAAACCGCGACCGCTCGTAAGCACAGACAGAATACAGAGCCTCAGTAATCTTCTACTTACTTTCGTAAAGTTTCCGCAACACACACAGTCGATTCTAGAAGACAGATCAAAGTTAAACACTGTATTCATAAGACTGTTACATAAATCACTGCTTCACTAAGTACATACCCACCCACTTTTCGTGATCGCATTTCAGATTAGGCTTTAAAAAGAAAACAATACGTACCTATATTGATTTCTTATATTTACGCGAATACTACACATTGAAATAAAACTATTTTTTAAGGATTTTATCGCGTTTATTTTTCGTTTTTACGTTCCCGACGTTTCGGCTGCTTTACAGCAACCATGGTCACGGGAGGACTGAGGTGGTTGACGTCCTGGTGTCATAGTCCCATTGTGAGCCAGATTGACACACCAACATACAGTCTGGCCCAGCACGTAGCAAAGGTGCTCTCACCACTAAGAGGACACACAAGAGCACATACAAGGGATTCTTACCATTTTGTCAGTGAGATTAAACACCTATGTCTTGCTGACAATGAAACAATGGTTAGTTTTGATGTTCAGTCTTTGTTTACCTGCCTACCTGTAGCAGACTGCATCACAATAGTCTCTAAGAAGCTAGAAGAGAACAACATGCCGGAGGAATATGCTGAACTCTTAAGACATTGCCTTACATCTGGCTATCTATTGTGGAATGAACAGTTCTACAAGCAAGTAGATGGTGTGGCGATGGGCTCCCCTGTTTCCCCCGTGGTCGCCGATTTATTCATGGAAGACTTTGAGGAGAAAGCCCTTCGTACTTCACCTGTTACCCCAAGATTCTACAAGCGGTATGTAGACGATACTTTCACAATATTACCATCTAACAAAATAACAGCTTTCCTAGACCACCTCAACTCCATACACTCTAAAATTAAATTTACAATGGAGTTAGAGGCCAATAACTCTCTAGCTTTCTTAGATGTCTTAGTCATCCGAAATTCCAACAACACCTTAGGCCACACCGTGTATAGAAAAAAGACCCATACAGATAGGTACTTAAACGGTGAATCTCACCACCATCCAACACAGTTAGCTACCGTGGGTAAATCTTTGTTTCAGAGAGCCAAAGGGATCTGTGACGAGCAACATCTGGCTGCCGAGCTCCATCATGTCAAGCAAGTACTGCATGACAACAAGCTCCGAATCCCGCGCCGCCGTCACAGTGACCGAGTGAAACCAGCCACAGTCGAGCGTCTGCCTGCTGTACTACCATACATCAGAGGAGTCACAGACAAAATTGGCTACATCTTGAAGCGCGCTTCAATCAAAACTTTTTTCAAGCCGCCGAAGAAGATTAGTCAGTTCTTACCATCTGTCAAGTGTCACATTCCTCTACAAGATGCAGGGGTATACAAACTCGATTGTGATTGTGGGCTCTCCTACATAGGACAAACTAAAAGAGCAATAAAAACCCGCGTAAAAGAACACATCGCTGACGTGAAACACCGGCGCTCCACGAAGTCTGCAATCTGTGAACATGTACAAGATCGCACCCGCCATTATATCAGATTTGATAAGCCACAGATCCTCGCAAAAGAACACCGATTCCGACCAAGGATGATACGCGAGGCCATTGAAATTAAAAAACATCCTAATTTCAATAGGGAAGATGGCTGGGTGCTACCACCGACTTGGGATCCAGTGATTAATATTATTAAATCGAAAACCAAGCATACCATTGCAAGACCTCAAGATACTGTGAGCACTTTCTGCGTAGATCGGACCACAATCAACAATTAAATATGAGGGTAGCCCGTTTCTAACTATGACACCAGGACGTCAACCACCTCAGTCCTCCCGTGACCATGGTTGCTGTAAAGCAGCCGAAACGTCAGGAACGTAAAAACGAAAAATAAACGCGATAAAATCCTTAAAAAATAGTTTTATTTCAATACGTACCTATATTGATTTTCGTTTAAAAAAACATGTGAACGCCATTCCGATTCCAATTTCAAATATGTATTTTATAGAACTAAATAAAAATAATAGCATGTCGCATACGAAACTATTATTGAGTGTGCACATAGAGTTGCAGCAGCACGGACAATCGTTGCAATTTGCGGACAGACCACGGCCAGTCCTAATCGATTGCGATTGTAAGCGGCTTCGCGTCCAATCTACCACACTGTTCCATAAAAGTTGCCACTGATACCCCGTAGTGCTCTATACGATACGAATTTCTCTCTCACCGTCGTAATAGGCCATCGCAGAGCTTATTACCTGCCGCTATTGAGAACGGCTTTGCAGGGAAATCCCGAATAGGTTGTAGTCGACGCTAAAGTTAATAATATCTGCTTGCAACTTATTTTTTGACTTCCCGCTTAACATCGTTATTGAACCGATTTAAACTTATAATCGTGCTTGGTCTACACATAAGGAAATATTGAATTTTAATTTAATGTAAAAGATTCGTCCCCTATAGATACCTTCCTATACGAATATTTACATATGGGTGCACCAGAATATGTCTCACCGTGAAACACCCTCAAAAATATGGGCATGATAGTATTTATTTATTTATATTTGATAAATTAAATTAATTTAAAACATACATTTCACGCGAAAAAGTTAACAAAATTGAATAAGATATATTTTTTAAGTTAATCCTTTAACTTGACAGACGTTTGAGAGTGTCACAATATTTGTTAGTGGTCTATTGAATTTGGTTTTACATTTATTATTCGACAAGGAAATATAATTGAAATATTTTTAATGATATAACGTTACTAAGCAAGTTTTGTAAGAGCAATAACAGATATTTTAAAGTAAAATTGTTGATATATGAAAGGAGTGTTAAAACCGCGGTATTAAGCCCAACGTTTTTGCTCGATGGTCGATCAGTTTCATTAGGGGCAGGCTGTATATTTATATATGTACCTTATCTATGAAGTTTTCAAACAAATAATCAGCATCTATTTAAAGGTAATTCAAAATTAATCAAGTTCCAAGTAGATAATGTAACGGCATCGATATTTACTTTGTTATGCCTCACAAATTGATTAGTTAATCCCTTCCAACTTTGTTGTTTAGTTTTAATCAACGAATCGAATTCTTCGCATACTTTCCTTGAAACATCGAGGATTGAAAGAAATAAAAATAGAGCATTTTTTTTTTAATTCGAGGTTACTTAAGTACATGTTTTATACCATAAAGAAGAACCACTCGACAAATGCATCCAAATAATATGATCTCAGTGCAAAAACTCTCCGTACAAATAAAATATAGTTTTTTTAGATTTCAACATTAGCATTTCTGTGTTTATTATAATTGTCCATTTCACAAGAAATTCATCAGCAAAAGACGTAGACCTTCAAAGACCTTCAAAGACTTCCACACATCACGGTCCTCATCGACTCGCATCCACCGGCTTCCTGCGACGCGTGTGCTATCATCGGATGGGCGTCCTTCACTTCTTCTTCCAGCTCGTGGTCACCATTCTAGAAACTTCCTGCCACAACCGCTAACGTCCATCGGTTCTTCCAGCTATGTAAATATAATCACAAATTATTATGTCCCTAAGTTTGGTAGCTTGTCTAGTGGCAGCCGCCATCTTGTACACAACTTTCATTCCTCGTGGAGCAAGCTTGTTTGAAACTAAGGAGTTAGGCCCACGACGCTTAGCTTGACGTATGCTGTGACACATTGTAAATTGCACTTAAACTTAATTTACAAAATGAACTGAACTTTGAGATGTTATGTACAAAAAAGTTAGGACTTAAAAACTAATTCCTACTACTATGGAATACTTACAGTATATTTTTATTGCAACATTATATTTTACATAATATTTCTAATGTGTCTTGTATTTAACCATGTAAATTTCAATAAATATAAAAAAATACTTACCTTCCCCAAACTACCCATGCTATTCTAAACAACAAACAAACATACTTACATGAGTAGGTACCTATGTAAAATATAGCCAGATAACTATAAAATACATACAAAACTAATTCAGATGAATTGTAATTTAATTTACCGTTGAAATGTAATTGTAGCTCGCGTATTGAAGGTCCCAGTCAAAGGGCTGAAGCCAAAGATCTGCATATTTGCAAGTCTCGAAACCGGACACAATTACAGACTGCAATCGCCGCGACTGACCGAGGATATATAAGCTCTCTTATCCGTAATGGGGCGTCTCTTATTATAACGGTCCAGTAGTCTCGTGGAGCGTAGGTACTGGTCACTCTCGCGCTTTGAATATCAACTAGAGATACGATAAAGCTCTTAATCTTTTCTTTGCCCTTGCTTTGGCCCGGTTTAGTAAAAGATATAATGCAAGCAAGATGATGAATAGCAAACTATTAAGACTTTATTTGTGTATTGAATCATACAATGATTAGGAAGACGGCTAAAAAGTGTTCTATATTGATAAAAAACTTTTTAACAAAATAAAAACCGTCTTCAAAAAACTAAAAAGCAAAAAATAATCTAATATTGAAATCTACCTTGTCTAACCACATCAAATATTTAAGTAATCTGAAGTCGGTGCCAAACAAACAACTGAGTCGAGTATTGCCGGTCTGCGCCAAAGACTATACCTACAAATTGGTCCGCGCATCTCGTTACTGAGTATACTTTTGTTATTCTTCGTCGGTTGTTTATTTGGCACCGACTTCAGATTACTTAAATATTTGATGTGGTTAGACAAGGTAGATTTCAAGATTAGATTATTTTTTGCTTTTTAGTTTTTTGAAGACGGTTTTTATTTTGTTAAAAAGTTTTTTATTTTAAACTTTTTAGTGGATATATTTACTATTCTTTGTCACTAAAAAGATTTGTATAACAATCTTTTTACTGGATAATAGGTATACCAATAATCGATATTATCTCGGCGCAACCCGTGAAATACGTAACACTGACAAGTTCCGCTGGCCATTTGTGGCCTTCTTAATCACTTCCACTTCAGCAAATGATACTTTCTGAATGCAAATGCTTGACTTCTTGATTAAAATACCAAAATTTCTATCGGTATGCCAATCAAATTTGAGGAGTCCTCTCAATTCCTCATGGATCCCATGATCAGAACATTTTTTTGAAGAAAATGGGACCAATCTGTAAACATATCCTTTCATATAAAAAAATAATTTTCCAAATCGGTTCATAAATGACGGAGATATGAGGTAACAAACATAAAAAAAAAAAAAAAAAAAATACAACCGAATTGAGAACCTCCTCCTTTTTGAAGTCGGTTAAAAATGCAGCAGTCCCCGAGTATGTAAGTGAACCTTTTTTGGAACGGAGACTTTGAAATTGTCACTTTTAAAAATCACCCAAATTCGATGTCATTATCAAGAAGTAGGTAGGCACTTACAGACAGGCCTACTCCGCCAGATACCGATGCGGTGTCGGGCGACTCACTTCCAATACTTAAAATAGTGCGTGCCATCTCTTTTGCTCCTTTTACTCGTTTATTCAAAGTGATTCCGAGTTGTGGATACAGTTCCACAGTTATTTCTCGAAAATCGTTTTTGTTATCCGAAGCTTACATACTATGTAGTTCAAAATTGTTACTCAAACGATTTAGTTTATCTCCGATTTGACGTATAATTTTACGATAAATAACAACAGATATTATATTTCACAAATTTTAATTAAAATTAAAATAATAATTATATAACCTACCTAATCATTTTTAAAAGAATTATAGTGAAAACAAAAAAGGCTTTTTATTTTCGCAAAAGTATTCACCATTTATCTATTTGTTCTCGCGGCGCTATTGTTTGCCTATTTAAATATGTGTCAGGGTTTTCTCCCCTTTACAAAAAGGGTGGTAAAAGCTTGCTATGTCAACACGCTGTATAAAAGTAATCTCAACAGTTTTTCTTCTCCCTCCTTCGCTCCCCTGTCTTCCGCTCGGTAGCAACATTTTCACACTCTTTGGATTGTATGAGTACACATATCTGCAGGAATTGATGTGATAATCATGTTTATTTCGAAAATCTAGTCAATAACTTTTATTTGAATAGGTGTACATTGGTGACCAATTTTTATGTGTCTGTGATACGAGATATGAAATTAGTACCGGCCTGCGAAAATAATTTATAACAGTGGGACAAGCATTTGCCATATTTGTGGCATGTGACCGCCGCACTCGGATTTTCCAAAGACTTAAAACAAAGAGGTAACCATGGAATGTCTTACCGTTTTTTCTCCATAGGAATGCCATTAGGAACCGCTAATATTCATTGTTAACTGACTTCATTTGGTCTATATTTTTGGATGACTAATATTTTTAATTATGTATTCATAAGCATTTACCGGCGAGAAACTAAAGTCAATTTTACAAAAGAGAATGAACATCGAATTAAAAAGTAAGCCCTCTCTGAATCCATTCCAATCTACGTGCACAATCCACTATCCATTGAGTAAATATAGGCATACAAATAAGAAAAAAAAACCGCTGCCTCGCGGTTATTTGTATCTAGGCAGTAGCTTGTATCTGCCTAGATGCCTAGGCAGGCAGTAGCTTTACTATCAAGGTGGATACAAAGCTACTACCTGGATACATTCCATTAAAAAGGTCATTTGAAATTAAAATTGTGTACCTACGTAAAGCGGATTATATACACACCTTTTATACAAAACTAGCTTCTGACCGTGGCTTCGCCCGCGGTGCCTCGATGTTACAGCTTATTGATATCACTCAGGGATAAGGAAGCTTCATTTTAGTGTTTTTTTTTTAGAAACGGAGATGGAGATTACCTAAGCTCACAAACTTTCCCCTTTTATGATATTTGTATAAGCATCAATATTTAGTCTTAATTAATCACTAAATGCAAATGTTAAAATTAGCCGAGCAATATCCAATTTAAGTTTAATTTCCGAACCATAAATTCGGTTTGGTTACCGCGAGTGGCGGGCTTGAGTCGGTGACGCTCCGCAAAATTGCAACCAACATTTTTATCCCCTTGTATCTAGTTGGGAAATTTATAAGATCTTTTTATTCTTTGTGATCGTGTAACTCGTTTAGATTGTCTATTGACAGCGCCGCGATATTCATTGTGGTTGAGTGATTTCTAAGTCTATTGTACAACTTCTAAAATGTTTTTGTTTGTTTTAAAACCGCTCTTTTGTGAACAGTGGATGTTTATTTATGATTCACTGTTTCGAAGGGAAATTGTTTGATTTAAGTTTATGTTCGAATAGTAGTTGATAATAAATTTAATGGAGCCTGTCTATTATATTTATAGGTCTATATGTTTCTAAGAATCAGACCAAAGTTTTGCATTAAAGGCTTACTTGATGTCTAGAAACTTTCAATCGCTGTTACACTGCTACGAAAGATGTAGGTACCTATAACCTAAGTCTGCTAAAAAAAACATAAATAACCTTCATCCTAAGTGAGTGTTAACAAGTTCATCCTAGTGAACACGCTATATTAAGTTTGTCAACATAATTTGTCTTTAGCAAGAAAGTAAATTTATCTATATCCCGCTGCCTATATACGGAATAGCTACTTCGCGCCATTTTTTTTATAATCTGAATAAAATTTTCCCCAATATATTTTTCATTTCACCTACGGTATATAAGCCGGAAACATTTTTTATTCCTGTCTCTGGCGTCTTAGATACCCTGTAGGTTACGATATAAAATAATATTTTATAAGAACTGATGAAAAATGTAATCCCTTCCTTGATAGGGTTTCACATTTTGAGTCCTTAAGGAAAAGGCAATGATTTATTTATATATAGGTTATTCCATCATTTCAATTCAGATATTTTTATATTGTTTTAGTAGGTGGTCTATCCCCAAAATTAATTAAAGTAAATTAAACAATTAACAACGGAATTACGAAACATTTTACAGAATAAAAATGCTTTATAATGCAATTGGAAATAAACGAAAACTTTCTTTAGAATTGCGGTAAGCAGCAAAAATAAAAACGAAACAAAATATATGTGCCTTGGTACCATCTTGGTAAAAGAAACAAAACCATGTAATTCGTCTATGGTGCATTTATCCCGGCTAAGGTGGCTGGCGGGCGTCGCGACGCACCACACATGAGTTAGCGCCCGCTTCTAACGCGACATTTAAATTTAAATATGAATATGTCGCCGTCGCGAACCAACTAATAATCTGTGATTTTTCCGCGCACCTGCCTGCGCGTCGCCTTACCGACTCTACAACTGTCGCCTTCAATAACTTGCAATTAAAGCTCTGATGCATGAAATACAACGCGATGCGTTGCATGTAGCGATCGAGATTTATGACACAATGAGAATCGAAATTTACGTTTCAATTCTAGTCATATTAGTAATTAATTTTACAATTCCACAATAACTTGGGTAATAGGTCCGTGGGGAGCAAATGACCTCGGTATTTCAAAAAGGTAGGTCACGGAACGCCTTCGACAATTAGGCGTCGGTATTTATGCAGGCGGTGCTTAAGTATATAGTATTTTTTTTATCATAGACAAATTAATAATGTAGTGTACCCATTGAAAGTTAATGTTAAAATAAAATTATAAATTTCACATTCGCTCAAGTCTTACAGCGAAACAATTTCACGGGATTATATGATAGTAAAAAGTTTTACACGGTGATACACAGTTTTCTTATAAACTTGGAAGATAACAACCCCGTGACGGGCTATTGTTTGGAGTAATTCGAGTCAAGCTTCCGGAGAGCATTTTCTCACAAATTGACGTCACTCGCGAACGACAAAACTTCTGATTTTACGTGAAAAACGAGGTAAGGGAGGAGAAGTCGGTTATTGCCCGTATTCTCGTTAAACTTTTATGTAGTAAAAGCTTCATTATCTCGTTGTATACATTTTATTGATGATCATTAAAACAATTTGTTTTTAAAATCATACATTATTTTATAAAACGAACCTATATGAAACTGAATCTATTAATATTTATGTGAGTGAACTGAAAGCGGCTTTTATTATTTGGTTATAGGCACTGCGGCTTCCTTGGATTCTTCAAAATTGACTACGAAATGTACCCCATATTGTTCAAAATTGAATACGAATGTACCCCATATTGTTCAAAATTGAATACGAATGTACCCCATATTGTTCAAAATTTACTACGAAATGTACCCCATATTGTTCAAAATTGACAAAGAATGTACCCCATATTGTTCAAAATTGAATACGAATGTACCCCATATTGTTCAAAATTGACTACAAAATGTACCCCATATCAATTAGCGTACCTACTCACGATGACTTATAAAAACACGTCTAAAGTTCTATGGAAGTAAAAATCGTTATCTCGAACGCTTTTCTGCTCTGTAATCATTCTTACTGCTATATATTATTAATAAAGCCCACATTTCTCCTTAGTAACTAAAAAAGGTGGCAAATGCAAAAATAAAGTGAGTACCCGACAACATCCAATAAAGTGATTCCGGCCAAAGGAAGCAAGAAGATAACCTACTTACTGATCCGGCGTATTCTATTTGCCTGTAATAATCGCGATGACAATCTCATATTACATAAAAGATTTGCCCCTCTTTCGATCGAAATGCGATTTTCTCCCTTCAGAGTTATTGCCGGCTCGTCTTGAATTTTTTCGCCATTCAAAATGGAGCGCAACTACTATGGGATATTTTTGAATGTATACGAATGAATAAGAAATTTTGGCGCCAGGGAGAAGGCATAATACGCCGGCGAAGAGTTGGAGGAGGGGTTGGGGCGTCTTAGCAGGTGCCGCGGATTATAAAGGCAAGAAAGTGAGGGTATCGCGCTCCACGGGGACCTCTTGCGACGATTAACAAAAATACACGTAATTGTTTGTTCTATAGGAATGGGCCCATTTTGATACAGACGATTGAAACCGTATACCCACGGCTGAAGGAAAATACATTTTGCCACCGTCCTTGTTAGACGGATTTGTTTACTGAAATATGAAACGACCAATTAATGTTTAACAACAGTTCATTATGTCATAAGGTTTACCTATTCAGTAGATACCTACATCTTTATCGAATTTATCTCATATTATTTTTATTAAATGCTCGCGTATTAATATAACTGTTGTAATGTTAACTATAAAGTACATTGTTTACTTACCTAAATGTCGTTCTTGATAGATTCGGGTCGGTCGTCAAACAACCCTTACTAATTGTGCTAATGTGGGTACACACCCGACGCTCCAGCACTATTCAAACAGAACTGGGCCGATAGGTTTTCGGCTATTATATCACAACGTGTGTGTAACTGTACTAGTTGACAAGATAACGTTGGAGTGAGCAAATTCGGCAGTCGGCGCTTTTGCAGCCTAAGCCTCGGAATAAGTTTGTTCATTACGAGAGGGAACAATGCTGTAGGCTCGACGGCGCGGTGGGGAAGGAAACGTGCGCCGACGCCGCTACAATAGCCCGCCCGCCTTATCACGCCGGAACGCGTCGAGCCGCCCGCCGTGCAGCGCCCGCCCCGCCCGCGCCGCCCGCACCCCAGCGCCGACTTGACGTATGAGCACTGAATAAATGGGAAAACTTTTAGCTACCGTTATGGGAGAACGAACAATTGGTCATCTGTTGCGGGAAATGCTTAAGCCTGCGTTAATCTTGTACGACTGACGGCCGATAGGGGAGAGACACTCGTTGTTCAGCTAATTGGTACTGCCCTACTTTCTTTTCATTGGTATTTTTATTCGGGTTGAGAAAATGTACAATGCAGTCGATTAAATAAAGTAAGTACAATAAAAAAAATGTGAAGTATAGTGTGTATGTGTGTGTGTGTGTATGGTGTAGGTACTTTCACAAAAGTCGGTATATAGGTTGTATGCCTAACATCATAGCGTATAGTCTTATTACCAGTGACCGAAAAAAAAAATGTTTTGATAAATATTTAAATCCTACTCATGACAATATATATATATATATATAATACAACTATTAATCATATTCCCCGATATATATGGTATAGATATATAATGGTCTCCGAGGAAAAACAAAACTACTGCAAAACTATTCAAGTAAGATCTAGCCTAGTTCTTTCGTGCTTAGTTTTACTCTACCCAATCAATTGGAAAACGTTACAAAATTGTACCACCTGTTACGGAATCTTTTTCAGGGAAACGATTCGGAACAGCGGAGGGAAGTCATCAAGTCATTCATTTACTAAGCGAGGACACCGCGTAATTAATTAATTGGTCATCCTTTTTTAATTTAATTAGGTTAAGTAACTCTGCAGAGCTGTAATAGTTACTTGTACTTAACTGTAAAGGTAATATGAGTAGGTAATTGGTACGCATTGTAAATAACAATGGGACTGTACCAATTACACATTGTCTTGCCATCACTTGCATTCTGTATGAAATTAGCACGGGACGTGAGACCAAATGATATCCCAATCCAATCGGTTCTACACTTATTTCAAACGAATTATACATAAACATTATAGGACCTACCTAATTGCTATAAATACTTGCATATTTTTCTGTTTTCGTATGCTTCAATGTTGCTTTGTGTGGACACGAATGTCACGAATGTAATTAAAATGCCTTATGAACTGTATTTCGTTATGAAAGAAATCAAACATTATAAAAATATATACATACATATAGTAAGTATCTTTTAGTTGTTTGTTTTTTTATGTAAATATCCTTGTGTATACCTGTTGTATATACTACAAACATTTTAATTTTAAATTAATAAACTTTCAATTGCTATACATACATAATTAAAACAATAAATACCTAGTAATTTATGAAGAAAGAAGAAGTTCAAGAATGAAGTTCAAAAAAGAAACCGCACATAATTCGGGTTTCGGGACGATGTAACCGTGATGAAAGTTGGTTCGTTGTCGACGAAACCTGCAAAATGTGCGTTGAACTACACCGGAAATAGAGCAGACGAGTAGCTGCGCAGCACTGAATGAGCACTGAAAACTAATCAACTGGATATTACGGAAGTGATTCCGCAGAAAGCTTTGTAAAAAGAAATAAATATTACAATAACGGCAAATTGTTTTCTTGTTGGTAGAGACTATCGGAGGGAGACTCTACCTTCTCCCCACTTGAAATAAATTACTTTTGGACCGTACAGCTGTTTTTAGTCAGCATAATGTAGGTTATACCTATAGGTTACGGTGACAGACAACTAAGAACTTATGGGAATTACTTATATTATATCAACACTAAGGTACGTCGTCAGAAAAATGAACAGAAATATTGTAGACAAGTTAACTATCATTCGACACGATATAATATAATCGTTCCTGGAAAAACGAGCGTTACGCCCCACACAAATGGTAGCTAAGTGGCAGATTTGACAAGCGCTAACCAAAACGATATCATTGTTATGTTAAGCAATTGTAGAAATAGAATGAATAGGTTGTTTAATTCGTCAAAATGTCATAAAAGATTGTCGAGAATATCTTGTTAAAAAAACCTCGTAATCAATGCTCTCTCAACAATAATTGTGTTGGTTTGTGTTTTGACTGTTAAAAGCCATTTTATCAACAAAACAGTATTCATATAAACCCCACATACCACGCATTGTAATATAAATTAAATTACAATCGATGTACATCGACACACAGCCTATAGTTTTATTTCGAATGTGCAAGAGCTTTTTTAATTTGATAGGTGAGTGAGCACACCTTACTCCGTCTATTGTGTTGTAAAAGTATCGAAATTGAACGAACGCTGTCCATTTGGCGGCTGTATGGGGCCGACAATAATCGGGTGGCCATTCGTTCCTCGCTCTCTGAATATCCAAATGATTTTTTTCGCGCAATGAATTGAGCACCGCCATTTGCGAACTCCGACGCCTGCACGTCGGAGTCCGATGTGTGATCCGCGATGCGCGACGCCGATAACATAATTATTAACGCTATCTGACATTTCGGTCAATCATTTATCATTTCGGTCAACCATTTATCATTTCGTTGCAATTGGTAGGTGAAGGGTACTTTTATAAATAGGCCACTCAATTCAGTAGCTATGGTATTGCATTGAATCTTCAAAAAAGTGTCAGTAGGGTGTTCCACAAATTATTGGAAGTACTTTCAATGTACAGAAGGAATGTATTAAATCTATATTCGTATACGATGTATACAACCTGATTAGCTCAGTGGGTAGTGACCCTGCTTTCTGTGCTGCGGGTGCCCAGGTTCGAATCCTGGTAGGGACAATCTTTGTGTGATGAGCATAGTAGTCATAGATGTATATTATCTATATAAGTATTATGTACTGAGTTCGCCCTCAGTCCATCGTACGGTACGTATAATACAAGCGTTGCTTAGTGTGGGACCGTTTAAGTGGTGTGTTCGTCTGGCGATATTTATTTCATTATTGTTTTCAAAAATATAATTGCTAAATTTAATTTTAAAAAATCCGTACATTAGTAGGACTAATTAATTCACCTTAGATGTACTAACATAGATTATATTTAAATGATAATCGTCCAAATAGCGATGGCGTTGTCGATGGCGACAAATATGAGTTTTAGTTTTTTTTTAATTTATTTCTAACAACGTGACTGTTGACACTTTGTTCGTGCACAATAGTCTTACAAAGCAATCCCAACCTTGTGATCTTACCACAGATTAAACGGCATATCAGTTATCCCCGATCAGTCTCTGATTAGGTGATGAGTCAATAGGTATCAAACTCCATTGACACGAGATGGCGGAGGCTTGTTGCAAGTAATAATACGTCCACATCAATGCAGATCACTATGAATGGCCATCATTAGCATAAAGTTCGCTGTGATCATCATTTGCGCGTCACATTTGGATGGGCTTAGAACATGAAATCGTATGCGCATGTAGGAACATACAACATCGATATAATAAAGATAAGATGCAATATTGGTCATATAATGGTCACACGCATTGAAGCAGAGATTCAGTAATCTACTGCATAGGGTATCCTTACACACAAGATAAAATATAATTAATTAATACAATTTCATTTTATTTTAATTTGCCCAAAAAATAAGTTTTAAGAATTATGTAATGATTTCTTACGAACCAATTTTAATCAGAAGTTATATTTTATTAAAAAAAATGGCGACATCAAAAAATGTGGAAGATTCTTTTTTTTTATTATTCCTATCTTCGTCGACTAGCGAAGGACGAAATTTATAAATTTAACTTTTTCAAATCTGATAAAAATTTAATTTCCCCGGTTCGTTGAAAAGCTATGTTTCGTATTCAGAGTCGGCATCGCAACTTGTTCGTTAGCTTTTAATCCCACCCGTGAATGGGGGAGGGCGGCTGAGCACGTGTGTAGTGCATCACCTGATTCACCAACGATACGTTGAATGCAGAGCGTGCCGCCGTCCAATTTCGCGCGCTAAATTGTTCATAACGGAAGTTCATATCCGGACGTCGGCCCGCCCTGCGCTTCGGGCGAGATTAGGCGGTAATTACCATTTCCTGTGTCACGGGACGCAGACAACGATGGAGATGAAGCGGTTGCTCTCCAGGACGTTTCCGTGTTTGACGCCGGCCACCGGAACCGGAGGAAGAGAAAAATGGCTGAACAACCACCTGAGTCCCTCACAATTGGAATCTTAATTAGAATTGTCTACTAACATTATACTTATACCAACTTATAGCGATCGAAGAAGAATGTGAAAAGGTAGATCTGTATAGCTCCAATGTATCACAATAAAATCCCTTCGGGCGGGACATTTGCAGAAGCATTCGCTTGCCAAATGCGTGTATAAATTGAGTGTATACCATTACCGAGTCGGAAAAACTGATTATGTTGGAGTTGAGTGAAGCGCGGAGAGGTTGCGTGGCTCGGCGCGCGCGCCGCCGCCGTGGATATGATTGAATAAGCGAACACGGCACGGCCCTAATGAAACATATTGAACGTGTATCGAATCACTTAGGCCCCGCGCCTGCCGCCGCTCGCCGTGCACTCCGCCACTCACTTTTTGGAGCTGTCAACAAGCCGTAGGTGAACCCCATAAATAACATTACGGTAGAGTCTCGTTTTAAGAGAGACAATAAATTGAATTAACTCCGCCGACTTTGAACGTCAAAGGGGAATAAAAAAAATCTCCTTCATTTTATGGAACATAATTTCACGCGGCATCATAGCTTTTCCCTTTGTGTCGCTTAGAAAATACTTATTTGCGTTGAAGCCGTGCCCCGAATGGCCACGAAAAGGGAAAACCCTAATTAATTTATTAATGTCGTTATAATTAAGACATTTGTGGCGTTTAACGTGCATTATTTTCAATCTTCTTCCTCGTCGCTATATTTTACGACTTAATTTGGGCGCGAGAGATGGGTTAAATTTTACAAAATATATTTTTTCATGAAAGAAATATTTTTTGCTCATAGCGTAGATATTTATTAAGTTTTAACACTTATATAATATTACGTGAGTGCTTTTAAGTCATAATAATTTCACATAATCCACCTACAAGTACAAATTATTCTAATCGAACGAATGTTATAATAATTCGAATAAATAGTAAAATCATATACCCAGTAAGTTATAGTAGGTATATTTTGACTTATCCACTGCTTCCATGCGGTATACAGCGTAATTCAGAAGGGTTATACTACCCTTTAAACAGGCGTGCGCTTCTCGCATAAAGTCCGAATCGATATATCAAAATCGTGTTCTAAAAAAGGATTCCAAAGGCGCTAAAGAAGTGGAGGTTTAAAGAGTAGTATACCCATTCTGAATAACGCTGTATAGTTTCGTAGCACAAGTATATTCTATACTAATTACACAAACGCATCCCATTCGCTCGAGTTTGTTCCAACATTGCAACGGTTTTCAATCATGTTCAGTAGGGGGCGCTCGGCGGTGACGCGTCGCCTCGCGCCACACACATTGCGGCTGACACCAAAGCTCTTTGAACGATGGACTAGCGCGTGGAAAAACCCACACCTTTGTGAGCCACTAGCTTCCACCGACAACGCTGATGCACCGAACAATACGGTTGTAGACACTAAACGATAACGAATACACATCGTTGATGATGACAATATAACTATTATTTACGATGTTCGTAAATGTCAGTTACAAATAGTAGCAAGATTTTGATCAAAAATAGTTTTATTTACTACGCAGCGTGATGTTTTATTCACGCCATTTTGAGGTTTATAACCTTTAGAGCCATTAGTAAGAGTTTATAGCGTACACTATTCAAATACTGTTTCTATACATTCGCTATACTGTCAAAACTCAAATCATATCAAGCCCCTAGTCACTAGGCTTATTTTATAATTATTATATAGAAGTTAATGGCAGTCGGTGCCATGATATTGTTAGTAAGTAATTAGAAAGTTTAGCGGATTTTTCAAAATGAGTGTAGGAAAATATATTTTTAAAGAAGATACGAATATAAATTTAACAAATTACTTATATAGCTATATTTTTTTGGGATTATTAGACATCCATATTGATGTACTTACAACACATTAAAAGTGCTTCCGAAAATATGTGTACGACCCTATTGCGAAATTCCGACATCTAAAAGCAACGTGGATGGATTTGGATGAAGTTTTCGAAATTGGTTTTACGGTAAAGATCGGTGAAGTTAAAGTTGACAGTAAAGTCGCCAGCAGCAACTGTCATGTATATGGTAACTTAACAAAAATTAAGAGTAACCAATCCTAGTTTATATACAGTAACATTAAAAAAAAACAGTTTTTCTCATACAGAAAGTTTAAATGTCTCTTCTTTATTTTAACATTCACTTATAGAATAGGGGAGCAGAATACCCAAGTATAAAAACTAAGTTGCGTAATCATGACACATGCTCACCCCTATAGTATAAGGACCACTGTTATGTCTTTTTGGAGGAGTAATGTTATAAATTTTTATTACATTTTTGATATTCAGTCAGCACAAGACTTTCGGGCATATTGCCCCACAACGAGGGAAAGGCATGGGCGCCTTTTCTCACTAATAGAACATATAATAAATACAAAATGAATCCATTTGACTTTATTTCCTTAATCCATCGTGGTCGCGACAACATCCATGTTTTCATTGCAACGTCATTATGGAAACTTAACGTTAAGAAGGACATCCTATGAGGATAGAAACAGGATGTCAATGGTACTTGTTGCAGCCATCTCAGTTCCGGCAGGCGCGTGATTACATCGGGAGCTGGATGGAGGAGCTTACTAAACAGGAAGCAGGTTGATTCTTTCCTTATAAACTGAAGGATAGAGTAACTAACGAAATATATAGGATGCTGAAAATTAAATAGGTATTAGAGATAGTATCTGCAATCAATGGAAATGCAAAACGAGGAACAATAGAGTGTTACCTGCAGAAGTACCTATATCATGGCTTTTAGGTAACATGTGTATGATCTCTTTATTGCCTTTTAAATATCTATAGTATATTACTTATAGTTTATGTATTTAGACACATTATTTGGAGAATTTATGGTTTTAAATACTGTCCGATAGAGGCGCTGTTCAATAAGCCACACAATGTGTCTAAATACGTAAACTATAAACTATACATTTAGCTTACGAATGTAAAAGTAAAATACTTAAAATACTTATAGTGTAAAAAACGTACGTACAAATTTCAATGAAAACATAATTAGTAAAAGCATAATTAATAAAGATATAATAAAAGGTACTCAAGAAAGTAAAACCACGTGTAAGGAACTCCGAAGCAGTCTAAACTTGTAGGCAAAATGTAGAAATCGTGCTGTATAAATTGATCGCGCAATTAGCGCCCGTGTGACGACACGGTTATGATTCCGCCAAAACTCGTTGATTTATGTAAAGCCAGTGTCCAAAGCATCGAGGATGGTCGCCCATCTAGTCTAGTAAATATTTAATACAACAATTTTTCTCAGTGACATTTTTATAAAAAGGTAAGTGCTATCCAGGTTGTTCCGTATTATTTGTATTTTTTCGAAGTAGTAGATAAACATAAAGACGTTACATTGACTTATAATGCACTTGAGAATTGAAAAACAACTTTTTCCAAAAGTTTTGTGGGAGCTTTTACTGCCTAGAAGTAAGAAGTAATGTGGAAATGTGAGTTATAGATCAGAATAAGGTTGTATTGAAAACCAACTATAAACAATTCATAATATTTTGATACAATGATGTTATGATATAAGATATTTGTGTAAGCCAATAGATTGTTGCTAACCAGTTGTGATTTATGAAAAGCAATAGGAATATCATTTCATTTATCTACGTTATTAAAGCAAACCGATACTTACCTATTAATTTATTTTCCGAAACTTGTTTTCCTATAACACAATTAGCTTTATGAAAAACAGAATATTATGTTATAGATTATTTTGTTATTTGGTTACCCGATTACTGTTTTTTTTCTAATTACTAAAAAGCCGATTGTTTTTGTTTTTATCAGTGGATTAGTCATACATACAAACTCCACTATGTATAATGTAAACTAAATATGTTTAGTAATTTAGACTGCACTCTAAGACGAAGAATATTTATTTTGTCCAAGAACTGCACTATTAAAAAATAAAACCCCTCTAAGGGCATGTTCTGAACATAAACGGCATCTTATACAATAAATAGAGGAACTGGTGCAAATTCAAAATGACGGCGGTACTTACACAAACGTTTATCAACACATGTTACATAGTTTATAACAGATGCAAATTGATATATATCACGAGTTCAGGCGCTAACAGGTGCACGGCGTTCTATTGACCACTTACACTATACAAACAATTTATTTTTGTAACATGTCCGTACATATAGATATCTCATTTTTTACCAATTATCAGGGATTCATGAGTTTTATTAAATCGCAGTTTGTTTTCTTTTGTTTTTATAAAATGGCCTCACCCACCTTTGGGTAAGTATTTTACCAACGTCAAGTGGAATGATTATTTTTCATATCAAATATGGGAGATTCTATGCAGGCCTAATCCGTAGACTAGGCCTAATTAACGCCCCCTAACCCTCAGTAAAGTTGTGGATACTTTACTGACAAATTATCGAACTTTTTGGGAGAACTGGAAAAGTCGTGTTTTACGTATTTAGTTTTATTTTCCTACACTCGTGCACGTTTATGAACACATAATGGTTAATATTCCACCAAAATTACACATTATATTTCAAAGAAACACATTTTTCACAAAATAAAACATAATTGATAATCTTTCTTTTAGACTACCCCCAAAAAAGTCTTTTGTTTTCTTTATCCTGTAAAACAATCTGACAGCTACCAATGCCTCTACACGTTGGTCCATGCATAGCTAGCACACTGGCGGACTATTGGCCAAGCAAATATATATTGTATGATGGCTTCACCTACATTGTGTATTCAGAAAACATCAATAAGATCTAAGTTCCTATGTTACAATAAATTGAGCAGAAATATAAGTGGGTACCTAAAGTGTGAACGCAATTCGTTCTAAATTTCAAATTATGTAGAACATTTTTAAAAAGTGATGATGATAGCACAAACTATTGTTGTTAAATGAGAGTTGGAGATCGTGAATGGAGTGGCAAATTCGGGCAATAACAGGCTGTATTTAAGAAATAAAAACTAATTACTAAGACATATTTATACGAATATCGTATAATAAGATCGGTAGTCTAGAAGATAGCAATGTGAAAAAGTTAAAAAGAGATCACAGAATAAACCATAGATAAAATTCACTGCTAAGGCATTACCTAGTACATTTTGAGGCTATAAAAAATCAATATAAAAGTCATTATTTGTCGTCACACTAAATGCAGCGCGTTAAAGTAAACTAGTAAAAAAAAACTAAAAGGATTGCTATTTTTAACGTTGATCTTGTAACTTTAAAGTTTGTTTTTGTTAATCACAACAATATTTGTATGGTATTGGTTGGTATAAATCACAGCGAGTTATGTTATGTGGTGCTGCTACACCGGCCCGAGCCGACATCAGGTGTGGCACATTCATGCAAATATTTTATGAAAATACCTACAATATTAACGCTAGTGATGATACACGTAATATCGATGTCTGCAGTTCTTACTAAAGCAGTTATTGGAAATTATTTTCCAAAATTGGTTAGAAATTATACCTTCACCATGCATATTATTTAATCACAGTTAGATCATTTATCTACGTTTTAATCAATGAGTTCATTTTTAAAATATCAGTTATTGACATTACTAAAGAGAATACTTATTTCACATATGTATCATTTATTTCATAATCATTATGTTAATTACTTCCTTAATATAACACATTGAGAAAATAATGAAGTAAACATCTTATTTTAATTATTTCATTCGTAACATTTATTATCTTTACATAGTAAGAAAAAGTTATACCATTTGAAATTACCTTTGCCCATAAAAAAAAAACAATTAAAAAGTATATGGCAGGCATATCGAGTGCGGCTCGGGCCGGGCGGGTGACAACACCAGTGCGGAGCGGTGTCTCTCCGGCCGCATCCTCCAGCCAAACGGTAAACACTTCGCTGTAATCTCAAGATGAGAAAACTTTCAGTTCTCTTAATTCAGAAACTTATTCAACAACCTAACAACCTTAGAGCGGACCGCCCGGCGGACACAACGCAAACAAACTCGCCATTTAATTTCACAATTCGTAAAACATTAGAATAAGAACCAGTAAAATAAGATGCTCTTGAATTAAATATTACTGTATTGATTGGTGATCTGCCATGTTATTTGATATTATGAAAATATGAAGTGGGCTCGTATATAATTATATTCTGGGCTGCCTTCAATTATTAATATTATCTAGTAACATGTGTTAACGAATAGGGAAGTCCCTGGTAGATGTGGATCGAGTTTCCATATTTATACTAAGCTGACTATTTCATAAACGATTACATCATTTTCTCAAGGTATAGTAAAAAAGACAAAAAAAATGCCATTCAAATAAATATTCTTTTTTTTCTATCTCTGCATTGTTGCTACGATTATAGTTCCATGCTACGTACTATAAACTCATTCTATAATATTTGATGACGTATTATCACTACATTACATTACTGCGATAATGTCAATGTAATCAGCGACTTGACAGTTCTAAGTGATTTCCTCGAGTGGAATTACCATGTACTTAATTTAAAACATATTTTGGTTTGTTTTTATTATATTCTACCGGCCACTGTTGGCAAAACTATCGACAAAAAAAACGATCCCGACAGCCAAATGTTTTAAAAAGTGAAGTGAAGTGACTATAAGCTAAAGGATTACTGGTAAACTGTAATGCATAATACCTACTTACATGATACTGTCAGTTAGTAAACAAAGCCTTATCTTAGCGTTCAGTTTAAACTTGTGTTAGATCAGAACCACTCGTCTTCGAGATAATATTACTTGAATAAATATAAACTCTTTTAAATATTCCTAGATGCTAAACGTGCAGTGCTGTTAACATTAAGGCGATGAAAACATACAGTATAAAAAAATCTAGATTAGAAGGTTGGTTTGTTCTACGTGATATATCAATAACGTGTATAACTAATTAGTTTTAAATATAAAGTTATATATTTTTTAAATTCATTGCAATGTAAAATCATCTATAATGCAACATTATAAAAAAGCTTTTTGTACTCGTATATTTTTCTCACATACCTACTGTATCTTGCACTAACGTCTACTTTATAACACGTGCAAATAACAACCGACTTGTAAACTCCGACAGCCGGTCAGAAAAATAAAATTACATTCAGATTTGAAGTTGATTGACTACCTATTATAGATTTTATTTTCTTAAAAACGTCAACATAATTCTTTATTAACTAGAATAATGGCAGTGTCATGAACGAAGCCGTAGGATAACCTTGTGTTGTTTCGCGCAGATGAGTCCCCCGAGGAGCCCAGTGTGCGAACCAAGCGACTCGCATCCGGGCGTCACCATTACCGATATGGACACTGTGCATGAAGAAAATGACAACGACAGGTATATACCGACAACATTTTTTACTTTTAATATGATAAGCATATAGCACATACTGCAACATTTATTGCACACTCGGTGTGAGTGTTGTTAATTGGTCGCTCCTCTCCCAATAATTATGGAGTAACAAACAATTTAACTTATTGACTAATTATTACTTTCACATAATAGATACGATCGATTCTTCTTTTTTCGTACCATAGTCTAAAAATTACACGGACAAACTTACACTTTTTTTAAACATTCGTTCCGAAATCTAAAACTCGGTATTTCTGTGAAAAATTTGTCTTACCATTATTTTGGTGTTTATAACATAATAGACTTCACAAACCATTGTTATGTTGAGGCCACTATATGTACCAACACGCTCTTTAATATATTGGCTTCTGTATGTGGTATATATATACACATATGCTAATAATAATAATAGGGTAAAATATTGCGGTAATTTTAGCAAATCGAAAATGTTGTATAGGTAACAAGATAAAATTGTTATTTGGTAATACTTATTGACCTCTGTCGCACACATGGTTCGACAGAGCTAAAGATCGTGATGAGTGGGAACAGTCGGGGCAACCTTTGCGCAGCAGTGGAACACAATGGGTTATTAGAAATAGTACCTACTTATTAATACAAATGAAAAAAAAACATTTCAATATATTATATTTTTAAAGGTTACAAAATGTTCTAGTTCTTCTGAGATTAGATACTAATTTTAAGTATATTTGATAAAAAAAAAAAATATAACACGGAACCTACGTATCTACCTACCATTCTACCATCCACGCATTATCAGTAGGCGTTACAATATGACGTCATAGCCTTGTTACGACTTCTACAAATCCTCTGGAGGCTACGCGATTTCACTAGCTTGATACCAACAACATAAATAAATTAACATTATTAATCGTTTTTTTTAAAATAATCTGTTTATGATTGAAACAATATCTGTGAATGATGAAGGAATGAATTGCAATCAAATATTAATAAAAAAAGGTAATTATATTATTTAAAAAGATATCACAACAGCTCTGTTTCAAAATTAACAAAACATTAGGCGAATTTGTTGCCTAGTGTAAGATTGCATCTTTATTGGAATTTAACGTGAATAGCTAACCTAGATGTTCTTTTTTTAAAACATGGGGAAATGGATTCTTCCTCGCGGCAGGCAGCCTTGTAGTCATCATAAACACAGAGCAGACGCTAACCATTTAATTAAAGTTTCTTTTAAAGTCCATTTTCTTTTGTCTCGTGATTCAGTTTAATCTGTTATCTTAACACAGGATCAGTGCATAGGTATGCTTTATGCTTTAGATTAGATATGAAAATCGCCCGACCGCACCATAATTTCATTCAAGATATCGTGCGAAATAGTTATGAATGAAAAAAGTACTTTGGAACAGATATAACTTGAATAAGGACCATAACTAACTTAAGGTGTAACTTAAGTCTATAAAGAATCATCTTTTATATTTTTATACCTAGTGATTCATCTACTTTTCCTTAGACTTCAACTGAATATAGGATTTTTTAATAAACCTGCATGTCTGAGAGAACCTCTCGAAAGACGTGTGAAGTCGGTTAACCTGCAGTGGGCCAGCGTGGTGGACTATGGCCTAATCGCCCTCGAATTGACGGGAGGCCCGTGCCCAACAGTGGGGCATTAAAAGGGCTGGTGATATTATTTTATTTTATTACTATATTAACTTTTATAAACTATTATATTTCACAGAGACATTATATGATACGTAGGTAAAATAAACAAAAACTAGTTTCATCTGTAGACAACACACAGTTATTTTAACTTATATTTACAAACAATATCTATGTACTGCATCTGTTATTATTTTCATGTGGTATCAAGAGACAAGAGATATTCAAACTAGGTTCAATGTGGATACAGCGAAGCTTAGGAAGACACTTCCGGCGAACGGGTGCACATTTTGGAGATTTTGTGCTCAAAACCTGCCGATCGAAATAGTTCAATGCAGTGCCTGTTCAGACGTTCCCATTACACTTACCTACAGGATGTTGGCAAGAAGTTCTTGCAGTTCATATGTTGCTATCATTGAATGCTCAGATTTGGTGGACTATTACAATGTCATATTTTTATGTTCACTTGCAACAGCAATCAGCGCTTCCTATCCGAGATTTTAGTTTATTATCGTACCTCTATAAAATTAATTTATTAGTCGTATTATTAAAAGCGATTGGTGGCGCTCAACATATATTGATATGTTTTATGGGATAATTCAATGGTTTCTTTGATAATTTGGAGGCAGTGTCTCCAAGTGGACTCAAATGCCACTACAGCCTTTTTATTGAAGCGCCTTTTTAACATCAATCCATTACACATTGCTAGAAAATCACATCCAAACAATGGTATAAAGTTATTTTTTTAGAACACGCTGTGTTGTTCTGTGCAATGCATGAAACGCATATAAAGAGGGATTTGGATGCATTCGCGCAAAGCTTCGAAAATATTTATGACGTTTGATAGATCGCTTTGTTGGTCGCGATACACCGCGCCGCCGCCGCCGGCTGCTGGCGCTAGCACGCTCCTGCAGGATTGACTATTTCTCCAAGATGCTGTGCATATGAATACTAGGAGATCTTATATGAATAATACGACTCTCTATGTATTTCAAATCCGTTCATTTACAATCTATGTATAGTCGAGGAGATTCTCTAGACATATGAAAAAATAAATATGCAGCTATTGTCGCCAACTTAAATCTTGTTATGACCACTATGACTTACTTTTTTCAGTTAGCTCTCTATATTTCTTTGTCTAGGCAAGGCAAACTCTATGGAGTTATCGACAAAACAGGATAGGACAGGACAGGTGGTCTTTGGTGTCTGTTTTTGGCCCTATAAAAGCTAAACTAGTAATGATATTTTGTGGTCTAGTGATGAATCATCGTACTCGGACCTGGGTCAGCTGCGCGAGCGCACGCGGGCGATGCTGGGCACGCCGGCGGAGCCGCTCGTGACACATGCTCACTCGCAGCCGAGCAGCCGCAGAATGTCCTCGGACATCGAGGCCAAACTCGCTGCCAACTTGAATACGAGGTACTAACTACCTATCTATCTATTAATTCCGTATAAAAGTACTTTAATCTACCCTTTTGGGAACTTATCCATACTTATAACATGACAATCTTTGTGTGATGAGCATGAATATTTATACCGAGTCATGGATGTTTAATATCTATAAGTATTATATACTCAGTTCGCCCTCAGTCCATTGTACGGTACCCATAATACAAGCGTTGCTTATTGTGGAGACCGTATAGTTGGTGTGTTCGTCTGGCGATATGATTCTGATTATGATAAAAGTGTCTACCTCCCAGACGGCCGTCGGCAATAATTGCAGCTTTCCGTCGGCCGTCGCAGGCGCTCGCACTGTGCGCGGCCACGCAGCGCCGCTTCCTCTCGGAGCTGACGCCGCATTCGCGGGCCTCCGTGGCATCCACACACGACACACCACCCTCAGCTGCTGAAATATTGGGACAGTAAGTATCCTTTGGCTCTACAGTGCAAATGACATGTAGTAGTAGAGTCTCTATTATGGCATGTCGATCTTGTAGAGCTTACTAATACTAATACTCTTTACGAAATGAAATACGATCAAAGTATTAGTATACTATTTAATTTTCTAATAATGTTCTGACTTGGTTAACCTCTAAATAGCACCTTGTAATCTAAGTGGATTCCATGATAACTTAATTTCATAACTAAAAAAAGTCTTTGTATGTAGGTACCAAAATAAACCGCAGGTTTGATAAATCTTACCCACTTCGTATAACGTCGCAACTCACACGTAAAGCAGATGTTTACACGCAATATTCATATCGCTAAGCTATCAAAACGCATAAATCAAAGTGCCAGAAAATCCTTCAGTAAATATTCGTAAAGCTGTCGAGGTAACATATCTACACGCACTATAAATCAGAGAGGGTGTCGCACTCGCATGTGCGCGCGACATACGCGTCTTAACCGCAACATCTCCCAATAGTTGACACGGGCTTCGCTGACCACGACCTTACGCGGAAATTACAAATTATCAAACGACGAATGAATAGGCTGAAACTTTAAATGTAACATTTTGATTTAGTACAGTAGGTGCCTAGTACCACCCTCTGGATAGTTTCAAAACATCCAATATCCTTCAATCTAATCATCATTCGATACAATCCTGAAACTAAACAGAGTCTTTAAGAATACTTAGTCGGTCTAAATTTCATTTTGTTGACAAAACAAGTCATTCAAAACGAAAAACTATTCACGATCCAAAAATGTTGCAACATCCGTGCTCCCGATATCTTTCCACACCAAACGCAGTGACATCATCACCTATTTAGATGCGAATGATATTCAGTTGGATAGCGTCATGTAGTCCGCAGACAATACAGAGAGCCTCCGTCGCGCGAACACCATTCACAGACACATCCTTTATTTGTTAATAGATAGACAGCCTGACAATGCCACTGTGAACATTCAACGCAAAAGCGCGACGTTTGTATGAAATTTAATGTGAAAATGTATTTAATGGATACTCCTTCTGGCGCGATTGATGTATGAGAACAATAGAGCTTTGAACTAAATAAGCCAAATTTCACTGCAACTAATCTATATAGTTGTTTGTGAATAATTATGAAGTACCTGAATAAAGCAGTGATAGCGAAGTTGGTAGAACGCTTGTCTCGGTAACGAGGATCGCAGGTTCAAACCCCGGCTCGCACCTCTGGGAATTCTGGATTTCATGCACGAATCTCATTTTCAACCACTATTATCACTTGCTAAACGGTGAAGGAAAACATCGTGAGGAAACCTGCATATCTGAGAGAACCCCTCGAAAGATGTGTGAAGTCCGCCAACCCGCACTGGGCCAGCGTGGTGGACTATGGCCTAATCCCCCTCGCAATGAGGGGATGCCCGTGCCCAGCAGTGGGACATTAAAAAGGGCTGATATTATTATTAATTATTATATACCTGAATAAAGTCGTCCAGGATCAGTGACTTAATTCATACTGGCAAAGGCAACATTGATTTCTATATAATGAAGAAAGCGAACGTTGTTGTTTATAGCGAAGCTTTGAGCAAGGCGTTGTCAGCGTTATACGCCAAGCTGCTGGTCGTGCTCGGCTTGGCCTTCCCCGTCACAGAAGTCATCGCCAACGGTGTCCCTGACGCCTATTATCAGGTACAATACCCCTCAATTTATAGAACGGTAACCATAGATTTCGTCTATTTTAATTAACTTAAAAATTGATCGTTATTTCTTTCAGGGATTTTATTTATACCTCTACTTAGTATCGTTAATATTCGTAGTATTCCAGTACGTTAATATAATGCGCCAGAAGGCCGTCAGCTTGATTATTCACGACTACGGTAAGAGCTTCCATTTGTGTTCAAATAACAATACAAAATCCACCAACGTGGTTAGGTAATTAACCACATTTGCCTAACAAAATGAGACATTAAAATCACATCTGTTTGCATAATTACGACTGCAAAGAATATTGCTTCTTTAGTTTGCATTCTACTAACGTTTTCAGCCATTCGGATAAATGAGCCGGAACATTTCCTAGACACATGTTGTCTAATGACAGCGTATTTAATTAAAACTAGCATTTAAATTACAGAAGACACTCATACGGAAGAAAAGAATGGAAAAACTACACCTGGAGATAAAGTTAAACCGAAGGAAAGCCTATCCCGCTACGGGAGCTTTTATTTGAGACTCGGTGGAATCGGTAAATTTAAAACCTTATTTCCGTTACGAAATAATTGTTATTGTTAATTCTAATTCTAATTATCACTTACTTTGTTAATTCTATTAATAGACTACTTAACAATATCTTTTGTTACAGGCTTTGGTATTGGTTCAATGGTATACAGTGGTCTAGAATTCGGAGAATATTTTGAAATGACAGACAAATGCCGTTCCATAATGTCAGTGATCACGCCAGCGTTACGAATGGCACTCACACTAGCACAAATGCAGTTCATGTTCCTCACAAACAAGGACATTGAGGCTGGCAGTTTCAAGTTGATCCAAAGATTTGGGTTCATGCATATGATAGCGACAAACTTGTGCGAATGGTTGTACGTTTTAGTGGAAGAGACTAAACACGAGATACATCATCTGGAACATTCAATATTAGCATCGAATGGTACACAACATGTAATAGACGAGATGCCGTGTAGGAGATCCAATATTATGGGAGCGTTGCTACAAAATGCTGCTCCTTTTCTCTTCCCCTGTACAATTGAATATTCCCTTATCGCTGCTGTAATTCTATATGAAATGTGGAAAGAGGTAAGTTTCATGGTGATTTTCTCACCAAATTTATTTCATTTATATTAAACACATTCTATGAATTTTCAGGTAAAATGCACTCCGAAAGACTTCGAAAGGAAATTTAATATTCACAAGAACAAATCGCGTAACAACTCTGTGACTCCAGAGAAAATTCTACAGCAGTTTGGTAATATTCTTTAAATCATTCACTCACTATCATTGAGAGTATCAAGTGCCTATAATGTTATACTGTTGTTTTGTTCTTTCAGCTGGCATGCTCGGAGTTAGTTCACCGCACGGTAGTCGAGCTGCCCTCCATCATTTCTCAGTGGACTGCTCGCATGCGCACCGTGGTCTCTTTGCTGGCGTCTTAGTCATCGTCCTGACCATAATCTCTCTCATAATGTTCTTCGTGCTTGCCAATAATCCTACTACCGTCACTGTAAATATTATTTCTGATATTGGATGTTCTTTATAATGTATACTACATATTTTTACTCAAGTTAGCTCTCCTTTTCAGGATGCTATATTCGAAGTTAATGTATGCGAATTGATACTCTACTCGCTAACAATCATCGCTTCTATAACAGCTCAGATACAGATGAGAGCACTAAATTATAAGAGGAAATCGAAGGGTATTTAATATTCAATAATGTAGGTTGATCATAAAATTTGACTTAAAATCAAAAATCTAAAGTATTTGTTTTCTATTGCAGCTATTTTGGGCCTCGATCCGTTCCTATTGATTCTGGCGCAAACGGGAATGTTTGTGTATTGCATGTTCAGCTTGATCGGTAGCCATCACACCGTTGACAAAATGAATAGCGTCGGTTTGACTGGATTCTTCTCTGAATTTTTATCTCTTAACCAGGTACTTAAAGTCACATTGATTAGTCATATTACATTAATACACTTAAACACTTCACATTCCGTCTTCATATTCTCTTGAATCGTATTTATATCTTATATTATTAATATCTCCCCCCTCTCTCTCTCTCTCTCTCTATGTTCTTTATTGCTTTTCCAGACAATCCTCCAAACGTTGTTCATAATCGACGCTTGGTGGCGTCGCAGTAACACATCGGAGCAGAGAAGGAACAAACCAGGCAGGCAACTAGTAACCTTTCTACTCGTTGCCAACATGGCTATGTGGGCCATCAACACCCTCGAAAAGGTAACTTTTATACCATCAGTGTCCATTATCAATGTACCACAACATGTAGCACTTACATAATAAATCATGTAAGTGCTATAATATCTGTGAAATTATGTATTTCAATTTTACATTACATTAAATATAATTTACTATCCATGAGTGTTTGACCCTATAACCAAATATATATATATATATATATAACCAATGAACTGGATGCATTCTGGAATTATTCATCACAATATCTATGAAGAATTATCAAAATCTCCCTTCCTTGAACATTGTTTTATCTATTCTCATATACCAGTTTGTTGTTTTGAATAAAGGAGATTCATACCAACGAGTTAACATGCACTAACAAATTTCTACAAAACTCAAAAAGCCATAGGTAGTGATTTAACCACGTAGTTTTTTTTTAAATGTCCCTTTACTCAATAACTATATTGTTAAAATACGTTTACAGAATCGTGCAGAGTTCAGACCAGCCCACCTGGCGTTCTACGGTCCCTGGGCGTGGACCATCATCACTCACATCTCCATGCCGCTCGCAATCTTCTACAGATTCCACTCCACCATCTGCCTTTTCGAAATCTGGAAAAACTGCTTCAAAAACAAACCTATTTACTTAAACGTTTAGTTCAGAAGAAAATTTATCTCTAGATAAGAATTATGTTTATGAATTTAATAAGTATAAACACTTTGTACCTAAAAGTTGATTTTTTTATAACCTACCTCACATTAGACTAAAGCAGCCTGGAAACCGCTCTGTGAATGAGACCAACAAATTTCACTTGAAAACAAGTAAGTACGACTTAAGTGCTAATACATAAAACCTTTATTCCACTTATTGCACTTCTCATCACCAGTATAATAGTGTGCCAAGGTCGTGCATAATCCCTGTTCAAGTCAAGTCGCGATTTAAATCCACATTTGTGTATATTTAACACAAACTATAGTATCATTAAATTAAAATAGATTTAATACGAATAAGTTAAATTCTTTTTAAGGGGATGTTATAATAATATGCTACGCCAAGTATTGTCTTTCCACGATCGCCCAAGACTACGTCACAATCAGTGTTGCAATTATTGACTTCAATAGAATTAACACCGCTCATTGCTCAAAGATGGTGGATGACGTAGTCTTGGGCCAATCACGTGACCTACCTGTCACGGGAAGAGAATACCTCGCACTGCTCGCAATGGATTTCGGTTGCTTCAAAGATTTTCGTAGAACGGCGTCCACGTCGACCATTTGTTTTGAACTTGAAAAAATCATGAGTCGTGATGTTGGGTGCTGTGCGTACTTACCTGCAGGTCGACGCCTAGATTACCTTAAACCGGCCCCTTGGAATCTTCTTTTAAATTTCTTAGTTTAAAAAAATATTCAAGTTAAGAACTAGGTATCGTGATGAAGCAATTAACACATCGATCAGCGCCCTTTGTCACGCGCCACCATCCGCTGACATTGTGCTCTGATTGTTTACATTGCCAGTCGTTTTGTAGCTAATTATTTTAAATTATGTTGCAATAGTGCAATACAGATTACATTAGTAAATTGCTCTCTTTAAAATTGAACTTTAATATTTATACTTATTTAAATGACTTACTTTAGTGAACACTTTTCTTTAGTTTGGCGTATGTATATACTTCCATACTTCCCAGAAGTTGACCTTTATCAGCGACATTCTCAGATGATGCAATAATAGTGGGTTTTTTATTCAAAATCAACGGGTTCAATTCCCAGCAAGGTTTATATCAAAATCAGCCTTAAGCCTCCTTTAAGCATTTTACACTTTTCTCTATAGTTTCAGATTTGGCCATCCAAGCCCACTTGATAAATTTACCCCGAATACGTACCTGTACCGCCGACGCAAACGACTGCAACTAAACTATGTTAATCATTGATGAACTAGAGATCAATGATATAATTTACACGCAATTTAACTAACACTGCCGAAAGCTAAGTAGGAAGTATCTATAAATCGCCCTTGCGTAGTTATATTTTTTTTATATACTTACAAAATATATTCAGTTTATTATTCTATTCACACAAATACAACTGACAGTCTATACAATTCTGTTGTTAGCACAATCATCGACTAAACACGATGGAAACCATTTTTAATCGACTTCAAAAAGGAGGAGGTTCTCAATTCGGTTGTATTTTTTTTTAGTGAAGTGGAGGGACAATCTGTAGAAGACAACAAGGACTGGGTGAGTAGGTATTGTCATTTGGTAAGAGAAAATGTAGAGTCATTTTCCGTGTGAATTAAGTCTATCTAGTCATCGAATGTGATTCAATGGATATCATCATAAATATTATGTCGCGGTATTCACAAAGAAATAGTTTACGTACTCCGTCAGTGCATTATAACCTTTACTGCGCCTAAACTTGGCAAGATAAAGGCGACTATCTGTGATAGTTATAAAGTTTAGCGACACAGCAGATACATGTCATCATAGAGCTCGGCGGTGTAGTTAGTGTTCCTTCGTTATTATCTACTGAAAAAATGGACGATATAATACAAGAAGGAGTCGAGTGGTGCGTATTAAACTTTCTCTTATAAATATGTATCTTAAAAACATATAGGTGTATACAGAGTGATTCAGAAAGGGAATGCTATGCCGCAACCCTGCGCTTCTTTAGAGCATTTGTAACCATTATGTGATGTCAGAATATGGATATGTCAATTAGAAAAAAAAATAACTGTTCGCAAAAGGCACAACACTATTGTAATTTTATTGGGAACAATTTTTTTTCCGGAAGTCAACATATTTAAACTCTGACTTCAGATGGGGTTAACATATGATCTAAAGAAATACAGGTTCCCGGCTTAGTATACACTTTCTGAATCACCTATATATTGTCCTACTTAATTATCGTTAGACAACCAAAAAAATTTCGTAGAGTTACGCCTATTAACATGGTTTTATTTCCTACAAGTATGAAATTTACTCATTGAGTGATTTGCTCTGATCCACCAAAGGGTTCCCTTGGGGGTCCGTAATTATATCATAAAAGAATACTAATAAGAATACTCGATCTTTACTTGCGTTTTAAAATTGCCCAGCCATCTTCCGTAACCTAGAAAGAATGGTGAGTTTAAACGTGGAAGACAGACTCACTATTCACCGGGCTTATAAGTACCTACATATTTTAAAATGACCATGATTATTTTCCATTTAATCTAGGGCACCAGAATCAAGAGACTGTAAACCAGTATGTTTCGAGCCCGCCTCGCACCACTATCACCCGATAAGACAGATCAGCACCACTTTGGAGCGAAAAATTCGCCACAGTAGGTTAGTATAATGATCCACTTTAGCGCTAATCCTATACTAACAATTTATAAAACCATTACTGTTTGTTAATAATTAAGTACATTATGATTACAGCTGCGAAAGTAGTGGGGAAAAATTTCCATGCTTTATGAATACCTAGTAGAGATACGCCGAATAGCCGACGATTAGTCAATAGAGCGGGTACCTTTTTCTGTCAATGACTTATACCTAGTTCAAACCAAAGCCAAACATTACCAATTGTTCGTTGCTTAGTAAAAAGTTATAAAAAAAAATACATGGATACGTTACAAGTATAGTCTTTTGTTTTTAATCATTGTTGTTACAAGAAGATAAAGCCCGGTGTAATAAAATCGCACAAACGAGAATAAAACCCTATGACACTTTAATCTACAGCTTAATCTACGAAGTGCGCAGACGCCTATCAAACATGACATAAAGACAGAAAACGAAGCGTATTAACGATCTCGCACTCATTATAACGATCTGACCTGATCCGACCTAGTCGGACTAGTCGGAAAAAACCATAGTCAGCTCATCTCTTTTCTTTACTAGAGAAAACATATCTTAAAGAAGTCTTAATTAATAAGATTACAGACACTATTCTGATTTTTTTTTAATTAATTTCCACCTAGAAGGTGAAAATCTCTCACGTATGTATTCCCCGAACGGGTATGGATTTGAACCCAAATTTCGCCGCGTTGGGCAACTATTTATTATACATCTTTCAGCTGGTTTCATCATGATGGTCAGATGGTCGTATTATAGATATCCACGGACGGATTTGGTATATCTATCTCATAAAATAACACAAACCCTATTTCTAGATGGACTAATTAAATCCCACCGTGTGGATAAGATAGGGGGAGGTGGGGGCATTGCACGCCAGCGTCGTTAGGTGTCCCCGTCTGAAAGTGACACTGCGGGTACTAATTACCCATGAGGACGTCTTACCGACTCTAACCGATACAGAATTAGTATTAATAAACGGTCCTTCTAACTTGCTTGACTCTTTAACTCTAAGAAATAGATAATAATATGTCAACTTTGCCAATTTTTTTGGTATAATATTTTACTGCACCTTCCCGTAATAATGGAGAATATAAATATTCAAAAATATTCGAAAAGAAATTAATATTTTTTTTTGAAATATTATTATGGCCATTGTCATGCCAAAACGTTGATTACGTCATCGCAAATTGATAGTTTCATCACGATCTCTTAGGCGGCTATCACGTCATACATTGTCACGCCGCGTGTTGTTGTCACGTACTCTCGCTTCCTATTATTGTTTGTATGTTTTTTCATACATAAGTATATTATAGTTTAGTTGTCTATGTCTTAAATTCCTTATAGCGGATTAAAAAGTAGGCCACTATAACAGACTTAAGAATAATTGTTTTTTTTTTATCGTGCAAAAAAAACTGTGAGTTTGTTCTAATCCTTTGAAGGAACTGCTTACCCGGTAGGTGGGTACACTGATAAACTAATTAGCTGAGCTTTTTTGGCTATCACCATCAACTTAAATATTGTTGAAATTAACTGAACATTGATAAAACATAAAGATGTATGAAAGACTAGTAACAAACTGAGTTTTGTTACTATTAACTTAGTTCGCATGCCACAAAATTCAAAAAGTATTTGTGTAACTAGTATTCAAAAACTTTTTTTATTTTTATAACTATAAACAAACCTTTTTACATTGTACTATTTACACTGAAAAAAATGTTTGCTAATCGAGCTAATCATGAACTTCCATAATCCTCTCAATACATTGCTCCAAACAATTAAAACGTAACTGAACACCATAGATATACATGAAAAAGCCAGTTTACATGGTATAAGAGACAGGTAATAACTACAACAGCACTTTCAAGGTACATATTGTCTTTTAATATCCCGCAATTAACCCCGTTTCATGTACAATCATTATTCATAGTCGGAATATTCTCGGAGAAAAAAATATCTAAAATCATCACTATTACGGCAACCTTTATCTACGTATTCGTACCATTGCCTACTATGTGTCATGAGTTATTATACTACAGCAGATTATTCCTATGTGCAATTTTAACCCTGTCGCAAATGGTAACTAATTATATATACCTACACGCGTTTACCGCCGGCCACAATGTATCAGCTTCATTGAACAGTTCATAATTTGCTTTGCCCCGAACAAGACATTTAGCTTTACCTTTAAGTATTTTTTATAATAAACAAATCGTGTTTTTTTTTAAAGTTAATATTTTAAAATAGAATTTCATTACCGGTAGTTTCAACTATGAAAAATAAAGATAAATCCAATCAGATTGCGTCGAAGGATTCGCGGAATAGGTCTGAGCCTCTCCTGGCGGTGCCTGAAGATGAAAGGTGAGTCGTCGGGCGCTTCATTAAAACCCACTATTAGACGATAAAGCGCTGGCTCAAACAAAACAACTTATATCGATAGCTTTACAAGTATTTTACGATCATAAAGTCAGGCTTTAAATTTTACCTTAGATTAAGTAACTTATACACTGTGACTTTTTACCTACTAAGGTTTAGAGTTATTACGACATTTAAATATTACATTTGACTCAAAAAATATTTAAGTTGATATTTTTTTTTGTTTTTATGTCTCTCACCACACGTGCTATACCCGGATGTTTGGAAGGCTTATTTAAGTTATTGTTATCGTTAAGCAATAGGCCCCTTATTAAGCTAGGTACCTATGCATATACCTAAAATATCGTGATATTAATACTCTGCACCTATCAAGCACTAGCTACAAGTGAGCTGATATCATAAATAAGTGTCGTCGTCGTCGTCAAGGCCATGAACAATTTCTGAAGGGGATTACGAGCGTGACGTCAGACCGTCATACTTTACGCTACACACTACGTTACAGAGAACATCCACCGTATTCATTACCGAGACTGAGCGTTGTGTTGCCGGCCAGCAGCAGCTCCAGCATCGACGACACACCGACTCCTGCGCCGCCGCGATGGCGGACACTATCACATGGCGAGTGAGTCAGCTGATTTAACATTACATATACTTCATAACCACACCAAATAATTATACAGCGTGATTCAGTATGCGTAATTTATTATAATATTTTGGTCTCGCGAAAAAAAATTGCTCACAAATAATCACAATGGTTATTTTTGTAAATTGAGATAAATAGTAAAATAAAAGGGCTAAAGAAGCGCAGGTTCCGATGTTAGTATTCCCTTTCTGAATCACGCTCTATAATGTGTAATGAGTGGTTCATTATAAAGTAGTAGGTTAAAAGATCGCCTCACGTCACATTCACAAAAAAAAATAGAATTATTAGAAATTAAAAAAAAAACACTACTCAGTGCGCGCTGAAACTTTACTATGGAACATCACAAATTTATGTGATACAACGGGATCGGTACCTATCGGAGCTTCCTAATATATTTTATACCATTTTTATTACACCATGCTAACGAATAATGTTTCAATTTAAGCATGAAAATCATAATTATTGTCAGCCTATTCGAAACACGCAACATCAATGGAATTCTCACAAAATATTTCCCGGCGCTTTTGCCTAATTAATTTAGTTGATTCGCGACCATTTTCATTGTTATCATATTTTAGAGCTAATTGATACAATATATCAAATTGTTTCAGTGAATCCATGACTGTGGTGCTGTCAGCGTTTTATGCTAAATTGCTGATAGTATTAGGAATAGCTTTACCTGTAACTAGCACTATTCAAAACGAACTTAGCACAAACTACACATCAGATGTAAGTATTATAATGCGATCCAGCTAACCAATTCACAACCTTAAGACAAGTCTTGTATCGACCGATTCGGGTTTTGAGTGCTAGTTTAACAATGTGCTGATAAACCCTATCCACATCTTATTTGACTGAGTTTGTATGGGACATCTGTCAAATAAGTTTTGAATGGGGTCTATGAGAATATTTTTAACCAGACTCGTAAGACTAATGGAAATAGTATCTAGCGGGTATCTAAATCATAAAACATTCAATGGCTAACAAAATGACAAATTTGTTCCATTTCAGGTGTTCACAATGTACCTTTACGTCGTCAGTATTTTATTTTTAGCATACACATTTTACCACTTACGAATAGCCAGAAGAGATAAACATGGTAAGCTCTTATTATGTAACTTACTACCTATTTGCTCTGCAGCCTATTATAAATGTTCATTTTATTCTGTCTGTTTGCTTTTCTTTACTAGAAAGCAAATGCCGTTGTTGACGAGTTTCGGACTTCAAGAACAAAATATATTCTCGTTACTAATGATTATTGATTTGCCACCAAAGCACGATTTTGTTTCTAGAAATGAACAGATGACAATGAATATTATATACCTATGTAATAGTCGATAAATTGTTATTTTATTAAAAATAGGCTTGGGCTACCTTTATCAGCACATTGTGAAACAGGCCCTGAAATTCCTGAATGGAAAAAAAACCCATGTCCTGCATGATATCTGGACCTGATTTTCACAGAAATGGTGAAACGCACGCGGTACGGTAGTTTCTACTTGCACATCGGCGTGGCCGGCTTCGGGGTCGGGTCCATCATCTACTCGTGTCTACAGTTCGGGGGCTACTTCGACCTCTCCGGGGACTGTCGACTAGCAATTGTGGCCATCAAACCTGCGCTAAGGATCGTCTATCTAGTCGCACAGACTGTGTTCATATTCTCGTATACTGATGTATGTTCATGGCTTTTATGTGATGTTAATAGATTTTTGCTTTACTTGATAGAACTAGGCGATACTTACTACAACTTACTTACTTACTTTCTGCTTTGGTTAACATTTCATGTCTAGTATTGCAACACAATTTCTTGACTCGTAACTATGACCATTATGAGTACCTACCTACGAGCACATTTTTAGCCCATCTAACTAAAATAATATCTATGGATTGGTTTAATACAAAGGCCTTTACATTTGGATTTAAAGACATTAGATTTAAACATAATACACCGCATGTACAACTAACCTGACCGTTTATACTTTATAGTTTGCTTTAAATGTATTATATTACACATGTCTTACTACTTATTGAAAATATTTATTACCTTCTAACTAAAGTGTCACGTTCTTCGTGTGTATTCAGTATGTATCATGTTAATATGCAAACAACTAGTTTGAGAACCCAACGCTTTTCGATTCCGTATTCTAAGAATCAAATGAAAACTGGCGTAGTTACCTATTGAGTTGAATTTCAACGTAATAGGAAGTTTATCAATAGCACCTTTTTACTATTTAAATACTTACCCATCAATCAAGTATCAATCAAGTCGTATTGAGGAATTAGAATGTATTAGGGTTATCCTCGTAAAATACCATAACATCACTTGCAATTCGTAGATCGTAAGAAATTCCTCGTTGCAGACTGCTAGTACAGGCATGCTAATGTCTTTTACAGATTTTGGACCCAATGCGAGGTGTAGTGCTTGACAGATTTGGTCTGATGCACTTAATAGCGACGAATGTATGCGAATGGCTCAACGTGATCGTTCAAGAGACAAGAGACGACATCATCGCTGTCGCTTACAACCGGCCAACACTCCTGCGATACGCAAATATCAGCGGCCATTCCAAGACCTTTATTAGTGACATCGTAGACAACGTTACATTCATAGAAGAACACCAAATACACATGATAACAAATACAAGTGAGGATTACCTGACAAATATTACGTTAAAATTTTTGAACTTAACTACGGAACGGGACAACTGGACTTGCATCGTGTCTGACATGATAACTCCGTTGATCAGAAGTGCAAACCCATATTTGAGGCCATGCGGCGTTGAATACAGCCTCCTGTGTTCCGTCATCATAGCTGTTATCTGGAATGATTTGTGCACAGTCCCTGGTTTGGTAAGATGTTTCTCAAGTTACTAATCCCTGTGCGCTTAGTTCTAGTTTCGCCAGCATCAAAATATCTGGTGATTAAACGAATCTTTAAGTGAAACATTCAGCTTTACTTGTTAAGTTATGGAATCATTTAATAACTTGACCGATATTTGAATAGGTACCTTCAAAACTCCATTGCGATTACTTTTTTATATTAATTTTTGATAGCAATTTCCACAAGTTTTCGGTGCAGGCGTTTTCAAATACGCGTGAATATATCGACCCACTCTTAAGGTTGGATCAATATAACATAATTTTAGTTATTCAAAAGGTGTCTCACGCTTACGCAATATTTAACCATTTTACCTATTACAGTTTAACCTTTAGCCTTAATATTTTTTAACAGAAACCAATAAAGAAAACAATATCCGGATCAGCGCCCACCAAGCATCGACAATGCTGTGCGAGAGTCAAATCCCACAACCATTTTTCAGTGGACTGTGGAAGTGCCCACAAGGGTCTATTTGTTGGAATCGCGGTGCTGGCCGGCACCATAGTTAGCCTTATGTTGTTCAATGGACTGTTCCAGAAAGAGGAACACATGGACTTGGCTCTGTTTCAGGTATTTTATTAAAGAAAAGTTCTCATTATGTGGTCTGTGGGCCATCCGCCAGTTACAGTTACCATGGAAAAGAAGGGCTTAATCACACGACAATATTTTACATTCTACATTTTATTAAATTTAGATAAACATCTGGGAATCGATTCTGTTCTTGCTGATGACCATTGGTTCTGCAGCATGCATTCAAAGGATGCGGACCTTGCCGCTCAAACGAGCTGTATCCGCGATGCCTTTGGAGCACGCACTATTGCTGGTCACACAGTGTGGGGTGTACCTCTACTACTTATTTCAAATTATTGGAGCTGGATTCCTGATAAAACGTTTCCCGGAAGAAAGAAGAGCTACAAGGTAATTGAATAGTACCTACTATTATAGTATAACAAATGACCGGCAAAATCGCCGCCCACTGGGGCCATTTCTAAAATGTCGACGAGTCGGAAGACGCGTAGTGTGGACAGTTGGACACCCTACGTCCCCTATCTATCAGTTGCCGACAATACCGCAAATTGGATGTTACAAATTTCCTTTGCTTTTTTTCTTTCAGAATCGTCTCCCCCTTATGCGCTGTAATCCAGAGTTCTTGCCAAACGTTGCTAGTACTGGATGCGTGGTCGCGGCGCTGCAGGGGCACCGGACGCCAACGTCCTGGGCGTCAACTAGTAACCTTCCTTCTTGTGGGGAACTTCGCCTTATGGCTGATAAATAGGATCAAAAATGCAAGAGCAGAATTCCATCCATTGCAGGTAGTATACATACCTTTTTACGTGTCTGTCCATTGAAAATTTTTGGCAGAATCTTAATCCGCCTTTTTTTGTCTGCGTGTTCGCGTATCCTGGTCCAAAACAGAAGATGGTTTTGATGAAACTTGACATGGTGATAGCTATGGCTCAGATCAACATATCGGAAACATCACTAGAAATTGTAAATGTGAAATATCTAACTAATTAGGCATGTAAAAATTTACCTATAATTTCAGATGGAGTTCTATGGAGTCTGGGCGTGGACTCTTATCACACACGTGTCTGTGCCACTTCTGGTTTGCTACCGGTTTCAAGCCACCGTCTGTTTCTATGAAATATGGAAGAATTCATACAAGAGAAAAAGGGAAGCCAATATTATTAATATGGATGAAGTAGAATTAAAAAACCATGTAGCTTGAGGTCGTTTTTAATTGTGGTCTTCAATATTCCAGCTCCATTCTCGAACTTCGTTGTGTGCTAACCAGGGCCAGTACAAGTTCTTCAGTGAACCGTAGGATTTTCCCGGCTTCCTCGGCTTTGAATCAAAATAATGAACTTTGATGTCGATGACGAACGTCGATGAAAGACATTAAAAATTTAAAATATTTATTTCTTACAATAAAAATTATTAATAGGAGTAATTGTGACCCTCACAAAAAGCCTGGCCTGTATCGTGAATCCATAGCACTGTTGCTTTGACACAAAAAATCAAATCTCAAATTAATTAAAATGAAGTTACAATATAATGCTAAAAATTTAAATAGACAGGATTTTTACAAATATTTGTGCTAGAATGAATGTAACAAAGAAGTAGAATGAGTTTATGTATGTTTTGTGTGTGTATGTGTGTCTTCTCGGAAAATTTAGGTAAATATCAAACATAGGTGTGTGTTAAATGGGAAGCCCTTTCGAAAGGGTGTTATCGGGTTTTTCACCTAACTTAGCCGAATCTAAACTTACCTCGTATTATAGGAAAACCCTTTCAAAGCTAAGCAAAGTGAACAGGTAACCATAAGTCAAATCCGAAAGCCGTTAAGTCATCCAAAAACTCAATTAAAACCGGTTCATAGGCTTACCGAGTTCCGGACTCTCATACTACTGATAGACTCAAAAGTTTGGTACCCAGGTCAAAAATATTATTTAAAAAATTATTCCCCAAAACTGTAAGTAAAGTGTAATTTCGACCTTTTGGCGGGAAATTGAAAAGTCATGGCGTCAGTATTGTTTTAATTTCTAAAACTAGTGTTCCTGCGAGTTATAGTGAGTGATATAAGTGGAATATTAACCATTATAGGTTCGGTAAAGTGCACAAGTGTAGGTAATTGAAACAGAGTGACGAAACATGGCTTTTCAGTTTCTCAGAAAAAATCCATGAAAAATCTTTCGGTAAAGTATCCATCACTTTACTGATTGAGGGATGGGGGGTATTTTACTTGGGCCTAGGCTTTGGGCCTGTGCTTATGCTCAAAAACAGAAATAATTTATATTACTTGACACTGGCAAAATACCTATGGTATGCCAAATTGAAAAAAAAAGGTGATGCCAAATTGAAAAAAAAAAGAAAAAGTGTAATTTCATGAGATCTGCTGTCACTTTTCTTTGTCAAATAAATTTGTGTACAATAATTTTTCACTCATTTAGAATATAAAAATAAGGTATTTCTAAAAAAATATGGCTTCTGTTATGGATGTAGACGAAGAGGAGGTCGAGATGGCTTCATCAAGTAGTGGTAAAGGAGATAAAAAGAGATTTGAAGTTAAAAAGGTAAATGATAGTTTTCGCAAATCATGTTCAGTACCTATGCACATAATATTTCATTGTTGTATAATTTACATTGTTTCATTATTACAGTGGAATGCCGTCGCTTTGTGGGCCTGGGGTATGTATTACATTTGTATCGTATAGATCAATGTAACCTGTAGGTAACACCAGTTTATTGATGCGAGTTCCTTTGTTTTGTAGATATCGTGGTGGACAACTGTGCTATCTGCCGCAACCATATAATGGATCTGTGCATTGAATGCCAAGCTAACCAGGCATCAGCTACCAGTGAGGAATGCACAGTAGCCTGGGGAGTATGCAATGTAAGACTACCTTACTAAAAATAACTATTTTGGCTACTTACATTTTGACACATGATGAATAAAGCTTAATTGGTCTCCTGCGTCAAAACCAAATTTTTCTCTTAATTTTGAACTTATTACTATTGAAGATATACCTGAAGTTGATTTTAATTTACTTTTATGTTAATAAGTGTAGTTTACAGCCAAATGGCGGAACTCACAGCTCAGGCATTTTTCGGAAGAAATTAACCTGAAATTCCTTTTAAAAAAACAAGCAGGGGGTTAATAGCTTATGTGTAGTCTATATAAAGAACATTATTTTTATGTATCTTAGTCTGGGGTGCATAATTAGGTGAGCATTCTTTAAATTTATGACATTTTTATTTCAGCATGCATTCCACTTCCATTGTATCTCACGTTGGCTTAAAACCAGACAAGTATGTCCTCTAGACAACAGAGAATGGGAATTCCAGAAGTGAGTATAAATGTTTGGGTTATATTACGATAACATATAACTATGACTTAAATATAGGATGTCCTATCTATATGATACAGTAATTTAGACATAATATGATTCTGTTTATGATAGTTTCATAAATTTTGTCTATATATAAATATATAAGACATCATAATTTATGTAAAAACATGATGATGATGATTAAATAATGCAATTTCCCGCTGAAAGTGTATTACCCAGATTGTGTTATCTCAGAACACTCTAACACTGTCAGCCACTATTGCCAAAATCACTTATAAAAAGTTAGAGTATTATTTTTTAAATACTTATTTATATTTTGATGTGTTTAGTAATCAATCAAGCATGACATTGTGTTTCACATGTTCTACCTATTTCACTTCCTATTTGTAATTGCAATGTCAGTTAGCTCATTATTTGCTTACTAACTAACATTGCAAATTCTATTAAACATCTACCTTCCCTCATTATCCATATAAATAGATTTGCTCTCACAGACCCTTAACATAGATCTCAACTTAAATGTATTTTTACAGGTATGGACACTAAAGCATGAAACTATGCCCCAAGGCCCTGCTCCAAAAAGAAGCCACGTCTTTTATTGAGAAAGGGGATACCTATGTCAATAATGCATTAAGTTGTTAATAAACTCACTCAAAAGAATTAGTGATCATTTGTATTATTGTAACTATGGAACTCTTGTAATAAAAATAAAAAATCGCAAAAAAAATAGTAAATATTCTATCAGCCAAACAAGACATGTTTATTTTTTGGGGGTATGTTTTTATTGGTCTACATTGTGTGTCTGAAATGTAGGAAAAGAATTAAACAAAACATTAGAAAGAAACTGGAGGCAATTTATTGTGATAATTATTTTAAATAAAAAATATTTCATAATGTTTGTCAACAATATGCAACTTGTCTAAATTACAGAATTCTTACATACACTATTCCTAAGCGGAATATCACATTAGCTAGTTGTGGATCTAGCGATTCTTTACAGATAACTACTGTATAATTACTGCAGCCACATCACAATAATGTTATGTGCATTATTTTCCTAACAGAGCTGATCATTTTTGTAAAACCAAGTAGGTGCACAAGTTACACTACAAATTGTAAAACTACCGCTTTTAATGTTAGATACCTACCTACCTACATAACAAATCATTGATTTAATTTTCATTGCAATAAAAAAGATTGGAACATAAATGTATAGTTTTGAATTATAAGATTTTGAAAAGTGCTCACAATCCTATTTCAGTGAGTAGGCCTCCTACTATTGACGCTAATTCCTATTTCAAGTAGGTATCATTAATAGTACCTAAGGTTGTAGTTGTTGACCACCATTGGTGGCGACTGTAGTCGTGGCTAACGGAAATAGGCAGTTTCAATTCCGGTTGCCTCAACAGTAGAGGCTTGAATAGGGCAGTTCTAAAAACTATAATTTTAACAGTAAGTGCATGCAGATACTTTTCATTACTTTCCTCATGCTAATACAAGCCTAATATCTTTATTCATACCTAGTTAACACGTCACACCTAACGTCAAAATTGATTCCATTCTTTACATGCTGCCCCTAAAAGTATGGATAAAACGAAACATGATAAAAGACGGGTCCTCTTATCAGCCTGTTTTGTGTACACAAAATACCATTTCGCCTATAGTCCGCTTTTTTTATTATTTATGCACTGAAAACGTTAATTATTACAGAGGTAAAATCATAGTAAAATAACAGTCTCTATCAACCTAGTTCATTTGTTCTATACTTTTAGGGACACCCGTACATACAGTATGTAAGTGAATCCACTAAACACCTACCCTTAGGTATTTAAGTTTGTCATTTGTTTTTAAATACATCAACATTCTAACAATATTATCGCCTTTAATCAAACAAGTATCTACAACCGTTGAACATTTTATTTCAAGATTATCACTCTTTAGTCAGAACTACATTTAATTTCCATACCTATAAGGTCAGTAGTAAACAGTAAGTACAATATGTCTTACATATCTGCTTTGAGGACTAATAATTTAAGATAATAAAGTGAGTATAAATACGACCGGAATCTTTACAATATTTAGGTACTCGATTGAATGAGCTCATTTTTAATTATTTTCAACATTTAAGAGTAAAGGTTTACACTTTCAGAGGTAATCACTTCCCAACTTTAGCCTAATTACGAAAATACTCAAAATCCCCACAGATTTGCACACTTGTTCAAATTGATTGAATAGGCATTTACCACTAGAATTGTATTACTAATAATTAATTTTATTACTCTTTTTAATATAGAATTATTTTACTATGCACATCCATATTCCATACCATTCAATATACACAATCATCAGGACATACAAAAATACCTAGAAGCAAATAAATTATACAGTGCAATGAGATCTACCTGCAGCAAGTCATCAAATAATATTATAATGAATAAAGTAAAATGTTCAAGATTGAAAGTCTCTAATTAACAATAACATATCCAGAACAATTTTAAACTCAATTGGCAGTTTACACCACACCCAGGAGTTTTATTTACTTCATATAAGTTGCAGTAAGGCAATAAATAAAGGGAACACATAATTATATTTATTAACAATAGATTATAGAACATGTATAAAATTAAACTTAGAACAACTTATATGATGACTAATCACCTGGGTTACTAGATGGACCAACCCATTCTGTGAAATAGGTGACATTTTATGATTTTGTGCTTATTAAATAAATAAAATGTTTTGTAACTTTGTTTTAATAAATATTTCATGGAATCATTTAAAATCTGATGCTTATTGTACATACATTACTCCATCATCACTCAAATGTCAGAACTTCACATCACAAAAATAAATACTAGACAAAATAATTCTAGTCAGTGTCAATTAAACTAATAATTGAATAAAAACGGTGGAAAAATAACCATAAGGTAGTTGCGGCTGTCAGTCTGCTGAGATAGCAGTTGGCAAATCGATGGTACGACTTTCGTTGCCAAAAATTAATCTTAAGCGTTTCATTGGAGGCAAAGGACGGATAGGGCTGTGTTTACGGTGACGCTCTTTCGACCGGCGACGCTTCTTTAAACGTCGTGCCGTTTCAGGGTCGACGCCCTCTAGCCGTAATACTTCATATTCTGTTGCCTCCGTTGTGGTACCACAGTCCATTACTTCCTCTACAACGGGACTCCTCTTCACCCGTAGTGTCAATTTCAAGCCACGCCGAGGTGGTGTGCACGGACACTCATTGCTTTTGTTAGAGTTGTCTGCCAACCATGGTGGTCCAGAATCAGTTTCTTTTTTAGATTCCTCAGTCCGATTAGATACATCTACTTTCTGATTCTTGCTCAGTTTACAATCTTTAGATTCACTTGGGTTCACATTTTCTCTATAGTCATAACTCTCACTTTTTACACATGCATTATCACTTACACACTTATCCTCAATGGTTTGTTCTTGAATATTGGAATTGCATACAGAAGTTTCTGGTTTTTCTTCGGAAGAATTACTCAATTCTGTTCTTTCATGAAGAGATTCTTTTGGATCACAATCTTTAGTGTCATGGGCATCTGTATCAGTAGATTCAATAATTTCTGTAGTGTTGTCAGGTGATGGTTCAGTTTTGATGCTCACTTTATTCATATTTAAAACATTGGACAAATCAGTTTCCACTTTTGGAGTAGACAAGTTTCTTTCCAATTTAGCCTCAATGCCTACTTTTGTTACAACTTTGGTTTTAGAACAAGTAGTAGATTGTGTGCAGTTATCAAGTAATCTTTTGTGACTTCTTAAAACTATACCAGTGTGAGAATCTCGACTGCTGCGTGAGCTAGTGGTGCTACAACAACGAGAGGGTGGAGCGCGACGCTTCACATTGCTGGAAGAAACCATCACACCATTGATTGCTCTACTGCTGTCTGTCCGTCGCCGCAACCTCTCGCCTCTACTAGAAGCAGATGACTCTCTACTACCTTGTGCCTCATTACTAGCAGACCCATCAACAACATCAGCTATACAACCCTGGGCTATTAAAAGTTCTGCATCATATTTTGTTAATCCTTTCTGTTTCATTTCTTTCATGCTAAGTGGAGATACTATGTCTGAATTTTGTCTACTGGGTATTCGAGATTTTTCTGAATTTTTACCATTTGTATTTTTTTGTGTTTGCTTTGCTTTTGTTCTATTTATTCTATTGTCAGTTTCTCTAAATCTGTATCTAGTGGCTTGCTCATCATCATGGGCATTTTTAACGGAAAATGCACCTTTGCCCCTCCTCTCACATGTCTCACATTCACAGTAACAATTGCCATTTCCAAAGAAGTCCTCTCCATAAAAACAAGTGATTTCTTCTCCAACTTCTATATCTCTCAACACACGAACAAAAGCCTTTCCCCGGTCTGTTGCTTCAAAAGTACATGTAGGTCTACAATCGTGATTAATGTATGCAGCAGGACCAAGCCAAAGCTGGGCGCAATTTTTTCGACAGCTGTACATAACTGAAAAATCATTTTTTCCAGGATGTAGTAACTGTTTTTCTTCCTCTTCAGTCATTTCAGCGATGCATCCCACTAGAAAGTCAATTCGTTCATGCTTGAAAAACTTTTTGGTTGTTGAAATCTTGGCTCCCACTCCTCCTTCCAATGAATATCTATAACATGGCTCAATAACAAAGCCTGCTTTTTTATCGAAAACTCGTAAATAACGGTATATCTGAAATAATAATAATACATTTTATGAAAAACATACTAAAATATTCCTTGAGCACAATCAATTTTAGGTGCCAATTTTTTGGCTCATGACAAAAGTAAATCTAAACTACAATAATGACTATAAATGATACTAACATGCTCTCTTAATTTACTCTGTTGATGTTTATTTTTACTAAAATGTCTTGGCATCCATTCTCCATTAGCTAGTTTACTATATGCTTTATTGTAGTCCTGTGTCTGAACAAACTCCTTGATTATGTTCCTCAGTTCTTCTTTGTTAGTCTTCAGGGGTCTATAACGAACATTCATTTTGTGTGTTGTGATGCCCAGGTAGGGGTCCACTATGAGAGCTGTAGCCAAGTCGTCATACTCGGACAACTCACGCGGAGTCATTCCCATTGGCTGCATCTTGTGGAGTACTTGCCTCCCTGGGTAAGTCGCCGAGCCAACAACCATCCTGTATACCTGAACAACAAAGGACGCGATGTTTGTAGATACTTAGGTACATATACAATTTTCTCTAATCTATGCAGCCCTATTTTTCCTGTGTTCGAATGTAATTTTTTTTACATAAGCTATTGCTACATTGATAGCCCACGATAACAAATGTTATATGATTATCCATCCATACAATCGCATAATTTCAGAATTGTAAAGGACAAACATGGCGGCCGAACACGAAAACCAAAAAACGACACGTCAAAACTTTGACACGGTTTTACACTCTTTTGAATTACTCAAATAGTTAGCAAATAAGAAATTTATACAGAATAACTATTCATCTATCAATAACACTTACTTATATCATTGAATGTACGTGAGAATCATGATTATTTTCAATAACAACTTCACTATCTAGAAGCACTTCCAGACGCTAACCGCTAGGTTATTTACATATACTTATCATAAGGAAATGTTTATTTTCAAATTAACTCCATTATGAATATAACAGAAATCAAAATTATAGCAAACTGGTCATATTCAAATTATCTCCAAGGAAAGCTGAAAAACAACCATGTTTTCGTGAACTCCATTCATGCGTGCATTTACAAAGACGATATTACAGGACTATATCTGCTTGTCTGCCGCACTACTGCAGATGCGATAAAATATCAAACATAACAATGTGACTTGTATATATGATTGTATAAGTATGATATGCTTTAAAAACTTTTAGGTAACTAAATAATTACATTGTCATTCAATAAATAACATTTTGATAATTATTACAAAAAACTATAACTATCTTCACAAAACAAGATTTGTGACTTTTTGGCGGGAATTTGAAGTTGTCAATATTGTTAAATTTCATCAGAATTGGCAGTATGGATTGATTCCTTCGCCTGTCCTACTGGACGAATTAAACTACTACTATTGTTAAATTTCCATAAAATTTATTTTTTTCGAAATTAATGTTTTATATTGGTGGCATATTGATGACCATCATATATAAATATGCATGAGTGGAGGAAATTAAACTGTGATTCTGAAGATCATGCCTTCCTTGCTTTTCTTTTGCTCATCATTCTTACTACATATTTTTTTGTTTTCATTATTTTATTGCTGTTATTTACTATTTAATCAAATAAAATAAAAGGCATTCAATAACCCATTCTTCTTTACGAAATGAAATACGATGAAATAAAATGAAATATAGCCTCACCCACAAGTTAGTGGGTATTTTGCCAGTGTCAAGTATTTAAATAGCGATATGAAATTCAATAAATACACAAATTATAAATAAAAAAAATTATGATGACATGAAAATATAAAAATGGCGAATCCTCCTTAGTTTAAAATTTAAGAAGCAAAGTGTCAGACTGTCATAAGCAAGCTGTCAGTGGTGAAACGTCTCCCGTTTGGCAAATTGTTTGACAAAAGAAAAAAAAATTACGTTTTTGTTATAGGGATGTTGGAAATAAAAAAAAATATCGATATATATTAAAATATCAATATCGACGTCGATATCTCGAGGAAAAAATATCGATATATCGGTAATTTTCAGAAGATTTTGCGTTTTAAAAATAATAGTGTATTTAGCTCAATATGTAATTCCAATAGTAATTTTTATACAAAATGTACAATAATCACAATAAAAATGGAGGTATTTTGTCAGTATTTCTTTTTATTAGGCAATAATTACAAAAATATCAAAAACTAAAAAGCTATCTTCTAAGTAATATCTTATTGTATAATCAAATTAACGGCAGGAGCCACTCTCCCTGAAGTTACAGAGGAAGCCGTAAGCGTCAAGTATTTAATCTAGTGACTTTAGTTAGATAAATAAAAAATATATATCGTTTTTTATACAATTTTCGATATTGGATATTTTGTATCGATATATCGGCTAAAAATATCGATGTATTGAATTAAAAATATCGATATATCGATACTTTTTCAACAAGCCTAGTTCGTTAATCGTCGGCCGCCACACCGCGCAAATCGCGCAATGAGGTGTGCGCCGCATTTTTTGTTTTGTTTTGTTTGACACACGATTTGGTTACTGAAATTGGAAACAATCGTAAATTGTTATAAGATTATGAAACAGAACGTCTAATAATAATTGGTAAGTTCGTTAATTTAAAAAAATATATATTTACAGCAAAAATATATTCAAGCTCTAGCCTAGCCATCAGTGTTTTGTGTGTACTCTTCTTATCAGATAACTAACATAGTTTAGATTGTAAATTGTAAGGTTGGTCTGTGAGAATGATCATCTTAAGTTTTAAAACAAATTTATTATACATTGAAATAAAACTAATTTTTCGGATTTTATCGCGTTTATTTTATTTATTATTATATAATTTTAGTCCTCCCCTTAATGGTCCCCATTAACGAACGTAAAAACATAAAATAAACGACATAAAATCCGAAAAAATAGTTTTCTTTCAATGTGTAGTATTCGCGTAAATAAAAGAAATTAAAATATTATACTTAGTGTGCTTATTTAAAATTTAAAACATTTTTAGTTATTGCGTGGTGATCATTCATTATAAACTTTAAAGTCCAACTACCATGGCTCACTCATCAGGATCAACAGTAAACCTTAAAAATGGGTTAATTGATTTCACAGCAGGTTCACTGGGTAAGACAATGCACATTATTCATTTAAACCTTATTTTTCCTAATAGCTTTTACAGCCTTCTTCCATTTAGCAGCCATTTGAAATATGTGTGATAGTTCATATAAGGGTTATAAGGAAAAGTGGTCTGGAAAATTAATGAAAAACTGAAAGTGCTTTTTCTCTTTTGGAATTTGGAGAGGGCAATGATAGGTGTGTCAGCTAGTAATGAAAAAAAAAATGATAGTTGTGAGAATGTGGAGTGATAAAACATTTTAAACTGTAAATAATTTTATAAAACTATGTGATCTTAACCTTTTAAAAGTAAAACAAATATATTACATAATAATAAATAGTAAACTTTCAGGCTAAAATAACACCCAAACAATTTTTTGTTTTTTTTTTTAATTAGGTGGTATAGCAGTGGTGTATGTTGGCCAGCCACTTGACACAGTGAAAGTAAAGATGCAAACCTTTCCACATCTGTACAAAGGAATGTACCACTGTTTGAAGCAAACCCTCAGAAATGATGGGGTGATACGTGGTCTGTATGCTGGCACCACTCCAGCAATCATGGCCAATGTTGCAGAAAACTCAGTGCTATTTGCTGCATATGGATATTGTCAAAAATTTGTATGTAGCATCACTGGTGTTAAGGTATGTACTACATTTCTATGACACATGTAGTTTAGTTTCTTGATTCTTCCAAAGGAACCTTTCCATTTCCAAAGAAAAACGTATACTAGACATTGACACAGCCCATAAGCTATTACCATCCCAAATTTCATAAAAATCTGTTCAGCAGTTTTCCCGCGATATCCATGCATATAGCCAGACAAAATTCATTTTAGTGGATTTAACTTCTATATTGAAAACTGTATTTTTTTTAACTCTGTATTTTTTATTTTATGGGAAAATATAGATGTCTATATACTATAATACATTGTTACTGCCACTTGAAGTATAAATGATACAAAAAAAAGGTTATCATGTTATGCCCTTATGAAGTAACTAATATAACTGATAACCTATCGTTTTATTCATATTGAAGAGTGTTTTAGAAAGTAGAAGAATTGTCTGCGCTCGGTAATGCGTCGGCTGGTTTCATGGCGGCATTCTTCTCGTCGTTCACTCTGTGCCCCACCGAGCTGATCAAGTGCCAGCTGCAGGCGATGCGGGAGATCAACGTGCAAGGCTCTCAAACAGCTGTACGATAACATTGGGTATAGTTTTGTCAACCTGATTAGCGCAGTTAGTAGTGACCCTGCTTTCTGTGCCGTGGGTCCTGGGTTCGAATCCTGGTAGGGATAAACTTTGTGTAATGTGCACAAACGTTTGTACCCATGTCATAGATGTTTAATATCTATATGAGTAATATATACTGTGTGCCCCCCCCCGCTCCAGTCCATAATACAAGCGCTGCCTAGTGTGGGACCGTATAGTTGGTGTGTTCGTCTGGCGATATTATATTATATAATATTATAACAATGTGATTTATATATATATATATAATCTGCGCATACTTCATTGTGTGAATTCGGCATGCGCAGAGCCGCCATCTTTGCTTCTTTTATTTGATATGACTTACAATAACATTGCAATAATAAACTGTAGGTATTACATGTTACATTGTCTCTATCGCAAAATATTTGAAACGCTTCAATGGAAACCCGGAATCACATACTATACTATCATCTTTATTTATCGAATGTTTACAAATATTATCATAAGAATCACATACTATACTATCATCTTTATTTATCGAATGTTTACAAATATTATCATAAGAAACAGCTTCCTATGTTATTTGCGTTTTAATTTTATTGCAAATATGAAAATGATTCAATATTATTGCGATGTTGTGTTGACACAAGATTTCTATTGTCAGGTTAGAATAAAACCATTGCAGCTGACACAACAAATATTTAGAGAGTACGGCATCCAAGGCCTGTTCAGGGGCCTGGTGCCGACCATCATGCGGGAGATGCCAGGATATTTCTTCTTTTTCGGAGGATACGAAGGTGAATTTCTTCTGCATACCTAGTTTTCGTATTTTAGTAGTATGTTGTGATTTAGGAGAACGGCTCGTCCCTCCAGAACGGTTATCGAGCAACTAATCCGTGTATTTTGCCGCCCCTAGTAGGATTTTCCGGAACATTACTATGGCCTTTGATGAGCTCATCTCGGGCCCGTCACGTTCTATGATAAAGCACTCTGCGATATAATACTTAAACATTATCCTTAGAATATTTGACTCGACATGGCATCATACTGGACAAACATATTTTAACTTCACTAAAATTCTATCAATAAGGCCGTAGCCAGGAATTCACTACGGGGCGGGGACAGGGGGGAGGGGGAGCTCTGACAGACAAACAGACAATAGTAATCCAAAAAAGAGCAGCCGAGAATAAAACGGTGGGATGGCTTTCTTTTTTTTTTTTTATTACATTATAGGCAAGTATTTGATCTCGATCTCACCTGATGGTAAGTGACGATGAGATCTACGATGGAGCATACTTGCCTAGGTAGGAAGGCGGCAGTAGGTAGAGACGCTACATTCACTAGGCACATGCAGCGCAACTGATCTGACCCGCCATCCATGAATGGCAGCACCGAACATCATGCCGGAACACGGCTAGGCCGCTTGGCGACATGGCTTTGTTCAGTGGGTGGTGACTAGCCACGGCCGAAGCCTACCACCAGTAGAGTTGTCACCTGGTTGGCACCACCCAGGGACACGTGTAGGGTATCTCGAGGGTACTTAATTCTCCTACGGACGAAGGTGACTTTACCCCGGCTGAGACATTTCAGGGGAGGTTTGAGCAACCCCCCCCTCCCCCCGCCTACGGCATTGGATTATTATTCTTCTCTGATACCTAGATAAACTCACTACAGTATATCCTAATATACAGATACCAACTATGCACTATCTAAGACCTCAAATATTTCAGGCGCCAGGGAGTTCCTAAAGAAACCAGGACAGTCGAAAGACGACATCGGTTTCTTGAGAACGATGATAGCTGGCGCGGCCGGCGGACTCGTGCTCTGGACCGTGATATTTCCAACAGACGTGATCAAATCAAGAGTACAAATATCTAATAAGAAACAGAAGTTTTGGACGGTTGGATATGATATTGTAAAGAATGAAGGTTAGTATAAAGACATTACCACTTGTTTTGAATGCTACCGTGTTATTATAAACTTAAGGTTCATTTTAACTATCAACTCAAACCTACCTAGCTGTTCTTACATTGTTCTCACATACCCATAACATGCACAAAGAGCAATGTGGAGTTCCATTCATTTGGCCAAAAAAGCACTTATGAATATTCAAAATCTATCTCCGAAAATCTACCACCGGTTCCGAACGTTGGTTCCACTGAAAAGAGCCAGCAAGAAACGCAATGGTCTTTTAAAAAGATAGGCCAAGTGCGTGTCGTTTCTGACACTTCTTGGTATTGCGAAATGCAAGGCCAAGACCTCAGACGAAGAAATGAGATGAAGTGTCGCGAAGAACCGATTTCACGTGTACGTAAGGACTTAATTCGCGTGTACTTCACATATCGGCTTGGGTTTTTGTGCTTCGATATGTTGTTCGCGACTCTCAGTCTTTATTATTTCTTCGTCTAAAGCCAATAGCAACACTGGGCAACACTATTCTTTCGTATGGTATGGTATGGTAGTTATAACACGATCGTGATATATGGACCATCCTTGTCGTAGCGTAATTTTAAATCGCGATTGCTCTATCAATAATTACAGTCATGTCTCTTAACGTTATAAGATTACATCAGAAAATGTTTTGCTCATGACGACCTCGTGAAATAAAACACGATAAGAGCAAGGGCGCAGCGTGCGCGCATCGTCAGAGACATGCCGACATCACAGTAAATGTAGTCAAAATAGCAATACACTAGCTTTTGCCTGCGATCATCGATTTGTTCTGTAGTCCGACAAGCTAAGGACAATTAAAAAGAAACATTGTTCTATCAAAGTACAGCTGCCAATATAAGGCGTTACAATAATAATGTAGAATATTGTAAGAGGTTCATCGGTAGGTATAAATTAAGATAACACACCAAAACTACAAAACATTAGTAAAAAAAATATCTTCTGCCCGCAGCTACGCCCGCAGTACTTGATTAAACACTCAATGAATGTAACTTCCTCCTATTTATGAAAGAATAGAATCAGATCCGTAGATTACACCCTATATCCTCACTGAGAAACTTTATCTCTTTATAATATTAGTAGATATAGACTTTGTAATACCTTAAGTCTTCTCCTCTCTTCATAACCATCACAAGTGCACGGTGAAACTTTACTGATTCGCTTTTGTTTTAAAAAGTCTAATATTATTTCACACATTTGTTTTATATAAGGTGTAACAATAATAGTGTAAAATATTTTGACAAGGCCAACAGTAGGTTATAAAAACAACATTCCCAATGAAAACAAACAAATTTAGAAAATGACATCTTGTACTGAGCGCATGGCCGAACGTTACTGGTTAGCCTTGTTTAAAAAATCATTTACAAAAATATGTTATACATCAACGCGATATAACTTACTCATTCTTCTGTTAAAATATTTGTTACACCTTATTCCCATAAACGTAATCAGGATGACCTACTCTTTAACATCCTAAATTATACATTAACCATAGTTCCTGACATGTTTTTTTAATTGCAGGCGCGCTGGCTTTATACAACGGCCTCAAACCCACGCTAGTTCGAACCATCCCCGCAACGGCTGCGCTGTTCGTGGTCTACGAGTATTCCAAGAAGTTCATGCATCAATCATTCGGAGACTAATGATAGTTGAATATTCTTTAGTGGCATTTTAAAATAATTTACAGCTAGAGCACGTAACTTAGAACACCCGGCGATAATCGCATTTAAATACCGATCGAAACTGGGTAAATACCCAATAGTTTACCAGTGAAGCTGCACGTTTCCGCTAGGGGCTTTGCTGTGAAATGTATGGAGAGATTAGATTACTGGATTGGTAATTGAACTATTTAATGTTGGCGATACTCGTACTAAGCCCACTGCTGATGCGTGATGAATGATCTAATTGCGTCATGAAATGGCACTCCTCACCAGCTATAAGCCAAAAATAATCTATATTTCGATTCGCCATTTTCATATCATCATGTCACATCCATTATTTTATTTATATGTGTATTTATTGAATGTGTTATTGCTATTAATTACTTGACATTGGCAAAATACCCGCTAAGTTGTGGGTGAGGCCATATTCATATCCATTTTATTTCATCGCATTTCATTTCGTAAAAAAGAAGAAGAATCTATATTTCACAACTACATTAGCGCTCAAGTTACGTGCATTGTGCAGACTGTTGTAAATATGAAAGCCTGGGTTGGCTATTTATATTGTGATGATTTATTTAATTTAATACAAATAAATGTATAGTTATATACGTACTGATATATCAGATATGTTATCATTTATAGACTATGAAATCGAATCAGCCCTTGTAGTAATATTGAAATCAACGGTGCCGATGCGCCATAGAAATATTGTATGGGGGAATTATTAGGTATATTTTCATATATCTACTACGATGGATCTATATGTTTTTGAAACATGATTTTTGTATGATCATAGATTAATGTTTGCGGGCTTTGTTATTTTCGTCAGACGTACTCATTTGTTATGGATAATGTATGGCCCAAAATACAGTAAGTTTATGAAAATAAATTTATAATCATGCTCTGTGACACACATGTTTATATTTCCAAAAAGCTTGGGGTTTTATATCAGATTTTTGATATTTTCTTATGATATAAGAACACCTTAGACTAAAATACAATGAAAATAAAAACAAATATACGCGTCGAATAATTGAGAACCCTCCCTTTTTTTACGCACCTCCAGACATGTCAGTACATGTCATTGTCAATTAAAAAATCAAAACAAACACCCAAACCCAAATTTTATTTCGATTTATTTCAAGATCTAATGTCATCAGACGACTACCAAGTACAGAACATTTATAGATACGCCAGGAAAACTTATAAAAAAAATAGGAGAGGAACTCTAGAGAACGATATCGGTCCAAATGATAACGCCGACGCCGCCGAGTCTTCGCCGAGGAGTGACGTCCGCATCGACGGCTTGGTAGACTCGCCCGGATGCAGTTGTGACTTGGACCCCGAAGGCGAAATAGCTAACATCCTACACAAGAAGTGCCCCGTTATTACGTTGGCTCAACAACAACTTCAACGGCTTTTGAATGAAACTGATAAACTACTTTGTGATAATACTAGATGTTGCAGGTAAACTTTACCATACTACCTACATAAATAGAACTTAGCGATGCGGTTGTTTAAGAATAAAAGCTGTGTATGGTATACAAATAACGCTTAGAGCGGCCTAAGACATTCGAAATTTCATAATCTTAAAATGGACGCTTGCTTACACCTCGTCAGTATAATTTTAATTCCGTTCAATCAAAAAGTTCAGAATGTGTGTCATGTGAGAGCATTCGTTCTGACCATTTTGGTTTCATAATATAAAATTCGGATTATTCAGTTGCAAGACTTCTGCGCCCAGAGTCCCGGGTTCGGGTTCGAACCCTGGTAGGGACAAACTTTGTGTGATAAGCGTGAATGTATCCCAGTTATGGATGTTAAAATCTATATAAGTATCATATACTCAGTTCAACCCCACTCCATTGTAGGGTACCGTACTATACAACCATAGTGTGGGACTGTATAGTTGATGTATTCGTCTGGCGATATTATTAAACCACCATGATGATTATGTACCCTACATTTTAGTGAAAACCCCATTCAAAATGGACTAGTAACATTTACGTGCTATTCGAACAGACAGACGATAATTCAAAACACTTGTTTTGGATTAGAGATGTCCAAATAGGGCAAAAAGCCTGCACAACAAAAAAATACCTATGTTCATAGATAAAATACTATGACGCCAATGTATAAAATGTTGTACAGTACTACGTTGCCATAAAATACTATGATAGGCAATGTTATACATGCCTTAGGTGTAGTAGGGGTCGCAAACGCGGCTTGCCGATAATGTGTTCAACCTGGGTTCAATTTCCGGGACGTACATATTATCGGCAAGCCATTTAGATTATTAGTAGCAGCCCAGATTCCAAGCTCGGAATCACGGTAAATGGCAAAAGACTTGCTTTACATTGGAATCTACTTAAATATTATGAATAAATGATGGGTGTGCATGTCTCTTTATACAATTATGTAAATCTCAATCAATATTTTCTGTTACAGATCTGTATACGATTTCGTCTGTATTTGTAAAGAACTTTTCCTGAATCAAGAAAAGTGTCGATGTGTGCTAATAGTCTTTATTGCTGTCGCGTTTTTTTTTGGTCTTGTGTTCGGGGCTGCCTCTTGCGGCAGTCGCCTCGGCCGATTCAATAGCCCTATACTATCCTGCATCGACAACTTCTTTATTTCTCACACATATACACTTGAAGATACATATCGCAGTATATCGTAATTATAGGGATGGGCTATTACTAATTACATTAATTCTTATTATTTACGTAGATAACCAACATGACTTAACCCTTCATATGGCTGTGTAATTTGGTTAAGATTATTTTAGATTCAATTATTATATTGTAGTATTTCACCAAAAGTTGTTTTATTTCCTGTTAAATTGTACATTGGATACCAGAATTTGCTATCAAGTTTTGTTTAGGCGCTAGTAACTACTACCTTTATATAGCTACACTACCTGTTACCCGCGACTTCGTCCGCGTGGTATTTAACAAAAAGCGGATGTCGCGAGTAACAGCCAGTCTAAAATAAAAGTAGCCTAAGTTACATCAGCTATCTGCCAGTGAAAGTCCCGTCAAAATCGGTCCAGCCATTTCAGAGATTAGCCGAGAAACAGACGGGTAAAAAATGTTGTTTTGGTATATGTACTGTGTATACATCCATATGCACTTAGTAAAAAGCGGTTATTTTATTATTACAAACAGTCACTCCGATCTTATTTATTTGTATACATAGATGTAAGGAACAAATGCATCTAAGATTGGAAGAACAGTAAGTATATTCCCATTCTTAGAAATTTACTGGGTGCTGACATCTGTTTGCACAGGGCTTTAAAACCCATACATTACAAATAATTCATAATGTTCTAGTCAACACAGGGTCTAAATAAAAAAAAATGCCAAGTTTAGTTATTTAATCTAAATAGGTATATGACAGTTAGAGGTGCCCCAGGCAGGCTTGGTACCCGACAAATCAGATGTGCAATAATTTAACATCCTGGAAATAATACTTGCTGCAATATTTGGTTAAACATATTAACACTGCATTAAATAATGTCAACATTTTCATTCCGATGCCTTAGGTAGTTTCTATACAAGGTTAGACTGAAGGCAGGTATAATTTATAAACATTAATTTTACCTAGATATTGATCACCGTTGTTGCTAAGGCTTAGTAATTACTTTTCCTCACACCACTCATTTTCCTTGCGAACTTGGTCTTCTTCGGCTGCAGTGAAATCATTTTTTATATTGAATGTTTTACGAATTTCTTCAGGAGTCTTACCCTTAATCATATTCGCTACCGTCTTACAGGTTACGTCGAGCAGGCCTTTGATGTCTAAATAGTTGGCTGCTAAAATTAGTTCAAAGAGAGTGCCTTGATCAACTTTTAAAAAATCCGCATCCCATGACGAAATATCGTCTGTTCGTTTCTCCTTGTTCTCGTCATCTTCGGGCAGTGGTGGATCGTCTTTGTGATACGTCGCCCATTGGATTACTTTTTTGAGAATTGCAGAATTTACATTCGGTAATGGGACAACCTCCTCTTCGTCTTCCTCCATTCCCAAGTCTTCCAACATAGTCTTTATCGTTACAGAGCATTTAGCTATCTCAACATCAACTGTGAAAATTTCACTATCCGATGATTGCAACTTTATGTTGGGCATCTAGAACAAAGCAAAAATTTGTAAACACAACATCGGGAAATAGGGCGCCATTTTACTGATCCCAGATAAATAAAAATAGTGTGTGCACGAAACTAAATAACGTGGTTTTTATTAAAATTCAATATATAGGTCACCTTGGAACGGGAAGCTAGTTACAAAATAATGTGCGTACTTTTATTTATAGGGAATGTTGTAAGAATAACACGAATCACGATTCAAGAAAAAGACGACCGAATGAATGAGTTTGTTAATTGCACAAGCACCATAAACGTAGCGTTATTTTCTCTATACCATAGACAATCAATAATTCAATTATAGCCACAGATAATGAAGAAAAGTATAATTGAGTATAGAAAAAATATTTATATTGTATTTTTTTAAAGATAAGATGCTCTAGATACGACACGCCCGTACACCTATAAGGGATATATACGGAGTACATCGTGTACATGGGGCATAGATTGAGAATAATCCGCCAACGTTATGGGGCTACCAGCGGCAAATACCCTTGGAGACGAATTTTACAAATATATTTTTATTATGTATTATTATTCGTAATTTTTCAGGTTCGCGGTTCAACGCGTCAACAGTTGTAAAAACAATGTTGATAACGATCGAGAGTGAACTAACTTAGAGCGGCCTTATCACACATCCGAAATGTTTTTCGAATCCACTAACGAATTTGTTAAGTTCGTACTCCACTTCGTACTTTTGGGGTCGAGTCACCTTCGTCCGTAGGAGAATTAAGTACCCTCGAGATACCCTACACGTGACCCTGGGTGGTGCCAACCAGGTGACAACTCTACTGGTGGTAGGCTTCGGCCGTGGCTAGTCACCACCCACTGAACAAAACCATGTCGCCAAGCGGCCTAGCCGTGTTCCGGCATGATGTTCGGTGCTGCCATTCATGGATGGCGGGTCGGATCAGTTGCGCTGCATGTGCCTAGTGAATGTAGCGTCTCTATCTACTGCCGCCTTCCTACCTAGGCAAGTATGCTCCATCGTAGATCTCATCGTCGCTTACCATCAGGTGAGATCGAGATCAAATACTTGTCTATAATGTAATAAAAAATAAAAAAAAATCCAATCAGCGCGATTCGCTAAAATTTCACTTACCCATTAAACGACGAATGGCCTATTCCTTATGAAGGGGTTTCCAATGGTATCGGATCAAAACTATAAACCACACTGTCTTTGAAATAGGTGTTTTATATATAGGAAACCATTTAGCAGGGGTTTTATATTTAACTAAACTGAATCCTAACTTACCTCGCGTTATTGGGCAACTTTAAGTCAAATCTGAGAGCAGTTAAATCGTTCAAAAACCGTTCATAGGCTTACTGGTTCTGAGTATGAATTTATAACACCATGATGTAAGTATAGTAGGCATAAAAGAAGCACTGCACATTCTAGGATGCGTTTATTCTTGGATAGGTATTGTTTAGTTGCTAAGATATGAGTAGATATACATTTATTTACTCAAAGCTAATATTTGAGATATATACTTTTTTTTCATTGGAACGACAATATAATAATGGCCTGTCATATCATTTCGCCAAATGTAGTACTTATAAATATATCTAAATAATAAATATATTTTTTTACCTATTTTAAAGATTCAGTACATAGCTATATTTTAGGTTCACACAGCATATTTTACTGACACTTTGGTAATAATATAATCTTATCAACATCAACAAGTATAGATTCTATTTTATGTTTTCGGTTATAGATTTACAGAAGTACCTACAAATATATTTTAAATTGTATGTAGGTATATTGTTTATAGAGGGGAAATGTTCATAGATAAATAATAATAAATTCTACATAGGTATATGTCCATATTATGAATAAACATACATTTACACTTAATCTAAGAAGTAGAGTAGGTACCATGAAACCGGTGTCGAAATCTGTCAGACTTTACAGAACATACATCTGGTTTCAGAAAATTTTAAAAAAGGTTGTTACTAATTTGTATATAGTCTAATAAAAATAGTGTAAAATATTTTGGTAGGCTTAAGATTGTAAAGATAATAACATTAATATAAAAAAATACTTCAGCTAAACTCTAAACCCCGAATTTATAGACGATTTATAACTTTATGAAACGTCATATAGTACTGTGCAAATCTTGTGCGCAGTAGTATATGACGTACGATAAAGTTATAAAATGTCTTTAAATTTGGGGGTCAGATTATTCAATCAGTATAAGTAGTATTATTTAAATCACCCTTCACACATTTATTATTGGTACATTTTAAGACCTCTTAAATATTTAACAAATTACAGGATGGAAATTTTTAAACATTGGTGATATGATAAGCATTGCAACTCTGTGTACCCCAACGGAATGTTCGGATTTTAGCCGGTTCGAATCCAGAGTGTGCCATGCGAGTTTTTGTAAAACAGACTGCAGATTTGTTTCTTTTTAAAAATAAAGGAATGTTTCCTTTGAGTAAAATTTACAAGACACAATAGCAATATATAGAGATTGATAATATTGGTATGATATATATCAGAGATATAGGTTTTATTGACACTATGATAATAGTGCCTATTAATATTATTCAATTAGAAAAGTACATTCCTTCTAAAAATAGAATACTTATTCTAACTAGTATATGGCTCATAGATTTTGGCTCTAAAATAAGCAATTACTATTGGATACACATGACTAATAAAATTATTATTGATTATATAGCATCATGGTTACTATGACTACATTATACACATTTGTAGAGCATGTATATTAATATTATGCTTATATAATATTATTAAATAGGAATTTATTCAAGTAACTACAACATTCAAGATTGAGAACCACAGTGAAATGTGGGTTCACAATATAAAAATTAAATTCAAAAATTTTACAAGATTAAATAAATTAGTAGCAAAATTTCAGAAAATAATGTAACAGTATACTTAAATTAAAATATCACATTTGGTTTAGACATTTATACCTAAAAAAAATTTGGCAAGTACCTATAATGCTCTTGAGTCCAAAATAAGGACAAGCAATAATAGTTATTACAAATTGGCTGCTACAAAGACTTACATTTTAAAATCAAAATCAATTATTCAAGAAAAATTAGTTAACATTTTCAAGCCGTTCCTTCAAACGAAAGTATACTTTCAAAGTGGGCTTCAATATTGTAAATACCATTATCATTAATACTAAAGCAAAACTTGTGTAGCGCAATATATCTCCGAATTTCCACCACTGGGAAAATAACCCAAGTAATATGGTTATTATTCCTAAGCCGAATGTCACTAAGCCAGCTGTTGCATGCAATAGTTTGGTGTAGATGGGAGCAAGATAATACTTTAATTTTAAACTATATAAAGCTCCAATTCCTCCGAACATTGTAAGAGACATGAAAATTAATGATGTCAAACCAAATTTACCGTGCAAACTTGTGAAGTGTTCAGAATCTTTCCTTATTTTGTTTATTAAAATAACTAAGAACCCTACCAATATTATTGTACCACACAGCAGTTGCAGGACCCAATGGCGAGCACTCCGCAAACGTATGGGCATCCATTCTGTAGCTAGGTCACCTGGACTGACTGCATTGATTGCTGATGTCATGAACAGCAGCCACTGAAAAAGCAAAAATATTAATAACCATCTCGTTAGTACCATACATGTATGTATGTCAACATTGATAAGATGATAAATACAACTGCGTAAATAACTATTTACATATATAATGAAAAAATAGTGCAGGCTTACCCCTAGTGACATGAGCGTAGGATGGAACGAAAAGAGCGAAGCGCCGTCTTTAAAACAACAGTATATTATTATTCCCATCAATATCACGGTACATATGTTACTGAGTACATTTAAATAACTTGGCTTTGTTGTATTGCTCGGTGAAACTAACCGTGATGTTTCCGAATTTCTATCGGGATGCCCCATTTCGTTCAGACTCGTATCTGCATCTAAGTTCTCCATTAATTCAGCAATATCACTAAGGATTGACCACTTGTGATTGCAGAGCACGTATTAATTTTAAGAGCGATTTTATGATTCTATTTTCTTCATCGATCTTTTGACAGGTTGGTTGGTTTCTTCTTAGTGCATTTTTTGTTTTTGTACTTTTTTCTTTTTATAGGTTGGCAATAGGCTTCAAAATAGTGACATTTTTGACAGTGCCGAGTAAAACATTTTAGCAATGTTAAAATATATAAGTACTTCTGATAATAATGATGATGACAATTTTGATGATGAAATGATTCCCCTACACCCTAGTATATCTTTGGATGCTGTACTGAAATTCACCGGACGTCTTGGGATAATTTGAAAAGTCAAGTTATACTATTGTATTTAAATGTCTTTCACTCGTGCTCGTTTATGAATACACAATGGTTAATATCCAACAATTATTACACATTATTTATCGAAGAAACACATTTTTTGGAAAATAAAACAAAATAGACCACTCATGGGTCAACTTCCCGCCAAAAAGTCGCAAGTCAGTGTTATTCTGTCCACCCTTTTGATTTCATTGCGTAAAGAAAGAAAGAAAGACGAAACAAATTAAAAGTTCTATGTCTGAAAAGCCAACATCACTCCATGATTTTTCTTTTCACGTCCCGTTTTGCTAATATCCTCGTATTCAAGTCAGAAAACTCTAACAAAAGGTTTACTTCGATTTGATTGGTTGGTCGGAAATATTTGACAGCCGCCTGCATGGCTCTACGACCGCCTATCGTGCTTTCTCGTTCTCCCTCGAAAACGCAATACTGCTTAGACAGAGAAAGGACCGTCACAGTATTTTTTTCTCTATGATGTGTGCAAGTCGCAACTTGTCCAAATCAGTTGTTGTTTACCAAAATAATTTTGTTGCCGCTTCACAGTCAAAAAAGAGTTCGAGCTGAGATTGGTCGTACATACGCGCGAGTGAATAGTGAGGCATGCATAATCAAAGTATGCATCTGAATCAAAAGTTGTGATTACCCAGTCAACGTTTATCCAGTGACTATTTTATAAAAATAAACTTAAATTATATTTCTTTATTTCCCACAGCCTCAGATGCGTAGTTGTCTGAAGCTACAGCCTGATCTTTACAGGTTGTGCGTATTTTAGTGTATAATTTCCACACTGTGAATTAATTTTTGTACTTTTTAAGTTGCATGAAATATTATTGTAGTGCTCAGTTATAACTTGAACATACAAGAACAATTGTATAGTTTCAGCATGTTGAGGTGAGTGTTATTCCTTATAGATGTATTTCATTTAATTCTATATAATATAGTAAAACCAACATTTTATACACTCCACTGCTTTAGTGTATTATAATTGGTTTAACTTAAGTTTTTAGTATACCTTCCGCTTGTTGCACACTTTTTTAACACCTTGTATATTACTATACAGGTAGGCTATACTATGCAGTATGCTTTAGCCAATGGCTATTCCTGCACAATTATTGGTTTTGCTCTGTTCAATCCCCAATGGTCACAACATTATGATACTTCTCTATTCTCAGCATATGTTAAACAATAAGCTATTCCCTGTAGAAATGGGTCCTGTAGGTATTCACTGATTCTCTAACATACACAAGACATATTACGGTATTCTGCCGAATATTCGGTGGATGTGCTAAATAATATTTAACTGAACTTATAAAAATTGTTTAATCAACATTTCTTAAAATTCCTAATACTAAATTAAAATTCTAGTTAAGCCTGCACTAAGTACTAATTAATAAATATTAAAATAACAATAGAATTAGTAATAAAACAATCAAAAACATTATTCTGCTTCTACCACAGTCGGGTAAAAAGAAAGTTATTAGCAAACGAAATCAATAATATTAATATGTGGCTTTTCTGTTACTATAATATACTACCTAGTTGGCTACACACAGCATAAAATCGCAGCATTGAAACCGAACGTAAACTAAACCGAATATTTTGGCCGAATATTCGGATCAGAAAGAGCTTATGTTCCACATTTAGTATGGGAATTAATAGCGCCTCGCGCATCTCCAATACGTTTAATACTTTGTATCCAGGGCAATGAAAGTATTCCTCCAGGATAGTCACAAAAATAACGTCCACCACGCGTCACGTAGATACGAAGTCGCACTCGCGAGTACAGCTAGTTCAATCTAAACTATATACCTAGGTAGTAGAAAGAAACCTACCACTATTACGGGGTATTACTAACTTTACTTGCGTTTTTGTTTTTTCATTTCGTTTCTTTACTTATATGCGTCATAATTTACAGAAGCGGTCCGAGTTACAGACCTGCTAAAGTCCGAGTTTGAAACAATTTCCCCCCTATCTCTATTACATACTAACCATTGAAATAAATGTTACACTAGAATAGCAAATCAGAACAATGATCATGTTCCGCTCGCGGTGTGCGCTGGGTGTGGGACGCGCGGCGCCCGGCCAAAAGAAACCACGAAATAGGCACTGTCTTGTTTATGCTGGTTTGACAATTATTGGACTTGTTGTGTATCGTTATTGCAATGTAATTAATATTTGCTGGTACCTATTATTCAACTTATACAAGATTACTATTCACTTGCTTATTTTTTACCAAATTATTTTGCATAACTCAAGTTTAATAAATATTTTTTTAACTCGACTTTCCTCCTGATGGACAAAAGTTCGGTTAATATTCCGCACATGAACTGAATATGCGGTAAATACCGAAAATTCTAAACCATAACGAATAATTAGCGAATATACGGCGCATCCCTAGTTGACTAGTTGATACTAAGCTATAAACCCACCCTGGTCCCTGGGTATTCATATCGCTCTCACTCCGCCTAATAGGTAGGTACCCACAGATATTTTAGAGGAGATATGTTATGAAAGCGGTGGGCTTGCGCTCACCTTTAGCCAAAATTACGCTAACATAGAGTTTTCGCCGTCAGTCGACTGCAACTGCACGTCGGTATCGGAGCTCTAACTTTTTTTTAAATGCCGTGTTATTCCGTGGTTGTGTGCAAAAATACTAGCAGCAAAGTGAACTACGCGAAAGATGGAATCTCATTTCACCAGCCAGTATTAAGTATTTTATTTATTCGTCTTTAAAATCATTAAAAACAACAAATCAAAAAATATTTAATGCCTTTATTATGTTATTTTAGTTTTCATGTAGCACAACGACTTTTTCATTTTTGTACAAAATACATGGCTCTTTAAGTACCACCTATGTTCGCTACTGAGTGAATGTACGAGGCAATGGATAGATCGTCTAACGATACTTTGAATAAACTGGTGCGTCGCGTGGTACGGCCGCTGTATGCGGCGACGACGCAGCACGCACCGAATTATTGTCACGCGTGTGTGTGTGAGACTTCGTATTGGTTGGTTTTATGTATTTGCATGTGTTTTGTGGCGAGTGGTGGGGAACAAAACGGATACAGCGAGTTCCCATACATTTTGAATCGCACGGCATATCTCTCGTGATCTGTGTAGGTACCTAATCCTTAATAAAAAATCCAAGTAGTAAATCCAAGACCCAATGATAGCAATAGCAACAATATTGTTATTTATTGCGTAATACCGATTCATACGATGTAAAGTCCTTCGTTCAGCGACAAAGGTATTATCGCCTCACAAGGGATATGTATTATCAGGGACATTACTGTCTGGACACGATAAGGTCATTATCGCGTAGCAATACTTAGTCCTAGCGCTACGGTTTACTACTACTCAGATCCTGTATCGTTCCAACGAAAATTGTCCTGTGGGTAGGCAGGGAGTAGTCCCCGATAGTACCTAGGTAAGGTACCTATTATGTATATAAGCACGTATATCTATTTCCCTGCTCACACCGAAGCTGCCGGTTTTATTTTTAATCTCGTTCCTTTTGCTTTGCTTCGCAATCGGCAACGCGCGAACCAGTCACAAACCGGTACTGTGACTCATTCGCTATTTCACATAACTGGAGGGGGTGTAACAAAATAGGTGCATCACAATAAAATATAACGTCAGATGCGGAGTAATAGGAAGGTATCTATAACTAGAACCGTACTTACCTATTTATTCTGATGAGTTGTTTATGAATCTACGCGCGATTAACGAAACTAATTGTCCGTTCTATTTAGCTGAAGGCAGAGGTACCTATCTAGCCTACCTAGGTATTCGTTGATTGCCATATCAGCAGAGCTGTGTTAGGATAATGTAATGTGATAAAGAGGCTTGTCAAGGCTATAGTTGCATACGTTTATCATTTGAATGCTGAGGAATGAATATTATTGTGTATGATTCCATATTCCGTTCCGCACGATAGGTATATTATTATTGTTTGTTCATCAATAATGTTTCTTAAGAAGGAAAGTTTATTTAATTTATTCAATTCATAACTTACTGTTAACTAGTTGTTACGAGCTTGCATGGTTAGCCTTATTTTAATTGGTTGCTCTTAGGTACCTAGACAACCAAGCCAAACTTGTATGCAACGACGAAGTCACAAATAGTTCGGGGGGGGGGGGGGGGTGCGTTCATGTGAAAAAAGCAGAGTGTAGCTTTACCAAAGCTATCATCACGTTACTAATGAGAGCCGTGATACTAATTTAGAGTAGGTTACTTAAGTAGCATTGTATTATTTTAAATAAGTATATAGGTATAGTGTCGTAGCCCTCCCACTGAGTTTTATTATTTGTACCTACACCTATTAATAATACTTACGTATAGCGCATCAAGGTCATTAGCAAAGCAACTTGAAACTCCGCGTCAGCTTCACATACACATTATTTATCGTAAACATCTGAACACATTTTGTTTCGTTATTTTGATTGGCTTTTCATATACCTAGGCACCTAGTATAGTTATTAAACCTAGACAAAAAGACTACCTAGTTGAGATACGACGAATATCTGTATTTAGCAAGTAAATAGGTATTAAGTTCTGAGTACGTATATATAGGTACATAGCACCACTATAAAACTAACCGATTGAATCAAAATTTAAAAATACGATTAATTAGCGACCCGACATAGGTAACTTGGCTTTGTTTTTTGAAAGCCGTGTCTTTGTCGCTCATTGATTACAAACAGTAAGCGACAACCTTGAACGAAAGCGGATCTGCTCTCTTCATGTTATGCATTGGTATTTTCCTCCAACGGTACTAGGTACGTGGGTACTCCTTGAGTTAAAATGTTTTGTGCATTTAATCACTAAGCAACTACTTCTTTGAATATGTATAATCTAATGTTGTTGAGAGTGTCAAAAAACTAGCGTAACCAGTGATATCTATCAAACCTGTTTGAATGTGTGTGACAGACAGAGACAGACAATTTGAGGTTTGTTTACATCGCTAGAGAATCGGTGTGGAATTAATGATATTTTAGATAGATATTAGATTGGTAGGTATGTTGGTACTTTACTGTACATCAGAAAGCATAATTTGTGGTCGGTATACCTACCTACCTACCTACCTACCTAGAATACTAGAGGTCACCCCCACCCTCACATGTTGTAAGGGACAATGACCTCATGAAAATCGCGCGACTAAGTTTATCGCCGCTTTAAGATAATTGTTGCATCATCTCCTATTTGAGAGTTTGAGGCAGGTCGAGTCGTAGGTACCGTGTCGGTCTTGTTTTGTTTGTATTTAGAATAAATTAAAATAGTCGAGTGAATCATCGACTGGCTGACTGTTGGTACTCTTCGCACATCATCCGATGACCATTCTCTATCTCTCTATCATGCCATGTTTTATTGTAGACATATGGTAGGTACTTTACTGGAACTAGGTACCTGCTATAATTTCGCTTAGAGTTAAAAGCATCGTTATATGCGCAGTGTACCTATATTCGCTAAACAATTTTATATTATATATCTTAATATATATATAAATCAAAGTCGTGTTAGTTACATCATTTATTACTCAAGAACGGGTGGACCGATTTATATGATCTTTGTTTTTATTTGTTTGTCTCCGCCTCAAATAATAGAATAACTATTAAAACATAGGCAAATTCACAAAAAAATATAATAAAGAATACTGAAAATTTGATTCTGAGCCGGCGCGAAGTTCGCCGGGTCAGCTAGTACGATATGTTGTGTTTTGTGTTCAATAAATAAATAAAAAAATAGATTTGAACTAGATGAGCCGAATGTTAGGTCCAAATACGAACTGATTATGACTGTCGGCCAAATATCAGTATACTTCACGTTCTCCCGACTACGTCTGCCTATGATAGCTGCCGATTTTCGGTTTAACCGACTGTGAAAATAATATTGGTCCACCCATACATAAACAAAAGAATCTCTCAAAAGTCTAAAAACCCAAAAGCGAATTCTCAGAATATCGATAAAGTGCATAAACAGATCTCAATAATACACCGCTACTCGCTAGTATATGATATACGATTACGATGCACGATAAACCTTTTTAGAAGCCTGATGACGCACTGAGCCTAAAGGCACATTAACATGATGCAAGTTACTCGTATACAAAATGCTATTGCTCATAATAATACCTATCAGGGTTGGTTGACTTAAATCCAGTTTTTTTTTATTATAAACCATTGATTTAAAAGAAACTAGATTTTTTGTATTTCAACCATAAATCAGTCTCACATGTTTCATAATAATATTTGTAATGGGAACATAACTATGTACTACAAATAAAATTAAGGAAAAAAACAACATTTACATTAATTGCAAAAAAATTGCACTGCACTTTTCAACATCAATTGATTCGATTTTGTTGAAGCTACCAAAACGTTTTATAAAAACTAAACTAACCAAACAAAAGACCTAAAAGACAATTAAACAGATTTTTTATTCAATCAATTGAAGATAAACAATCATTATTTATTTGTTTTTTTCTTAAACCACAAAAATCTGTCAGAAATTAAATAAATCATGATGTTAACCAACCCTGGACTTATCAGTTAAATCCACTATTTATGGCCAAATGTGTTTTTATAAAAAAAAACATGATTTATATCAATCCTGATACTATAGAGGGACTTACAGTCATTCCAGCTTTTACAGCGAAGAACACTACATTATACAACTAGGCATATACATACACACTACATTTTTAAAACATTACGAATATCTGTCTTAAAATATCGTGAAAATCTAATGAATTGCAAGTTTGTTTCTCTAAACATGCATTTTGACTCGGCCAATCTAGCCATTTGGTTGAAGGCGCTTTTTCTTTGTTCCAGGTTTTTGTCAGTGTGCGTGGCTCTGGTGGGCGCGTGCGCCGCCAGCCCTCAGCCGGTGGTTTGCACGAATGACGGCAGTCATTGCATGGAAGAGTACTACTGCGATACCGATGCACACGTCTGCCGGCCATGCCTCAACTGTCAGGACCTCAAGCGGGATCCTCCTGAGTCGCTTTATTCATGCATCAAGTCTGTCACTGAATGCGGAGCATGTTACAACGGGTTTGTATTGCGATTAGTCTTCCTAGCGCAAAGTACATTGTTCACCATCATATAAATAAAATCTTGCCGAATACCGAATATGCGGCGCATCCCTAATACACATTGTCCTCCCTACTGCTAAGCAAACCCAAAAGTGCAAACGTTGATGCGTTCCCCACATTTGTTCAAAGCGTTTCAAGTTACGAGCCGCGTGTACGTTATTTTGTCAATAGCACTAGCTTTGGGTGCTAATTGTAATGTTTGCACACGTTATAGGTATGCCGCAATGTCGGTACTAGTGGAGCTGCGGTTAGAAGATAAAGCTATCGTTTAAAATGTTGGCTCACGGCCAATTCACGGAACGTAGGTGTGATAACTACTTTAATGAGATGATCAAATGGAACGCACATACACCAATGATTTTATTATAGTTGTACTACTACCTACTTTGAATTACCAATATTGGAAAGGGGAGGATTCAAGGGATTGTGGAGGAATAAGATTTTCGCAATTAATTATTTCAGTTTGGATAATTAACCGGAAAGCATAGCTCTTTTTGACCACAGACTTGTTTACAAGTTCAGACGTGACGTTGCCGCTAGCAGAGTGAAGCCATTTTCTCAATGCCTTTGTGAAATAAAAAAAAACCATTATTTTTAATCGTTTTATAAGGTACCAAATGTCGGCATTTTCAACCGACATTCGGCTGACTGCGATCGGTTGTTTAAAAGTAGCTGCTTTCGGTTGACTAATAACTCTTATTGTAATTGACTCCCTTCAGCCTGGTGGCAGACCTGCACGGTGGCGTGAACGCGGAGTGCGTGCCCCCGGACGGTGGCACGTCATACCTCTGGCTGTTCATCATCGTGGGCCTCGTGTTCATCGGCCTGGTCGTAGGCATCATTGTCTACGTGGCTCGCAACCCTGAAATGTTCAAGACACCGGGTAAATTATTAAAAACCAGTTATAGTTAAGTTGGTTGGCTTGCCTTGGAAATAAAATGAGCAGATTTTCGGATTTTCATCTGCGAATCTCATTTTCAATAATGATTATCACTTTGCTGTACATTGAAGGCGAACATCTGTTGAAAGTTGTGTGAAGTTTAGCAACTCGCACGGGACCAGCGTTGTAGATTATAGCCTAAAAACCTCATATTGAGGAGGAGTGTACACAGTATAATGGCAATAGGCTCGCCCCCTATTACATTGGGACCAAATACCATCGGCGACTTGTGGGTGCACCGCAGTGCACCTTGCCTACCCTTTTGGTGATTACGGGCGTGATGTTGATGGTGTACCTGGTAAATTTTACGTACCTACCTACTTTGCCAAAATATCGGCTGAATACTCGAACACCACTCAACTTTGAGAGCTGCCTTGTCATTACAAAACCTTTGTGATAGGTAGCGCAACTCCCGAACGAATGAACTCTTTACGGTGAGATGGTTCGTGCACGTTCGCTGTATGTTTGATGGAAATCTGTTGTGTTTCTGCCGTATTGAAAATAATAAGTTTGGTGTTATACACTCTCAGTCTGGCGGTAGTTTGCTCATTCCTAGAATGACGAAATTATTTAAACATTTAGAAACCGTCAGTCTCGGGTTTCAGTCCATCAGTCTCAGTGGGTTAGACGGTTAGTCTGACATCAGTGTAACCAGCCTACCGTGTTATATGTCAGTATAAATGGGCGCCGGTTATGCTGAATCTTAGTAAACAAAACTGTGTTTTCAATTGTTATATTTAGATTTATTTGTATATATTTTTAACTGAATCGTTGTCGGCAGCGCCGAGCCAGCCGAGCTTCACGGCGCGCATCACGGCGAGCGCGCCCGACCCGCCGCCGCCCTACCACCCGCTGCCGCCCCAGCACCAGCCGCACCAGCCGCCCCAGCCGGGACACTACGACAACGCCGACAACGGATACGCACACAAATACGAAAACGGTAAGTATCCAGGTACTTCATCTAAATATCAGCGATATTCGCGACCCTAGTAAATATCGTAAGATATTGAGCGTTATTTCGGCGGATATTTGTATTAGCTTCTGCGGCTAGCGCGCAAGCAGAATACGCGCTGCATCGCATACCCCACTAGGGCGGTAGGAAATGCCGTTTATTCTGAATAGGCCTCAATTTTTGATATGACTCAGCCAAACGGAAAACCCCTGGTGCAAGGATCATGCACAAAATTAAAAAAAGGATCCCTGCTGTAGTATTCCCGCGATATGCTTTTAAAAAGGCAGGCAAAAAATCGCGTAAGAAATGTTCAATGCGATGTATTAAAATATTTAATGGACAGACACAACCAAGTTACAGTATTGTTATATATATTAATGTGAATCGTTGTTACCAACAGAAGGCAGCCGGTTCATCATCCACCCGCCGCCGCCGCGGCCCGCCGACGGCCGCGTGCCGGAGGCGAGCCAGACCGCCAAGGTGTACGCCGAGCCCGTGTACTCGCGCGAACACCGATCACCCAGGTATGTTTGTATTTCCACCAATGTCTACTGGGCTCAGAGGGGTGATATTAGGCACTGTGTCGTGGTCGCACACTGACGGCCTCATCATTTAAAGCAGCCTTTCCCAAAGTGGGCGATAGCGCCCCCTTGTGGGCGCTGCAAGCCTAAAGGGGGGCGGTAAGAGACCCAGAACAAAAATGGGGGCGTTGTGTAGAGGGTTACAATAATTAATTTAATTTGAAGTTATAGTGGTTTTTAAGTAAGTGAAAAAATGGGGGGGCTAAAGAATTATTCATTCTCAAAGTGGGCAGTAGACAAAATAAGTTTGGGAACCCCTCATATAAAGGCTCACTGTCATACAAATTGCAATGTTGGAGTGGAATCGGGCAGGGCACATAGCTCGAACCGATGGCCGTTGGGTCAGAAAGGTTCTTGAATAGCGACCACGGGCTAGAGGATGCGAGTGGTGGGAGACCTAACGTGAGGAAGTCATTTTAGGAGATCTTTGTGCAGCAGCAGGCGTCTTTCGATGACATGTTACTAACAGTTCATTCGGTTCATTCGACAATGAATCAATTAAGTTTTCAAACCCGGGGCTTTTGTATATTTGCGGCGATGGGCTCACTATGGCATGGTCAAATGTGCCTGTTTAAAATCTGTTCGGTAACAGCTGTTCATTTTGTTGCTACACCAATTTAAATGAATGTATAGTCGTCCCTCTCATGGTTCTGTACAAGCTAATAAGCGTCAATAGCCTAGTAGTTAGAAGGGCCGCTCCCGTAGCCGACAGCTTACCCCTGGCTATTGCGATCTTACTCCTAGCACAGGAGACTAACTCCTCACTAACCAAGCTTTAGTTTAGTCAAAGATGCTATCGGGAATACTAGTGATATATTTATCGAAAATAAAAGTGATTTTTAAAAACGAAAACAAAATGGTTTTGTCGTCATTTATAGATTTGACTTGGCGTCATTGTCTCGTTAACTTCCAGTCCTGATCAGAGTGAGCCAGACGAGACTACGGACTTCACGATCCACGACGAGGAGACTACGATGAGCACGTGGACTCCCGCCGGCGACGACGTCCTCGTCACCATGTAAGCAGCACTGCTTCTTCATTACACATTTGTTAGGTTACAACACAGTCGCTGTATAGAGCTACCTTACCTTACCTTCTTAATAATATTATCACGCCCCGGGGCCTCATGTTTTTGTGTCTTTTTAGCTCAGTTACAACTATTGATTTCTTATATTTACGCGAATACTACACATTGAAATAAAACTAATTTTAAGTCAACCACCTCAGTCCTCCCGTGACCATGGTTGCTGTAAAGCAGCCGAAACGTCGGGAACGTAAAAACAGAAAATAATCGCGATAAAATCCTTGAAATCAGTTTTATTTCAGTTGCAAGTGTTTTTTGTGGCAATCGGCCTACTTCAACAGTTTGTTTTTTTTATACCGCTTTGCAATTGTGGGAAGTGGATTTTCTTTCAACTCGTCCTTTATATTTTAATTCGTTGTGGGTTCCATGACTAATTGCTTTTACCCTCGCCTCGCTCTATGGTGACCGACCTTAACTCGGTGTTGTGTAAACCTTAACGAGATGTTTTGTTGCGCAGCGCGGGCGGCGAGGCGGCGGCGGCGGCCGGCGCCGGCGCCTGCGACCCCGCGCCCGCCAAGAAGCGCTGCGTGCGACAGGTAGTGTACACTACATTTATTTTCTTTCTCGCAATATGGAAAATGTTTTTTTTGTGCATTGCAATTATATAATATTAAAATTATAGTCATCGCCAGACAGACTACACCAACTGTCTGTTCCCAAATTAAACGACACTCGGTGACTAACAAACAAACAACCAACGAAAATTTATAAAAGTATAGTGGCTTGATGCACGGACTGTTACGTAGCTATAGTCTATGACGCAGACCTGCAATACTCCACTGGATTGTTTGTTTGCCACCGACTCAAAATTCCATTAAGTTATGTAAAAGATTAAATTAGACTAGGTTGATTTTGAAAATAGATTTTATTTTGGTTTTCATTTTAAATAAAATGCTCCACTAATATTTGCTATGCAATTACTAGGATTCCAACAACAACAGAAACCGCGAGAGCAGCAGCGGCGACAGCGAGGCCGCGAGCCCGCGCCCGCCGTCGCCCGGCGCCGCGCCGCCCTTCAGCTTCACCACGCAGATCTTCAACGTCGTGCAGATCAACACCAACAAGTGACCCCGCCCACGCCTCACCTTCACCACCAGTGCCTTAAGCTCGGTCCACACGACACACACTCGGTCTGCGCAGACCAAAAACGGAACAGTGTACGCGTGAACCGGCTGCTATAAACTTTTGGTGTGCTAATAACGTATGGTGAAAAGAGAAATGACGTTTACGAGTCGTTTTCGATTTTACATACTTACTGCTCAATTTACAAACGAGTTTTTATGTGTAGGTAATATGTTAGATACTAACAAGTGGTTGTTAAATATTTTCGTATAATATTTGTTTCGGTACTGTGATTGATATTTCGGATCTGTAAATTGATGATGGTCTTCCCGTTTACTGTGATGCCAGTTATTAGGTAGATTTATGCACATTATAGGTCAGTGCTGTAAGTTGATGCAATAATGCTTGAGATCTGGGCCCCAAGTCTGCTAACACAATCGATTCATAATCGAACAGCTACCGCATAGTAACTGTCACTTTTGGCAAATATCCCATACAATATTTGTCCAAAGTGACAGTTACTATGCCGTTGCTGTTCAATTATGAATCGATTATGTTAGCAGACTTGGGGCCCTGTTTGGTTAAGATTGTGATGAACAACACTATGTTCAATAAATTCTGAGAACTGTTATTGATGATAGAATTAGTATAAAGAGAGGATAAGACAATGTTATTGTTTCAATCGACTTTGCTCAATTATACTTCCGCTCGGAAAGTCTATAAAATTTGGATACTTACTTAAAATACTTTAGTTTGGAAAATATAATAATTGAATCATAGAAGTTATGCGTCGCAAATTCATTGTGTGATTTCAATTAAAATATACAATTATAAAAGGGTGCCATTCTCTATCATTCTTCAGTACTTTATTTTATAATAGCAGAATTGAAGGTATATCATTCGTTTTTTTGTATATAATATAAAGTAGAAAAATATTATGTAGAAACTTATTTATATAGCATAATATTATTTTACTTACCTAATTTCTCCTAATATAAAATATTTGTCAGGTCAATTAGAGGAAACTAAAAATCAAATATAGGCAATAGGAAACCGTTGTGGTTTCATATATTTACAATCATATTTTGACACAATCTCCTGGCACTTTTCACAATATGCATTGTGATTATGAACCATCTACTTACAATATGAATTTGAGGGTTTTTTTTTCAAATAATATGCATTCCCTTGATGGTCGGTTGCAGCAAAGTTTGCCGGACCACCGCCGACGTATTGTAATGTGTAAGGCTTAGTACATACTTCCGCAGCTCAGTAAAAAAGAAAATAAGAAAAGCTCGTAGCGACCTGACAGTTCGTTGCAGAGCAGCCATAACGCTACTAGCTAGTTTTGTTGTTAATAGTGTTTAATTTCTAGTATTTAAAGTGTATTATCTCAGTTTATTATTTGATGAGACCAGCCTAAGTGTGCGCTGGCCTTAATTCATAGAAATAAGCCTCAGGTGCTTGTGTATCGGCGTATATTTCAGTGTTTTGCGGACGCTCGCCTTCCATCTCCTCAGTCGGGCCGCGATGCTCGTGACGTCGCGTCGGACAGCCAGCGAGCGACCTTGCTAACAGTTTTTTCTGTGGAATTCACGTTTTAATCATATTTTAAATGTCACAAATACAACTATTGCCAATAGTTGTGATACAAGCATTTATTAAAACAATACTCGTTTGAAAGGATGTTTACGGTTTATTTGATAACGTGTGCGTGCTGTAACATTTTATTTGAAGCATTTACTTGCTTGTGCATGGAGTACTAATATTTTTTTTAATTTTACAATCTTATTAATTAGTATCTTAGAAAAATAATGCCTCGTGTTTGGGCTGTGAAGCACATAATTGTTAAACTTACACAATAACCCCCAAATTTATAAAAGTTTTGATCCATTTACAACGATTGTAAATCATTAAAACTTTCTATGAATTTAGGGGTAAGATTCCTATTGTTATGATATTATTAAACGAAACATGTAAAATCATGTTTCTATAAAGTGTACAGTCAACATCAAAAGTAAATAATGAGCAATGAACATGTTTCAATAGTCTTGATTTCTATAAAATACATACCTGTTGATCTATTACTTCTCTGTCTTTGAGTTACATATGAATTATTAAAAAAATTGATTCGGACTTCGGTATTGTATTTTATAAGCTAAATAACCAGTGATCGTGAGCTTTTTTCTATTACTGTTGGCTGTACTTGAGTGGATGTAAAAGTTCCTTTTAAAAGAACTATACAATTTGTCAACAATAGTGGCGGCTTGATAAAATAGTTCGTCCAACAGATGATTCTTGTCTGTAAATGTAATGTATCGCCGCCATTATCGTTGAACAATTTTAAAAGTTCTATTATGAGACTAGTTTCTAGTCGCCGTGTCTTGTGCGTAAAGATAAACAAGAAAATATGAATGTACATATGATAAGGAAGTTTTAACTTTTAATAAAGTTATTAAAGACATGTGTGCGTTTAATTTATACCATTTTTCCACACTCATTTCAGACAGATTCGGACATTTATTTATTTATTTCATTAAAAAAAAATCTTTCAGTGTTTTTTTCGTCATTTTTTTTTGTCGTTACCATGCCCCAGATTTTTTATAATGAATAGCAAAAATAAGAGGGCGGCCAATTTGAAATCCGCACCGGGTCCTAATGACCTATGCTACGCCACTGGTTCGAAAACTTATCCAAATAAGACTTACCAGCTTGAATACGGAAACCCGAAAAGGACGATTATCCGAAAATATTATGGTCATTGTGATGCAATAACTAAAAAAAAATACAACCGAATTGAGAACCTTCTCCTTATTAAAGTCGGTTAAATATAGGTACCTGCGTTTGCTCCAAGAAAATGATCTGTAATTATTTATGACCGAATGAATGATCCCATTGTGAAACGTGTCATGTTGGGACATGATTCCCGAGTTTGCTTTACAAGTTATTACTTGTTTCTTCACCACCACAGTCTTGCCCGCAGTAGTCTGCTTAAAATTTATTCGCTAAAACAAAATGTAGAGATCGGTTGGAGGTTTTAACAAAGTGTGGTATTAACTGAAAGGGTGCATAAGTTGAAGAACCTAATCTGGACGAACGCTAAGCTGGGTTGAAAAGACGTGTCTTGAAAATGATTAGGTAAGTGCATGTTAAACCTACTCCTATTCTCTCTCAATTGCGGTGATTGCCGAGTGCTTAGAATATGGCTAGGCAAATAAAGGTACCCTATAGGCACCTAAGACCACATCCTGCCTGTTGTTACTGAACAGATTTTTATCAAATCCGTCAATTCTGGGCGGGTTTTACATCACCAGCGATCGATGATGATCGGCCTTATCAAGTGCAAAACTGATATAGTTTGTTATTTGTGGAACGTCCGTTCGTCGTACCGACCCTAAGTTTCATCAATGTTGGTATTTTAGGCGAGGACTTTCGGTTGGTCGTTTAGATGATATACACTTCAATATAGCACCTACTTTTATATTTTTCCTAACTACAGTTACCCTAAGACCAATTCCACCATACACAGGATTTATAGGGTTCAATTTTGTTTTTATAACGTTATCAAAACTCTGATGAGCTGTAACTAGGAAATGGATAGAAACAACGTTTTTGGGGCAAGATGCAGTAACTAAGTATATGTGTACCTACAATCTGATACTTTTGCAAATGTTGGTTGTCTGATCTACATAATAGATTATATCTACGTATTCTTGTCAATATTTTAGAGTCCCGTATCTGCTGGTGTTATGCCTGTCATTTGGGTATGCCCAACCAGTGATGTGTATAGAAGACGCGCAATGTTTAATGGGATACTTTTGTGAAGAGTCTTCACACACCTGCCGCCAGTGTCTGCGCTGCCAAGATTACAAACGGGAGGCTTCGGTGGCGCCGGCCATATGCACGAAGTCTGTCGAAAGCTGTGGACCTTGTTTTGAAGGGTAGGATATCATTTTAATTTTATTGTTGCACTTTGACAGTGTGTGTGTGTGTATCTCGCTGACGAGTCAAACATGTGAAGCAGCGAATAGGTTAGTGGCGATACCCCACGCATTGTGTGCTACCCCGGGAACAGATCTTTTATACATATCGACTTTTGCGCATTTGTCACATCTGGTTGTGTTTGTGCCTATTGCGTACTTTAATATTAATTAAAACAACAGGATATAGATGTCTCAAACCACTAATTAAATAAGCATTCGAGTATTCGATTGTTAATTACCTATTATTAAATAAGTTTTATTTCAATGTGTAGTATTCGCTTTTTTTTTTTTTCTTTATTACATTAAATATGCGTATGCGTAAATATGAGAAATCAATACCTACTACTATTATTATTTAATTACTTCGGTACACTAGTTGGTTTAACTCCCTACTTAGGTATTATTGACATAGGTATACAAATCTTGAATAATAGATCTTTATTAAACGTGTTTGTACCTTTTTGTTTTCAGCCTAGTTAACGTCTACGGAGATTACTTCAAAGGAATATGCGCGCCACCAGAAGCCTTGCAGCCGAATTATCTATTCTTCTACGGGTACCTGATAGCTGCAATTATAACTCTGCTAATTGTTGTGTTCTTCGTTTACGTGCTGCACCATACTGAAGTTTTCCAGGTTGTAGCGTACGGTGAGTATACAAAACTGTTGTTAGTAGGCACTATTATGACTTGGTGCGAATTATTTTTCTGAATAATTCTGTCAGTGTGAAGTGAAATGTTTCATGTCTTTGATTTCAGATAGGTCTCCGCCGGTGCAATCCCACGTTCGCTTTTATTAAAAGTTTTGTGGAAGTTCCTATACTTATATAGGTTGCTCTTGAAAATATAAATTACAAAACATTAGGCACCTACATACATACGATATTTATGTTGATTATTTAGAATTGAATACCTATGTGGACTATCGTCTATCTCACAGTAAGATCTGAATATTTTTTTTATTTCCTATGTAGCTAATAACTTTTAACAATATACATATTTTGATTGTGTTCCTATATAGGTAGAAATAATAATTTGTAATTTAGAAGTAATAAAAAACTTTGAATATTTCGTATTTTTATTGATACATACTATTTTTAGTGTCTAAATGTTGACTAGTATTCCAAGAAATCTATACGAGTTAGGTGGGTAAGTACATTTGTGCTAGAAAAAAATAACATGAAATTGAATGAATAAAAGCTTATTTATTCTGATGTGCTTATGACCACGATATAAATAACATTTACAACACTGTATAAGTTATAAATACAATACATAATACTACAACATCCTTTGTCTAACAACAAAGTGATTATCATTGATCGAATCACAGCGATCCGTACTCCTAATGAGTAATACATATAAAACAAAGTCGTGTTAGTTACACCATATATAACTCAAGAATGGGTGTGCCGAATTTTATGATCTTTGATTTTTTTAATTTGTCTCCGCCCCGAATAGGAGAATAACTATTAAAACATGGAAAAAAATCACCAAAATATATACATTTAATTCTGAGGCCGTATAAAGTTCGCCGGCTTCGACAGCTAGTATTAAATAAATATTTTTATTAAGATTGCCTCAACTGTGTATAATAATAATTACTTAACTCCTTACTTAGTTTAGTGTAATGAGGCTGTGGGTGTGCGCGAGAGATGTTCAATCCGCGGGTGCGATGAACAGCGCGATAGCGTTGAGCACGGCGACGTCGTGCTCGAACTCGCTCGCGAGCGGCGCGCGCGCGCTGAACACGAGCTCCTCGCGCGAGCTGCTCGTGTACGCCGGCACTACGAGCGCGCCTTCCGACACCACCGGCGAATCCGATTGCTGCTATCGACAATAGTATACTAATATGAGTATGCAAATATAAACATACAGTAACAACATTTTAATGACATCGTTTTGAATTTCATAATGGGTGTTAGGTATATTCCTAATTAGCCTTCCCAAAATCCATAAGACAACCATATCATACCATTGTCTCACTTCCGACATCTTCGGTTCAGATTGGGTGTTATTCTCCAAAAACCTAGAAAATGACACCCATTCCAAATATTCGAATAAATAGCGCCCGCCATTTTGGATTTCAATTAAATCCATAAATTTATGATTAAAAAATAATTGATGATGAAATAAATTGTAATTCTATTGCGTCTAGCGTGAACCCTGACATTCAAGGTGAATCAGAAAGGTATGTTAGCATTTTTATTCATCATGTGAAGTCCGAATTTGACATATCAATTTTGATCACCAAAAAAATTAATTGTTATTTTGTTGGGAACAAAAGATATTTTTGAAAAAATCGTCATTATTATCGAAATACGTAAATTCATATAATGATTACGAATGCGCTAATGAAGTGCCTCAAAGGTTAGTATACCTACGCTTTACGCAGCATTAATTTGGCTAAAGGCCAAATGTTCGGCAGTTTGGATGATTACGTACCTGCGGCACGTAGCGCAGCAGCAGCGGCGGCGCGGCGGCGGCGGGCGGCGCGCGCGCGCCGGCCGGCCGCAGCGCGCCGCGCGCCCACGCCGCGCCCGTCAGCCACAGCCCCACCACCACCAGCCCGTCCTCGCTTGTCACATCACCTGCTATCATATACCACACACGGATATAAGATTTTCTTCTTTTTACAATGGCATTACAAGAGATTTTTCATGTAAATATGCTTTGTAATTCCACTACAAATAACTAAAATTTATATGAATTTGGGGGGTAAATCTGAACAGTAAGTTTAAGTTTGGTATCACGGTTAAAAATCAAGCGGTAAAAAATCAAGCTTTAATTAATCATACTTTATGGAGTTCTTATTTAGTTTGAAATACTCGGGCAATATTACGAAAAATCGTCAAGGATATTAGGTACCAGGGTGATCCCACTTGACGGTGAGCTGAAGCGCGTGCACAGGGCGTGCAAGCCGCGCAGCCGTGCGCGCGCGCAGCGCCCACACCACGCGCGCCGGCTGCAGGAATGACCGCAGGTCCACCTCTATAGTCATTATAAATATATTTGAATTATTATGTCGATCGTTTTCGAAAATAAAATCCAAATGTATCATATATACCGGACCTACTATATTTCGATACGAAACGAGTAATGGTGTATTTGCTTATAGGGTGATAAAAACTTGAACCTGCAGGCATGTAGTCTACAGGGTGCGTGCCGTCGAGTCGCGCATGTGCAGCGCGCGCGCGGAGGCTGAACTCGCGCACGTAGCTCGCCGCCGCCGCCGGGCCCGCCCACGTCACCTGCCACTCCGCCGGCGTCTGCGGCACCACACGCGCGATTATAAAGACTCCATGGTGTTTTCCTTGCGTGCATGTTTCTGGCTTATCGGACTTATTTTATTATTTTGTTTTAATGACTTGCTCCAATTTCGCACGAGTCCCCCCATCCTTGAACTAAACCTGTCCATCGGCAGGAGGCCAGGAAGATGCTTGGAAGGTCACAACGTCGATCAGGGGAATCTTATAACGCTAGATTTTTTTTTTGGAAAGGACTTCAGACGGGATCCATATCATCAGTTTAAGGTAATGAAATCACAAGCAAGTATGTAGTATAGAATTGGATGTAATAAGAAATAGATAAATAATGAAATGTATGTTACATCGAGCAGCACGTCCCGGTGCAGCCCCCGCGCGCGCGCCGCGAGCGCGGCGTGCAGCGCGCGCGCGCCGCGCGCCGCCAGCCGCGCCTCGCACGCGCGCACGTGCCGCCACCACCCGCCGCCGCCCGACCCCGACCCACCCTCCTCAACACCAACCTTCATAATATATTTTAAGTTATGACGGCAGCAGAATGTAATTAAGTCTTGTATGAGACGCAATAGTGACGTAGTGACACCGCGGCCTTTGTAGCCTATAATTTATTTATTTATTTTTATTTATTTATTTGATGGAAGACCAACAGCTAAAAGTAACAATAATAGATACGGGTACAGCATCTGAGAGCCAATTACAGGTCTCCACGTATAGATATAGGGTAACTTGTTGACGTGTGAACTTACATTAAACATTGAAAAATAATCTTAATGGCACTGAACTACGGTAACGTACGGTAAGTAACTTCTGAAAAATAATAAGAAAATAAAATAACAGCAAAACTGCGGTTAAGTCCTACTGGAAAAAATCAAGGCTTAGACACCGCTTCGCTGAATTAATACTGCAAGTGAATATATCCAGATTGTGCTGTTTGCATATCCTATTAACATATCTGCTTGCTCGCACAGTGTATGAGTTCTGCCTATAATTTGTTGTAGCGTGAGGAATGCGTATGGGTGGGTTCGATCTGATAGATTTTTGAGGAACATTAAAAAGGAATTTACTTAGAAGCTCGGGGGAATCAACGTCGTTTGATAGTATTTTTAAGAAGAATAGGAAGTCAGCAATTTCACGTCGATCCACCAGGGGTAAAAGGTGAAAGTTCTTACAAAGATCATTATATTTAGATGAGTGATATGGGATTTTTTGTCGATAGCATAGGTATCTAATAAATCGCTTTTGTATACCCTCAATTCGGTCTATGTATTTATTATAGCAGGGGTTCCAGATCTGTGAAGCGTATTCTAGGTGGCTTCTGACAAATGTACAATATAATATTTTCATGGTCTTAACTTCGTTAAAACACTTAGACATGCGCATGATAAATCCAAGAGCTTTAGAGGCTCTATTGACAATGTTGTCGATGTGGACGTCGAATAGTAGTTTGGAATCATGATGTACGCCCAGGTCGCGGACGACATAACTTCTAGGAAGAGTTTGACCCTGCAGGGTGTATGTAGTTGATAGAAAGTTAACCTTACGAGTATAGGAGACAACAGTACATTTAGAAGGATTAAGGTCGAGTTTGTTAGCGCTGCAGTAATCCTCTAAGCGACTCAGGTCGTGCTGAAGGGCAGTCATATCATCGGGCGACGATATGACGGTATAGATTTTCATATCGTCAGCGAAGCAAAGGAGATTGGAATTTTCAAAGCATGAGTCGATGTCACTCACATAGGCCACAAAAAGCAAAGGCCCGAGCAAAGAGCCTTGAGGCACTCCACTGGGTATGGGAACCCAACTAGAAATGTAGTTGTTTACCACTACAGCTTGCGTCCTATTGTGTATATAGGATGAAAACCACCTAAGCAAGTCTCCACGTATACCCATATGATGTTCTAGCTTAAACAACAGAGTATTATGTTCTATTCGGTCGAATGCCTTGCTATAGTCCGTGTAAACGACATCCACCTGCTTGCCGGCATCCATAGCGCTGGTAATGTAATCATTTATAAGGGTTAGATTCGTCACAGTTGACCGACCTCTCAAGAATCCGTGTTGAAAGGGACTGAAGGAATTAGCAACAGCAGAGTATACCTGATTATAGACCAATCTTTCAAGCATTTTAGTTATAATGCAAAGTTTAGATATTGGTCTGTAATTGGTGACTTCGGTCTTAACTCCTTTTTTGTGAACTGGCGTGATATATGCCGATTTCCAGATTTGGGGTACTACGCCTGTTGATAAGGATTTCCTAAATAAGAGTGTGATAGGTAGAGCTATACTTGACGCACAATGTTTAAGAAATTTAGACGATATATTGTCTGGGCCAGCTGATTTGGTCGTGTCTAATTTTTCAAGTAAAGCCACAACAGCCTCAATACTTACTGATATATGACAGATTTCGGACAATTGGTTAGATGATTGAGATGGTGGTACATGTGCTGAGGTTGAGGGAGTATTATCTAAAGAATTGTTGTTAGTGGTGTGATCTAGAAACATAGAATGGAAGTACAGAGAGAACGCGTTACATATAGAGTCGCCCTCACTTAGAACTTTATCATTTAATTTTAACGAACTTGGCATTGCATTAGATTTTAAACGATTCTTAACAAAGGCCCAAAAATTTCTAGGGTTTTCTTTAATAGATTTCTCGGTTAAATTTAAATATTCATTGTAACATGTAGATTCCATACTTTTTACTCTTTCACGTAGAAGCCTAAACGTTATTTCATCATATTTGTTACCATATATTTTATATTTTTTAAGGTATTTGTGTTTTTCTTTTATGGCCTTTTTAAGTGAGTTATTGTACCAAATTGGATAGGAACCACTGCAAGAGCGCTTACGGGGTATATATTTGTTTTGAAGAGCAAATATAGTTTGATTAAAAAATAATACTGACTCGTCCATTGACCTAGTTGAGAATTCACCACTCCAGTCAATGCCATTGATCTCGGTGTTTATAGTTTCGTAGTCGCCTTTGTCAAAAATATATCGAGTGCGTGGTGCATAATCCAAAATAGCGGCAGCATAACATTTTATATTAATTAAAAGCGCTGGATGGTATGGATCAATTGTCGTTAAGGGATCGAAACATTTGGACACCGTTGTGTCCTGGTTGGAAATTACTAGGTCTAGTGTCTTACCATATTCATTTAAAATGCTGTTGTATTGGCAAAGGTCTAGAGTGTTTAATTCATCTGCTAATAAGTATTCATCGTGGCTATTAAGATTAGTTGGGAGAAGAAATAGGTTATTAGTGGGTAGCCATTTAATTCCACTCATGTTGAAATCACCAAGGACAAGAAACATATCCAAAGAGTTGTTTATTACAGTCTGATTTAATTTGGATAGGTAATTTGAAAGTTGAGAGGAAAAAGACAAACCTCGGTTTTGCTTACATAAATATACGACACATATATGTAGATTAGAATATTCTCGCGAATCAGAATTTTTTAATCGCAGGCTTAACCAAAGATCTTCCGCTGTTGAATGGAACATTGGTTGTGGAGTAACTGATAAGCTTTTCCGTGTCGCAATTAATACCCCACCACCCCTTGATTGGTCGGTCAACGTATAATCCCGATCGCGTCGCCACACCAGGTAACGACTATCAAATAATTCTGAATTTGAGATGCTGTCAGTCAACCATGTCTCCGTAAGGATTATTATATCATATGAGTTCATACAGACCTTACGATAGAAAGCATCTGATTTAGTTCGGAGTCCACGCACATTTTGATAAAGCATACTTAAGTTATTTTGTTTACTATTGCTATCCAGGTTTAATAAGATAATAATAGTTTCCTAATAAGCAACAAAATAATAAATTTAGAGTAGTGAAAGGCATCACCAAACCGAAAATACGGTAATTTAACAACAATAAGTGCAATGATGGGTAGTAGATGACGGAAATAATTTGAATACAACCAGTTCTAGCCACTTGATTGTAGTCAAGTGTGCGAGCAAGCAAGCAACGGTGTAGGATAGTTATAAGTAAGAGCGAGACAAAGTTATAGTCGTAGGGCACGGCTTTCAAGCATACAGCGCGATAAGGAATGCAGTGTTTTTTTGCAGTCAAACAATAGCGAGGTGTCGAAGTCATTAGCGAAGCATTGGTGCTAAACCTTTTACATAAATGTTTTAAGTAAGTAATTATATTATAATGAAAAACTAATAAGCAAGCTAAGTAAGAACTAGTGTTTAGTTTATAGATTATACAATTGCGTTTAAATCGAGCTCATGTTTAATTATCATAACATTTGACGTTACGTTTTTGCGCATGTGGATTTTACCGTGCTTGACCCACACAAAAGTATAGTTTTTATCTTTAGCAATAATTTTAGCTTTGTTTAGTAACTTTTTGTGCTCAACACTCAAATGGTCGTTGACGTAGATCCTCTGGGTTGTACCGTGGAATCCTAAGTCTCGCGAAGACAGGTCCTTGAGTACATGTGCAGCTGCTATAAATTCTTCTTTTATGTATCTATTGATAAAACTCACTATTATAGACTTCTCCTTTGAATTATATACTGGGATTCTTGATATGTAATTAATTTGAGTTTTCGGGAAAGTGTAGTTAATCTTAGTGCTGATCGACTCAATGATTGAAAACAAGTTCTCGTCGTTTTTAAGAGGCACTCCTTTTATTTCAACGTTATTTAAGCGTGATCTTTGTTCATATGTGGATAGTTCAAATTTAGTTTTAGCTAGGTCATTCTGAAGAGAGCTAACTATCTCCTGAAGCTTTTCAACTTCACCAACTTTATTCTCCATTTCAGTGAACTTAATGCCATATTCGTCTAGTTTAGAGCTTGTAAATTCACATGACCCTTTCAGTTCGGTTACTTCCTCTCTGATTAATCGGATATTCTCAACCAGTGACGGTAAGCTCGACAATTGGCGCTTCATGTCACGAAGCTCCTTCATGATATCTTCCAGGGAAACTGGTTCTATAGTAGGTGTAGCCGGCGATGAATTCCGGCACGGAGGACATTTCCAAAGTGCTCTTCGTTCGGTTCCCAGCTTTTTCCAGCAAGTCTCCGAGATGTTTGCACATCCAAAATCTAGATGCTTCTTGCAGCTTCCACATTGGACACAATCGTTGGAGTTGATGTTACAAACTGCACATTTCATGTTGATAAAAGGATGGTAAATATTTGAACGTGATAACAAATTATATAAGGTTCGCCAAAGATTGACGATCTATTTAAAGAAACCGGAGCGTACGAAGTTTCGTGCAATAGCAATGGGCGTTCACACCGTTCATAATTTATCAAAGTGGAGAATCGTAAAGGAAATATTAGAGCTGCCGAGTTGAACACTCATCGCTGCAAGTTAATATTAGTTATGTACTAATATAAATTAAATTATATAACTGGGTATTAAGTCTTTGTCGGACTCTGTGTTTCCCGATAGCCGTGGTTTATTTAAGACTCAAGTGAACAGGTAGATATCTTCCAGGCAAGCGTGCTCCATCGTCGAACACGTCGTCAATCAAGTGCGAAATTGATTAAACGCAAGCCTATCTTCAATAGAAAATTGTCTTCAGTTTTTTTTAATATCACAAACGGGTATATTTGGGTATTACCTTATCGATTTGAAATTCTCCTTTTATAAAAGGACTTCCAGACATCATTTTCTTCCACAGCGCTAGAATAGACTTCAGGGGTGCCACATTGTCACTCTTATTGTTAATTTCGGCCGTTGAATTCAACTCTAAAACATATAAACCCTAATATATTAAAAACATCAATATTCATATGTTTTATTATCCTGTATGAGTGAGGTGTATGAATTTATTACCTTTCAATTTAGTGACAATATCGTTGAAGGCAGTCTTCTCCCACGCGACCCGGCAATTAGCCGGCAACCCTAGCAATTGTGGCGAGTCGATTTCTGATAAACCATCGAATGCTACCGTGTATTCCTGCAATATTAACAAAACATATCATAAATTATAATGTCCTGAATCATAAAATTATAAGTAATTAAAGTTATAAGAACAAGAATATTTATTCAAATTTTGCTGGTATTTTCACTGCATAAAAAACAGTTCAAAATATTATCTGCTTAGATTTGGCAGTAGCAGATAGCATTTTTGTTACAATGCACATAGTTTCTCTCTGATTGTAAATGTACCTGTAGTTTGGTGGACATGGGCAGCGTGAGCTGCAGTCCGCAGGGCCGCCAGGCGGGCGCGGCCGCGGCGGGCGCCAGGCAGCGGCGCAGCAGCGCGGCCAGCAGGCGGCGGTCGGCGGGCGCGGCCAGGCGCGCGCCGTACAGCGCGCCGCACAGCGCCGCGTCGCCGCCCGCGCGCAGCGCGCTCGCGCACGCGCCCGCCTCGCCCCACTCCCACGCGTACCAGCGCGACCAGCCTGACATATATTATATTAACTACCTCCTACTACACTTCTTCCTACGTCAATTCGACCTGCATGAAATCTAATGCGATTGGAATTATGTATATACATAATAAGTTTTGACATCAATTCACTCATCTTAAAATCTTATTATGTTTCTAGTCCATCAATAAAATGATGCCAACCCTGCGGTATATAGGCGCGTCGCTCCTGCACGAGCGCGTGGAAGAGCGCGAGGCAGGCGTGGAGGCGCACGGTCTTGGGGTCCGCCTCGTAGTTGCCCCACGCCGACAGCGTGCCCATCACGTTGTTTTTAACACCTTCTGGTGCCTGGAATATCAGATGTGTATACTTGACCTGCTTAATTTGAATTTGAGATTTCAACTGTAAATCCAGAAACATAAAAATCAAAGTGGCAAAAACGTATGAAAGCATGACATATATGTCACCCGCCAAAACATTGACATCAAAATTTTTAAGGTTGATGCTAAGTGATTAGACTTACTTCAAGTATTACATTTAGGCAGACGCTAGATATAATTGACGGAATGTCGCGATCTTCCGACAATATCCACAATCTGAAATCTTCGTGGAATTGATCAGCCTGAAAATAATACGTCATGATGCAAATAAATGTGTAATTTTTGGGAATGCTAATTTAAATATGACATTATATTTAAAATTCAAGATGGCGGAACTGAAAACAAAAATGGGTGTTATTTTATTGGGGATGCTAATATCACACCCATTTTGAAATCCATAATGACGGAAGTAAAAACATTGATAGAAGTGCCATGTTATTGGTTTTTAGAGATGTTTCTAATTGGGAATACGATACAATTTTAAAATCCAAAATAGAAAAAAGCAATATGAATGTAATATTCCGAGGTTTTTGAGGATGTGCATTATCAATAAGAAACGAACTTCTCCATTTTTCAACACTAAATGGCGTATGTGATTTTGTTTTTAATAATATTTAGGTAGGTTTATTTTCCTGGGATTTTGAGGATGCTGATAGTCATTTTTCAAACAATATTCGCAAGATGAAAATCAACAAACAATAGTTTACCGTTTCTAATTTAATGAAAGGTAGACATGTGTTCAATAATAAAAAATACCGGTGTTTCAATGACGCTGGCGATGAACGCTTGAAGGTCCTGCGTGAAGGGTGACGCTCCGACGAGTATTGCGAGCCAGCCGCCGCTGCGCGTATCTTCCAGCGCTTTCTCCCAACAACTACGACCCTCCTCTATCCCCACCTATGTCAAGGATAGTAATAAGGCATGATTAATGGATGAACATGGTATGTTTTATAAATAGTAGTTGCAGGCTGTTGTCCACACTATTCAACCAAGTCTTTTATATCCCACCATTTTTCTGAAAGTAACACTGGCAATAGTTGAAGTCTTAACAGAGTTTATCAGCAAAGGAAATTATTGACAGTATGTTAAGGAACACTTGAGACCTGATCACTGTACCTGTGTGAGCGCATGCGTGTGCGCGTGCGCAGCCAGCACGTCGGCGGCGTGCGCGGCCAGCAGCAGCGCCGGCCGCGCCGCGCGCCCGCCCGCCCAGCGGCTCGCGCGCTGCACCCTCGGACCCGCACTCATCACACCGCTACCTAATGATGAGAATTGGTGACCATATACGGGTCAAGTTTGACCAGAGTCCGCGCGCAATTAAAGTCCGACTTATGAAAACATTAAACGAGAAGAATAGAATCTATATCTGAAATGTATCTTAACTAAAGGATAGCCGCGGGTTAGGAATAAGAGATTAACTTATCAAAACCATGTTAGGTTGTATTTTTTTTTATATCGACGATGACGATTACCAAAACAATTATACTAAGCTAGATAACAGAACCTACAGTATGTGTTTACTCACCAAGTACTTGATCAACGAAGCTTACAATAGCTCTGTAAGCACTGTCCGGTCGGACGATCGTTACAGCTATAAGCGTTTCATAAGAACTCAGCATCAATCTGCTCAGAATGTTTATGTCACCCGACTGTTGGAACTCCTTCCATAGCTCTATGTTGTTCAGTGACATTCGGTTGTATAGATCTTGGTTCATCATCTACACGAGAGATTTTAATTTTGTTTAAATGAAAGGTATGCTATCTATAAATCATAGAAGTTTACGTTGTTATAATTGGTAGACGGTGATAGGCTATAGCTTTCTGTGTTAAGAATAATGGGATCTCATTTATATTTTCAAAACTGAGCCAGACCTTTAGTTTCAGTAGTTTCTTGATGGAGTCTTCTGGTATCCACGAATATTGATCTTTAAGTTTATTAACATCACCGATATCTTCACTTATATCACACGAGCCGATAAATAATTGCCATAGCTGAAAATTAACACACAAAACAATAAACTGCCAAAAAGTTGATATTTTAAAAATAATAATGTATCACACACATGATGGTAATTTATTGAGTAAATTTTCCTAAAATTACGAACCTCATCTGGCATCAAGTCGTCGTAAACTTGTTTCAGGATATGTAGTACGACAATATATTTGTCTTTTTCGTGTAACCCCAATAAGACCCTTTCGACGATCCGTCTCGTCATATATTTTACAACTTCCTTATTATTTATATTAGCTTGATCCTGGAAAAGTAATTTAGAGGTAGTGTTAGAGGTCCCAATATAGTTAAGCTCAATTTAGCCCAATGGACCCCACATTCCTAGGTTTGGACAATCTATAGCGTAAAAAAAGTATTATGTGTCGCAATGTTACTTACCGACTGACGCCGTATAGCATCCACAAATACATCTAGAACGACATCCACAGGTAGAGCGATGAGTGGCCACCGGCTCGCCAGTTGCTTTACGGCTAGCGCTAAAAGCGCTGCCCGACTCGCAGTAGGCTCGTACGCAACACACGCGTCGCGACTCTCACGTTCAATGGCGCGGGCCGCTTCAAGCGCTTCAGATATAGTAGTGTTTGTAGCACGGGTCTTGTTTAAGGAGGCTAGCAGGTTTGCATCGTGGAGTATGTCGCCGTTGTTCGATAGGTCGCGTAGTAGGTTCTCCTAATTACATGGAATTATAGATTTTAATACGGTAATATAGGGTTAGAAATTGTTCACGTATAGCTGTACCATACGAACCTGTAATTCATGCTGTTGTTTTTGTAAAGTGGCTTTCTTTAATTTGATTTCTTTCGATTTCCCATCCACTTCTGGATTTTGTTGCTGCAGTGCATAGTGGACTAGTTGATCTGTAATACAGATTTGTCATACATTTCTGCATAGTTGTATGTGTGTCACTTACTTTTTAAACGTTCGTCTCATAAAACCGACCCTATAACACCATATAAATGGATAGCCGTAATTTTATCGGATGCCAACCTATCATCGTTAAGTGATAATTATTCGCGCGCCAAGTGCTTATAAGTAAATGATATGAATGCAAGAGCAGCAGTCACCGGTGAGCGCGTGCAGCGTGGCGGTGAAATGCAGCGCGGAGAGGCGCGCGGCGCAGTGCGGCGGCGCGGCGGGCGCGCGCGCGCCGCGGCTGTGCAGCACCAGCCGCGCGCGCGCGCCACCCGCGCCGCCCGCACCGCCCGCATCGCCAGTCACCAGCCCCCACCAGCACTCGTCAACATGCTCCACGTCTGTTATAACTAGGATACGACCCAACCTGTCATAACAACGCGTAAATAGTCATTCAGTAACGATATCCATGTTTTTTTAAATATAAATATAAAATCTTGTTTGAATATCAAGATGGAAGAGGTTGAAAAAATATTATTATTAGTGCATTTTATAGTATGGGAAATTGTGATATTGAATATGAAAAACATGATATTCACTTTGATTGATTGCAAATTTCAATCATTGCAATTGCAAATTTCAATCATTGCAATTGCAAATTTCAATCATTGTAATTGTAAATTGCAAAAGTATATGACAGAAATTTGGGTGAAATTTTTTTATTGCTTGCGGATGCCAAACAATTAGAAAATGTCACCCTTAACCACATGTAATTAAAAAAAAACATATTTACTACTGATTGGAATATGAAAATATGACATCCATTTTGAAATCCAATATTGCAAAGTGAAACAAATATGGGTGTCAAATTCTTAAGAGTTTAGAGATGCTGATTATGAATATATTATTGAAATCAAAGATGGCAGGAGTAAACATTTTAACATATGAATGATGTCATAGAAAATTTGACTGAAGGAGCCTTGTTAAGTAATGGGCACATACAAGATGTAGATAATGACTTTATTGTTATCTTTAGACAGGATAAAAAAACAGTAGCTTACCGTATAGCGTATTGCACAGCTGTCAGTAACTTGTCACTGCGCTGTGAGACAAAGTCGCATTGTGTGTTTGACAGCGTATTTTTAAGCCAGGCTATGCCCGAGCCGTCAGGGTCTACGAGCAGTGGCACGAAACCACATTTTTGAGTCTCCAGATACTGCGAAATTTTAAATGAAGGAATTTTAAAATAGCGATCTAACGGAGTACGCTCCGCCTTTGGTAATTGCGAAAATTCTGCAAGAGTGAGAATACTTTGATTGTTTCTGCATCTTTTGTAACAAATGTTTTATGGACCGACAAATCGTGATTTAAATTATTTTATGAAGTATAAGAACAGGATTGTGACACGAATTACATTATGGAAGACGTAGTGTTGGACGGCTCCCCACAAGGTGGACCGATGATATCACACGCGTAGCAGGAAGCCAGTGGACGCGAGTGGCGGAGGACCGTGATGTGTGGAAATCATTGGGGGACGCCTATGTTCAGCAGTGGACGTCTTTCGGCTGATAGATAGATTGACAGATAGAGATACATTCATACTAATAATTTAAACTAATTAAATGATAGTTTGCTAACCTGATCTATCAATACAGCGTTTTTGACAGCTGAAGCGTCTGACGGCAGACCATCTGCGTCCCATTTCAACTGTTTTTCAGTCGACGACAGGAAATTGATTATAGAGAACGACGGATCTTTGAATCCTATGAGAGCACTCCATTTGCTAACATAGTCCCTATAAATATACGAAGGAATAATGTAACAAATAAAAAACTATTTAATAATTAAATCTTAACTGAATTGTACTAATCAATAAAGAAATTAATGATTTATTCAAATTAGTGATGGACAAGTTTTACAATATAGAATGAATGATATATACAATGGTTCGAACGGAATATACCTGGCTTGCGGTTCAGTGGTTTGAGGCAAGTAAACCACGTACGCAGCCGCCAACAGAGATCTCAAATCCAACTCGGATATTTCTTTCGATATATTTTCTAACTGAAATGACAATAATAATGTTATTTAATGAACTCCTCGAATGAATGAATTCCTCCAAAGGCTCCTACTAAGGAGCCATTGGAGGGATTTCTTCCTGGGCAGAGCTTAGTTTAGCTCTAAAAAATTATATGATAGAGATCATACGTCAGCTTCCCATGCGATGTTCTCCTGCGCTAGTTGGTCGAGCAGCTGCGTGGCGGCGCGTATCGTGTCCTTAGCCTGCGCGAGGCGCAGCTCGAGGCCGGCCGCGTCGCGCGTGTGGCTGCCCAGCTGCTCCTTGAGCGAGGCCACGCGCTCGTCCACCGTCAGCAAACCACTCGATAGTGCAGCCAGTTGGGCTTCCGCCTCTTGGAGGTTTCTGGGGCAGAAAATAGATATGAATGATCGGAGCTCCGAAGTACAAAACATCAACACCTGTTTAGAAGCGATATTTTAGAGCTGCTTAAATTCAATACAATAAATTCACTTTCAAGGAGAAACTGATGTCACTCAGGAAATATTTGTCTATTTCCATAGGTAAGTTACCACTATCACTGTCCAGTACCGACAATGTCATATTGAATACAGTACCTGTGCAAGCTGGCCTGGTGCGCCTGCAGCGGCTGCACCTGCGCCAGCGCCGCCGCATACTGCAGGTTGGCGCGCACCCAGGCCGCCAGCGGCGCGCACGCTGCGCTGGCGCGCTTGGCAGTAGCCGGCTCGAACGACGACCCACGCCGTTCCAGAAGCTTTTGCACGCCGTGCAACGCCCCAGGACTGATCTGGCTCGCGTCCATGCATCTGCTCACAATATATTTAGTTTCAGATGAGTCTACAGACGTAGAATATACACAGCCATTGGGCTTATCGAGTCCAATTGTCTGAAGACCTTAAACGAATCCTGATAACACTATGATCCAATCACCTGATATCTTCTTTAACCCCTCGTTTGGAGAGGAAGTTCTTCATGGAGTGCCACGAGGTGTCCGCGATTCCCATGAGTCGCAGTACGCCTTCTAAAACGTCACGTACAACGTCTGGCGGTGCTCGCAATGACCGCACCTATATTAAACATATACAACATAGGACTAAATATCAATTTGACAAAGAAAATGAGTTTGATTTTTCCCATCTTTCTTTTATGTTTTACTGACCACAATTAATGCGTTTGACTTACGATTATGTTGTATAATAACTTTATATATCGTTGCGAAAGGTAGCTTTGAGGACTAAAAATTCCCTTTATGGCATTTATTAAATAGTACTTACATCTTGTAACAGAAATTTACTTGGGTGTCATTTTCTGAAGGATTGTGATTTAGTAATGTGATGGCACCCGTACAAATCAAAAAATAATAATATGAACTATTCATATATACCGCCTTCTTGGATTACAAATAGTCATAATTGGAATAACGCCTCCAAAAAATAACCTAGAAAATGACACCCATTACGAAATTCTCACATCAAACATTTTGGATTTCAATATAGAAAATCGTCAAAACCCAGAAAATTAAATCCATTCTGGATTTTCGAAAGATATTGCGGCCGCCATATTGGATTTAAAATTGTATTGTCTCATTCGAAATCCAATATTCAAATTTACCTAAGTTTCTAAATATCTCTGAAATCACCCAACCAACCCAACAAAACATAAAATATTTTATTCCGGTATTATCTGTTACTATTTTATTCTAATGTATACGTGTAGATCTAGAAATATGTTCATACAACCATTAACAAAAAACTACTATAAACAAATTAATAAATTACTTCGCTCAGTGACTCTGGACGTATGTCTCCGACGGCCGCGCGCGCCGCGGATATTACTGGTTCCACTGCTGCTAATGCTACTTCAATCTGTTTTTTCCTACGATAAAAAAACATACTCTTTATCATTTTCCACTTGCTGTATAGTTTCCTTAGGACGGTAGAAGTGTCTGATGACGAGACAGTACTGAATGGCTGCAACCGTTATATTAATCGACACACAATGGTTAATAATCCACTAATATTACACATTATTTATTGAAGGAACACATTTTATGGAAAACGGTTAATACACTGTTCAATTTCCCGCCAAGAAGTCCCAAACATGTACTTACTGTGTCTGTAACTTTTCATTCTCTATCTCTATGCTCTTCTTGAGCGCGTGCATCTCCTCCTTCTTGTCTGTGGTGGCGCGGACGGTGGCGCCGATTTGGTCCAACGCGTGGTTTGCTTTCGCCTGCTTGTCCGACAGCGCGGTCTCCTGCACTCCCGCTTCTGTTTGGAGGGTGGCCACCTCGCTGCGCGCGCGGCGGAGCGCTTCTACGCCGGCCTGATGACATATACCATCGCGAAGAAATTCGATGAAGTGGTAAACATAGGTGTACACTTCTAAATCATATAACACCTATAATAAGACACGCCATTCACTTCAGGCAGTTACTTTAGAGTTTCTGAAGACACAACACGAATCATCAAACCTTGGACTTCATGTCGGGTGGGGCCGTGTGATCAGTAGTCCAACCTTCGTTACAGAGCCCCTCGCCAATATGACATCCCTGCGCTGTACTTCGGTGGCAGATATATCGAATCAGGTGCGACTCGTACGCATTTGGCGCATATAGGTTCAAGGTTTAAAAAAATAGTTTCAAAGCCAGGTCTTGCCAAAGTGACGGATAATTGAACAACTGCAAATATAGTTCCAATTTAAACTTACCGATAGCATAGTCTGCCTCTGGACCAGCGCAGTTTTCTTCCTATTCACGATATGATGATAAGTCTTGACGAAGTTGACATATCTGCAGGGGGCTTTCATCCACTCCGCGTCGAGACTATTGTGGATATCAACAAACCCTTGCACCGGGAGTGATGCTTGCTGCTCTTTGGATAATTCCATTGCGTTTTCCTTCAGCAGCCTAGAATATAGATTATCTATTATAGTTAAGACGTCTTATTGTAAATCATTTGGTTCACAACAACACAACAATAATAATAAAATCCTCCTCGTCTTTGCGACGTCGTTTTGGGGCCCACCTGGAGAATGACAACACCGTCTGCCGAGGCGAAAAAAGCTGATTGATACTGATTACGGCAGGCGCCCGACTCCTCCCCAATAGTCGAATCTCTAGGTCAATTCGCTGTATATGTCTATCATTTGCAGCAGTTGACACAAACAGCTGTTTCACATAACATCACAACTCTAACAAAAGCCCATTACGTGCAAAACACATGTCCTCACACAAATCTTACCGTCTTACGCACAACTTAGCTTTGTGAACCAGTATAGAGATAAATATAAATAATGATAATAAATAATAGATAAGTATATTTATGACACTTCAGCGTGGAGTTAGTTGATAGTTCTATAAGTACTTATAACTTTAAAGTTGTACCTACAGTATATCTTCTAATGGTGAAATTTCAATACGATGGAATTTGGATACCTAATTATAAAAGTCTCACGGCCTCTCAAATGTTTGTACAGGGTTCACAATTGAGAAATCACAATCGCAAATACCATATTACGCTGAGCACGCACTGTGTTAAATAACATAAAAATATGCTTGTCTTACCTTAATAGTACATTTTCTTAATAAAGACTCATCAGAATATGCGAATATTACACAAAAATAATCTTTAAGCTCCAGCAAAGTTAAAAATGTATATGGAGGGTGACTTCCCAATATTCATTACCAATTGCTCACCCATTACGGCCCAGTTCAAAATATAGATACCTTTTTCAAATACGGTGTACGGTGCAACTGTGCTACAAACAATGTGTGCTTAAGTGCATTACAAAGATTTGTCTCCCAGTCCAATACCTTTCCACAATGAGCCGTGGCATATCTCGCAGGGTCTCGTCGGACCAGCGGTCAAGCCAGACCATGTTACCATCGTTATACAGCATCGGATACTTCTCCATTATATCCGAAAGATCGTCTTGATTCTTATCCAGGCATATCACTATTCCGAGATTTTCTTTTATATCTATAATTATACCTTTGGATGAATTAACGTGTTAATTGACCATCTATTTGCAATTAAACTCGTTTCTGTATGTTTATTGTTTACTACACTACTGACGGTTCTTTGTATGATGAGCGTACTTTTATGGTTGTAGCCTAAACACCGTGACCCAGAAAGGGAATACTTAAGATATTTGAAAAGGTTAAAGTACCCGCGGATGATCCGCCACGCACCTGAGGCAACAATTAAATGATATTTACGATGCCATTCAATTTATGAGAACACTGTTTTGGCAAACTTCAGGGCGTGTGCGCTCGTACCGACCAGATGTGTCGGCTGGGCAGTATCTAGTGCATGTGAATGGTGTAGTATGAGGTGAGTGCACTCACTGCGCATGGAGCGGTGCGCGTGCGCGTGCGCGGGCGGCAGCAGGTCGCGCGGCAGCGCGTGCGGCGCGCGCGCGGGCGGCAGCAGGTCGCGCGGCAGCGCGTGCGGCGCGCGCGCGCGGCGCAGCGCCTCGAGGCTGGCCAGCGCCGCGCCGGCCGCGCCCGCCTCCGACACCACCACCAGCGTGCGCGCGCCCTCGCCGCACGACGATAAAGCCTGGTGAGTGGTCTTGTGAGAGCTTACTCTACTACGCGGAATATAAGCGTTGTTTGGTTTGGAGTCATACAGTTTGTGTTCGTTTGGCAATTTTTACATATAAATCATTGCCATGCAATATATAGGTACAGACTTATTATTTTAGTCAAATGTAACACGTTAATAAAATAAAAAATATACACGTACGTTCCTAAACTGCATATTAAAGTGTGAGGAGTGGGTGATGACGAACAGTGCGGCCGGCAGCGCGGCGGCGGCCACGTGCGCGGCCGCCAGCCGGCCTGCGCCCGCGCTGCCCACACACACTAACACACCGCCGTTTGTCTAGAACAATCATTCATAACCCGTAAAACTATAAAATGTTTGCTTCTGCTGGTGTAATATATACTATGTTTGAAGTATAATTATAGGCTATCCAATAGTGAAACCACCGCTTAAATTGGTCTCGTAAGTTTTACGTGATGCTCGAACAAACTAAAACCACTAAACATAATTTTTGAATGTAACGACACAAACCAGTTACAATTTTGAAATAGTTTAATAGCTTAGTACTGACTGATAAAGTCACGTACCACACCTCGGCTAACAATTTGCCATTTTAATTTCAATCTTAATGCCATACAGTGAACATAACATTTTATGCAAATTACAATGAATTTAATACCGTTCGGGCTATTGCGGGAACCAACACTGCCAACTCTGAACACACTTCAGCGCCAGTGTCTCCGAAAACGTTATTCTCGTGTTCCGATACTGAAATAAATGTAATTAACATATGTTTACCTACTCCGTCACGTTGTATGATGGTAATACCGGTCCTTGAGCCCTGCTTTAATTAGGGACTAGGCTTCTTTCAAAAACGGCCTCGGTCAATGGCATGAGATCATTAACTCTATTGTATGTTAAAGAGCTACGGTTAGCGCACCTCTCAGTTAGAGCGAGCGCCAATATTCTGCATTACCATCTTATAAATTACAGAGTATAGCTTAAAACCAAAGTACATTCGTTTCAGTAAGAAACTATACATAAACGTGCACGAGTCAAGGCAATGTTCTCCCTAAATGGCCGGTAAATGTTCTGTGAAGTATCTACGCCTTTTCTAGGGGAGGGTTAATCATCTTTCGTCCGGTCCACTAATGGTTTTGTAAATGTGTGTGACAGTGACAGCATGCTCTCTCGATCACGCTACGATTACAATAGGAAGTTCTCTGCGTATAAAACGTAAAGTAAATTGGATAAAATACTGAAGCACTTACGACACTGGTTGATAAGATTCTGTGTTTTCTGATACCAATCGTTGTAATCAGTCGGTTCCAAGTGCACGCCGTCGCCTCGCAGCTTGCACGTGAAGTGCATCACTTCGCTGTTCGTCTTCAAATGGCTGCGGGATATTGCGTTGAACTTGGCTTTCTCCTCGTCGGACGCGAGCCGCTCTCGGAATATGAAGTTCGCTTCAGCTGTTATAGCCTAACCCCCAAATTTATAGAAGTTTTATAACTATATCAAACGTCATATAGTACTGCACTAAGCAAAACTCTTGTGCGCAGTACTATGTGACGTTTGATAAAGTTATAAAGAGTCAATAAATACAGGGGTAAATGTATAAATATGGATATATGTAAAGTGGGAGTGACATACATTAAATGTTACTGGTACAAAGCTAAGCACAGGGCCGTGCCGTCACCGCCATATTTCAACGTGTGTGCGATAGAAAACGAGCACGATCTCACTCTCCCTCCACTACTTTATTTTACGTTTGATCTCACATAACAATAAATATTATCTTTAAAATTGTTTAATACCTATGTTGAAAAATCTCTCACAGAATGTCATACTAGATTCAATGTCTAGCAACTTGCGACAGAGTCCGTAAATAGCAGACTGGAATAAAGGGCGTGAGCACAGATACGTTTTATGCCTTTATGCCGGGACTGAACTACATATTGAACATAGAAGATGAGCTGTACCAACATATTACCATAACAAGTTCGTCAATATTAGTCGGCGAGTACCACTTCACATTTTCGCATAACCTTTTCAAATGAGACGCGTTCCATTTGTAATGTTGGCGCGAATTGAATGTTTCGCATGTCTGCAATAAAAAGATAATGTATTAATTTAACTACATAGTATACTTTTCTCTTATTTAATCAAATGTAGTGGGAATCACCTCTTTGAACAAAGATAAAATGTTGCCAGCCAGATTAGACAGCTCTTTTGCAGAAAACCACTTATCAGCGTTTGTTTTTAAATAATTTGTTGCCAGTTCCAACAGCTCATCGTCATCGGGTTCGCTGCAAAGAATATTAGGTAGTAAGATGGGAAGCATTGCACAGTAACGATTGGACTAATTTTAACGGAGTTTTCGCAATAAAAATACCAGTAGACCAGATAGACCAATTCTAAATTAATCAACGCTTGAGACCATATAATGGTCAGACCGAGAAATATCCTAGTCACACGTAGACACGAGAAAAGAAAGGATCAGATAAATAGGTCAGTGAGAGGGTGAGGTGTGGTCGATGTTGGGTTCAGTTAGTTACCTGAGGAAGGCTCGGTCGAGCGCGGCGGCGAGGCGCGGCGGCAGCGCGGGCGCGCGCGCCGCCGCGCCCAGCACGCGCACGCGCGGCGCCGCCCACCACTGCGCGCCGCCCCCGCCCTCGCCCCCGCCCTCCGCGCCGCGCGACCAGAACCCGCCGTGCTGAACCAACTGCGAATGTAAGCACTAGCTCAAACCCAGTCCTTTTTATAACGTATCGCTTCGCGCTTAGTAATAAGTATACTTTTCTACGTACTTTAAAAACTTTTTAAAGTACCTAAGTATATTGTTTGTTTTTGTTGTACATATTAGGTATTTAATTATAAAAAAAATATACTCGAAACACGCCCCCCGCTCCGACCCCACCAGGATGTTGTATACAATGTATACAATACAGTGTGTTGACCTGCAGCAGGAACGCGTGCACGGCGCTGGTCCCCCAGGCGTCGACGCGTGCGCGGTGCAGCGCGCGCACCAGCAGCGTCGCGCGCGCCGCGCCCGCGCCCCGCCCCGACCCCACCAGGTTGTTCTGTATAATACACACATCATCGATTTGCCAAATTTATAGAACAAACATCCATTAATCATGGCATAGTCAGTTTAAAAAAAAAAGGTTTTTTTTATTCTATGGTAAATGAATTCAAATATTGTTTGGGGGTTTATTTTAAGCTACTAATAATAACACTTGTGAGAACACACATTATAGTATGTCCAAATATGACCTAGTTAGTATTGAGGCGATGCAAAACTTACTCTTTTCAATTCTTCAATAATGTCGGACGGCTCCAAAATAGGCGTACAGTCTATTGTCACGACTGTAGAGTTACATTCCTTCAGAATGTATTCAGCTAAAATGCTAAAACAAAAGACCGAACATAAATGAGAATCTCCTCTAAAATCTATACTTCTATACTAATATTATAAATGTGAAAGTTTGGATGGATGGATGGATGGATAGATGTTTGTTACTCAATCACGCCAGAACGGCTGAACGGATCTGGATGAAATTTGGCACAGATATAGATTATAGTCTGGAATAGCACATAGGCTACTTTTTTTCCCGGTAAAATGTATTGTTCCCGTGGGATAGATTTGTTTCAATTTTTCATAGAGCAAGGGATCGACATGATTTTTGCGCGGGTTACACCGCAGGGCGCAGCTAGTACAATATAATAATGGACAAGGCGTGTTGGTGAGTACTAACATCAGTGACCCTAGTACGGAAAGCAAGGTGAACGTTTGCAGGTGACGAGGCGATGTTCCTGAAGCGAGTAGAGGCGGCTCATAATGGTGATTAAACTTACTTCTTGGCGCAAGCGTCGGGTCCAACAAGCAGCAGGTGCGAGTGGTCGGAGGCGAGGCAGGCGCGGATGGCGGGCTCGGCGGCCGCCAGCCGCGCCGACAGGTACAGCGAGTCCGACACCCACGCGGCGGCGGGCGGCGGGAGCGCCGGCGGCAAGCCTAGTACTGCTGACGACTGGGGACAACATTAACAAATATATTCCACATATAATCATCGCAAGAGTGTTTCTCCACCGAAAACGGCTTGAATTTAGAAAAACCCTAATGTCAAGGCCTCGCCTGACCGAAGCGACGCGAAACTATTAAACTCTTAGCTTTGCTGTCCAACTTTAGCAGTTTTGTCGGTGGTCAATCTGGGGAGACCCTTAAGTGCCACCGAAGGTTAGTCTTATTACTATAATATAATATCGCAGACCCCTACTACTCGCTCGCCCTACTATATACTCAAGCTGTATGCAACTTGCACCTTGAGATGCATGCAACTTGCACCTTGAGATGCTAGGCTTTGCAAAATGGAAACGAGGCTTTAGAATTTGTCAAATTCTATATCCGTATCCTCACATATCTTAACCAGTAGATATGTGAGGTTACTTACGGGTAGAATTTGAAAATATTTTTTCAAAATAACATCTCGCTATGAACCCCAAACGTGTTATGGATAATGCGAATGGGAAGAGAATCTATTTTACATATATTTTATACAAAGATTACTAACAAATAATTAAATGAAGAAATGATAATTACCTCATCATGAAAACTATCGACTGCATTATCTCTTAGCAGTCCAACGACGCTACGTTCGACGGCCAGATAAACCATTTCCTCAGCAGAAATACGGGTCGCGCTATATCCTTTAGTCTGTACAATGTACTCGAATTGTGTTAATATCTGTTTTACCTGCAATCAGAAGCGTCGTGTCCATCAACTGTAAGGAAGGTCTATCGAACTTCACTTAGAAACCCACGAACGGTATCACTCATTACTTGCGAAAAACAAACTTTTTGAGTTGAAAACTGTCTTAACTACGAACTAGCGACTTATCCAGCAAGATATTTTTTTTTTTAAGTTCCACTTCTTTGATCTTACTGTGTGACTGACATCCAAACTAGCTAAGGTGTGTGCAGGGAGGGGGGAAGGATTGGTTAAGGGATTTGTGTTAACCGTTTGAAACTGTTTATGAGAACTTTTTTATGACTTTTTGGCATTACTTATTTCAGGTTATTTAATGGCGTCGTTGACTCGCCATATCACAAAGCTTGCGCAGGATTTTGTACTTTGATCCTTATCTTTAAAGGCCTTCACTACAGTCTTGTCGTTATCTGATCGGGGACAGCTTATTCAGTATACTCGTAGCTTACCACCAAACGGTCGTTTCTGTGTGGAGCCCCAATGGTAGGAAGCTAAGGTACCATGATACTTACTTCAAGGAATACCTACCTACCCCACGACATTTTTCACACAGGCATATTGCTCATATCAAATTAAATAAACATGTCACGTACGATAGATATATTGTGGACTTTGTGTAGGACTTCAGACTTGTGCTGGTTGAGCCATTGCACGCATATCTTGACAGCTTGCTGCAACAACGGCAGCGCAAGCTTCGCATTGTCGCTGTCAAAGTCCGCTTTGCGCATCCAACAATCCAATACATCCATATCACAGCTCACGTCCTCGCTGAAAAATTATAATTAGGTACCGTCGCGAACTTTAATTTGCGACTCATAAAGGTTGAATATCGTACAGCAAACGTATACTTTAAGAGCCACTATTTTAGCATGTACTAAGTTGGTAATATTCGTTTTGACAACTCGTTGTGCACTACTAGAGCAACTGCTCTCACTTAGGTCAGAGAATTTTCAACGTTATTCCATTATGAGTGTCATAGAAATATCTAGGAAATAGGTTCCATATCGAAGTTTCTGACCGTGCATTTTCCAATGAAAGTGCTCCACAATGCAAGCAGTACGTCAAGTGCGAGATTATTCGTAAGCTAACCGTATACTTTATAGTCTACCGTATTTAGACATTTTGTATGGAGATTTGAACGTTTTAAATACCGTCCGCTAGAGGCGCTTTTCGATTCTCCATACAAAATGTCTAAATACGGTAGACTATAAAGTATACAGTTAGCTCGCACTTGACGTGCTGAAGTACTGCGGTAATATCGCCTACTTATAATGTGCGGAGTATATCTAAAACATACCTGAACAGTATGATGCCCATGCGGGACACCGTGGCGGGCGAGGCGTGCTCCAAGCTGTGCGTCTCGAACACGAAGTTGACGTTGGCTCCGAACTGGATCCGCCAGCCGGACGGGAGGGTCAGCAGTCGGTTGTCGTCCAGGACCGAGTTCAGCGCTTCGATCCATTCGGGGTCGATGTCCCCGTCGCACACCACCCACGACCATACATCTTAAAAAATATATTAAGTACTTACGTACATTCAGTTTGACAAACCTCTGCTGCTCAGATTTTTCTTCAGATACAATGAAATGATCCTTATATGAATCTCAGACCGCATTAAAAACAATGCAATGCCAAAATTGTTTAAAAAAATACCTTTTCGTTCCTAATACAGTTTCAATAGTGAAACCCGCGTTGAAATTAAATTAATTCCTATCATAGAGGCCTTAAGAGAACGAAGGGGCAGCATTTCGCCTTGGGATAGCTAAGCTGGTTCCAGTTTGGCTATCTTAGAGAAAATGCAGCCAGTCTTTTGGTAACCGTACCTTTTGACAGCGCCGGCTGCAACCTGGAGGTTTTTTATTTAGTTTAGTTTAGTCCTACCGGGGGGCTGGTTGGATATCTCCAACGCTGCGGCGGATATGACGCCGTCGGTCCACTGGCGCGTGTCCGGCTCGATGTTGCCTAGCAACCACTCGCGGCTCATCGCCTTGGGACATATTATGTACTCCACGATGTTCTTGCCTTGGTGGACGAGGGCCTATCAAATTATATAAAAAATACAATTTCCTAAAGTCGAAGGACAGTACCTAATGTTAGTTTCTGCAAGCTTTTGGGTAGTAGGTATACTAAATATAACGTTGCTTAGCAACCTTGCAGCACCGGTTTGCCGATGGTCACTCCTCCCAGCCACGTCTCGAGGATGAGCGCGGGACGCAGGCGGCGGAAGTGGGAAAGTCGACCATAGACAAACCTTCTTCGCTTATGCTATTTACCAAAGCTAAATTTCTTACACTTTTAAGCAAACGCCTGATCGTTGACTTGCCGGAGCCCGGTGGCCCAACAATGACAACTCCCATTCGTTGCTGCAGCTGCTCGTACAACTCAACACACTTTTGTACCTGAAACATTTTAATATAAACGCCAGACGAACACACCAACCGTATGGCCCCAAACTAAGTAACATTTGTATTATGGGCACAACAAACTAACGGCGGTCCCAGATTAGGGCAAGCCACAAAAGTGTCATTCCCGAAATTTTCGCATTCACTAATCAAACCCGCGACCAACCGGTACAGTGAGCCGAGCCGCTTACGCTTAAAGCACTAGATGAATCTATTGTTTCATTGTTTCTATGCAACTAAAGGTTTTTTTTTTACTTTTGCTTTGTAAGCTATGTGTAATAAAGTAATAAGAACAGTTAAAACTAAGTTTCCCAATGTGTAGTTTAACCCAATACACAACAGACAGAATTTGTATGAAATGACAAAATTTGTATGGGCCATCTGTCAAATAATATGTGGATAGGGTTCATCACCATATTGTGTAACACATCCTTAGTGTCCCGCGACTATAAGCCGAAGCCTTCACCTCTCTTGAACCATCCTAGGTACACCACCGACACCACCCCTAAGACATAGTACTGGCCCTCCAGGGCCCCAAGTGTCCTAACACAATCGATTCAAAATCGAACAGCAACTGCATAGTAACTGTCACTTTTGACGGATATCCCATACAATATCTGTCAAAAGTGACTGTTACTATGCGGTTGTTGTTCGATTTTGAATCGATTATGTTAGCACACTTGGGGCCCAGTACTTACGCCTGCGCTTACCATCACACCTGGAAGGGCTATAATCCTACCAAAATATCTCGATCATAAAAAATAAACTTTTGTTTCGTAATTCTGGTACTTAATGAATGGATGGTTACCTGAAGTTTATTATGCACGAGGTTTAGATTCTGAACGCTAGCCTCGAGGGCGGAATGAATAGGATCCGAGCAAGACTCTTCAATGGGCACGTCAGCAAAAACCAGGGATAGAATGCTTTGAAACCTGTTGACCGAATACAATATTAAGTCGAATGCTCTTACACTTAATTAACACACAAGTGATATCAAAATGTGCTATTTGTATTTGTAACCTCATTATGACGTCACAATATTCATCATCCAGAACGATGATTTCATAATTATCGCTTAGATAATTACAATTAAGACTCAATACTCATAAAATCACCTTCTATGTCCAAATTAATTGCTTTACACACGGCATAGGATCTTGACAAAAATAATCACATATATCCAAATTAATTTCTTACAAAGTCGGATTTTTAATTAAAGTAAACTGACAAGAGCGTGTCATTTAAATTTGAACCTTATATTCTTGTGTTCCTATTAAAAAGTGATATTAACCGACAATAAAAAATACGTCTTTAAGTACCTCTCAACGTCGTGCGCGGTCAACTTGGACATGTTGTTAAGTGTGAGCACGCGCCTCGCGGCGGCTCTGCGCTGGCTCAAGTCGGCTTGCTTGTGCGCGAGGACTGCGCCGCAGCTACCGACGGCTGCTTTGAGGGCGCGCAGACCCCAATCGTAGTGTCGCTCATCGCTCAATAGCGAGCTGATCCACAAACAAATGAAATACATTTTCAAAAATGTTGAAAGTAGGATTAAACCTAATCTTCAGCGAAATTTCGGCTGCCTACAATAAATAATTTCGTTGGACAATAAAATAAACTTTATGATCTTAAACTAAGCAAAACCTTGTAAATGGGGTTCGAGTAATAATCTGGAGGCGATTCTAGTGACATATAAACTACGGGTTAATATAGAGTTAAGAAATAAAAATGTAATGACAATTTGTAAGTAGTAGGCCTATACGAAATAAACGATTTGACTTTGACTTTCTTATATTTGCTTTGCACGGCAATCGAGCCTCCACAACCACTGTATGCAATAGGCGCAGCGGTTTATGCCCAAACCACGTGACGGTCGTAGCTAGAGACTTCAATAAAGATATATAGAGCACTTCTTATCGAGCAAATATTTCGCCAAGTTTTTAGCGTTAGATATACATTGAGCGGCTGGCGCTGACGTTCCGGCTACAGGGCGTATGACCCGATACAGGACTTTCATCGGGGAACTGTGCCCGACATACACACCTACAATTGAACATATCATGATCAGTCAGAAGAAGTCCTAAGCTGAACATAAAGCTTTACAAGTCTGTCTGTATGCCTTATGGATACCCGCACGCCCCGGGGAGGCAAGCAGGTTAAGTCGGGCCCTTACCGACTACAACCCCACGGTGGTCCTTCTCCCGCCTTGGACCACGGGCACGCTTTCGCACACATCCGTTACACCACCAGCGTAGAAGTCTCAGTCCTGCATCCCTATGAGTATAGTTACTGACCTTGCTAGAGTGAAGACATTGTGCAAGTCCATCGCCAAGACATCTGCGTCGGGTATGCACTTGGCTGCCAGCAGATGCGTCGCCAGGCGGTCCCCGCGCGGCTGCAGCATGGCGACGGGGCGCAGCACGCGCTGCAGCGCGGCCGGCAGCGCGCGCCGGCCGCCGTACCCGCGCCCGGCCGGGTTCATAGTGGCCGCTACGCCGCACCACTCTGACACTTTGATCTGGTAACAAGTTACAAACATTCGGAAACCGTAGTTCTGAGACACGGAAATGTGAGAAACCCACACGTATGTATTCTTGTGGTCCAGCGCCGTACGACGTCAGCCACTATGAACAACATTTTCTAACGAAACTGACCAAGCGTGTAAAAGACGCATATTGTCCGTTGGACGATTTAATTCCCTTTCCATCCGTGTATAATTCATACTATAATCCACTCTATTTTTTTAATGATACGGCAAAAACTCGACTGCAGCATGCGGACGGGCGTCTGATGGCTGCAGCGGGATTTAGAGAAAATTTGGGCTGAAGCCTATAGCGGTCAAGTTTGCAAAAGCTACGTACTTTGTTTGTCGCGTGAATTGGCTTTCATGTGCGTAAGAGTCCGAGTGTAAATTATACTGTTACAAGATGCGCTTCATATAAAAGAAATGTTTGCTACATTGTTATTGTGTCCTTTAGCATTAACTACAGTGAGTACGGCTATACAATTTAAACTAGAAATTGCCACAAAACTAGCCCATTTACGAGCTCCTTAATCATTTCAGTCGCAACAGAGGTCGTCATTGACTTACAAAATAATAATTTACAAATTGAACCATCGAAATGTAATCATACGATAGTATACAATTGTAATTTATTTATATATACTTTCTTCCACATTGCACTCTACGATACATTCTAGAACACATTACTTTGTGAAACGAATATTCAAATCGAGTTAACGGAGTAAACCCATTAGCGTGCAATTTACATAACAAATAATTACTAACATGTTTTCCATTGAGTAAGGCAGTGGCGTCCGCACTAGGTCGGCGCTGGCTGGTGGCCGAGAGCAAGGAGGCGAGTGGATGGGACACGGCGGCCAGTGTATCCGCAGTGAGGCGGTTGAACTCGTCGAAGCAGCCCCACGCACCGCATAAAGCCAAACCGCTGAGCAACCGCCCCATGCATTCTGCGTCCATCGCCTGGAACATTTTGGACATTACAGTCGTTAGGTACCTACCTCATAATTCCCTTTTTTGCAGTGTTAAAACTGTGACCCAACGACGAAGTTGTGGCAAGAAATAGTTGATACCTATTTGAGAGCAATCGCTTAATAAGTGGGCAGGTTTATGTCTAGGTGTGAGACGTTGTATAAGGTTATGAAAATACTTATTCCATATTCGAACAACGTTGCCCGAGGTGGTAATATTGTTAATGTATATTTATTGCCTTATGAACTAAATTGTTTTGATGCAAGACACACCTGTTAAGATAACATACCTCATCACAATTGAAGATCAACACCAATCGGCCAACTAATCCTCCCAATGCTTTCACAGATTCAGTTTTCCCAGTGCCCGCTGGACCGAAAGGGTTTCCCACTAATCCAAGATGTAAGGCCTAAAAATACATGATAAGCTTTAAAGAGTGCCTATAACTGTTCCAGTAGCGTTAGTGTAATATCTACTATATAAATCGTGAAACCAGAAAAACATATGTTATAATTAACAGCTCATGGCTGAACAAATGTTTTTACATTATTAGCTTTCGTCTCACTCATAGTATAAGTAAATGTGAACAAAATTACACATATTAAATAGTGTGTGTGTGTGTGTGTGCATGTATGTCAATATAATTAGATCGTACCTGTGTCAAAATAAGAAAACAGTCATCAGCTAATTCGGTGCGCACAAACTGTCCAGTATTGACACCTAGATACTCGTACGAGTATGCTATTTGGGCTAAGCCCATTTTGCCGACCACTTCCTTTGTGCTTAGGAGATAAAACCTGCATAGGTGTACAATAGGTACAGAAGATTACAAAGAATACGAATAATACAATGTAGATTAATTAAAATATTTGTCCCATATTGGTAAGCACTTAATTAACGAGCTGCCATGCTTACCTCAACTGTTTTTGCCACAGCCAGTCGCCCGGCGACACCACATTGTTGTCTATTAAAATTCTGATGACAGACAAATAATGAGTGCACTGTAATATGAGAGCTTGACGTTTGTGTCGCTCACTTTCATCCTCCAGTTCCGCCGCCGCATAATACAAATTCTCCTTTTCAACAGTAGCTTTTAGCTTGTGGAGTTCTTTTGACGCCATCGCCCTTTCTGCTTGCTCCGTGAAGCGTATGTTTTGTGCCAGACAAAGTATCTGCGTCGGCAGGGAGAATGGATCTTGATCGTGCAGCGAGTTGGTCACTACACATTTTAGAGTCATGTTTTTGAGCGAGGAACGCATCTCCGTTTCCAAGTTCTTTAGCCATATCTGTAAAGATGTTTAACATGCTGTCATGGGTGTGCCGTGCCTATCAGAATATTATATTCGATTTTAATGCTACCAATATGTTAATAGACACACTTGATAACAAAACAACGGAGCGGGGCAAGTGATATTTTTTTATAAACATTCCTTTTGCGAATTTATGTACAAAAAATAGAAAAAACTAACTAAAAATATGTTATTTTGATTTTTACACATAAGATGAATTGGTACCATATATGGGCATTTTCGTCATTTGTGGTTTTATTAAGTACATAATTATATTAACATAAATAGAATAATCATTGTCGCTTATGTACCTCCACAGGACAATCTATATCAACAGGATGATCCAACTGGAATGACTCCCCGTAATGGCTGCATAGCGCTGTAATGGAAATGTCGCCAGGACCAAGGCGCACACCAGTGGTGCCGGGGAACAGCTTCTTAAGGTGAGTCTGCATAACCGCCTTCCTGCCTTCAGCGCCGGCCCGCGCTTGCCCCAGCAGCTCCAATAAATCATCATCGCTCAAGAAGTAAAGCCTCGGGAATATTGATCGCTTCTCCTGCAATCGTTTTCACTTTCTATGACCTCGGATTATGCTTTAAAACCGGTCTAACAAACTGTAGGTAGGCTTTTAATCAATTATATTTAAGTGTCTTAAATGTACAGACCCATCCCAGTTAAAATTTTATAATAAAGATAGTATGTATTGATATATATATTTGAAGATCTGATTAGCTTTCTGTGTTGAGGGTCCCAGGTTCAAATCCTAGTAGGGAAAAACATGTGTGATGAGCACGAATTATTGTACCCCAGTCACGGATGTTTAATATCTATATAAGTAGTATACACTGGATTCGCCCCCAGTCCATTGTACGGTACCTATAATACATTTCTTAGTTTAAGACCGTACAGTTGGTGTGTTCGTCTGGCGATATAATTATAAATAGACTAGCTGCGCCCCGCGGTGTTACCCGCGTTTACATTTTACCGGGATAAAAAGTAGCCTATGTGCTATTCTAGACTATAATCAATCTCTGTGCCAAATTTCATCCAGATCCGTTCAGCCGTTCTGGCGTGATTGAGTAACAAACATCCATCCAAACTTTAACATTTATAATATTAGTAGGATTGACCTATTTATATCATTTATAGTAATTAGTACATAACATGTACAAAGTTTAATATATTATTAGTAAGTTTTAGATACCTAATTCAATAGATTTGATATCAGTACCTGTTTATAGCACATGTTGTATATATTGCTGAGTCACCATAGTATATGACGTCATGGTCAATAAAAAACTATGTTACAAAGTAACAAAACCTAATCCCACGAGGCTATATTGGGTTTTGTGATTATCTATCATGTAAGGTTGTATCTATTTTCGGTTTGCTGTTCTATCAATGCCAACAAGGAACATATTTGAGGGTATGTAATAACTGCGGATATAAGTGAGTACCTATCATAACCTTCTTTCTTGTTTAATGATAAAACCCTGTCCAGTGAAGCTGATGAAGCTATTACTTGTAATCTCTCTTTATATAGAGACCCCGTCTCTTTCACTTCCTTATACGACAAAATACTGGTATCTTCTTGCTCTGGTTCATAGGTATATCTAATTCTAAGTATAGGTACCTACATATAATGAAATTGTAACTTGGCTGCGTCTGTACATTAAATATTAATGGCATATTTGATACTGTGGCCGAATCCGCCATTGTTTTTAATATAATAAGATATTTGTCTCATCCGGGGAAATGAATGTGTTAAGTTAAAGTAAGTTAAGATACCTACATCAATGTACTGGTTGAGAGACGACTGGCAGGCGATAAGTTGGTCCGATATAGAATCCAGCATGGGCTGGAGCCGCGCGGACTGCAGCAACGCGCAGAGGCGAGGGTCCGATTCTAATATACGAGTCACTTGCCGAAAGCCTTGGTCCACTTTCCGAAACTTGACGCCTAATTCGCCATCGTCATTGGATAGAATCGGTTCGAGATACAACCATCTGGAACAATGTTTTCTGTTTCGTATACAATTAGGTAGGTAATACGTTAACTTTTATTTAGACTATAGTACATAGTGCTAGCTGCGCCCCGCTGTGTTACCCGCGATTAAAAAGTTTTTTTTTATTTTTTTATTACATTATAGGCAAGTATTTGATCTCGATCTCACCTGATGGTAAGTGATGATGAGATCTACGGTGGAGCATACTTGCCTAGGTAGGAAGGCGGCAGTAGATCGAGACGCTACATTCACTAGGCACATGCAGCGCAGCTGATCTGACCCGCCATCCATGAATGGCAACACCGAACATCATGCCGGAACACGGCTAGGCCGCTTGGCGACATGGCTTTGTTCAGTGGGTGGTGACTAACCACGGCCGAAGCCTACCACCAGTAGAGTTTTCACCTAGTTGGCACCACCCAGGGTCACGTGTAGGGTATCTCGAGGGTATTTAATTCTCCTACGGACGAAGGTGACTCGACCCCAAAACAAGTATATACATTTTACCAGGATAAAAAGTAGCCTATATGCTATTCCAGACTATAATCTATCTCTGTGCCAAATTTCATCCAGATCCGTTCAGCCGTTCTGGCGTGATTGAGTAACAAACATCCAACCATCCATCTAAACTTTCACATTTATAATATTAGTGGGATAGTGGGATTAGCACATTATAGCTGCTATGTATATAGTTGGGTACAATGATCTTTTGATCATAACAGCGAAAACCATTTTATTAGAGCCTTGTATTAACAAAGCCAAGAATTGAATGGTATTTTCTTTCTAGCATTTTTCCATTTCTATTGTTGTTATAGTTCTATTTTTTTATATATGTTATATATAAAAAAAATAGTTGAGCAATGAAACCAATAAATAAATAAACTAAAACTGAAATAAAACTGTAAGTATGTACTTTATGGAAAAGTTTTATTAACAAATTAAGTATTGGTGCCTCGTATATGAGAATATCATTACAGAAATACAACATAGCGTCTCAGATGCAATAGAAAAACTAATCAAAGAAATGGAATAAAAATATTGTAAGTTTTAAATGCAACCATCCAAAACTATTCAGCATTAAAAACCACCAGGCAGAAGATCAGCTACCGATCGTCTGCATGGTGCTCCCTACAATACACCTACAATAGTTTTAAAATAAGTATTAATAAAAGAGAGAATAAATGATGAATTAGCCAAATTTTGCAGCACTTTTAAGCTAACTCTACTTATACTACTACATATGTCGATACATACAAAATACTTATCATGATTTATGTAACTTATTATTGTATGCCTAGTCCTGGCATTGCTTTTAACGCACAGAGAAATCTACATACAAACATATTTGTTACAGACACACAGAACATATTTTATGGCATAGACAGCACAAAACATATTATTAAAATGCACATAAATTACCTATAATTATTATTAACAAGTCATAGAAACTCTCAATTAAATGTCTTGAATTATGTTATATGTTTGTTTACACAGAGTTATAAATATGAACTTTAAAATTATTTCACAATACAATACCAGAAAATAAAAACGTACATACATCTTTGGAATATTTGTTTACATTCTGCTACTAAATATATTTACTAAAGATTCAGTATATCTAATATATGTCAGTATATTTTAATGAACATACTCAGTATTACACTGGAATAAGTCTAAGGTCAATAATATTCCAACTGAAAGAACTAGGTAAGTAATACAGTTTTATAAATCCTTGTATATTATGTCTACAACCCACACTTATTGCAATATAATACGGACAATACGTAGTCAAACTACATGCCACATAATAACGAATAATGACTAACACTGCAAAACAGCATTATGGCACATGCGGAAATAGTAACAACATTCTAAAGAATTGGTTCAAAAATTAGTTGCAGTTCCGGTGTAAAATCTTAAATATAATATTTTTATGTAGTACAAGATCTATAGTAATCAGAACGCTTCGTAATTTCGGATAAATAATAGTTCATTTGAGTATTCAGTTCAGATATTTCTTTCTCCAGTGTATTCAGTTGTTCATTATGGTCGTTATATAGTTCCTCCATGTTAGCTAAAAGTTTAAGCTGCATCTGTGTGTCGCTAGCAAGTTTTGTAGCGCGCTTAAGTAAAAGTTGAGCCCGTTCTCTAGAATTCGATGTCTGACTGGCACGTTCTGCAAGAGACATATTCGTATGTTTGAAATCCTGTCTCAGCTGCCTTGCTTTTTGTTCCGCGCCTTCAGCACGATTTACTACATCATTTGCTTCTTGTTTTACTTGTTCTGCATCACTTTCAATTTTTAAAATATCTTTCTGTAGGTCAGAGAGACGTAAACGCAAACTTTCCACCTCCTCTTTTGTTTCGTTTGCTTTTTTCTGTGCCTGCTCCGTTTCGATAGCTATAGGAACTAAATCACCTTTCGCTGCTTCGATGTCACTATTTGCCTTCTCGATAGCATTTTCGGCAGCATCTTGGGCTGCTTGAGACTCATCCAAAGCCTCCAAAACTTTATTTGCCATTTCCAATGTTAAATTTGCAGATTTATTCACTGTTGTAGCGTTGAGTTTTAGTGATTTAGCTCTTTCTAAGTCTGGTTTAGTTTCGGTTATTATATTTTCTATGTTAGTTAGTTGTGAAACGGATGAATTGATACGTTGGGATAACTCAGTTATTTCTTTGGGCTCTATGCTTATAGACAAATTAAGTATATCATTAGCTAAAGTTCTCACATCTGCGGGTGTGCTAGATGTGTTTGACAAAAATTCCTTTAATCCCGTCGTCAAATCAATACTCTCATTGGTGGTACGTTCGGCAGATGTTTTAAAATCATATGCTTTGTGAAATAAGTCTTGTGCTCGCGATTTTACTGCTACAGTGTCTTGTTTTACTTGTGAAATCGATCTATATAGGTCCTCAGCAGTAAGTTCATGTTCTTTAATTCGGTATTCAGTTTTGTTAGCAAAGTCTAAAGCTTGTTCAGCTTTTGTGACCGCTCCCTGGTCACAGGATATTCCACCACATTTGCCACATCCCGCACCACCACAAATATCACAACTATCGCTGTCTTGACCACACATTTTCTCATTTAATTTCGGAATCTGTGACTCCAATTGTGATAGTTGTTTTTGAATATCGTCAAGCTTTTTATCGTTTTCATTTTGAGTGTTATTGAAATTAGTATATTGCATTTCAATAAGACGATCTGTGTTCTTGATTTGTCGGTCAGTGTTAGCAATAATGGTTTGAACACTTTCAGCTTCATCGGCAGCTTCGACCGCTCTTTGTTTAGCTTCACGGGTCAAATTCAGAGCTCCTTCCAAATTCGCTTCTTGTAATTTTGTAGCGTTGTTTCCTAATTCGATGGTCTTTGCTTTCAAGTTTTCGACACTTACCCTTAATCCATCTAAAGTGACATTACCGAGATTAATTTTAGAGGTAAGAGCGTTAAGATTATCATTACTATCTTTGACTTTTTTCTCTGCTTCTCCTAATAGATTTTGCAAGCTGGTTACATTTGTTAATAAGTCTTTGACTGTAGCCTGTCCATGTTTAGCACTATCAAGCGTATTTTCCACTTCTAACAGCTTTTTAGTCATTTCATCAAAATCTCTAGTGTATGCACCTGTTGCACCGACAACTTTGATTTTGCTTGCGTTTCCAATTGCATATTCAGTTTGTATACGTAGCTCACCAATTAATTTATCCCAGTTATCAAAGCATTCACCGCAGGCATAGCACGAAGGTGCTTCACCTAAATAGCCTCTAGCGCACATATCACATTTATATCCGCCAATACCGGGTCTACATATACAAGACCCGTTTTCTCTCATACACTGTCGTGATACGGAGCCGTCTAAGTCACAATCACACTCATAACATTCTATATTTGGAACACCCCAATGATTTTCTTGACATTGATCACATTGCCTACCGCCATGGCCTGGTTTACAGTCACATTTACCGATATATGGATTACATTGCGTTGATAATGAACCAATTGGATCACAATCACAAGCATCGCAGCCAGTACCTAGAGCTATTCTCCAATGATTTTCTGTACATTGATCGCAGTTTATTCCCATAACATTTTTGAAACAAGCGCATTGTCCTGTGACTCTATCACAGTTACCTTTAGTGAAGTTTGTACCTAATTCCGAGCAGTTGCATTTGTAGCAAGTTTTATCAACAGCATTTCCATAGTAACCTTCAGCACAGATTTCACAGTGCTCACCAGCAGTATTATGAAGACACCGTAAACATGTGCCAGTGTAGGGGTCGCAATTGCCCGGTTTTGTTATATCTATGTTGTCACTACATTCACATTTTTCACAAGTCCCGCGTATAGGATCTCCGTAATAGTTGTCAGCACATACGTCGCAAAGTGGCCCTGCATAACCTTCTTTGCAATCACAGAAAACATCTTTAGTTTCTGGGTCCAGTTCACAGCGGTCTGCATGACTACTTTTGCTAGAGTCACCTATGACGCCAGGGCAAGGACAAGGTCTGCAAGCTATGTCAATACCAAGTCGGGGGTCTCCATAATGACCTTCAATACATCTTTCACAATGACGTCCTTCGGTGTAGTCTCGACATTCTTTGCATGCACCTGTCCTGTCATCGCATTCTATTGCATGACCATTGCAATCACACTGTTGGCAGTTGGGGAAGTTGTAATATCCGGGTTGGCATAAGTCACATGCTCGACCATAAGTATTTGCACTGCATTTACATTGACCACTGGTAGCATCACAGAAGTTATCCAAAGATCCTATACTATTACAATCACATCGTTTGCATCCAAATTTGCTGAAACCATATGTCCCTGGAGCGCAACGGTCACACCTTGCGCCGACAATATTTTCTACGCACTGACAATAACCTGTATACTGATCGCACTGGTGACTCTTTGATCCTGTTGGGTCACATTGACAAGATTGTGTTCCGTTTCTTATGTAGAATCCTATGCTGGCATGATATTTTTTACAGATTTCAGGGACATTTTCTCTGGTCAGATCATAAAAGTATGCATCTCCACAGTTGTAACGATTGAATTCTTCTCTCAAGAAACTGTTATTCGAGAAAAATGGTAGATCATCGAATGATGGAATAAGAACAATTGAATCAATCAAAATAGACGCTCTAGAGTTTGAAGTACGTCCGTCTTGTGATCCTAGATAGAGACGAATTTCGGTTTCTTTGTCCTTTTCAAGGCAGATTGGCGGTGAAACTAGGACACTTCTTTGATTTGCTGGCAAAGTAGTACGTATGTTATCATCTTCCGGACGAACATTCGCACATGGCGAGTCAGCATCGATTGGCAATGGTCTTTTTACTAATATGGTAGCTTGTTCCCAATTTAGAGTAGATTGCGGTGCGTATCTAATTAAAACGTTGTAGTTCATACTTCTCTTTAAGTTATTTATAACAAAAACTAATGTGCTACTTTCTGGAAGCTTCATAAATCCAGGTCCCGTCCATGTCTCTTTTCTTCCATCTGGATAATTTTCCCTAATGACAACATGACAGAGTTGACTTTGAATAGCGTTATCATCGATTTGAGAATCGCATTGACTCGATTCACCTTCGATTACGATAGAATCAAGTGCACCAACGAAAAAGTTTTGTATCGGTTGATCACAACGACGACCGGTAACGTTAGGCCGGCATTTACACTGTCCTGTTATCACATCACAGTCCCGGTCTATGGAACCACCGAAATCGCAATCACACGACTGACAGCCGTCTTCACTATCAGACAAGCCATAAAACTCAGGCAAACACTGATCACAATTTCTTCCAGTTACATGACGCTTACAGAAGCAATTGCCGGTTGCAGGGTCACATCCTCTTTCATTAATCGTACCCAAACTATTGCACGTACACGTGTCGCAACCGTCAGGGTTTTGTGGGTCGAAATTCCAATATCCATCGCGACATCTATCACACCTTGCACCGTCAACGTTGGCTTTGCAAAGGCACCGGCCTGATGTTTTATTGTTGGCATCGTCTGTTTCATCATCACAGAGTATTTCTTTATCAGTCGTTCCCTCTGGGTCGCAATCGCACGGTTTACATATGTCAGGGCTCTGAATATCCAAACTTGGATCTTTAAAGAACTTTGGTTTACAACGCTCACAGTTCACACCCAATGTGTTGTGCTGACAGTTATCGCAGACACCTCCGCTGATTTTACCAGTTTTATTATAAACTGCGGGGTCGAAGTGACATGTTGTCGCATGGTTGTTACACGTACATCTCTTACAAGCGTTAGAAGTTTTTCCAACAGCCGGTTGCCATGGAAGATCGTTATAAAAATCTTCACAGTATTCACAGTTCAAACCTCTCGTATTGTGAGTGCACTCGCAACGTCCATGCACCATATTATTTTTCGATTCGACTCCTGGCATAGGCAAACAACGAGATGCGTGCCCATAACAGGAACAGGATCCCCTTACTGTCATTTCATATATAGAGTAGTAATATTTTTCCTGTATCTCGCCTCTGTTGTCAAGCTTATCATCACCGAGTGTGTGTAGCTTCGTAAAATTTATTCGAAGATTTGTCATACGCAATAAATTTTGCACTTCCTCTGAGTACGGATTCGTCACAATTATGTTCGGCGGCAAAACTCTGAATATCACTTCACCCTCCGTAGATGGCGACACACCGGAATAGCGCGATTCGCACACAACTTCCGTTAAAGATCGCTGAGTGTGCTTGAGCACGCCGGGAAAATAATCATTACAATTATGCGCAAAGTATCGGTAGACGCGCCAGGTCTTCCCAAAGTCGAACGATCGCTCTACTAACATAGCGGCCGGTCGAAACGTTTTAAACTGTATTATCAAGTGTGTAAGATGGAATTCCGCCTCCATGTTCAACTGGATCGTGACGTTCTCCTTTCCATTTTCCGATTGCCACCAAGACTTCGTTCGGGTCCCTGGATAGTACTTGTAGATTATGTTCTGTATCCGATGGTTGATTAAGGGATAGTTTATCGTAGCGTTGGATGAGTCGCACCAAAAGCACTTCTTGGCTTCGAGATGCGAGACGATGCAATATCGCTCGCGGTCGTGGTGACCGCACGTGGAGGACGCGAAGAGGCGCGACTCGCGACCGATGAGGAGGTTGCCCGTGGCGGGGTAGCAGGAGCTGAGCTCGCACGAGCGGTCGTACAGCCGCGGGTCGGCGCGGAGGCGGTCGCGGTCCTTGCTGTAGACGGCGGCGCCGGCCGCGATAAGCGCCGAAAAGATAAACAAAGCGCTCAGAGCCATTGCGCGGTCCGGGCCCTGGGCGCGCCGCTCACTGCACTGGCGGGTCGCTGGCGGAGCGCCGAGCCCCGCACTCTCGCGCCGCGTCCCGCCCGCTCGCCGCCGCCCCCTGGCCCTATGTGCACAGGGGCGAACTAGAGCGCCGTAATTTTTATTTAACGTCAAAATATTATTACATACACTCAACATTGAACTAAGTAGTACTTATAAATGTATCGTCCTAGATATACGTCACTTTGGTATATTTAATAATCGCAACAAAAATTTTAATAAAGAAACTATTATTTATACCATAGATTTAAAACATTGGCAATATTTAAGATTATGGTTCTACATAACATTCAGATTATTTTGGGAATAAACTTAAGATATAATGAAAAGATTATAATTCAATATGAATGTGTTTTTATCCAGGTTCCAAGCCCAATGCTCGTTACACTTTAGCATTAGTTTAGCAAAGCATAGTTTCATCAGAACCTTAAGTACCTAGAAGCATAATTTCGAATTGTCTTTTGATTCCAATTTTTTTTTAATACTTGTTTTTTCAAGCATCCCTAAAATTTTACAGTTTTCACTATTCAAAAGCTTATTGTTCGACATATCGAGGGTCAAGCACCAGACTAAAATCGACGATCGCACGTGCGAAGGTCCCTCTAATGGGCAAAGGACTCTACGACTAGTTACCCTTTACGTATTTTTTTTTGACTACGTCGAGCTTTATCACATCTTTCGTCCGTGAGGCTTTTAAGGTAAGTAACGAAAGACTCGGAATGCGGCCCTGGGCGAGGCGACGACCGCTCCCGCCCGCGCGCCCGCGCGTGCTGTTCTCCGAAACGGCCACTAAGCAACAAAAATAACACCGCATTTCGGGATGCGCTTTTTGTTTTCGTCTTTATTATGGCAACAAGCTTCTTCTAGCTTAAGCCCGTGTATACGTTCCTTTACATCAGCTGAGCTTTGAATTACTTTTATTCTTATTCTGCTAGGTACTCAAGGTGTGTACTTATTCGTTATTGGTACATTTTCGAATGCCAAAATGGCTTTGTGCTTACGGCAAGTAGTTGGGTACGTACCTTGTCTATCACATGGTGTAGCAATGTATGTTTTCTATTATATGCTACTAATCGCGACGCGAAACTGACGCAAAATTACTACAGCTTACAAAACTTTCTTAGTTTCAAGTTCTGTTTGGAGTTTTGTTTCTGTACAAGTTCCCTGTTCAAGCCTCTAAACGATAGACGCTATCATTTAGGCCTTTCGTCCACGACGCATAGGTACTCTAGTGTTCTTGGCATACCACAATGTTAGCACCAACTAAGTAGTAAGTAATTTAATATACCATCCGTGGTGCCTTACAACTTTGTACAGTTACAGCTTTGTACAGTTGTAAGTTTTGTTCGTTGTTGGAGGCGATGCTGTGGCTAAAACACTCTTGTACAACACCATGTAATTGAGTCACTGTTTTTCTATAAATTGGGTAGCGCTGTTTTCTACTCAGCGTTACCAATTAGTTTGTAATACATTAAGAACCCGTTCCTACACTTAGTAGTAGTAGTAGTGTCGTACACGATGGGCCTATTTATCTATGCTCGTTCATATGGTAAATGCGAAAGTGTGTTTTTGTAAGTTTGATTAAGCGCGACACGAAAACGGTTGAACAGTTTTAGGTGAATTTGATTTTGAGGTAGGTTGTACTCTGGAATAAAATATAGGCTGGGTACTTTAATTCTGGAAGCGCTACACGCGTGTGGAGTCATTGGTGATGCTAGTATTTGAATAAATGGTGTTTGATCACGTCACTGGGACCGATATGAACTGATTCGTCGGAGCCGGCCTTCCGCCCTACACATCCGCTGTTGATAATACATTCGCGATCTAAATGAACGGCCCCTCGGTCTGAATGCGTACGTTTTATATAATAAATGGTTAAGAGGACGGAGCTGACGAAAGTTATCAGTTTTATAATACAGGGAGTTTCAGAAAAGGCTGAAACCTAGGCTTCTTTGGCGCATTTGTAAACACCATGTGAAGACAGAATTTCGATATGTCGATTTTAACATAACCATTAACATAAAATAATTAGGTTGGTAGTTTATATATACAGAGAATCTGTAATTGGTTTTGAATTGTATATTTTTAAGCAACTTGCACGATTCTTAATAGCGTTAGCAACAAAATTGATTGCTATAGGTACAGGTAATGTAATTATCAGAAGAATATAGGAATTCAAAACTTATTTGTTTACTCGGGGGCTCCCACGGTTTAATGAACTGTGTATAGGTAATGAGTTTATGTTCAGTTCAACTGATAGGGGGGATTTGCGTTTGTGTCTGTGTGTGTATGTGTGTGTGTGTGTGGGGGTATGTCTCATCTTACCTATCTATCCTCTAATCTGGATCCTGTAGTTATTTTAAATTAAATTTATAAATGTTTTTTTACCTGTTGAGGGTAAATTGGTCCCCGACGCATTTTAAAAATAACCATGCACCAAATAGGAATAAAAATGATGAGCTTTAAACGGCTAAACCGATTTGCTTCAAACATGGCTAAGAACCAATCCAATGAAATCGGAGCCTTCAAAAAAAAATCCAAATTAATATCGGTCCACCCAGGAATCTACGATGCCACACACAGACACATAGTCAGAGAAAGGCACAACGCATACTTATAACAACCCTATTTTTTTTTCGTTTACATTATTCGCTTCATTTGTGACTCTACTAATATTTTAGTAGAGTACTACTCTACTACTATTATTATATTAATATTAGTAGAGCCACAAATGAAGCGAATAATGTTCATAAATGTTGTGTAAGTTACCGAATGGAGAACAGTAGTTGCCCACAAATTAGTGAATATGGATGATATTAACACCTATGGCGAAGAGTCATTAGCAACAACTGCGTTCGTTAGTGCTATTCTGTAACACCAATCTCATTGTAGAATTTCAATACAAATTTTACATTTTACCCGAAAATACACGCGTGATATGTGAGGTTGTCATTTAATCTCATATCTCAAGCGTGAATCTTCGGGTTAAATGTAAAATTTATTTGACAATTGTACCTACCTTTTGGACTCACGTGTTACTACTGGTATAAAAGTAGAGACGTGTTAGTACAAGTTTCATAGTAGTAGTTAAATAATGTAACTATAGATATAATAAGTATACCTGGCCAGTCAGCGACCATCAATGAGCAAAACAACAGTGTGGAAATAGGAATAGGTGTCATGTTAGTAATGACGTCACTACCGGGCAAGTTAAAATAATAGGCAGTGGCCTCTTTAACTAAACAGATAACTTGTTACAATTTCAACAGTTTCGACGATAACCCCTTATCAGTGTCAAGTTAACTAGAAATACTAAATAGGTATATTAAGAGTTAAAAAAAAATAGAATTTCATATACCTGTATACTTAACTACTTATTAGATGGAAACATCTATTAGAATGACTGGAATTTGCATCTCTACCATAATAGTTAAATCGGCTAGATTTTCGAAATTCCTGCAATAACCAGCATTTTTTTCTACAAGTGTCATACTTTTAAGTAGGAACTTATTATAATACTGATACCAAATGATATGTTTTTCCGTTATAAAACTATTAAACTCCAAGGAATAAAGAAAGTCCACCGTGGTTAGCCCTTTCACAAGGGCCCAGTTTAGATAAGAAAGAACACAGAATGTGATTGCTATCAATTGTAATAGCTGTATGAATGTCACATTAGTCATTCGAATGTGCAAATACTTACATAATTATAATAGGTACAGTTGCGTATTCAATACCTTTTTTATTTTTATATAAAAACGATGTAAAATATATTAACCGATAAATTAGTAAGTGATATAGATCACGTTGATGTTTAAAATAATTGTGTTAATGATGTTTGATTATTTCTTTTAAAAAAGGCAAACCCATAGCGTTTGGCCATCCGCTCAGTACAGGTGTAATTTTTTAATGTCTAATAATTTGATTTATTTCTTTGGGAATGTTATCTATAGAACCTACTGTTTTCCCTGTTACATTTTTTTTTACTATTATTGTTACACCTTTTATATTGTATTAAGATCTACCTACAATGAAACTTAATAGTTTATGTTTTGACCACTTCAGTCTACAATTGATTTATTTATCAAGGGAATGACAGTTGGTCGTACGTCGCCATTAGAAATTTATTATTAAACGTTTTCTACGAATTATAGCCCGGGATAGTTAGATATTCAATGGTCTTATAAATGTTTCAGTTCAGTCTCCTGTCTGGATCAAGAATAGGACATTGATGCATTTGTTCGTAATGAATTACGGGAATGGCTGAATAACTAGGTAGTGACCTACTTCTACTCAGCGTATTTCTTTATTTTCAGTAAGTGTAAATAGTTAAGAACGAACCTAAATAATCTTATAGTTAACAAAATTTCGTGGACCAATCTCAAAAGAGCGCGGCACCGCTGTAAATGAACGCTTTCGCGATAAGGGTTCATTCTCAAAAGGCGGTTACGATGTCAAAGTTCACACGAGATAAATGCTTGACTATACTTATCCGAGCCACTACTATCTGTACCGCCTGCGTACATTTATTTAACATTTTTATCTGAATAGTTAAATAGGTACCTACGCTGCGACCATCACATCATCATCTCCAAAGGGCCAGGGTAAAATAATTGAAATAAACTTTAACCTGGGTACCTATGATCCAGAATAGAACTTAACATTATATAAAATTTCATTCAAATCCGTTCAGCGGTTTATGCATTCTACTATTTAAACTAACTTATACACATTAACATGTATATAAAACTAAGCCTTTATTAGTAATAACTTCAATATTCGACAAAATAGTATATTAGCGTTCAAATAGTAATTTCTACTGACCGATCAGTTACCGCAATACTCGTAAGTACCCAAACCCGGGTAACTACTTATGTACCTATTGATACTTATTAAAACTGCAAGCAGGAAGTGGATTCTATAGTTAGATTTACAGCCACGGCTTGAAAGTGAACCGTCATAAAACGTACGTTCGACTTACGACATTATATTATATACCTAGCTACTAAACCGCCCAGGGTTGTGTCGTTGCGTCGTTGACCGAAGCTAAAGAAAGAGCTTATACGTATCGCATACCACTGTACAATGATACTTTCATGAGATAATATAATGCTTATTGACTAATTATAAACATTAACAAGCAGTTAGGTACAGTGATCAAGAGAAGACTATTGTGAAAATTTTGCTGTACATACATATTTATATACCAGCACTACCTGCGACTTTGTACGTGTGAACATTAGTTTTGTTTTTATCCCGGAAAATCCTTTCATTTCCTGGTACCAAAACTGATCCTAGATCCTATCTTGTAATAAGGTATGACCATGAAAAGTGTTATTATCGTAAGTGCGAAGTAAGTACAAGAAGAAAAGTCAAATGAATCCTTCCTTCTTGTGATTCAATTGAGATAAACATAAAAGGTTATTTCGGTAGGCAAGTAATGGCACTATCGCTGTGGCGTGTCTCCTAATTTTGTAACATGTTTAAATCTCGGGACAGTGACCCCGCGTTATCGAGACAGCTTGTATGCTACATCCTCGTAAAATCTGGAGCTTATAATAAAGTAGAACCGTCTGTGTTGCATCATGCCCGTATTATTCAGGTACAAAGGTGTGAGTACCCGTTTCTTATAGATAAGCATACCCGATCACGCGGTGTCAGCGTTTGTACACCTAGAGAACTCGTTAAGTTAGTAACGAACAGAGACCACAACTAATGTACCTATCTAAATAAGCCTGCTCAGGTGTATATCTATCTATACACATAATAAGAGTGTCTGTATATTAAATAATATTGAAAAAAAGAAACGTAGCGGACATTATTGTCCATATAGGCCGAATCCATTTTTGGAATTATCTATCTGACAGATAAAAAAAAAACCACGCGCACAAAGACGCGGTCATTGCTGGCTGCAAAATCTATAGGTAGATTTAATTGTAGAAGTAAATTAAATATATTTTTTAACCGATATAGAAATCGGACGATATATAAACTGACTATTGTTTTGGTTTAAATAATCCCTAAACTTGTAAAGATTTTAAATAACTTAATTTGAATAATTTTATGCATTTGTATTACAGAGACTACTATAGGAGTCGCAAGCTACACAATAACATAAGGATCTATCTTCAGTTACCATGAATTGTCTTTATTGCTGTGCTGCTTATTGTTGCTTTGCTAAATTATATCATATTTCAAGTACTAAGTAGGTACAAATTCGATCCGGGGGATCCCAGAAGTGGCACAGAAATGTTATCATTAAAAGTGTAAAACATCTTAATTGCTAACATAAATGACTCGCGCATCATGACATCGTCCAAAATATGAGAATTGCAAGTTTGTAATTTAGCACGTGTTCTTTTCGGCTTTTAGGTGTTTGCTAAGAATGGATTTTATTCACGCACACGCAGTAGCGGGAAACAGGGGGATTAATTCAGTTTCTGATAGCATCAAATATCGATCGATTCATCGAATCTATTTCGAATGCATTCAATGTACTGGTAAATGTATGGAAACTTCGATCAATATTTGAATATGTTGAAAACTGACACCAAAGGCCCAATTAGTCTATGATAATAACACTCAGATTAAATAAAGAATAACTCTATAATCATAGACACAAAAAGATAAAACAAACCGGGAACATAGCTGAATAGCCGGCCGAAATAGCCGAGACATCTGTGGCGCACATGTTTGCTGCGAAGCGCAAATCCCTTGCCTAGCCGCGCCTGACATAATTGTTTTTATTTTAAGGCCGTTGGAAGCAAAATAATAAGATACGAGTCAAATGATGTTGTTTAACTCGTTAGTAAATATTAAAAGCAACTATATTCAGCTTTGCAAAACGCATCATGTTGAATTACCTATAACTACCTAGGCACCTAAAAATGATTTTTCGTAAAAAATAAAAGTTTTCGTTTCGTTCATTTTACAAATGAACGAAACAAAAGTAATCATTGGGCGATCAGCAGCGAGCAGTTAACCCTCTCTATTTGCATTCTTAAGCCGCAATTAGATTTGTGGCATATTTTTATAAAACCGACTACCTAGTAAATCGAACTGCTCGGCTAATCATTATCTAACGCTAAGGACTCGGCGCCGGCACTGCCGTGCATCCAGAAAAAGCTTCCGTCAGTTGATTTAAATAGGTGAGGTACACATGATATGCAGATACCTGATAAAGGGTATGTAGTACGAATACGTAGGTGAACGGCACTGACCTGCGCTGCGCGTGGTGCGTGGCCCGCAGCAGTGCACGCGCAGCGCGCAGGCGCGCCTGCCACGCGCCGCACGCGTCCGCGCCGCCGCCGGCACCGGCGTCGGCGCCGCCGTTCAGCGAAGACACCACCCACTGCTGCTCCTCGATCTGGATGCACAACCTACACTCACATACTGCTGGTAACATCAAACCTTTTCAAAACCACTAAGGATTTTGATGGATTCACTGTTTACGGAATGTTACCGTGTTATGTGTGTGTCTCTGAGGGTATGTGTATGCGGTTAAGTGTATGCGCGCGCGCGTGTGTGTCATTTGCTAAACGGCGAAAGAAAACACTGTGAACCTGCATGTTCGAAAGAAAGTCAGTATCAATGTCTCGAAGGAAGTGTGCAGTCCAGAAACCTAGTACTGGGCAAGAGTGGTACTACAGCCTAGAATACCCTTTGTATCGCGCATAGGTCCATTCCCAAGATGGCACGTTCGAAGGGATTTCGTAATTAAAACAGAATCGCGTAGGCAAGGAATATGATTTTCACTTTAGTACAATTCAGCGTTTAAGAGAATAAAACAAACTTTTCAATCATAACAAATTAATAATAAGGCACAAATAATGTACTACTTACTTACAATTACACTTCAAAACAATAAAAATACAAAAAATAAGTTGTTATAAAAGAGGCTCACCTTACTAAGCATGTCCTTGAAATCTTTTACAATAGGCGTAGGCCTTTTTGCCTTGTCGTTGTAGTAAATAATAGTAAATCTCGCTCCAGCGAACCAGATTTCTAAATCGTTCAGGGCACTCCTAATAGCAGATTCGCTAGAAGCTGCTAGGCATATTCTCTGTAAAACAATAAATACATCAGTTGAGCGATATAGTTTGAATAAGCAATGGCCTATTCAAATTATGATGGGAAAAGGGGTAGGTTAGAACAGAGACGTTAATGATCAAAGTACAGCGCTCGGCCGAGTCACGTAGGCAGGGTTGGCAAAAACTCCTAATATAATTGTAATCTCATCGAGAAAGCATGCTTTCATTGTCATTCTTATTACGAAATCCTGGTGAGAGCAAGACGGAAGGTGCGTACGTTGCCGTGTAAAGATTATGCTTGAGCCGCTGATCGACATGAGCCCTCGTAAAGCCGTCGTAAGCCCTTGTTTTTTTTATTTTTTTTTATAGGCACGTATTTGATCAAGATCTCACCTGATCGTAAGTGACGATGAGATCTACGATGGAGCATACTTGCCTAGAAGGTACCTGTTCACTCTTGAGTCGTAAGCCTGTTCCGTCACTCAGTACACGGTTAATTAGGTAAATTTCATGTAAGGTTATTTCTTCCATTGTTTCATGAGTTACCTGTAGAGGGGTAAAATATGAAAGTCGGTCACCTGTAGGAGTTTAACGTTCTTCTTAATATTCACAGCCGCATTCAATAGATCCTTAACTTGTAGTGTGTCTGGTTTCTTATATTCAATGTCCAGGAGGCTGAAAGCTTCACGCCAGTGGCGTTCTGTGAAATCGTTGCCTCGCAGGTATTTTAGTAATGGTGCCAGATCCTGAATAACATAATAAGTATATCATCTACTATCTGACAATTTAACAACAGCTCCGTGCTTGGCTTGTGGATTGAGCGTTTATAGTGACTCACTTCCGTACTAGACTATTATCAATATCTTCAAAGTTAAATCAAACAAACACCACAATGTCCATAACAATCTTCTACAATAAACTACCTAAAGGAATCCGAGATTTGCCCTTTAGTAAGTTCAAAACAATCGTGAAAACTAATGTAAAAAAGACAAGCCCGCTGAGTTTCTTGACGGATCTTTTCAGTTGAGGTCGCGTTCCGATCCAGGTTTAGAGTTAAGAAAAAAAAATTATATGACCATTTGTGAGTGCCCCCGTAGGCCTATACGAAAAAATGGTTTTACTTTGACTTGACTTTGACTTTAATGCCACTCTATGTGTTAATAGACTGTAATAAATGATACGATTAATTTTCATTTTAAATTAGGTTCAAATTTGCAGATTTTACGATTAATTCGATCATCTATATATTATTGGTTATGTTTTAGTGTTATTAATATCATAATTTACATTACTTATTTAATGCATAAATTCACGATATGACCGCATGAATGTGATATCATGTAGGTAAGGCATGTGGAATATGATGTCATTGTGTTATTATAAAACTGTTACATGCTGTGTCTGTACATTGTGGATATGTAAAAGCATATAAGTGCAAAAGATTATTTAGAAGTCTCTGAATCCAAAAATCCTCAGGATTCTTGACTGTGTCTCTATCTTTCTGTTCCAGCGTCACGAAAAAAATACTCGATCAATTTCAACGACGTTTTTACTATAGGATAGCTTATGGTGGAACTCATAAGATATGTAATTAGCGGTCGAGCTGCAGAGCAAAATCAAAGGATGAACGGTTGGAACCGACGCATCGCAAAAGCTAGTATGGTTTTAATAACATATGTCAAATTAAAAAAATATATAATGCCGACTCTATGCTCTCTACTTATAATTGTAAAATTTGAATGTATTAAGTCATATCACATTACAGATACAATAATTTCCTCACAGAAAACTTATCCATCTCCTGTTGTATGTACAAAGTGACAACAGTGTACGGTTCTAATTGTCCCTTCCATTTCGCCGAAAATTCCTCCAAAAGGTGAAGTTTTTTCTGAAACACTATCCAATCTTGTTCCGCGATCGATACATATTCTGAAAACATTTGATTCGTAAGTGGCCGCTCAGCGAAAGCACAAGTAATTGCAATCTTAATGCATCGCTCATAGTGTTCCATTTCAAATAAATAGTTACCATCATTGAACTCCTTAAGCACGGTCCATATTTTGATGTAGTCGGCGATGAGTTTCTCAGCCTGTTGCCATACGTCTGATATGTTGGTTTCCATGCTAAACTTTTCGCATTCTTTTCTGCAGGAAAGTATGTATACATAAAGTATTTACACGAAATTCATGAGACAAGCATGTTCATAAATTTACTATCAGTCTATTAAGTTTAAATAAGAGATTAACATAATGGCTTACTTTGTTTCATAAGTATAACTTAATTATAATCACAACTCACATCAAGTCATCTCTATCAGCGACAAATTTATTGTATTGCGTGTGCGCATCGAACACGGAGCGACATCTGTCGATCATCTCTTGGTACTGCACACTGTGAGTTTCTTCCAGCCGCGGCTTGGCTTGACTCCACCGGGAGACCCACGCTTCTACACTGGTGTTAATGTTTTCCCATTCGCCGTTCAGACTAGATTTTACTATTTCAGCCTGAGAAATGGGAATAATTACAAACCCCCAAATTTATAGACGTTTTATAACTTTATCAAACGTCAGCAGTACTATATAAAATAATACATAAAATATAAAACATCTATAAATTCGGGGGTAACTATCTAGAAAATAAGAATACTTTTACAAACTTATTTAATAAGTGTGTAGATAGCTCCAGACAAATTTATAGGTTGGTTAAACTTACTTCAATTTAGCTAAGTTGAACTCCGCCATGTAAACGGACAAGATACTAGCGACGAAATGAGGATATGGAATTATGATATACTTATTTAAATATTGAAAACGAAGAAGCTAGAAGGCCACACAGAGTAAGATTTACCATCCCCGGGCGTGGTTCCACTTACCTGATGTTCAAACATTTTCTGTTGGCTGTGCATCAGCTCGCGAATCTTCTGCCACTCTCTCACGGTGCTATCGACGGACGAATCCCCGCCCCACGTGCGGAGCATGTGACCCTTGCGTTTGAGACCTTCAACGGTCTTTTCCATCTACGTGTAAGATAAATACAAGGCGTCAGAGCTTTACATTCCTATAAACTGAAAACAGTGTATTCTTATCCACTTCAGTTAGTAGAATAACTTAATTAATATACAATATTTTTGTCTTTAACCGTGTGTAACTGTATAAGAACTAACATCTCTTCTATGTGAAGGGGCAACAAAAAAAATAGATTGCAACGTAGCTATTTTCAAAACAAAATCTTTATCGTTTCTCTTATTTTCTTGTATATATTTTTTTGCATTACCTCCGGCATTTGATTCTGCAGTGCTTGTTGTTTCGCGCTCATCTCTGCCAGCTCTTTGGCATTCTTGGGCAGCGCTTTATCCTCCAGCATGACGGTGGCGCTGGCGACGAACGCGTCCACCAGCGCCGCGTCCGCGCGACAGCTCGCCAGCAGTGACGTCATCAGGCTCGCCCACAGGTTGCGGGTCTGCGCTTCGAACTCGCGCCGCAGACTCACTGTGCCCACTGATATCCAATCTATTTTCTCGTCCTCGCTACAATTTTATAACATAAACATACAAATGTCTTAAATCGCTATATGGCTGTGGAAGGAAAAATGTCTAGATATAAGAATAATATTATGTTTAATGATTCCATTTCACGATACAGAAGGAAGCTTATAACTAGGACATGGTAATGAATTACTATAACATTTAACAATGACTCGTAAACTAAAAGGACGGCCCCTTTTAGTTTAAGAGTCAAACGGGCTGTATAAATTTCATCTTGCTGAGTACTATAGCTAAGCAAGCCAGCGTTCTCTCTCTCCCTCGTTTGGATATAATAAGCCATAAGCGACCTTATGGGACGTTATAGGCTTATAGGTAGGCGTTTACACTCTTCTTTCTTTACGAAATGAGATGCGATGAAATAAAATGGATATGAATATGGCCTCACCCGCAACTTAGCGGGTATTTTGCACAATGTCAAGTAATTAATAGCAATAAAACTTTCAATAAATACACATTATAAATAAAATAATGGATGTGACATGATGATATGAAAATGGCGTCCTTCGTGATAATCGCGTTTACACTCGAAAGAGCGGCATAGTGACAGTTTAATTATGTGGGTAAGGACAACTTGTCATCGGTCATGTGAAGTAAGCTAGTGATTGACATGTCGATACGCGTGCGCGACGACGAGGTGTTGACAAATCGTGACGTCATGCCATTATAAACGCACGCTACGAGTTAGCGCGTGGAAGTAAGCTTGCAGAGTAAATCACGAAGCTTTAAAATGAATCATGATATTTTTTCAACACCATGATACTTTTAACGACTGATTGGATAGGTTTTATTCGTCGACAAGTCCCTACGCCTTTTAAATCATCATGACTAAAATGCAACAAGTATCTGTAGTTTGTATAAGTTCCAAGTTAATGACTCAGAAGATTCAAGCATTTTCTTCTGTATCGTTTTTAATGCATGCATTTTTTGTATTAGATCTGCTTATCGAGACCTGGATCGTCAGTTCGCATTGTCCTTACCAACGAGGAGAGCAAATATTATAATTCTGTCACCCATCCAAGTCTTTCTGAGTTAAGCACCGATCTGCCGGGCGTTCTCACCAACAAGACCTTTTCTTTTGTTTTTATGATAAAACAATACAAAACATTGGAAATAAGAGACAGAGTAGTAACGAACAAATATAATGTATTTAGTAGTGAGCATACTCACAAGGTCATCTTAGCAACAGCTTGTCCATAAGCTTTGCAGGCCTTGAAGTTAGTTTCCCAGTGCAGCGGTTCGCGCAGGTGTTGCGCGCACAGCGCGTCCAGGTCGGGCACGCGCGGCAGCGCGGCGCGGCGCGCCCAGCCCGCGCGCGCAGTCTCCAGCGCCGCCAGCGCCGCCTCCAGCCGCCGCGCGCCCGCGCCGCCCAGCCCGCTGTGCCTGCGCCCCGCGGGACATCACAACACATCGCTAGGTGGCGCTATACACGCTATACATACTACACCTTGGAACGTGAAAGTTGACGTTGAGAAAATGAGGCTAATTAACAAACAAATTTGGTAGGTATGATCGCTAGTAGGAATGAATCATTTTGATAATTCAACATTAATACTAAAAAATATATGTTAGCATATCATGAATACGTTAATTTTTTAAATTAACTTTACGAGAAAATATACCATCGAAAAAGTCTCGTATCATAGATATAATAAAAAAAACAGAGGTGCGAATTAATTTTAAAAAACTTCGGACTACTTTGTTATAATGGGTAAGCTGCGAGTTCCGCAATTTAACCGTGAACCATTATTTATCGGCATGTTGTAAGAGTTAGTTAGTAATATTCGACGGCTTACTTATCGACTATAGCCATGAATATAGTCTGCTTCTCCAGAAGGTTGTTCTGCACGCCGACGAAGTGCGCCGGCATGGAGACCAGCCGCCGCAGCTGGTGGTAGTGTTGCACGCGGATCTCTTCCATGGGGGGTTGGAAGCGAACAGTGTGACCACTGCGAGGAAGTACTTCTTCAGAATATACTTGCTTAATATACTTACTACTTCTATACACACACACTAAGGAAATACACACAATTGTTAGTTTTATATGTTTATGTTCAATGCCCATAATGCTTTGGACGAGGAGTACGCCTTGGGAGACCTTGTCCAGGCTAATGTATCTGACCTTTGAGCAGTTTCAACTACTTCAAAGTAATATATATTTTTTAAATTAATTAAATTCAAGCGTTTACTCTGTCGATTATTGATCAACGGACCGAAGCCAGGCCACTTGACAAGACTGAACACGGCAGATACACTGTTAATCATTGATAAAAAAAATAGATATTCACCGCAACACCAGCTCCACCCTCATATGTGGGAAGTGTTTGTGCAACGACAGCAGCGTGTGTATGTACTGATATTCAAGTGCCTTGTACAGCTGCCAGTCCCAATGAGTGCGCCACAACTCCGTGTTCTTGTAGCCGTTGGCTTCCACCTGACAACATAATACTTATTTAGTCAAATTCTCAACACTGACTGACTGACAGGCAACGCACAGCCTAAACCGAGATTTGAAACATTGAGGAACCGAAATCCCTTGAGTACACCTTTATTGCGTTTTTTTGACAGGGGGACAAGGGCACTGGGGGGGAATGTCCGATCTGCCTGGACTAAAAACTTCATGGTGTCCCTTCTACTGCCAGTGCCGGACCTGCGGGATGACTTGCGCACTCGCAGCGCTGCTTCGGCAGGTCTCGGTAAGCCATGCAGATCTGTTCTGATGAAGGGCCTAGTACCTACTATTATATAAAACTGTAACTTTGAAAAAAAAAGATAATAATAGCATCCCCAGACGAACAAAACAACTGCAACGAAACTAATTAAAGCTTTTATTACGCCTACATTATTAACAATGGATTGGAGCTATTCCCCTATAAGCTATGTTTTATTGTAGTACCGCAGGAGGAGCCGCGGCTAGAAGCTAGTATATAAAACTGAATACGTTACCGTCTTTATCAAAAGTAGAAAATAACACATACTTTATCTATAATATCCCGGATGTCCTTGACGCCCTTTTTCCACTCTGACTGCTTCGCTAAAAGCTCCGTATCCATGAGTTTCTGAACAATATTTCTTATTGCCACATGCTGACCCGTTAGATATGTATTCTGAAATAGAAAAAACAAACCCTATGATTCCAACTACGAAAAAACATAGCATTTCCGAATTTTATTTCGGCGCGTATTTTCGAATACATACCTGTGCTTCTAATTTCAAAACGATGTTCTTAAGTTTATCGGTATAGTTGGTGAGTTGCTCGATGTCATCCCAGTAAACGGCCTTTTGGTCTTGCACGAGGTTGGACAGGTCGAGCGCTGCCTGCAGCATCATCGGACGCGTCGAGGGTATCATACGCTCCCCGAGGGTGTTGTGGAAAGATGCCACCTAAGAAAAACAAGTTCACAATAAAAGGAAACTTTAAACCAAAACGAGCAACCTCGTGCTTATAAAGAGGGGAAATTTCGTGTCACCGACCGAAGATCGGACAAGTTTCAATATTATCCAGAGATATTACCTTTGGCTTAATTAAGTCCTCTCCTAGAGTAGCTACGCAATGCGTAAGAAGTCAAATTTCAAGCCATTATAGATACAGGAATTTGTACTTACGCACCAAGGCGTCGATGAAAAACAGCAACCAAGGATTTTTTTTAAAGTTCCAATATGGATGTGACGTCACCACAGATATATGAGAGGAGATATGTTATGAAAGCGGTGGGCTTGCGCGCACATTTGGCCAAAATTAGGCTAACATAGAGTTTTCGCCGTCAGTCGACTGCAATTGCACGTCGGTATCGGAGCTCTAGGTTTTTTTAAAATGCCGTGTTATTCCGTGGTTGTGTGCAAAAATACTAGCAGCAAAGTGAACTACGCGAAAGATGGAATCTCATTTCACCAGCCAGCATTAAGTATTTTATTTATTCGTCTTTAAAATCATTAAAAACAACAAATCAAAAAATATTTGATGCCTTTATTATGTTATTTTAGTTTTTATGTAGCACAACGACTTTTTTATTTTTGTACAAAATACATGGCTATTTAAGTACCACCTATGTTCGCTACTGAGTGAATGTACGAGGCAATGGACAGATCGTCTAACGATACTTTGAATAAACTGGTGCGTCGCGTGGTACGGCCGCTGTATGCGGCGACGACGCAGCACGCACCGAAGAGACTTCGTATTGGTTGGTTTTATGGAATTGCATGTGTTTTGCGGCGAGTGGTGGGGAACAAAACGGAGACAGCGAGTTCCCATACATTTTGAACCGCACGGCATATCTATCATGATCTGTGGACGTCACACTCTTTAATTCGTTTACGGTTATGTGGTAAGAGTAACACGATACATTTTAGATACTTATTTAATTGAATTAAAATTCAATAGGAGTTTAATATAAGTATGTCATTCATGGCTCTTATACCATACATTATCGATAATAAGTTGGTTTTGTTTTAATTTATATTGTACATGAGGTGTCGCGATACCTGTTGCAAGGGTCGCGCGTGCACCAGCGCCCGGGTGAGAGCAGCGAGCGCGGCGGCGGGCGGCGGCGGCGGCGGCGGCGGCAGGCGCAGCGCGGCCAGCGCGCGCGCCTCCAGCTCCGCGCGCACCAGCCGCGGGTTGAAGTTCACCACCATCAGCCGCGCGGCGCCGCTGAACTCCACCACCGGCGCCTCCAGCGACAGCTGGAGAGCGCCGTTCTTGGCTTGCGCCTGATCAATACCAAAATTATGATATACTAGCTGTTGCCCGCGACTTCGTCCGCGTGGTATTTAACAAAAACAACCGTTGACAACAGCCTGCTCGCCCATTCTGAGCCCGCGGGACGCATTGCAGGTTGTTGCTATCAAACTTAATCAGGCGCTGCGCTGCAACATTGGTTTTAATTTTTTTCGTGAGATCCTATTTTTTTTTTCTAAAATAAAAGTAGCCTAAGTTACTCCTTGTTATATCAGCTATCTGCCAGTGAAAGTCCCGTCAAAATCGGTCCAGCCATTTCAGAGATTAGCCGGAACAAACAGACAGACAGACAGACAGACAGACAGACAGACAGACAGACAGACAGACAGACAGACGGACAGACAGACAGACAAAAATTGTAAAAAATGTTGTTTCGGTATAGGTAACGTGTATACATCCAAATGCACTTAGTAAAAAGCGGTTATTTTAATATTACAAACAGACACTCCAATTTTATTTATATGTATAGATATAGTACTGACTAATCACTCGTCAAGAATGTCATAAAATAATGGTCTACCACTCATTGGAAATATCATATAAATTCTTTTGGGAAAATTGTGTTACAGGTTTTATTTAATTCTCATATAGTATATTCATAAAGTTTCAAGCGTATCGACGCACAGTATAAAATTTCCCATACCAACTTTCAACCCCAATTATTTTAGTTTGATAGGGGAATCCTACTAACATTTATTTTAGAAAAATACTTTTACGGCAACCGTGATTTTTCGCAGACGCGTCGGCATAGATAAGTCTTATCGAAAAAAAATCTATAAAGACAAACTACGCATCACAAATAACTCATTTACCTGCAAATCTCTACACCATTCTTCATGCAACTGCGTGTACATCGATTTAAGATCTTTCAACACTTTGGTAGTCAGGTTAACCAATTCCTTGCTGCCCTCGAATTCATTCAGATATTTTTCTGCACATGTTCTTATTTCCTTGACCTAAAAAATTAAACATTGTTATTATTTACCAATTACCAAAACCTTAACTGATAAATTACTAATCTGAAAGAATATTTTTTCATCAGTTAGTAAGCTTGACTGAGCATTACGCAAAAACTTCTGTACGGATTTGAATAAAATTGCTAAATGAGTCAATTATACTTTGAAATAACACATAGACCGCGCCACCGAAACCACGAATTAAAGAAGACGTAGATGAAAGCTATAACTTGGAAGAAATAAAAAAGTAGTATAGAAGGTAATCTCCTTTTCAACCATGATTATCACTTGCTAAACGGTGAAGGAAAACATCGTGAGGAAACCTGCATGTCTGAGTGAACCCCTCGAAAGACGTGTGAAGTCCGCCAACCCGCACTGGGCCAGCGTGGTGGACTATGGCCTAATCCACCTCGCATTGAGGGGAGGCCCATGCCCAGCAGTGGGACATTAAAAAGGACTGGAATTATATATAGAAGGTAATACACACTTTAGCTTCTGTCTGCTTCGCCCACTGCACGTGATGTACGACGGGCGACATCTCCGGCGGCTGGTACATGTTCACGTCCAGCTCGTCGGCATTCATCTGGCTCTGGATGCTTCTCACCATGGATAAGAGAGACGACACAAATATCTCCAGCTCATTGTTTAGCATGTGTTTCACTAGAGGCCGCTGTATTAGTGCGCCGTACCTTATCAATTCGTAAAGCATCTGGAAATTATCGATTTCATTTAATTTCTTTGCATAGACATAGCTGGACAAGGGCATCTCTACACGACTTCGAGTCACGGTTCTTCGCCCCTCGCCTTCAACTACTACTTGGTCGTGATATCATTGGTCCACCTTGTGAAGGCCGCCTTATCCTACGTCTTCCGGCAAGTGGTCGCTATTCCAAAACCTTTCTGCCCTAACGGCCATTGTTCCTTCGAGCTGTGTGCCTTACTAACCGCCATTTTAATATTGAAATTCTTAAAGCTATATTGGTTACTCTAGTTCGTCTGCGGATTTTCACATACTTCTATCACGTAGCTTGGACGAGAATATCACGATATCTCCCTGTACTACTGCCTACAAATACTGTCTCATAATACTGCAGTTTGAATTCATACCTCAGCCTGTATATATGAAACAAAGTTGTGTTAACTACACCATTTATAACTCAAGAACGGGTGGACCGATTATTATGAACTAATTTTTTTTTTATTTGTCGACGTCCCCGACTAGCAGAATAACTATTAAATCATGAAAAACGTTTAAGATTATCTCATACATTTGATTCTGAAGAGTAACATAAAAAATAAGTACAGATTTATTTTTACTAAGTTGAAAATAAACAGAGTTTTATGAGGTTCACTACCAAATTTACCTGTTTGGTAGACGTATTGTGCAATCTTGGTTTCAATTTGTCAGCAACTTTCGCTTCAGCCGGCCGCAAGCTCGCGGAGAACTTCGCTGCCGCCGCTTCCCAAGCGGGACTGGGCCCGTTGCACATCCACACATTTATGTCTGTAAATTATAAATAGTATCTATCTATCGACCTTATACATCCCATCCCATACAGTGAACCTATACCTGTTCATGATCGTGGTGTTTTCAAAGTCTCACATGCAATTAAATAATTAATAAACGAACGAATCTAGGCTCTACTCAAGAGGGCAATGTAAGTAAACGACTACCGATAACTAGGTACACTAATCTATGGTCATAAATATTCAACATTTACTTTCAAAAGGTCCAAACAGTAGGTGCGTTTGAAGTTCTGATCTCTCGTTATTAGTAAGAAGTTTGTTCAGTTGGCAGTGAGTTGATCTAATATCGAATATCTGAAACAAATAAAAAGCAGCCTTAAGTTATACATTTACCTATCACAATTGAGTAACGCATCGTGTATTTACTTTAAAATCATTTTTGTATACAAGACATTTATATCGATCTAGCTCCAAAAAGGATTCCCTTTACATAACTTTGGCCTTAGTCAAGAATTTTATACTTATTTAGATATTAAAGGTCCATGAATCAGGTCCAAACATTCGTGATCATATAACACAAAGTTTGTTCCAACTGACATTCGGACCCGGGACGCTCAGCACAGAAGGCAGGGTCACTACCAACTGAGCCAATATGGTCGTCAAATTCGGTTGTTTGTTTTGAAAGTTAATAGCAACGTTGAATATGGTACATCCGTACCAAATTTTATGTGAATTCTACAATCACGTACTCGTTAAATAATGCTGAAAATAAAATGCTACTCACATCTTTAAGCCTGATTTCAAAATTGATGCAGAACCCCGGTACGTAAGGTTTTCCACTCCAAGCGTGGAGTGCGTAATTAGGCCAGTAGGTATCGGTGAGCGACTCGCAAGCGCTCGTCCACGTGTGCACGACTTTGAGACTATCAGACAACAGTATCAGTATGTCATTGTCCCGGCACTCGCCCTGGACCGTCCATAGATTCACGGTAGAGAGTGCCTTTTGTATAGTTGAACATAGTATATGGCCTGAAAAGTTTATTTAGTACGCAACGTGTACTTAAAATATCGCACAACCTAAGCTTAGAAACGAAAGTAGACGATTATACAACTTTTTAATACAGATTAATCTTTGCGATATTTTTATCATGCCAAGTGAAGGGCTCTTTCCAACACCTCGGTTACAACGAGAGGGATGAAATAGTAGAGCTTGACACCCTACGGCTCATTAGTAAAGCAAAGCAAGATAAGATAGTAATTAACTGTTTACATCGCACTTGACTAAGTTAGCTTGTCTTTGATGTATACGCAACCCAAGCCTGAGTCAAACGTAACGCAAATTCGACCTAAATCTGCCTCAATCAGATCACGAACCTATTCCAAACCCAAGGAGGCTAACATCAATATAATCTATTGAGTTTTTACTTACCAATGACATCAAATATATGAATCATTCTATCTTGTGGATAGGGCGTCACAGTGAAACGCCACACGTCATCCAAGATCCCGCCTATGTTCTCTGCTGATTCTCTTACGTCCGCCATTGTACTAGATTGAATTGTTCTGTGAAGCATTACCTGCTTTTTTATTTATGTAAGTGCTATACGTAGACCCTGACATAGGAAGTATAAGTAAGCAATTAATTTGGTTTATCACTGACCCAGACTTTTATTTCTTAGTAGGACTAAATTAAGGTATAAAATACCTGATCTCTTCAATGACATCTTCAAAAAGCTCACAAAAAGTGGATACCGCTTCTCTCTCCTGTTTGCTGGCACCCTTCTTCTGTCCCAAGATTTTCCAGTATTCCAACTCATCTTCAATCGATAGAATCACTATTGATAATAAACAATGTTAAGAAGTGGAATCTCTTTAATGGACTTACCATTATATATATGGTTATATATAAGGCGAATGGGGAATTTACTGCCTGCCCAACTTAAGGCCATTTTCGCATGGCAATACTTAGCCCGCCCGATGGCTTACTATGGTTCTGTACCTGTGCCGTTCAAACGTAATCATTCTAAAGTGGGCAAAGAGTAATGTCTCCGATATTATATACCACTTCTATTATCTCCTTTTCCATGCGTTATAATCCTTAAATTAGATTCCAAATCGATGAGGTTCTTCTTAAGCTTGCTGGAGTACAAGTCTTCTCCCTGAAATATTAAGGTATGAAATATAGAACATGAGAATGACACTTACTTCCTCATTGTTAAACTTACTACTCTATGTGTGAAATTGTTTGTTAGTTTGCCTAAGCATCATTCAATACTTGCTGAATAGACTTAGATGCCATTTTGTATAGGGGTTGGTTGTACTTTGGAACAACTTGTAGGCTACTTTTTAACCTGGAAGTCCATGCAGGTAATTTATATGTAGGTACCTACATATTTACCTTCATTTTAACTGCAAAGTCATTACAATCTTAAGGCACAGTCCACTTGATAGAGTCTAATAGTGGACTTTAATATGAAAACATAGGTAGGCAGGTACATACTGTTGCCAACAGCGGAGAATATATTTGTCTTAATATTGTGTAAAGCGACTCGGCTGCACTGTTTGATAGAGTTATTATATTAACATTCTTGATGGCATCTTCTTCAGTCAATGTTTGCGCACAAGATTTGTAAAATATGATAGATGGATTCTTATCAGCTTGAACCTGAAATAATTAATAAAAAAATTAACCCCATTTACTTCATTAAATATTATGGAGTTCAATGAAGATTATCACTAGACTGATAAACTCAATTGGATTATAGATAAATATCATCTTTTTATGATGCAGCCACATATTAGTCTAGGCTAGCCTAATAAAGCCATTAACTAAATGTACTAGCCAGAGTTTTGTAGTATCATGGGCTGGCATAATTTGATCAGTTAATGTTGCATATAAATATCTGGTGGAAACATCAGGCGACCAAAATGGTGATACTTATATTGACGAATATGTCAGCAAAACCATCCAACATTGCAATAATGCTAACATCTTAAGTGTCTTGCCGCCATATTGTTGTGGGGAGTTGTTTAGTGCTTCTTGATATATCATTAATACTCCTTATATTTTTTAATTCATCTGATATAAGTATCTTACTTACCTATAGTTTTTAAATACCTTCATAATTGTATGATTCATAAATGATTATACACAATTATTTCATTAATAAGTAAACAAAAAATATTTAGTTCCAACTTACTTCAGTGTGAAGAGATAATTCTTTACTGGTGGTTAGTACACTTTGTAGTGTCAAAGTTTGTGAATTATCAATAAAATCAGACAGCGAGTCCTCTGATCGCTCATCCAATTGCAAATTACATTGCTTATAATAATTCTCTGAAAAAAAAAACTTTGAGCTGAAAGTGCATATCATAATTGGTAAGAAAAAGGATTCTTTTTGTGTTAGTAAGCTCAAAAAATGTAACATGTTTACGAAAAATTATTATTTGAAAGCCATTTTTTAGCAATCCTGTGGTAGTATATAGCAGCAAGGTGCAGTGTATTTAAAATGGGTTTCAGCTGAAGAACTGCAACCGGCATATATTTTAAAGGCCTGATCCTCCGGTTGGTGCCCGGTGAAGGCAGCATCGGCCAACAGCAGTTATTACAAAATATATACCACCTTACTGGAGAGAAGATATACTGCTGTATCTGTATTAGCAGATTTATTACAGTAGCGAGAATCTTTTACGTACCGATGGTATTTATAATTAATACTCGAATAGACGACATCATTCGAAGTCCTTAGATTAACAATTATGATACTTAGAATTTCATTATTGATTTACAGCTAAAGAACTGACTATAACAAACATTATCGTATTTTGTTTGTTTGTGATAGGTATGGTTGTCATGGTAACCAACCAACCAACATAGAGAAAATAACGACGAGTTTTCGCCACTTGCAGGACTTACATAGTTTGTGCATTAAGCCAGTGATAGTCAAGAACAATTACTCTAACTAAAACCTTACTACGTATCACCTGGCACTTGATTTGAATAGAATATATTCATAAAAAGATCCCGTTCGCCTGTCTGCTGGATTTTACATGTAAAACGCGCGCTTGTAAAATTCTAACTATTTTAAACTTAAAATGACAGTGGCTGAATGAACAGTCTTCCGAGGTCATTTAGAAAAATCCCTTGGTCCCTGAACGGCAACCGACCAACTGTTTTACCTAAAAGTGGAGAACTAGATGAATTTGAAATATTTGCGAGCTAAGCTCCTTAATTTTTTGTTTCATGTAAACATATGTTTCATGTAAAATAATTATAAGAATTTTCTTAGTAGTAGTAGTTTAATTCGTCCAGTAGGACAGGCGTCGCGACAGGCGCGACAGGCGAGAATTTTCTTATTTAATAATATTTATACACCTTAAATTTTAGATGATGATGAGATCGAGATCAAATACTTGCCTACATTGTAATAATAATAAAAAATGGATTGATTGATTGGATGTGCAAAAGTTAGAACAGTAAATCCACTATATGGTAAATTTTGTTACTTTCTGGCACCCCTGTACCATTCGTGTCACAAGTTTCTAGTAGTTCTATCTATTCTTAATCTACGTTTAATTTAATTTACGTTTCTCAAGCAAGCAAATTCGCTGTCACTTGTATGATTAATTAAAAAAACATTAATGTCAATGTCAGATGCTATTCGAAAAGTGTAATTTTTCCATGATCTTATTTCTCTCATATTAGTTTACTGTATTGCTATAAATAATTTCTGGATCATAACGCACCACGGCAGATTTGACATCTTTTCGGATTGAAATATGTTTCATTATCAACCATTACGATGCCTGAGTGTCGTACGTACCCTTATTTATTACCGTTTAAAAAACAATGTCATTTTCTTTTAAACCTTTCTATTTATATAACTCATCGAAGTGGTACTTATATTCCCATCTATTCCGCTTAATTTAAAAAATCCACCTAACCTAATCCACTTAATTTGATCTTAAGTTTCTGACGTATTGTATTATAATCATTATTCTTCGCATATTTTCAGACAATCAAGACTGTAAATTTAATGCAAAGGCTTCCTAATGTTGCGCTAATGAGAAGCAATACAACCAACACAGTGGACACAACATTCATGGAAATACCACTTTATGATATTAATAAGCCACAGACCCTTGATAATCGTAAGGCAAGGTATGTTATGAATTATATTCACATTAATTTATACAGTATTAACTCTAAGTACCTACTAATGTTTTTGTTTACTAAAAACAAGAACACAATTTTAGAAATAAATAATAATACATGCTTGAAAGAGAGCTCATATATTATAGGATGTATATGAATGTATAGATTATCTATAACAAAATTTCATACATAATGATTTGTCAATACCAGTCGACCAGTTCGAAAAATCTAAAGAATCCTAAAAGCTGTTGTGAGCAAGCAATGCACTTGCCCTAGTAGTTAAAGAAATCATTATTTCACATTCAAATTACTCACAATAATTTTTTCATCTTGTATTTATTCACTAAGTGCTTTTTGCACATATAAATCCTATCAACAACTTATTTGATAGATGACCCATATAATTCCTGGCAAATATGTTTAGGATGGGGCTTATCACTACATTGTGAAACAGGCCCTTAATCCTTAAAATATAATGTAGGTACTGTATTCTACTCTATTCCCATATAATATGGCTATATTATGTATATGTACTAACCTAAGTAAATAATCTTGATTGATTACTGTAATAAAAAATATATCAGTTGTTTATGTGATTGCATTCACTGATAAAACTTGTATTTGTTTTTCAAGGAAAGATTAGGGTATATGCCTATACAGCCAACACTAAGCAACACTTGTATTATGGGTACCATATAATCAACTGGAGGCGAACCCAGTATAAGATACTTATATATAATTTAAACATCCATGACTCGGATACAAACATTGGTGCTCATCACACAAAGTTTAGCCTTACCAGGATTCAAACCCAGACCCTCTACACAGAAAGCAGGGTCACTACCATCTGAGCTAATCAGGTTGTCAAAGTATTTGCAATAAAATAAATATTTACGTTATTTTTTATGATTATTGTATTCTAAGTAATGATGATGATACATGCATATAATATATGTTATAAATGTGAAACAATAATGGTATGAGTGGGTTGCAATGAGAAACTTAAGACAACCCTACTTATTCCTCAATGCTTACTTGTATACACCTACTTTTTTATTATTATTTCACTATACTTATGTTATAAAAAAAAATACTTATAATTTAATATACCTATCAAATTTAAAATTAAAAAATAAGCATATACCCTGATATCTTGAAGTTAATTTTATTATTGTTTCTCAGTGTAATTAAGCAATGTATGTACAGGCTGCAGCTATGTCATCATGAACAATTAAAATTAGTTTAGTTCTTAGATTAACAAACTGAGTCTGAGTTGCAATATGAACTTATTCAATAGTTCTCATAAACTTACCTTTATTTCAGACTCATATATCAATCTCGCAAAAGAGGAATGCTGGAGAATGATCTTGTTCTGAGCACATTTGTCAAGAAATACTTAAATGGATTCACGGAAGAGCAGACAATGATGTATGATCGTCTGATCAACTCTCCTAACAGTGATTGGGACATCTTCTACTGGATCGTGCAGAAGGTGCCCACGCCGAAAGAGTTTGACAACGAGGTTATGGATCTTCTAAAGAAACACGCCAAGAACGAAGACAGAGTTATGCTGAAACAACCTGACTTAGCATAAGCAATTAGGCCCAAATGACAATGAGAGCGGGCGCGGGCGCGGGCTCGGCATGTTGCTGTAATGTGCCCATAGATAGCACAAAACCCTCATGCAAACGAATCGCTACCCAGATAGCATACTGTCGCTATCAGTTATTTATAAAACCTGTGGTGTGAGCGAGATGGAGCACGCTTCTGAAAACCCAACGCTACGTAAATAGTTCATTGTAAACGCGCGATGTTTTTACACGGTCGGATCAACAACAAACCCACACAGAGAGAAAAATAAAACGCGCGATAACTGTCTGTTTTCTTCTTATATCTTTGTCCCTCGCTCTGATCGGACCGTGCGATCTGATATGCCCTCCGCGCCCGGTATTGAATTCTGGATTTACGCTTATACTTAGTAACTTTTAGTTGAATTTGTTTGTAGTATTTAAATGAGCAGTTCTTAGTTGCTCAGTATTATAATGACGACATTATTAAAGACATAATGTGTTATATAAATTAAACTGCAATATTTATGGATTAACTTGTTTTCAATTGTTTCTTTTTACGGTTCGTGCAGATTATCAGATAAGCTAATTCTATTACTCAAAATATTTAAAATAAGGGTTTCACTCGCGGCTGCACACTACTTGATTGCGCGGCTGATTTTTCTACAGCTTGACCGCCAATGGTCGTGGCATAATGGTTTTACACCTTATATATTGAGTCAACTCATCCGTCTATCCAATAGTTTAAACTCTGCTCAAATGTGTTCAGTATATTTTCCGTGATGCTCGAACAAAGAGGCGGATAATTCTAAAAAATACTTGTTTGGATTTAGAGACTTCCAAATAGCTACTGCACCAGATTTATCAACAGACAGCCAGGTTAGATTTATGTAGATATATATTTTGAAATTTCAAAGATATAAAACAGGCGGAGTGTCGCGCACAAAAAAACTAAGTCGATTTGTGTAGTTCACGAATTACTCAGACATACACATCGATACTTAATTTGTCTATGACACTACCACTACCTACCTGAAAAATATTTTTTATTCTACTTCTAGACTGAGACGAAAGAATATGGTACGCAATTCGTATGTACTACGGTAAACGGCTTAGGTTTTGTGCTTCAATATGTTGATCGCAACACACCGTCTGTTAATTTCTTTGTCTTCGTCTGAGGGTATAATTATTAGTGGTATAATATCTACTACAAATGCAAAATAACATCATTTATATTTATAGATATGTGGTAAATACGTATTTCATTTGTTACATGACGTATGTTCACTTATCTATCTATGAAGTTCACGTCAAAGGATCATCAAGGCACATCTATGAATGGGAACATAGAACACCGTATGAATAATTATGAACTTTATATTTTCAGTTTAATTATTTTATTTGAAAATACTTTGTGATATGTACCTACCCCTTTAAGTGGATTAAAATTTCTGTAGATTGGGGGTACCTACCCCCGGAAAACGGAACAAATCCAAAAATGGTGAATAACCTACCTAGGTTATCCAGCATTTTTGGATTTTTTCCGTCTTATCTGAACGCGAATCACGCGAAAACTATTTTACGAATTTTGAATAAAGTTCCCATAGCGATAGACTTAGGGACTGGTAATTGTAAGTATACGATACTGTTTGTCCCAGGAATGGACACGAAATAGTGTCCCCCGTATAGAAAAATATTCAATCGATGCGAACAATGTTGCGGGTACAACTGAAAATATTCTACTGCTAACACTCTTGATATTGTCTAATCATGTATATATTGCCCCCCTTTGTGCCCCTCACCTATTTGGCTGATTTTAATTAATGTAATCGTACCGTCACCTTGGCTGCGACGATGTAGTTGCAAAAATATAGGTAGAGTATCTATAAGGCCTATTAGGTAGAGCAATTTGTGACCTCGATTTATGTGTGATAAAACAACAATACTTTTATAGATTATAGAACTAACAATTCCGACTACTTGCCAGTGAAATGTTTGTTTTATCGTCTTGTAATTTTACAGCTCAGAACACTACATTCTACCGTTACACAATCATGCACACTTGAATTATTTAAATAGTTGCTTTTGCTCCGTGACTTCGTCCGCGTAAAAAGTATAACGTACTACATATCGTTTAACGTAATTTGTGCCCGGCAGCTATTTGTGAGCAAAGTACTCTTCAAGCCCGATCATGATGAGTCTTCTCGATTTCCTCATCAAATTCCAATGACCATCTTCCAGCTTCATCATCAGACGAATGAAGTAACCCTAAATACCAATCGAATGAACCCAAACTCCATGGGTCTACTCCACGCCTTCACCGAATTATTGTGATACAAACTTTTGACCCCCTAAGAAATACATTTCTAGTAAACTGAAAACAAGACGTCCATTCATTTTGGTTTCGGAACATTTTTTACCAGCTTAGAGTTTTTTAGCACTATTTAATAGTTTTTCTCCATACAAACTTTAGGACCCCATTACGAACCAATGAACGAAAAAAAAAGGTTGCCCTCACCGGGAACAAAATTCTATGATTTTGAAAAAAACGCACAAACTGATGATATTGGCGCAAATAAGGATTAAGTTCTGGTCGGTCGGTCGGTCGGTTATGACAAACGGTAAAATAATATAAAAAAAGCTAAATCGTATTTTTTATTACTAATCAACGAATTAAATTCCCGGATAGGGTTCTTTTTTCAAAAAATTAATGATGCAAGTTCAGTTTCTTCCAATCCGCCTCGAGACTCCGTTAAGCATTTTTCCATAGTTCCTAGTTTCGGATTGGCCAAATCCGAAACTAACTACTATCCACACCCACTTGAAAAAATCCTCCTGTATGTGTATGATGCTTATATTGGCTACAGGACCGTATATGATTAAAAATAACATTATGTTGAATAATTATTAATGTAAATTTATTAGTGCCATGCGTACTTACATAAGCATTTATTTGTCGGGAGTATTAACATACTCATTGAAATGTGTATCGGATGGTGGCTCGGTGACCCAATACAGACATTACACTCGACCCCTGCTGTCGCAGCTACGCAGTGGAGCTCCCGAGTTTGAAACAGCAGCGCGCGCCACATTCACACGCTCACAATTCATACTTAACATCAAAATTTTTTTTTTTTAAATTTTATCAAGTAATATTTTATAATTTGTGTTGATTATGAATGAGCACGGCAGGTCAGCTACAATCTTATCTGACTGACGTTGTTTAAATGTTTGTGCTTTGATCCAGTGAAGTCAGTTAACTCGAAGCGAGTTGTGAATGTAGATAGGTGGTACCTATTATAGCGACTGTACTGTAAAATAATAAAAAAAATTGTATTATAAAGTTGTACCTATTCATTCATACAGTGATTTGTGATAGAAATTTATTCGACAGTTTGGTGTTATAAGTGTTAATCAGTTAAATTGTGCGGAAAACATGTCTATCCGTCGTAGCAAGGTATGTATTTTCATATTGTTTTCTAACAAATTCTTATAGGTAACTAGGTGACTATTACAATATGTAATGCTATGTAAAACATATGTGTTTTCAAAAGAGAAATAATGTAAATAATAAAACCTTGTAAGTAAAAAATAATGAAACGTAGATTCAAGTTTACGATTAAACTCACATTCTTGATTAGTCACGGAATAACAGTACACGGACATTAATCGCTAATCAAAACGAACGTTATCGGTTGGGCACATTTTATGGGATTTAATGCGGATTTATTTTAGTAAAGGCTCCAATATATTGTTGGTTTACTATCTGATATATGGAAAGATGTTTATGATATTAACGGACTACATACATTTAAATTTTAAAAAATAATACCGAAGTTTCCGCATCCTGGGTATATGATAATTATGCAGGTAGGTAGTTATGTATATATGTTCCTATATATGCAATACCTACTTATCTAGCTACTTTTTATTTACGCGCTATATTAAATCCTGTCTTTAAAACGTGTAAGTACCTACATAAGTCAAATATAACGGAAAACCGGAAATTAGGTTTATCATAATCAAGTGTGGAATTTGTTGCAATATTTTAAAATAAGTATCTACTTAGAGGTTTTTTTTATAAGTAAATAAATAAAAGAATTACCAAATTGAATTATAAATTGATTCATTTAATAGAACGTTTACGATACTAAAATGTGCAAGTATCTTTTGAAACAATTCATACAAATAAGTAATCACTAAATGATAATAACAATCGGCTCTAGGACTTAGCGTTATGTGTAGGTATAACTATATAGGTTAAATAAAAATATCCGTTCTTTATATTTCTTTACTTACGTGTTAATTTTTAATGTCAAAAACAATGAATACTTAACATATTTTGTGTTGATGGTGATATGCGCATTATTTTCAGTTGCTGGTGAAGTGGATATTCGAGAACCAGCACAAGTTCCAGGCGGCGCGCTGCTGCAGCTCGTCGCTGCGGTACAAGGAGCTGGAGGAGAGCGCGGCGCCGGCGCAGCCCGACCACGTGGCGGCCCCCCTCGCCCGCGCCGCGCCCGATCACAACACACGCCCACACATCACACCTGAAATATCGTTCAAGGTGAGAATATGCCATTAACACGCAATTAACGACATGATGAATTATTATAATCTACCCTGTGATTGATTTGAACGATTGGCTCTTATCTGTGTATATCGGAATCAGAAAGTGCTTACAGAATTGTTTGTCCTACCTACATCGCCAATGTTCGATATTAATTTAGCGCGCGATAACCCGAATGACATCCTTTCATAGCTGCTATGTATGTTTTACAAAGGGACTAACTTATACGGGTGGACTGAGCATTTGATGCAGAAAAACGTGCCGAGTTTAAGAATGTATGCTTCATTAACAATATTTTTATAGTACTTTGTCCTTTTGGATAATATTTCTTTATTTGTACATGTCTACGTGACGTGTAACGAGCCCAGCGTTTTATTTGTATAACTAGTGTGCGATTATATAGTTTACAATAATTATGTTTACACCCTCTATTCACTTTAGCTTCTGCCTACCGCTCTAGAGAAAACATGCGTGATAGTGAATAAGTTCATTATATTCCAGTTCACAGTGAGTTTTATTTATTAAGATTGTAAAGATATATCTACCTACATGTATTGTTTGCAACACCTTTTTTATTGACAAATACATCATTAAAATTATGTGAGAGTTTAAACAAAGCATACGCTTACACAAAGCGTATGCTATGTTAAAATTATTTCCAGCGTTTGTTTTAAATCGTAAATATCGCTTTCGAGTCATTATCTTGTTTGTCTGCATTTACATATAAGTAGTTATTTACTTCTAAACCGCTATCTACAAAATAGTCGGTAGGATATGAGTAGTACACTGCATGATTTATGCGTTCAATTCAATACGACTAAAAGCAAGTTAGAAGTATAAGTATCAACTATTGTCGCACTATCGCACTGTTACAATGTGCAAAGTTAAGTTTTTGTTATGTTAACACTCGCTATCGAAATTGTTCAAATTACGTGAGTGAGTTTCTGTTGTGTTGACCTTAAGGGTCAAGCCGACGAGCGATTGAAACTGAAACTTATTCGCATTCGGATATGGCCACAATTGATATAACGAAATAGAATCCGCAGTGTGATTTTTTTTATTTATGACTGCGAATGTATGATAACCTACCTCCGACCTACTATGTAGTAATTTCATAATGGAACCACTTTAAGGGGGAGTACTCTATAATAAGGGCAAACCGCTGCAATTAATTAACAAACGTTCTAAATTGATATTTTTGGATGACACCCTATCTATGGCATCGACAGCACATCTGTGTCTAATGGTAAAAATTAGAATTTTGTGTCAATGTCTGTTACGAATAGTTATATAGAAATTCTTACCACAGTTCAAAACATCTGCTTCTCAAGAAGGAATTACGTTATCTTTTCTCAATGTCATAGTCTAGGACGTCCTTTACAAAGATTATACCTATGATCTTACAAGTAACGTTTAAATATAAATTATACTTATCGAAATTCAAATCGATTTTTAGGGTTCCGTACCAAAATGGTATAAACGGAAATATGTCTGTCTCTCACACCTGAATATATCAGCAACTACTGATGCTATCGACTTTATTGTTAGAACAGTTCTAAATTATGCTTTTCCAAATCTTTTGCATAAAGAGAATTAAACAAAAATGTGTAAGTTGTAAACGAGCAGAAATCCGCGGTCGAAATTTCAAAGTATCTATGCTAGGTCATGTGGGGTGTCATATGAAATGGCTTCATTTACAAAAACGGATTTTTATTTATTTGTATACAGTATATTTTTTGAGTTCTGATGTAACAAGTAAAAAAAAATACCATTCGCCCCCCCCCTAATCTCCCAAGTTTGTGAAAAGAAACATCTGAAATAAAGTTTATAGAGATATAAGTAAATATTACCAGAAAAATAAAACAATAATATCTCTACCTACCTACCAAGGTTTTTGGAAATTGCAAAAATCTTTTAAAAACAAACTTAGTTATGCGGTCTGAAAAATCAGTAGAAAACCCTTTACAAACAAAATACTTAGTTAATCGTTCCAAGGTACGTACATATTATTCTCCCAGTTTTATAAATCGGCAAATAAATTTTTTATTACTCAATTGAAATTTTCAAAATCAACTGTGCGCTGTTGAAGCGCCCTATTTCGGAACCCTCAATGTGCAAGTCCTACGCATTTGCTCGGTTTTGCATATACAATTGGATGGGTGAATTATACAGCGTAACAACATTCTTAACGAAAAAAAAATCCAAAGATAATAAAGAATTATTTACAGTCATAATTGGATATAATTTAATTACCCATTAGGCACAAGGGTGACTGGGTACCGAATGCGGACATGACATCATTATCCTTCCTTACAATACCTGTCGGGTATAGTATAAGAATATAATGATATCTACTTCAGTACCGTACTGAAGTAGTGAAGCCCTACCATTGTCTATGGACTATGGTATGCTTTCGGTCCTTATGCAGCACCCCTTAATCAAATCCAACAACTTCGTAAACCGCACATTTTTTTCAGCACGAAGACTTGCAAGTGAGACTCGCTGCTCCGTACCAATTACAGCCGAAGCCAGAGGCAGCTGACCTCGGTTTCGGGAAATATTTCACGGACCACATGCTCAAGATACAATACCACAAGCAACTGGGAGGGTGGCAGAAACCGGAGATAGTACCATTTGAGAACTTAAATCTACATCCCGCCGTCAAGGCTCTGCACTATGCTATACAGGTATACCTATGAATATAATATTGGCGACTGTGTGCACTACTTACTCGCAAACACAACATACTTATACATGTATAAGTATCGTAAAAATAAAAATAAAATGTCGCTACGAAAAAATATTTATATACGGAATAACAAACCTACTTAGTGCCCCGAAAGCTACGCGAGTGGAGTCGCGGGCAAAGCTAGTAAAAACCTATATAGAATTACTTTGGGGTCTCTTCTACATATATCGTAGTTTCGCACGTTAAGATTTCAATACATTATTGTGTTTTGTAGAATAATGATTAGTAACAGCCTATTTAATGCTTGTTACTGATGACGCAAATACACACACTTATGTGCGTTATCATTATCATAATACCATTGCAGCATTTCACAATATCTCTATGTCATTGGAGTTCTTAGTTATTGTTAATATAATAATAATAAATAAATAATTATATTGACCGTTTAAAATTTTCAGCTTTTCGAAGGCTTAAAAGCGTACAGAGGGGTAGACGATAAGATAAGATTGTTTCGACCGGACCTAAATATGGAGAGAATGAATCTAGCAGCCGAGAGGTCCGGCTTGCCGACGTTCGATGGGGAGGAGCTGGTCCGGTGCCTGGTGCGGCTCGTGCAGATCGACCAGGAGTGGGTCCCGCACTCGGAGACCTCCACCCTGTACATACGACCTACACTAATAGGTACCGAGGTGAGTCGCTTACATTACTGATTATATATTTACCGTTATCAACTAGTTTATTTAATTCTTAATATAAAGGGAAACGACGCACGGCAAATGTGTAAATCTTCGTTATAATAAATTTAAAAAATCATATTAATCGTACAGCCTTTAGGTGCTTGTTTTGTATGCATTTTACTAATCAGTATAATAGGTACTTGATGTGCTGGTTATTTTTTAAGTGATACCTAATTTTGATATGAGGAAAAAGAATTCCGAAATACATTCAGTTATAACGTATATAAATTAAGTGAGATTGGGCCGGCCACGTTGCACGACTCGCAGAGCCGGGCAAATCACATCAATAGCTAGACGGCCAAATGGCCGCCGACGACCTCGTGGAATATTGAGGCGAAAATGGTGCAGCGATTTGGACACCTTTGAGGGTAAAAACTGGCCCCAACTAGCCCAAGACAGCCCAGCAGTGGAACGCACAATATAACGCTATTACAAAAAAAAAATAACATATAAAACTATATTGTCTATTTCGTCCCCATCCCTAACAATAATATAATCAAAGTGCTCATATTTTGTAATCCTGTAATTCATATAACCGTCTACGTAATTTTATTATCATTTGTTATTTTTGGCGTATTGTAATCATCGTATAGCATGATTAATTAAATAATAATATAACAAATATAATGATCAATTCTAACGTAATGACGATAGAGGCACACGCAATTCAACATGTCCTATAATATCTATACACGTCATAGTAATATTTATTAAATTAAAATGGTTTATTCAAGTAATAAAACTTTGTTTACATTCATTAAAACACTTCTAAGTTTATCTATTTATTGTATATATATAAACAGATCATTTAAAAATAAAACTAGAGGTAATTTGTGTCCGTCTCCATAAATCACTAAAGTAAACAGTATTTTTCGTTTTAAGTTTAAGAAGATTATTCCTATGTCTGCCTTACTTTTACTATTCGAGCAACCCGTAACGTTTTAATGAAAATGCGGATTACTCGATCCCACGGCGACATTTGAATAGAACACATTTTTAATGGCTTCATTATATTGCGGCTGATGAAACCAATCCACGTTGTAGAGTATACACTTAAAATACCCTTATCGACATATTTTATTTACAGTTGATATTAATAACATTAAGCAAACAATAAGACGCATATATTTATCATTAACTTTCAAGTTATCGTTGCAAGATTCGTACGATCATATGATAATTTATTAATGCTTATTATATTTTTTGCTAATTCTGATTATACCTAAGAGCCTCACCGAGACGCTATGGCGTCGCCGCCATGGCGGTGTGGTCCTGGTGAGGTACGAAGGACACAGACAAAACATATTGTGAAGTTCAATTTGATTTCAAATACGCTATAGGTAACGTTTCATTTTGGTAGTGTTTAACAAGCGGCTACGTCTGATTTCGTTGCTGAAACATATCTATGAATTAGAAGAAAGGGAGTAAGATGGAACTTGTCTATATTTTCAACAAAATAACGTTCGTTTAATTTCGCGACAGTCGCGGAATAAACACCTTCACATAGCCAGTAAGTAATCTTAAAAAAAACTAAAATGTGCAAAAATACGGGCTATTATGGTATTATAGGTACGTATGTAATGTTGTATGTGTAGTTTATACGAAATTAATAACACTCTTAATACATTTTTTTTCTGTGTAGTCGATATAATAAACAATATGCCAGTAGATTTTTTGTTTTCATTCAGTTACCGATTGAACCGTCAACATTTGTCGACATGCGTTAAGTGAGCAATTTGGGACTTGTTTTGCTAGAGTGACTTTTCAATTGACCAGCCCACTTTTGGCATCGCGGCGCCGGAGTCGGCGTTGCTGTTCGCGATCCTGAGCCCAGTGAGCGCGTACTACAAGACCGGCAGCGACGGCGCCGTGTCCATATTCGCCGACCCGGCTGTCGTGCGCGCCTTCCCCGGTGGAGTCGGCAATAGGAAAGTTGGATCCAATTATGGACCTACTATAGGTGAGTTTTATAGACCTCATCTTAGTAAGACATCCGCGAAACTGACGCAAACGAGCACTGTAGTACAGTCACAATATAAAGGTAGTTTTAGATTAGTTAGACAATCGCCATATTGGACTCTAGCTGCGCCGTCAAACGGCCTAGATGTATAATAATTAATTAATTAAGTAAATAAGCTAAGCAACGCTTATGTTATGGGCACCGTGCAATAAACTGGGGATTATGCTTTTTAGATACAAACATGCATAACTCCGGTACAAGCACTCGTGCTCATTACACGAACTTTGCCCCTACCGAAATTTCGAAACCGGGACCTCTGGTACAGAAAGCAGCTTCACTGCCAACTTTGCCATTCGGGACCTTAATTACCCATGAATTATGTCGAATTTGCGTATAACTGTGAATCAGGTCATAACCGAGGCTGATCGCAAAGTCAGCACACAGCTAATAACATTTTGCAAATATAAAATATTCCCTTTTTATTAACGCTCTTATTTGGTTACATATATTTTTTTCTTTTCAATGTTATCATCATTTTAATGCCAATATACATACATTCATGTAACTACGTCAAAACCAGTACGATCTAGAACAGGCAGTATATAATGATTACAGAGGCAACGTCCCGGGCGGCCAAACTGGGCCATCATCAAGTCTTGTGGCTGTTCGGCCCCGACCACGAGCTCACCGAAGTCGGCGCGATGAACATCTTCGTTGTTTACGTCAATGAACAAGGAGGTAAATAAATAAATGCCTATACGTCGACCAGCCATTTGCTAGAAAGCGGGTGGTATAGTATCTAAATCGCTTGGATTACAAAGACACAATTTCGTCCAGGATGTTAGTAAATTAATTAATGTGCTAATTACATGAACGTATGAACCATATCCGTGAAGTGGTTAGCGGCTGATATCGTAATGTTATCGGGGCGACGTTGTCGCTTTGACCTTTTGACTGGTAAATTCTCGTCTCATATCTGAAGCAACAATAAGGGGCAGTAACATCACAATGTTTTTTATTCGAGATCGCAGCTTCGTTCGATTCAATATTTTTGTATGTTTGCAATCAATATTATGCAATTGTATTTTTTTGTACAGATAAAAAATTGGTTACTCCGCCATTGAATGGGCTCATATTGCCCGGCGTCACGCGCCGCTCGATCCTCGAGCTCGCGAGCCAGTGGGAGGACTTGACAGTCGAGGAAGAGGTCATTACCATGAATAGGATTATAGAGCTCAATCAAAAAGGACGAGTAAGTTATCGCGATTTATTTAGCATGGTTACCAATTTACAGTATTGATTGTTATAACAAATAAACGTCTGTTTCAGTTGTTGGAGATGTTCGGCGCCGGTACAGCAGTCCTGATCAGTCCCATCAGCAGGGTCGGGTTCTTGGAGCACAATATCGATGTGCCCACCATGAAGCACGCGCAGCCGGTGTTCCAACGCGTCAAGGACACCTTGCTGGCGATACAGTACGGCCACATAGACCATCCGTACGGCAAGGTCATCTCATAGTCTCCGGAGCCGACGCGCCGGTGCGTTACATCACAAACATTGGACTTTTTATAGTTATTTAGTGAAGAAAACAGTGAATTTACATATCATAAACAATCGTGTGCTAAATTAACAGAACATTCTGTATCTACACGTTAGGACAAGTACGATAAATTATATTCTATTGATAAGTAAGGGATACATTGATCAGTAGCGAGGATTGTATAAATGCTGCGCATTTGTTGTCACAAAAACTCGCTTAATGTCACCGTTATCGTGGACGTTATCAGTATGTACGACGTGATCCTACGTATTTATTCATTATCTATAACTTTTGTTGGGAGTATAATATATAAGTAAAATAATTATTTCAATAGGTCCGTTCGGAGGCAGAGAAAGAATTTCCTTGTTAAGAAAATGTTTATTTAAAGTTTATTTTGTGGATTTTATAGAAAATGTAAACGAAGAATGTGGATTGACATTTAATTTAATGGGTGGGTCTGAAACGAATTTGACATAACTCAGACTCTTCAGATCTCCACATGTTTGTATACATTTTCTGCAAAATCCAAGAAATTAAACTAAATATAGCTAGATTTTGTATTCCTTAAATTTTAAGGCTGACTGGAAAATGTTTCTCGATTAGCACCAGCAATGGGCGTTACAAAAAATGCACGCCCGCGTGTAGTCAGCCTAGCAATTGACTTGCTAATTGATTCAAGTAAATCACAACATTGCTGCATTGTAAATATAATTTAAGATAATTTCAATTCATCAATAGTTTTAAAGAAATATTTTTAAGTAAGTACATTAAGTAAGTCGTGTTATTCGGTTATAGCATAGAGTAGACTAGAAAACCTTTGAAAATAACTTCATAATGCACATTTTATGACCATGACAAGCTTCTAAAGAGCGTTTTTTTTTATGGACAGAATTAAAAAAAATGATGTGATATTATAGTGTAATTAAAATTAAATGATAAAGCATACTCTCGAAGAATGTATTTAGTAATGGTGAACGCACAATTAATGCAATATTAATGGAAACCTGTACGCCTAAGATAGTTAAAATGAACCGCGGTGTTTAAATAATTTGCCTCTACCAGTCAGTAAATAACTCTCTCTATTAAAAATAGCGTGATGCATAGTAGGTAGTTTTAGTGAGGAAATTTATTGTTGTCTACCTTTGACCTTCTTAAAATCATAAGTATAAAAAGTTAAATTGCTAGTCTTGAACTCAGATTCAACTCTACATCCAAACGAAAATTTCTTAAGTCGTAGAGCAAAGTATTTCAATGCGAAAATGAATTAAATCTATCTTAAAAGTATCTACTTCACCGTTGTTGCGAATAAACACTGGACCATAACTTAACCGGCAAAAGTCGAGAGTACGCTTTGCTCATATGTATATTTTTCTAGTCTAAATTAAGAATCTGTACGAATCGTTTCATATTTATACAAATTGGTACATAATATACATTTTGTTAGATATAAATACCAAGTTATTCAGTTTTATTTCGCTTATATTGTCTTATCCTTGGGAATGTCCTAAAGTAAGCTAAGTATTTATGCCTATTATTGGTAGGTATGTTCACTTACACGCAAGTAATTCAGTTAGGTATTCTGAATGTATCTTATCAAATTAATAAGGTTAGTAATGAATGTCTAACATCTTCCGCATATTGTGAACACTTTGCTTAACGCTGTAGGTATTTTATCAATTTGACCTTATTATTAGATTTTTCCGCGCGATTATGTGATATCCGAATCTACGTATTTAAAAATATGTAATTTATTACGACTCATATAAAATATATCTTTAATCTTATAGCGATAACTATTTTAGCGCCACAATTCATGGCTGTATAGCAAGCACATAATGGGATATTAAGACGGTATTTTTGATTCGAGAATTACACAGTCAAGTATTTTTATAAGACTACTAGTTTTGATGTATTGATGTTAATTTTATCCAATAAAAGGATGGTAGGCCGTGCCCGCGTCGTTTGCTCAACATGGCAGGGGTACTTTGTGCATACAGATCAAACATTTGAAATTAGACTTTCGATTTCGAACGTAGGCCGCCCGAGTTGTGTCCCAGTATTTTCATGAAAATTGCGTTTCGAAAGATCAAGAAAATTAATTGCTTCGTTGCCATAATCCATTTTTCTTCCTACACCCTTGGCGTTATTATAATGAGTATAGGCAATTCTACGCCAACACAGCTTGCGTGTATTATGTTTGAGTAGAATAATGTTTAGGTAGGTAGGTAAAGTACTAGCTTCTTTTAAAAACTTAACAACACGAGTGATTGACCATACTTGTTATAAACAGACGCACATAGTTGCACCATAAGGGTTCCGTTTTTACCATTTGGTACGGAACCCTATAACTATTTTTTAATATTATAGTATGATATTCCAGAAAACATATTATTATTAAACATTTGTGTATTCGACAATTTTGTCTTGTCAAGCCTCAAGTATATAAGTAGCTACACATTAGCAGTTATGTTGAATAACATTTTAATGTAAATTAGCATTTATTTGTCGGGAGTATTAACATACCCATTGAAATGTGTATCGGATGGTGGCTCGGTGACCCAATACAAGCCTTAGACTCGACCCCTGCTGTCGCAGCTACGCAGTGGACCTCCTGAATATTACTCAATTACGCTAGTTCAATATGTGCTTTGATGCAGTGTCAGTAAACTCGCCTTGTTCGAAACGACAATACTTGTTGTAAAATATATTAAAATATTTCATGTGCTAAAAGTGTTACTGTCTGTCTATTGGTTGTAGCAAGGTATGTTTTATGTTTTGTAAATACGCTTACCTGCCTTACTAGCTATGCTAAGGAAATTTTTGTTTGATGCAAAGATCTCTTCAGATCAAGATATCTTCATTATCATTTATTTTTAGTTGCTGGTGGAGTGGATATTCGAGAACCAGCACAAGTTCCAAGCGGCGAGCTGCGGTACAAAGAATGCTGCGCTAGAGGAGAGCGCTGCGCCGGCGCAGCCCAACCACGTGGCTCCCCCCCCCCCCCCTCACAACGCACACGCCCACATAATGCCACGCCCGAAACCCACAATACAGTTAGTACTACTATTAAGAATTCTGTGACGAATTTTAAGCTATGCCAATTTGTTTATAGTGGTTTTTCTGCCTTAATATATAACCTCTATAATATATTATTATTATTGCGCGAATTTTGCTATTGTCTTTTGCCAGATAAGTAATCTGCCTGCCAGAGTTGTACTGTTATCGTGTTGATGTGGTCGCTCTGACCTTCTGACCGGTAAATTCTCATCTTATATTTGAAGCAACAATTAGGGTCAGTAACATCACGATTTTTTGTATGAGATTACAGTTTTTTTCGTATCTTTATCTTCGTTTGTACTTAATCAATATTATGCAACTGTAGTCTCTTTTTCTGGGTAAACAATTGGTCATTCCGCCATTGAACAAGCTCATTGTGCCGCTAGATTGTTGTCTCCGCCAGCCAGTGGAAATACTTCAAGAAGACGTCCAAGAATAAGTAATCGCCATAGATCGAATTATAAAGCTCAATACAAAAGGACGAGTATCGGGATGGATTTACTATGCTAACAAATTCTACCACAGTATTAATAAACCTGTCCTATTTAGTTGCTGGAGATGATGTCAGCTCCGGTACCTGTTCAACTTGTCGACGCTAGATTGTATTGTCAGCTGAATAATGCAAGTGCTTGACTGGGTAAGTCAAGCACTTGCATTACTCAGCTGACAATGGTACGCTACAACCTCTTAATATTTTTAACCCTATTTATATCTGTTATCAGTCCTACTTACCTGCCTAGCTCTATATAGTCCTACCGACTTATATAATAATCTTGTAATAAAACAAATCATTTACATCAGTATAAGAGTATAAAATATAATTGTAAAAATACGTACCTACAGATAATTAATCTCTATCATTCAGGCGGCAGGGGTAGGTCGTCGTCGAATTCATCGGTAAATTTCTTCTTTACGTCGGGACGCTGAATCGATCGATTAACCGGCTGCAAGCCTTCGGTTCCCTCGCTGGAGTACCTGCGAATTCAATTAACGTTACAACATTTGGTGAAGATATCAATACTTAATCTCGACTTGCCCACCTCCCCGATTATAAATCGATCAGATTGAACGATAATACAGTGGCCAATATAGAAAACAGTAGACCTAAGTCGAACCTGTCTGGCATAACTTGGCTCTGAATCTATGGGGCCTATCTTAGCACGTTAACAGATTGTCATTCCAATCAGTAGGGACCCTGATCGTGACACAAATTGTACCGTTTGTAGAGTCTTTCAGAGTGGTAGGTAATACACAGTTTTCCAACGAGTTATTAATTGAAGCAATGTAAGTTCAGTTGTCATTTGATTATTTTGCGACGGATTAATCATAACGCCTAGTTTCTTAGGATTTTTTTTATAAAATATCCACGAATTTATTTCTATTCCTTCCCTTTAAATTGCGTCAATTTTCAAACGCAATATATTAGGACGTATTAATATTCAGTGACCATCAATGGAAATTCGGCGATCGTTAGTTAGGTATAATGTATAATTTGAATTGATTAATGAATGAAAGGTATAAATATTCAGTCGAGTGACCCAGCGGCGGCGTCTCTATTTTTTCGAATGTCTGGTGCGCAGTAACATTTATTTGGTGTTCGTAATACTGAATTGTGTTTTTCCCATCGTACGTATAATATTTACCCGACTGCGCTAAACCGCTAAACGTCGATTAATAATCTTAAAATTCATAAACAGCTTCATCTATTTACAATGGATCCATTATAAATGGATAGTGGTTGATATTTCCAGAAACCTAGACTCAAAGACTAACTGTTGTGGTCTACCAGCGAATCCTACATTTTCGAAAATTAAATTCCATAGTATACAAAAAAATTTGGACGTGTAACCCATCATCTGTTATAGGTACCTAATCTCCAATTATTTCAGCACAATTAACTGTTTATAGCCTAACCCCTTCTACTAACGCTGTCTCATTATTGTACCCAATAAATGTTCATCTTTCTTTCGTTCCATTTCCACCTCGATTACGCTTAGAAGGGTTGTAGGTTGTAGACATGTAATCCTAACTTTTTTTACCATACTAATTCGTTTGCCTATCACCTTCATAGGCAAACGAACTGACGCTTATCTACCACCAAAGGTCAGCGGTACATAGTGTCAGTTTATCTTACGTGTAAGCCCGAGTAAGTGCGCTGTCGGCTCGGCCGTCGCCGGAGTGCCGCGAGCCCGCGGTGGGCGGCGCGGGCGCAGCGCTGTTCACGCGCGTACCGGCTGGAACAATTCCTACAAATATAACCCTAATGCTTACTACAACATTAACGAATACATGTGCTTATTTATAAATTGGAATGTGATATGAATTAAACTTAGATTTGGTATAATCTTTGAACAATAATGTAACTAATAATAAATATATAAGCTAACGTAGATTAAGAAATCTAATAAGGTGTCCAAGATACAGGCTTCCGCCTAGTTTGGATCCGCTACTTAACTGCCATGTGTAATGCTTATACTGAAATAAACTTTACTTTACTTTAATAAGAATCGTGACATCGAAAGACCCCCTCAGCCAATAAAATTGCTTATAAGCTTTACATAAAACTAAATCACTCGATCGCTGCCATTTTGAATCGCTTTGAATTTTTACGAACGGAGCGGAAACGTGAGCCTTGACCCTGGACAGTTCAAAGTCACTCGGTCCGCTGCGAAAACGACTTTATTTCAAGAGATCCGTTGCAAAAACAAGATAATGAAAAAGCGATGAAAATTCGAGTGACTATGAATGACTATACAACATCAACATCAATGAAGTAGCGGATTATGACTAGGGTTGCCAGATTATCGGGTTAAGATGCAAGTAAGGTAAGGGTCGTATAAAACAATTGGCCATTTTAAAACCTTTTTCCGTGAACTTATGCGGCCTCCAGACGATCTATGTTATTTTATTAACAATTGCAATTTAAGTAATCCCAAATCCCTAATTACCAGAAGTGCCTCAATATCGATCAATATTAATGCTCTAAGTGATTGAAAATACTAATTTGAATTAATTTGCAAATCTATACACAAACGGAATTATGTTGTTTGTAACGCGAACAACATACCTACTCCTTTCAACGGATTTAAAATGTACTATACAGATACCTCATTACATATTAGAAACGAATAGAGCCGAACTATATTGATCGCTACACCAACTTAACTTTAGGTACTAAACTAATTGTAATGCCGTTCTTTTCACACTCATTATGTATAAAAGTGACATCAATATTTTCTTTATAAAACATAACGTCAAAAATATCACAATACCGCCCCTTCAGAATACCATCGCAAAGCACTAGAAAGTAAAAATAAAATAAGAATGGGCAAACAACTTCATGGTTATTCTTTTTAAAAGAATAATATACATCATTATGAGAGTGCCTATAGTAGTACAATGTAAGTTAGGCTAGGTATTTATTACCTCTGGGGGGTCTCTGGGGGGATGTGTGCGAGAGCGTTCCCGTGACCCCCCTAACAAGGCGGGAGAGGGAGCACCGTGGGGTTTTAGTCGGTAAAAGTCCGGCGTAACCCGCCTGCCTCCCTCGGGGCTTGCTTCATGGTATCCATGAGGATTTCCCCACGCAAAAAAAAAAAAGGTATTTATTACCTCTGGGTAGGAGTAGTGGACTACCGCTGGTGGGGTCACGGATGTGTGCGAAAGCGTTCCCGTGCCCCCCAACAAGGCGGGAGAAGGACCACCGTGGGGTTTTAGTAACCCGCTTGCCTCCCTCGGGGCTTGGGGAAATCCTCATGGATACCCCATGAAGATTTCCCTACGCAAAAAAAAGGTATTTATTACCTCTGATTTGATCGATGGGCGACTGGCTCGTCCCGGACGACGACACGCTTCCTGCTGACGTCACAGACACTGCGAATTTAACACTGGAAGTTGCAGTTTGTTATGTTGATCTTGGGCGAATAGACAAACATTATCATATTATATCGATAAAATATTGTATCGCCACGCCATGCCATTCGCCTGGCACTAGATAAAACGATTGCGCTACATACACCAGATGATGCTTGTACACCAACAATTAGCGCCAAAAAAGACGGCGCAGGGTACCTCAGGGTGAAGTATCTTATAAAGGGGGGAGAGTGGCCCTGGTGTAGGTCGCATCACATACCCAGAGTAAAGATGGAGGCTCTGCGGATGCCTCGTTGTATGAGCCGCACCTTTTTTATTTTTTACATATTATTATTGACTATTCTGTAACCTTGTAAAACGTTTCACACGAACATTAAGGCGACAGCCTAGCTCAGAGTTCAACTCATTTTAGTTTACCCAACATGGAGTTTAAATCCTATTCAAAAGTGATCCTAAAGTTGTGGGCGTTAGGTGTATTTTGGTGTGCTACGCAGGTACCTCGCTCCAGCTGCCTCGCCCTGGCCTGCGCGCGCTGCAGCTCGCGGCTCCACGTCGTAGTCTCCGCTAATCCCTGATCACCGCATAGCTTCACTATTAACTTCAAACCTGCACACAATATTATAATATGGAAATCATAGGATTCAGACCATCAAAATATATGTTACACTAGTATAGCAAATCAGGACAGCTGTATTTTGCAAATGTCAATATTATGATTCTGAACTAGTTGTGTTTCTAGAACCATAGTCCAGTGGATTATTCTGAGCGCTCAGTCTAGTACATATTTTATTGATGGCTCCAACGATAAATCCTTTATTGTCTTCATCTAATTCGCACATTACACTAAATTAAAGTATTTGAAACCAAGCAAACGAAACCACGTAGATTTTTTCAATTAAAAAAAACAACAAAAATGGCGCCATACTATATCAGCAATGGAAAGATCTGAAATGTCTTTCCGTCATATTTAGACCATTATATTTGGTGTTCTTAAATGTCACGACACACCGCTATTATTATTTATAAACATTACAGTTACAAAGACTAATTTAAAACTTCTGACACGGTTCAGCGTCGTCTCAAAAGTTAACGGACTAACCAAACTGGAATGACGAGCCAGCGAGAACACTGAGAAAGCCAGTGGAATACCTTAATTCGAAAGAAACTTACACTGCACGTTGTCAGGGAAGCGGGAGTTCATCTTCTTGTAGACGGCGAGCGCCTCCTGGTAGCGGCCGCTGGCGCGCAGGCACGCGCCCATCAGCAGGCCCCACTGAGGCTTTACAACATCATATACACCTTGTTAGACCACACCTATTGGCACTTTTGATAGAGACCCTACGTTCTGTACAGAGGGTACCGGGTTAGTATACCGGTACAGGTACTTTGTGTGATATGCACAAATGTTTGTACCTGATGAATGTTTAATTTCTATACAGGGGCATTTAGAGGGGTACTGACCTTGGAACCTGCGCTTCTTAAGTGCATTTGTAATAATTATGTTAAGTCAGAATTTCGACATGTCGCACGCTGTGACGCTCATTACTAGGCACGGCGAAGCTCACTATTAGGCGCTGCGAGGATCATTACTAGGCGCCGCGACGCTTATTATTAAGCGCCGCGACGATCACTATTATGATGAATCACTATATAAAATGTAGCGCCGCGACGCCTAAATATAGATTTGAATCGTGGTTTAAATCATTAGAATTCTGAGAAATCCCATCGGGCTCTCGGCTAGTTAATCACGAAATTGATGATCTTAGGTCCTAGCGACCTAAGATCATCAATTATAATATTTACCAACCAATTAAAGCGAGCAGCGGGAGGAACCGGCCGGGCGAATGTTGCTGGAACATCCGGCGCCATGCGAATAAGTACTCTATTCACCGCGGTAAAGCGCGCGTAAATTGAACCGAATAATTCGGAACTAATAATGTTCAAAAATCTTTCGTTCGGCGCATCTTTCTGTCAGTATACGTACATTGTTGGGTTGCAGCCTGGCGGCGCGCCGGTAGTAGTGCAGCGCGGCGTCGGGCTGCGCCTCGCTGGCCAGCCACTCCAGCGCAGACAGCTCGCCGGGCCACACCGCCTCCACCTAGCGGTAGTATTTGGTAACATTATTAACTAACAAAGTGTTCACAAGTAAGATAGTAGAAATAGAAAGCATTATATTTCTTAATCAACACAAACTTATTATTTTTTTAATCGTAACTAAACAACTATCAAAATTAGATCTGGGTTCAAATATAGATATAGAGGCAAACTTTCTATGATTTCTAATATTCGCACCCGAGTCATGGATGTTTGATATATCATAAGTCATAATACAATGGGATTGTACGGTACCCATATTATAAGCGTTGCTTAATTTGGGACCATACAGTCTGTGATTTCGTCTGTTGATGTTATATTATATATTACAGCGTTAAGATATGTTTATTAGTATATTATGTAACCGCTTGCGATAAGCAAAGCAAAAATATTACGACATAGGTTGTAAGTATTTACAAACTCTACATACTTATCTGTACACTAAGATATTATTATTAAAAAAAATGCGATGATGAAACCAATGTATAAATTAAAGTGTACATCTAAATACAATCTTATTTTTTTTATATTTTGGTATGGTAACTCTCCCTACACCTCACAATGGTAAATGTACCATAGATAATACCCCTTGGAGAGATACCGGTCGAATGGCGTATTTTTTTTATCGGGTGAAGATAATGAATTCGTGATAGCTTTTTTATTGTAATCTCTTTTAACAGAACTAAGTAAAGATCAGTCTTTACCATGGCGATTCTTTATACCTAGCTTTCGACGAAAGAACATGTATTTTGCAAATTTAATTTAATTTGTATTATGTTTATTTGTATTTTACAATTGTATATTTCCCCCCCTGAAAATAGATAGGGGGGCATAAATAATACCAAGTAAAATTAAAAATATATTTTTATATGAAACACGCCTGGCGTGTGCGCCGCACTGGCGAAGCGGCAGTTTTACGCAGGGTATGTGTTTCGCCGCACTGCTGTATGGGGAAAATATTCGCACACGCCTAGCGTGTAAAGCCGTATGCGTGTAACGATTCCAAAAACACGCAGGGCGTGATTTCCGCAGTGAACGTGTTAAACTTTCATACCATTTTTAATCATAATTAACTCATAATTTAGATACATTTTATTACATATCATTGAAATACATAAAACACGTACTCAATACGTATAAGTTAATTTTCATAATATTAGTCATAACGTGTCCTAAAAATTATGCTCATTATGGGAAGCGAGCTATGAGAATAAGAGAACGCATATAATAGCTTTATAGGCGACTCAGATATTGGGCCTAAGTGAGGCGTTCATCCACAAACAAATATCGCCATTATTGTGTACAAACGTTTAAAACGCCGTTGAAAAATGCTTGATGTAAAGTAACTCACATCTTGGTAGTGGTGTTTGGCGGTCTGCATGTCGCCCATCTCGGTGTGCAGCTGCGCTTGCGCACAGGTCACGCCCGCGTCCCAGCTACCAATCAGGCTGTACCTAGATGTGTGAACATTTATGATGTCACTTTCGTGGCTGCAGTGTGTTTTTTTTTTATTTCGCATCGCCATAGTTGTTTTGTCAGAGTCAGGTACCCCTTCACATCTTTTCCAGTATATCTTAATAACTAAGTACTTTACTGTAATTTAAAAAAATACGCAATTTCTCCCAATTATACCTTTTTCCACGCAATAAGATTAGTTACCAGTGGTCGGCGGCGGCGGGGTCGCGTGCGGTGCGCGCCAGGCCGGCCGCGGCCAGCGCGCGCAGCGTGGCGCCCGCGCCGCCCGAGTTGCGCATGCGCGACCAGCGCGCCTCCGCCGCTTCCACTGCGCTCTGCTCGCCCGTCTGTTCCAGTGCTAGAGCTGCGCGACCAACACTCAACATTATGTGGTGTCCACATCTTGGGTCGACATGAACTCGGGCCGGAATAGGCTAGTCCAGTACCACCTGTTTATATTTAGCTGGCAAAACTAACTAGAGTTGTTCTTTTGAAAATTACATAATTTAGTTTATCATGTTATAATTCCTATACATTTACTGAAAAACGAGTCAGTTAGCTGTGAGTAGAGAATATCATGTTTATTTTTATTTGCAAAATCGGAGATACAAACATTTTTAACGAATCATAATAATTCTTCGAGATTTGATACAAAATAAGTATATGACGATGACCTAAATCGTGTGCGGCTATAAGATCGGCCGGGTCGAGATGCGTGGCGGCGGCGAGCTGGTCGGCGGCGGCGCGCCAGGCGAGCGGCGCGGGCGAGTGCGCGGGCGCAGCGTCGGCGGCGCGCGCGCCGGCCAGCGCGCCCGACACGCGCGCGCAGCACGAGTACGGGTCGTCGCGGGACGCCGCCTCGCTCAGCGCACGCGCTTCCGAGAAGTTGCCCAGCTGTTAGGAAACTCTTTAAAAATTTAATTCGAATATGTTTACGTTGTAAGCTATCCAAATAAAACATTTTTTTTTAATATTTTTCAATTTTTTAAATTGGATCAGTAAATCCAAAGATCACCTCCATACAAACATCCAAACCCACAAACTCAACATCTTTATAATATTAGTATAGATTCGCTTGCAACTTACCGCGTAGGCAACAAAAGCGGCGTCGGCATTGGCCTCGGCCCGGAGCACCCGGTCGGCGGGGTGCGCGCGCGCCACGGCCTTCAGCCGCTGCAGCGCCCGGTGCGCCGCCTGCGCGGCCGGCGGCCGCAGCGCGCGCAGCGCCGCCAGCGCGCCGCGCAGCTCCAGCCGCGCGCCCGCCGCGCCGCCGCCGTACCCGCGCAGCGCCTCCGCGCACCACGACATGCCACTGCGCACACAATACTACCTACTACTCGCCACTCTTTCATCTACACCACACCAGCAATCATCTACAGAGGTGTCTAAACGAACCATGTTTTGACGGAAAAATAAATATAAACATACGGCAGACAGGGAAAAAATGCTAGATAAAATGTCTTTTTGGGACTAGGCCCGCCACACACTCCCACCACTGCTACTCCTGTAAGCCAGGATCTACAGTGGTGTCCAATGAAGACACCGAGGTTTGACCCTCGGCGAGTCCCGGGATAAAGTTAATTGTCTTGGAACCCGCACGAAATTAATCGAAAGATAAATAGGAGGAGTTGGAAGAAAATTATCCACTTCCCTCCATTGCAAAGCGGGAGACAAAAAGATCTGGTAGACAAATGTCCACAGAAGTAAGACTCTTACAGCTGGACTAATTCCAGGTGTAAGGCACCACGGAGAGTTTAAATACTAATTGGTCCTAAACTTGTGAGCTGATTAAACGTGATTCCAGTAGTAGGTATGGCAAAAACGCTTGAACGCACGGAAGTTATCCCTGGTTTCCACAAGGTCTGTGTAGTATACAACTCCAGAAGTTACTTGCAAACTATTAAGCATAATGTTCCGTTCGTTTTGCCAGAGATTGCACTCCCAGAGGATGTGATGAGATAAAATGTCTGTGATCAAGAGCAACCACTGTTTCCTCTCCATGGGTGCTCGACCCCCCTCCCTCCCCGACTGGCGCGTGGACCTGTCGCACCCTGTGCTCACCCACTGTCGGGTCCCCTGGAGCCCGGGCGCTGCGCGGCGGCGGCGGCGGCGGCCAGCGCCAGGCAGCGCTCGGCGTGCGCGGCGGCGCGGCGCGACCAGCGCGACAGCCGGTCGCCGCGGACCACGTCGCGCACTACGCACTCGTACGCATCGTTCTCCTGACCACATAATGAGATGAGTAAACATTATTGCTATCTCACAACCTCTTGAAAAAAATTGTGAATCAGTCAGTACACATATTAAAATGCTCTGTAAAAACCACAGATCACGAGAGATATGCCGTGCGGTTCAAAATGTATGGGAACTCGCTGTCTCCGTTTTGTTCCCCACCACTCGCTAAAACCAACCAATACGAAGTCTCTTCGGTGCGTGCTACTGCGTCGTCGCCGTATACAGCGGCCGTACCACGCGACGCACCAGTTTATTCAAAGTATCGTTAGACGATCTATCCATTGCCTCGTACATTCACTCAGTAGCGGCCATGAAAGAGCCATGTATTTTGTACAAAAATAAAAAAGTCGTTGTGCTACATGAAAACTAAAATAACATAATAAAGGCATTAAATATTTTTTGATTTGTTGTTTTTAATGATTTTAAAGACGAATAAATAAAATACTTAATACTGGCTTCCGCGTAGTTCACTTTGCTGCTAGTATTTTTGCACACAACCAAGGAATAACACGGCATTTAAAAAAAAAGTTAGAGCTCCGATACCGACGTGCAGTTGCAGTCGACTGACGGCGAAAACTCTACGTAGGCCTAATTTTGGCTAAATGTGAGCGCAAGCCCACCGCTTTCATAACATATCTCCTCTCATATATCTGTGGTAAAAACACACCCACACACACTTATAACAGTTTTAATAACATCTTACCTAACACACAATTAATTCTATACTTCTATAAAAATTATAAAATGGTAGAGTTTGTTAGGGCAGAAGCATATATTAAATATAAATGAAAGTTTCCTTGCATGCGTTCCAAGATCATTCATCTATTTACGATAACACTATTCTGAGTTGTTGTGCGCACGCCCGCAAAGGAACAGCAAGTATTCAAAATAAATCAAAATTTCGTATAAGATAGTAAATTAATCTGAAGAAATTAATGAAAATTCGCAACCGCCCTTACCCCTATCTCATAATATTGTTCGCGTATAGTGTGTAGTTAGGAACACTTACGTCATCTATAGGGATGTCCTGGTGGAAGGTCGGCGGCTCCACGTCCAGCATAGCGTGGAACGCTGCTTTGGCACCTTCTGGGTCATTTAATGCAACTGAACATAGCACTAAATGCAAACCTAAAAGACAATAATTGATCTAAATAATTTTAATAGAAAGATGGGAGGCGATACATCAAAAGCCGTTAATTATTCTTGCGCGATCCGCGTTCAGACAGACGGACAAACAATCTGAAAAGTGCTGATTCGGTCTCAATATTGAAATAGCGACTAGCGAAGGACCGTGATGTGTGGAACTCATTTCGGAAGACCTAAGTCCAGCAGTGAAACTCTTTCGGCTGATGGATAGATTGAAAGTAATGAGATAAAAGTGTAAGGGAAACAATAACATCCCACTAATATTATAAATGTGAAAGTTTGGATAGATGGATGTTTGTTACTCAATCACGCTAGAACGGCTGAACGGATCTGGATGAAATTTGGTACAGATATAGATTATAGTCTAGAATAGCACATAGGCTTTTTTATCTTTTTATCCCAGTTAAATGTATGGTTCCCGTGGGGTAGACATACTTTTTAAACGCGGGTAACACCGCAGGGCGCTGCTAGTGTGTTATAATGATAATTGACTAACCTGTCTGAAAGTCTCCCTGCTCGTGCATGATATGTTGGAAGTTGGTGACGGCGTCGCGGAACTTGCCCATGCGCACTAACAACAGCCCGATGTTATGCATCACTTTCATCCTTCACAAGTATTTATGAAAACTAAATTATGTTTCCCAAAGTCATAGAATTTAAAGGAATAATATATTTCGTTACTCTCATAAAGTCATGGGGTCCTAAACAGAATAACTAATGCAATATAAACCTAATCTATACCTGGGCTGTAAAATTTATTCGGAAATATGAATGGTGAATTTATAACAATAGAGTTGAATTTCAAATGACTAGATATATTTTATTATTTGTAGCTAAGGAGAAATGGGCGAGGCGCACAAATAATTACGTTGTGATGTAAGAGCTTCAGTACCTTAAGTCTTTCTCCGCTGTCGGCGTCTGATCCAGCGCCATTCTGTACAACTTCAATGCTTTTGGATGCTCCCCCATTTTGAAGTAAATATTTCCCATGTTTACCTAAAAATTAACGACGTTTATTTATTACTAATAGTGCCCCCATTTATTACTACTAGGTGTACGAGCACCCATTCATTTCCCGAGACAAAATAATCACATATCGTTATTTAGGTTATGAGCTATCACCATGCCAAGTTTCATCAAAATCCACCCATCCAGTAGATTCGGTTTTTTTTTTCAAAAATTGAATTACACGACCAAGTTATTATGCAATAAAGCCTTATTGTGTAGTATAGATTTGATAGATATTATACCCAATATCCCTTTATACAAGCCACATCATTAAAAATTACCTTAAGTCGATTTGCGTGCGGGAACAGTTTGTTTCTGGTAAGTAACTGGTACGTGTTCAGTGCCTCTGTATACATTTCATTGAGCGCGTACTGCCCGGCCAAGTTGCACAGTACCTGTAAAGTATAACAATACATGAAATATAATGACATACACACATATATAACTACATAAAATTCACTCGCGTCACTGTTAGAATAGGGTAGTTGACCATATATTTTTCTTGCGAAGGTAATTCAAATACAGGTGATTTAAAAAGAGTCTACTAACCTTGAACCTGCGCTTCATTAGCGCATTGTAATCATTAGGTGAAGTCAGATTTTCATTTTTTTTTCCCAACATAGTAATTATTTGTAAGCAATTTTTTTTATTGACATCTCGAAATGCTGACTTTACATAATGATTACAAGTGCGCTAAAGAAGCACAAGCTTAGTATACCATCTCTGATTCCCGCCATAATTGAGCACTACTCACGGCGAATGTTAGGTCCAAGTTGTGCGTATCGCCGAGGTTGGCTTGCTCCTGCATTCGAATCAGTTGCCGCTCGAGCGCCGACGCCTCTTGCGCTTTAGCCAAAGCCTAAGGAGTTATTTTTTGATTAAAATATTTTATAACTAAACTAGAAGCGCCGCGTGGAATCACAGCGTATTTTATTTCCCGAGAAAACTCATCCATTTGCCGGGGAAAAATGTTCTTATAAACTTCTTCAACACACCAAGATTCAGTCCAGTAGTATGTACCAATCGATTTTTTTTTCAAAAATCTAAATTGTACCTAAACAACAAAATTGTATAGACACGACCAAGTTGCTTACAAGTGTCCGAAATAGGTAATTGTCCTACCTGTCCCAGATCGATATCTTTCTTAGGAGCGGTGTCGTCATCGGGATCATTGCGTGCATTCAGCATGCACGACTCCTCGACCAATGACATTATACGAGCCTCCATTTGTTTCACACGTTCTTCGATACTGCAACGATATATGTAGGCTAGTATAACGAAGACGTAGTGCTTTAGAGTCAATCCATATGCCGAAATTGCCATATATTATCCCCATTCCCTCCCTAACAGCTTTACTGTGGGTTACACCATTGAAATGCATAAGGTTTCATATGCATAGTTGATTCCATTAGGTTACATGAATTCTCAATGAAACTAAAGGCATAGTGTAAGGATAATTGAGGGGCCCGCGCCTGCCCTACCCCCGTCTGCGGGGCGGTACCGAAACATTATTTCGTGTTTCGGTAACAGTCGTTAGTGTGTATACACTAATGACTATATATATATATATATTTAATAATATATATATCTATATATATATATATATATTATTTATCAGTATTGATACGCTCGAGCGCATATTATGTTATTTTGACATTACTGAAATGTTACGAAATTGTTTTAAGACTTGGCTTTTCTGCCGTAGAGCAGCAGCACAGCGGCATCGTACGTTGTTAACTTACTATTCGATTCTATGCAAATTGTGGACTTCTATACGAGCGAAGGCATCTTTCAAGCCTTATGGGCTTTCAATTAGTGTTTCTTTGTAGATTTTCCGTAGTCTGTGTGTATAAATTTTATTATTTTGCAGGAGTGTGCGTGCACGCGTGCGCTGTGCGTGTGTATCCCCTCCCTCATGAATCGGCAGAAACCATTACAGAAGGTAGCCTTTAGCCTCCATTCATTGATACTAATAGGAACGCATGAACCGGACAGGCCGTCGGTAAAGGAGCTGAAGGTATAGCTATCACCTGTCCTCCTTAGCGTCGTCCCTGGCGGGCAGTTCCCTGGCCGTGGAGGTGTAGCCGGCGGCGCGCACGGCGGTGACGGGCCGCGCCGCCGCCGTGCCGGCGCGCGAGCTGCCCGCGCCGCGCACGCCCACCGTGCCCATGCGCACCATCTGACCCAACCAAACATACACATATTTGCTAGCAGTTGCGTCAGCCCACAATTATGTGCTTAACTGATGAAAAACGCTCGAAGAACATAAAAATTACCGTTTAAATTAATTAACTTCAAAAATATAACGTATTTAATTAAGATCGCCACTCCACCGACTTAACAGTTTTGTTTGACGATACTACTGGTGACGTCATTATTGCGTCCCGGTGAGGCACACAAGGTAAGGCCAGCTACTTAACATGATTTTTTAATGTAGATTAGCACTACGAAGTACCCATGAACTTACCCCTGTCCCCATACGGCTCGGCGCTTTCTTCCCAATCCCCGCGGTACGCAATGTCTCCTGGAAGGCCTGGTCCTCCCGCAGGTTCCGCGTGTCTAGTGCCGGTGCCACGTCATTGAACCCCGCATATAGGTCCTCGTCCTCGTCCACCACCATCGCAGTCCGCGGTTTCGAATCCGTACCGAGCCTTGATGCACTGTAATAACGGGAGCTCAACATTCTAATTATTATTTAACTGTTTTCAAAACGTCCTGCGTTTTCGTGGTGACACGTTTGTTGTGACGCGATCTCCATGGTAACGGGTTTATTCGTCTACTTTGAGGATTGGCAATGGTAATTAAATACACAGCCAGACTTGATTTTGTTTTAAATTCTTAATTATAGCATATAAATACGAGTTTTGACACACAAATGGAACCATGGGATTTAATATTGAATCAAGTAATGGGCTTTTAATTTGTTAGATCTAATTAAAATTTGCTCAATATTTGTGTTTTTTTTCTCCCTGAATGGTAGGTATTACAAAACATTTTCTTCTTAAAAATGCTTTTGTTTACTTGTGTAAAAGGATTGTAACCTCTATTTATTAGAGGTAACTTATCTTACCTACCTCGTTGGGGATAACAACTAAATTTCTTTAATTCGGTTAATGAAAAACATGATTGCAGTTGCATCATTGAACCACTCTTAAAATGTAGAAGCGTTTTGTAGCGGAGGTTTAAATGATAAAAAGCCATCACGTTCAATATTTATTACATACAATCAAGGTCCATCTCATAAAAGTCACACCAATGAAACAATAATAGTTTTTTCTAAATTAAAAAAGAAAACTACTGCCTGATATCAACGTCACATAAAATCGCCTGTTTCATCAAAAAAGCAGTGCTATTGGAAGACACTGAAAGTATATTATAATATACCTATAACTTGTTCAGTAACACACAAAATAAGAAAACGTAATGTACGCTAACTTAAACACTAGATCAAAATAAAGTCTATAAGAAAGTAAAACATGTACCCCAAAGTTATAGACAGTTTTCGTCCATTTACAATGGCATCACAAAGCCCTTTTATTCCGAAAAATGGTTTGTAATGCTAATATAAATTAGCGAAAACTTTACATAAATTTGAGACAAATTACCAACGATCGAATCGTCACATCGTCCCGAGGCCATCTCCTGATTTTGTTATACCTTTACATAAGACATTCAAAATATTAGGTATAAAAATAAATGATTTTCAAAAGTTCTCATTTTGTATCGTCATTGAAAGCAATTAGTAACAAATTGATCTTATGACTATGTAATTTTTTTATTTGCTTTTGTGAATATGTACTAATCAGGAACATCACTTGCTGCCCAATCAAGACAATTTTCGTTTGAAAGCTGTAACGCTAAAACTAGTATTGCTATGCAAAAATGACCTTAAAGTGTCATCGCAGTAAGGTCCCCGATAGAACCTATTCGATACTATAAACTACCTACTGAAAATAAACAATGAAATTATTCGTGACCCTAAAAGACTAGTAAGAAATGCAATTCAGATTTTTGTACACTTTTCACTTATCATTAAGATAACACCAGATATAAATAATAGATAGGCTCAGACGAAGAACTAATAGATGAACCACAAAGAGGGCGCGCAAAAAAAACAGAAATATTTTCAAGTATATGAATATATATTAAATTATGTATACATTTTATTGCTCACAACGAAATATCCGTATTGTAACGCGAGTGCCAATATCAAGGCGATAAAAATACTTACAAGCGAAGTGTTATTCCATCGGTTTTCGTTTACTCCGACTTTAGGAGCCAAGGACACTGGGCCCCAAGTCTGCTAACACAATCGATTTACAATCGAACAGCAACGGCATAGTAACTGTCACTTTTGACAGATATTGTATGGGATATCTGTCAAAAGTGAAGGTTACTATGCGGTTGAATTCACAAAACGTGCGTTCAGTCAGATACAGTATATAATTGATTCCTAGGCAGTAAGCAAACGCACTTTAACGATTCCAGATCATTACTTAGTTGTATCTACAATTTCTTCATCTGAGTAGAGAAGTTTAACGCGGATATGACTTAGATGTTAACAATCCAATAGTTCTTTAGTTTTTATATAAATTTATATACATTCGTTTAACAAGTCAATGACACCAAGACACCTTCTCACGTACATTATTACAGGTATCGGAGCACGACACGAATTATCACAAACTATATGGCATACTGGCGTAGCTCGAACTGTCTTGGTGCCAACACTACATCGTCATAACTAAGAGATTTCTTCAAATAGATCGTATTGACGTTTATTCGAAGTATTTACAGTAGAGTAGTCAAATAGTTAACAGTTCCCCCGAATATTAATTGACATTGCAGTTAACCATAAAATATTACACAAATAATACGAATGTATGGATATTTTAAGACCGATATGCGATAATTACGCATGCATAAACTGTTCCAAATATAAATACACAACAGCCGAATACTCAAAGAGCTGGTTCATTTTGGTACTTAAATCATAGGGTAATTGACTATTATTTATTTATTGTATTATTATTTACGTTACATTTATATCTCTCGATTATACACAGTAAAACAATTAACGAAATGACTCAAAAAATGACAATGCAGACGTAAGTTTCCAATTACGAAAAATTAAAAAGTACCGAGCTACAGGCATGTGACGTCATCGCTATAAGTCTCACTTACTCTCTCCCCACTGTTGCTATTACCAAACATTAAAAGCAAATATCATTAAAATACTTATAAAACTAATAAAATATTTAGAAATGTAGTTGACTTTACCTATATGATAAATTTATGGTATAGTAATGGTCAAACACCCTGTTAATCAGTTTGAAGTATTCGGCCGTTAGTATTTAAAATGATTATAATGTACCTATCAGAACTTAAATCAAATACTGTTTCACTCTTGTAAATCACCCGAAGGTTAGCCGCAAGCGGTGTAGCTAACACTTTACGTGTGATTTCTGTTTAAAACAACTTTTTGTAGCCTCTGTAATCCTATAAACCTACAAATGCAGGCCTGTTTGCCTTATCTGGATTAAGAATGAGCTTAATATTAATAAAAATAAAGAATCATCCAAATGGGATCATCCACTAAAAAGTTATGCATGGTCAAATATAAAAAAAATCCTCCGTTTTTTTGTCGTTGGTTAAAAATTATAAATAGCTGCCATATAACACTCACTGCTCTTGTCAAGTGTATGTACCTATATAATAATTTGGAATTAGGGTCACCGTGATCACATTATGAAGCACCAATGCGTGGCCAGTGGTATAGAGAGAACACTGCAGCATGCACAACTCGATGAGATACAGGAAGACTTTTATCAGTGTCCAAAAAAAATCGTTTTCATTGAAGTTATAATCCATCATTGCAAAACAGTTTTTAAAACGAACTTTTGAACTTTCTAAGAATTGGATGGTGCTTTAAATCCAAATGTGTTTGTTTTTTTTTATTTAAACAATTCGTACTCTATACTATCGGGCGCATCCTGCCCGCCGAGACAGATACGATTTGCACCTAGGTAAGGCATAGTGGCGGGGTCTGCATAGCCGGAGTCTGTCTGTATACTTAAAAATAGTTTATATGCACCGTGAACTTATTCGAAAAAAAATATCCTAGAACCAATATTGGAGCGGGTATTATTGAAACACAAACTTATCGTAACTAACACTAGTTGTATCGCCGTCCTTGTTATGGCCGTTAGGTGAAAAAGACAGCAATATTTTTAAATTTAGTCCTGGTATGTAGACCGCCGAATTAGCGTTACTAAATCACAATGATTATTGGGCATTGATTGAGAAAGTGTTTGAATGTGTGGTACGGTACAGCGGGCCTCGTGGTCAGCGGGGGCGAGCGTGCTAGATCTGCGTGGAGAAGCGCGGGCGCGGCAGCTCGAACACGTCGCCGTGCACCGAGCGCGCCAGCGCCTTGATGCTCGCCGCTATGTCCTGCGGCTCCTCCTGACCACACACACACACACACCACTTGACCAAGGCGGTAAATTGATAACACTAATAACATTTTGGTAGAAGAGGCAAATTGAAATAAAAATTTGAGGATTTTATCGCGTTTGTATTTTGTCCTCCCGTGACCATGGTGGCTGTAAAGCAGCCGAAACGGAACGTAAAAATAAAAATATAAACGCGGTAAAATCCCTAAAAAAATGTTTTATTTCAATGTGTAGTATTCGCGTAAATATAAGAAATCAATAGAAGGGGCAAAGGAGTACTCACATCGTCCTCAAAGTCCCTATTAGTGGGTCTGTCGTTGGGGAGCTTGCAGGGCATGTTCATGGGCAGCGAGCGCGCCACCCCGTCCGCCCCACCCACCCCGCCCGCCCCGCCGCGCGGCCGCGAGATCTGTATACCCTCGTCGTTGCTGCCTTCTGCCATAACATACCGACGCCTATATTTATATTGCGTTATTATATCATTTTGCTACTTTCATTATTCATTACTAGGATTGGTGAAAGGAAACAAGCGGACTAGATGCAGTGAGCACTATGATTGTCTTTCTTCCTTTTAACATATTTGATTGCTGTGTGAAAGAGAGATACGCGGACGAATTTTAAATAAAATTAGCCTATATTTTTTTAGAGAAACTGTATAGACTAGATTTTGAATTTAGAATTGTGATGAGCACCCGTGTATAGTGCTGTCTAATATTTTGTAAAATCACACTATTTAATATAGTTTACCATCGGACTCGAAGTCGTCTTGGTCAGACAGCATAATGTTTCGGGAGTCCATGTCTTCTAGGTCAAACAGGTCTTCGGCGTCCAGCGAATCATCTTCTGCAGACACATGCCTATGAGACTGGAAATGAAAAATAAAATTATTAAAACAAAAATTGTCTATAAACGTTGTACAATTTTTTAGCTACCACTTTGTGCCTTTGGTCACGTCGCTACACGGAATAAATAACGATATATCCATTATATAAATGTGTATATTACATACACAATTAAAAAGCAGCAGATAAGTGAAAATGTAGCTCCATACTAACAGCTCACGACAACAACACATAAAATAACTCATGTAATTAAAAAAAGGAAGTTTGTCCTCAAGGAAAATGTCAAACCTATAAATATAGGTCACATAATATTGTTATTGACAATATTATGTTATTGTATGTTTACCGAAAATAACATAACAATGATCCATGGTCACATTCATTGCTTCACTTCGGTAATATATTTTTACATACACTGAAGACCCTTGTTCATCCTATGTTTCACTCCTTTGGCGTTGAAGGCAATCACTGTAACAACACTGTGAAACATGCTTGACTTTCAAAAGCCATGTGAAGTTTGCCAACCTGCACTGGGCAAGTATGATGTGCTATGGTCAAAATTACCCATGACTTGAGGGAAAGTGTATCCTGTATACTGGCAATAGGCTCGCCTCCTACTATATGGGGACTAAATACTATCGGCGACATGGCATGGGGCTGAATTTGGGTGGTGCATCTTTGCCTAACCCCGAGTGAATTTCAGGCGTTTTCAGTCGTGAAAGTGGTAGAATATAAGAGCACTAGGCTGCTTTATTATTTAAATATTTTCAATTTAAAAATACAGCCCAGTAACATTTTTTTGAGCCCAGAACTAGTGCGCCATTCATGTTGCGCGGTTCAGAAATGCCTCTGCACCTAGAACTTAGTATTAATTAGTCGAGGCCAAGTCTGCCCAGTCTAGAGATATTCATGCATGATAAGTTACGAGAAGGGCTGGCGGGCCGTAGGTACCTTCTTTTCCTGTTTACCTTTGCTAGTTACGACGCGATTGTAATGAGCGCAAAAAGTTAGTAATAAATAGAATAAAGATATAAGTATGTTGCATAGTTTCGAATGCCCTAATCAACAGTCATAAGTAATACAAGATCCGTAAAAAATTAGGGGCGAAATAATACCTTAACAATATTGCGCGCAATTTTTTTGGCATCTTTAATGGAGGACAGTCTTCGTCTCTGGAGTGGAGGTAGCTGCGGCGATTGTGGTCCGTTGTCGAGCTCCGCGTCAGTTCGCCAGCCGTCGCTGTCGGCTTTGACGCGCGCCTTGCTTATAATACTGAAACAATTACATTCGATTAAATACCAAACTTTCCGAGACAAGTATTGAACCCGCACCATCCGGTATAGTGAGCGACCTACGCTCAAGCTAAAACAGGTGGGTCCCCACCAGGCGAGGCGGTTATAAATTACGTGTGTAATGATTTTAAATAAAAATATATAAAGTATTTCTTTCCGAATTTGTGTTAGATATGAAACTGTAATTCTTTACCTGATCACATGATATTAAACACATTTTCATTGATAAATATTATGTGACTACTATAGCAATAATACAACATTTAATAGTTATAAGCTGTAGCTAAGTACCTAGCTAGAATCTTATGATCCCTGTGTGCTCTCTCTCTATAGGCTTCAAATTCAGCATACTTCTGATCTCTGAACTGTCTCACCGTCTCCTCCACAGACTCGAGCTGCGACTGCAGGTTCTGGGTCAGCTGTTTGCTAAGCGTGCCTATCACCTGCTGCGTCGGGAGCCATAAATTCCTATCATTGTATATAAAATTATTTGTGTCAACGTTTTCCTTCATCTCAATGTCATTTGTTACTTCTGGCACTAATAGATTGAATACTGGTGAGAAATTGTTTGATTTTTTCAAATTATTTATCCGTTCTTGTGAAGTCTGTAATACAAAGTAAATCCTTGAATCAGATGGCGATATATCACATTGATAAGATTACAGTGCAAACATGTCACATATTAGCATAGATTTTAAGATATATCATAATAAAAACATGAGCTGTTGCTGTTACTGTTATGCAATGTTGGTCTATTTGCAACATGTGTAGGGGGGCTATTATGAAACTATGCATATGAAATAAGGTTTTCCACAGTTCATTAACATATTTCACAGTTGATTTTGAATGTTATTGCTCATTATTATGTTGTTCCTAATTCTCATTTTGAAATGACATTGGACACTCACTTGGGTGGATTTGCAAATAAGCAATACATAAGGTCCGGCCTTGTCACGTGATATGGCATGAGTGGTCTGCCCGCATGCAAGGCATGAGTGCAGGGTCCAGTGGCCCAGAGCATGCTGGTCAACCAGTGCCGGCTGAGCCACATGTGTCTTCAGACTATTAATGGAGCATGAAACCAGTTTCTGAAAAAAAAATGTTTTCATGTTTCATGTAAAAATCAGGTGTTTTATAAAGATTCTAGAACTTGTAGTCCTGCCCCGCTAACTACTAGGGTATCAGAAACTTTAAAATAATATGTGCATTGAGACACAAAAGTATAGAAGTAACAATCCATTTATAATAACATGACTTACATAACATTTTCATAGAATAATACTTATTATTATTATTGTAAAATTCTAAGAATTGACCAGTGATGTACAGACTTGGTATTTGTTATGATGTAAATAAACAGCTGTGTTCTTGTTGTTTTTATTAATTAACACAAACCTGATAATGTTCAATTTAAAATAGGAACATGGAATAAGCCATTACTTTCATGGATTTAATGTACCTACCTAAAGATTGATAAGTACCTAGATCAAGGTTGTATTCAGAAATAATCGAGACTACCGATTATGGACGTAAACAAGTTGCGACGGTGCCGAACGCACATGTACTTGTATGTTATGCATATCATACATGTTTGATTACATATATCAAAATATAAGATCACAGGCTATGGGTCTCTCATGTCTCTTGGGATATACAATCGATGTCATACATATTTTATTACTTCGGGGCAATGAAAAACCCTTCTTTAACTCAAGGTCAAGACATGTTTACCGACGGTACCTCACTGAAAAAAATATCCCTTTGTTCCGCCGATGTTAACTCCAGTTTTCCAATGTCGACAATTTCTTCAACTTTATCACTTTCTAAGGCTACATTCAGGCATTTACAAACACAAAGCGCCATGGTTTTATTTAAAATTGTACGTTGTGACCGAAACGGCAAAGAAATACACAAAATATGAAGTAATTATAAGCACAGCACAGTAGTTCAACTTTCAGATAGATAAACGCGTAGATAATAAGTAGTATATGTACATAAAGATAAATAGTTATTTTTGTAATTTTGTTCTGTTTTTATACTCTGTGGTTTCAGTAACACTGGTTTATTTTATCGATATTAATATCTCTTTTTATTTACATGAATGCTAAAGTCACCTACACGTGTAAGAGCGAATAAGTATAATTTCTCAGTTTACTGTAAATCTACGTCTAGTGATTCAACTGTATGCATGCATGCAACTCTGTTCTTCAAAATATTTACTCGAATGAGTATATCAAGCTTATTGTTTTAATTTTTTGCGGTATTTACGAATTTAATAGACTTGTGGGAGGCTGTGGCTCCCAAGTCTTGGTGATGTAGGTATGGTAAAAGGTAAATAGTGTAGCTAGATAGGTACGCTACAGTCTAATGTCACTTCTCACTAAACCCAAGTTCCATAGGTGCTCAATTTCTCAACTAATAAGTTGCAATCAAAGTGTAAACACATATTTGGCACAATATTATTGTAAGCGGGATTTAGTGTCGGTGGCACCGACACACAATCGGTGCTGCGTGTATATGTGCAGCGAATGCGTAATGGAAAAATACCTAGCTGCGTGCTGTGAGTGTCTAACTGGCCTCTTGGGTTCGTTAGAAACACTCACTGATTATGACCGATCTCTCTGGAGTTTTCACCCAAATAGGCTGCAACTACCTTCCGTTCGAAATGCTCTAAGAAAATTAAAACTGAAAAACCAGCTTATCATCAATCGACTATTCATGAGAGTCTCTAAGGGCAGTGTACATCACTCACAGTAGAGATTGAATGAATCGTCAAATGATCCTTCTGTCTTGATCAATTAACTGTCAAATCCGTGGTATATTTGTTCTGTGCGCTGTCAGTAAATCAAACTAACCTCTAAATTACTGTCGCTCGCTTTAGTGATTGTATTTTTGTAGTTCGTACGTGGCGTTAAAAAATATAGATATTCGTTTAGTGTCATATGCGCATACGTGTTTTGCTGTCGTGTCGTTAAATTCTTTGATTTGTAAGACTGTATGATTATACGAACCTAAAAATGTCTAAAAGAAGTCAGCCGAGTTGGTCGCCGCCGGCAAGACCTGCAGAAAGACCAGTTCTGAAGCTTTATAACAGTTTGACCCGTCAGAAGGAGGAGTTTGTGTGCGCTAATGGTAATCGCATCAACTGGTACAGTTGCGGGCCCACAGTGTACGATGCCTCGCATATGGGCCATGCAAGGTAAATTCTTTCTTATTTGTTTCCTCATACATTAAATCAAATGATAAGATGCCCAGTGTCACTTATAGTTATCATTAAAACATTAACCTAACAAGTCATCATGGTAAAGGTAATTGAATATTCTTATACCATAAACTGTCAAAAACATGTGTAAGTATTCATTTAGATTCTACAACCATGTTATCTCCAGGTATTGCCTATATTATGATCTTATACCTAAGTCGTATGTAGTCCTAGTTTTGTTTGTTTTGTTTATTTTATTATTAGTTCAGTAGCTTTGTTTACATCCTTTCCTATATCAATAAACAGCTTCTACTGTTTACATCTATAATTTAATACTCACTTTCCAGATCCTATATATCCTTTGATATATTGAGGCGAGTAATGGGAAACTATTTCGGATATGATATACTGTTTGCCATGAATATAACTGATATTGATGATAAGATCATTAAGAGAGCACGGCAGCACCATCTGTTTGAAAAATACACAGCTGAGGAGAGGAGTCTTGATAACATTGTAGATGATGCAACGTCAGTGGTGAATTATTACGAGTCTGAAGTCAATGCTACAGTTGACCCCGATAAGAAAAATGCAATGCAGAAGTCATTGGACTAGTAAGTTTTGTGTAATCTGCAGAAAAAAGTAGGACAGCAATATGTTTATGTTAGTTCAAGTTGTTTACTGTGCATTATTCTAGTCAATTTGGGCTACTAGATGGGAATTATTTTTATAAAATTTTATATCATTATGTCTACATGAAAGCATATACACTCATGCCTGTCGGCAGCAGAGAAGTAGGTAGAGGTGTATTGCTGTGCATTTACTTTCCCCTTTATCTCAAACTGTTCTCTTATAATAAAATTAAGAAATATCCTAATGGTGACCCAGGAAAAATCTATATAGGTATGACCAACTATCAATAGATTAAAGCTTATTTCTTTGCATGCTGCATATGACTTCAAATCATGGGCAGAAACTAATTACAAACATTATTGCCATCTCTATCAAAGATGTGGGCCAAATCACTCTTTTGGGTATTGCAATATAAAAATGCAATGTAGCACACCCAAATCTAAACAAAACTTGACACAAAGTGTAATTAGATCATTCAATGACCATGTCCAGAAAAATCTCAGTCTATAGAGGTTACATCGGGCACATGACTGCCATGGGCTAATTTCATTTAAAGACCATTATAACTTTACAGCATTGCATCTGCAGTTAAAACTCTAAAGTCTGCAGTAGAATCTAAAGATGGAGCTAAGATAACGAAAGCCAGGTGTGAATTACTGCAATCTGCTAAAAATCCAATCTCCGAGTGGTTGGACAGCAAATATGGAGCCACTGTTACAGATAATGTGATATTTACAACACTACCCAGGTACTGGGAAAATGAGTTCCATAAAGACATGAAAGCACTGAATGTAAGTAATTATGAGTTTTTGTATGTAATTATATTATTAGGTTTATGTCTTGCCCGCACTCTTAAGACAATGTGAGTGACAGTGAATTTTATGTCCATTGTATGGAACACATAATACAAGCATTGCTTACTTTTGGACCGGTGTGTCGTCCATAGTGTGTTCCTTTCGTTCGTTTCGAAAACATGTTGAAAAAATACTTGTGCGATTAAGCCTAAGACCTAACATCTTAGGCACAAGTCACACAAGTGTTTTTTCGGGGTGTTTACGTAATAATATTTTCAGGTACTTCCACCTGATGTATTAACGCGAGTAAGCGAATATGTACCACAAATAATCAAGTTTATAGAAAAGATAATGGCAAATGGTCTCGCTTATGAATCAAATGGCTCTGTTTACTTCAACGTGGCTGAGTTTGACAGCAAAGACAAGCACCATTATGCACGATTAGTGCCCGAAGCTTATGGAGACACGAAGTCATTACAGGAAGGGGAAGGTAAAGATGGTTTATAAAAGAAATGATCCCAGACATTATGGGACATGTGATCACTATTATAAATTAAAACCCAGCGCTGATGTAGCTGTTAATTTGACTAGTCGTATTTATTCGTCCGAATATGATAAGCTCTGCGAGTTTTCCTTTATTCGTTGTGTAACGTGCAGGTTCAAACATCGGCTCGCACTGCTGTTATTTACAGATTTCATGTGCAAATTTCATTATTAATAATCATTTTCTATTGCTGTATGGTAAACGCAAATACCTAAAGGCAGCACTTCTTTCGAAAGCCGTGCCGTGATAATCAGCACTTCTTTCGAAAGCTGTGAATTTTGCTAACCATGGTTCGCATCCATTTCGGATTGAGGTGAAGTGTGCCAGTATAATTGCGACTAAATTCCATCGGCTAAATGTATGTATGCACCGCGGTGTACCCACGATTGCCAAATACCAAGCGTGATGGTAACCAAATAATCTTTATTTCATTCCTCATAGGTGACTTAACCGACGACACCAGCGAGAAGCGATCGGCCAATGATTTTGCACTATGGAAACGTAGTAAAGCGGGTGAGCCATCGTGGCCTTCGCCGTGGGGCGCGGGCAGGCCCGGCTGGCACATCGAGTGCTCGGCGATGGCATCCGACGTGTTCGGACACGAACTGGATATACACACAGGCGGTGTCGACCTGAAGTTCCCGCATCATGACAATGAATTGGCTCAGAGTGAGGTCAGAATAGGTTGAATAACGACTGTTTTTGAATCTAAATGATTTTTATAGGACAATTTTTATTTTTAACAATTTTAGTAAAGATTACAGTTCGCCCCATATGAAGGTCTCTGAAATGGAACTCTGCCATGTATCAGAATCTCAGATGGTCATCTTAATATAATATGTATAATTATAATAGTCCTCCTGAACGAATTTCGGTCACGGCGGCCTATCTTAACGGAGACTATATAGCCAACTACAAGTCCGTGCGCAAGCACATATGCAATCTCTCTTCCCTTACTTTTATAGTCTGAAGGGACGGTAATCCCACACAACCGGAGAGAGATCAGGCGCAGAACCAACGGACTTCCGTGCTCTCCTAGTTAAAGTATAGATCCATCGTTTTTACTGGTACCCCTACAGGCCCACTTTGACGAACCCGGCTGGGTGAAGTACTTCCTGCACACCGGCCACCTTACCATCGCCGGCTGTAAGATGTCCAAGTCGCTGAAGAACTTCGTGACGATAGCGGACGCGCTGCGCCGCTACACCGCGCGCCAGCTGCGCATCGGGTTCCTGATGCACGGCTGGAAGGAGACCCTCGACTACTCGGATAACACCATGGATATGGCTATACAGACTGAGAAGATGTTCAATGTAAGATGATATGATCCACGGGTTTATACCTGTTGGTGTCTTTCACACTGTCATTCCGTATAACGATTGCGGTGACAGGATAACGATCCTATGGTTGAAGTGGTTCAATATCACTGACCTCTATGGTATACATCGCTGGACTAATCATAAGCCCGGTTATCGTGTGCCTATTTGATTTTCGCCATTTTGGCGCTGATAGCGGCAGTGAGGGGGAATGGAACTAATAATAGAGATGGGACAGTGATATGATACATCGATAAAAATGTTTATGCTTAAACCTACCCATGCAGTAAAATGAAAATAATTATGATCCATTCCTTTAACAATGGCTAATGTCCAAAATAGTCGAGTGGTTAATACTAAGATGAAGCAAATAATGATAATGATTAGCCGAATCGCTCATGGGTAGGGTAGGTAATCTTAGGATAAGCCGAAACCGGACTAAAGGGTGGTGTGTGACTAGCTAGATCCTACTTAAATAAGGATCGTTTTTTAATTAGAAATGAGGTAATGTAATGTTGTTTGGGAAGCAATGGAGTAGGTAAGGTATTAATAGAAAATAAAAATCATCAAAGTAGTACATGAGTTATGTTTAATAAAACAGTTATCAGAGAAGTGTTTTGAACAGATGTAATCATATTTTTTCGGACGCCAACTAGTTTTCAATGTTTTTGAGCCATAATTCTAGTCTTCTATTGTCAGTCGGAAACCTGTGAATTAGTAAACATTGTTTTAAAATAATATGTATTTGATAATACAAATCTGTCTTCGGCGATTTTTACGTTCTTGAACGTTCTATCTATTTAAGATATTGATAGAAAAAATATCGATAAATTTTATCGACAAGGAACTTTTACAGCACTATTGAATTTTATTGTTTATAATAAACCGATAATACAAAGACAAATGCGTTGTAATCACGTATAAATAAGATTAGTAACATATTTTTAAGTGCCTATAATATCAATAGAAGTTTTAATTTCTTGAATATTAGCCGTAAATTCACTTACTTGTGGAATGTAACCCCACTTCCCTTCTGGTAAAGAGTTTTGCATAACACGCACTCTTTCATGGTTTACCTATTAACTAACACCACTTATTTATGTATTAACTATATTAATACGACACAACAAACAAGTTTAATCGCGTTAAACCTTCAAAATCACTTTATAAACACGGAGACAATGTAAACAAAACAACGGCCATTTGCATTTTACGTCAGATTTAGTTCCTTTCCCCCTCGCTGGGGGCGCTTCAAATAGGCACAATAGATAGCTGTCATTTTAAAGGATATCATTAGTCTAGCGTACTTGTATCATGGACGTCAGTGTTCAATATGCATGTGATTAGTGGGATACTTGTGCGTGTTAATTGATACTGATAGTGTGCAAGGTGCCGCATTATTTGACTTTGACTTTTCTATTACGTAATATGAGTGTAAGACTGCGTAGTCTGTTGATCAGAGCGTGTGCCGCTCGGCTTAGTAGTCTTGGCATTATTTTCCCCAGTCGTCGGGGTGTTGTTTCCTAGTCCATTTAATATAATTCATAATTTAAGCGTTGCCAGAGGCATGGATTAGCTTGAAGCTATGCGATTGGTGTTTGTTTAACGATATTTATAGTACGTCAAAACCTTTTTTTATTATTTGTATGCTCAAGACCCTGACTTTTTTAGGAGTTCTTCCTAACCGTGAAGGATGCGCTTCGGAGTGGGTACGAGGAGGGCTGCGGCGGCGAGTGGGGCCCCGAGGAACAGCAGCTGTCCGCCAAGCTCACCGCGGTCAAGGAACAAGTGCATGCGGCGCTTTGTGGTTTGTAACAATTAAAATATTGGCATCAATCAATAAATAAAGTGAGTGTTATGTAAAAATAAAATACATTCATTTTCGTGATCCAATATATGAGACGCATTGGAGAAACGTCCCCTTAATCTATGCTTCTTTTTTCATTTATTTCTAAGAAAACTTGATTTTAGATAAAAAAAAATCTGGGTGACTATTGCCAAATATTCCTTGCATTGTGAGTATGTGCCCAGTTATGGGGCAAGTTGCCGGAATATACGCTCAAAGGTGTTGCACTTACACATAGCAGTAGGAGAGTAACACTGGCAATATTGCTGAGCAATAGTGCTCGTGTTCGTGCAAGATGCGACCTTTGTAGCCTGTTTACGGGCCCTTAACCCTTAGTAGCCTGATTTACGAAAGTGATTTATTTTTAATATTACTGTATTTAATGTTACTGTGTTTAATAATAATGACATTTGATTTTTTTTTTTAATCCGTTGGAAAGAATATTATACAACAGTAAAATACGTACAGCCAACCTATAAAAAAAAACGAATAGTAATGTGAACATTCGGTTTAAAAGATTGGTATCAAAATTGAAACTCTAGGCTAATAAGGGTTAAATATGAATGCGCGATTCCCAGACAACATCGACACTCGCACGGCGCTGGACGCGCTGCGCGAGCTGGCGGGCGCGGCGCACGTGTACCTGCGCGCCACCGCGCCGGCGCCGCGCCGCGCGCCGCTGCTGGCGGGCGCCGCGCGCTACGTCACCGACGTGCTGCACGTGTTCGGCGCCGTCGGCGGCCCGCGCGGCGGCATCGGCTTCCCCGTGGCCGACTCTAACAATGTCGGCGTGAGTACTACACGGATTCCTATACAATATGAGGCCGTGTATGCCTGTTCAACAGCTTTGCTTGCTTGTGGCTACCGATAACGAGAATTTCTGTGGGCGGCGAAAATTGCGCGGGTTCTGTGTGGACGGTGTTTGGAAAGTTTTGATAAAAATATATAACAACATTGTTCGTACAGAACTCTGAAGGGTAGTGTGAAAGTGGCGGGGCGTAGATCGATGTCATAGATATAAGATATTTTAATAACCACGAAAGAAGGTTAGACATAGGTTTTTTTGTAAATCCCTACAGCTAGAAGAAACCGTGATGCCGTACTTAGAAGCGCTGAGTACATTCCGCGAGCGCGTGCGCGAGGCCGCGCGAGCCGCGTGCGCGAGCGAGGTGCTGGCGCTGTGCGACGCGCTGCGCGACCGCGTGCTGCCCGAGCTGGGCGTGCGGCTAGAAGATAAACCAGGTACGGTATCCATCATAATATAAAGGCTTGTATATTTGTGTGTCGTCAGCGTACACGTGATATTTGCAGTTTGATATATATCTAGTTATATCGCTGCGATGAAAATAGAAGTGGCCCGAGTTTAGATCCTTGTGGAACTCCCCGCCCCAAAGATACAATAGTGTGCCGCGGTCCTATCGTATTCGAAGTGCGTGTCGGATTGCACATGACACAGTTTTTTTCCATAACTCAATAAATTTGCACCGCACTATAGGTATATAAATAAGTTGACATTCACACTTTGGCCCAGTAACATGACATTCAAGTACATACACATGTCAAGGTCACACTTACTTAGTAATAAATTGGTGGCATAATATATGACGCACGTTGTACAGATATTGAATAAGTATCATGGAAAATCCACCAAGTCCAAATTGAACAGGAAAGTTGACAAAGTAATTAAAATTTTCGAGTCAGTTATAAGTATGGACAGCCACATTTTCGATCGGAATGTTGTTATTATTTCATTATGATAGTGACGATGTTAGTATTTTATTTGTAGACCGCACCGTAGTGAAACTTGTGAGCAAAGAGGAATTAATGAAAGAGAGGGAGGAGAAGAGCAGGGTAGAAGCGGAGAAGCAGAAGAAGAAGCAGGAACTGCTCGAAGCGCAGCGCGTGAAAGAAGAGCAGAAGAAGATCCCGCCCGGCGACATGTTCAAGAAGGAGACGGATAAATATTCCAATTTTGATGAGAAGGTGTGTATACATAATAGTATAACATATTTTGGTACCTTTGTATATTCCTTAACATATGAACATGCCTATTAAGGTCATAGTATAAGTAACATTTTTTTACGGTATGTGACATTTATTTAACATCGTTTACATATAAAAGTATAGTAACAATGTAGTTATATATTAAGAGAACACACCGGGACGGGACGTGGTCTGGTCATTGAATGAAACTTTTAGTCAGGCCTTAAAAAAATAACTTAGCCCTTTTAATGTCCCACTGTGGTGGAAGGGCCTCCCACTCAATGCGAGGGGGATTAGGCCATAGTCCACCACTCTGGCCTAGTGAGGGTTGGTGGACTTCACATGTCTTTTGAGGGGTTCTATCTGACATGCAGGTTTCCTCACGATGTTGTCCTTCACCATTCAGCACCTTTCATTTAGATCTGATAATATTAAAATATAGAAGATAGCGCGTAGATTTTTTTTATCTTTTTACGCACTAGGCCCGCGAGGTAGCCTAGCCTGGAACCCCTCTCACACGCGACAGCTTTGCCCAGCAGTGGAGCATACAAAAGTAAAACATTATTATAATCTTTTTAGGGTCTCCCAACTCACGATCACGAGGGTAAGGAGCTCAGCAAAGGTCAGATAAAAAAATTACAAAAGCTGCAACAGGCTCAAGAGAAGAAACACAACGAGTACCTAACGTCCATCAATACTTGCTGACCACGCGACCCGACTGTACTTTAAGAGGCCACCCATGCTAATTAGCGCGTAAGAGATAGCGTGATTTACTTCCGCATGTAATAAACAGGGACAGAGAGTGCTTGCCTGCTTAGATTAATGCCTTGATTTAAATATTTTTTATTAATATGGAAACTATAATGTCAAATAAAAACACGTTTATATTAATAAAGCAATAAGCAATTTTAATAACATAGGGTTTTCGTAATCTAACCAAAAACGTGTAAGAAACAAGGTAATATAGTTTTTTAATGTTTTTTTATTGTTAGCCTTTTCACTCATCCAATTTTAAATTGCCTATGCCTATTCACGTTTTATGGGTCCAAATATCGAACTCTTAGCTCGCATAATACCTGGATCTGATCGATAAATATCACCTAAATTAGCATAGGCGGCCTCTTAAAGGCCGTACAGAACCATGCAATTTTCACATAGCTATTGTTACGGTTAAACTATGTAATGTATATACATGCATGCAATAACGTTGCAATAAATGTAACTCTTTTGATACATAGTAACAGTACATAATAAACGTGTTTGTAAATATAAAGCATGGAAATTTCAATGATCTATTGGCCTTATCGTTACTACTGGGGAATTAATTTTAGGTTGTTTTAACTAAAATAAAAACCACCGAATTCATAGAAGGTTTGATCCATTTACAATGGTGTTACACAGAATTGTATGAAAAACAAATATGTGCGTCGGATTCAGAACCTGTTCTTTTTTTCGTCGGCAAAAAAATGCTGTGTGTCATCGCAAATAAATTAAATTATGAATCTAGGGTAAGCTTTTTTTATCAATATCTTATTTTAATTTCATTATCCTCATCTTATTTTTATTACTCCAACATTGTATATGTACTTCATAGTTTAATCCGAAGCACAAATATATTTAGTTAAACATTGGACTCATTTTATTTACAAAATTCTTAATTTATTTTAATATTAATCGGTTTATGTATTTGCGTGAAAACATTGTTTCAAAATTTAGATTGAACAGAAAAACAAAAAATACAGAAATTATTGCATAGCCGGGTTCCAAGTGTGGATAAAGGCGTAGTCCTATTTCAGTATTAAAGCATAAGCATATTTTGTATACTTACTTACTTCATATTTTGTATTTACCGCGACACTCCGCAAGCATTTGCAATAAAGACTTAACTGAATTATGTCCTTTGTTTCATTCAGATAACGTTTCCTATATGTTGCCTACAACACACGCACAAATTCAAGATTTGCATACTCAACTGCTTACACTTTTATAGCGAAACACTATTTATAAATTTAGAAAACTGACGTGTCGTTCCTTTATTGAAAAAGTACGCGGTTGCGACCTATTCTAGATCTAAAGTACCTGGATAATCTCCCTATTTGTAATAATAAAGAAGACACGTAACATCGCAAATAAATAAAAATAGCTTGACAGACCCTAAACATGTTAATACAATGAAAAAAAAAAAACTATCACAACATGGACAAATTATATTTTAAACATCGAGGTCTCCAACAAATCCGCCGATTATGTGCATTTAAATAAACATTAAAAATGAATTGCCTTGACGTCTATGATCACAATACAACGCGCGCCTATCTATAACGCTTCAATGAGAACTCTACAAAGGCGGTGGCCGCGTGCTCAGCGACAAAAATACTTATAAAAAGCTAAACAGTAGTTTTAAAAAAGGTAAAAAGTGAGGTAAACAATCTGGGAGCGTTTTTTGTGAACTGACAATAATGTTATGGGTGGGGTGCGCCGCGCGCGCAGCACGCGATCGCGCCGACCATCTGCAACCAGCGCGCGACCTAGTACCGAGATGAATCGAGATTTAAACGTGTGGAAGGTGCGACTTACTTAAAATAAATAACTACGGACACAGGCCTGAAGTTTACGAGTTTATCCGACTGATAAAAATAATACTTAGAGGGTGCGGCTTTAGGTATAGTTTTCAAAATATTCTCATTACGATCTTTGTACAATGCTCGCAATATATGTTTGCGTTTGTAAAATAAGCTGTAACTTCAAACACTGCGCTAAAATCATGTTTTGTGCAGTGTCTCGTGCGAATTTCAAACAAAAGCATTGTACTAAACATAACATATATACCTTGACGTACCTATTGCTTATGTATATTATATGTATAAAATGTTACAGGTAAAACCACAGATCACGAGAGATATGCCGTGCGATTCAAAATGTATGGGAACTCGCTGTCTCCGTTTTGTTTCCCACCACTCGCTAAAACCAACCAATACGAAGTCTCTTCGGTGCGTGCTGCGTCGTCGCCGTATACAGCGGCCGTACCACGCGACGCACCAGTTTATTCAAAGTATCGTTAGACGATCTATCCATTGCCTCGTACATTCACTCAGTAGCGAACATAGGTGGTACTTAAAGAGCCATGTATTTTGTACAAAAATAAAAAAGTCGTTGTGCTACATGAAAACTAAAATAACATAATAAAGGCATTAAATATTTTTTGATTTGTTGTTTTTAATGATTTTAAAGACGAATAAATAAAATACTTAATACTGGCTGGTGAAATGAGATTCCATCTTTCGCGTAGTTCACTTTGCTGCTAGTATTTTAGCACACAACCACGGAATAACACGGCATTTAAAAAAAAAGTTAGAGCTCCGATACCGACGTGCAGTTGCAGTCGACTGACGGCGAAAACTCTATGTTAGCGTAATTTTGGCATAAGGTGAGCGCAAGCCCACCGCTTTCATAACATATCTCCTCTAATATATCTGTGGGTAAAACAGAAGTAGGATACTGCTAAAGGAAATATAGATCAAGCAGTAAATACCTAGGACCTCTTTCCAAATATCGATAGTAAGGTACTGATATGCCTTCTAAATATTATAGCTACTTATAATATGATCATAATATTTCTGTTTTTGAAAGGTACATTTCACGTTATCGTATTTTTTATTATTGGACCGGTTAGTATCACGTATGCAATAACGGCAATTCCCAGCGAATTCGTTGAAGTAACTTCTGCTGGTGAATGTAATTTAAATAGTTTTTGGATTCGATCACAATCGCTTTGATCGTGGTCAGGATTACAATGGCGCTGGGTAGGGCGAAGGGAGGCGAAGGCAAATCTCGCGAAACGTCGGCCGCGTCGCTGACCGCCCGGCGCGATGTCAATCACAAACATTTGAATAAGAACATTGTTCCTTCTCCATATTCCGTTGAGATCTAGCGATAACATTACAACGAGATCATCGAACTGAAAGTTGCATTTTTTGGTGAAAAGTAAGACATCCAGAGCTCATTATTCGTTTTGATGTGAATTATTTCAGAGTTGATCGACTGGAATCTTATGTAACGGTCGCGCTATTGTAACCAATTGCTCCAGTGGTTGCAAATAATAATATCTATTTATGTAAATTTTCTGTGATTTCTGTGGGTTCTATTTTACTTTCGGCAACGGTCTTCAGAAATACGTTAGATAGTTGTAAGACATCTGATAACATCTCATAGAATACTCGTAGGTATCATTGCTTTTAATTGGTTGTGGAAAAAATCTGTAAAATAAAAAAAAAGAAAACTACATAAGGATTTGTTTGTAGAGACTTTATCAGTTGGCTACCATATTATATGTAATTACTAGGCGATAATTATATCGCTGTAGGTGCCTACTGATGTTTTGAGCGCGTTGGATAATCATGTTAGAGATTGTCAACTAATTTCTATGGAGTTATTCGCAAGTTTAATTGGGGTACTAATATGATTTATAACGATAGCAATTAAAAGTTTTACTTTATAAATTTATGATCGGCGGAGGGCCCCGCTGCCCCGCCGCCGCCGCCCCGCCACCCCCGCTGCCAGCGAGTGGGTAATATTTCGCGAGGAGCGTCGCGGCTGTTGGCGTGTCCCCGCGACGCGACGGTCGGGGTTGCAATTATGGCTTGTTTTTCATCGTGGCCCGGAGCACTCCGCCGCTGAAAAAAGAAACCAATTTTGCACGCTCATTAATTATTTAAATCTCATTAAACAACCGCAAGTTTCCCTCTCTTGTTTTGTAATTTTGCGACGCTCTACATCTACATTGGCTAATTTAAGCCGTTGGCCAGCCGGGAAATTTCTCCGGTATAATAAAAGTTAAAAAGAAAACTAAACGCCGCTGTTTACATTATTAAGGGTGTTGTTGAGTTTTACCTTCACTGTTTCTGTGGAGTTGAATAGGTTCATTTCTGATAATTGGACTTACTTACTTGTATGTAAACCTGCTCTATCTAAAATGTATTCATTAAAAAATATTAGTAGGGATACTATATTAGCGGAACAAAAAAGTTTTTTCTAATTATTACGACATTTACCTAATGATAAGTCCCGGGTTCAAAACATTGTACTGGCAAACTTTGTGTGATGAGTGCAGTTCACTGGGGATATTAAGTATCTAATATAAACGATTGATATTGATCAATAAACAAACGTACATTTGAGTACAATTACAGAATGATAAGTCAAAAGGAACCGTCATAAAATCCATTTACAAGCATCAAAGCTATTTAGTTAAACAGGAAATTATACGGCGTTGTTGTACGTACCTATGTACAGGCTGTTTGTGTGTTCGGCGGTGGCTTCCTATTAGATAATAAACTCCACGAGGACTGTCTTGTTTCAGGCGAATATTTGAGAATTAGGAAATTAAACTTCGGCCTGCCACATAAAACGGAAGCTGGCGCTGTTCCGCGACTGCCGGTGACGTCACGATTGCGGTGTGCCAACTGAATAATTATGTTTTAAGAAAATTCGAAATTCGCTTTGGTATTTGTTTTTTTTTTATACTTAGTACCCGACCGGATAAAGGATGGGATAATTAATATCGGCTCCATGCTACAGCATATGCGACAACACATTATTTCGTTATTACGTAATATTGGTTAATATAACTATTAGGTATAATAATATCGCCAGACGAACACCAACTATACGGTCCCACACTAAGCAACGCTTGTATTATGGGTACCGTACAAGGGACTGAGGGTGAACTCAGTATATAATACTTAAGTAGATATTAAACAGCCATAACTCGGATACAAACATTCATGCTCATCTCACAACGCTTGTCCCAACCAGGATTTGAATCCGGGACCCTCGGCGCGGAATGCAGCATCACTACCAACTGCGCTAATCATAGGTCGTCAGTCAGGTACATACTTTAAAATCTTTTTGGATTTACATTTAATATTATTTGTGTAACACGTACGTCACACGAAACTAAACTCCGCGCGGTTACATGGACGAAGGAGGGCTATGGTTCTTCTTCCTTCTTTTTCCTTTTTTTACGAAATGAAATGCGATGAAATAAAATGGATATGCAAATGGCCTCACCCACAACATAGCGGATATTTTGCCAATGTCAAGTTATTAATAGCAATAACACATTCAAGAAATACACATTATAAATAAAATAATGGATGTGACATCGGGTTGTGTTTCAAGACGGTCAAAGATGTCTGTGCATATATAGGTCATTTTAATTATTAATTATTCGATCTCTGCTTGTGCTTGCGGAGATATAACCATTATACTGTGTATAAGTTAAATAAAACGTGAGTGAACGATAACTGACGTTGTATATTATTTACACTTGTAACTCAATAATTTGGTGGTTGGTTTAGTATGATGGTTTGTTGAGAGTAATCCATTGGGGTCACTGTACCCGGTGGTTGCGGATTCGTTTCCCGTCGTCTGGGAAAATTATCGTAGCGGGCTCTAAGTAACCTCGCTACAAGATACAAGTTCACTACGTCGATACACAGATGGCGCTGTATACGACTTCTTTTTGATCCCTAATCTGGGAGTTATTGGGAACGCACTCAGTGGCCCCAGTTCATTCTAAGGACCCTATAATACAAGCGTTCCTTTGTTTGGAGCTATACAGTTTGTGTATTCGTCTGGCGATTTTTATCTATTTAGAAATCTTCATTGATCTAAAGGTAATCTCGTTTTAAAAGACTATTATCAATGTGCAATAAATACATTAGTAGGAAGTAATTCCTTTAGGCGATAGTTTGTGCTAGGATTGAACCCGGAATCTCTTGATTACGAGAGGGTCCTCTCTAACCACTAGGCTGTTGACGACTGGCGATGAGTTTGGGAAAAAAATATTAACAAATTTTTAGATACACGTACGTAGGTACTTAAGTCTGCTCCTAATAAATGCATAGAAATCAGAAAAAGTTGTTGGCGATACCAAGATACGGGTTCGTAACTGTTGTGTGAACAGTCCGGCGCGTCGTCCATCGCTAGACAGTTATGATCGTTAAATGCATATAATCGTGTTTATTATAATATATTTTCTTGTTGATCGAATGAGTACCGGGAGGGTGGTGGGGCGGTGTCCCTCGCCCGGGGGGCAGGGGGGGCAGGGGTGGAGATCACTCGCCCGTGCTTTAATTGCTTTTCACTTAGCAACCGTTCATGAACAGAGGAGCCTTGCCAGAAAAAATAAAGAAAAAAATCATTACATCAACATCTTCGAGAGATTGGCCAGATTTAGGACATTCAGAAAGGCAGCGACCTTCTTATATAACGCTTTCCTCTTTCTTGTTTTTCCAGCGCGCCTCATTTCCGGAAGGGGGTCGCGGGCGGCGCGGGCGCGGGTGGCGAGGGGCCTAAGTAATTTCGCTTAAGAACTCTAAACGTAATTAGTGTAGGGCGTGCAAAGGGAAGGGCTTGAAGTCGGAGAGGGTTGCCAGCCGGGCAGGCCGCCTCCGCGCGCCGTCTGAATATTTGATCGCGCGCGTCTCGCGATAATATTTGCCGGAGGAGCTTTCCGTAAACACGCCGCGCTCCCCACCTCCGTACTTATACTTTCCTTCATTCCTCTTTCAAAGCTGTCGCCCGCTTTTAATTGGAGCCGGTGTTATTTATAAGTAGACTTGTGATAGAATTAAAATCGCGCGCTACGGCGCTCTCGAATACCTATACACAGAAAATGTTTTAATATAAAGTCTTTTGACGAGTTTTTTTTCCTTACAAGAAAATCCTCTTTATAGGACTTCAAACAAATTTACAGCGTTTTAGTGAACTCGTCAAACTGATATTGAGCTTACTACATTATGTTTATTGCTCCAGCCAGATCACTTTGTGAAGGAATTAAAAATACGTGTTGCCTATTCACCTTCTGCCCATATCACACGAATCCATGTTGATAAGTAGCGAGGCAACTTGACTGGCTTCCTGTAAACAAATTGATGTTGACCAGTAGGCAATTTGATGCAGTAGTTCGCAATTTTATCTCATATTGCCTCACTATTTATGTCAACGTGCGAATTTCTGTCGTGTAGAGATATGAACAAAGAATACATACCTATCTAATAAGTAGTGAGAAAAGAAGGTACCTCTTTATATCTACCCTACCTAACTAGTAATCTCTTCAATATTTGATAGGTTTACTATAAATATTAAATACATGTAGGTGGAAAGAAGAAGAACACTGTTACCAATATATGATATATATTGGCCATACAGTTAAATGTCACCTGCATGTGTTTTCAAAGTCAAATCATTACGGTACGGGCTACGGGGCACTGACAAATTGTCATTTAGTTTTTTTTTCTTAACTCTACAACCGGATCGGAACGTGACCTCAACTGAGAAGATCCGGCGAGAAATTCAGCGGGCTTGTCTTTTTTATTTTTTTAATATTAACTAATCTATATCTTCGAATGCCAAAATAGAAAGATTTCATTGGTATATCATCTCATGGCACGCTGTCAGTGGCTGGCTCGGCAGCCGGGGTTGACAATTCACCAGGCAGCCTAAAGCAAAAGCAATAATTTACAAATTCAAAGGGCCTGTGAAACAAGAAAGCGAATTAGAATTTGTAATTAGTACGAAGCGAGTCGCGGCAACTCCTACACCATTTGATTAGCAATTATGCTAATTTGACTTAGAGCAGGGTAAGATTTCTCCTAATTTGTTAGTTGAATTATCATCGCGACCGTTAAATACAAGAAAAATATCCTTCTATTACATTTTTAACGTTATTATAATATTTGCGTAGTTATATTAACTTCATTGTGTGTAACTTCATTGTGTTAGATATGAACTTTAAACACTGATTAAAGCAAATTGAAAAGCCAAACTATTCGGTTACAAATGTAATTAAGTACCTACTTATCAGATTAAATATTCACAATTTTAACGGACATTGCACATTGAGTTCATTCCAAAAAGCATTAAAGCCGAGACGTAGAACACAAAACACGATTATGGCTCTAGATTATGAATCACTTAATCCGCGAGTTTAATGTGTCGTGCCGCTATAAAGAACGTCGCGACACAGGGTGGGCAAACCGACGCAAAGAGTTCGCGCGGATTTTTTATCCTGCCCGCGCCCGCGCCCGCGCCGTGCAATTTAATTATCAACGGCACCCGTACTTTACCCTTTTGTATCTTAACCCCCGGATGAAAAAATACTCACCCATAAAATAGAGGACGGGTACGAAAAAGGAGCGTATGCAAATTCAGGATAAAATATAGCCCGTAAATGCCACCGTTTCTAAAAGAATATTAGAGACGTTTTTCAGTGGGTGGCTTGGTTGGGGTGTTACTTTACACTTTGTCTCGGCCCGCTAAGTACTGCAGCGGTGGGTCCGCGAAGGAATCCGCCTTAATTTGCGATTGTTGTTCGGTAATAAATCAATGTGAGCGGGTACGTATCCCTTTCACGCCATATGGGTTCGCTTCTCAAATGGTATGATTGCATTACTTATGAGCATTGAAAATAGTCTGAATTAATTTAGGAATAAGGTAAATGTCTTGAAAGCTAAAAGATGAGTACCGCACCTTGTAATATTTACAATACAAGTAGGGAGAAAAAGTGTGGGTAATAGAGGATTGTTTTAGGTAGGCAGTTTACTAATGCACGCTCAGACTAAAAAAATATATTATTTTATTATTGCTTTCCAGCAGGGGTAGTGTAGTTTTCAAAATTCAAATTGAAAGTATTATTATGAAAGTTTCAAGTACCTATTCGTTTTAAATTTTTCAGCGATTGTAAATGTTTGGTAGGGACGCTGTGCACGCATGAACATATAATATGCGTGTTGAATACTTTATGCACATGTTGTACATTCAAGTCGGCAAGGTACCGATAGTAATGGATAGTATTTATAAATTCATAGTGTGAGCCGGGAGTATTAATTATCCATGGTTGCGGCAATCAGGATGTAGGTACATGGTGTGTTCGAATTTTTTTATTCGTACGTAATGAGGGGTCACCTGAAGAGGAATGAGTTAATAGGCGTTTTAATTATTGAGGACGCGGCCGGCGCGGCCCCGCGGACCGAGCGGGCGGCCGTCGCCCAGCCCGCCAGCAGAAAGAGACAACATCAAATATTTAACGCGTAATGCCGGTCGCTCTCTCGCTTGTAATTAAAGCGTTCTTTCCTTTTTTCAGCAGCCTGATACAATATTCAGCATGAGAAAGAAGCTCCGGTGGCGGGGTGGCGCCTCCATTGTATTCGCTAAGGAAGATAAATTAAAAAATATAATTACAAGGCGGCCGCCATAATTCTCGGCAGGCGGGTTGTGGGTGGCGGGCGGCCCCGCGGAGGGGATAGTGGAGGTGCGGGCGCTCCCGGAGGAGGCTTCTTAAATATTTGGGGATAGCGCGTACCTACGCATTACGTAAATTAATGACACGGATTCGAGGAAGGATGGCGCCGCCCGCGCCCGCGCCCGCGCCCGCTCCCGTCACCGCTGTTTGTTTTGTTTTAATGTGCGCTGTTAACGATCTTATTAGACGCGAATTATAATTCGGGAGCCGCGCGCTGCGAGCGGTCGCGCCCGCCCAGATTGATTGGACTAATGACTTTCTTTTATTCTTATAATTGCGAGAATCCGACTTTACGGGGCTTGATTCCTCCAATTTCCAACTTTGATGAAATATAATAGTCATTCATTTGTGGAAAATACGTCGTTATGAAAAGTACATTTCCATGTTTTTATCTCTCACAATTTATATAACTTAAGATGATCATATTATATTCTTATTAAGTACCTACCTAAGTCATAATGAAGTGACACACTTGATTCGATTCGCTTCGTTAATATTGACATAAAGTAAAGTACAAAGAATTTCGATGTGAAAATTTGAGGATGGTAAATATAAACATAATTTCAGTTTGGAACCAACAACACAAACAATAAATGAAACGGCGGCGGCGTGACAGCCCATTTCCAAGGAGAGTCGTCCGTCCAGTCATGTGTTCGTATGAGGGCGCATGCCCACACACGGCTCAACAAGTGTCCCCATGTGCAGGACACCGCGCCGCCATCGCCACCGCTGCGGCCACACACGGACGTGTGTCCGAACACGTTAGCTACCTAAAGGCACGACACGCTGCTCCGGGCAAATGATACCGCGAATATAAGGAACTGGCTGGCATTGGAGAATATCACATTATCATTTATCTAGGAACATATCTACGAATAACTATAGAATGTCAGACATTCTAACTGTCAACTATGGTCATAGACAGAGTTATACATAATTAAATTACATAATCCATGCCTCATCATATAAATCATCCTAGACTAATGTGTATCTGTTATATATAAATAACAAATATCGCCAGACGAACACAGCCCCAAACTAAGCAACGCTTGTATTTTAGGATCCCAGTTACACCCAGACCAGGGCAAATTACGAAATGATCGTTTCCGAAATTTGTCCAGACGGGAATCGAATCCGCAACTACCCGGTGCAGTGCCCGACCTACACTCAAAGTACGAGACCATCTGTCGTCAAGAAAAAAGTAAGTTGTTATAAGAAGCAAGTCGGTATAAATTGCCATTGACGTTAGCCCACTCCTGGCACAAGCTGAAGCTTAGTCGGAGGGGCTAAAAGAACTAGTACCAGTAATCACAACAAATGAACACGTTGCCAAGATGTGTGTGAGCTTTTCTCTTAAATGTGCGTAATACTTGAAGAAACGTTACTTCTTCTTGTAAGCCTTACTGTGTGGAAACTATGAATGCTTAGGTATTCGCGACAGTAAATTGACGATACAAATGGATCTTTCTAGTCTTTATTTCTAAATTTAAATATAAAATCAACGGCGCCCTACCTACATAAACATGTCTGAGCATACCTATCATGGCTATATTGATATTCGTCGAACAGCGTAGTTCGAAGGGCCCTCAAAAGAAAACTTATTAATTTTCGTCATTATGAATTCCGCGAACGAAACTCGAACGTCTAATTTCAACCCAAACTTATCAAGACGCGAATAAAAAAGTTCACCCCCGGCGCACCCCACGCTCACCCCCCTTGTTTAAAACGCCGACGAAAAAAGAAGCACATAAAAATGCATGAGGCCTTCCTCGTTATAAGGAAAGGGTAGTAACCCCCACCCGCCGCGGCGGGAGGTAGCTGTAAAAATCGTCTCTAATTTAAATTTGGGAAGTTTCGCGAGGCAACGTTGATGTCTTGATAAATGTTAGAGAATTCCACTAATTTCGAATCTTCAGTGTTGGAACTTTTAATTGGGCGGACATAAATCTAGGCCGGTGGAGTAATGGCGGTCGCATTAATATCGTCTCGCGACAAAAAGCTTCCCGGAGTTGGTACATTTAGATAAGCATCGCTCATTGTTTCCGGCATCGCGACCTGCCAGATGAAGCTCTGCCTCCAGCCACGCGCGCCCATCGCTGATGTGATTATCTCTATTAATCTTCATGCTTAACACTTACCTAGTGTAGTTATGACTGTAGATGATACGACAAACAACCACCATAAGGAGGTTCTCAGCTAACGTTAAAATATTTCAAGAATAACATACAAGGCATTGATAATACGACAATTTTATTTTCTAAAAAGAACAAACACTTGATCCAGTCCCGCTTTAAAACTTAAGCAATTCATTACGGCATTAATATTGTGTAATAATCAACACACCTCTTAACAGTTATTGCAATTGAAGAAAGTATTATTTTTAACAAGTATATATAACTAACTGTCGCGGTGAACTTCGTACCGTCTCAAAATCAAATGTGTGAGAAAATGAACTATCTTCCACTTCATTGACTACATGCGCTACGAATGTGCTACGTGCTACGCAAGACGGTTTAAAGAACATGGGGTGTAATATTATTTCATTTGTATACAATTTTACACAGTCTGTTTTACAAATGTTACGAAACATGTTCAAAGTATTCTATTTACGAATACAATTAGCTTATCATTGTTTATTTATTTCTTATACTTAAGTATGAAATATTTTTCTGTTAACAGAACTTTTCACTCGAAATAATTAAAACGGAAGCTAAGTTTGTGTTGAGTGAACAATTATGAAATACGCGTGGTATCGCGTTTTCTTCTTCCTCATTAAATCGGGACAAAACAGACTTGGCGAACTTCGACGGGTGTAATGTTATTCATTTGGGAAAGTCAAAGGTTGTATTTACAAAAAAAAAATAAGTCGCCGGAGAGCGCTGCGGACGGTGGCATTTTTTCCATTCGGCGCGTTCCATTAGCGTGCCTTTGTTTGGCGGGTGCGCGCAAATTAATTTAGCTCTCCCGCCATTTCCTCGCGCCCCCGCCCGCGCACCGCCCGCACCCCCGGCGCGCCCTTTTTTGTCTACGCCTTGCTCTACGTATCGTTTTCTTCTTTATGGCTCATTAGGCAACATTGTCGCCATTGTTTTTTTTTCGCCTAGCTCACGAGATCTAATTATTATGATCAGCAAATCTCCCGGGCCGATGCGTGTTAGGTTAACATGATTACGGTAAAACAATAGTTATGGTTAGGTGACATGATGATAGAATTCTAAAGATGAACCAGCTTAATAACTATATTGCAAACAAAAATGTACATTTTATTTAAAATAAGGATTTGCTATAAAATTAAACTTGTAAATAGTAGAGGTATCTACATATTTGAAATTTAAACAACTTTTAAACAATCTTAAACATTGTTTTTATAGTACAAACCGCAGTACAATAATTGTGTATTGACAAACACACTACTGTCAAAATATAAACATCGAATTTATGGAAAGTTTTCGTTCATTTACAATAAATACTTATAACAAAACACTTGTTATGCTTTGTCAGTACATTGTAAATGTATTTAAAGTTCTGTAAATTTGTATGATAGTGTTAAAGACACTATTCCAGAAGGCGGCCGCGGCACCCACACCAACGAGTGTCTCCTTCGACCGTGACCCGGAGGAGCCCGTGTGTGCCCGCCGCCGCCGCCGCCGGCTCCCCGCGGCACACAACCCTTGCTTATTCATAAACTAATACGTCAGCAGAACGCCAGTCAGCTTTATTTTAATTATAATACTACAAAAAGGTACTAAAATTTAATTAAATCAAAGTTTAAATTAAATTCACAATGGCTTGACAGAGCATCTTTCGAAAGATGCTCTGTAAAGCCATTGTAATAAATGAACAAAACCATTATATAATTTGGAGGTAAATATTAACAAAATCTAATTTATTATCAACCCGAGTCTAGTACAAATAGGTAATACTAGATAATATTTTACTTGTATTGATTTTCACCACCTGTGAGATATATATTTTCTTTATGAGATCTGATAGGAGTTTAATTGACTCTTGACTATAGGCATAGCATAAAAATCAAATGAAGTGTCTTTTTTTTAAGAATAATCGATAAAAGAGATTTATTCAAATTCGCCATTGAGATTCGAAGCAGTGAGGCGGAGCCTTTGTTTCCATAACTACATTGTCTTTTTTCGTCAATTAATAACATAACTAGCTTTTGTCGCGGCTCTGCCCGCGCAACAATCAATTTTGTTTTGCATCTCGACACCCAACGGTCATAGTGTGATGCTGCGTACCCTATTTTCTGAGTTTAGCCTCACGCTATCCAAAAGTGAATACCCCGTTAAATTTGGACCAGCAGTTTTTGCATGACGCTAAAAAACGAACAGGCATCGCTTGTGAAGCCACTAGTTTTTAATTCAGAGATATCTAAATGGTCTTAAAGTGAATTTAATGTACAGATTCAGTCTGATTATAGTTTTATAATAGTATCTATAGTTTATAATAAAGGCTCACCTGGCTGCTAGGTGCGCGCGCGCTGCCGGGACGCGCGCTCGGGGCCACAAAAACCCGCCAACTGACACACCGCCACCCCGGACCCACAGTTTTTTAGCGCGTGCCCCCGCGGCTAAGCAACCCTTGCGTATTCATAAACCTACACATCATGCATGCACGGGACTCGGGCGCATTAGTGAAGACAGACCTTGATAAAGAACGGAATTGAGCAGAAGTTTCTTGACAATTTTTCTTTGTATTACCGTGTTTTTATTGAATTTGGTGTCGTCGTAGGATTTTTCATGCCGGTACTACTTAGTATACTTCATTGATGAAAATGTTTTAACAATAGGTATTAAAATATTCTGATATCAAATTATTGAAAACGTCCGCCATTACAAAGAATGGCCTTATCTTGTGCTCTAAGTTGCCGCACTGAAAATTATTAATTAATTACTCGGCCGACACATTTTAAATTCTTAATTAAGCAATCCGTACTTTCTCCCGCCTATAAATTAGATCGAGCCGTTTCCATAGAGACTACTCATCCTTTAAAGCGGGCGGGGGGAGATGAGGGGAGTTGGGGGGCTTTACAAAAAAATATAACTTAGGGTGAGTAAAAAACCGTGGGGTGATTCAGCCGGCCGCTGCACCCCACGACGAGAAATTACGATCAATATTAACTCTTTTTTTCAACGGGGAAACGGTGAATTTTTAAGTCGTTTTAAGTCGACGCGGAGAAATTACGCGTGTGCGGAATGTATTGGGCACGCTTCACGCGAACATTGGCCGGCGTGACGCCAGTATGCGATGAAGTGCTCAGCGACTATACGTCACGGAGCACGCTCACATCCGCGGCTGTCAAGGTCGAGCAACATATGTTTATGACGGCTATTGCATTCGACGGCTTTCATTCGTAATGTTGTTTGTACAGATTACCCTCAAATTTATACACCAAAAGTTTTCGCCAATTTACGATGGCATTGCTAACCACTTTTCATCTTGAAAATGCTTTGTGATGAGATTCAAATTGATTGCAATTTCTATACTTTTGTGGGTAATATCGTCCCAATATTACGATTTATTAAATAAAAGATAATAAAATGCAGTCATTATAATATTTTGTTCCAGAAAACTGTGTGAAATATCGAGAAAAACATGCAATGCTTAGCTTACCTATTCCCATAGACATTAGCAGAGGTACCTACCTATCATTCCAACTTTTAATACTGTCTAGCATGAAAGGAATACAAGTATCGTTATTATAATGATATTGTATGGTTATATTGTCTATATTATTAATATATATGTAGGTCCTTTTTTGCCTTTGTTACAATTTAGAAAGTTTGTACCAAAATTAACATTATTTATGGATTTTTTCATAGTTTGCTTTTCGATTTAACAAAGGATGAATCGTGACCAAGTTCTTTATAGAGCAACGCTTAAAAAAAGCATGCATACATAATTAGTTATAGTGCATTAATAAAAAGCTGCGTATAGAGCCCGGTGTGCGCACACCCAAAAAAAAAAGATTAAAAAAGCTATTTATGACAGCGGCCATTATCGTCCAATAAATCAGCTGGCCGCTCTTCTGTTTTTCGATAATGATTCCATTATTATGGAAAAGCGTTATGTAACTGTAACATTTTTTTTCCTCGCGTATAAGTATGGAGACGGATTATTATATATGTACGTAGTTTTACGTCACTACCATTATATTTCATGGGTAGCTTTATTCGATTATTATTTATGGGCTCTATGCTACCTGTAATTCTCGGTTAGGTCGCGTTCCGATTCGGTTGATGTGTTTAGAAAAAAAAAATGACAATTTGTAAGTGCCCTTGTAGGCCCATACGAAATAAATGATTTGACTTTGAAATTTTAATAAAATTACCTTAATAACTAAATCTTAATATATGTTTGTAAAGAAATAAAATATTTAGTATTTGTATAAATCTACAATATAGATAATTTTACCATCAAACAGTACATTTTAAGTTACCGTTAACAATAACTAGTAAAATTAGAAATAATTATGTATTAGAAATTAAAATATTTAATAAACAAATAAAAATAAAACAATAATTATAATCAAGTACGTATTCAGAGAAGCCGTCTCCGTGACATCCGACAGTCGTAAGTTTTTATGCGTGTCGGTGGGACGGCGCCCACTGTACGGGTTACAAATTGTGGGGTGAAAGGGGTAGTTTTTTCTAATCGACTTTCCTAACAGTAATAAACGATATTTATCTTTGTTAATTATAGCCTCACTTCGCCTTTGGTAGCTCTGTGCGTGTTTTTACCAACAAATGTTTGTATCATTATCGAATTACGTGAGTTGTCGTTATTGTTACATTTTTACGTATTATAAACATGTGTTGTTATCAAAAATTTTATAATAATATAGTTATCATTGGTCATTTTCAGTGGCGACCTGATTAGCGCTATTGGTAGTGACCCTGCTTTCAGTGACGAGGATCCCGGGTTCGAATCCTGGTAGGGACAAACTGTGCGATGAGTACAAACGTTTGTACCCGGGTCATAGATACTTAATAAAAGTAGTATATACTGGGTTCATCCACAGCCCATAGTACAAGTATTGCTTTGTATAGGATCGTATAGTTTGGTGTGTTCGTCTGGCGATATTAATATTATTATACAATGCAAAACACTTTCTATTAATGCGCATACATTATTAAGAACCTTTTTTATTTAGGACGCAATCATAAATGAACGCTAAAATGAACAAAAAAAATTAATCGGCTCGTAGTCGTAAATAAAATTCATTAAAAAAAGCTAAATGTGCAATTCGAAATTTTTAAAATGAGAATCGAGGGCAGTGATCCCACGGGGCGCATGCGTAATATCAACCCTTTTTTACCCTTTCGTTTCCCTAAGCTTTTTTTTTGTAAAGGGTTGAGTGTGGGGTACCTACCTGCCACGCGACGCAAGTATAGGGTTGAAGTTTTTTCATATTGGACCGACACGCTTTTTACTGATGCAGCTTTTTCTGTATGGAGTACGCGTCGAGAACAATACAAAGTGCATTGACCTTTAACAAGAGATCAGCTGACGGGATAATGGTACACTTGCGATACTATGCGTTATTGATTTTTTATTTGTCGTTCAAGGTCGAAGTTTATTTATGTGATGTGGAGTTCAAACGGAAGATAACATGGTTTATTTTCAGAAATTACTTGAACATACCGTTACACTATTAAAGTAGTAGTGTAGTTCACCATTTGGGTATAAATTCGGTAATTTTGTGTTAATTCAAAATCAATTAAGTATATTAGTGACTAGCTGTTGCCCGCGATTTAGTCTTTAAATTAATATAACTTGTTTATTAATGCATTGATTGAAATATAACAACAACTAGATTTTAAGTGAAGCTTACCACAATAGTGAAAACCGCACCCGTCCATCCAATGAGCCGTTTCTGAGATGAACGTGCACAAACGCACAGACAAACGGACAAAAATTCTAACAATCATTATTTTGGGTCCCATTGCGTTGATAAAGGCCCCCAATAATAGTTTTTGTCATAAATCTTCCATGTTCAGACAGCGATCAGCTATATTTTTGTTTATTCCTTTCCACGTTGGTAAGTCCATTTTTAAAATCGTCAAAGATTCGATAGTACATCTACTTACTACTGGTACTTACTATGCGTTTAAAATTAGAATAGTTGTGTAATTGAACGTTATTGTTTACCTCGCTTTCCTTACAAATAATCATAATAAATATTTTTAAAAAGAGCAACCATGGAGTTCCTTGCCCGTTCTTCTCTATAGGAACGGCATTCTGAACGGGTGGCAAAGTTGTAGCTTAGCATTTTGTAACTTTTTTAAGGATTCGTAAGTACTGTACTTAATGGTTTTCGTGAATAAAAAATATTCTGATTCTGATTCTGGAATGAGTGTGGAATAGAATGCAAGACTGAATCGTGTCCTGGCCTGACAGTCATTTACTTTTTTTTGTTCATGTATCTTCAATTTTTTTTCCACCAAAAACGCGCAAAGTAACACAAGGGCCATTTTTAGAACATACCGTCGCAAATACCCTTTTATAGCCCAGTTAACAGTTGCAACTACCGGATGGTGTCGTCTTTCCGCAACCGTACATTTTCGGTGAAATCGGTAAAAAACCGAAATGAACCGGTATGCGCTTAGTGCCAACATATACCACTAACCCACATTGATCAAGGTGTTAAGGGTTATCAAATTGCAAACCCGTTATACTGAGCACATTTTGTTTATCATGCCATTGTTGAAATCCTTTTTTATTATAAAAATCCCCTTTTGCAATCCGATGCATTTTTTGTGCGTAGGAGCACACAAACAATTCGAAAATACTGATGATGGATCGATATATACATTTTTTCTTTATGTAGAATTCTTAAAGTAGGTAGAACATAAGTATGTATTACATTACCTATTCCATAATATGGTTTGTTTTATTGATCATCGCTATAACTGAATGAGTGGAGATCTGTGACTACTTAACTATGAACTTACTTAATATCTTCCGTAATTGAAAACCTAGGAAATAAGGTAATAAAAATAATATAAAAAATTGTGTTCAACTAAAATGGAAATACTTTATCTTATTTATCTTCCAAACTTATTTATCTTACCTACATCGTATAATTAGACAGCAAAAGTGATTAAAGTTGTTCAAAGGGTCTTTGTCAAAAAACAACCCATCCACAGCACACCATTCGCGATTCTAATATTAGTGGCAGCTGCTGGGGCCGCCCCCGTTCGTCTACCTACACCTTACTTTTTATTTACTAAGAAAAAGAAAAAAACTTTTAGAGCTTTTTCTTCACGAGTCGGCCAGGATCTGATTTCGCAACTATAGAGTTTCAGTGTACAAGGCGTTTTTAAGAATTCTTTATTAATTATATCCAGCTTTGTCCTAAAGCGGGTCACGGCTCGGGTGACGGGCTTATTTAGTTAAACAGAATATTATATTCAAGTACCTACACAAATATTCCTCCACGAGTAAACAAACATTTCTATGAACTCTGAAGATAATGTTTTAGTAGGAAATAGGTTATAATATAGGTATTTAACACTTAACAGTTTTTTTATCTCTACGATGTAAAGCAGAAAACATATATTTTACGCAAACATTATATCAAATTTACATTCGCACCAACTAAATCCTTTGATGCGTCACCGATGGACCCCGTGCTATTATGACAACATGGAGAAAGAAAGTACAAACGGATTAAATGCAAACAAACCGAACGGCTACTGTGCGGTTCCACAAACAAAGAATGCTAAGCGGACACAAACAAACTCCTTTGTTGGGCTTCTTTCGAAATAAGTATACTATTTCAGTGACAATTAGATGAAGGACACAAAACACGCCGCTCCAATGACCAGCAGCGATACTCCACGGATTAAAGGATTATACGTTCATAGTAAACAAGGCCGCGAGAATCTCTATTCTGTAGTTTCCTATGAATCTGACCGCACTATGTTCACTACCTCATCACTGGTGAATCTCTTAATTGTGATTTACTCTTATATATTTTCGTACTGCCTGGACATACAATTTAAAAATAAAAATTCCGATACAGAGAACAAAAGTCCTAATTTCTTGGAGTTTGGTCCATGAGCTGCCGCCACTCGCGTCTCAATCTTTTTCAAATTTCTGTACTGCCTTCATTCACGAAGAAAGAGGCATGAAATTCTAATTACAGGCTCTACAAACGACACAATTTAAGTCACGATTGGTAGGGTCGATCGTTAGGGTCCCTAGTCCCTACCAATTGGCATGTCAGTCCTACCGATTCGAGACCATCGTGCCGTTCCCAGAAGCCTTTACACTACGAGTACTAGGTATCCCGCGTAAGTATTGATACAGTAACTTTTAAAGATGAGGTTTGGCATGAGATATTATCACAGCCATTTCAACCATTCCTCATAATAAAATAAGTTGCCAACTCACGCGAGCAAAGACCACGAGACACCGCGATGTCCTACGTGAATGGAAGTATGAATCGCAACAAGTTCCATACGGGTTATTAATGACATTGTGCATACATCCCTTTGTTGTCAATTAAGTACATCAAAAAATGTTAAAGGAAACTATAATTGCGTTGAATGGGAATTTCGAAAAAGGGAACATTTAGCGTAAAAATCAATAATCAAACGTCGCGGCGACAATGGCAGCGGTTACCCGAATTCACTATCAAAATAAAATGCTGCGTGACGTGACGGTGGCGCGGGTGGGTTTTTTTTATATCGTCACTTCAGAGTCGAGTGGCGACGCGAAATCGACTCATCATCGACACTTTAAACGACCTTTACATGCTAACTTGCATTAACTTTGATGTTTTAAAAGTTAGAAACTCTGTAAGACCAGACCATTTAATTGTAAGAAAACCGGTGTACCTACGTTCAGTAATGAGATACAATCCACTACCGACTATAAATCACAAATGATTTCTTTGCCGTTTGCATTATTTATCTTTCAGACTGGAGCTTGGTCGTGTTATTTATTACTTTGAATATTTTTGAAAAAGAAATCGAATCCGCCCATGTCTTAATTTTTGTTGTATTTCTGCTCGCGCAACACGGGAATCCTACCAGACAATTAGGATGGAAATTGGCATGATATCCATAACTCGTGTTCTAAAGTGTACCTACTTTTTGTCCTAGAAAATCCCATCCATTTCCATTCCCTACCTACCTACCTAAGTTTATAACTTCAAAAAACATTTCAATCTGTAATTGAGCGTAAAATTTCATGTGATTGTACAGATCCACGGCATACATGGATGCAATGTCCACAAAAACTTGTGACAATCCCATACATTCAAGTACTTTTCGTAAAAGGATAAACAGAGCGCGATAATTTATTGTGATGTGAGGAAAAAGTTCGAATGCACCGCACACGTGCAGAGGCAGGCAGATATTGCTAGTCACAGAACATGTCACAATGCGCGCGGGCGACGCCATTCACGAGTATTTGCTTAGATCGCGTCTTCAACCATTCAATGTGTAGCTTTTGTGACGGCACAAGAAATGAATGTCAATATACCGCATCTAAAGTATTGATGCAATGGAAAAGTTATTGGGGTATCGGACTCATTTCGAAAACATCGACGAGCTAAGATATTAGTGAGACAGTAACATTTTAACGGTTTATATTTACCATACGCATGCTTATGTCTTAATTATATATTATTACAAATATGACTCGCTAGATCTATGGAGGAAATATTTCCATATTATCTATCGTACGTGTACTAATTCAAGATGGTTGAAGTTACAGAAGTTAAGTTACATTTATCGGGAAACTTTGATAGAAAATAATATGATGTTTATTAGGATACATTTCTCTATTTGATAGAGTCTTAAATTCTTATGTCTCCACTGTAAGGAACCATACGTAGCCTACAATGTGTGTGGAATGCGAACAAAAACTGGCAAACTGTTGCTTAAAGTGTTATTAGCCTATCCTTCCTGGTGCATCATCCGGTAATCATGCCATTTGGGACTGGGGACTGGTAGGTGTACCACCATTTTGAGTTGAATGAAATATACAAAAAACGTAATCATATATTTGGAGTCAAAAGTTGATGTGTATCAATAAATCATCACAGCTATTTAAAATTAACGATATAACAGTTTGTTTGTGCATCTTTAAAACTCTACTTTTGAACTGATTTGTCTGTCATTTACAGTACAACAGGCTGAGTCATAGGTAATTTAATACCGATTTTATAACGTCATTGCGATTACGGAACGAGATAAAGGCAATAAAGGGGTACAATAATAATTGTCTACGTGTGAATTAATCTTATTCTTCACATAATGGTTGATTTGAAGCACACAAATGCCATTATTTCTGCGCGAGCGCATCAATGTTAGAAACAACCCTAAACACCTGTCACTCGGCAGACGCAATCAATAGAGCCGCATCGTTTCCGCCACCACAAAAACAAATGAATGCTGACTTTATAGCAGAAAAAAATAACAAAGCCGAAAGTGTTCCGAGCGGCAGATTATGAGCACGTTCAGTTATTAATTTATACGTAGCATCGCGGTAAAAAAAAACTCAACCCTCTTGGATGAAAGAAAAAACGTAGCGCGCGTCGCGACGCGCAAAAGGGAAAGGGTGTCTCGCTCGGCTCGCGTGCTGCACTACGTTTTTTAACTGAGATCTGTGGTTTGTTTTTTCTCGTGATGCGTTCCTGTTTTTTAACAACACAATACCGTTGTTTTTTAAGTGCGCCATATTGACGGTAGGCGCGAGCGCGAGGTGCGACGCGCGATCGCTAATGTTTTTGTTAGAATCTTATTTTTAAATCTCGGGTATAGGTATATGCGATGTACACGTTCTCAGTGTTTAGTCACGGATTGGTAAAGGGGAAGATTGTTGTTTTTATATAAGCTGTGTTTTTTTTTATATGTCAGAAGCGGAAGGGCGGCGGGCGGTAAAGCACGAGCGGCGAGACATATGGTTCGTTAGACAAAGACGATGTTTTTGACGATAGGCAGGTGTGGGAGATGTACTTTATTACGTACATGCCAGTGTGATAGTTTAGCAAGTTAGGAGACAAGTGGTGAACTATATACATAGGTATACCCATAATTATATAATCACGTTATTATTTTTTAATTAAGTATCTACCAACACATAATTCCGATGCATACAATTATGTGAATACTAATTACTTATGGTATAATTAGTTAAGATTACTAATGCAGTGTCGCTCTAAGTGTACATCTGTTAACAAACACAGTATTGTATTTTTGATTAAATGAACTAAACGAAAAGGTATCTATTAAGTAGTTGTAGTAAAACTTTTAGGTTGATATCAAATCAGCATACTAGTCTATACTGTATTATGCTTTGTGTAGTAGGTATATATATATATATGCATAAATAATACATTAATGATATGCAACAATTACATCTGCAAATAGTCGGTGAAAAACAACATCGCCTATAAAAACAACATCAATAATGTTAGGAATTTGTGAGTGCGCTATAAAAAGACAGCTATGAAAATGCCATTAAATATTAAAAGTGGAGAAACAGAGAGCTTAACAAGAAATAAAACATCGTTATAAGCGGCTAGGAGACTCGCCCCCGGCCACGCCGCGCCGGCTAGCTATCGGCGCGCCTCAGTTAATGTCTACTTATACCTTATTATATAGCGGAGTTTGCGTTGAGGAACAAAATTAATTGGTTAAAACTCCTCTCAGTATCCAGGGCGGGCCTCCCCTGACTCCCTCTTAATTCCGTCCCCCCGGCCCCGGACCGTCGCCGCGCCCCGCACCCCGCCAGCTCCTTTGAACGCAACCTACCTAGAGAAAAAACAGAAAAGTATAAAGTTCATTACCCAAGCGTTGTAACTTAATTAATATTGTTTTTTTATTTTGATTAGTTTTAACTGATTTTTGTCTCGTTATATTATTTCAATGCCTAGAGCAGTTTATAGTGGATGTAAGTTGAACGAAAAGTTAATGAAGACAGTTGCTATTACACCACTTTTCATTTTAGTACGGTTTATAAGGTGAAGCATTTATCAATCAAGTGTAGGTACCAACGGCTACTTTCTAATAGTCTTGATCCCCACAATTGAGTATTGGGTACTTATAATAAATACTTATTTGTAATTCGTCTACTGTAATTGTAAGTACTACATACAAATTAATATTTTTTTTTGTTTCTTTGACTAATTCTTTTGTATTTACACGTCAAATCTTATTTTCAGAATTACCGAGCTACAACGCTTGGAGTGCGCGGCCGTAACGAAGGGCGAAAGCAAAGGGTAGGTCGGGCGGGGGGTGCGGGGGGCGCGGGGCTCGTTGCCACTTCTCCAAATAAATTATAATTCGCCCGCTCGCGTCCCCGCGAACCTTTCACGACTCCTGTTTCAAAGATGCCTATTACTTAGTTATTAATCTTGATTTACTTTATAGTTAAGCGACGAAATTACGAGGTGTCTCGATATTTACAGTATGTTGCTACATTTGCAGCACAGAGGCTCTAGTGCGAGTTTTTTCGTATGCGACACGTATTTAGTCACTTTGTATGGCAAATTGACCAGCGCCTCTAGCGATGGCATCTCAAATTCTCCATACAAAATTGAGTAGTACCTTACGAATAAATTACTCTATCTAGCTAGTCGATCTATATATAAATCTATAGAGATCACTAAATAAGTTTACACCTAATTAACCTGCAAGCATTCTCAAATCAGAATAAAACTTTGAAGTCTTTTTTTGTATTTTTTTGTCTACCATTTGTCGACTCGTTTGGCACGATTGGTAGTGGCCGTGCTTTCTGTACCGAGTCTGACTCATGGTATGTAACGCAACTAATCTATCATTAATGCCTTAAAGTGGCAGATAGTCCACCACCCTAGGCTAGTACAGGGTCGCTGATTTATCACGTCTTTCCAGTTCACTCAGACATGCATGTACCCTCAACATATTGCCTTCATCGTTGTGCAAACGATAGTCATGGTTAAAGATTCTTATATGAAATTTCAGACTTGCGAGCTGGAATTGGTCACTGCGATCCTCATATTCCTCCTTTAAACATGGCACCTACCTATTTACGAAAGGTTTTATGAGGCAAGCAAGTTGCTCACCTATACATTATAAAACAAAATAAATGGCGTCACACGGACTAATCGTGGAGTGTGACAGCGGTGGGGGATGGTGGGGTGCCCGATTAATTTAATAAATACCAACCGGATTCCGGTGCGTTTGTCTCGCAGCTATGCGGCCCGGACGACTCGTGAATTACGACGCAGCCTTCGCGACCAACAACTAGGTACGTACACGACATAGTGACATTAATCATATCGATTTATTAACGACAATTAATATCGAAGAAGTCACCTTGTTAACAGGTACGTGGAAGAATAATTGGTTTGATTGAATTACACTCTTACCTACAAGAATATGTAAGGACCTTTTCGCTCGAATACTTTATCGCCCGCTTGGTCAACAGCGCTGCAAACGGTCATAGTGATGGTGGGTATTTATTATGACTAGTACTTAGATATCAATAAAACTTGATCCAAATATATGATGCGAGTGTCAATTTCACGCAAAATCTGAGGTTGCTTTGTTGAGAATCTAGACTCGATTTGTTGTACTATTTTAAAAAGAAGTTATTGTTATCGATGGGTGGGAACATATATTTTACCAATAACGTATAATAATAATAAATACCTAATATCTAGGTGCATAATTAAGTACCTACTTATATTAAAATATGTTTAGGTCTGAGGTTTCGTGGTGTATAGAAGTGAAAAATCAGTGTTTGAAACAAAGGCACACTTGAGAAGAATTTATCTAAGAGATGTGCAGTTGCCGATATTTTGATACAGCGTGATCAATATAGTCAATGTATTCATGCATTCATTACGTGCCCACCCTCTATGAGCTCACTCTGCGATAACACCCTTTCAATCCGTACTGTGATGCATTTATAGCCTCTTACGCTGATAATATTGTAATTTGAAGAACATTTTTAAAGAATACCTGTCTATTGTTGTTACCCATGTTGTCTTAATTTCAGAATAATAAATAATTGGTACTGTATAAGTAATTTTGATTGTCAGTATCTACTAAATTATTATAGGTACATACATACCTAAATAATATACATACCTTACCTGAGAAAATATGTTGACAACATACATATTTTGAGCTTGGCATTTTTTTTTCTCTGGCTTATAACTCGGCTAAGGTTTTATTTATTTAGAGCATACAGCAATCAAGTCCCAGATTATCAAATGATGGGTCAGCCTGCGGACTCATGTTTTTACGTGATGGGGCTGTGGAAGCTTATGTTAGTAGTGGAGGAATGTTCTGTTTAAGTTACCTATAAACACCATGGGACCCTTGTCTCTGCATGTGTTCAATCATCACTTTTAAATATGTAGATATATTTTAACTCATATCCGGGTTGCTAAGGATACCTTTTTTCTACACACTAGGAACACATGGTATCTATATTTTGAACCCATTGTAAACGTTACAAAGTGGTGACTATTTAGTTTAAAAGTAAGTTCCAAAATTTTGGCCTGGACGTCAAGTAGACTTGATAGTCTACGTATTTAGACACATTGTAGGGCGAATTGAAAGTTCTAAATACTGTCCGCTAGATGCGTTGTACAATTTGCCATTGTGTCTAAATACGTAAACTATAAACTATACAGTTAGCTTATGAATAATCTCTCGCGTGACGTACTGATTGGCAAAGTCCTGCTTTCAATACCATGGGTCCTAGCACAGATCACGAGAGATATGCCGTGCGGTTCAAAATGTATGGGAACTCGCTGTCTCCGTTTTGTTCCCCACCACTCGCCACAAAACACATGCAATTACATAAAACCAACCAATACGAAGTCTCACACACACACGCGTGCCAATAATTCGGTGCGTGCTGCGTCGTCGCCGCATACAGCGGCCGTACCACGCGACGCACCAGTTTATTCAAAGTATCGTTAGACGATCTATCCATTGCCTCGTACATTCACTCAGTAGCGAACATAGGTGGTACTTAAAGAGCCATGTATTTTGTACAAAAATAAAAAAGTCGTTGTGCTACATGAAAACTAATATAACATAATAAAGGCATTAAATATTTTTTGATTTGTTGTTTTTAATGATTTTAAAGACGAATAAATAAAATACTTAATACTGGCTGGTGAAATGAGATTCCATCTTTCGCGTAGTTCACTTTGCTGCTAGTATTTTTGCACACAACCACGGAATAACACGGCATTTAAAAAAAAAATTAGAGCTTCGATACCGACGTGCAGTTGCAGTCGACTGACGGCGAAAACTCTATGTTAGCCTAATTTTGGCTAAAGGTGAGCGCAAGCCCACCGCTTTCATAACATATCTCCTCTAATATATCTGTGGGTCCTAGGTCCCATCTTTTACATCCTATCAATAGGCAGGACAGCTATATTTATGGGCATCTTTAGAGCTTGCCCTGATCACTAGTCGAATTTTCTAGTAACTCTTTGGCAGTTATGGTAGGCACCCTGGAATAATAGGAAGCAGCCAAATATCGAAGCAACATAACCCTTTATTTCTTAATTTTTCGCTATATCCTCGGCATTATATTTTTCCAATTTTCCAACCAATTCATCCCGATCGGACACTACACACGGCTATGTCCATGTGTGCGTGTGAATCGTACGCACGACGACCCTATCGTTATATTAGTGCGACAACTCATTACTTACGGCCGATCTTAGATAAATTACACACTTTTCTTACTTACAAGATACCGCTACACCGGCGCGGCCCAGCGCACACTAACAACAAATTAGTTTTATTGAACCCGAGCTACTTGTGTTTATGTGCGTACTATACCTACTCGTAGATATAATGTTGTGTTTGTAAGGCTTTTTAATTTGATTAATGTTTGCTGTTTGGAAAACTGGACTACGTCAACGTAGATATATAATAGAATGTACTTAGTTGTTATTGGTAAAAAAATATTAATTAGACGAAGAAATAATACAGAGGAAGCGTCGCAAACCACTTATTGAAGCCCAAAAATCCAAGCCGATTTGTGTAGTACATGCGAATCACGACCTTGCGTCCACGCAAATCTACTATACAAATCGGCTTAGTTTTTTTGTTTCTATACGTTGTTCGCGACACTCTGCCTGTATTGTTTCTTCGTCTGAGTTAATATATGTGTTGCCCTAGCAATTGTAAGTGCGGCTAGCTTCAGTTGAGAGTATGAAAAACCTGAATCCTTTCCGGCTATACTTTGAATTATAATATATAATGAAAAAAAAAACATCACGATTTATATAAGTAAATGCACAATACATAAGTATGTTCTCATTTGCTTTACCAAAATACAAAGCCATTGAAATGGTTTAAGGTACTACGTCCTTACTAAATGTGTCCAAGGTTTTATTTGGGTTGAAATAATAAAAATGTTCATAAATAACAAACATCTCTTTATTTTAATAGGTATGTACTGGACATTGATAAAGAAATACATATAATATTCATAGTAGTTACCATAATTATGTCACATATATCTTAAAATAGTTTTGTACAAGTACAGTTTTATTCGAAATTGTGTTAAGTTTTGAAAAAAATACCTGTACTTAGATGTTCAAACATGAGGTAGTTTGGTTTATTAGCAATTACTTAAATCTTGTGGTGAAATCAAAGTTTGACTTAAGTTACTAATGGCACTAATACTTCGCTAACTTATGTATATTAACAACATTACTTATGCAAAACAACACAATCTTTTTTAAATTAAATAGGAACTCAAATCGATTGCAACCAGTGCTGAGCTACATTTTGTGACTGTATTCCTTCCGATGCATATTATTATTCAAAAGAATATACTATGCAGATTGGATATGGGCAGGGTTTTATGCTAAAAAATATAAATTTAAATTATTTATTCTCGGTATAAGTATAAGGGATAAATAATAAGATTTGAACAGTACGGTATACACGTGTATGAAAGGAACACAGGTCACAAATGAGCCCCCATGGGTCAGTGCTTCAGATTACAATTATGGGATTCATAACGAATAAAAAATCAGTCTCAAACTAATAATAGCACAACTCTACTGCGCTGATACACAAACTGCCGCTTGCACATCATCTCCCAATAGAAACTATTTCTGAGAACTTTGGCTCAATACCCTGGAGCGGTATAACAGTAGTCAAATGAGGTAGATAATGGCGCACTCGCCTTACTTTACACTAACTACCATAGTATTACAACATTGCAACATGAAATTACGACTTCTAATCGAATGTTTACCATTAATTTGTACACATTTATATTTGTACCAATAATTTCTTTGGAAAAAAAATATTTCATTACCCTAAATGTTTATACTAAGACCCTATCTTTAAACGTGACTAAGAAAAAAATAAAATAATAATAATCAACAAACATTACAGCCTAATACATACATACAATAATCGTTAATGATGTGCGCTAGAACATTCAGAACAACTAGTTGGTATGTCGTTAAATTATTTAAAAAACGAAGAAAAATAAACACATTACATCTAGTAGGAAACTAATACCCGTAGAACAAATTGCAATAATGCTCCGCCGCCCGCGCAGCCGAGCCGTGCCGGGCGGCACCACATAGTGGTCGCTAAATAACGTCGGGGCCATGTGTACTAAGAAGCCCCTATATTATACTACTGTCTATAAATATGTACAACTTTCACATTTAAATATTTTTGACTGTTCCTTAAAACTACCAAGTAAATATTCACTTAATTGTATTATTCACAGTACACACGGCCCGTTAAGTATTACTTCTATTAACACGTAGATTGATTCCTCAACATTAATACACCACAGAGCGTCGAGAGATGGTATCACGTTCAATTTACAATAATTTGTATGCACTTTATCGCGATACCGTTCTCTGCAACGTACTCTATATAACACTACATATAAATATGTACACGTAATATTAACAGTAACCGCTTTCATTACGGATTAAATGCCGTAAGTATATATAAATGTCTACTAACTAATCGATAAATAATAAATAATCTTGTAAGAGATAGCATTATGTACAGAAGCACGGTTCGCGCGGTCGGCTCGTCTGCGCGCGCGCCGCGGCGCCCGCTCGCCCGAGACTCTATCTTTTCAATTGGTACCCTTACAAGGGCTCCGGTGATTCTATACAATTATCCCCTATCATCTATTTGAACGAGATTGCTTGGTTAATTACTACGCATTCTTGTAGAAACTGTCGTCCAAAAAGTGTACTTTTAATTTAATATACCCATTCAACGTAAACTTGAGAAATGCGTATAAAAAGGGTGATTTGGAACCGGTTATCGCGAGGCGCGACGGATCAGGGCGCGCACAATAGCGGCCGCTTTGTGAGTCGGAACTCGATAGCGAGCTCAATACATAATAATTACCGCTTGTGAACTAGCCTTTGTCGCCGAAATAATGAGGCAATGTCGCGGCCTTCTCCGACTAGACCATATTCCAGTTTCCGTTCGTTAAGCGCGAGGGAGGACGGCGATTGAAAATCAATAAACGTCAAGCATAACGAAATGTTTTTTGGCCTTATCGCGAAACAATGAAAGATATATACCAATAAATCAAAAAATCTCTTTTGTGCAATATGTTCTTTTAGGTGTTCAGCGGAGTTGCAAAACAAAAGAACAAAACGATGACGTTTTTGCCTCACCTCGCCTTGCGCTTATGCAAATGGTGCGACAATAAACTTGTAAACTGTAACATGGATGAAAAAAGTACTTTTTATGGCGAACATTGCGAATGCGAAATAATAAAAAAGAATAGGCGACTACCTAACGAGACTACGTCGGTAGTTCTACCGAGAATGCAAAAAGTGCGCTAATAAAAAGTGACCGTTCGTGAATTTAGTGGAGCAGCAATTAAGTAAAGGACTTTGTATAGAATCGCAGAGCTAGCGAGAGCCTCGGCAACAAGCGAGCGGGTGTCGGTCGGCGCGGCGGGCGACGGCGGCGGCGCGGGTCTACGCGGGAGGAACTCGTATACCGGCTCAGCGGCGCGTCTTCTGTGCGCGCGGAGACTACGCGGAATGTACCCGCAGGTCAGTGGGCGAGTCCGGCGTGGCCGGCCTTCGCGGCAGCGATAGGTCCTCGGGCTCGGTCTGCTCGGGCCACTCGTCCCACCGCCAGTCAGGCGCGGCTGACACGGGCGGGCTCGGCGTGTCGGGCTCGCAGCCAGCGCCGGCGCACCGATGCAACGCAGCCGCTTGCCGCCGCCTGAAGCGGGCGCCGCATCGGCAAGCGAAAGGAGCGTCGCCCTCGTGGACGAGCGCGTGCGCTTTCAGCTGATTCGAATCGGAGAACCGCGCGGGACAGCGTGCGCAGGCGTACGGCCGCTCCCCAGTGTGGACGCGGAGGTGACGGCGCAGGTTTGCCACCTGCACGAAGTGGCGCGGGCAGTGTGGACAGCTGTAGGGCTTCTCGCCGGTATGGAGACGAAGGTGGGTCTTCAGGTGGTGGTCCCGTGTGAAGCGTTTGTGACACTCGCCACACTCGAATGGCTTTTCACCTGTGTGAGTGCGCTCGTGGTTCTGCAACACATGCTTGTAGCCGAATGAGCGGGAGCAGACTTTGCAGGTGAAGAGTTTGTCGCGAGGTGGGTCAGCGGCTCCGGGTGAGGAGCCTGACGACGGTGGTGAAGGGGGAGAAGTGGTGGTTTCTTCGAGTTTTGGAGTGCGTCGTCGTTTACGGGCTCGCTCGAGTTCAGCAGGGGCGAGTAGTGGTGCAGGGGGAGAGGGTGGCCAAGCAGCGAGGAGTGCGCCCGAGTACAGCTCGGCCGGCAGGCCCGCCACCAGCGCAGCGGCGCGGGTCGCCAGCAACCTCTCCGCCAGCATAGGTAGCGATTCCTGACGCATACTCGACAGCGGCCTGACCGATACACCTGCACAATACAAACATATTACATTAGTTACTTGGACCCTTTGTCTTTAATTTAAAAAGTTACTTTAATTAGCACAAGTATTTCTTTACGCAATTTATTAAGTTTACGACGCTCTTTCATATAAGTATTTACTTTCGGCCGACATTTCACGAGTTGTCGGAGCTAAAAAATTAAGTTATAGTTTCTCCCCGATCACTTCCGTCACAAGTTAGTTTCGACCTAAACAAACAGCGCGGTGGAACCTATCGATGGCATACTTATCAGCGAGAGAGAGCAAAAAAACGCGGCAAAAAGCTCGCCAGACGCTCCGAAGGAAACATTTGGTCGCAATCACGGCGTGCAGGTCGCTTCCGCCCCGACCTGTTGCGCAAATTGCGCTCTCTAACACACTAACTCGTTTCCATTTCAAGTTCACGGGATGGCTTTATTTACCCTTATAGATAATATACATCAATGACTTTAACCATTTCATTATCAATAAAATCCATAAAAATCACACAGCACCGAATAACGTAAATTAAAGAGCCGAAGTCTATAAGTTCCCTAATGATTTGCTTTCTTCAAAGTTTTTACACCTAGATGACAAAGTGAATTGACTTGAGTGAGTGACTGAAGAAAACAGATGATTAAAGAATTATCCCACCTATATAAGAATTACCGCCATGGTCTAAATCATTAATAGCATCATTATAAACATCGGTAATTTTTTGTTTGTGATGATAAACATTTCCCAATGTGCCTATGTATTATACTTTTAAATGATACGTAAATATAATAAATACGTAAACATGTTGATCATTAATCCTCAATCAAACTTTATCAAGTTTCGAATTTTAGAACCGAAAAGCAATCATGGTGTATGTCGATTTGATAGAACGTACAGCAGAGGGCGCGGGAGCCCGGCAGCGCCCGGACCACTTAGGTACCTATAAAATGGAATTAATTATTCGCCTAGCGGCAAACTCCGCCCGCCGCTCCGCCCAAATTATATTCAAATATTAATTTCGTTGAAGAAAAGCCTTTTTGAGAGCACTTAATTAAAATTAGACAAAATCATAATTGAAAGTTCTCCTCGAGGCGTGAAGAGGCGGCGCGAGGAGGGAGCTCCTTACATTATCTACTTAGCCGTGGAATTAATTCCCGGGCCGGCTCGTACTCAGCCATCGCGCTTAATTGAAAAAGGCAAAATATTTTGTCGTTCGCGAGCACCATGAGGCTCTTTGCGATTTTATTAAAATTAGTGAGTACAAAGAAATCCTGTGTACCTATACATTTCTAAGATAAAAATTCGTAATGTCCATAATGGCTTATAGAAAATGCGTGGCGATAAATACGCGAAGTATAAGATAATTTTAAAGTTTGTGATTAGAGGGTGGCGCGGGGCCGGCACGTAGCGGCTTATCCCATAACTTTTTAATAACATTCGTCGCACTGTTTCGAGGACGAACACCGAACCGCACTCGTGATGTGAGCGGAATTACAATGCTTGACTTAATGTAAAAGTTTAAACGAATAAATACTTCATTTTGTCTGTAAACAATTTCACTTTCCGGTGCGGTACCTAACTAATTAAAAAGGAATACACATCGCTTTTCTGTATTCGCCTATTCGTGGCTATTTTATTGGGAGATCAACGATTTCCGACTCCGTAAATATGAATAAGATATTGCAAATTTGGTAAAACAAATGAGAGGTAATATTTTTTTCAGATTACTGAGTAAGATTAATTTTATTACTCTTCCAGGTAAAAGCATAAATGAGACAATAGCCCAAAACTAAAACAGATGCAAGCAACATTTAGAGCCCCATAAAAAAAATACGGAGCTGAGCTATATTTACCTACCATGCTAATTACAATATGATAAAAACGGATTGTTTAAAATTTCTATTAATTATATTGCGCATATTAAGTTCGTAATCTATACTAATATTATAAATGTGAAAGTTTGGATGGATGGATGGATAGATGGATGGATGTTTGTTACTCTTTCACGCCCGAACGGCTGAACGGATCTGGATGAAATTTGGCACAGAGATAGATTATAGTCTGGAATAGCACATAGGCTACTTTTTATCCCGGTAAAATGTATGGTTCCCGTGGGATAGATGTTTTAATTTTTCATACTTTTTATCGCGGGTAACACCGCCGGGCGCATCTAGTCTGATATAATTCAATAATTATTATAATGTCTAATTGAGTGTTGAGTGCAAGTATTGAGAATTCAATACAGATAGTTTTTTGTGCTCTAAGTGGTAATGTATCATTTTTATTAGCCGCCCATAGCCCGACGGGTGACAATGTTGGTGATAAATTTTTACAGCGCACCGCACCCTTCCGCGCGGAGCTTTTTATGTGCTAAAGAGTTGTAATTATCCCCTCTTTATACGCCATAAATATTTGTCAATAACCCATATTCAATACTTTTATGGAGTCGCCTGCGGCTGCCACTCCATAACTCATTATTGCGCAAGGGTTCGGCCGATAAGCGACGTGTCGATGACGCCCTTATTGTTGAAGGTTTGCTACTGTTCGAGCTAATCTTATGAGTTGCTGGTTTTTTCTTAAAAGTGGTTGGTGAACTCGGAAGCTGTGAGAATCTGCTTTTACAGTTGACTATTAAACATTTATTATACACCTACGTTAATTATTAACCGAACTTTTGAATAGGCTTTTGAAAAGTATTTTTTAACTCGTGATGCAACTTCTCGTAATCATCAATAGCCTAGTAGTTACAGGAGCCGCTCATGTAATCTGGTACCGGGTTCAACCCCACCTATGATTAAGTTATTGTCCTGAGCCTCGTCAATATAAGCTTGTATGCAGCGTATTAACGGGACTACCAATACTGTGATAACCTCGTGGGATAAGAGGAATCTTTACTAAAGAAAAAAACACTTTCAAAATTCTTGCATTACAAATTTTGGAGTAGAAGTTTGACGCTGTTGTCTGTATGTAGTCTGTTTGTAGTAGTATCATAGCTGTAGAAGGTAAGGAATGTTTTCAATGCGTTTTTTGTTATGTCTAATAAAACAAGTATGGAAAAATGCTTCTCAAACTCTACATATTACTTATAGTTGTTAACTCTATGTTTGAAGGGAATTGGTTCCAGAGATTTCTGGAACCCATGATTATGGGCTTTATACGTTTTAAATTTAAATTTAATTTCCCTCATAGTTTTTATGACTTCGGTTATGAAACAACTAATATTATAAAGAGGTAAAGTTTATAAGTTTGTCAGTTTGATTTTAGGAAGTAATTTCGGAACTACTGATCCGCTTCTAAATAATATTTCAATAATACAAAGCTACATTAACGCTAAGTACGGCAGGCGGAGCCGCGGGCAAAACCTAATGTAACATAAGTTGATATGAAAGCTTGCTTCATCTTATTTTTATATAAGAAGAAAAAAGGCATCATTTTAACTACGTGACTATGTGAAAAGCGAGTCCTTTCGGAATGACCTAATTTCCTATTAATGGGATTAACCTGCGGTTGCCCGTGTGTGTGTGTGTGTAGGTACAAACACACCGACACAGATTACAGAATTCCTACGGTTTCGACGGTTTAGGGTTAAGCGTACACGCGCCGAATCTAATAAGGCTTCTTTACACATCACCTTGGAAATTTAGTACCAACTATACTGACATAAAGGAAACAAGCACACCAACTGTACGGTCCCAAGCCAAGCTACGCTTGTATAATAGGTACCGTACAAAGCACTGATGGCGATCCCAATATATAATTACTTATATAGATATTAAACGTCAACGTCACACAAAATTGAACCCAAGACCATCACTACAGAAAGCAGGCTGTACATTTATTGGTAGATAACTACCAACTATGAAAATTAAGTAGTTACAACCACTACTAAACTATGTCGGACGGCATCATGGTATCTGAGTACACTTGTTGAAAATATGGTTAAGTTTTATACGTAAGTACTGTATTGAGACGCTAGGGCTGATCTTAGATGAGATGGCGTTACGATCCGGTTGTAGAGTTAAGAAAAAATGGAGAGATGACTATTTGTAAGTGCCCCGTCGGCGAATATAAATAATCAGTCAGACAAACACACCAACTGTGTAGTCCCAAACAAAGCAACAATTGTGTTATAGCTAGGTACTGTACACTTGATTGGGGACGATATCTATATATAGAGAATTGCTCATTAGCCATGTTTATATTTTGGAAAAAAATACGAATTATATTATTGTAATACAGAGTATGTAGTTTTTAAATTGCCTATCGTGATTTAGTTGCTTATGGTCATATATATTCCATAAAAAAAATTTGGTTCCTTGAAATAGTATGACCTGAACATCTAGATGGCGCTGGCGGTAGAGACCTGATTTTATTTATCAGAAACCTTAGCAAATTACTTTTATTAAATAGTACTGCAGTACCTATTAGGGTTAAAGTAATTCGTACTTACGTAATATTTTTCAACTCGTGCTTAGTAAGTTAGGCACCTACTTACTTGTTATCAGTCTAGTCGACTATAATTTATAAATATCAAATAACTGAACGATTAAATTATAGTTAATCCCATAGACTAATGAGCAATTTGTTATTATGTTAATGTCCCTTTAAAAATTGTCGTTGGTAAATTACATATTTTAATAATGTAACAGACTTCCGTAGTAATTATTTACAATAATTTAATTATAAGAAACTTTAGTGTAATGAGAAGAATAAAAAAACATATTTTTAATAAATAATAATAAGTTAACCGCCTAAATGAAAGCAAAAACAAAGTAAAACTGAATTAGCAATAAAATATTTTGAAACGATCTTTCAGACTTAATGTATCAAAATATTAGAGTTTATGTGTAAAATTATACACATTTTGCATAAATGTTTTATGAAAAGTCTTATTAATTCAATGTATTGTCGACAGTCGGTACTTTCATATTAAAATATAAAAAAATACTACTTACAGTTCACAAGATAAAAACGTTTACACACAAAAATAATAAAAAATACTCGAAGAAACGGGCTACGCGACACGCTCTCGTAGCGGCCGCGTAGCACACCGCTACGCGCTCGCTACGGCACCTACGATTCACTGAATCTGCAAAGTCGGCTGAATGCAAATAAACATGTGTGCGAGTGGCGCGACGCGGCCAATCAGTGCGCTCGCTCCACGCATGGCGCGCGCCGGCAACTTTCAAAACTTTACACACATGCACTTCCAGATTCAGCGGACCGGGACAGCCAGCGGCACTAATTACAATTATCACGAACCTCGGGAATTCTGCGTCGACTGCAGCGACAGGGCCATCTCACAGTTTCACGGTATGCATTTATTGGCACTAGATTTCAGAGTATATGTAAGCTCGTCGGCAAACTTGTTAACGTCCTTTGAACTAAATAATTATTCGATTGGATACCGATGACATGTTATGTCGGCGCGGAGTCGCGATCGTGAATGATTTGTGCACGCGATGCGAGCGTACTGCGTGTGACCTACCACAACACTGGCGGTAGCGGCGCGGCGAGCTGCCGGCCAGCCGCCCCTCCGCGGTAAACACACCCCCACGCCCCTCCCTGCACCGCTCCCCGCCCGCCCCGCATCCACCCCTATGCACTCCACGTGCACGCAACGCATTCTCTTTTTATGGCCGCTACTACATAATGTTCCTTCCTGATGTTTTTTAGCCTGAAGCGAGCGCCACATAAGCACTTTTTATATTTTACGAGCGGCTCCCGTACGGGGCGGCGGCCGCTACTTTCTTTTGGACGTAGCTAATTTGAGAACATACCTACATGGGTTTATCTTGGAACTGCTTTTAGTTGTAATACCCACAACGATTATATTTATTATTATACATCCCTTCAGCATTTGAATATGATATAACTATGGAAATGTAGAGATGTACTTAAGACAATATTAAATCTAATTTAATATTGGCGATCAATATGGGGAGAAAACTGCAAGTAATATCAGTATTAATTTTATGATAGAACAGTGGTTACGTAAAGGACATAATTACCTGTTATAGTTTCTGAACTACATATGAGACTCTAAAATTTTTATAGAACTACATTTTTTATAGAAACTAACCTTGACTACCTTATTGTATGTTTAATGCAGCGATAGTATTCTACATGAGCTATCTACCCTGTATTACTAATAATTGTGGAATCCAACCAAAATAGCAAAATGTAAGTGCGCTCTAAGCATTTGACAAAGTAGGTACCATTAACTTTAATGATAATAATACTATCCATTTATAATCGTTTTCGAGTTAAAATATTTTACTCGTTTATAAACCAGTTACCGATTAATAGCCATAGAGCCGATTAAAAATGACAAATTTTGGTTAATTGTTTTCATGTAACTTATTAAAAGTCCAGTCATAGCTTTACCCTGCATATCTGAGAGAACTCCTCGAAAGAAGTGTGAAATCCGCCAACCCGCACTGGGCCAGCGTGGTGGACTATGGCCTAATCCCCCTCGAACTGAGGGGAGGCCCGTATTATTATTATATTAAAAGGCTGCTTTTTATTATTAAATTCCACTTTATCTTATCAATGCTACCACGAAACAGAAAAAACGTAACTCGTCAACACATTAAATGTACTCACTCTCAAGCATGTAGGCGTTACAACAGCACTTCATAGAAATTTACCGTCTCTACCTCGGCCCTACAAGCAGGCGGCAATCATTAGCTCAAAGACAACACACATAAAGAGCATAAGTGTCGCCCGGGTACGGCAGACTGCGTAAATTAAGCGTTTTTATTGTACCGCGGCCAGCTCTATTTTTACCACTTTACTATTTTTACCGCGCACGCGCCGCCCTAACGCTACTTTTTTATAATAATTTACGGAAACGGTAACTGCAACTACTTGAAATTATTTTTAGAATTATAATGTACACTGCTAAGTTAGATTGTATCTTTACGATTTAAACTTGTTGAAAAGAATAAGATAATCTAAAATCAATTACCAACCATTAGGAATTTGTCGCGGGGCTACCATCCAATTTCAGTAACTATTATTTTATGAATGAAATTATTTAAAACTAGCTGTTGCCCGCGACTTCGTCCGCGTGGTATTTAACAAAGACAACCGTTGACAACAGCCTGCTCGCCCATTCTGAGCCCGCGGAACGCATTGCAGGTTGTTGCTATCAAACTTAATCAGGCGCTGCGCTACAACATTGGTTTTAATTTTTTTTTTCATGAGATCCTATTTTTTTTTCTAAAATAAAAGTAGCCTAAGTTACTCCTTGTTACATCAGCTATCTGCCAGTGAAAGTCCCGTCAAAATCGGTCCAGCCATTTCAGAGATTAGCCGGAACAAACAGACAGACAGACAGACAGACACACAGACAGACAGATGTTGTTTCGGTATAGGTAACGTGTATACATCCAAATGCACTTAGTAAAAAAAGGTTATTTTAATATTACAAACAGACACTCCAATTTTATTTATATGTATAGAGTATAGATGTATAGATACAGCTCATCATGATTGATTGATACAAATACTATGAACTATTCTGCAGCATGGGAAAATATTTTGATTGTGATTAATTTATAATAATTTAAAGTAGCTGTACGTACACCTCTGCGACATATCTACTCAAAAAAAGTGCCTACAGCTAAGTAAAGACAACAATGTTTTTTAACAATACAGCTCACGGCAATACAGATTCTTAGTTTTTTAAGAGCATTGCTCCCACCTGCTGCTGCTGTCGCGTGCCCCAAACATGCACTCAAAATTCAGCTTTGTCCTGTTATGTTAAGGTTAAAATCACATTGTAAACAAAATATGCAACTCTGTTTTTTTGATAAAAAATATGTCTTCCATCCCTCATTCTCGTAGCACGTTGTCTCTGCTCAGCAGGATGTTAAGGCCTGTTATCTCGCACACGCCGCGCGCCACCTTGCCTTCGGGAGCAGGCCTCGTGTTGTACCAGCGTATCTGTAAACTGAGCAACAACAACATCCCTGTCCCTTCACTATTCGCAGATAAACAATTAAGTTTGCTAACAAGCAGGTGCCTGTCAAATCTTATCTAAAATCGGCCCGATGCCGTTAATTAGTGTAAATATACTCAAAAAGTAAAATTATAGTTTTAGTTTGCCGATAACATCACAGTGCTAAAGTTGATTTAGGAGTGTGCGGTTTGACAAAGACTACACGCGTTCTAAAAACCAACAGGTGTAAATGTCAGTATCCTATAGATTTGGAACTTTAAATTAAACTCTACTTCGCCATAGATGTTATCAGCTATATTGATTGGTTACGTCTCCAATCTATTAGTTTAATTGTCTTCTAACTCAATAATAGAAATTAATTATACAAATAGAAGATTTCAATGCACTTTCTGTGCTGATCTATACATGTGACCAGTAGTTATGACGTATCATACACAACCGTGTTGTGTTGGTTAGACACATAGGTACAGTTAGTATAGGTAGCTGTATACAGATAAAAATGCGAGCTTCTGTCCAGAGTGAAAATGAACGCTTGGATTCCTTTGTTTCGTGAAGAAGGCCGCTCGCCCCATCCTCCTGCGCTTTCTTCAAAGGGCCCAACTCTTTGAAGACGTGAAACCACAATTAAGCCTTGTCGAAGAGAATTCAAGGACGCATCACTCTACCCTTAAATAAAAGAAATACGCCAACACATTTACTTTTTCTTTTATTTGGCGATGTTATTCGCACAAATGTGTATTGTTTGAAAGGCTTATACATCGTAAGTATAAACAAAAGAGAACCCTTTCACAGGCGACGCAAGTGATTGTTGGACGTATCCTCTCGTTTTCACTTGGTCTTTTGTTATTTTGAATGTGATGCTATTGATAAGAGCTGATACAGTTTTTACGTTTGATAAAAATTGTTCTGGTATGTTTCTTCATTGTCTGTCATTACCAATGATTGCGACAGTAAAAATAATGGATGTTTTTTTGTAAACTTTATGGGACTTTAAGCTAAATATCATCTCATACGGCAAAGTCTCTACCATGCTGTCATCAGCATGGTATGTTGTCGTTAAAACATTTCATTATAGTTAGCTATTTTATAGTGTTCAAGGATGAGAAGTGGCTAAACAACACAGAAATCAGTATAGTTTTTTGTTCATGTAGAGGTAGGTACATTTCTGAAACGAAATTGAAAGAATAAAACATTACTGGCGTGGTGCCGAGTTTTATAACGAACTGCACAGTAGACCGTAGACATATTTAGGTACCCCAATTAACTAACTTGACGTCATAAAGCGAGCATTAAAAGCGAAAGTGAACAAGGGTCCGAACAAAGTACGCCGACATGCGCAAGTAGTTGTCCTCTTGCGTTGTGTTAAAACAAAGAATTTTATGTAGAGTTTCGCAAACTGGGGCACAAACGGCTTTATGACGTATTGTTGTACCAGATAGGGCCTTGCGAAACCTTTTTGCTGAGCGCTTAACAATAATTGGCAATGGACATCGGACATCGAAAAATGACCGGGTTGTTGTAAAAAAAGCGAGGCCACGTTACTGGAGCAGATTGACGATCGTAAAATTGGTAGTTGTTTATGCGCAGATATATAATTGTTTTAGTGAATCATTATTTTTAAACGACTTCCAAATACAGAAGAAATGCGAGAATTTTATGGGATCAATAATCATTTGTTAAAAATTGCCACGCAAGTGTAAAATATTTGTTTATTTTAAATATAGTTATTTTCTAAACTGAAATTAAAATGTTGAGAACTGATTGGTGGTCCACTTTCTGGTGATAGACCTTTGTATCGATTAACCGCTACATAGCCGTGATCTTAGTTTATCACGTCATACGGATTGAATGTAACATGATATGTATTCAAAAAAGTTTAATAATCACCAAAAATGATTGCCCAATATACGCAAAACTTTATAATTGTTTACGTACAATAGTGATTCGATCCCTACCGTGTGAACGACAGATGTGCGCGAGCGCCGCCGCGCCGTCGAAATTACAAAAATTGTGAATATTTTCATTCACATTAAAGCGGTCGGCCGTTACGAATCAATTCAACACAATGGACGCGAATTTTAGCCAGTTTTTTTGTATTTGTGTGCGATTTTAATGTAAATTTCGGGTAAACTTTGGACAAATCTGGTTTTCCTTCAACAAAGGTTGATCAAGAATCAATACGGTTACAACAATCTTGTGATTGATTACAAACTTGTTTGAGTAGATTGACGCGTCAATGGGGAATGTCAAAGTTTATGATTATTGCATCGATCTATACTCGCGATAATTACAACGTTTTTACGACAACAATTAAAAAATGAATTAATTAATACGACGATCGGAACAAGTTGACAGGTTTGGGGAAATGCGTTCGAATCCAAATGCTTTTATCAATACATGTAATTAAACATTGAATTTAAACCATTATAAAAAACGTATTTTTCCACTATTATATTAACCTAAAAATCCGTTATATCGTCTTAACAAAATTTATAAATTAAACTAAATCTGTTGGGACCATAAGCTTACTCGGTATAAGACGGTTATTACGTAACGATTTTTTGACAATAATATTGTTTTTTTTCTGCTTCTCTTGTTATAATTGTTTTTTTTTTGTTTTTATCAACTGCTTATTTACTTAATTCGTTTACTCATCGCTTACTTAATGTATATACACTGCTATTTTAAGCTGTCGGGTCTTCCAAAAGATATAAATTAACCCCTCCCGAATAAGATCTCATATAAAATTCTTAGGCCGTTAGTAATATATCGTTGTGCTACATCGTGCAGGTGAGAGCCGGTGACAATCGAACGAGAATAAAGTATAAAATATCGTCTCCAAAGGATTCGCATTGAATATTTATCCCCAGCCGCGGAGCCCTGTCCGAATGCCCTTTGTTCTCGACGGCCGTTTAAACTTTTGATTCTGCAACTGGCAACAGTCAACTGGACCCTCGGAATTGATCAGTACGCCCGATACTATACCCGTAACACGTCAAAACGAACTCTAGTTATACAAAATACGGTTTGAAGTTGAATGTAGTTGTACCGGATGATGAGTCGTTTTTTTCACGAATGGTGGCCATTCCATGCTTGCGTCACGGACTCTCCCCTTCCGGGTGTGATGAATAATTCCCTTTTTCTCCGGGAGAATTGTCCTGCGAAGTATCTCGGTGACTCGATACGCACCGTCGGCCGGTCCGCATAAATGTGAATTATATCCTACACTATCCCACTTACAAAACTCCTCTTTTTATTTCAACGCTAAAGCTGGATTTATGTTTTCCTCCAACTGAGCATTACGACCGGTTGCGTGCTCCTTGGTCTGCGCACAAAACATACTTATTCATGCTTATTATGACTACACACTACTTCACTATTTGATCATCAATTTATGAGTAAAATATGAGCTGCCCCTGCCTGCAAGCTTGTACTAAGATATCTTCAAATCTATATACCTATTATTTATGTCAAGTTATTTATCTATCTGTCGATGGCTTATGCCATTCTCATTTATGTTTAGAAAATTACTTGTTTGTAGACCACCACCTAGATAATTGTCTTAATTATTAAACTTAGAAATATGTGTGGTGTAAAATGGCTTTTTGTATCATCTCTCGCATCCATCAAGAGGTATAAGGTCACATTTATCTAGCATTACGCCCATTGATCGGCCTGTAGGTATATTATGTAAACCATTCATTTGTGAACGTTGGCATTTTCCCTTCACAAAGGATTAGCGCTATCGCGTAGGTATTGTGGGCCGGTCCGGTCCGGTCGGTCTACAGCCGGGAGATCGGCCACCGCTCGATCACTCCTTCTTTCCATCCCATTCATCGTCTTTTCAAACGTCTCCCGGCCATTGTGAGCCTGTCGCACTCCTTCCACGGTCGCCTGTCACCTTTTGTGTCGCTCGACTCTTCGTCCGCTGTCAAACGCCTTGCACAAATTCAAAAATAACATCGATATATATTTTTTTATGTCCCAGCGCAAACGTTAGATAACGTTTGGCGTGTTGAATCTTTGTCTGATGCAAACAAGGGACGTGTCCTGTCGCTTATCTCGCGCTCATCGTGAATGGAAACGAATAGTTATAACCTTAAGGTAAAAAAATACTGTACCGGATATAGAGTTACAATATCATATTATTTTACGATTCGTATAGGTAGAGATCAGTAATAGTTATAAATAATGTTAAGAAAGTTACAACTATCCAGGTACAGCATTGGATGATATCCAAGCTGTTGTGAATAACGTGTGTGTAACCTTGAATAGGTTGCAACTCATCGGTTTACTGAAACTCTGCCCTTATTCTAATAACCATAGTTCAATTTGTACAAAAAATATTGGAACACATGATTATTAGACTTTTTTTTTAAAGAAAATAAAACAAAACCTGTCATAGAGTAAACTAAATGAACAGACCACTTCCAAGTATTGAAACACTCGAAGGTGCGCATAAAATAAATCATATAACATGGCACGAAGCGACCGCATACACAATAGGTGCTTAGCTTGACATCAATTCGCAATTTTTTAAAAATATAATAGCATATGCACTCGTGCCGGCACGACGTCGCGACGCGTGCTATTGTGATCCAGCCAAATGCATAATTTGCCCAGCACATGCCGTTTTTTACTAAAAAAATATTATAAAAAGTGACCTAAAGAACGATTATGTAACGGGAATCCGTTGGACGGTATCTATTGAATATTTTTTGACCCGCGGACATCGACAAATAAAATGTCCAGGTGCGTCTATAAAAGATATTGTTATACAAACTATCCTTTGTTAATAAGATTAAAATTTAACATTTTGATTTTTTACAGGCAAAAACATGAGTTTGGGGTCAGTTTTTGAAATACTTTGGAACATCGTGTGTCTGTAAGAGGAGGAATTATAAATTGGCTTTTCATTTATGAAAAATATATCTCAAAAAATGGTTTCTAATCTAATAAAATTAATCCAACAGCTAGAACTGGTAACTAAATATTACCTGGGTATGTACTCCAGTTTAATTATGCTCCCTATACTAAATGAAGTACCGCAAAATTCTTTTTTTATATTTGCTAATGTAAATTAAGTGTATTTTAGACACTTCTTGATAATAAAATACTTTGATACTTTATCTTCGCCTCGTATATTCTCTCTCGAGTACGGTGAGCAATTTGCGCCCCGCGGTGCTAGAGACAGTGCCCAACATGAAACGCAAACTATAGCTTGCCTCACCTCAGTTCAATTATTTATATATGAACTAATCCTCTACTGTAAGTTTAAAATCGATCTAATGGTCACTAGTCTATATAGCGATATTTTTTTAATAGAAGCTGGCTCGTCAAACTCTCCTACCATGTTACTCCTACCAGATTCTACAGCGATGTCAAAGGAAGACGCGGAGGTTTGAGATTTGCGCACCGGTAAAAAGCTAATTCTCTTCGAACCCGCAAAGAATTTAACAGAAAGAAAAATAAAGAGAAAAATGCCGCCTACAAAATGTAGATGCACTGAACACCTCTGCCTACCCTACTGAAAAAAACAGTCGGGATACTGTTGTTACATACCGTCCAGTTCCATTGTGGACGCGCGCCTAATTCCGGGACATAGACTATCCTGCGGCTGAGAGGAACAGGGTTGCCAGGTTGAATATTAAACTATAAGTCGTTTTATAATAACCTAAATAAGTTGTTAAGATAAATACATTAGTAACATACTTATACTACCAGTTTCATATTATCATTATCTTTGTCATACGCAACCGTCAGGCTATTCAGAAACTAGAATATATTTTTTATTTATCTCGTTTGATACATAAGTAAGTTATACTTAACTCATTTAATCAGAATTTTTTTTTCGCTTAGCATAAAAAGGTAGGGTTGAAATACGCACATTTAAATAGAAATTGGATTGCATTGACAAATGTATCAAATAATACCCAGCAACCGTTCAGCCATACAGCCGAAGGCCAGCTTAGTTCGGACCTCCGAGCCCTGCTCCTGCCGATGACAACACCTTTGACGCAATCTACAAAAAAGCCCTTTCGTAACCTTTCACATACCCTCCTCACAACCAGGGCATGTCACACACAACTCATACACGAATCAATACAACACGAAATGAACTGTTAAACATGTTTCTATTTTCATTATGTCATGTTGTTCGAGTATTTTTGTGGAGATTTTTCCATGAAAAAGAACTATTTTTATTTTAAAATTCCAAGATTTTCATGAATGATTGATTTTGATCAATTTATGATGAAAATCATTCATTGATAGTAGCATTGATTAACAAAAAAATGAGCCTATTTATTCATTTACTTCAAGTTCTACATAATGCTTATCTACTGTCTACTGTGTATGTGTATTTGTATTGGAAATATACTTTTTACACTGCACGGTGGCATCCACATCACTTGCGCTACGCAGGTAAGTACTCTGCAATATAATACGATTGACGCCCAATGCCTTCGATTAATAAAAGAACATAAAAAAAGAAGTAAAAAATACTCATCGGATTACTCAAATTGAAGGCCAGCTGTGGGACAGTTTGCGGACGCCGCACTTTTTTCAAATATGGAATCCATCAATATAGCGCCGCGGTACCATTCTGCACGCACTTCCGATCACCAAAGTCCAATTTCATTTCAATTCGGACGTATCTAATTCGAGGTTCATTAATCTTGAGTTGCGCATCTCCCGTACACTTGTGCATGGTCAGTTGTCGACAGGAAATCGATTAAGAACGTTTTTTGCGAACCTATTGATTCTTTTAGTTCCCAGAATACCGTGTATGGCAGAATTAGGGATAGGTTTCTCCGCACGTTTTAATTTGATCGTTTTTTACAACAATATTTATTTTTAAAATTAGGGAATTCACACCGAGGTTGTTTATAATGTGAGAGGTATACGTATAGTCAATATTGTACTATTTTCTATATTTTAATGTGTGATTATTACGTTTATATTCGGTCTGTGACCGTAAAAAAAACTATTATACCTACTTGTCCTTCAAGAAAAAAAAGTCTTTTACGTTCATATCAACAAAATTGACATCTCGATCCTTTGAGGTTTTTAATCGCCGTTTCCTGTCCGATGTGACACTGAATCGATCGTCTGAATTGGTCTGAATCGAATTTTATAGAAAACATTAGTTGCAAAAAGAACATTTAATACAGATTTATCATTGTGTGGGCGAACGTCACTCAAAATTATATCAATAGCGAGCTCCGTTCAAAAGCGCAGTCGAACGGAGGCAGGCAGCTATTACATATATTGTTCGACATAAGTAACGTATGAACACGTGTATCAGTCATTTTATATTTTAACAGTAACCTCTTTATAAAAAAATAAGTTAAATATAATAATATAATTATTTATTTTAATAGAACCGATGGCCGTTGGGGCAGAAAGGTTCTAGAATGGCGACCACGAATCGGAAGACGAAGTGTAGGACGGCCCCCCACAAGGTGGACTGATGACATCACACGCGTCGCAGGAAGCCGGTGGATGCGAATTGCGGAGGACCGTGATGTGTGGAAGTCGTTGTGGGAGGCCTATGTCCAGCAGTGGACGTGTATATCGGCTGATAGATAGATAGAAATTAAATTATCAAACGGTTGTTTTTTAATTAAATTAAATTCTATAATAATAATTATATCTATAATCATGTTATTAAAATCTATATTATGTACTTAATTATTGAAATAAAACGAATTAGGCAGATTTTATCGCGTGTATATTATGTTTTTACGTTCCCGACACGCGATCAAATCTGTAAAATGTGTAGTATTCGCATAATTATAAGAAATCAGTACTTAATTATAATTAACTCAAGCCCGTTTCACCAGTTTAGCAACAAGAGTGGCATGTAAGTAAACGTGCGATATGAGTAGGGTACATACAAGTATCGAAGATTGTACAATTGTTATTTGGAAACTTTTTTCACAGGTCAACATAAAGCCACCGAATATTATATTTCTCGAAAGAAAATATCCCATTTCCGCATCTTCCTACAACAATGAGTGCGCCAGCGCACTATTCAAATACGCCCAGGCGTCCGTAAACCCAAATATTTTTTGCCAGTACGAATTAATGGATAACCAAAATCGATGCAAAATAAAAAATGGGCTTATTAAATGTTGGTTTCGCGTAATAACACGTTGGTGGGTTTTGCATTGTTTCCAAGAGCCGCGCCGAGATATCCGGTTACGGCCGTTAAATATTTTGCCTCTCCTTGAAAGGGAAACTTGGTATAGTTTTTTCGTCGAGATCTCGTTTTTGCCCGCTAAACGCGGAAGTCGTGTACGCTTATGCAAAAGCTGGATTTTGGAATCGGTTTCGCTTTTATTCGGAGCGAGCAACATACAATTACACACGTTCCCATTCCGTGTAACGAACTGCCATAATTGCGAGCTCATTGTTGTAAACTTAATAATCGGAGCATTTTTTTATTTAAGTTTCTCGCAGATATTCGCAATTTAACGTATTAAGTCAAATATCTTGCTGAATTCAAGGAATTTTCGCAAAGGAACATTTATCAAGCCCACAAAGAGAGTGAAACCTCTCTCAAAAGAGGCCTGCTCCGGACAGATTTAATTTGTTGCGAAGGCCTTTATAATTGGAACATAAAGATTGCGAGTAATTAATTTTCGCAGCGAGTCAGAAGCAAAGAGGCCGCATTGAGCCTGGGTGCTGGGCGCTGGCACCACCGGGCCTAATTAATATTAATGACGCCGGGAGGCGCCCGCCGCCGCGCGCCGGCCACCTCGCGGGATCTTCCTTTATCTAACACCTACACACAGTCACGCACATTTTTGTCAGATAATTTCACAGAATGTACCATCTCAGAGTTTGCAAATATATTTTATCTCTAGCAACAAGCGCGTTTATATCAGATGATTTATCTGAAAATATATGCCTGTTCTGTCGAATAGCCATTACTGTGAACTATGTATGATGAACCATTATATGTATTATGTTATGTGCGTGGAGGGATGGATGTCGGGCGGCCGCGGTGACCGATGGGCCGGCGCTAAAAGCCGGACGGAAGCCGCGGACACCCGGCTCCGGTTACAACCGTGGGATCCCACGCAAATATTAACAGGGATGGCCCTGGCTAGAATATTAATAAAAATCATAAAAGTAAATTAGTACCACCGTGTTATGTAGTACGATTTCACAATTAGTAGTAGGCATATCTCTAAACAGCTAAGTCGCATGCTGTTGCTTTCTCGTCTTACTTGTATTCTGTTCTTTTTTACATTATGTTTTCTTAAATTCAATGGATTTTCCACATTAAAATAAAAATTTTGTAAGCTAAATATTCAGTCAGCACAGGGTGTTTAAAACCTACTTGGTTTAATAAGTACGTACCAAACTTATAATTAATCTTCGAATATATTATAATTCACAAATATTCAAGACATACCTAGTCTAGGTTGAAACAATATTTCTACCCGGCATTTATGAATTATAACTGTATATAACAAGCCTGCTAACAGCGTACTGACAGCCCTGTTATTATTGCACAAGATGAGTGGTATATTCCGCGAGTTCCTCCGGCCCATATGCGACCCGTCTCACCAGGCACCTACCCTGACTTGAGTAGTTATGAACAAAAACAAACTAACACTCGCACATGCATCTAACTTTTTGTTCACACTGTTGATTCCGCTGTGTCTACGGATTGAAGAGAGCCTGACGTCATTGGATGGATTTGTAATTTTTTTTATTTTTAATGTCATGGCGATGTTATTAGTGTCATTGCCTTGTCGATTGCCGGGGTGCGCTGGACGTGGAAACTTACACAAATGACGTCACTTAAGGAGGCTCGTAAACAAACAATATTTTAATCTTGATCTTATTCCATTCACTTTAAGATGCTTCAACAACGACTCCGGTGAATAACCTCAGGTAATAGTGATGATGACTCCAGCTCACAGAGTTCTTGATGAAAAGACGATATGGCTCTTCGTACTACAATGTCTGGTATTGCAAACGCACTATCACTTTCATGATACCTACCTACTGTATTCAATTAAGTACACCCCATTTAATTATAACTAACTATATCACATATTTAATTCCTCTATGTACCTACCCACATAAACAATCATTGCAACTACCACTTCTATTGCAAAGTATGAACATGTGTTTCTTATCATAACTGGGTCGGTTGGGGTTTGAATTTCTTTAAAAGTGCGGCGTTTATCAATAGGAATAGTTAAATGTAACATTTCGCGCGGCTTCATTTGCACAAAAAGCGGAGCAAATGTAGGTAAGAAGGTTATAATCGAGCTTAAAGTGGGTTAAGCAAAAAGCGGCATATGTTTTATTGTAAAAAATCCTTTGAAAGGCATAATGTGCACGTGTGTCGGGCACTCGAGCGCGGGCGAGCGAAAGTCTTCGCGCGCGATGCGCCACAACCTTGCGTATGCGCACAGCTTGTATACAATCAAATCCAAAGCATGTGAGCTTTGATAAAAATATAGTTTAAAAAATAATAATTAACTTACAAATCAAAATTTTCATTTTGTTGGTTACAAACAGTATGTTTAAAAACAACCGAATTGAGAACCTCCTCCTTTTTGAAGTCGGTTAATAATTGAATTACAAACGAGATCAACAAGCGCAGGTTCAAGGCTTAGTATATACCATTTCAGAATCACCGATAAATAAACACAAACAAACGAAACTGTCCACTATGATCTATCTATATAGTGTGAATTTAACTTGTAAGGGACTTACAAGATCCCTTCAGGATATAAATTTTAAAGCTCACCACGAAAGAACCTACGGCTCCGCTGAACGTAAACATATCAACATTTCCAATTGTTACCCATTCACTTATTTGCCTTTTGGCTTACTAAGTCCACTCTTTGGTCTTCAATGCAGTGCGGTGTGGTGGCGCAATGAACCGGGCCTCTTGCGTAGCTGCGAACCGCTGGAGTGTGAAATCACCGCACTCATCGACCATTGTGAGCTGGCCTACACACGCCGACAAAGATACTTTGAAGAGCCTGACAAGCCGAGGAGCATGTAAACATAATCCTAATTGCTCACTTATCCACTAGAAATTGCAGAAATGATATGAAAAAGTAGAATTTTAATTTGATGGGGAAAAAAAAGTAAAGAGTTTGTGGTATCTTTTGTGGTTATTTCCTGGTGCAATATGGGTAAATACGGAAGTTGTTTAGCTGCCAATTTGGATATACACAACTCAAAAGCAGGCCGTATGATTCAGAATTTGTAGGTACATTGTTGTTTATGTACCTTCCTGGGACCACATATCATACTGTTTTCTTAGTAGGTACCCTTTTAATTTTCGCTGCAGGTTTGAGAGCTTAACTTAGAGTAAGTACCTACCTACCTCTCTGAAGATGCCTAAGCTTTGTATGACCACGTGTAGGTATGACAACAATTGGGCAGAAACCGGAGCCGCGCAATCGGATCCGACAAAGGCCGCCGTCGAAAGTGCAAGTGTTGCAATAATACTTCATTTCCACTCTTCCCAGTCTCGCATTCCGATATTTTTTTCTATCATTCGTTGGTTTTTGTTTGCCCGTCACTAGCGAGTTATAAATGATCGAAACTGCGATATCGATTTTCATTGCTACATCTCGCAGCAACAAATCAATGCCAAAATACACCTCAAATTTGTACTTTATTGAGCCAAACATAAAGTTGGATTTAGTAGATTGATTGTTGTAGAGTTAACAAAAAGTAATCTTTACCTGAATACAATAGTAAGATTTAGGTAAATTTGCTTGCAAAAACTATTTCGTTTTCAATAAATAACAAAGTGTTGTGCAAATCGGTGGTTAAAACATATTTTATGAAATGAAGCACTTATTTTTAATCATTTTCTTATTAGGTTTAAAACATTGCTACGTACGAAATCTCGGTTCAATAATACGTGAAAGGTATATGAGTTCAAATTCTAAATCTACGACGATAGTTAAAAAAATACTTTTTACAGAGTTCTCTAGAACACACATGGTACCTATTTGTATCTACCAACTCAAAACACGTTATAGAAATAGATACATCGGTTCAGCATTGAAAACTGATACATCCTTTCATTGGATCCAATGGCGAGTAATTAACCCGACTTTTTGTGACCATCCCATATTCATTTGATTTATTTTTAGGGTCTTTCTTAAAAGAAGAATTTGCGAAATATTACAGCCCATTCGGCGCAACGGACTGTGGTTCTCAAGCTCTAACTACTTTAAAGAACGTAAACGTTACTTTTTTATTTAAGTTATTAATTTCAACTATCTTTTGCATTTCAACTTTTGTATGCAATAATAGTGAAAACTCTATTGAAATTAATACGAGAATTTGTGCGTGATGTTCGAAGAAACAGACACACAGGCACAATAATTCTAACCGGCATGGCATGTCCAAAAAAACAAAATATTGCACCCTTTTTATATCTTAAATACATCTTAATCACAGTCGATTTTCCTGTGTATTAATATCTAACATTTTTGTCATATTTATAGGGTAGGTACTAAAAAATTCAACAAACCACTAAGACAGCGTTTATCAGATGGATCATCGAACTTGATCAGAATTATTCAAATAAAACTTTGAGAAATGTATCTGCTGTCCCTTGAACGGAGGCGATTCCGGGAACACAGTAAAAAGCGCAGGTATACTACGAGAGTGAAAGGGTCGATGCAATTGGAGAGCCAGTTTCACTGTTCCATCCACTGACCTTCGGTTTTTGCCTCCGATCAGATGCGCCACCGATCCTTTGGCGAATTTTAAGTTGGAACACGTGGGAATATGCCCCATACGAGCTTAGATCACCCGATATTGCGTTATTATTTGCATTCTGTGAATTCACGGGTATTAAGAGTAGTTCTGATCGTATCTTATTTCTTTACAGAGAGAACGCATTCTACAAAATGTAGTTGAAATTTTCTTAGTTCACGATTTTGTTCCGTACCGAAAATTTTCCAAAATTTTGAACTAACTTACTTAACAATACATGAATTGCCTTATAGGACTTCTGATCACTGTGCCTACAAACAAATGGGTATAGATTCGTATGTACGGCTGTCCGCAAAGTTGAAGAATGTATACGTTGATATATTTACATAGATCTTACATGTACCCATAACAAATAAATTTCCACCTATAAAGTAAACATACCTAGTATGTGTTCTGTGACCATACAGTTTACATAACCGCTTATTAAAAAAAAAAACAATAAAGACACACGTAACACCATCGATTAACATAAATATTTAAAAACGGTGATGTAAAAACGGCCCTTTATCATCTAATTTTCCTAAAACAAAAAGTAAGTTATATCGCTGTGTTGTTATGCTACCTTAATAGATGGATAATGATTGACACAAGTCGGTTTCCCACGCAACCTCACATGTGTACTAACACCCAACCGATCGGACCCTTTCTCATAGGTAGGTAAAATTTGAATGTTTTCATAAAATTTTATTTGCGCAATATTTTTTTTTTCTATTTGAATGCATTGCACTTTCTACATATCGTGGGAATGCAGGTGGGGAAGGGTTTCTAGCTTGAACGTCGATCGTACATTGTGATCGCCCCCGTCGCCCGGTTGCACAAAAGTTAACTGACTTCATTGTGGACACGTCAAGAGATGTACGGCTAATAGATAATTTATGACGCCGCAGTCAGTCTGAGATACAAGTTTAAAATATTAGGGTTGTTTGGGTCGTCGCGACACGCCATATATCCCGCGGCTCATATTTAAGATTTGCCAAGATAATTTGCTTCGGCTTCTTTGTTCGGCCGATCTGTTTTCGTACCTGCGTATGTTACAGTTAATTGGCGCTTGTCTCTTACTAACGGGTCTTATTTGTAAAAAAAGACACGAATTAATGAATCTTTGACTCTTTTTTGAAATCTTTATCGAAATCCAGAGAAAAATTCTTGCTGACTAATAATAAAACTTTTAAGTTCTACAACTAATTATTAAATTTGTTAAAAGAGTCAATAGCCTAGTGGTACGAGAGCCATCCATATATCCGAATGTTTTCAGGTTCCATTCCAACCCTGGCCTTGTAACTATTGATGGAGTCCACTCCTAGAAAAATCTTGGTTGGCTAACGGTGTTACTAGTAATCTATTATCCGCACATTATTAGTAATTAAGTAATCTTAAAAAATACTAGGTATTCATAAAAAAGTATGTTTTTGACGAGATGTCATTATCGAATTAAGATGAATGATATAACGATAATGACGCAAGCGTAATCCTTTTCAATATATGCGTTAAACAGCATTATAACCGCGTTGACAAGCTCTCGAACAGCTCATAGACCGAGCAAGGTGTTAGTCTCTAATCCCCGCGCTCCGCCGGAGATCACGTCACGTCGCACCCATAGCTTTCGCCCATTTTATGATACTTGCATAAACGTAAAATCAACAAAAGTTAATTTTAAATGTCAGCGGATTAACAGTAACCCTCAAATGCGACGTGGAAAGTTTCACAAACGAATGGTCATAATTCGCCACGCGTGCGCACGTACACTACGAATACTGGGCTCACTTACACTAGAGACCGATTTCACGTGGATTCTGAGGATATTTATGCGTTCTAGATTAGTAACTCCACTACTTTTAAGTCAGGGACACGAATATAGTAAGTGCCTAGGTACATTATATCGTTCATCTTTATCTCATTGGTATCATTTTCTAACAATGGGATATGCTCCTAAACATATAAGTATGTATTATATAATCCATCCACGCCATTATGATTTACGATTCCACTTAACCCCATCCGATATTCCCTTACAAAACGACAATTAGCCCAACCCTTTCACTGTCGAAAGGGCACCGCCCTATGTAAACCGGAGATGACTCCACGGATTTATTTATTCCCTAACCCTTCCGTCCAATCAAAACGCGGCGTGTGTTGTTAAAAAACATAAATAAAACACGACGGTAAAAAAGTTAAAAGACTGTTTCGAAGCGGCGCTCGCGCCTCGGTAGGGGTCTAATAATAACCCTTCCGTGGTGGAAGGGTTATCAGCCAATCCGATGCAAGGCGGGGCTCTGATCTTAATGTATGCTTGTTTTTTTACGTTCTTTACTGCGTTTAAGATTTTGGTTAAGATACGACAACCGGTTGTTTTTTTATTAGGTGTTATTCAAAGAATAAATGTAGTTATGAATATTGAAATTTGATACACAACTCAAATGACACATTGGGCTTTTAGAATTTATAGAATATTACAATCCAATCATAATGCTATAACAAATTTAAGTTTGTTCTCTTCTAAACAATGCTTGGGAAAGGAATTACTTTGTAACTTCTATGAATTTAGGGGTTATTGTACTTATCGTATTGTACTTATCCAGGTTATAAGTGTACAGTACAGTAATATAAAACCATTAGAGTGAAGCATTAATATTTAAAATTCGTAGTTTTTTTCGCAGATGTGAGTACATACTCGTCAGCGGCAACCATTGTAACCTAGGCAACGTCTTATGTTATTCAGTAAATAAAAAAACACTAAATGTAAGGTCTGTCTCCCTCTGTTAGATAGCTATGTCTCTCATTAATTTTCAAGACTATAATTAATTCCATCCGATATTAAATCGTAAATTTAGTTCCCCACAAGCAATGTCAGTTGAACACAAGGATACATATGCAGTGGGAGCCATGAGGCGATGCGGCGGCAGTGGTATAAAATGTTCCCGCATGCGGTGACCACGAATGAATTAAGTACCGTCACCCTCTCCCGTCAATTGAAGACGACCGGCCATGTTAGATGACGTACAATCGTGGACAAAAGTGCATCAATAGTTTTGATGAGTATTTACTGCATTTCCGCCGGTAATAATTCCGAAATTCAGCCAGATGTACTTGTATCTATAATAGAAAACATTTCCAAAATTATGGGAGTGATATTTTTAATATTACAATGGCTTGCATTTAGTATAAGGTAGAGAAGTGGTAAGGTGTTTGAACCATACAATATAGCATGGAAAAGTGTGCAAGTTGTGTGTATGAAACTTATTTTTTTTTTTGTTTCATCTTGTGCTTGTGTAAAGGAAATCAACCAAATGGATATCGTATTTCGAAGTAGGATATAAGTATACGAAGTATTTTAAACATTCTGTACGCAAGTGTACTAACAATTTGTGAACATATATTTACAAATTATCACTACGAGATACATGTAAAATTATTATCATTGAAACGATATCCTTGTTAATGTGCTTTAAATATTATTAAGCCCTTTCTTTATGTAACTCATTATTATTACTATCAGTCAATTATATTTGAGTTCAATCTGCTAAGATAACTAATGTTGATTAACATTTAAATGTTTCTACTATTAAACACAGGCAGCTTTAGCTGCTCTATTTTTGTATAATTCAAAAGTAATCGAAGTTCAAATATGATAGTTACTAGACATAGAAGTTAACCGACCTATATAAGATACAACAATAATGATGTAAAATATTTTAACAAAGCTAATAGTAAGTTATAAAGATAAGATTCCCAAAGAGATAAATAAAATTTTTAGACATTAAAAATTGACACCGTTTACTGAGCGCAAAGCCTAACGCTTCTGGTTCGCCTTACCTTATATATTTGCAAGTAATTTATTACACTGGAAAATAGTTTTTAAGCCTCAATATTGTATGTGTACAAATTAAAATGCTGTGGATAATATAATTTAATTATTATTTTAATTCAGAGCCACAATCACTAGTCTAAGATATAAAGGAGAACGGGGATCAACACAGTGCTGCCACTTATTAAACTAATAATATTGCTTTATGGATTCTCATATTTATTTATATTATACTTGAGTATATAATAAGTAGGTATTATAATATAGTTATTTAAATATAATTTTTCAAGGATTTTATTTAATTATTCATATTGGGGATTACCAACGAGCTTAAATATTACTATTCGTTCTAAGCATAATGTTAAAAGTATTTTTTATATTCAGTGTATTGAACACTACCTATGACATTAAACAACTGCGTTAATTAAACCAAATCCATTCACCAAATTACTTACAACTTCCAAACAATGTCGAGTAAACTAGATTGAATTAGAATTTCGTTCACTAAATAAGTAATGTGCGACACGTCACGGGCTCCCAGGGCCACAATAACCGGCCGGAATCATAAATTGTCCCCTATGAGCGGACATTTCGGCCGAATTTTCCTTTTTTCTGTACATAATCGCGTAATGAGGCGCTTTTAAAACGTCATAAAGTGTACAAAAAGCGCAGATAGGGGCGTATTCACACAGCGACACGATGAGGGCGATTGTTTCAGTTCTAATTGGTTAAGTAGCGCGGGCTAATTGCTACTGGACACGGCATCGAGGTTCCCGCAGCTTAATTGACGCTCTCGCGGTTATGATTAGTGCATATATCAGTTGATTGTCGTAGGAGTATGATCTGGGTTAAATTAAGGGTGAGCTTAAATATCTCGTATTAACGTTTCTATAATTCGTTATATTATAAAGACGTTTGCGTGTTTGAATGTAGGGCGTAATCTTCGGAACTATTAATGTAATACCGAAAAATCTTTCAATGTTAGAAAGGTACATTACTTCGAGCTATAGGCCGAATAATTTGCCCACGGCTCCGTCCGCGATGCGGACGGAGCCGTGGGCAAAAACTAGTGTTGAATATTTGTGTTGTATCTATAAGTCCTAACCCGAAACTCTTCTATCTATCTCTTTCTATTTCAGTATTATATAATACTGAAACGTTATTGAAACTTTAATAATCACTTAAATTTAATTGTTTTATCCTTTCAGGTAATACAACATTTATTATCGTGGGGCACATAAACAATAATTTGGTAAACACATTACGCGTAACCGAATGATGGATGTTCAGTCCGGTTGTCCGGACACGGCATCCAGTTTATCACCGTTGTAATCCGAGGCGCATTAGTCAAATTAACACGGCATAAAGTTTGGCGCGGCCAGTGATTAGTATAGTGGTGGGCAAGGGCGCGACTCTGGCCTAATTGACCTAAAACGTTGGTCACGAATCGGTCGAAATTACGTTTTACAGCGAGGGCTGGCAATAAGTCCGCCGGTGAAGAACCGCGTGTGTCATTAGAATGTTATAGCTTGATTACACGTAACGAGTAAAATGTCGTGACAGTGCTCTTCGAGTGCCTGGTAGGTGGAAACAGTGCTCGGTACGTATAAACCTCGTGTTCTCGGCAGAGAGCGCTGTCTTGCCATTTTACTCGTTACGTGTAATCAAGGCATTATTATGTCAGGACATTGCAATGCTTTTACTCTATCCTTATGCTTATACTTTTATGGTAACGAGAACAATTGTGTAACTGACGAGAAGGCCGTAGTACACAATGTAAAAATTAAACCGACGATTTATATAATTTAGGAGCTAATTTTCAATGGGTATCGCGATATTACTGATTAAGAAAATGTCAAAAAGTTTTTGGTAAAAAAAACGCCTAATAGCTCGGTGCATACCTCAATCGGGCTTTAGATGGATGAACGAATTATAACATCGGACCTTCTCTGCACTTCGGAGGGCACGTTAATCTGGTGGTCCTATATTTCATTCTAACATATTTTACGGGCAGTCTGAAATAATAAGTTAGTTAGTTACTTATAACGACTAACGTCCGAAACTAAAGAAGCTTAAAACACCAATTAAAAACAGACAGTTGTAATTATTACACTATAAACTAAACATCTTATCACAAAACATAACCATCTACAAAGCGATGTAGCTATAACAATTACAACAATCTTATCGGCGACTAGTATAATGGGTGTGCCGCAAGGTAGCCCTATTGGGCCCAGACATGGTAATGCGTCTGATTGATATCCCTCGCCCACTAACCCTAATCAGATTAATAGCACCTGAGTTCTGATTAACGTCGTTGGTCGCGCGATACATTTCCATAGCGCGGTGCCGCCGGGGCGTGCCCGATTTATCGCACCTTTAAGACCATTCAAATAGCTGTCCGTAGAATAATGCCGTTTTATGCGCTCTTTATATAATTGATAACGTTGAATCAGGGTTTGGTGAAGCTGAATAACAATTATTGACGGTATACTTATCGTAATTGCTTATAGAAATATAGTTTATGCTTGTAGACCAAAGCTAGAGCTAGACTAAAGCATGATATACTAGCTCCTATATTACTACGTATGTATACCTACTAACTAAAAAAGTAATGATGTAGTACATATATAATTTTAAATTTTACTTGAACTTGACTTTTTTTTTTTATTACATTATAGGCAAGTATTTGATCTCGATCTCACCTGATGGTAAGTGACGATGAGATCTACGATGGAGCATACTTGCCTAGAAGGTACCTGTTCACTCTCGAATTGACATATTGTGTGAGTGTGAACAGGTATGAGGTAGTTACAATTTACTTATATCAGTGGAAAAACAGAGATCTGAAAGAAGTCGGAGTTGTTTGTTATTAATGCCAAAAACAAATCCGGGCTTAACGGGTGACCGATAACATGAAATTTCCAGACACATATCTTTGTTACACCTGAATCTTATGAATGTTGTAAAATAGAACATTCGAATTATACCAAGGTGTCACAAATAGATACTTTAATATGTACGTTGCAAAGATAACATTAACAGTAATAATGTTACTCATTTAAATCCTCTCATTATAAAATAGTTAGGTGTATATGTATCACTAGTCATTAGTAAAAGGTTCTTAGTTTAACAAACAAATAAACCTAATTTTCAAACATATAAAAACATGAAGACCAAGAATAAACTACATGAGTCAGATAAGAGAAAGGATGGGTGTCATGTCGTATAGGGAGGTGAAAGAAGCTGCTCTAGATAGAGACAGGTGGAAAGAGCTTCATCAGCTACACCGACAAGGGTCTAACCCTTAAATTAGGAGAAGAAGAAGAAGATAAAAACATGATCGGTATGACCTCTACTAACCTATACTCATTGGTAACCTAATAAAATACATTTTACCATTTTTGTTACATTTTATGCTTAGTGCTTTTGTAGGCAAGTTCTTTGAATTGAAAATAACTTTTTTAACATTAAGTCCACTTTTAATGGACTTTGAAGAATTTTAATTAGATCAGGATAGGTCTCTACCAGCTGAATGATAATGCCAATGAGTGGGTTGGAAGAAATTCGTGTACGATCATTAGCGGCCTGTAATGTAGAGCTTGCCTTCTAGGCATTTCTGTGGTTAAGGTTTAGAACAGACTAACTAGTTGGTTCCAACAAAAAATATTGTTCTACCTAGCCTACCTACATCTGTCTCGAGTTACAGTACCATTGTTTGAAAGTCAAGTAAAAAGGGAGAATTCAGAATAACCTTTATATATATACCTTTAACCTTTGACGGTAGGAAAATAACAAAAAATGGAAACGAGATGGTTCGGTCACAAATGTCCGTCAAAACGCCAGCTTATAGCAGTAACCCTTATTCAAAAAAAAGATACAAAAATAGACAATACAATTAAAAACAAACAATTATGCGTCACCAACATTCCACTCTGATTTGGATATGTTGTTGTTAGCAGCTCTACAGCAAGCGTCACGGTGGTGTGTATTCCCTGCCCTGAAATTACGTGGCAACTACGCTAATGGCGGCGGCGGGGTCAGAAACTTCCATCCTCAGAACTAAGTTTGGCGTAATTAAAATCCATCTTGTGCGAACGTCACGCGGACACATCCGTCGAGTAATTTTCCTTTCAAAGAGAACTTCCGTTTTAGCTCCTCCCCCTCCTAATGAAAGATTACTTTCTTCTGCCTAAAAAGGCTTTTAAGCAACGCCCGCGAAATGACCGAAGTTTCATACTTTAATGACTTAGTGCAAAATTTGCCGATTCTCGAAGAAATTTTAAACTTAGATTAAGATTGCGATGTTTGAAACTGCGAGATGTTTTCGACAGAATTTTCCATCCAAAGCTCAATTCGACTTAGAATTATGAATTTTAAGCAATCTTATCTAATTGCTTTTTAATTGCTTTTCATGAATAAGAGGCTGCTGATGATGAATATTAAAAGACGTCTGCTTATTTTAATGAGAAATTACTTCGTAAAACATTAGCGGAGATTTAGATGAGTCCATTAAATGTTTACTTACATATTATATAACATATGAAAGAAAATCAGTACCTACTTGTAATCAGCACCATCGAAATCGAGTAATAACAATTCATTCGAAATACAAGGAAAAGGAGTGCCGGGTGTTTGTATTCGGAAATAACACATCAGCCGGCCCGGCAGAGATACGCGACACCGGTCCACATAGTGTAGTACTTATTAATTGCCAGCTCCCTCCCTGCGGCCTGCACGGAGGGCGCAAAAACGCGTCCTCCCGAGCCCTGTCAGCGAGGGAAAAAATCAGTGAGCGATCGTCCCCTCGCGGGTGAGTCCATCATATTGATTGAGGGAGGGACTAGCCGTGGCCAGCGTCCCCCGCGCCCGTTCATTTATTATAGACAGCGTGATGCTGCCCACCGGACCAAGCAATAAGTCGAGCTTGTTCATTGTAATGCACAAATGTAGGTACCAATAGCGTCCTGACATAATGCGAGCTACATCGGTATTTGGCAGACGTAACCATGGTTGGATTTTTCGCAAACAGAACAAAAGCCATGTTTTTTTATGCATTGACATCTATCTATATATATAAAACCAAGTCGTGTTAGCTACACCATTTATAATTCAAGAACGGGTCAGCCGATTTTTATGATCTTTGATTTTTTTGATTGGCCCTAAATAGCAGAATAACTATTAAATCATTGGAATGATTCCCCAAAAAAATATAATAAAGATAATTTATTTCATACATACATTTGATTCTGAGTCGATACGAATTTCGTCGGGACAGCTAGTTGTATATAATGAAGGTAATATAAAATACGATTTGCCAATCCAGGTGATGAGTTAAGAACAAAATGTAACATTACAATTTGTAAGTGCCCCTTAGGCCTATACAAAATAATAAATAATTTCACTGTTGTTTGGTTGACAGTAATTTATTATATTTTATGTAATGCACGGATTTCAATTAATCTCGGAATAGTGCTTAATAGGTTATAACGGGGAATTCAAGTGTTACCCCGGTAGCCAAAAGAATAAAGTCCACGCGCACGAAGTCGCAGGCACTGCTAGTTTAAAAATAAAAAGACCTAACTTAAGCTCGACTGACTAATTTCAAATTAAATCAACTACATAATTGGAAGCGATCTAGCTCCATGCGACCCAAATTTTGTCTACGATAGATACAAATTACGCATTGTCCCACGTAAGCAACTTTCAAATGGTCTACAAAGAAACCGTTTAGCAGATAAGTGGGATTTGACGCGGGTAAACCGAACTTCGTTCCCAACAGAATAACCTACAATCTCAGTGATAACATTTTTACATTGACATGGCGAGCGATAAAAAGACAACTCACATCCAAGTCTCTCCGGAAACGAACTGTGCTCGAGTCTATTACAATTCCAGAGAGAAAATATAGGGGAAGGGGGCAGGAAAAGTTTTATTCTCCTTAAAATATGTAGAGAAAGTGAAAAGTAAGAGCGGGTGGGGGCGGGGGGGCGTCGGTCAGCGGAGGGATGATGGATCACCGCACGCCGCGTGCCAAGACCTCTCTTTTCTTCGGTTCTCAATTACACCAACACATAACAACTCATTCTGAATGCTATGTTCACTTATATTGCCTACTCATACGCACCTACGTTATGTACTGATACGTTGCTGAAATAACGATATTTTGTGAGTACGTAACGCGACCATTTTAAACGATAATTCTCTAATTAGCTTTGCTGGTATAGGAATGTCGTGGTTATACACCACACACACACTCTCGTGTTTGTTATGGAAGTATGCCTAAGTGCTTGTACAAGTATACATGGCTAACAGGTATCTTAAAGGTAAGCAATAACTATTGCCAAAAAAATATCTACTAATAACATACAATTGTAAATATGACATAAAATAGGGGTTTCAGTCGGACTTCGGCAACAAAAATGAACTTACTGCATCGTGGCCGAGAAAAAAGTAGGGATACCACGATTTCCGTCCGCTAAACCACTTATCAAACCTCAAATATACTTTATTGAAGAGTTGAATTAATAAAATGCAAGGAGTGAAATTATATTATCTACTTATGTAGATATGTGCAATTTTCATACTGAGTCCTTAGACGAACAAATAATACAGACGGAGTGTCGCAAACAACATATTAAAGTCTATACCTATACCAAGCCGATTTGTGTAGTACACGCGAATTACTGTTTGCTACACAAATTGCTTTGGATTTTTGTGCTTCCATGTGTTTGTTATTCGCGACACTCCGTCCAAATATTTTCTTCGTCTCAAGACTGAGTCATATTTTATAAACGAATGACGTATTATCATTTCTTGTTACTTATTTATAAATTATAAACATTCTTAAGTGTAGTACGCTGTAAAGGTTTTCCTAATAAAGAACCTCGGCCGGTCAATCCGACCTCTTCCCAACTCCTGGCCGCCCTACGTGTGTGTCGTATGTGGGGTTCAGTGATGCGGTAGCCGGGTCGTGTGGGCCGCCCCCGCGCGTTGCTAGGCAACGGTTTGTTTTCGCGCCGCCAGCCGCACTGGGCGGGATAGAAGGGGTAGGCTCCATGATTGATCAGCCTATCCCGCCACCGAATGCCTACAGCTACATATTTTCTCGCTGATAACAAGCTCTTGTGTTTGTTCGTTTGTTTTAAGTATAACAATAGGAAGGCACCTCGGAAGAAGTGCTACTGTATAATTATAAAAAAATAATTAATCATCTTTATCCCGTGGCTGCTTGCGTGTTATTACCCCAGACAGCTAGTTTGCCTAATAGGACCTTACTAACTATCAATCTGGATTACGATACTGGAATCACCATCCAAATGTAGGGGGTTCGTGATTGTTGCGTTGCCGTCAATACTGTCGTGATGTGGATCGTGGTTCGAATTATAGTTGCGATAATACTGATAGTGTTATGGCACCATTAAGTACTGACAAACTGAAATAATAATAATGATGGCAATAAAAAATATGTTTCAGCTATATTCAGATTAGTTGGTTGTGCAGTCTACCCGAAACATATCCTTCTCCTTTTATATGTCCACGATCTCTTTAATAATTAATTTATCTTTTTTTTTTTTTTTAACAGGATATTTAATTGTCTCTCTAAATATTTACAACAGAAAAATGAAAAAAAAGACTTAAAAATGACATGAAAACAAACTATGTATCAAAAATATAATAATATATAATTAGATAATCTAGAAATTGATTATTTATAACAACTGACAAAAATTGCAATTTGAAACCTGCCTAATTTTAATTTTAATCTTAATTTATTACATATAACTTTAATTGTTTTAAAATATGTTATACTGTCAGAACCGAATAATATGTAAGGTCCATAGCGATGAGAATCTTTACTTTGTGGTTGTCTAAGAAAAATTGCATGGAAAAATATTTTAAGATGTGATTGGTTGTTTTTAAACATAACATTTTAGTTCGGCGAGCGATGATAGAGCCCGTTTTTATGCAAACAAGTTTGAAACACAATAAATGCTACTCAATAATGACAGTTCTAAAGAAACAATATAGTCACCAAAAAAATTGGGTTTCATGTTTTATTTAAGTCATATTTTCGCTAATTCGCTCCGAGCGTGTCGTTTTAAAGGAATTTTGCATCGTTTAAAACTGCTTCCTTTCAGACGGCCGGCCATTGTATATTCTGTTACATTTTTTGCGACACAAAAGAGTTTGTCTCAATATTCAAATTCGCAGAAGTGCGACGTCCACGGTTTGCATAACCGTTTCTCGATTCGCAACTATTGTCTTCTTATGCAAGACGACAGATGATAAAAACATTGACAAACTCCTACCGACGAAATATTCCTTGGAAACATAAAAATCATATAAAAAAACCTTGTAATTGTACTCTGAATTATATAAAACGAATTAAAAAAATGTCAACGTGCCTATAATTAACTTTAACTTTAAAAAGTCAAAGCAGAAAATGGAACTGAAATTAATTTACATTACCTACTCGTTTGTTCGAAATGGAAGGCAAAACTAACAAGGTGTAATTACAAGGCGCCTAATTGCAGCAGTTGACATCCTTTCGCCGAAAAAACAAGTTCTCCAATAGAATTTAATGATAGGGTTAGTTTAGACGAAAAAATAACTACCTACGACGTGCTTTTAGAAATAATTCGTAATGAAAAAGTTGAATTGAATATCAGTACGAGTGGGTACGTTAATTTATGCCAGAGACGGGTACCTTAATTTAGTTGCAAAATAAGTGACTTTCCCATCGAATCTAAGTCAATTCTCAGGGAGAAGTCAAGGGTCAAATATAGGACATTATAATCCAAGTTAGTCACTTGGAAAAATGTAATAAAGCAGGCATATTTCCATGCATATCTTATCATGAAATTCTTTCAGTAGGTGGCGGGCAGCGGGCGGCGCGGCGGCGGCGCGTGCCGCTCCAAATTACTGCTATTATTTTATAATCCCTCCTAGTTACGTTTTGAATATTAATGGCATTCCACAGTTTTCCTTCAAAACGATCCATTCTAATAAGCAAATTTCTTTAACGATAAGGGCTTCCGACATTAATATAATAAGTCTATGATTTCCGACAATAATTCTTAAATACACCCATAATTAAAATGGCATAAATTATAATCATCTAACATCATCTATTCACGTAAGTAGGTATTTCGTTTTTATTCAACCGGAGCAGTAAAATGAAGTTCCTTTATAAAATATTTCCAAGTTAATGTTTGTTAGTTTAAAGGATACAGTATATAATATTTAAAGAGTACGTAGAGTACCTACGTCGCCTTCCCACCTATATGTTGTGACGTTCAGTCCCCATTCAGTGTAACATAGTACATTTTGATTCACGCTATGCCATCTCCGCTTTGCTGGCCACCCCAAGAACGTCTAATTGATAAAACCCCTTGCTTATACCGAGCGAGATGCTATCTGCCCATGCACCGGTCTGTTAAGTTATGCTAACAAAGTAATAAATGAGCATTCACAATTATAACATCGCGCCAGAGCCGCGGGAGAGTCGACTAATTAATACATTCACCTACCGCCGTTGGACGGAAACTTGAAAAAACGGTGACCCCTAACGGCTGCAATAAGGTGGATTTGAGTTTTTATTGATGCACACAAAAAACGCACACGCGCCTATGAAATCCGATTAAAAAAGGGGTAGACGCACGTCTCCGGAAAAAAATCTTCGTATAACCCTAATTCGAAAGGATATTGATAGAGCTATTTGGGAGCCGAGAGCGCTCAAAACAGTCGATTGTTTCGGTATCTATTAATTGGATCGCGTGGTAATCGATAATCTTTCTGGGGCAATGTGTTTTTACATCTGCCTTTACAAAGTATTATAAAATATTTTTTACACGTTGTCATTTTTAGAATATTTATAAATAAGCACCTACCTAACTAGTTACGTTATGTTACTATAATTTACTGTGTTTATTTATAGCCACGGTTTGTTCACGAGGCACAGAGTGTAGGTACGTATGTATATTCTGCTTGAAAAAATATAGAGTATGTATGTACTCTCTATCTTTCAAACACTACTTTTATTTAATTATATGACAGTTCGCAAATGTATACCATTACTTCGAATCCTATAATTTCTTTCACTACCACGAAACTCCACTGTTTGCCTACAAAAAAAAACGCCGTTTTTTGTTAAGATACATTAACGCAATATGTTGTTTTATCAAATTCAATAATCCCGGACATCAACAGGTGTTGGTCTAAAAAAACGAACCGTGTCCACGGATCAGAAAATAGTTCTGGTTCCTCAACTGTCGCACCTAGCTGACGTTTTTTCATATCTATAAACAAATGTCCGATACACTACTCATAAATCTTATTAATATTCTGTGAAGGATGGGCCATCACATCCTTTACTGAAGGTGAATTTTAAGACTTGATCTTATTTAATTTCCTATTTTAGCTGTAGTGCTTGACAAGGTTCAGATATCATCTTGTTCCTTACATGGAATCAACAGTTTTTCAATAAAAACGGCGCATTTTGACTTAACACAGATCGTCCGGTGTAAGAACTAGACGCACCTCTACCGGAACAAATTCTTTTTGAAATATAAACTCATTTCAACCTGTTCATAATATAGGTTAGCAGAGGTAAGTATGAACGTTGAGAAGAATAAATTATGTTCAATAGCATTACCTTAACAGTAGGAAATACCATCACATTATAAAATGTTATTCCAACTAAGACCACATTCTTGACAATATTTTTTTAACGGGCGCGTGTCGCATCCTAAAAAAGGGTTCAATAAAGAAGTTAAAAGTGAAACTTTACACTCACCTGATGTTTCTGAATGCACTTTTTATATGGATCGCTGTCATATGTTTTAAGTCGGGCTCAATTACGAACGCGTCCGGTGCAAGTGCGCGCGCGCATAAAAAATCCACAATAGAAGGGTTGGGAAGGGTTGTAAAGGAATAATGTGCGTGTAAATATCGTGTAATTTCACACAACAGGTAGAAGGGTTCTTTTGGTGAATTTCTATGCTCTGTTTATTCGGGTCCCATCAGTCAACGGGGAGAGTTTAGAAAATAGATTTGCTATTTTTATGGGTAAATTTCGATACTAATTTTAATGTATATTTACATATGGTATTCAAAATAGGAATCCCTAATTTTCAATCAATGCCTTTATAACACCGCGACGCGTGGGTCGGGGGTTAAAACATAATTACATCTACTTTTTAATATACTAGTTTCTGCCATTGTTATACGTTACGTAAGACATAAAAAATAAACATCTCAAAAAACCTGAGCATCTCATATGATGTCCTTAAAAATCCAGACTCTTTCTAATCATAGTACATTCCCTCTATTAGGGGTTTCAAGGGCCATTATCGAAACTCGTTGTGTCATAGAAATAGGACATAAATCGTACGATGGCAAAAAAAATGTTAAAAAAAGATATATAAAAAGCAACCAGTTACTGACAATCAAATCGTACCCTTTATTGTCGCGATTGTAAAATTGATAAAGGGATGAATGCACTGGTTGTCCGCGAAGCTAATTTATAAATGATTGAGATTTCATTTTTTCTGGTTTCGAGGGAAAATGTGTGCGATAAAAATCGTGGCTTTTATTTTTTATGGTGGCGTTGTGCGTGGATAGAGAATCTTTTAAGCAGCCGGATGAGATAGTTATTATACTCAATCTTACATATTAAACACTATGTGGCATATTAGATGTATGGTCATATGATGTATGTAGGAATTTAAAAGTCCCTAGAAAGCCATGCCTTGTTGCTTTACTACAAAAACGGTGGGTATTGATATTTACACCATTATCACGACTCATGCGCTCCATAAAACCGTTCTTCGGCGTAATCACAACCCTTAATTATTTCCACTTCAATAATTGAAATTGTTTACTTATTATTTTATCCGTTATAATAAAAGATCCTAATTCCCAACTGTCGATTCTAAAAATGGATATTTTTTTCGATAATAACGGCAATCGATGGACGCGAGGTAGTGATTACTAGTTACAAAAGAACCCCTTTCTGACCCACTTTTTACAAATTTTTTAAATTCCGTACCCTCTCCAAAAAGCTCCCTTTGAAAGGCCGGGCGTGAACGAGTTGATGATATTACATTTTTTCGTAAAATTTACGAACAATCTAGTGTATTAACAACAAAAACAGGGTTATTGTGCGAGTTTTTTGCAACTTCGCGTGCGTGCGCTTGCGCGTCGGCGGCCGCCCGGCGCGGCCGTGCGAACCCTTGCCGCCGCGCGGATTGCACACGGAACCCTTCCCTATGTGAGCAGAGGGTCACCGTACATGACGTCGCATCCCTGCTCATGGCGCAACGGCGCAACATCCCTAGAGGGTCGATCCACATACAACGTTCCGTCGCCGCGCCCGCGCCAGGTCGCTTCGCTACAATTCGCATGTGTACCACCCGACAGCTGCATCAGTTTTTATATACGCTCTCATATTTTTTCACAATGGCGTAGCGCAGCGCACCCTTGAAACAGTTTGCGTAATCGATGACAAAACTAAATATTCCGCCCGATGATTTCCGTATTTTTGGAGAATTCTAAATCGGTTCCCGAGCGGCGACGGGTTCGGATAATATTAGAAAAAAAAACTTTTAGAACAAAACAAATGAACTTCTTTACGTTACTAAAATAGTCATTTTAAATTATACAAAATGTTAATAGGTACCGTGTTGTAGAATGAGGTATCTACTGAATTTGATTTGTACCGAAAGATCGATAATCTGTCAACAGAATAAATCAAGCTTTCATTGGAATTCTAATATGTGTTAAATTGTGAATGATATCATTTCATCCGATCGCTGTTCGGGGAACTGATCATTATTTAATCATGATCTCAGAGCAGGTACAAAACATTTCTGTGTATTACTTAGTTTTGCACAAAACAATATGAGACCAAGTTACACTATTAAGTTCACTGGATTCAATTTGAGAACCTCGTTACGTAAGGATTTTACAGCACAACCGCTATTAGTATTACTTAGCATTAAGTATAAGTGAGATCCTAGTGCTAATTTTGTAAAAAAAACAAGTTTCAATTAAATCCTCATTGCCTTGGCGGCAACATTTAAAAGTTAATTAACTATTACTATATCCACAGCTTATTACACAAAATTTGTACGGACCATTTGTCAAATAGGTTGTACAGTAATTTAGTGTCTAGGCTGATATATAATATACATACACCCTAAGTATGTATTTACAATGGACGGGCTATCGATTATGCAAAACGTGGGCCGAGGATGCAATCGGCGCTTTTTGCTAGGGAAGCGAAGGGCGCCGCCGCCGCCGCCGGACGCATGGGGACCTCACATAATGCCCATAATATGTCTTACACACACATACGTGCATATGTCTAACTGGGGCGGGAATGTGGTTGTATTTTCATTGCGCAATTAAAAAAGAAATCGTATGCTATATTCCAAAAAAAGTATACGTGCATAAGTTAAAGGCAGTTTAAAATTTCTTACTTGTTTCTAACCGTCGTTGACTGTACGGTTGGTTGTTCAAGTTCTTAGCAAGGGTTGTATGTGTTTCCGGTTCAAAAATGATCACCATATTTGGATAGGTATAGGATAGTAGGTATATAATCTATCTACGATTTATTCTCGTCTATTCATCAGAAAAGAAACGACTTAAAGGGCGAAATAAAAAAAACCATGAAAAAAATGATTTCGTGATCCATATTATCTTCGGACAGCACACCTACAAACCCACGAAAACAATACAACAAGCAATAGACGCATCCCACGCAAATAGACAAATTAAATGACGGGATCAAGGACATAACCAACACAGTCTGCGAACGTTAAATGAAAGATGTCCGGCCGCAAGGAACTATCGATTGAAAAGACACAATTAAAGTTAGAGTTAGGCGACGGCTCATGCGTGTGTTGGTTGCTTTAACCCCACGAAACTTTCATCTCTGGAGGCGGCGCGCGTGTGTGCGTGGGGAGGGCGGCCTCCCTGCGAAGGGAGTAAAAAGTAGTTGTGACTTGCTCACCTCTTTCGCGTCGCCCACCGACGCTGCTTTACTAGGCCCTTTTTATTACCGATTCTTATTGTACATCTACATCCTATATGTACGGCACATGTGCATGTCTGAGTAACTACGTTATTGGAATTTAATTCTTTACGTTATAAAGTAGATTTTTATGTAATTTTCAAAATTATGAAAGCTGGAATATGATGTGGTCAACATCAGGTTTGCCAGGATTCACCAGATCAAAACCCGGAAAATTTAAAGGGGGAAAAGGATAGAATAGAAAATAGATAAAGAGAGAGACTAAACACAAGTTACTCCAGAACAAAAGGGTTTTGGGCCATTCTCGTAACGAGAAACTTCGAAGTTCGATCCCCGCAGTGGTAATTAAACGATAAAGCACAAGCTATAGCTTAGTTAAAAGAGTTAAAGGCTACTGTCTATAGCACATCATGTAATATTTAAAAAATAAACTCTGCCTTCTTCCTAAATACCCACCTACTACCATTATTACAACATACATTCAACCAAAAAACTATCATTCATGTTCATTGTTCGCATTACACAACAGTAACATTCTGACGTTAAGCCTTTGAGTAAATAGGTACTCTATAGACCTTTGCAAAAATAGCTAGCAAAGTCAGTCACGCCCGGGGCCAGTCGAGTGACATAAAACATACACAGCCAAAAGGGTTTGTGCGTGAAGACGCGTGTCGAGTGACAAGACGATGCTATCTGTCACCCGCTCCCCCCGCGTCTGCGCCGCGTGGCACACACCAAGCAATAAAAAATCCCTTCCACACATAAAAATCGAACTCGTGCTCATCCGACACGCAACAATTGGACTCGACTGCGGGGACACGTTTCCTACTTAAAAAGTGAAATTTATTTTTAAAAAATGCCCTTCCCCAGTACTATCGTCGGTTTAAAAAAGCCGTAATACGTCGCTGACGAGGAGAGCGCGCGCCGGCTGAAGATTTGACGCGCTCGCGCATGTGTTTATAATCGTCCCCTCTCGTAATTTTACATTTTTTTAACACAATTTCAACCATACAGTACACCGGTTACCGCCGTTCACTGCGTTTTTGAAAAAAAAAACGCGAATTGTTAATCGCATCGAGCGGACATCAAAAGAATAAAAAAAATCGGCAGAGCCGTACTTTTTCACGTCATCGCGGACGGACGGCTGGACGTTGTGGCCCCGTAAGGGCGCAACGGTTTTTGTGTGACCCTCAATTTACAACAAGAAGGGACATGACATCGTCTCCCCGTTGTACTCTGACATCTCGGCAGGCAAGGTATCTAATGTAAATTTAGTACAAAAACGGGAATTTAAATAAGTGTAGTGGACGGGAAATAGCCGAGGGCCCTTCGCATAAAGGTGGCCGTTATTAATATCGACCTTCTAACGACAAAAACATGCGAGCATGTCGGTGACAGAGATGAACGTCTAATGGTATTAATCTGAAGGGATGTTTACAGTGTTTTTGGCGGGGAAGAAATTAACAAAGGCTTTAATGTGTACAGTCGATAGAAAAAAAACAATCCTTATTTTATAGTAGGTTGTCGTCAACTGATCCGAGGTAGTCATTGACCAATATTTGCTCTTACGGCAGACAGTTTTTTTAGTATTCGTTATGTAGCTGATATTTTTAATAGCCTATATTGATTGGCTGCCGGACTGCGAAAATATCATGTTAGCGAACTCGGACAGGAAATTAACATGATGCTAGTTTTCCTTGGGCTATCGAAACGTCGCCAATAAAATAAGATCGTTGGAGGGATAGGACATATACTTGTTCGAATATTCAGAGAACACACGGCGTGCGCTATCAGTGAAGCTAAAAAACTCTGGTCTAACATGTAAACACAACCACTCACGCACACATAAAAAAACTATGTCCAGAACTTCTTAGACCATTTACTAAGCAAAAAGTTTTGTATGTGGTCACATATACCACAAATTCATTGAACAAGTGGCTTCACATTGCTAGTGGTAACGTTAGGTCTGAACTTCTGAACAAGCAAGTCTGTAGGATAGAATGAGTCCGACGGATAGTTAAGTCACCGTGGAGAAGTATCTAAAATCGTTTAAAATATATTATGCTAATACAATTACTTATATATACATAGAGCTAGGTTTATAAATGAACAATTCTTAGAAATCTTAATCTATCAATAACTGGGAATACGAATTATTCAACATTCTTATTAGGTATGGTATCTATTCAAAAGAGTCTACATTCATCAACTGGACTGTGGTGTAATAGATAATGATACCGGATAATAATAATAATAAGGTAGCTACCAAAATTGATTTCTTATATTTACGCGAATACTACACATTGAAATAAAACTTATTTTACAGATTTTATCGCGTTTATTTTATTTTTTTATGTACCCTCCCGCAAGCAAGCAGCTGACACGTCGGTAAGTTTTATTTCAATGTACTGTATTTATATATTTATTTCTAAGTTTCGCAAGTACTTGCGAAACTTAGAAATAAATACAAAGACGTTAAATAAACCAACGTCATTTAACTCTTGTCGTTCAAAGGAATTCTGTTTGGTATCGACGAGCGTGGTGTCCGCAGGGTGAGAGGAAACTTAACTAGATATTTGTGTGCGGTTGTTTAGAGGGCCCCTCGGCGCGGGGCCGGCCGGGGGAGGCCAGACGGACGGTCGCCGGGACGAGAGGGTCCACTTGTAGTGATGCTGCGTATGTTTCCCGGGATTCGAAATGGTAGAGTTCCATTTTGAAATTGGGAAAGGTAATTGCGTAGATCTGTTTACAGGTTGAATAGTAACCGTAACAAATCGGTACATTTGCGAATATTTAGGTTTTGTTTTCGCCGTGTTTCGCCTCTGTAGATTATAAACTTAGATGTATGTTTTTAATTTTAAATAGTAATCTAAAACAATCCATACAAATTGATGTAGTTATAAAGGTTACACAAATTGCTTATTTAATTCCATACCATACATATTCGCTTGATCGAGTGCCCGACATTCAGTATGCGTTCGTCCGGGACTACAGCGACCCGGTAATTTCACACACCCATCACTAGACTGACCGCATGAGTTGCACCCGCGTTCAGAGATCACATTAACATCGAACTCTCGTTACGCAACAACTATGCTGCCCCGCTGGCACCGGGACATGGCCAGCAATGGCACTCCGGGGAATCACCATTTTTAAGCTTTGCAGTTGTAGATGTTAGTATTCTTTATATTTCTTAGGGGGAACTCGGAATTATTATTATATTATGATAAAAAAGACATACTGTAAAAAAGACAAGCCCACTGTCCTGCCGGATCTTCTCAATTGAAGTCGCATTCCGATCCGGTCGTAGAATTAAAAAAAATGTTAAATGACAATTTGTAAGTACCTCGGTAGGTCTAACGAAATAAATGATTTGACTTGGCTATGACTCTTCTATTAGGTACGATCTACATACGATCTATGTTATATTCCATACAGTATATGATTATTTTCGCCTAGCTCGTTAAGCTTTTCATGACAATACAGCTAAACAAGAACAGTAAAGGAAGTAATAAAGCACATAACTCGGAGTGAAACTACCATACAGCATCCACTCGTGAACTATCGCCTTCGTATACCAATAGCTAAGCTCTTACATAGTAAGTGACGAGGGTTAGTCGCCCTAACCCTTTAGTGCGCTGGGTATGAGGGCCGGGCGGAGGGCGGGCAGCGGAAGGGTTGCCGCCCGCGCCGCGGCCCGGCGACTGGGCGGCGCGCTCCCCCCCGCGCCCCTCGCTTTACGACGAGCTTTTTTTATCGTGCGTGCTGTCGTTTTTCCTTTTCTATTTTTTATGTTTATTTCCCCGAAACCATAAATTATGTTTGAAGGAAGGGAACTCTCGGACGCTCGAGCCGCAGGAACCGGGGTGACGTTAAGTTTTCTGTTCTCAGTTTTTCTGTATTTTTTATGGTCTCTCGTGTGTAATGCGTGGGGTGAGTGCACCGTCGCCATGACGACTGCATGCATTAGGCGGGGGCGATCTGCGCACACGATCTGTCGATGCTCGTTATAAATAAGCAGCGGTTAGGTATATATTTGTTGGTGTAATGCGATACACGCAAACACGTTTGTCTATATTCATTCGATCCGTGTTTGCGGACAAACTAGCGAGATGGACGCCGCGCCGATGTTTACACTATCTGGACTCGACCGTGTGATTTCATACGGTGGCACTGTGTGACGATATTTCGATATAATTTACCATGTTATGTTGAGTAGAACGATAGTTTGTAATGAGAAATGTTGGTGCTCTGTAGCGCACCCCCGCTTAACCTTCGGGAACTACTTTGGTCACTGCCAGTGTTATGGTTTAAGCGTAAGCCCTTATATTCACTACATCGAGGGGTTGCGGACCATAGGTACAGCTAATGTATTTTCCTGGCGTCGTGAAGATGCCTATATGTTAAGCTGATCATAATATATTCAATACATATCTACGTAATAACACATAAAAAAATGATGTCTGCAAATTACACAAAATTATTCCATAACTCGTTACTGGTCCCAAAATTATTCGTTCATAAAATTGTTAACTAGTTCTTAATACCGTAGAAATTTAATTGTCGATCGACCGCAAAAACCATACAAAGCGTGTTGTATCCAGTTAATTGCTCACCCTTGCTTGCTTGCCCACGGGCGCGCCAAAAAAAACGCGCCATATTGCGTCCAGCAAACCGCGGCAAAAGAGAAATTTACAAAATAAAGCCTCCAATAGTTACACGGTGCATTTAAAATTAGAACCCTTTAGGGCGCCACACCGCCAGACAAAGGGCCGAATGGCAAATTGTCGGCAGGTAGCGATAGCGAATATGTCGAAATGGAGTCCCAATAATTACTGAGGGCCCTAGTTTAATAAATGGTCCTTTTTCTAAATTATGAAGGGCTGATCGCGCCATACGGACATACCTGCCGCGAACCCTTCGCCGTCATAATGAGTTATAACTCTTCATTGCTTTTATTTGCAGACTTTTTGTGGGTTAGACGAGTTTGGCCAGCGGGTACCTTGAACGTTTAAAGAGTGACCATAACTAAGTTGAATAGGTATTTAAGAATATTTTCGATTGTGTTCAAGTATTAGTAGGTACATATTATGTAATACTGTATATAATGGTAACAATATATCATCACATGTGCTGAATTACCTAATACAAAATCTTATGTAATTATTGTCGTGTAATTCTATCGAATCAGTTGATAACTTAAACCAATTCAATTTGATAGGTAGAGACGACATCAACACAAAAAACGGACCATTTGCTACGTATAACAATGCGAATTCCTTACGAAATGGGTTTTGTTGGTTGTTTGTATAAAACAGACAGTGTAATAGCTCTACAACAAACCCCTTTTGGCCGGAGGCAGCGGAGTGTGTCGCGATGACTTGTCATTCTGATGTTTACGATGTTAAAATCGCATTTCCTGAACGCGACATTGACAGAAACTAGTGAGGCGTACACGAGAGCACCTCTGCTTTGTGTCGCTAGAGCCCGTCTACCGAACAAAGCCTTCGTAGACTATTTAAAACGAATCCCTTCACGACACCTACACTCCCAATATATAATGTAGAATGGTTCAAGTTATAAGCGTAGCGTGGAGTAATACCGAAGGCACTATTACGCTCTCGTACGACATAGAGTCATCCGACCGAATGGGTACGTCCAATTACGCCCGCGTGACACGTGGCAACCGACGAGGTACTATATATGCTACGATTTAGGTACTTTAATGGTCGCGAAGTTACGTGTCGAAAAAGAAAGAGGGACATAGGTAAAAAGGCTAGGTTAAATTACCTTAAATCCTCAGGACGGCTGGGCTACGAATGAGCCTTTATCTTCACTATATCTCGTAAAAGACGATAAATAAATCCACCATACATAAAGTACCGGTTAGTAGTCGCGTGTACACTAGAACTTACTCTAACTCTAAAGTAACTGATGGCCTCTCATTTCAACTTGTAATTGGTTCAATCAGGCAGTAATATAAGTTAGGGCGGGGAAAATAAACCGCCACAAGATCTTATCTAGTCGTGTTTTTGTCGTAATTTTAATACAATTATCTATTTTTGTATTAAAATCATCAATTAATCCATTCATCTATGGCACAGTTATAAACAGTAACTATGCCTCTTACTTTACACTATACCTAGAAAAAAACCATCGCAATTAAATAATCCTCTTCCTAAACGCTTGTGACTTGCTCCACACGAACGAAGCGGAAGCTCGCATAACGCTCTACCGCGTGTTTTCAACCGTCTACTACTGCCGGCAATCCTTTACCGACTACGAGGCTTTCACGAGCGATAGACCAGAAACGTCTATTAATATTTTCAAATATTTTGGCGGCTCGCACAATGCACCTTTTATCCGACTATCCCAATTAGGATGAAGAGAATCGGCGCAGAACTTAGAAGGGTTTTTGTCGCTATTCCTGTGTGGATTATAGGGTTTAGAATAGTGTAAAATACTGTTATAAGTTAGGTAAAAAATATATCTGATGACGGTCTGTCCTTACGGATGTTTGTTGCTTATACTGACCTAGCAGATGAACATGTAACAACACTTGTTATTGTTTATCGCTGGAAATGTAGAGTCCCGTAGGGTAAGCCAGAATTTATAATGTAATCGTATCGTCATCTAAAAACCGTGCTGTCACTGTGATACGTATTTGTAAAATCTGTGGTGTGAGAGGGATGGAAGACGTTACCAAAACGGTACGTAACAAAAAACAATATGCTTGAGATGCAGTTCATGTTTCCGAAGGACATTCTAGGTAAGTCTGTGAGGTATAGTTTTTTTGGAAATCCGTATAACACACATATCAAATCACAAATTAATTATCCGCCCGTCACGTTTGTTTTGGAAATTATACCAACATCGTTTCATCAGTAGAAAATCTACTTCGTCCACCTCTCGCATATAACATCGTATTATATACCTCGCTATACTCCACACGTTCACCCGAGAATATATCTGATAAAACTTATTTTATTGCCAAATCAATAAACAGGACTGAAACACCGCAATATTTCTTTGTTCATCTAAGAAATATGAAAGCTTACGCAATAGTTGTATCCACCGAAGTGGAAATTATAACGTTACCTTCTGTATCAATACAAAGACAAGCGTAAAATCGACATCATTAGGTGACACTAACGAAGGGTGGGTACCTACCACGCGAGGACACAATTAGGCTGGTATTGAACCGCCGATTCTTTTCTCAGCGCGCTCAATAGATTTCCTTTTCTCTGACAAATAGTTCGCACTCAGAAAGGGTGAAAGCACCTCTCCATGAAATTTATCCTACTCCCGCCGCCGCCCACGTGTGCCACTCATTATTAATGATGCGATGTTGGTTCAAACGTCTCTCGCAGTCCACTTGACATGTATTAATGAAACGCATTTGTGTCCAGATTCCGAGTCTGGTCACCTATTTAGGTGGCCGTAGAAAAAGTTAACAATGAAGTAATTGTGTATTTATTATTTGGTATTAGTGCGACGTCCCGCGGAGCCGCCCGCATTTTTGAAGATCTGTATCCAAGCGATATTCAATTTGGTTAAAAACCCTGTTCTGAATTGTATTAGGTACCTACCTAATTTATAGTCGTGATATACGCCTACTTATGGGTAAGTAAATTGCTAACATTCATGCATTAGAAGAAATTCGGCTGCATAAGACATGATTATACGACGTAAAGCGAGCTGGAAAAATTAAAAAGCTAGGCTCTCGCTTATTTACCTACACTCTACAAAACATTTGAATCGCATATGGATGCATTATCTTTTATCCATATTCAACCCTGCTGCAGTATCCTTGACTCTGCTGCCATAATAAATTAAATAAACTGTCCTTTCACAGTATCCTTGGCCGGCACGGGGCTCTACAAAGGAGGTAGCAGGAACTCCGAGCTCGATCTCGGGACTCGCTCGGTCAACCCATTAGGGCTCTCACAGCGGGGCCTCATGATCACTTTGCTCATTTTAATTTATGTGCTTTGTACCATTGTCCGGTACACAATAGCCGCGTTTTATAGTTGCTGCCGGACACCCAGATTAACATCTATGCAAGGTTTTGGCTTTCTCTCGTTTTGTGCAAGAACACAATGCGATAAACGGGTAGCAGGCACCTGGCATTAATGGCTTCAGCGTAATGGATATTTGCTAATGTTATTTCGTTTGGATATATACGGAATATTGAACGATTGCAAATCATAGAATTATGTTAGGTGTGTTTATTTAATAATAATATGTACTTATTTGAAAAATATCGCTAGTTTGGTCTAGCGATAAAATACCATTATTGTATACAATCATTATATAGCGATATAACATTGAGTTACTGATTGATTCAAAATAATAGGTATGTATTTATTACCTCTTAATTGGGTGCAGAGATATATTATAAGTATAGAACAGACATACCAAGTAATTTATGTCCCTAGAATAAAATAAATATAAAGGGAAGTAACTTCTACTCATTCTCAATCCGCATATCCCCATCATCGGCCACAGCAGGCTTCGGAACTTGTCCTGGCACCAGCTCGCCGTGGACTCTGAATCGATAAAGGCAGGTGTACACCGGGTGTCCCCAATTCGTAAGGACCCGGATCCGCGCCATGTTGTACCCTTTCGGTGAAGGGTACAGGACCTCGAAGTACTGGATCGGCTTCCCCTCTTGATCGTATTCGTAGCTGCCGAAATCGTGTGGGTACGGGTCGTTTCGGAACTCAAGCCCTTCGACTTGGAACAAGCGGGGCGCTGATGATATTTCCCTGTTAAAGAATGAAGTAAGTGTTTTGCGTTAGATACAGGACATAGAAGAGTATCAAATTGAGATCCGAAGCTCAGTTATGTGCTCTTGCGAGTCCGTGAGATCTTCTGCCTCCTTAGACTCGCGCTGGTATCTGTCATTTGACTTACTTTCAGCCTGCGCGCTGCATGTACCCTAGCTAATCTAACGAGGCTGCACTACTAGTCTGGACACGGCCATTAACAATTTAAAAACGAACAAACCTAGTCGGCGATATATTTGCTGATATATGTTCAATGCTGATCCCGGTGACTATAACCGTTCCGAGGAGGCGAATGATCGCCTCCCCCCTGGAGCCTTTGAACGCCCAGCACTCGCCGGGTAAGGTGCTGGGCTGGATCATGGCGCGGGCGCCCTGGCACTCGCGGCACAGCCAGGCGGTGAGCAGGTGCAGCGCCCACCCTACTGGCGACTCGTATACCACGTGTTCTATTGTATCACCAGTGTCTATCACTCTGGCACCAGCTGATTCTAGGGCATAGTCAGCCATCTGGAAGAAATATTGGCCAGGTAGCTAGTGTATCTATCTATATTTAATTGTATTTGTCCGTGCCTCTATAATGGGGTCTTATAAAAATAATACGTAGGCTATAGTAGTGTACGTAAAATATTTAAAAAAGTCTACGGCTCGTTAGTTAGGTGGTAGTTTACCGATCAAATGTACGTAGGTACATATTTATAAAATAAAACAAATGTGTTACCGTTTGTGATAGCAAACCTTTTGCGTCTCTGTCAGGTTTACATATTAACAATGAATCTAACAAGGCCCCTTTAACAAATGCAAATCAATTCACCCCTACCTAGGTATGTATATACCGTATATACCTATTATTCAAATTGTAGATGCGTTCAAGCATTTCGGTGGGAGCTAAAATACAAATATGTATCTACTCAATCGGGGTTCCTCAAGCTGGGGTATGCATGTAGAAACCTATACACCGTAGCGTAAAAAGTACTCGCCCAGATTTCCACAATGGCGGTATCAAATAAGTTTGCCTTGCATCCCAAAACTGAGCTAGAATTACCTACACTTAAAACTGTCTCACACTATAGCACTTTAGTTTACCTAGTCTCCGTTCAGAGTGGCCGCCGTGGCCGAAATTTGGTCAGGAGGAGGATTATTACTACCTATTTTATAATATATTTACCTGTCTATCATAATCATACACATCGGCGAGTTGCCTTGAATTGCGACGCAGTGAGGGTTCGAGAGCGTCTTTGGCGCGTCCCGTGGCTGCGGTGAGCGCGGGCAGCACGGACGAGATGCGCTCCATCTCGGTTTGGAGACGCTGGTGTTTGCTGTTCACCTACGATAATAGAAACCTCTCTTCTATTAGTTACCTACATACATCAATTATACTCTTACTTCCTAACTAATTTTACCAGTTGGCCTCACACCCGTTTTCAGTTTCAGGGCCAGCGTTGGTAGGCCTCCATCTTAGTGTAGAGCGCCTGGATACGGTCAGCTATTTGATGTAACAAATGAGTGTAAGTAAAGAAAGAAGAGGGTTCAGAAAAGTGTTGCTAATAATTTTACCGACGCGTTTGTTTGCCGAAGGGAAATAAAATAACTAAGTTTCGTCCCCCCATAAGAAATATGGCGCTAATTTTCCATTTGTTCCCACTGACGCCATCTAGTGACACAGTTTCTATGTCTTGTAATATTTTCGTTCGTTTCCACTAGCACCATCTAGTCACTGACACTGAATACCTAAGACTTCTTGCATGTTTTTAATTTTATATTGCTTATCCTTATCTTTATCGAAGGCTATGTGTGAAGTATACCTCAGATACACTCCTGGTGAGTTGCATAACGACGTACTTGATGTCAGAGAAATCGCCATCGAGAGATGCTTGGGTGGGGCCCCAGAAATAAGCGTATAGGTGCATTCCAAGCAATAGCGAAAGTGCGGCACACACGAACGAACGGAACACGTTACGCAGGCATCCATTGTTCTCATACTCATCATAATCCATGAATAAACATCGATTTCAGAGTTTTATATGAAATTGACAACTGTGGCAATCAATGAAACTGTGAACACAGACAAGTCTGTCAGAATTATTTTTCCCCATACTTCCAAGAAGGTAATATTCGTAGCAAAATAGTAGACTGGGGCCATGAATATTTCTAGCACTTGTTACTCGACTGGCTCGGACTGTGGTCTCAATCTCAATTCGTGTTTAGTTGACTCGGATGATTTGAAATGTAAGCATAATTTAATTATCTATAGATTTTTTGCGTTTATAGGATATTCTTATTTTTTTAGGATACCCTAGTATGTACTTATTTTAGTGCGCCCAGAAGAAAGTTTAGCGGTCTATTTTTATAGCATTTATTTTTTATTAGAAAATGGCTACAGCGTGTAGATTCTTACATAATTATCAACTACAGTATTTTATTTAAAACACATCAAAAGATTCCGATAAAAAAAACTTGCTGTCTTGGCACATAATACAATACAATTTACGGGTTTTTACCGGCTTAGTTTAAAAAAAAAACATTAACAGTGAGTCAATTAATATGCATGTATACAATGATAGTCGATATCCAAGATTAACATGTCTGTAGTTGGTTAATTATGTGAACAATCCGCTAATCCTAGGCCTTCGGCGGCTGTTGTTGCTGCGTCTGGTAGTCGACCTGCGCGGCGGTGACGGACTTCATGGCGTCGTGCGCCTGGTGCACGTTGGCGCGCCACGCCAGCAGCACGGCGCGCAGCTGCTGCCACTGCGCCGCGCCGAACGTGCGGTGCATCGTGCTCGACACGCGCACCGCCCGCGTCGCCTGGTCCATGCGCGCGCGCACCAGCCGGGTCTTCAGCACTGCAGTACAAGTGCATTACTTAAATATGTTAGCAGCATATCCAATCATTCATTACCGTAAAATACAGTGTAGATGGCAAATCCCAGATGAGAGAATATTTTTTTAAATACTTCATTCATTTTGGAACAGAAGACTAAAAATATAGACAAAGATCAATGTCTTGGTTGAATCATGAATTGGTTACCAAATCTGACATCTGACCTCTTCTGTACTATATACCGGACTTCTGCAGTGTCTGTTCATTACAAACTCATAGTGATCTATCGATTTGGTTTAATATAATTCACAAGCTCCAATATTAATAATAAACTGTACCGAAAACCACAAATTACACATACTGTGTGGACAATATATTAAGAAAGACAAAAGTACCTTCAATGATGAATGATTCAACATCTTTCTCTTCAATCTGTAACTCAGATATGATATCATCAAATGTGATTTCAGGATTGGTCTCAGCCATCTGCATAAATGTCAGTATCCTCATTTTCTTAATATTCTGCTCGTGGTTCAAGCCTGAAACATGAACAAAAAACTATAGCCTATGGACACTGAAAAACTAATTGAAACAAGTGAACAACAGATGATTTTATTCCAGTGCTCACATGCATCAGTTAGGTCAATGATTTATAATTTAGATAAATAGAGTACCTTGGGAGTGGACAAACTCCTTGTGGCTGTTGTAGAAAGTTTGATAGCTGGATAACTTCTCAGATACAAAGATTGTCAAGAGGTCGTGAATAAGTTCCCCTTCTAGGAATCTTACTGGTTTCAATGCAAGCAGAGGATCCAGTAGGAATGAGGTGGGATCGGCCAGGGCCGTGGCAATACATTTGATGGCATCCTCCCTAGCGTATGATGCATTTTCATCTGTGTAGGTTCCGAGAAGCTCAACCATGACTTTTGAGGCCAATTCACTGCAAATGCAAATTGTATTAAAATGAATCAATAGGTTGGAATCTTATTAGACTGGGTAGCACATTTTTGTATAATAAATCTGATTGGAACTTTATTTTAGTGAATATCTAAATAGACTCAAAATCTACAATTAAACCCTCCAATAAGTTCCGCTATCAGTGACAATAATATTTTTTTATTAAGCAAGAATCTGCTTTGCCATGTCTTTATATACAACAATACCTGTTTTCATCCTTTAGAACCTGATGCAAAACTCTGTATAATTTCTGCATCTGTTCATTTGAGGGTGGGCAGCTAGCAAACTCTTTCCTGAGCTGCTCAACACCAGTGAACACCTCACGCACAAAACCAACACGAGCAGCCAGCTCTATCACATGGTAGTAAACATGGTAACGAAGCGGAGAATTTGCCTCCAAATTATTGTATAAACGCCATAAACTGAAAATAGAACAGCAAGACTTAATTGTGTTTATTTTTCCAACAACATTTTCCAGTTGTGTTCTGGCATACTTACGACTGCAGTGCTACCATTCCAAGTTTGGGTCCAGGTGCCTTGGTAAGTCTTTGACTGAATGCCAAGATAAGATTTTCACCTCTTTCCAAGGGAATCTGAAAATAAAAAGATGGTATCTCATAGCATAAGTAGGTATCTCATCAAGTAATGTAATAACATGAACATAAAACTTCATTTTTATTGTGTTCTAGTTTGTATTTCATTACATATTTTTAGATCTATTAAAATTGTCACGAAACATGATAATCAAACATCAATTTGAGATAGTTTGATAGAAAAGTAAAAAGTAGTAGTAAGTATTATAAAAATAGGAAACCAATATATACATACAGACACCATGATAGAGACAATACTGTTTAGTATAGCTTCAACATCAGGTTCATTGGGTTCCTTGAAACAAGCGTCACAAACTCCCACAATTTTGTGTAAATCATCTTCGATCCCTTTGGCTGATTTCTCCTCAGATATTTCCGCACCGAGACTCTTGAAATATTTTCTAAGTTCAAGTGCCTATAACACACAAATAAGCAATTACATGACATGAATAGTAAGGGAACAACAACTCAAAAAGTTAATACATTTATCATCGATAATGTAGGTTATGTTGTCGTAAGCTTACTTGATCTTCAAGCGATATATCCATAAAAACTGCTGGACCCTGCATTTTGAATATCACGATATATCGGGTGCGGGTTTAAATCAACTGAAATAAATAATAGAGAAATATTGTGCAAATTACATGTGCCACAAAACAATCTGACACGGCAACGGCCGCCGACATCGACAAGGGTAGTTGACGTTGACAATGACAAGGTAGACAGAAAAGGACTATAGAGCTATACCTATACCTAGACTGTTTCATCAAAGAAAAGGACGATTGATTTTTTTGTTATAAACATCACCACAATAATAAATGTTTTTAATTGAGTAGTATTTTTATGCATAATTTTACTACAGACTTGGACAGATTTCAATCAATTGAAGTAAAAAAGGCAGGATCTGTAATTTTATTATGGTCACACTGGTCTATGTGGGCTTCAAAGGGCTAGTACCCGGGAAGGAAAAAAAACGGTTATCGTTCACAGACCAATAAGAGATCAAGTTGTAATGTAATCCTTCTTTCTTGCTCTTAAAGTACGTTTTATGCGAATTTATACATATCTAAGATTCAAATGGTATTTTTATGTTTATAGGTTTATATAGTGAGCTTTCTATAACTGTTTTATGATTTTATTTTTAGCCCTTTCTAGCCCCTTTTTTACGTCTAGTTTTTTGCATTTCTAGGCCGTTTTTGTTTGGTATGTAGCCCCTTTTTGAAAAATGAGGTGGTAACACTGGGTTTTGCTTTGCTTGCTCGATGAGTTTTGAGATGTGTGCGTAAGAACATGGTGAAAACAAACAAATCAATGAATAATAATAAGAATATATTCTGTAATACAAATTAAAACAAAATATCAGCGCTCACGTAAACATAAATGTATTAAACATGACTAGTTTTCAGAGAACCAGTGAGTGTCGTATTGGTATAGGTGGTACTAAAATAAAAAATAATTTAGCGACAATATCGTCTGGTATTCCCTCTCTGGATCATATTATTGGTAAGTATATAGGTACAAATAATGATTTAGGATTTAGATTACAGAGATAGCTGTACTTCGTGTTATATTCTATAATGAGTATGAAAATAACCTCAAAAAATAATACACCAATACTTAAAATAGCACCTAAAAAGGTATCATAGTATAACAGGTAAGGTAGAAAATATTGTACAAAATTGACCCTCATTTAATTTTTGAATAATATATTTATATGCACACTTCCTTATATACATGACAATGATTTTTCAAGTGTGCATGGAACAATCCTAAACTAGGTATAGCGAATAATAAAAAATAATTTCCTTAGGCAAAAATAGATAATAGTGATTTTGAAAAAAATGCCGATACTAAGGATTAAGTTCTGAGAAATAATGACTTAGTTCTCATTAAAATTGATTTTGAGAGTCCTTTAAGCATTATTCGCTATTCCTATAATTTAGGATTTAGCCATCCTTGCACACTTGAAAAATTGACCCACCATATTGGTAATAATTTCCAGGTGGTGGTTTACCAGCAGGAACCATATTTGCAGTTGGTAAGAAATAAGTAATATCAATAGCTAGTAAAATACATAGAAGATTTACTACTGTAATATTATATAACAGCTTGGATCTTAGTTATTTTGCAGTAAACATCAACTTGGTGATATATTTTTTCTTTTTTTATTATAATTGTACAGAAGAGGATGTACTGGCCAACTACAGCAGAATACTCACCAAGTATTTTCTTGCGGAGGGTGTGGCTTGCAAACATGACTTATTTATTGCATCAGCTGATGAAAACACACAAGCAATTGTGAGTATTTTTCATTGTATAAATTTTTCATTGTATAAATGGTTCCATTCTAGATTGGAACTATTATAGTGCCATGTGAGTACATCAATATAGAAAACAATTAGCTTCACAGAAAACAATTTTTATATTCAACATCTTATATATCCTATAGAAGCACCGTTGTACATTTCAATTATGAATGGTTTTAAAACTCATGTGAGCAAATGTCTTGTATGGTATCCGTAAGTATTCTTCCCACTATATTAATTTGAATGTGTGGTTGTTTGTAAAGCTAAGTACTCACCATAGTTTTGACAAACAGTCTTATAAACTCGTGTGTCAAGTGTGTCTAATATTAAATTCAATGAGGAGCATGCTAAACAGCCTAATGCATTTCAATGAAATTTGGTATGAAACTGGGTAATAATCAGGAATAACACAGGCTACTTTTCATCCTTGGAAGTGTTTTGTTATTGCATAAAATCAATTATGACTAGTTCAATAATTTCTCCTAATTAAAGTCAGTTTGTGTGTCTGAGGCTCAGAATTAATGAACAAAGGTGTATATCATTGTGAAATTAATTCCCAGACTAAAGAGTTACCACTACCAGCCACTATTCCTCAAGATGACGAGATTACAACAGCAGTAGATGATATGGACAAAATGAAGATAGCATGGAGATATGAAGGACTCAGCCAAGTGGAGTCTTCATTCGGCTCCAATACTAGTTTCGGACACCACTTTGACTTGAGCAAGCACATTGATGAAGAGACTATTAAGAGTTGTAATGTGACTTACTGTAATTTGAAAGAAGATGGAAAAAATGTTAATGGTGAGAAGTTATAATAGCATAACTATTTTTTGTGATGTATCATTTTACTATACACATAGGTTTAGACCCTGTTTGCCTTTTTAAATATGCAGCAATTTCATTTGTCATCTGTCCCCTCAGATGTAAATGCAAAAAATAATGTTGATGTTACAAGGCATTTACTATGGGATAGAAGCATCTCTTTGGAAGTTGCCCTTAACTGCCTTTTACAGGGATCACTCGCAGTCCATTGTACACTACCCATAATACAAGCAATCCTTAGTTTTGGATTATACAGTTGTGACATTCATCTTATTTAGTTATATACCAAAGCGAATTTAATTCTCAAATGTCCCACATAGGCCAGTTGAGGTCTTGACTTGGGACACATTTATTGTTGATGGTTAATGAAATTAGAAGAAAAATAATTTATAAATTATATAATACATGGTCAGCAATAAACGCACATTTTTTTATACCAAATTTTTTTTTTTAAAATGTGGATGTTATGGGGCCAATACTAGTAAAGCTAAAGTTAATATAATCATTTTATTTCAGGTTTCAAAAATGCCTTATATGTACAATTATTAACGAGGATAAAAGATCATGTTTCTAAAGAAGAATATAAAAGTAGTTATAAGAAAAATAGTAATATTCTAAGGATCAGTATACAATCTTTGGGTTCACCCATATGGATGGCGATGGATGAGGATGCTGGTGGGCACTATGGTCAAGATCTGATGAAGTTCATGTATTGTCTGAGAGTGGTACTCCGAGATACCAATGCTGTGGCATTTATTACCATACCGGCACATTTGTTTGAGGTAAACAGCATTAACATAGTGTGTCTATTCAAAAATGTTGTCTTTGACCTCAACAATCAACCGTCCACCAACTATCAAGCGATATGAACAGCATGGTTCCACACCATCAATAGCTGTCAACTAAAAATAGCTGATGTCGATCGTTCTGAATGTTTGTCATGCACCACACTGCATCGGTATGAACAGTCATTCTCAATCGACCCCAATCTAGTTACACCTTTAGAATCTTACAACACGGAAATCAAACTTAGGACTTCAGCATCATCGGTAGACGCTTCACCATCAAACAAGACAGCTAGATGCAATGTTGTCATCAAGAAATGTCGTAAACTCACTAACTACGTAATTTCTTGACAACTGCTTAGTCTAATTGTCTCGTCGTAGACCGCTCGATTAACTGCACTGGGGCATCGCGGGTTCGATTCCTGCCTGGTCAGATTACCGACATGTTCTTTTTGCATTTGCCCCAGTCTGTTACTGTGTTACTGCCAATGCCCGCGGTCAGTTGTACGGTACCCTTAATACAAACACTGCTTAGTTTGAGACCATACAGATGAAAAAGTCCTTCTAGCTTTATTTATTTATTAAATTCTTGCAGGATGACCACATAATGCATAGACTCCTATATTCCATGGATAATGCAGTCAGAATAGAATCGTTTGCCGGCTCGGACCGCGAGACCAACCCGGTGTATAAAGACTACCACGGCCTCTTCCACATTACCAAGTTGTCTGCGGTGCACTCCCTGGTGCCTTACGTGCCGCCCAGCCTGGATCTGGCCTTTAAGCTGAAGAGGAAGAAGTTCCTTATTGAGAAACTGCATTTGCCTCCAGGTTAATGATTTTGCAACATTATACCACTCAGATCAATAAGCCCTGGACGCGTAATAGCAAGCCGTGCCCGTCTGCTAAAATGATTGTCCATAAGCTGTATACGCAGCTGTAAATAAGCAGTGATAACCAAGTTGGTAGAACGCTTGCCTCGGTAACGAGGATCGCAGTTTCAAACCCCGGCTCGCACCTCTGGGATTTCTGAATTTCATGTGCGAATCTCACTTTCAACCATGATTATCACTTGCTAAACCGTGAAGAAAAACATCGCGAGGAAACCTGCATGTCTGAGAGAACCCCTCGAAAGACGTGTGAAGTCCACCAACCCGCACTGGGCCAGCGTGGTGGACTATGGCCTAATCGTCCTACATTGAGGGGAGGCCCGTGCCCAACAGTGGGACATTAAAAGGGCTGGTATTATAAGCTGTATTAATTCATTCTCGATCGCGGCTATATTTAATCGCTTTGTTTTTTATACGTTATGACCTTATTATTTAGTTTTACATCATACCTTGCGCATTTTGCATAGTATACACAAATCCCGCGCACTTCCATATTCAAAACATGCCGATTGTGTTGTTGCAGAACTTCAAGAGACTAAGGAACGAGAGCAAGATGATATAACCGCTGTGCCAGTCAACTGCGGCAGTTTCAAAAAGAAGGATATTGATTTTTAACATCAGTACATTATTATATAATAATTATGTAAATATAAAAGGAGATATTTAAATCATGTTTTTTTACTTACAAGACCTAAGTATTTGGACCTGCACGAAAGTGTGGTGGATTCTGCATTATAATAGAAATTAGGGTCTTATGATCCTGGATGAATTTATGAAACCATGATGATAGATAAGATCATCAAAATTACATTATCATATAAAGAAGACTTCGTAAATATATGATTACGGATGAATGATGTAATATGTCACTATTTGAATTAAAAATACGATTTAAAGTTAGTTTTTAAATGATATGTCGCAAGGAACGCCCTCCATTTGACGCCACAGCGAGCTGGTAACTCCACGCTATAAACGGTAACGTATGCACGAGTAACTCGTGCATTAATTTTAAACAAAACTGGCTTAATAATTAGTCACCCCACCTGACCACCGGAGCGTATCTCCCCAAAACCGGCGAATCTATTCATTCTACGTTCGTTTATTCACATGTTAACAATATCCAGGTTGCGTTTCGCTCGCGTTTCCTCACAAATATCTATTTTTCTATACAAAAATCTGCTTTTTCTTAAATTTCGTGTATCATGAAGTGCAAAAGTGGTGGTCATAAAGTTCTTTTCGGTTGTTTCAACACTATATTCTTTGTAAGTACTTTGTAAACATGTTACCTTTTATTATTATAGCTCTGTAAATCGGTATCCATTTGGAATGGTGATACAAAGCACTTTTCTTCTGGAAAAGCTGAACAGTTATGATACCAGGAATTAAGTACTGAATAAAGAGGTCTAGTTATTAGTATGAGCCTTTAATCCCCCTCCCCCCTGCTGCACAGAAGCTTCCCTCGCTTTGTACACTGGGCTATGATGGGAGTCCTTGTGCTTACCTTTTTAATTTAAACATGCAGTGGTGTAGTCAAACTATAGTGTAACATATAAGGCGAAAGTATAAAGATACAGGTAAAACTTTTATACATCGACCTGCTGTGATGTTATTTCTTCCAAGGCTTGCGGTATCATCGAAGTGGTGTCCGGATTGCTTCTGCTATGCGACTCCAAGAGGGTGCTCCTGTCGCGGCTCCTGGCGGCGCCGGACGGCGGCCTCGCCCACCCCCCATTCTACTACCTAGCTATGGCGCTGCTGGCCGCCGGGCTCGCCGTGTGCGCGACAGCGGCGCTCGGTTGCTGGGCTACTTGCATGCCTGGATATGTGGTACTCGGTATTGTTAGTACCTGTGGCGCAAGCACAATATTTTTATATAGCGTAACCATGTTCCGTCTCGTTCACACTACAGGTTTTGTACCCAAGAATGACAGTGAAAGCATGCATCCTGATTTCACACAATGATTAGAAATGCGCTGAAGATGCACAGGTTCAACGGCCATATCTGAATCACTCTATAGATAGGTACTTACTTATGTTGTTCCAGTACTTCCTGGTGGTACTATCGATGTTGCTGTGCGCGTGCGCGGGCGGCGTGATCGCAGCGGTGTGGCCGCGGTGTCTGGGCCTGCGCAGCTCTCGCGGGGGCGCCGTGGGAGCGCTACAAACTTATTACGCTCTGCCCGAGTATGAGCATTTTACCGCTGCTGTAGATCTGGCCCAGACTGAGGTTAGCTTATAATACAGTATTTAACCATCACACCGTAAGTACTCACTAACAATGTATATTACATTATATTGGCAGATAATGATAGTGAGTGACCCTTCTTTCTGTACCAAGCGTCTCGGGTTCAAATTCCGGTAAAGACAAACTTTTGAGCGATGAGCACGAATATTTGTACATGGATGTATCTATATAAGTAATTATATCCTGAGATCGCACAGTCGATTGTACGGTACACATTAAGCACGGGTTTCTTACCGTTCGGTTGGCCACAAAGTATTGTGAGCAGGGAGCAGATCGAACCCGAGCCTCCCGATCACGAGGGCTGCTTCTTTGACAACCATAGGTCATATTGAGGTACCTAACTTGTCCAGTTGGAGTGTTGTGGAATGACCGCCGCGCGTAACTTCGACATGTCGAGCTGGCAGCTGCGGCGGCTGGGCCCGCGCGGGCTGGCGGTGCCGCTCAGCTGCTGCGTGCAGCACGCGCGCAACGCCTCCTACCTCAACCCGGCGCCCCTCGACGCGGCGCGCTGCCAGGATATACAACACAATCCTGCCTTCCGATATGGCCCGGTAAGCTTACCATCAAAATATGCTCCGCCAGTCAGCTATTCACTTCCGACGTTGGCCCAAGACCACGCCACGATCAGTGCTGCCATTAGGCGCAGATACGGGGGGGGGGGGGGGGGGGGGGGGCAATGGGTGCTATTGCCCCCCCCCGCCCCTGACTCACGACTGAAGTACTTTTTTTAAAGCTTCCCCCCTAAACCAAATCCTGTATCCGCACCTAGCTGCCATTAATCTAACATTTCAATAATAACTTTAAGTACTACAACAATACAGACGTGTTTTGAGTGTCCTTTTAAAAACAGGCATGTGACGTCATTGATAACTCAATAAAATTAACATCGCTCATTGGTCAAAGATGGCTGATGACGTAGTCTTGGACAAATCACGTGACCTAGCTGTCACGGAAAAGAATTCCTGGTGTAGCATATTATTGTATCATGCAGATTAGATACTTTACGCGTCAAGATCACGGCTTCAAGTATCTTGAGGCCGATTTTGATGAAAACTAAAACTGCATCATTAGATTCTGAAATTATAACTTATGTCTGTTTATCTATAGGCGTAAATTAATCCTCAATAATTTCTTCTGCTCCAGGGTTGTCTCGGTCCATTAGAAGATTGGTACCACCAGCAGTATCTAATACTGATGCTCGGTTTATTCATCGTGGCTTTATTCAAACTGGGAATTCTGCTAAGCACCGTATTCTCCTGCATTCGTCTCCGACACCGCAAGAAAGTACTCAGAACTTACTCTATGAAGTCGCTCGAGAATAAAATGAATGAAAATATCTATAAGAGCAAACTGAGTGCGGTGCACGAGGAGCCCATTACCGCTAAGTACATCCAGCCGAATAACTTCTACAGCCCTAGGATACGGAATCCGAGGATTTTCCAAAACAAGCCCAATGAGGTCGTATGAGAATTAGCAGCGGAGATAAATGCTTTAGAGATGAAACTGGAGAGATTTTCCGACTACTTGTACAAACACCAGGCGGACTCGATCATGTGGTAATTATTTTCTTTCAACTTGAAACTCCTAAAATTTGCCCATATGTGTTCATTCCATTAATTTGACTGAGCAATTCGTAATAAAACGCTCAACTTGAAATACTTTTATAATGTGCCATAATACTACGTCCATGGTTTTATTTACACTTTTTGACATAGCCTGGTCTCTAAAGTATTTTACTCCGTGTAAAACGTCTCGAATGTTGTATTCTTATTTTAATATAAGGCATAATAAATAAATAAAACACAGTCACTCAATCAATATGCAATATTATTTTCAAAAGAACGTTCAAAAATTGGTCCTAAAGTTAAAAACATTATTAACAATGGCTCTGGAATGTTACTATCATTCACAATAATTGGTATTACAGCTGTTCACTATGTATAACAGAGAGCTGAACTTATCTCGGCCGTTTTCATTATCTACATCATACCCGGTCGGGTACAAAACCTTCAAAATGTTGTTTAACAACCATTTTGTATTTATTTACATTATTTAAGTGATCTGTATACTCAAAGGTACAAAAAAAATCATTTGATAATTAAGTCACACTGTTGATAAATTGACATAATGAAAGCAACGGTCTGCAGATTCCAGAATCCCTCAATACCCCAAAACTATAAAATGATACCGTGAGATCCTTAACAATAACAATAATCTATTTATAATTGATACTATTTATTAGCTATTGACCATTGAGACCGACATCACAGTATAATCTACTATTCATCTTAGGTACAGGAATGATCTTAAATTCTTAGTTATATAAAATATTACATTTTGCACTATGATAAAGATTGGTAAGTACCAAGAAGACAAACCAAGATTAATTACAAGACTTTTGATTTGAGGAATTTTGCAATGTTAGATGTCTGCGAAGGGCCAACAGAATAAATGATTGCATCTAGTAACTTAAGTCTTAAAAGCCTGGCGTATGTCACAGACAAAAAAAACACTATGAAAAATGCGCCCGCGCATCGTGTTCTCTTGCATGGGCACACTTCATAGTATACGTGGTTAAGCTATTTTTTATTATTCCACCAGACTCGACGACGCTACGTTTATAGCAGTTGGAAATGTATTGCCCCGTTATATTTCAGTAGTATCATAAATAAATTGAACAACGCAAGTAAATAAAATATTGTCTTTTGTGCTTTTCTCCTTATAAACTACAATAGAATCTGCAATAAATATACATTAGCCTAATCTTCAACTAAATTATAATTACCATAATTATCATAAGAGGAAAATAGAATGTCAGCTTTGTGGATATTCAGAGACTACCGGTAATTTAACTTATCAATTAAATATTAAAAATAAAATATTTACAGAGGAATTATTAACAATAGTAAAAACTATAAATACTACGAAATAGATATTTTTTCATAATAAATAGTTTACAAAACAATGCGGTCCAAGATATGAAGCGGCGGCGGACCCGCCGGCGGCCACGAGGCACTTCTATTCTGGCCTTGTTAAATTCCTGTTTAATAACTTTGGTCATAATTTGTTTCATATTGGTCATAAATTTGTATTTAAGAAGGTATAAACGCACTACTTAGACAAATTTACCCGAATATGATAAGTCTAATTGACCCTAAAGCCGGTCAATTAGTAATAATTATTACTCTCGACCCTTGGTCGCATATTATTCACTATATAAATTAAAGGATGTCGTTCAAAAACGAGTGGTCCAAGGAGTTGAGTAGCTCCTGGGCGGTGAGATTGCTGGCGTCCGTGGAAGGTATGTTGTCAAGGAAGTCAAGATTAAAGTCTGCGGTTTGTCCTGAAAAGGAAGACGTGTTATGGAGAGATGGGAACGCGTGCTGATTGCCGTTCTGGTTCTGCATCGGTCCCGGGTTCTGAGACATCATCGAGTTCTGTTGCATGGGGTTGGCCTGAGCGTGCATGGGCCCGGCTTGGCCTTGCATGCCTCCGTTCTGCATGGGGCCAGTCCGGTGCGTCCCGCCCATACCGCCCATGCCGCCCTGCATGGACATACTCTGCGATTGGCTCATGTGGATATTTGGCATCTACGAACAATGACAAAATATTTAATTCCTGGTAACACGTGACACATGCACAACGAAATTAACAGGTCAATAAAGTTTAAATAAACGAACCTGCCCCTGCACACTCATCATTTGGTTTTGCTGCATGATGAGATGCGACATCGGTGACTGTTGATTCGACGCTCTGAAAAAATATACGTGTCGAATTGAAAGCTCCTCCTATTTTTTCGTTGGTTAAAAATGAAACATCAACACATTATAAGGCGTCCGAAACATAGTCATTGGAGGGTATATCGTCCCGATAAGTACCACAGCACTAGTCACTAAACTTTTGACGTCAGGTCAGTCTATATACAAGCTTGAGCTTAGTTTGAGAGGTTAATTAGACTACTTATTAGTAGTATCATATTTATAGCAGGATACAATTTTTTTTTAAATATCACAATACTCGATCAATATTGTTGTTTTAGATGTTGTTATTATAGTGAAAGTACCTCTGTTGTTGATGCATGAGTTGTTGCTGCTGCTGTTGCAGGCGCGCCTGTTGCATCTGTATCTGTTGCTGTTGTTGTTGCGACATGCCGCCGCCCATCGTGTTCATACCGAAACCTACCATTAAAAAATACAATAGAAATTCAAAACTAGTAGCAGTAATTTAAAATTGGGAGAAAATCAATACTTAGTTAAATTACTCAATCTTTGACACCTATTCGTTGGTAAATTGGAAGCTAGTTGAGGCGGACTACGAATCCTATTTCGGACAGATGTCTCTAAAGCCAAGATAGCTACGATGATAGGCGCCCTGCGTGCCTCTGTCAGGCCATACTATCGGATACAGTTCTGAGTATATATGAACATGCTGAATGAAGATTAAAGAGTAACCTTGATGGTGATGCGGGAACTGCTGGCGCGAGGCCGCCTGCTGCTGCTGCATGAGCACGTGCCTCCACTCGGGCGCGTACTGGCGCGCGTGCGGCGGGAAGGCGCGCGGCGCGGCGGGCGGCCTGCGCGCGACGCCCATGGGCACGCCGCCCACGCCCCCCACACCGCCCACCGCGCCCACGCCCCCGACGCCGCCCGCGTTCACGAACCGGGCCTTGTACTCCGGCGGCGGTGGACGCATCTGCTGTTGCTGTTGCGCGCGCAACATTTGTTGCTGTTGCTGTTGCAACATTTTGGCTTGTTGCTCGCGCGATATGCCCGCCGCGGCAACGCCTGTACGATAAGTGCGTACGTTATAATTACCTGAATATGAGTGATATTTGTGTTAACATTGTGGATTATGTGCCTTAAAGAATTATAGACGGGGGTGCAAATAACATTTTATATTGTAGTATTGTTTTTAGTAGGTACGACAATAGGAAATGGAGTTGCAAAATAATACGACAGGGACACGAGGGAGAGACAGGGGCACGATAAAGAGCCATCTCGTAGCCATTAATATAAATTCATTCGAATTGAAAATTACTACCGCAAATGAACTTTAGTTCACCCACATTTCGACAATGGTATTGTAACAGGGAGCCTAGTAGTCGGGTACACTTCCTCACAGCGAGGAGTCCGCGACGCCGCCCCAGTGCACTTGCAATCTTCACACGGATTTCGAAACTCATGCAGGTTTGCCTCCACCACAGCAAACGATAATCATTATTAAAGTTTCACTCATGAAATCCAAAATTCCCAGAGATGCGACCCGGGGAACGTGCACAATTTCAAAGCGACCGGTCCGTTACACCTTGCCTTGCTGATGTCTTGCAAAACCCTACTCCCATCAAGCCCATCCGTCATCAGTTTTGTCTCTTCATCGTCAATCCGACTTAATCCACCGTCCGCGGTGCCCACCCAAAATAAATTTTACTTCCGATTTTTGTGAAAATAACTTTTTGGGTTAACGCTGTGTTTATTTTTAAACTTTAAACGCACATCGCCCTGTAACAGCTTATTTGGCCTTCTAAATAGTTAAGGTGCATAGCATAAGTGGACTGACCGAGCGGCTGCGAGCCCTGGTTGGGCGCGGCGGCGGGCTGCGCGGCGGGCGCGGGCCGCGCGCGCATCGCCTGCGAGAAGTTGATGCTCTGCGACTGGGACATCGAGTATGAGTCGCATCCGCTGCCTAGAACGACATGGACAAACATGTTAAACGTCATATTAAAAAAAAACAGCACGTTACTTCAATATAGGCCTTTTAAGCTAATTTAATGACCCCGGGAAAGTTCCAATAGCCCTTTACATGCATAATTTAAACAAGTACCTACAAAAGGAGGACACATAAATAATATGATCAGAAAAGTAAAGAAAGACCTTTGACCTATTTCGGTTTATGGAACTGTAATGCTTATGTCATCGACGTTTTGTAAAGCCGTCTACCGTGTTTAAATTTCTCTGGCCAAGATTTCTTTAAACAATAAAGATTATGTTTATATTATGATCTGATTCGACATGTTATAAATAGAGTATGTCCATAAATAAATCCCTCGTTTATTATGCAAAATAACACGCCGATATTTTCATTTCCAAATGCAATGAGTTAAATATTTAAGTCCAATTGAACACACAGTGCCTATGCAATAAATAAATATTTAAAATGTTAAGTCTGTGAATAAAACTGTTTACTTTTAATAATGGGTGTAACTGAACAGGTACAACAATTTATAATAGTGAGTGAATAAACTATAATTTTCAAAGTATAGCAATAGTTGAAAAATTCATTTGTCCACCTTTGACAGAAAAATCTCTATCTACTAGCGTGGGCCTATCGCGGTCATTATATAAACAATGACTACAATTTTTATTAGTAAAAATATCAGTAATGGTGCTCTACGACAACGTTTTTCTTATAGCCTTATGTATGCTCCCGCTGCTGGGCAAAGGCCTCCCCTCCACAGGTTCCAGATGACATGATACGACAGCCCATAATCATTTAATTAAACAGATAAAACATTGTACCCAAGTACTCAGCCACGCATGTATACCTACTAGCCTCTACACGATTGCAATACAAATTGCATACATAATAGTATATACATATTATAATTCAGTATACCACCAGCATTTAAGACAAAATTTACAACCAAGTAAACTTAAGTACATTATGGTGCCCGTAAGTAGTATATAACGTGAAGACAAGTATAATGCAATAAACACGTCAATCTAATGTCACCCTCATCCGAGGTGCGCGGCTTGAAGGCGCATTCTCGCAGATCGTCAACCTCGGCGAGACGCGGTCCTTCTGGCTGGACATACCGCATAGCTGTGCAGTACTGCACATGCACAGATTATTATTATGCATCTACTGCAAATCCCCACAAACTCCGAGATTCGTATCACGCACACACACATCGCTGGGCACGTACTCGCCACGAACGCTTATCGTGCTGTCGCGTCATGGTGCAACTGTTCAAGGTCTCGGGTGAATTTTGGGGTACATTCATCAAATTTAAGGCCGTCGCATATACGAGTAGATGTAGCTCTCTTGAAACTAGTTTTGGTAAAATCGATTTATTGCCAGTGTAAGGTTATAATTGCCATCGATCAACACAGTTCCAGTTACAGCAGTACAGCAGAATATCGCACCTCGAACGAAAACGAATTAAGTAGCAGAACCTATGATATAAAATTGCTATAAATTTACCTGAATTTACATAGGTATTTTGTATAAAATTAAATTCGTCCGGTAATTGGTGGGCAGTCATGACTACTCAATGAGGAGGTGGCAGGCTTCACCTGATTGAGGCGCGCGTCTCAGTCAGACCATGAATGGGTGACCATATTGTAACATCTGACCTTTGTGATGTGAAGGTCACGTTAAGCTGGAGTTCCAGTTAGAATTATAACTTCCTTGACAATCGTTCCGGGCACTCAGAAGCCTGAAATATGTCGGCATGTTCCCGCCCTTGGGTAAACGGTAGTTCCACTAGTTAGGCCTCAGAGGGCAAATGGTAATCGCTTCGCGTAAATATCGGTAATCGGCCACATCTGAGTGTACTGAGAGCCTGCCCCAATACAAGACTACCTCGACCCATAGAATTACCTATCATACTCAGACTTTTACCAACTCACATTGGTAATTATAATAACATTGATCTTTATTCACAGTTTTAAAGTGAAAAAAATTACAAGTCAAGTCGAGGCAACGCTTGTATTAATCTGAGTCGTTGCTTATCTGTAAGCGAAGCGAGTTATACTCGGCCGGTCTCCGCACATTAGTGCAAGAACAAAATACAATCTTGTGTTTACAGTTACTGTATCACTTAACTCGGGTACATAAAGATGTTATTAGTGAAACTGTCGCTACATATGCAATGAACTATGTGGTTGTATCACACGTGCGTACACTATGTGCCTATATTGCGTACGCAAGGCACACACGCCTACACGGTGTTATGAAAAGTATACTCAGCCAGCACGCGAGTAATCTTTGTTTTTTAATCAATAGAGTAAACATGCAGTTTTAATAAAAAAAAAACTTCTATTATTGATGGGTGCGAGTTTATCAATAATTATAAGCCCTTCAAATCTCCTGCTGATGAGCACAGGTACACACCCCATAAATGTAATAACGTAATGTGTGATTAAGGTTCACCACGCTGGCCCAGTGCGGGTTAGCTTAAAACTGCAGGTTCCTCACGATGTTTTCCTTCACCTATAAGCGAGTGATAATCAAGGTCAAAAATGAGATTCGCATAATATATCCGTAAATCTTAGAGGGGCGAGCCGGGGTTTGAACTTGCAACTCTTGTGTCCAAAGCGGGCGTACTATCAACACTGCTATCGCGCCTTCTTGGCCACAATTATTAAGTGAATAAAAAAATACGTTATCTCCATAGTTACGTGTAGGTACCTAAGAGCTTAAAATAACTTGTGACGTACTCCATCGACGCATGACACCAATTTTGAGTAGTAATTATAAATTTGTTACATTCACATAACGACGCATTTTATAGCTTTAAAACATCTTTAAAAGAATAAGCTTTCGAATCAGGATTATCTTATCACAGCCGGTTCAGTGGTTTTCAAGATTACCGCGGCGGCGACGCGCCACAAACAAACAAATCAGTACCAACCAACGCGGTGGACTCTTTTCTCTTACGCTACGAATATATAAGAGTGGAATTGAATCAACTATTTAGCGTTTACAGCTACCGCGTGTTTGAGAACCAATAATGCCCATGTTTATTTAAATCGACTTGTGAACTTATTCATTCGAATAAACTGTTTCATTTGCACACGTACGTACAACTAACTATAATTATTTTGCTTTCTGATCGAATTGTAAAGTGATAGTGTGTTGATGTAATTGTCTTGACATCGATATCCCGTGACTTTAGGCGCGAAAGGTCTTGGTCGCGGGGTAGTTGAAGTTTTTCCGGTCACAACTTTTTATGATTAAATAACAAAATGGTTGATTGATTGAATACCTACTTGTACGTTGCTATGCGCCCAACACTTTCCAATTTATTTATTTATACCTTCTCTCTTCATATGCAGACACATAGGATTTCTTAGATTGGACTAAGTAAAGACGTCAATTATAATAATATTATGTACCGTTAATTAGGTATGTTTATTATTACTAATTGGTAAGTGGTAAATATTCCAGTCTCAAGTAAGTGGCGACCAATACTTTGCGTATCATTGTTCAACATAACTAAATCAGGACCAATATCAATACGTAATAATCTTCCGCAAAAAGTGAATCTGATGTCCACGCTATAATTTAATCATTGTTGAATTTCAATGTACCTAGCAGTGATCCGTCCAGCCACTTCTCGAGCTAAATCCTACACACACACACACACTGTGTGTGGTCTTAGACGAAGAAATAATATAGACTAATATAGAGTAAAGAGAAGAATACTGTAGTGTCGCGAACAACATATTGAAGCACAAAAAACCAATCCGATTTGTGTAGTACCAGGCAATTTGGCTAGGTTTTTGAGCTTCAATATGTTGTTCGTGACACACTGTCTATATGTCACACTGTCTGTATGTGTGTGTGACTATTGCAGGTTTTGTTTACTGTTCAATTGAACATGAGTGATTAATAACAGTGCGCAGTGCAGTGCATAGTGCTATGTCTTCGTCTGAGGTGATGGTAAAAAACAATATTTAATTACCTTGGTGGTGCTGCGGTGGCGGCGTGCCCTGGTGCTGGAAGTTCGCGAACATGCCCTGCTGGGCCGCGACTGACACGTGCCCGCCGCCCCCCGACCCGCTCACTTGCATGTGCTGCGCCGCTGACACCTACACAACAACAACACATTATTCTAAAGTCCATAGAGATTAAATACTTACACCTCTAGACAAGGTGACTGTCTGTGATGCTCGGTTAACAAGAGGGCTATTATTATCGATAGCTTAATAAGGCATTTAGCAAAAATGATTTTTATAAACGCTCGCTTGGAGATTATAGTCATGGACAATGCGAACAAAATTGAGAAATATAAGACTTACGGAGAAAATATACTTCCACAATAATCTTGCGAATGTTCACTACAATAGTGATTACATACAAGTGGACATTCGTGTTTAAAATATTGAGTTTTGGGTGAGCAGCTATCGAATGCGTGTCCAAAATCTAAATAAAACGTGGATGGGACCGGTAGGAATGACTAATTCAAATGAATATCATTAGGAGAATGTGATGTTACAAGACTTTAAATAAAATTATTCAAGTTTTCATTTCAATGGATAAATAAATAACACATTTATTTTATTGTATAAAAAAAAAAATAGTTAATGTTACCACTTCACGAGCATTCCTTTTCTTTAGTATTACATAAAAAAATCATTTTTATAGCGGTTTACATCGGTTCTTGTATCAGCTTCCGTAACGAGCCGATGATAACGTCATTGTGTTTTGAGATAAAGCGAACACGTCACTTTTAGCAATAGCAACTAAAATATCCGATGAATGTAAAACAGAGTTAATTCATACAAATTAATACATAATTATCGTAATCATTGGAATGTATTATACTAAAATCATGTGAAAATACTTAAGATCGACGGTGCTCTATATTTTTAAGAGTCTTTGTTTGCACTCAAACAATCAGTCTTTGGGATAGTACGTATGCACAATATAAACCCAATCAAGCGTCGTAACTGCTCTACTATTTTATGAACCTAAGTTACCATTATATGATATTTACAGCACAGACTAGGTAATTGTTACTACGTAGGTATACAAAGGTCCTCAGATCACATTGTTAGATGTAAAAGACCGTAGGCATAGCACCATTATTCAAACGCTCTCTCAAGGTACTCTTGCGTAAATATTTTACATACATAGTTTGTTCAGATATGTTGTTTATGAAACATACTTAGTAGTGCCGTAGATATCCACTAATTTGGATATTATATTGGACTTTGTTAGTAGTATTTTAAACTTTTGTTTATTAATTTTAGCGCGCTTTGAATGTTACCTCTCACGTAACCTTTACGACATCGGCTAGTCTTGAAAAGAGTGACGTAAACTGTGGCCAATGTAATTGTTCCAGCAGGAAAGAATTACATAATCGTCTATACAAACTTGTGACTTGTACATTATTAAGCTTTCTAGAAAACACTGCTAAAGTATGTGCATCAGTAAACACTTTAGAAATCTTATAGCAACCATACGGATTAATTGACTAACAATTTTATTATTCTAATGTTTAAAGTAAACACTATTAATATTAGCTTGATTGATCGGTCGATTTATGACAAACATGTCGGCCATCAGTGACAGCTGCTAGTGGCGAGGAGCTGAGCAGCGAGCTCGCGTCACCGAGCCTGAGGCCCGTCGTCATGTCGCCCCGCAAACCTGTTTGGCCCGGCCGCCGGCGGCACCCGCGATTTTTGTTATTCTCCGACAATATCATATCGCTCTAAGCCCGCTAACCCGTATGGCGTTTATACTATTGTGTAGCCAGACGAGCTAACGGCACCTCTGTTATCCGACTGAACATCGTTTTTTAGAATGACCCAAAGCATGGATTGTTATCACGGACGCAGGTAAAGACAGTATGAGCCACGTTTAAAGAATTTATTTGGAATAATCTAGGTCGCAAAAGTAGACTACACGCTAAGTATTTCAGTCAATATGTAAATTACATCACCAATTTAAATAAAAGGCAGACAAAAAGTTGAAGTATTTAACTGAGAACTCTATCAAAGCTCTACTAAATAGCGTCTAAGCTAGTAATGGATTTTACCACCATTACAACACAAACGGGTCTCTATTGTTATTTTACTTGTTTCAGAAAAGAGTCCTTCATGCTTGGCGAAAAGACATATGCGTTCGAATGAAAGGTAAGTAATAATTAGTTAGTAAGATATAGGTGTCTCTTTTATCGCCTTTAGCCCTAAAAGGAGCGAGACGGGTACGTCAATGGCAGTCTGCGTATCTTCCTTCAAACAATATTTTCCTTGAAGTCATTACCATTTACCATGTATCGTATGTACCATTTACCACCATATATCGACTTGCAACGATTTTTATACTTACAGATGTTTTATAAGTTAGAAATCAAGGACAACGTGCAATTAGGAAACAAATAAATAGACGTAAACTTGCATAGATCAAACATAGAGCTTTAAATATCAAAGGGTGTTGGTAAGGGCGCGTCAGGTGTGACGTCAAAGCCCCTGGCGCGTCACCGGGGCCGCTGCCGGCGGAAATAGAGCAGCCCACGCGTCTTTCCCGCACACGCCTACGATCAAATCACGGCAAAAAGCTTTCAATGACTACTCTTAGATATTCATTCAGCTCGGCTCTATTGATACTAGTGAATCGCATGTATTTAATATGTGCCACCGGCGGACTATCATCGCAAGGCTGATGGAGAGACAGGATACAATACAACTCTAGGTTAATTAGCCTATTCGCATTCGCGCTTATTAAGACGAATTACTCATATCCGAGTTTTAACCAGATCTATGTGCATGTGGTCTCTATGATTCCATGTAGAATCTTAGAGAATTCCTTTATCTTTAAAGGTAACTTACGGCAAAAAACATTTGATTGTAGAAATAAGAAAAATGTATATTAATTAATGCTCTCCAGATAATCATTACTGCCAGTTCATTTGCCTTAAACGTCCATTACACTATCCGATTTGCAGAGCGCTAGATTTAGTGTCGCAGTGCGATATAAAAAGAGCTCACTCATTACACTAGACTAGCTAGCAAAGCTAGTTAGTTTAACTTCCTTTCATTTCGGTAGTGATCCTCGGCCAAACCGCATCTTTCGAAGAGCGCTAAACGAATATGGCACCATCAAAGCACCAGAATGTTGGCATTGCTTTAGCAATGGTGTCGAGTTCGAGTTTAATGATAATAAATAAAAAAAGACGCAGAAAATGTTGGGTCAAAAAATATTTATTGCTGAGCTGATAGCTTTGTTTTTATAATCCTTTTTATAATTCTATTATATTTAACAAAATTTCCCTTTCCTTAGTCGATGGTTGCGTCATTTTGATTTAAATCCAAAAATTCGTCCTCCTGTTCGAACGCACGCCGACTGACTGACCGAGCCCAGCTAGTGTTTAGCACGCTAATCCGCTTTACACCATGCAATTTGGTGCTCTAGCTAGTGTACGGGATGAGCTAGTGTGGCAGAGTCCATGCGATCGCACTAGATTGGATCACTACCTGTCTAACTGCCTTTACACAATACAAATTTAGCACGCTAGCTCAACTAGCGCTCTGCAAATTGGATAATGTAATGGCCGCATTAGTACATTTGATGATGATGTCAATTTAACAGGTGTCTGGAACAACACTATTTGTCGTCATTGATACGATAAGTGTTGATAAATTTATTTGTTAACATCGCCAGATAAAAAGTGTGTATTGCATAAAATCGTATTCCGTGTCAATCTCATATTAGCCACCGGAGCTTCAAGCGTATAGCTAAGGCTTTTAATTCCACTGGCTGCGTTAAGCCTTCTCCTAGTGACAAAGGGGAGCCCCTCCTGTTCTACAATCCTGAATTACGGAATGAACGATTCTGTGCCGCATATATGTATGACATTACTTCAAATCTCATATAGAGAAGCTTAACTGTGAACTAGCGGAGAGAAGATTACTAGAAAGAGTTTACTCCTTTAACCCTTCCCCCAACCCTACCACCACCATACTAGTTGTAGACTTAAGAAAAAAAAATGTAATGACAATTTGAAAGTGCCCCCGTAGGCCTATACGAAATAAATTATTTGACTTTGACTTGACTTTGACTACCCTTTTCGAAGATTACAGGCTGGATGGTGTATTCACATTACAGACTTGCAAGTTAAGACACTCAGTATATAGGCTTTAATCTTGAAATTGTGATTTTCTCAAATAATGGATCACGTCTGAAAGTTTTGTTCCCACTTTTTTGGATTCTGTTACCATGCTCAACCGCGCAGTGAGGGAGACCATAAAACAACTTAGGAAAATATTTTGCAATCTCAATACCAACATAAGTTTGGTAAGTGGTGGTAGGCTTCGGCCGTGGCTAGTCACCACCCACTGAACAAAGCCATGTCGCCAAGCGGCCTAGCCGTGTTCCGGCATGATGTTCGGTGTTGCCATTCATGGATGGCGGGTCAGATCAGTTGCGTCTCGATCTACTGCCGCCTTCCTACCTAGGCAAGTATGCTCCATCATAGATCTCATCGTCACTTACCATGAGGTGAGATTGAGATCAAATACTTGCCTATAATGTAATAAAAAAAAAAGTGATTTATTTTGGTTTTCACGTGACTTGATTTATATAAAGTATAGAATAAAAAAATAAATTGCGCCATTATTTCTTCGGCCATTTCAGTAGTTATTAACTTCTTACAGGAATTGTTAAAATTATTTTCTTTAAGTCGTGTCAGTTTTTTTAATGAAAGCAGTGATATAGATGGAAAATTAGAACGCACACAAAATCGTTCAGACAAATGAGAAAATTGTGCAGTATGAACGCAAGGAGACTACTATTTTTATACAGCCCACATAAGCCTCAACATACTATAAGAAAATAACAGAAATCCCGTTAATACATTGCCGTTAGCCCGTGCACGCACAAGGCGAGGCATGCTAAGCTATCGAACACTGTCTCTTCATAGGCAATGTTTGCGAGGGACGACACTACCCACAGCCAGACGTATAAAAAACGCCTGTCAACGTCTTACACACAGAGCTTATAATAGGACTTTCCCCACCCAATCGGCAATCCTTCAGCACAGCTGTATATCTGATAAACCTTAAAAAAGTAATTTCATCAAAGTATATTGTATTATCTAAGTTTTTATGATCGTAAATACCAGTTCTTAATTTTAATTCCTATACCGTCATAGCGAAAAGACGTCACTACATTCCACTACGTCCCTGCCATTTGGTGACGACATTTTTTTTTGTGTTTCAAGTAAACGTTTATGAAGTGACTTTACGTACTGTTTTAGGTCATGGGTGTTATCGTATACATTTTATATAAATTTTAGATTCATTGTTCTATAAAAATATCAAAACACAATGTGTGGTTAAACTCGTTTATTAGTCAAGCCTATTACGGGAGTGACGAAATATCGGGCGCGGTAGGGAGGGACACGTGGCCTGCGCCCCGGACCCGGTACAGGAAGCAATACCACCGGGAGACTTGCTCTTTTTATCCCATTCATACTTCTAGTGTCATCGGCCGTGGCGGCGATGGCGCCCCGTCACTTTCCAACCACAAAGATTCGAATCTGATACATATTGTTCTAAGTAAAGCGAGATGAATGGTAGCGATAGAAAAAATAAACTGGTTTAAATGAAACGATGAGGACGAACTTTACATAGAAGATATAATTACTATAGGAGACTATTAATCGTGAGTGTATTGTGTTGGGTAATCAAGTAACATAGCTTTACATACTATTCTATCAATTTTGCTGTTAAGATTGATTTAATAACAAATAAGTTTATCGCTTAATAATTAATTGCACACCGTTGTGGTAAATTTCAAGATTCTAGGTCAACGGGAAGTAACCTATAGGTTTTTAACATGTCAGTCGGTGAGTTAGTAAGCATTTTGAAAGGTCGTATCTTTTTATTGCAATGCATTAGGAAGTTAATGTTTTTGTGGCCTGTAGACTTAAATATTTGGTATTCATTTGAACTTGATACCTCTCGTCGTTCCTTGGGAAACTATTGACACACACATAGACGGACAACAAAGTGACTCTATTAGGGCTCCGTTTTTCAATTCTTGGTACAGGACCCGAAAAATCTCAGACTGGAATAAATAATGAATAGTTACCTACTCAATTAGTGCTACAAAGTTACATTGTCATTGTTCTACGTCAAACAGGTTTAAGTTCAAAACTTAGAAGTTGACGTGCTTAGTATACACACACTTTAACGTCACGCTGATGTTATAATATAATTTTAACCTGACATTAGTTCTGAGATCCGTGTGCGAATTTGTAATTACACTGGGTACCGACGTCTGTTGTTGCGTCATTTACAACAGCCTGTAGTAGCTCACTATTAAACTCACAACGACAATGGCGCTTGAAAACTCTAATAATATGCGATTTGTCTTTTAGATTCTTTTAGATAGAATAGATATTTGATTAACACGGCATTATTTCGCTATTGCGTTACCTAAAACGATGAAGAACGCACCGCTCGTTTTCTATTTTCCATAGATTACGGAATTAAATAAAAATCGAAGTTTATTACTGCTATCGAGTGAATTAAGGTTTGCTTTGCCACAGAACCCTATTATATTTTGTTCGTCTGCTATTCTGCCCGCTTGGTACCTAGCTTCGTTTAAATAGTATATTTTACATCGAAACTAATGTGATTTGCTAATTAGATACTGGAATATTATATTATATATTATCGTTGTGTTGTTACGTTATAATACCTAGCTGTAACACAGGAAATATCTGAATGTATGATGTTGCTAAGTCTGATAACGAACAACGCGGCAACATTAATAACTTGTTTAATTGATTGATACGTTTCTGATGAACAGGTTATTTGCTGCGCATAATATTCGTTAACGTTTCGTTCGCATAACACGGAGTACCTAATTATCATTATTCTTAATGGTTTTGTCTCGCGTTCAAAACGTATCAACGTTGGTTTTACTCGAAGTAAACGATCGGATAAGGTAGCTGCGACACGCTTGCTACAACATACCGTATTGATATAGTTACGGGGTAGGCTATATTACATTAATCGGCCTATAATTCATGTATAATTGTTACTTTAAACAACTTACATATTGTACTTAACTTTGCCAACTTCTGTCCACCACCGTTCTAAAGTCACTAGCTAACTGTACCACAAGCGCAATTCTTCTTACGTGCCGTTTCGGTAACGTAACGTCTTCCATCCCTCTCAGACCACCAGTTTGAAAAATAAGTATAACAGTGACAGCATGTTTTCTCGATGACGTTACGATTACATTAGAAGTTGCTGTTTACTATGATGGAACTTCTAATATATCTACCAACAGTTCAGTTGGCTGGACTATCAATGTACTTGTGCTATGTTGTAAGACCTTGAAGGCACATCGGACAAGCAGTAACGTACGTCACAGTAAACGCAATTTAATAAATCTCGGTATTAAATTTTAATCTCGTTTGTATGTTGCTAGGCGATAAGTACACACCGTCCAACTACAGTTCGCGTACAAGTATGACTTTTTGATGTTAGTTCAAAGGGCGTCGCAATACATATTTTATAAATACTAAAATATTTAAATCGACACCCCTTAAGCCAATTTCAGAGCGGCACAGATACATGACGCAAAATGTACAATAAACATCACCAGATCCTATAGCATTACAAAAGTATTTTAAAATGATCAGTAGATTTGCTTCTAATATTTCTGAATACATATTCACAAATTTACAATACTTTACACCGCAAAAGACCGTCGAGTTTACGAGAAGGTAGTGGAAAATTTGCTTTGTTAATATCCTCAATCAATAATACGAATTCTAATAGCTCATGATCAACAGTTAAGTCACATATTATCATAATTGCGTAAGGGGCAATGTATTGTTATAGACACCATACTAATGTACATTGTGTTGGGCCAGTGTTTACAATGGCTCGGCTTTGAAGTGAAACATGTGGCTTACAATACATCTGCTAATTCGCGATCCACGCACGTGTTTCAATAAAACTTACATGTAATTAACTATACAACAAAATGTGGAGGCACAGAAGTGTTGCGGTCTCTTTCACGCCTGCTAGTTGTATGATCGTGGCGTACTTACATGAATCAGGGCCGCTGCCTTATCTTTAACATCCGAAGTATCCCTACGGAAGACTTGATTACGGCATAGCATGGCTTTGTTTCGAAAGAATTAGTCTTCGACCGGCAATTAATAATCTAAGGGCACTAAAGCACTGTTGTTATGACGGACGTTCAATATCTATAGTAGGGATCCCGTATTAAACTGGTCAGTGAGAAGTTTAGGTTCACGAACAATAAATTATTGCAACATAAAACCAAGGTAGTAGGTACCGTATAGCACGCAGATTTATCCCGTTAGGGAAAACGGCGATGGGAGCAATACGGAATAGCGATACATTTAATACTTATGGAAAAAGGAGGTAAGTACTTATGTAAATTATTGTGGCGAAGCGGGATATCGGTATGAAAGGCAATGGTTTTATTATGCCACTATAGTGATAGCCAGCTATAATAATCTACGTCTTATTTTTTTACCATTTAATTTCGATTCCGGGAAATGAATGGGTTTCCCTGGCATGATAAAACTAAATCAAAGCGAACGAAGCCGCGGGCACAACTAGTTTTGATTAAAAGATAAAAGCCACACAACATCGCTTTACGCTCCTATGAAAGTCTACCGAGTATTATACGAGAAAGCGAAGTAAACATTGCACTCAGTGCATAGACTACATCCGCATATTAATAAATCTAAGGAAGCAATTATATGTATAGCACATGATAGGTTCTTCGTTATAGGTAGGTTTATGTTATAGTCTTTGTTTCCAGGCGATATAGGTATAAGAACAAGTGCGACATGGTCATAGTCGTCACACTCCCTCGAACTAGCCGCGGTAGGTAACTCGACGCGGGCAGCGCGCGCAAGCCCTCCCCGGTGGTGCCCGGGTCGATACTACACCAGACTCCATGTTTTTTATGTCCTCTCACGACACGAATTACCCAACAACAATAAAAAGACTCCACTTCCAATAAGTACTAGGTCTAATGACTATAATGAGGTGTAAGTACACAATAAATCATGAATTGTGTACGTGCTTTTAGGTAGGTCTATTTTAAAACAGTAACGTTGACCTGACCGCTTGCTGTTTAAGTGTTTGGCGCCAAATTTACATAAGCACCTAAGTAATTCACATCATAAAAATACGTTGATTTTTTGCAATGTTACGTCATTTAGGATATTGATGACTTATCAAGTATTATCTTATAAATTGGGAGGTAAACTGGATTTAATACAAGTATTGTAGTATAAACAGATAAAACAATAATTAAAATGATTAATAGTGGATTTGGACTCAATTATTCACCGGATTTTGTAAGGTAAATGAACGATTCTCCGAAATCAATGATAGTTCAGTGGGCCGAACACAAGCATAACCTTACGTTGAAATATGACAGTGACAGCCTGGTTTTTGATGACGGTACAATGATGTTAGGGTTGTAAGTTAGGACGATTGTACACTTACTTGTAGATTATGGTGCGGTTGCGTGAGGTGCAATTGCTGCTGCTGCGACATGTGCAAGTGTTCGATGGGAGGCGGCGCGGGCCGCGGCCGATAGCCGCCGTAGCCGCGGTACCGCGCCCAGTCGCCGCCGGCCGCCTGCTGGTGCTGCTCCGCCATGTGCTTCAGGGTCTGCGCCGCGGGCGACATCTCCCCGCCCGCGTACGGCCTCGGCCCCGGCTCGCCCTCCGGCGACTCCAGACCCAAGCCCCCGTTCAACTTTCCACTGTCCAGATCGAAGTCCTTCATGAACTCGGGATACTCCGATATCTCAGTGATGAGATCCTCGAAGGTGTCGTCGCCGTCGTCCTCGCCGATCAGGTACGCCAGACCGGGGAAAGCGGACGCGGCGTCGCGTTCCAGGGCAGCCGCGCACTCATCGAGCCCCACGAAATCGTCGTCCGCGACTTCGGATTTGCACTCTGCTTTGCATTCGCGTTCGCAGTCGAGCGGGGTCGGCGCACGCGCCGGCGCTTGCGTAGGGGGTGGGGAGTTGGATGTCTTCACGGCGTTCGCGAGTGCTTTTACAGTCACATTAGTGGAAATCTGCTGGGGTTGGGAGTCCGCCGCGGACGTGGTAAACTCGAGTTGCTGTACTATCTCCACTGAGAACTTGGTGAGAGCTTCGCCCCCGACGCCCCCACCGCCACCACCTCCGCATTGTAATTTCGCCGGTGGCTCATAGTCACCGCAGCCAAACTTTTGTTGCTGAAACAAAACATATAATAAGATATCTATATATGATTAACAACGTTGAGCTGTTGCTAGCTTGCAGCATTATATTGTATGTCTATTGTCATTACGACGTCAAGAATGAAAATATCTGAAATACATTTTATCCCGGGAAATAGATGGGTAAAACGTAACTTTTACTTAACGTTTTAAACGTTTAGTCAAAGTCAAAGTCAAAGTCAAAGTCAAATCATTTATTTCGTATAGGCCTACGGGGGCACTTACAAATTGTCATTACATTTTTTTTTTCTTAAGTCTACAACCGGATCGGAACGCGACCTCAACTGAGAAGATCCGGCAAGAAACTCAGCGGGCTTGTACAGTAAGTCACTGGATTATAACCACGGAGTATATATATAAATGATCGCAAAATGTCGATACTGACAGATTGTCGAATTCTAACACTAGCAACACAGTAGAAAATGTGTCAGTTCCAGTATGCCTGGATGTAATAAATGTCAGATAACAAAATACCTAAGTACTATAAAAGAAAACAGTATTCACATCGGTAGATGCACCTGATAAAGCTTAGCGTGATCTGAAGACCTTGGTAGGTAAATGGTTTAATCAAACGTCTGCACATCACGTGTTCGTACGATAGCAAAATTATATGGAGTTACCTACATAGTAAATGGATTTGTGGATTTCGCAGAGTTCACACACACTTTAATAATCATAGGATACGTCTCAAGTCTGACTTATCTCGGTTGGACCTTCGATGGTCGATGGTGATCGAATTATACCATTTAAACATTTCCATGCTTCGGAGGGCACGTTAGCCTGGCGGGATCATACTATCTCATATCTTTGATAGTCGGGCACCGGCAGTCAGAAGCCAGAAACAATCGGACAAAATGGTCTTTGCCTCAGCGAAGCCAAATTAGGGTAGAATGCAAGCCATACCAATAAAAGACAGAGTTGAGAAAAAGAAGTGAAAACTTCAGAATATGGAATTTCAAAAAACGGTATTATTTCATCTATGCAACTCAACTCAGCACTGCTTGTTTCCTCGTGTCTTGCCTAATTAACAGATAACACTTGACCATTTAGCCACTTAGTATTTCTTTAGTAATTAGTGCAAGCCAGTCGAGGATCACGCACGCAGTGGAGTGTTGTAATTGCATGAGTAGGTACGATAAGGCGTCGTACGTAATAATGTAAATATTCATTGGTGTGCCTGTGTACTTACATGTAAATATGGATACCGTCTGTTAGAGGGTCACGTGCAATATTCCTGGTAAGGCATGCGAATCCCAGCCTTCAATAAGACAGTCTGTGAACGGACCTCCCGTAGGTACTTATCCAGCCTAAATAGTCAAATTTTTATATGAAGATCAAGGGGTCCCTAACAAAATCGGTTGCGTTTTGCAATGTTTTTATTGGTTCGAATGGTAATCTTAAAAACGAGTGCTCCATTAGAGATCAGTTTGTTAAAGCACACAAAAGTGCCATAAACACGTAATAACTTCGTAGTTACTTAATAAAATGTGTCAGAAAACAGCGCAGGCGTTTCGGAGGTCGTCGCGGTGAGCGGCGCGAGACAATGCGCGCCGTTTGTTGTGAAACTCGCGCAGTTTGCACAACCACAAGCCGCCCTACCGTACCTACTTATATTATCTAGCGCTGGCACAAGTCATAATAGCGATGGTAATAGCTGAGGGTCGGGAGACGCAAGAGATCACGATGCCAGCAACTTGATTGGCTAGCAAAGGTACTCCTCAAAAATTTTACGAAATGAGCAGCTAGACAAGAATCGATGGCTAGGGATTACGCTCCCTGATAAATACTGGCGGTATTTACGCAATTATTAGCCATAATGACGACCAAGAAGGGACGTATCGGGAGCACTATCGTATATTCATTCTACACATGATAGTGTTGTAGTAGAGTATTTGCACAATAGAACACACGGACACGGGGTCGCCCACGCATGTCTGTAGTTTGACTCTGCTAAATATGAATTATAAGATAAAGATTGGAAATTGATAATTATGGCATAACTAAACTACAATAAAATTGAATCGAAGTCCACATTCTTTGGTTAAACTGAAATTTTATTTTACCACAAACAACCTTGTGAAGTACAAACATCTGAGCCATAAGGATTCATAAAAAAAACCAAAATGAATCTAACAGGAAAACTATTTGAGGAAACCTTCAAATGTAATCAGAAAGTTTTTGACACGAAGGTCGCTCCTCACAGCAACTCGACCGCAAAAAGCAGGTTTTAAACAATGGTACTAACTTACGGTCGAATACTGCCTATCTCATTATGCTGTTTGTGGCGTCATTACCTTGCATTTTTGATGACACTTTGTAATTAAGCCGCCCTAAAAATTTCAGTTGCGCATAAGGCCTTTACCTTTAAGGCTATCAAACGAAATCAATGCTACTCAAATCACGGTAGTTTTAGTTACTTGTCGATACAAATTTAAAGTGTTTTTTTGCCTGCCATGATGATGTGATGTGTGATTATAATCTTAAAAGAACCCCACCATTTATCAGCCGAAAGACATCCACTGATAGTCACCCCCAATGATTTCCACACCAGACGACCCTCCGCCACTCGCACCCACTGGCATATTGAATCCACGTTGTTAGAAAAAAAAACGGTTACAACAATTTTAGCATTAATAGACTGATGCATAGACTGTCGTAAACAACACCGTGATATTTTGGTGTCATTAGTGATTAGTAGTGTAGCAGTACTACACGTCACTTGCAACTAGTCACGCGTCCGAACTCCCATCGAAATACCATTGAACAACCAAACTAGTAATTCGAGTTAGTAACTGATTCCGTTTGAGTAGCTCCATGTGAGAAAGGCCTAAGTATTCAGCGGTAATTTATTCAGACCGTTTAATAGTTGTAGGTCGCGTGCTGAGTAAAGCGTAGCGCTCGGAGGCACGGGATACGATGCCAGAGGGTCAAGTCAATTGACGTCGGGCAACATCCGGTGTGGCGACGCGGCGCGGCGCTTACACACAGCACGTGCTGATGGTAATTATCTCCCTATCGCGACCAACTACGCTCTACATTAATGCAAGTAGTATTTATAACCGATGTTGGTAGCAGCAGCAGAGAAATTTGCGAATATTAAAACCTCTAATTGCGGGCCGTACCATAAAAACGCTATACATATACGTTGTCTTAGAAACAATATTGAATATTATACTTTTACTTAGTAACGTACTGCTTTATCTCTTATGACGTCATCATAGAAGGAAACTACAAAACAATGCTTCATGCATTTAATTTGAATCAAACCAATGTCGACCTAATATCTGATATCGCAATATACATTTATAGCATCGCCTATAATACATTCGTACATTTTGACTGAATAAATGTTGAGGAAAAAGCTGCTTTAAATCGAAACAGCAAGGAGTAATGTGGGTGATACCCCAACATATGAAATTAAAAGATCGCATCTTCCTAATAACATCTGAAATAAAGAAGAAAGATGCATGTTTTTAGTTTATGAATAAGTAAGAAGGTAATTGTGGCTGTCGTAAAGGTAAAACATGGCAACACGTGCAAATGCGATACACGTGATCTAGGTATAACGCATAACAAGGAAGTTTTCTTGTATTACCCAAGACTCGTAGCTGGAACAAGGTATTAAACAGCATCAGCTAGCAACAGAACAGCCACTAGACAAAAGTATATTAAATTAGAAAGCAATAAAAACAAAAAAAAAATCAGGACAGCGCCGCTTGAAAGGGGAAAAACGTAATTAAAAATTAATTATCCTCAATAAGAGAATTGGAGAGAGAACATATATACAATGACAATGAAAAACATCTATAATTAGTCTTATTCATCTAAAAAACATCTAATATTGATAAAGATGTATTTGAGTTTACGTATAATCATAACAATAAATATACTATTTAAACACTTCCACGATTTACGAGATCCTAGAGTCTTAGTTCTCAAGTCAACGAAAAAAAAATGGGTACGTAAGAATAACCAGTTTTATTGAGTTTACAATGTGACCAATTGCTTAAAGTTTCGCATGAAGATATTTATAGAAAAATAAGAACATAGTTTATGGCAAAATTCATAGATTTCGCATATTTTCACGCATAATGATGACACCGCAGCATGTTATTAACGCTGCTTAATCCAGCATGCATGCATGCATACAATATAATGATCGTTGTCATGGTTAGTAACTAGCATTGCAAACATCTCGAAAATCTTAATCTATTGTAAATCTTTTCCACTGTTACAAAAGTTAACTAATGAGAATCACTTAAACGAGATTTATTCAGTAAATATACACTACTCCATATAGGCAGTGAATTAACAATCAAACACCGGTGTAAATAAAATATGAGATGTCAATAGCTCACCACATGCACCACGCTGCTGTGTAAATTGCCACTGATGGCTGGCAGATCTGGCTTGCGGTCACTCTTCTTGGCTTGCCGTTTGGCCTTCCCTTCGAGGAAACGCTTCTGGAGCGCGCTGGTCTCCAGGTTCTGCTGTTCGCATGCGCCGCTGAAGGACTGATCGAACCTCGGCACGCATTCCGATTGCCGACGCCGATATGTCTCTATCCTTCGTCTGGAACAAGTGAAAATGGATCATGAATTCTTAGTGTTTCTTAAGAGTAGGATGATAAAAAGATGCAATAACATCTAGCATTCGAGATTTAAGTATTATTGTAATTCTAGAAACTAGTGGATCACTGAAAATCACTAACTCTTAACGATTGTAAATGTGTTGGTATTACATTTCCATTTATTCTCCCCAACCAGATTTGATTTGTCCGGATAACAGCTATTCATTTATTTTAATCAATATGAATTTAGAATTCAAATGAGCATCCAAGTTTTCGATGTCAGGTTTTAATTTCGCACCTGCGTTACATAAGTCAACACTAGCTTCGTGTTTTTTGGTTTTAGGAGTTTGGATTTGTCCGTAGATCCTAAGACAGATGACCAAGTAACAAACAATAATAACAAGCTAAACAAGCTGAGGTACACAGTAGGTGTAACAAACAACGATATTTCAATCGATGCTCAGTCAGCCGCAACTCCCGGGAGCGGTCACCTTGAGCAAATGTTAATGCGGACAGTCTGTCGGCTTTATAAAAAAAATCATTACAAGCTTTTCATTTATTCATCAGTATCATTTGGCGACGATGAAATGCTCAAGGTTACCTTATGTCTCACTTAGAACACATTTTTTTCCAAGAACGGGTACTCTCAACAATCTACTTTTATTATGGACACCTAATTCCTCGAGTTTTTCAGTAGTATTTCTAATGTATCATATCTTTGATCTTATCCAGAATCTGCATGACTATTACTTAATTATGGTCTTGTTGCGCGTCCAGTATCTCAAGTTGTTACTGGAAGAGCAGAAACGTATTCAGCACTCATTTATTGCTTGGAAAAATCTTTTTCTCTGATAAAACTTACCCTAGCTATAAATTGAGTGACGAACAATATTTTTTTAACGATACAAAACGAAGTTTGAAAAACTACAAATGAGGGTCGTTGGAACGCAGCCATATTATGCGTTTAACCCTTTGATTTTTTAGATATCAAGCATTGACAACCGAGCTACTCCTAGAATCATTGCCGCGTCCTTCAGACTAGTTTAAGTGGGTAGTTAACTTAGTTCAAGACTGAGCAAACATATTATATTGAAGGCACCACAGCTTGAATAATAAACTAAATCGATGATGCGATTTGCAACAATAGCTGTCCAACTACTGCGATGTAAATCCATAGGTACGTACTGTAGCTAGTTATGTAAGAGTATCAATGTATAAGTAGTTATTATGTAAGCAGTAAGTATTAGCGGCACACGTCACTCGTATCGTCGTACTCCATATCTATTATACCTATCTCTAAATACAAAACATCTAGCGCGTTACGAATAAACTGTAGTGTAGATGACACAGAAGTCTAGGCAATGCTAGGGTGAATATCTAGGCAATGCTAGGGTGAATCACTTTGCATCACAGTCTACTGTTTCGAAGTAAAATACTATGTAAGACTACAATCGCGTTCACTTTCTCTGAGCATTGCAGTACATTTGTCAATGCAGCAATGTACACGCAAACGGCGCTCACATCTTGATAGAATTAGATAATAGTCTATAGGAAACGCTACAGTACAACAAATGTAACTAAAGGGCAAAATATAGAAATTTAGAGATTTTAATAACGTCTTTTTGTTGATGGTCATTGTCAATTTGTCCTTAAGCCCGGTTGTTATTGATAATACAAAGATCAATGTTAAACAACAGGCTGGAAGGCCACGGAGCATTTTACCTACATAGCGATCAATTTACTACTGCCTACAATACGTCACAGATAAAGAAAATAGTAGGTAAGCGATTTAATTGTTATCTGTACAAGGGTACGAGCATATTCCGTTCACAAATGATATAAAATAAGTGTTTGTAGTGCTTGTGTACTTGCTAATCACAACAATATGTAGTTTTATTTTGCACAGCAAGCATAGTACGATTACCTAAACGAAACGTGTTGCTAAAGCTAATATGAGTTCAAATTTAAAGGCATTGTTGTTCTGTGCCATAAGAAGTAATAACTATAATTTAAAGCAATTTTAATATTCCCTGTATTAGTATCGGAGACGTAAATTACTTAATTTTAAAGCTAGTTTGCAAAGCTCCATCTATAAAGGATGACAGTTGAATTGCACGTATTTTTAAAATGTTGAAACACAAAATGCTAACATAGTTTTATTACACGCAAGTAAGACACTTTATTACGTAATCGTTTGGTGAACGCAGATGTTTTTTTAAGGTATTCAGTTTCTATATTTATAGGAAGTAGGAACACAAGGAGTTACACGAATACATTATGCAGTACCACCGTAATGTTATACGGCTGTCGAAGTCTCGAAAGCCAGATCGCAGTGAAAACAACTGAATCGCTACACTACTTTCACGAATTAATACACGAACCAAAAGATATCAAATCAGAGAATGGGCGCATTTATGACTTTTAGTCTTCGAATGTCCACGGAAATGAGAGGAAAAAAATATACTGTCTTCTTGAAACGTGCTGAAACCTCTCGAACAAATAAATTGAAGTTTGCAACCATAACGCTATGACATGAGTAATTTAGCGTGACATCTAACTTGGCTCACATGTGGCCCCATTGATCGTAAAGCAGGTTTACATCCACACCGCGCTGCTATTATCGGCACCTGACAAACTCCGGGTTATACTTAGTCGCGGTGTAACAAGGCGGTGTCGTACACACCGCAGTACACTGGGTAAACTCGTAGGTGTTTTTGTTTAGTTCATTGACCAGCGGCGGGTGTCGCGCGCTACGCAAACAACGCCTTCGATAAGTCCCGATTCTGTGTCAAGCTATGTCACTGACATTGCCGTAGATTCCTACGGAATACTCGTGGAATGATCTTGCTATCGATCAATATTTAAATAGGTACCTATATAGATATCCCCTTACGTCGATCGTCGATACACATACATATTTTGGTACTTGGTTGGTGATGTTTTGTGATCAACTAGGTACCTAGCATAGAGGTAGCTTATCTTTGGTCCCGTGTAGTACATTATCATGGTTTCTATATTTGGCGTGAAATAAGTTCATTGATTATATTTCTTATTGGTTAGAGGATGGCCTGTAAGCAAGGTACTTTGTATCGCTACACTTTATTTGATCCCGAAGATTCATACCCAGTCGGTGTAATGGGGTTATTGTCGCCCGTTGGTCGCAGGCGCCGAGCTGACCAAGAATTTTGCATAAAATTGTTACCTACTGCGCCTATACCTAGGTGTCCTGTTTACATATCAATTGAATACGAGCGCAGATACCACTAGACCTTCTGCAATGTATCACTTGGAAACGTAGATAGGTACATAATTACATACACAAGTAATCTTTATATTAGAGGAAAACATCAACATATAAGAAACAGGCACCTACTTATTTAGGTGAAAAAAAATCATTAGTGTAACATAAAACCACAGATCACGAGAGATATGCCGTGCGGTTCAAAATGTATGGGAACTCGCTGTCTCCGTTTTGTTCCCCACCACTCGCCACAAAACACATGCAATTCCATAAAACCAACCAATACGAAGTCTCACACACACACGCGTGCCAATAATTCGGTGCGTGCTGCGTCGTCGCCGCATACAGCGGCCGTACCACGCGACGCACCAGTTTATTCAAAGTATCGTGAGACGATCTATCCATTGCCTCGTACATTCACTCAGTAGCGAACATAGGTGGTACTTAAAGAGCCATGCATTTTGTACAAAAATAAAAAAGTCGTTGTGCTACATGAAAACTAAAATAACATAATAAAGGCATTAAATATTTTTTGATTTGTTGTTTTTAATGATTTTAAAGACGAATAAATAAAATACTTAATACTGGCTGGTGAAATGAGATTCCATCTTTCGCGTAGTTCACTTTGCTGCTAGTATTTTTGCACACAACCACGGAATAAACCGGCAATTAAAAAAAAGTTAGAGCTCCGATACCGACGTGCAGTTGCAGTCGACTGACGGCGAAAACTCTATGTTAGCCTAATTTTGGCTAAAGGTGAGCGCAAGCCCACCGCTTTCATAACATATCTCCTCTAATATATCTGTGCATAAAACCAAACTACAAATAACGGCTTCGTATAAAGTATTCACATAGCTTCGTATTCCCATAGCTGCAACAAGGTATCCCTCATGAAGTATTTAAGAGGACGTCTCGAGTCTCGACGATCAGGGTGTATCCCTACAAATGATCCCATTAACACAGGGGAGATCCCTCGCCCGCGCCACGGAGCCAATATTGATCGGAACCAAAACAAAAGGTATTATGCGTTATTTTACCCCATTATTTGTAATACTGGTGGCCAGGAACGGGAACCGGAAAGCCTATGCACGGGTTTTGAATGGGTTTTTAAATGACTTACATGCCGTAAGATGTGAGTTAGATTATTCACTTGGGTTACCTTGGAAGGGGTTTCCACGAGGTAAGTTTATGATTCGGCTAAGTTAGCTCTAAACCACATAAAACCCGTTCGAAAGAGTTTCCCATATAACACACGTATATCTTTCTTGGATATTTGTTTTTTTTATTTCGCTTTCAAACCCAGGTAACCCTTGGGAATCTTCTTCATAAGGGAAAGTTACGTTATTGGACCAGATGGATGGGTATGAAATGGGTATTCTTTGATTGGTGATAGGCCTTGTCTCAAACTCGACCTAGGTATAAGGTAAAACCAACTCGACTTCAAATCGCACTTTTGCTTTTCATGTGTATATATTCGAATGTTATTGCGCAACAAGTTGTGGTCATGTTGAGGTGAGATTAACATTGAATGAAGCTTCCTCGTAGGTATCACCGAAAAGGATTACAGCAAGTGGGTATTCGTAGGTAGGTACTTGGCCTATTTCAGGCATGTCACTATGCCATTCAATTAAGATGGGAATGGAATGGAATGAACGAACGTATACGCAGTTGGACACTGTTGACAATCCGTAAAATGGACGCGCAAATCATAATACAAAGCTTTTAGTATATGCGCAAGCTTTGTACTTATCCTATCTGGATATCTATATATATAATATCTGAGGAAGTACCTATATGCGGAATCCCAATTTGTTGTCATCATCTGCGTCTCCTTTTCCCATTATCTAGGATCGATGCACTATGTGTTTTTTAATTGATCCTACTTTTTTTTCCTTTGTTGTGACGTGAAACATCAGTCATTGAAGCATTATACAACTATATTGTATAACTATTCACACTATACACACCTTTTTGCCTTGTAGTGCAAAAGATCTGAGAAATTAAACCATTTTGGTTTCCGCTTAGCGCATAAGAAAGAAGCGTAAGTATACCTACGAGACATTCTGTTCAAGTAAAAGAAAGCAGGTTTTGTAATCACCCGTAAAATAATGAAGGCATTCATATAACGCGCTCGTGCCAGACGAATACGTAATACCTACCTACTGAGCTCCACCTAATCACTAATCGCGAACTTTGTTACCTAAACTTACCTATCTGTACACGATGGCACAATAGTCACTGGCACGAATTTAAAATCACGTTTCTTTTTCATGGGATGAAATTTGAATTTACTGGCATTCCTATGTAGAAACATTTACTGTAACCTAATAGTAATGGTAGTCAACATTTTAATTAATTGCACAATAATTGTGACCATAATTTGATGCAATCGAAGAGGGATCCCTAAACAAATATGAAGATTAAACTTTGTAGAAATTGGTAAAACTATTGAGCGCAACAATTTACTTATTACAACGTAGCTAGATAAGTACTGATGCATTTTTAAATTCCTAAGGTGAGAAGTGAGAATAAAGTGTCCTGATAAAAAATAATTCAAAGTATACGAGTACATATCGATGTATCAAGTAACGAGATAGCTGCAAATGTAAATAAAACACGGCGCAGCGCTTATGCACTGGCACTGGCAACTGGCTATTCAGTACCGTTACCCATACACCGAGACCCCGACATAATTTCACCGAGTGCAAACCTCGATGCACTAACCTCTTCAACGACAGACTCGTAGGTGCGCAAGTTGCACAACACTAGCAGAACGACGCGCGATATCTTTGTATCGCATAGCAGTTTACGGTTACTTTGCAGTCTGCTATAATTTACGTGTATCTGTATTAAGCCGCGTTTCCAGTTAAGGTTTTACTGTATACACCCAACATCTAATATTTTATTTAGATTCGGAGAATAGGTACCTATCTCTGTAGCTGCTTTAGTTGGGGAATTTGTTTATGGTTTATTCATTTTTCTACAGATAAATGTCTGATTGATATCTTATTTTTTAATATTTCGTATTACCCCATTATTACGTTAAGTCTAAAGTTAGTTATCTTGAAAATTCTAACGCACCTGTTTGCGTGAAAACTATACTTACCTAAATTTTGATGTTACTAAGTCATAATTGTATACTTATCAGTAAATTCATCTTGTAATAAAATAATCTTAGTTTCGTATTATAAATAGTATGACAACCACTGCAGCAGTTTTAGGCTTTCGTAACAAAAGAGGTTGCTCATACCTATTGGTGAAAGTTAAATTGGTACCTAAGCATTGATGGGCAGAATTAAAGACGACATAGGGACCGAGACGCGGAATCAGGCCTTACTAAGCAGAAAACCATAGTAAAATAATTGGGGGGGGTAGGATCCACCACTCAACCTTGAGTTACCAACCCCTCAAATTCTAATACAAAATAAAATTCAAGATGACCCCTGACAACCTTTTGAGCTAATAATTCCGAAATATCAATTTTGGTTGACTTAGTAGTTCTTCAGTGCTGGCAGACCGGCGGCTGACGGTGATGGCGAGGTTTAGGATGCTTGGGTGGCTGGATTTGTACAACTAGACATGGTCACATACAACAAACATCATCATACTGATAATACAATGAAGAATAATCACCATGAACAGTCATAGGCACTCCATATTAAAATAAATGAATAATTATTATCTCCAGAAAACACTGACTTTATGGTCCCAAATAAACAGTGGTTGTATTATGTGCCTCAGACAATCAATGGATTGGGGGCACTTGCAGTAAAACCAGTATGAGGCAAAATTAAGAAAAGATAATTTACAAATGGTAGGTAAATTCTCAAATCTACCCTGTATGCATACATTTAGGGTCACAATCAGTAATATGCAAATATTCACTGATTACTCACAACCTCCATCATACTTCCTAGCTGACATTTTATAACAAAATACTAATTTTCTAAGAATAACAATGCACTGTCAAATAAAACATGACAAATCTTGATTTGGCCGATAGTTAATTGTGGTTACATACTTGAACACAGGCAAATACTTAGTCTAAGTACCTCTGTGTATGGTGAGATATGAGTAACAAATAACTTAGGTTTTGTTTCGGATGAAATTTGAAAATGTATTTAGTCCTGATGTATCATAGTTCAGTGTAATGATTGATATAAACATATTGTTATTATTCACTCGACCCACTTTTCATGACAGTATCAGCTGCCAATTAGACTTGTACTTCTTAATCATAAGGAAAATAGGACGAAACAGATAGGTTACTAAAATTATTACAAATGGTCGAACTTACCTCAAGCGTTCAACAACCGCTTGTCTCTTAGGTGGAAGAATCATCTCCTCCATGGGCTGCAGCATGTTGGGCGGGTGCTGGACGGGCGAGGCGCCGGGCAGCAGCCCGCCGGCGCCTGCGCCTCCCACCAGGTGCTCCACGGTGACTGCTCACTTCACCTGTGCTACTTCATTCTCTCTGCCAGTCTTTAACCAACTCCACACACCGTACTCAAGTACTGCACCGCAAATGCGACAGCACTATAAGAAAATACATAGAGTTCGTCCTAAACAGCCTTAACACTATATTCATGTTGTCAGTTTTTCAGTCTATGCAACACTACCGATCTTGCCTTAATAATTAAATAATTGGATTACCACCACTCACGAGTCAGTCCCAAATTGTATAAATAAAGAAACACGTCAATTGATAGATGTTTTGGAACAAGTTATGCAGTCAACACCACAGAAACAGTTTTCCGAGCTATTCATCACAATGTAAGTATAATATTCTCAGAATTGTATAGTATCTATATGATTAAGTACTACAAACGCAAATAATACAGTTAAAATATCTTATAAACAAATATTTTTATAAAAACTATTTGCAAAGAACAATCCAACACGAATGACTATTCTTTGACAAACCAAACATTATACTGGTCTAAACTGTCTACCAGCTACGCTATCTGTCATGCATGTCGGCAGTCGGATATAATGTCATAATAGCTCTATGGTTGGATAGCATGTTCCTGACCATAGAGCTATATATTTGTTTTGTCGTTGTCAGAAAAAAAAAAGCGCGGGAACCCCGAAACTAAAGGCGCCTTTTTTGAAAATAATTTTCAGATTATTAATTTATTGATATAGTTGCATTAAATTATTAACTTTTTCCAGTTTTCCCATTATGGGGAAACGTAAAAAAAAGAAGACTACAGAAGATGAGGCTGTAGATGATAATAATTGGATTGATGCCAAGGAAGACTCGTCCGAGGAGTCGAGTTCTGATGAGGAATCTAATGAGCGGAAGTATAAGCCATATTATGTGTCTGATTATAACAGGAGGTATCCTGAAGATTCATTACTTACTGATTATGTAGTCTTTGTAGAGTCTAGCGATGAGAAAAGACCAATAGGTACGCGGGACATGATGTCTCTGTCTACTCAAGCAAAAAGATTTAATAAGGGTATTAAGTTCTTGCAGTCTATTAATAAATATAAGATAGGTGTGCATTTTGAGAAACCCACATTGGCGAATGCTTTTTTAAATAATAAAACATTTATGATTGATTACCATTTTAAAGCGTCAATCCCAGCAGCGGGTACCGAGGTGACTGGTGTCATTACTAGTGTCCCTGTGAACATATCTAATTTCAAGATTTTTAAACTGTTATCTACATATAGAAAAATAATATGTGTTAAGCGCATCATGAAAAAAATACGGTTTGACACAGGAGGTAGCAGCTTGCAGCCGACAGGAACAGTCGCAATCACATTTGCGTCCAATGCTCTGCCTGATCATATTGACCTCAACGGATGGCGGTTTGTAGTCAGACCATATATCCCACCAGTGAAACAATGCTACAATTGCCTCAGGTATGGCCACCTTGCTAAATTTTGTAAGAATGCGGTGAAATGCTCCATATGCAGCGAAAGTCACTCATACAAACAATGCAGTACTCCAGTGGAGAAGGCTATATGTGTACACTGTAAAGGAAATCACGTCAGTATATCTGGTCAATGTCCAATTAAAAAAGAAAAAATAAAAGAAAATCAGGCATCCCTTAACAAAAGTACATTTGCTGATCTATTTAACAAAGATAATTACCCTGAACTTAAGAAAAATAACTCGACAGATATTTTATTATCATTACTGAATAAAGACGATATTTTAAATATTATTTTAAATTCTATCACTAAAATAATTATGCTTAACAAAGCTCAAGAAAAAACAATATCCTCCCAGTTAATTAAAGATGTTCTCATAGATACAGTTAAAGCCAAATAACTTTTATTTTCATTATGGACCAGTTGAATCTACTTCAATGGAATGCACAGAGTTTAATAAGTAATCGTTTTTTATTCACACAGTTTCTTTATGAGAATAATATACACATTGCTCTTGTCTGTGAAACTTGGCTCAAGTCACGACATAATTTTAGAGTTACAGGATATAATATTATAAGACTTGATTCTGGTAATGATCACAATGGTGTAGCTATACTTTTACATAATAAGATTAACTACCGTATTATTAATACTTTTTCTGATGATTCCATTCAAAATATTGCAGTTCAAATTTCATATGGTAATAAACAATTTACATTAGCTAGTGTTTATATTCCTCCGAATCCACCAATAACTTTTACTAAAACTAAATTAGATAATTTAATTCAAAGTCTTCCTGAGCCAGTATTTATTGCGGGTGACTTTAATGCTCATAATACTATGTGGGGGTGCTCTTCATCAGACCCACGTGGCATGGATGTTCTTGCAAGTATTGATGATAATAATCTTGTGATCTTGAATGATGGTCAGATGACTACTGTAGGTTCCCATAGATGGAAGCAGAATGCGCTTGATCTTACTTTAGTGTCTCCTTGTTTAGCTTCAGCATGCAATTGGCAAGTGTATAGTGATGACTCTCTTGGGAGTTATCATTTTCCTGTAATCACAAATGTCACAGTTCTTAATGATGGTTTTCATGAAACATCTACAAGAAACATTAATTTAAAATTAATTAAGTGGTCTAAATATAGTATTGCAATTGCTTTTCTTATTGCTAATCATAATTTTGACTATTCTGATTCCTTGCAGTGTTATATTGATCTAGTAGAATTAATTAAACAAGCAATGCAAATGTCTCTTCCTTCTAATCAGGCTCCTTATGATCGGCCTTCGCGGCCAGTAAGCAGATTCAATAGAAGGCCACCTTTACCTTGGTGGAATAATAAATGTAGAGAAGCAGTTTTAAACTGTAAGAATGCTTATTTGACCTTTAAAGTTGATCCTTCGGAATCGAATTATATTGAATTCAAAAGGTTACAGGCTGTTAAAAAACTAATTTTAAAAACTGAAAGACAACTTAGCTGGAAACAGCTGTGTGAATCTTTTAATCGTTCTACACCATTGTCTAGAATATGGTATTATATGAAAAAGTTTAATAAAACATTTGTTCACAATAATACATCTGTTGTGAACTCAAGTTGGGCTAATGAATTTTTGTCTAAATTTACTTCTGACACAGTTGAACTACCGCTGACTTCCCAGTCATGTAGTAATAACTCTGTCTTTGATTATCTTTCTCGACCTTTTACTTTAAAAGAGTTAGATTCTGCTATCAATTCTAGGAAAGATACTACATGTGGCTTAGATTCTATTCCATATAAGTCTCTTAAAAATATGAACCCTGTGTGTAGACAAGTAACATTAAATGTTTTTAATACTTTATGGTTGTCATCTGTTATCCCAGACGATTGGAAAGTTGACTGTCTAGTACCTGTTTTGAAACCTGGCAAGATGCCACACAAAGCTGACTCCTACAGACCAATTGCTCTTACTTCATGCATGAGTAAAGTATTTGAGCAACTTATAAAAAATAGACTAGAATTTTACATAGAAAGCAACTGTCTCTTACCATCAAATCAATTTGGTTTTAGACGTGGGAAGTCTTCAAGGGAGAGTATTGAACATCTGCAATTAGATATTTTCAATTCTATTAAAAATAACAATGTATTGATAGGTGTATTTTTTGACATTGTTGGCGCATTTAATAATGTTAATCATCACATTCTTGCTACAGAATTAAGGTCTCTGGGTATTCCTGGAAAAATAGTGCAATGGGTGTTTAATTTCTTACATGGTAGAAAAGTATTTGTTAAAGTTAATAATAATACTACTTTATTAGGTCCTAGATTTAGTTTTAAGGGCGTATGTCAAGGAGGAATTTTAAGCCCTCTCATTTTTATATTATATATTCATAAATTAAATATTATTTTGGGTACGAAAGTATCGAATTTGCAGTATGCAGATGATTTAGTTATTTATGCTTCTGGGTCAAATTTAAGAGATTTGGTGTCATCTGTGAATGAATCACTGGAAAAGCTTCATTCATATTTTTCATATTTAAATTTAGATATAAGCACAGAGAAGAGCAAAGTGGTGGTTTTTAACAAAATTCGTCCTTTTAATGTAAGCTTATTTTATAATAATTCTATCTTACCTGTTGAAAGTTGTGCTAGGTTCCTGGGCATAATTTTCACCAATAATTTATCTTGGACTAAGTATGTGAATTCCATTGCAGACAGGGCTTCTAGGGCATTTAGTGCTTTAAAGGCTCTGGCTGGTACAGGTTGGGGAGCTGATCCTAAAATTTTATTAATGTTATATAAATCCATAGTTAGGAGTCATTTCGAGTATGGCTTCCTTTGTTATGCTTCAAATAAAAGGTTAGTGAATAAGTTGGATGTCATTCAAAACAAAAATCTGAGGCTCATTACTGGTGCTATGAGAACAACTCCAATTGTTTCTTTGCAGGCTGAATGCCTTACACCTCCTCTTATTTTAAGATTTAAATACCTTAAATTTCGGTTTTTACTTAATATAATATCTATGTCCAATCATCCCCTCTTTAGAAAAATACTGTCATTTTACAATAGTTTTTCACCTATTAATGAATCTGCTCCATATATACTTCGTGATTTTACTGATATTATACAATATGATCAGCAATATACTATTCACAAATCTATGAATACTTTATCCTGCTATAATGGCACTTATGATAGTAAATTTGGTAATTTGAATATCAATATTAATGAAACGATGAGTAGTAAAGAGGAGGTATATGAGCTTATATCCAGATATTTTGGATTTCGCCACATTTACACTGATGGTTCAAAAAAGGAAGACAGAGTATCTTGTGCATTTTACATACCACATCTTAAGATTGGTCGTGGTTTTCCACTTCCTGCGCCAGCCAGCGTATACACTGCAGAATGCTACGCAATTGTTGCTGCACTTCAATTTATCATGGACAATTCAGATAGATCATTGAAATGGTTGTTGATCTCGGACAGTATGAGTGTTTTGAAGGCATTGCAGTCTAGATCTTTGGACGCCAAAACTTCTTTCATAATTTATGAAATCAAGAACCTATGGTGGAAGCTGCATGAGAGGAACATTGAGATAAAGTTCATGTGGACTCCTTCTCATATTGGTGTCGCAGGAAATGAAGATGCTGATTTTTTGGCTAAAATTACCGTTGACACTGAATTTGACACTAGTGACAGTTTACCTCAGGTTGCCATTCCTTACACAGATTTTTATTCTATCATAAAAAAGAAGCTAAAAGAAGAATGGAAGTTATATTGGACAAATATTCTGGAAAATGGAAAAGGCTTATGGTACGCGTCGATTAATCCAGATTTTCTTTCCATTCCTTGGTTTTCTCACAGCGAGAACTTTGTAGATAGAAAGTTTTATTCTACATTGTCTAGACTCAGATTTGGCCATTATCGTTTAAATGCACACCTCGCTAGAATGAAAATTATTTCTTCATCTTCTTGCAATTTTTGTAACACAGGATGTGATCAAACTGCAGATCACATAATTCTCAGCTGTCCTGCTTTTGCAGTGGAAAGACTGTTATTGATTGATGATTTGATTAATATTTATGAAGAATCTGAGAGCGTCCCGCGTGCCCTCTATGAAATTTTACGAAATTACAAGACTTACATGCCTTTATACAAATTTATACTGAGAAGTATAAATGAAATTTGATAGATTATGATCACAAGGAAAAAAAATATCGGATGTGACGGCTACGGCCCATTGAATATAAATCAGACTTGGCTTCGTCCTTCTTTGAAGAAATACAACAGACATGGCATTAGCCTTTTTTGAAATTACATCAGACTTGGCTTTGGCCTTTTTATTAAAGATATGACAATGAAACAAAATACCCTCGGAATTGAATCCATTCCAAAATATGACCAGGCTGTATGGCTCTGTCCTTTGCCTGCCTATTGGCGAATTAAAAAAACAACAATTTGTCGTTGTCACTAACGCTTTGGCGTCATGTTTGGTGTGGGTGACCGTGGGCGTGGTGTGACCAAGCGTTCCAACTATAGTTATATTATTTATAATGAGTATAATGTGTATTAATGCGATTATTTATTGAATTTATCATCCCTATTAAATACTTGATATTGGTAAAATACGTACTAAATAGTAAATACACAACAAAACGCGTGTAATAATATATAATACCAGCCCATTTTTAAATGTCCCACTGCTGGGCACGGGACTCCCCTCAATGCGAGGGGTATTAGGCCATAGACCACCAGGCTGGCCCAGTGCGGGTTGGCGGACTTCACACACATCTTTCGAGGGGTTCTCTCAGACATGCAGGTTTCCTCACGATGTTTTACTTCACCGTTTAGCAAGTGATAATAGTGGTTGAAAATGAGATTCGCACATGAAATCCAGTAATCCCAGAGGGGCGAGCCGGGGTTTGAACCTGCGATCCTCGTTACCGAGGCAAGCGTTCTACCATCTTAGCTATAACTGCTTTATACAAAACGCGTACTGTCAAGAAGAAATTCGCCTCAAGCATGTAGATACTCAACCTGCGGCTCCGGGCCGCTGGGATTTGGTGGTTGGCCCCTCTGGTGTTACTTTATTTCAAACCATTTTGAATTTCGCGCCCATAATTAAAATTGAGAGCGCTATGTAAATAGGTTCTACATAACACTACTGCGCCGCGTTGAATCCGTTCATACTTGTTTAATTCAAAATTCAATAGCAAAAACCTAATAAATTGTTTCATATTTTTTTGCGGCCCGCGACACCACGACTAAACCTTATTTGTGGTTCCTATGAAAAAATGGTTGAGGGCCACTGATGTAGATGCTTTAGTCCAGCATCAAACGAGATTTGTAAATGCTCCAGTATGTGTAACTCATAGATAATACATATAAACTGGGTGTAACTCGACTGTAAATAATAATTAATCTACGATCTTTATTCAAGCCGCGTGTCAGTACGATATACGCTAGGATTTATAGAAAATAAAGTGCATCATAACAATAACCATTTAATTAAATTTAATCTCCATACATATTTGTTTCAATGTTTCTCTAAAGCTTTAATTAACAGATCATTAATATGCGTTATTAAGTTCCTGGGGTCCATCACGAGGCCGGCTGTCACCATTGCATTGGAGAACAACTGCTGGGCTACCATTTTTGCCAACTCTTTGTCGCTTGCAATCAGTTTGTGAAGTTTTTTGATGATGGGATGCCTGTAAAACATGGTATGTATTATGACCGAAACAAACTCGGCTATCGCTATCTCGTTCCCACATATTGCCTTAATTACATGTAACGAGTATTATAGTCAGACAATGCTCTTGGCTGAGCACTGTCTGGTAAGTCTAAACAGTGCTCGGTACGTAACAAAAAACCTTGTGTATATTAATTATACTCCGCCGAAAGCACTGTCTATCTCGCCATTTTATAGTAACGTCTAATCAAGCTATATGGGTGAAGATAAAGATAGCCTGAAGTGTAATAAAATTATTGTTCTGAATTTCATAATAACTTACTTGGCGTTAATTTCTAACTGTGGTCTCAATAGTGCAAATCTGTTTTCCTCGCTGAGCCCTTGCGCCTGAGTTCGAATGAAATGCCTCGCGGCGGCCATTTCCTGCGCTACTATCACACAAGGGTGCGTGTCCAGTTTATGAGTGGTGCGCACTTCGAACGCTTTGCCGGCAAGATTTGCTTTGAGGAATGAAACTAATTCATCCACTTCAGACTGCTGAAGGCCTTCGCTTCCTGTTAAGAAAAATAGTTTAGGAAGAAAAAAATGAAAATTAATGGGAAATCGCGTTTTTACTGCCGAATGAAGACCGGTATCGACGTCAAGACCGGCAGAAGCCAATATGGTGACATTACTTGAACATCATTTTTATATACTTATTGCGAGACGAAGACATCAACTGTATGGTCCTAAGCTGAAACACTTTCTGTAAAATAGTCTGGTGGTGATCTGGATTAGACCCACAAACTACGGTAAATTACGAATAGATCATTTGCGAAATTGGCCCAGGCGTACAGTGGCAACTTTTGCCCTATCGTGGTTGTATAAAAAATACAAATGTATTTAGTATAGCTCTCGGAAAACACAAACTCTGGTCGTTTAACCGCTGTCGCTGCCTTTAAATCTCCAGATTACGACATAGCTAAAATATTATGTAAACAAAAGTATTAAATTATGGTTACCCTGACCTACGACAGTTTCAATCTTCTCTGTGGAATCGGTTTTCATGTCATTCTCTATGGACACCAATGCTCTGCCTCCAAACTCCTTCAGCTCCAACAAAACCAATTCATCGTACATTTCGTAACAGAACAACACGTCGATGTCGCGCTTCTTTAGCGATTCGTAGTATGGCGACGATTCGGCCAACTCGCGACTAAAATTATATTTTATATTATAAAGACGATTCAAGGAAATAAGCCCACGGAGTCAACGGCACGGGATAGGAAAGGTCGTGAATGGCTACCATCAGCCGCAATACCTGGGCCCCCAAGTCTGATAACACAATCGATTCTTAATCGAACAGCAACCGCATAGAAACTGACACTTTTGACGGATATTGTATGGGATATTTGTCAAAAGTGACAGTTACTATGCGGTTGCTGTTCATTATGAATCGATTGTGTTAGCAGACTTGGGGCCCTGTGGGAGCGTGCGATCATACGAACCTGGGTGCCGCCAAATAGTAAATACTTCTTTGATCCTCTTTCTGACGGGTAACGTATTCGGAAAGCGAGATTTTCGTACTGCACTTGGATGATTCAAAACGTAGTAGTTTCGCTATTTCCTCCTAGAAAAGAACACACGGATGAAAATGAATATCAAAGTACTAATTACAATGGCAATTTTAATTTTATGTGAATACATAAACCAAGGACATACTCTTTCCAACGGATTTTGACTAGTAACAATTCCTTCCTTTAGGAACAAGGAATAGTCTTTGTAGAATGCATTATATCCCACGGAGTCCTTCTGCGACATATCAACCATGAATTTTAGAAAACGATTAGTGAGTACAGTCTTGAGTTTCCTGAAAATTTAAAGACATAAGTAAGTATATTATTTTATCTGGACAAAAATGTGTACATTTTAAGATTGATGTAATATACCAAGTTACAAAAAATAACACTTACATAATTAAATTACTATTTTGCAACAGTTCCCTGCTCAGATTCAATGGAATGTCTTCGGAATCCACAACACCTAAAAGCAGAATAAATACAAATTGTACCAAACTAATTATTAAAATCTTATTTTTAATCATCACACATAGGGCAAACTCAAAGGGCGAGCTATCCGGTCGCGTCTGTCGCTTTATCCTGGAACCTTCGCTCACCCTAGTTTGATTATTCTATACAGTAAAATCTGACACAGTTAGCTCATTACTACTAGTCTCATAAATACCTTTAACAAATCTCAACCATTTCGGCAGTATATTTTCCGCCTTGCTTTTAATTAATATTTTCCTCGAGTACAAGGCGACACCCACGTCGGAGTCCCTGGACATCTCAAACAGCCCAGGTTTGCCTTCAGGTACGTACAGTATTGATCTGATGCTGAGTGGTGCATCAGTTTTGTAGTGCAGGGTGAAGCGTGGCTTGTCATAGGAGTTACTTATGAACTTGTAGAACTCAATGTGCTGTTCTTGTGTAACTTCCTTGGGCTCCATTAGCCATAGGGGCTGGAAAAAAACATATCATTTACTTTCAGGGGCTCCCGACGTACCTGAGAGACAGTTCATAGATGTAAAGGAGCAATTGCAGACCTGAATATATATTCAGACCTGTGAAATAATAAAAAAACTACTCTATTCGCTCAAACTCACATTTTGTGCCTACTCTACTGAACTCTAATGTAAGAGAAAAGGCAAAAGACTACTGAGCAAAGGCTTCCTCTTGACTACATATGGGGATACAACATTATATGTAATATATATTATAATGTAATTAAGAAACATGATTCCATCTATGATCTATTTACCTTAATTGAGTTAACTTGTTCATCGTTCAGGAAAATTGGGCTGCTGACAAAGTTGCTATACTTCTTGATGATGCCTGAAAATGTGGTAGTTCTTATCAAGTACCATTATAATTATAACTCTTATGAGTGACAACATATTAGTAAAGTTTACATACTTTCCACTGTGTTGTCATCAGAAAATTCTCTACAGTCAGTTTTCAAGTAGACAACAATCTTAGTCCCAATGTGAATTCCATCTGCCTCTTGTATTTCGTAAGTTCCAGAGCTAGAAATAGAATTAACTTTATTTTAAATTGTGGGATAAATTATAATAAACGAAAATACAAGTTTAATTTTTTTTTCTATCACATAATTAAATTCACTTAGGCCATGCACATGGCCAATATAAAAAGTTATAAGAACAGCTAAATGTACCCATCAGAAAACCACTTGTAGCCTTGAGAACCAGCTTTACTGCTCCGAGTATAAACCTCAATTTTATCTGCCACCATGAATGCAGAGTAGAACCCCACACCAAACTGTCCAATGATAGAACTGGCCTGCTCTGCACCCTTCTGTTTGATCTCTTCAATGAAGGACTTGGACCCTGAACGAGCAATTGTTCCGAGATTCTCTGTGAGTTCCTCTTTTGTCATACCAATTCCCGAGTCCTACAAAAGTTGTTAGTTGATTGTTTTTTTATTATATAATCTTGCGATGGCTCACAAAGCCATTAGCAAATTATTTAAATGCTAGCAACTGGCTGGGTAGATTGAGTTAATTGAAATCAAATGATTAAAAAATATATATTGATTTCAATTTAACTTATTCTTTTTATAAAAATTGTTTTATTTATTTCAACAATAAATCAGTCTGACGTTTCATATTGGTCATATAAAGGATTTATAATATTTATTTGTTATTTTCTTTAAATAACAAATATCTGTCAGAAATCAAATCAATCATGATTTTAATCAATCCAGGGTGTAGCAAAAAATATGAAACTTTTTAATAAAAATCTAATAAATCATGATTTTTATGAACCATTTTGAAGTAGTATGTAATTATATTTAATGTAATACTTAGTACACTGTTCATACCACACATAATATGATATTGCAATAAGGGTTTAATAATTCTGATGCAAAACTTCTTTTTTATCAGCTAGTTTTAAAAACTGGGTACTTCCTTTTTTACTATTATTATGTAATATAGATCATACAATAAATTTATAATGAAATTACAAAGATTTTAAAGAAAATAACATAATAAATTTCACCAAATTTAGGGGCTAGTTTAGACAATGGTTAATGGGCTACCTGAATAGTGATGGTCTTGTTCTGTTTATCTGTTGAAATTCTTATTTCCAGGGCTCTGTCAGCTTCCTCCAGGGTTTGTACATCAGGAGTTGCACTCACATTTAAGTACCTAAACTTCTCTAGTGCATCACTAGCATTAGAGATTAACTCTCTAATGAATACCTAGAGGAAAAAATGTTTTTAGTTACAAAAACGAAGAGGAGAAGAAAGGAGAAGAGGAAATTGTGAAAGTACCTAAAGACAGATTTACATTAGAGTCAGATACTGACTTGAAATTCGAGGCAAGTCAGTGCTGACATAAATATTCCCGATTTAATATTTTGGAGTCAGTCCTTCAACATAGCACTGACTGTTACTGACCCAATGTAAATCAGGCTTAACAGGTAATTGTTTGTTCTATAGTACACAACTCTTAAAATACCAAGCTAAGTACTAACTTCCTTGTCAGAGTACAATGATCTGGCAACAATATCCAGCAACATGCGTGTCTCAGCCTGAAACTCTCTCTTCTCTGTTGTGCCTTTCAATGTTTCCGACTGTGTAGCCTCATTTGCAGTACTGTAGTATTTGACTGGCTTATAACTGGGGAAACCTCCTGTGAAACAGACTATCTATGAGTTTTGCGAAACAGACTATTTATATTTAAAAATGTACTAATACTAGATTTCTTTAAGATTTCACACACCGTTTAGTTGATTAGCTGCAATACTACATGCAGAAATATATTTGGTACGAATTTTCGGCAGAATGAATAACCTCTTCGCAAGTAATGCAGGTGAATTTGATTTCACTCTCAATGCTGACATTTTAAATAATACAGTTAAGACAAAAGGCGGAATTTTATAGGTGAGTGACTACTAAATGTTTCTTAAACGTTCTGCGGAATAAACAAAGAGTAAAATAATGGAATAAACGAAATTTCACTGTTTTTTATTCCACACACAAAATAAATTGATTGACAGATTCTTCATAGTCTTCTTCTTCTTTTTTTTAGGTTGGCAATCAGCTACAAAATAGTGGCATTTTGCCATTGTCAATATTCCTTAATAATTGTTATTGAATTATATGTACCCCTGATGATAATGATAATGTTAATGACGATGTTGATAATAAAATAAATGTAGAGGATTCATCCTATCCTATCAGTAAAACTGAGGATACTTTACTGAAAAATTAACCTGATGCCTTAGGAGAACTCGAAAGTCAAGCTCGTTTTATTTTAATATCCTTCACTCGTGCACGCTTATGAACATTAATATCATACTAATATTCTACATTATATATCAAGGAAACATAATTTTCACCATATAAAACAAAATTAATAACTAACCCACGGGCCCGCTTGGCGTCTTTGTTTGTGCGTTATTTTCTCTATGGTTTGGGTTGTTGTGAGCGCTGACCGGTGGCGTTTGTAAATTGCAGTTTTATTGTTTATTATTAGAATACTGCCGTCTCTACTAAGGCGGGCGGAGATTCTTAGGATAAATCAGAATTAGGTAAGCATTTTATTGATAATTTTATATTATAATGTTAATATCCATGATGCGTACGTCCTCCTTCCATTCGCGGTTTTTTTTAGTTTTTTTTGTCCTTTTTGCATGCATTACATTTTTATAGCCCCATCTCTTTTTTACAAAATGTAATGGATGGCTGGTGTTTTGAGTGTGTTCAATCACTACCGAGGGTGAGCCTTCAGCCTTTGTATAAAGTATTTGATATATTCCCTCGTATTTAGTTCGAATCATAATGGACATAAATAAGATCGATTGCGACGATGAGAACAAAACATTGGATAAGAAGCAAATTGAGGCAGAAGAAATGGAGGTAATGTTAAAAGCTGAGGATGTACCGATTCAGCCGGGTGCCGATTTTCAGGCCGATAATGATGGCCCCGTGAAGACCGCGCTCTCAGGAGACATAACTGAACAAGGCCGCGAAGTGAAGCCCAAGTTCATTCCTATTGGCGCTATAAAAATGCCGGGATTCTTTACAAAGAATTCTGATAAAGAAAAGTCTAAGGTATGTACTAAACATCGCTGCCACTTATGGACATGTTTTTGACTGATGATGAGATGATAGGAACTCTATGCAGGTAATAGAGAAAAAAAATGTATCTATATGTACACCTTTCATAATACTTTACTTACACATAAACTATAATGACACCATGGTACAGTTGTGGACTTGAATTTGGGACCATTTATGGTTGATTATTGTACAGCCAACATATACCATAAGACATACTATTTTGACTGATAATACTTGGAGCAAATGCTCTCACATAAAATGATGATAATTATGCAGATATGATATATCATCTTATTGCATTATAGGTTTTATTGAAAATATTAAGGAAATCAGTCTAATATTAATGATCACAACCATAGCTATAAGGAGTATGGGGGCTCCATTTCTAGTAATTTTATTCTGAATGTGTTTTGTCATAGTTTGATGCCTTGACTGGCCATCAGCTTATTGATTAACATCTCATTTGACTAATGAAAGTTATTGGCATACTTAAATAGACAATTTATTTTTGAAGAATAGCACATATTGTAGATAATAGATATCAACATATTCTCCTTTTACTTTTATCATGTTTTTACAAGATACATGCTTAGTAGTTTTTTTTCGTCTTTAAAACAGGATGATGAGGTGGCTATAGAAAAAGATGGTGAGAATGACAAGACTGATGAGAGTAAAGTTAAGGATCATCGCTTCCAGTTTTTGCACAGCTGCCCACTGACTAAGTTCTTGCACAAGTCACAAGATGGGAATGGTGAGTTCAATGTTGTAGTTTGTACAGTTTAGCTCGTCGGGACTTGGAGATTAGGGAGACAATGACAATAATGTTAATCTGTGTGATCATATTTTTATCCCAAATCTATGGTAGCCTAGGTGGCCGCGCCCTTAAAATACATTTTCCAATCTTATTTCATCTATTTCATAATTATAAACTGGCTCATGGTGAGTTTTTATCCTATGTAATTTTTTGCCTTGCACAATTGGCATGGCACCACAGTTAAGTAAAACAAATCACATAAGTTTAAATCCTGTGGCATATTACAAAGTACTTCTCTTATGAACTATGTTTTGTTATGCCATTTTATTTCAATTTGGATGTTTGCCCTGCCTTTAATTTATTATCCAATGTGATCGACCATCTCTGATAATAGCAGTAATAATACTATGGACCACTTCAGTGGCAATAAACATGACATTACCATGATTAAGGAGAGTGCTTGGTGTACATTTTATTACAAACTTGCTCTATAAATAAAATTACATTAAATTATTTATTTGGTAGTTTTGAAAATTACTTTTCTTTGTTATAATACAATTTTACGGCTGAATTCCCAGAAGGGGTAGTCCAAAGACAATAAAATAAAACTAACAAAGTAGGTACATTCACATTTCGCCGATGGTATTTGGTCTCAATGCTCAATCATTTCATTTTCATATTATATATCAGTCTCAAATAAATATTTGAGATTCAGATAACATTTTGAGCATTCATACAATGTCAGCCAAACAGCATTACTAGCATGACTTAGTAAATCACGAATCACGATAATGATCTGCCCAGGTTCTTATACTATAGACGAAAATATTTCAGAAAATAATGATGGCAGCAAGAGAAGTGTAAACCTGTTCAATTTAAAATATCCAAAGATCTTCCAAAAACGTCCAGCTAATAATGCCGAAGCGACCCTGGCCTCGATGGAGACGCTTGATGATAAACTCGACACACCCAATGATGGCATGGAGAATGTCAAATTGGAACCTGTAAGTACTTCCTATTTCACTTGTGTAGATTTGGGTCCTAATTTATCGAATTATAGCAAACCACTTACGGCGCAGTGCAGACTTCCTAATAAAGTAAATAAATTGTTGCCATGTTCTATCTTTCTGCAAATTTTAAGAAAACGAAATAAATATGGAACATAGAAACATTTCAAATTCATTGTTACGTGTGTGAAATGCCCAACTTCGCTTTTAATATATAATGATATTACTACTAAAACTAGTAATAAATCGTCAGTTTTGTACAACTGTTATTAATGTAATAGGAGTATAATCTATCTATATTATTCTTATTATGTTGGCCTATTAAATATGGGGCCGGATATTGTAATCTAATTTATCTTCCTACAGACTATATCGTATATTAATTTAACACTTTTATTTAGGAAATCGAAGAAGGCAAAGTAGCTACCAAGCTTCCATTAAAAGAGAGGATACGTCAGAAGAAGTTTATAATGGGTAAGATTTATGTGATCAAGACTTTTTAGACATTGATTTTTTTTCCTTCCGACTAGCAGTCAACAGAAAACCGCAAAGCTGTGAAAAAAGTATTGAATCTCGTCAACTGCCTGTTCTTTCTGCTGCCTCTGCCCCGGATTGAAATTAACCTGTTAATTATTTAAACCGCAAGGCGGAGGTCTGAGGCGATTGCGTTAGCGCACATTTCTTCGTGAAAATCGCCACTGACTGAGGATAAAGCCTTAATTTCATGATCACCGCCATACGTCATTCTCGCCGTCCACCCATCCGTTCGGTTGTTACGCTGAGCCAGTGGGTTATCTGCCGTAGTTCGATACAAGGTTCAAACCACCATCTCTCTCGAGTAACAGTGGCCTACTAAAGGCGATTAGCATCAAACCATATTGTTAAATTCAAATAAAATCTTTATCGAACATATCTTAAATTCTGAAATATCTGGCCTTATTGGTTACATTTGTGTTTTTCGTATATCCAGATGACATCATAGTGTGTGGCGTTGTGCTCCTCGTGCTGCTGGCAGTAATCGTGGGGATCGTCATCGGAGCACACGCCGGGCCGCCCGTGGAGAGACCTCTACGCCTCGGACGTTATATCACTACATTTAGCAGTTGTGGACCAGTTGAAGGGTAGGTACATTAATCTCGTACGAATCCGGAACCTGCAGAATCTGATCCGATTTTCACGTTATTCTTTTCCTTTTCAGAATTTTAGATGAAGGCGTGTATAAATTCTATAGCATTCCATATGCTCTGCCACCCGTTCAAGAAAAGAGATTCACTTATGCTCAACCTCTAAATAACATTTCATACTGTTGGAATGCGACTCTAAACGCCCGCGAGCCAGGCCCCCTGTGTCTACAATTTTTGGATAATGGTACTATTACCGGTGAGGAAGATTGTTTGACTCTCGATATAGTCACCCCTCACGTGAGATATGACACGCCACTCCCGGTCGTCGTTCTGATTGGAGCAAATTCCCTTACCGGTGGTATAAGTCCCGCACAACCATCAGCACTTTATGCACGTACTAAAGAAGTTGTGTTTGTACGACCCAACTTCAGACTAGGAGCACTTGGTTTCCTAGCTCTGGACATTTTATCTAATTCAACATATCCGCCTACATCTGGAAACTATGCGCTCAGTGATTTACTAGCCGCATTGCGATGGATAAACTTAAACATCAAACATTTCGGTGGGGACCCTGGGTCGGTAACTTTGTTAGGCCACAGAGCCGGCGCGACGCTGACAGCCGCCTTGACAACTGTCAACAAAGCCCAGAAATTATATTCTAGAGTGTGGTTATCTTCCGCCTCGGTGATCTTTCCCGGAGAACCCCTAGAGCAGTCCCAAAAATTAAATGATAAATTCAAGCAAATGACAAAATGCAATGATGTAGATTGTTTACGGCGTATTACCACTACGGAGATTATTACACCTGATATTTGGTTCCAAAACAATATTGGTACTCTACCCCAACGAGACGAAGTGAAGAAGTCGCTACTGGTCTTGGACGGAGACTTATTACGTATCCACGCTTACGAGAGCTGGGATGCTCAGACGGCAGCTAAAAGGTTGGGAAAAGAAAAGGTGTTGAAACCTATAGTATTTGGTACAACACAGCATTCCAGCCACTCAGATCTTCTGAAGAAGAAAAATCTAAACTGGACAGCCGAAATCGTAGAAAAAGCCGTGAACGAGAGTGTGTTCGGGGAGAAGAATTTGACTTCATCTGTATTTACACACGTCAATAAAACTTATGAAGGGTTGGTAGAATTAATTTCATCTATTCGCACACTGTGTCCTCTCCTCAGTCTCGCTAGATTACGTCTTTCGGCTCCGATGTACGTGGTGACGGGATCCGGTGCGGGCGGCGGGGCGGGGGGCTCCAGGATCGCAGGAATCAATGCTGACGTGGAAGCTATACTAGGAACATTCGACTCGGAAATGCCAGAGCAGCGCCGATTCATGGCCGCTATGCAGCAGCTATTTTATTATTTCGTATGGCACGGCCACTTGCCCGGCCCGGATTCCGGCCTGATTGAGGTGGCCCAGGACTTGCTCCCGCACCGTGGCATGCCTATTTGTGATCTGCTGATACGTGAAGATATAGTGCCGAGGTATGCGCACACTGACTAATTCCGACACTTTACAAACGAAATGTATGAAGCCTAATATGCTTGCTTGGTTTTTTGTTATATAAGGTTTAAAAAAAAAGTTAAAACTGTTGTAAGGGTTTAATGAGTAGATCATTCCGATCAACTTTAGTTATAAAATACATGTGTTAAGGAATTATACCTAAAATGAGAATTTAAATTTTGTAAAACATTTTTGTACTTAATTTGTATCCTAACAACCTACCGATTAAACCTCTTACAATATTTTACACAATTTTTGTTAAATCTTATATACTGAAAAATACTACTCGCCCCAACATTTTGTAATTTATGTATTTTGTATTACGCTGTTCAATGTCTATCGTGTATGTGTTAGTAGGTATACCAAAATAAATACAATATTAGGGCATTTGACTACTCCTGAGAGATTTTATGTATGCAGTAGTGAGTAAACCGAAATTCAATAAATGAAAGTGTAAAATGGTCTAGTCAGCAATTAGAACAGCATTTTGAACTTGGAATAACTTTTTAGAAATAAGTAATGTCACCATAATAACTTAACTCAGGATTCTTGATCTATCTCTAAAAAAATTGCCATGTTTATTAACATTGACTACAAGTGACTTCTCTCGGTCCATTAAAAAACATGAGAATAGTCAAATACCCTGCTTGAATAACTAGTAAGATCTTATACTTTATTGAAATTCTAAAGTACAAAGTTTCTTATTGAATTTACTTGCCATTTCGTATTGATGTTTCCTTATAGAATAAGCTATATTATATCAATGAGTGTTGACCATTATATACACTAGTTATAAGTATAATATAGGTAAGACTGATAAACTGCATTTTGTATTAATATTGGTCTCAAGTGATTTAGTACTCTACACACATTTTGTATCTTCTACAGGCTGTTTCATAAGTGCGAAATAATACTTACACAAATGCTCCAGTATGGCGGAGAACTAAATAGTGAAAAAAGTACTCAATTTTCGCCCTTTTTTATAAAAGTATTTTAACTTCAATATTATAAACTCGCGCTATGATAGTTCTATGTGCAATAGTCACCTGCTGTGTATAACAGGCCGATAAAACATAGAATACAGTTTACACTGAGTTTTATAATTTGCATGTGTTCTTAGGACACAATTCACGCAAAAGATTTGACGAATAAATTTTCTAAGTCCTATAACTTAGTTACTTAGATTACATACAGTTGGGCTTCACTGAGCAATTACGAATCTGCTTCCATAAATGTACAATTTTATTTCGCGTTTTTGACACACTCTGTATAATGTTAATTGAAATTATTTCAGTTACCTTTATTTTTAGGAATATACTATATTTTTATAATGTCTTGTAAGTTTGATAATGCTCATTGTGTTAGTCCGCTAAAGTTAGAGTAGGTCTAGTATTGTTTATTACGGGATTATTTTACATGTTTTTTTTGTTCTCGCTACATACCTTTAACATATCTCGCGCGAGACTTGTCTCATAAGTCACCATACTTTTTTAGTGTATAAATTTTGTACCAAATGTGTGATGACCACATATTTTTACAGTCATTAGCTATTAATTGCCTATAAGTCAGTATAATAGTTATTAGTATTTAGCTACATTATTATTGTGTCCATCTCAAATTGTAATTCGAAGTCTGATCGATCCAAAGATTAATTGAACCATACACAGCATTATTATGCTTAAGTTATACATGTTAAATCTTTTTTGTTCGTTGTGCAAAAGGAATCTCCATGACGATATTACTCTTTTGTTGCCAAAATACTTTGTGATTAAGTTATTATTGCACTAGCTTTAGTAGTACATAGCATAGATACAATTTTGTAAATTAATGAAAATAAATTTGTGTAAGAATGAATCGTATTGTTTTTTACTAAGAACAAACATTTTCTATCCATGTTTGTTGTATTAAAAAAATGACTAAAAACATTTGCAATTGTACCCATTTTCCCCTCCTGTATCCGCGCCTTTCTTTTTTTTGGGTTGGCGATCGGCTACAACATAGTGAAATTGTTGCCAGTGTCGAGTAAATTAGCATTATGTCTCCTGATAATAATCATGGGAATGATGATAAAAGTCAAGTTGTACTTTTTCTTCGTGTACGTTTACTAAACACAATGGTTAATATCCTACGTATATATCAAAGAAATATATATAATATAATAGTCGCGACAGCTTGGTCGTTGTATCCTACTAACTCATTGGTTGTACCATTGTAGTATTTTTTTTTCTTTGTCTACCTGATATCGCAGGCGAAAAACAAAATATTAATACTCGAGTTTTGGCGTCTACATACTTCAATGGGAGGCAGTAAAAAACAATCGATTTGTAATAATTTATTACACATTATAATAAATACTTGTACCATAAAAAGAAAAACTTGCATATCAAGTTGCAAAAGAAAAAAAATATAATTCTTATAATAAAAAAAACACCACATGAAACATTTCTTTTTAAGTCGAAATAATAAAATATAACATCGCGTAGGTACATAATTATATGAGAACGTGGTTTTCTATCGAGCAAAAATTTTGCAAATATTATAACGTTACACGCATGATTCGATATAACAAAAAACTTCGAAAAATGAAATTAAATAACAAACAACTCGCTTTTATAATATTTTCATCATAATTAGACTGTAACCTGATTGAACGCGACCTTGCGCACAACTCAATGGTTTCTCTCTCTTAAAGGCGATATTACATTCTGCAAATTTTCTTTGCCAATCTTGTTTACTTTCCGCATCACAGTTGGCGACTTGGGAATGTACTGTAATTGTTCGGAGTCTTTTTTCATTTTGTCAATGATTGAGGATTGTTTGGCGACCGTCATGGTGAGCTCTTCATTTTCTTGGCGAAGCAGTGACAGCTCCACTACCAGAGATTGTTGATCATGTATCTGAAATATCAAAAGTTGTGTTAATACATAATAATGTAAGTTAGACATTCTATCCCCATTGTTACCATTTTGTTGTTCTTATTTGGTACCTGTTGTTGAAGACGTTGATTTTCGGTTTCAATTCGATTGATTTCGGCGGCAGCTTGTGCTAGTAAGACGCGCGATTGTTCCGCCGCAGCAGTGGCTTGTCCTGCATGCTCGGTCGCTAATTCGCATAGGACACGCTTGTTCTCCACCTGAATCACCAGATACAAGTTAATATATTTAGTTACAATCAGCAAATGTTTTCAATTTAATTGAATACTAAGTTATATACATTATACCGACTTCTTCAAGTAGATGCTGAATTTGAGAGCTGGATTCTTTTTTTAGCAGTTCCACATCTTCGATTAGGTCACTTTTAATAGAGCCCAGTTCACGATAAGCTTCTTTTTCAACATTCTGTAAACTTTCAATCAATGAAACATTATGTTCCATGATCCGATTGTGCTCTTTTGCCAAAGCTGCTTTTGATTTTAATATATTCACTAAAGCCTCTTTATACTCACTACATTCTATAGTTGTGTTATTGAGAGTGGACTTGTAACTAGCAAGTTCGTTTTCTAATATTTCATTTGTGTTTGACAAAGTTTTTAATTTGCCCTCAAGAACTTCCAATTCTTCATCAGATTCTCTCAGGCGCATAGTTAAAACTTCTACAATATCTCTAGTGACAGATAAGGATGTTTCAAACTTATTTTTCTCCCTCACAGCTCTTTCTACCTCCACGGTAAGTTTGTTTATCTGATTTTCGAAATCAATGAGTTTTATTTTCGATTGCTCTTTTATTTCATCCCTTTCTTTAGTAATATTATTTTTTTCTACATTCAATGAATCATTCTCATTTTTTATGTTATTAATTTCAGTTTTAAGTGTACATTTTTGTTCCTCAGCTAAAGTGAGGGCATATTTCAAATCCTTGATTTCATTTTCTAGATATTGTACGGTTTTCTGTTGCTGCTTGTAATGGTCTTGGATGTTTCGACTGCGCTCTTCAAACTGTATCTCGCAAAGGCGTAATTTCTCGCGAGTCGCTTCATCGACCTGCTCAAGTTTAGCTTTCATTTCATTGTCCTTGTTAGTTATGAACTGTTGTAGTTCGTGCACAGCTTCATTTTTCTCCCTCATCATTTGTTCTTTTATGGATTCAATTAAACTGTCATATTTTGATTTTATATTGTCTTGTTCTGTTTTAAAATTATTGATAACTCCTTGTTTCTCCTCCTCCAGTTTTGTTTTTAGTGTTTCTATTTCAGCCCTGTACTCACGCCTAATACTCTCATTAGCCTCTAATGCCAGAGCATGGTGCCCTTTGACCATTTCCAGTCTCTGTTTTGTCTCCTCCAAATCATTTTCTATATAAGTAAGTTTTTGCTGCAGGTCTTGACACAAGCTATCGCGAATAGTTATAACCTCCTCAAGGGATTTCAGTTCCATTTGTTTATTAGTAACTTCTTGTTCTAATATCTCACATTGATTCTCTAACTCTAGTATTTTATCTTTTAAAACAGTAACATTATAGTCAACATTATTATTTTTGGTTTCTTTTCCCTCATTATTAGCATCATTTATAGTTAGCTGTGATAGCTGTTTGTCTAGCTTACTAAAATTATTTGATGATATGTCAGTAATTTGTTTTTCTAATTCAGAAATTTTATATTTAAACTCCTCAATTTGTTTGCTGTATTCTGATATAGTGTGATCCTTATTTCTAAAAATGTAGGGGTACATTATAATATATAACATAAGGAAGTGAAAATCTCAAATACAATTCATTAAATATAAATACCTTATTTCCACCTCCTGGGCTTTGATCACTTCAGTAGGTGCTTCATTTTTGTTTTTGAACTTTCTAAGGCTGGTAGGAGCTCTTGTGGCAATAGTAGACTTAGGTGGTTTGGGCTGTATAATAATACAAGTTTTATTAAAAAGTTCACGTCAGACTTAAGTTTGCTATGAGTAACATCAAACAAAAAGAAGCAATGTTCTGTAGGTGTTCTACATCAATGCTGAGGCTGCAGTGTGGTATATGGGTGGGACGGCATACCTGTGTTTAGAACACCTGCAAACTATCACACATTGTGAGTATGTCTAAAGATTTTCATTCCTATGTACTACCAAGGAAATAGCTGCTCAGACCTTGGATCATTTTATCATGGTCATAGGCACTGATTAAAGAAAAAAATTATTAAATGATCACAAATTATATTAATTGGTACAGATTTTTCTAGAATTAGTGCTAAAACTTTTCCCATAAGTAATGAATATAAAGAAATAGGTGTTACTTACTGTTGCAAAAGATTTCACACTTGGGGTAGAGCTGCATTGGGAATGTGTGTCCGTGTTAGTCTTTGGTAACGTGGTTTTCGGGCAAGGCTTTGGTTTGGGTATAGCTGGTGTCAGTTTAATTTGCGCACTTTGTTTCTCATTCTCTAGTTTCTTTGGTCCTTTATTTAGATTTTTGGCGGCAACTAAAAATATTTAAGTAATTTATAATACACAAGATAAATCAAGCAATCGCTTCTATTCGCATGGTGCTATAGACTTAAAAGCAAAAGCAAGATACTAATTAGAGGAACAGAATTGCTCATTTGAAAGATTGTTGATTTATATGAAATTCTTGTAAGTAAGTATTTATGCCATTATTCTGAATTGTACTAGACCCCAGAAATATATCGTTTATGGAAATACCGAGGTATAAGTTGATTAGAATAACAAAACACTTACCAACTAGCTCAAAACGCTTTGCTTTGGAAAACATGATTAATAGGACCTAATTACGTTGAAATAAATAAATTACGTTAGTCTTTTTACAAAATAGATGCAAGTATGCTCGCAAGAAATCGTCAACGTTCACTTTGGGATCACTAATAATAACAATAGGCAGGCTCTTTGATACATAAACGGTCGAACGAACGAGCGCGCGCGTAAATTATTATTATTTTATTTGGCATCAGTCAGCCGGTAGCACTACAAAACAAAACGGTTACAAAACGTTCCGTTCCACTCATCTATCCATATGCGTGCGTAGCATCTTTAGTTCGCCTGTACATCTATCCATCATACATTTGAAAAGCCATAAAGTAAAATACAGTCGTAAAACGTCGTGAAGTGGTCGTGAGCAAACTTGGATGGAATATCTGATAATATGGATTAGGCCCAGAACCCGAGAAGCCTGTGAACGGGTTTTTGAACAAATTAAATACTGTCAGTTTTGACTATTGGTTACCCATTCGCTTTGCTTGCATACAAACCACTGACCTCTATGTATTACTTGTATCATGGACGTCAGTGATACAAACACAAACTCAGATGCAACCATTCTAAAGAGTTTCCAATGTAACACACATGTATTTCATAGACTTGTTTTTTTAAATTCCGATTTAAAACCCAGGAAACCTTTTCATACGGCAAAGTTATGAAGTCAGTTGTTCGATAGGTAACATTTTAGAGATATCCGATGAATGGGGTACTCCTTGAGCGACTCATCCGGGCCCTGCCTATAAAGCCTGATTTACACGAAGACAGTTCGCAGATTGAATCAACTGACCAAGTTAGGAGTCTCTATAATAGATTTCTATCAGCTTCTGTGGTTTCCAAGTTGTCTGTTTATTACTTGCGTATTACGATCATATACACGGACCATGACATAATTGACATGGACTAATGGTAACTTATATTATTATTAAGCCTCCATTGCTCATATATAACAAAAAGAAATCATCTATTTAAGTTTATTATTTATGTATAAAATATTACATTACATTGGTGGTGGGGGAGGAACTGGCAATAGGGGAGGAGGTGGGGGCACACCCATCATCGGAGCCCCCGGTGGAGGAGGCAGGCGCATGCCATGGTTTTCCCACATCTTGGGAGGAGGTGGAGGCATGCGTAGCGGCTCCATTTTGAAAGCAAATTGCAAGAAGAACTGTTTCGTATCCTTGTTCCAATGAGTCCAGAACTTGGAATCATGTTTCTCCACTTCCCGGCTAGGTACTTTAAATGCAATGGTCTCATAGGGTTCTGCAGCAAATAGCAAGTATTGCCACCTGCGATCCGGGGGCTCTATCTTTTGCTCATAAGCCGACATGAATCGGTGCCTTGGTTGAACACCTTCAGCGATTTCTAAAAAATAAAATAAAATTGAAATCAAATCAATCAAAAAAGTTTTAATTTATATATTGTGCTTTGCTGCTTTTCTTTAGCTGTAAAATAAGAGGACCATACCTGGGTAATCAACTTGGAATAGTAAGCTTTGTTGGCCATTTTCCGGATCCTTTTGTTTAGTCACTCTGTAACCTGGTCTTCCGATCTTTACAAACTTCTTTGGTTCTATTCTAGGTTTCTCAGGAGCTAACTGCTGAGGTGCTTCTTTTGCTTCTTTAGCAGCTCTACGCGCTAAATTAGCTTGATGCTTCTTGCCTTGAGTATGGGCTAAGTAGCTGCCCTCGTTATTGTGAAGAGTTAAACACAACTTACATTCGTAAGAACCTGAAAATAAGGTAAATAAAAGTTTGGTTATGTTGATTTTTCAACATTTGTTTCATAAATTAATAAAACAAAATTATTACCTAAATGATTTTTCATAAAATAAGGATCTTTATTCAAATCAATAGTCTCTAAAGCGAGCTGGCGAAGCCTTTCGCGCCGATCTCGATTGCTTTCCGACCATGATGCTACTCCTCCGCCACCGGTTTTACCACCGGGACGGTTTTGGAAATCCATCTCGTAACAAATCGAACTTAGTTTTGATTCTTAAATGTCACACTATTTATAAAGGACTATTTTTTGATAATTTAGTATGAATTACGTCGCGTTATTCACTTCATAATATGAAAATCACCAAATCTTGACATGACAACAAACAACGGCCAAGTCATATCGTCATTGACTTTTTAAATTCTTCTTCCTCTTTTTTTATACTACAGCAATCGGCTACAAAATAGTGCCATTGTTGCCAGTGTCGACTAGTTTTTTTATAGTGGTTTTAAACTTTACGGTACTTATCCAGCGTAAAAAATCCACTAGGTAAACGCCAAATATTCTGTTCAGAGACTTCGCGAGGGCAATTATTACACCGAGAAAAACATACATTGCCCCGTTTACAAACGTCCACCAGTATAAGATTTCCCCTGACAAGTATAAATTTTAGCTACCTTTTCTTCTTCTTTCTTTAAAAAAAATAATGAAATGAATCAGCTATCCGAGTAAAACTGTGAATACTTTACTTAAAATATTTGGGAGAACCTGAAAAGTCGATTTGATTTTAATTTCCATTACTCGTGCAGGGTGCACAATATATATATGATCATACAAATACACACAATGGACAAACCATCAGACATGCATGCATGTTGTCATAATACTGATAGTGTGATAGCCCCATTGGTCTATGCTTAAGCTGCTGATTTCGCTACCCTGGAACGCTATTTAAATGTCAACTGTCAAAGTCGCTCTACGAAATTCTTTTCTTTTGTCAAAATAGGCGGAAGGTATCGTCAGATTTATAAATCTAAATTTATTTGTATAATCTATGAATTATAAAACATTTTATGTAGTTATTATCAGACCTTATTTTACTGTGAACAGTATTCTGTAAATATTTCGATCAGTTATTAAAAAGTGATTGAATGGACGCGGTATAACCTATGTGCTTATTTTGTGTCCTGTTTTAGGTAGTGGTTCAAGATGTTGATGCCAAAACAGAACCGCGTCTCTATCTATGAGTTCCTCTTCAAAGAGGGAGTCATGGTAGCCAAGAAAGACTATCATGCACCCAAACACCCTGATCTGGAGAAGATTCCTAACCTCCAAGTCATTAAGGCTATGCAGTCCCTCAAATCCAGGGGATATGTAAAGGAACAGTTCGCATGGAGGCATTTTTACTGGTAAGTGTTTGAGCATTATATATAACTTACTAATTTAGAAATAGAAAATACATTTTACACTTCAAAACAATCTACTACCCACATGAAAGTTTAATGTAAAGTTACTTTCCATAACAGTTGAATTGCAAAACCAGATTATTGATATTGAATAATGAGACAATTCTAATCAGTCCACCTAAGCAATTATTCAATAAATAGTTTAATTATTGCTAGGTTGAACAAGAATCGCCAAGACAAGAGACTTACATTTATTGTACTACAAATGTCATGAAGCAGTCATATCAAATAGTCTACAATGCTAAGCATTTTGCATGTTGGGCATATTAATGCTGTAAGTTGACAAAAGTGAAAATAGTGAGTAAACAATCATGAAAATTAGAACAACTAATAAACTAATGTGTTCTGTATAATTTGTGTTGTATGGGTTCACATATATTACATAGAGTATTATGCTAGAAAATTACAAATGCTGCCCTACTAAATAGAGAGCCCCAATGGCTCTCTATTTAGTAAGCGCAGAATGAAAGTAATCCCAAAGAAAAAAAAAACCTCTATTTACTGCAGGAATATTCAATTTGAAAGGTTCATCTGTCTTCACACTCGTAAATAAAGCAGAGGCAATAACAATGATTACCATAGTGGCATAAATTGGAGCTTTAATTATATGCCTCAACAATGCCCTGAACATATCCATTTCGATCTATACAATGCCCAGTATAGATCGGAATGGGTACTGCATAGCTAGGAATATTGATAGGTATATTGGGCATGTCATGACATTTCAACTATACAACAGGTTGGACTGGGCTATTACAACTTACAACCATACTTAATGTGAGGACTAAAACATGACAATGAGCAGGCTGACAAACAGTTTAGTTAAGATTAGGTAGTACACAAAACAGAATTGACATTCATTACTTTCACAATATTGTTCACAGGTACCTAACCAATGAAGGTATTGAGTACTTGAGAATCTTCCTGCATTTGCCAGCTGAAATCGTGCCCGCTACCCTGAAGCGGTCGGTGCGCACGGAGACCGTCCGCCGCGGCGCCGTGGGTGGCCGCCCCGACGCGCCCGCGCGCAGCGCCGAGGACCGCTCGGCGTACCGCCGCGCGCCCACCACACCCGCAGCCCACGACAAGAAAGCTGACGTCGGTCCAGGCTCAGCTGATGTTGAATTCGTAAGTTTTATGTTGCATTATACCTGAATTTTTTGTATGTAGGCACAAATGTACTATCAATTATTATCCTCCCTACCCAATACATTTTAAAAAGAAACAGTTACAGTAATGTCATATAACATAACATTATGAGTTTCTTTATAAGTATTGTGTTGCATCATAAGTATTTATTATTTTATGAAATTACACTTAACTCGAGCAAACTGGCAGACTTACGACTGACTGCCATTTCAACCGCATCTCATAGTTTGGAGGCTCATATTACTTATATATCTTACAATATTGGCAAATTCTGACTCTATTCTATACATTGCATAAAAAGTAGTATATGTATGAGCTAGTTGAGTAACACTAAGGAGATTCGGATGTGGTTATCACCGTTATGAACTGTATAACAATATCTTACGAAAGTTTTAACATGTAATGAAAATGCTAATGGGCTTTAATTTCAAATGGGACAGTTCAAAGCAGAAAAATAATGTATACCATGTATGTAGTGGTACTGCCAGTAGGAAAAACATAGTTCCAAATCCTTGAAACTTGGAATCGTTTTGATTGTGGTTTTATAAGAAAGTCGATTACAAAGTTTTTTTTTTGTTACAGAGAGGAGGTTTCGGACGAGGACGGCCGGCACCTTAAGCTTAATAATAAAATATAAATCTTAGTTTCATACTTTTCATTTCTTAAACCTTTCACTGTTCAGCCAGCTTTTCACATTGGAATATTCTTATTTTTACGTCCAATCGTGAATGAAAAGCCAGCCATTTGGTTGCTAGTTAATTTTAAAAATGCAAACTAGGTTAATTAAGTAGTTAAAAAATATGATTTTTAACTTTAAAACAAACATTAGTTTATTATTATTCATAAAACATTCGTTTTTACTTTTCAATATTTGAGATAAAGTTCTAGTATGTTAGATTTTAAAAATAGGCAAATGAAACTGAAAATAATTTATTAAAAACAATCTACAAGATTCGCTAATAATCGTGATTTGTAATATACATAATGTGGAACTCAAACACTTTCGGGATGTCATATTGTTATAGTTGTACATATTTAGATATGGATTTTGGGAGGGGGAGGTGTGGGGAACTCTCCGACTCTGTCCATGTAGTACTGGTAAGCGCGGAAAGGCTTCAGTTCCCACGGCACTTGGTCTTCCATGTGGGTGAGTGTTACGCCCAAATCTTCGAGAGTCGGAACGCAGGGGTCTACGATGTCAGTGGTTGCTTCCTGTCAATTAAGATGACATTTTAAATCACTAATACCAACGCCGTCGTCTGATTTTCCAACTTTAAGCAGCTTCCAACTTTTGGACAATGCGCGTTAGCATCTAAAGCTATATCAAGGTCGCATCCAATAGAATTAGCATAGATGGCGGCTCTGCATGCTTAATTTAATAAATTTGGAGTGCGCAGGGCCGCAATATATATATAAATATAAAAACATCTTACTCTTTCAAATGTTTCCCAATGCAAGTTTCCGAAGGGGTAAGCTGGTGAAATCATGTTGACCAATGCTACCTTAATGGGCAGTATGGGGTCGTACTTCATGTCGTAGCGAATGTAGCCCCACTTATCGTCCTTGCGCATCAACTTGAAGAACCAGTCCACCAGGTCAGCCAGCAGGTACCTTTTAGGTCTGTAATATTTTATTATACGATTAAAATATTTGTACATGGAAGTTGTTGGTTTCTAAAATTATAACATCCAAAATATACAATAGATCTACACAGAAAAACATTGGTACGCACATTGAAGTGAACAAAATAAAAACGAACAAAAAAAATAAAGCTTCATACATTTCAAACGATTTATTGTCAGGACGCAACCCCATCTCACACAAACTTATAAAATGAGTCATCCATAGGACATCTTTCAATGCTCCACCATGCGATTGGCGAGCAGGAGTGGGAACATGCACGAAGATTCTCAATTCTTTAGTCCCGACACATGCGTCGCGGTTTTATAAGTTTGAAGCCTATGTCACTGTCCGTCCGTTGCATCATAACACTCAAACGCGAAACGAGCAGACCAATTTCAGTATTTTTTAATTAGAATGTTGGTTTATTTGGGATAGTACTTAGGTCCTCAGCTATGTTTGGTGAAAATCTTTGAAGCTGTTTCACAATCATATCTATATCTCTTATATAGACTTCAATGTCTCTTACCCAACAGCCTGGTAGACTTGACACCTAGTGTCTGGATCCCGGACGGCGTTCACAATTCCCTGGGCGACGTCCGACACAAATACAGGTTGTTTAACAGTCTCCATACCATTCTTATACAAAGGCAGCAGCTGGCCATGGATGCGCCAAATAGAGGCAAAGGTCCTGTAATTTAAACAAACATGTTTTTATCTTTTATTTCTGTATATTTTTAACCCCCAATGCAATGGAAAAAGGGCTGTTATAAGTTTCATCTCTATGTGCATCTGTGGTATTGTAGCTCCTAAACTGTATTTTTGTTTAATAGCTCTTACCCCTGATATAGTTGTTAGCCATGTCAGATAATAATTTCTGATTTAACAGTTCCAAGGGATCTGTAATGTACCGGACACAAAAGGTTTGTCTTCAACCACTCCTCAGAATGGTTTGACATTTCACACTTACAAAAAATACTGTTTCAAACTGTTACTGATTTAAATTAAATTATTTAACACTTTCAACATTCGTTTTTATAATACAATTAATATTTTTGTTTAATGTACCTTAATTAAACACTGTTGAATATAAGCATACCAAATAACAGAAATAGGTTTATGTAGCAGTGAATAGAAAATATCAACTGTAAATGTGTCTTGACTTACCTCAAAAATCTATCTTCAGAGCCATAGATATCAGAGGCCCTCAATATGGTAGCTGTTGGGAACTCCTCTTTGACCGCACATTCCCCCAAGAACTTGCTTATTTTGAACATGGATGGCTTCTTCAAAACTAAGGGCTTGGGGTGCTCTTGAGCATTTAAATATGAAAGATGGATTAATCTCTCAACACCTACTTCCCTGCAGATTCTGTGAAAAAATGGTGTGAAATATGCCTCAAAGTTATATTCTAAATTATTTTACATCTATGGTCACCTCAATCAATAGTCAGACTTGCACCTAACAGCTAGTTTTATTTATCCAATATCAAACAAGTCAACTGATCAGAAGGTTACCCTATTTAATACTGAACTCTGTGTTTATAAAAAAACATGTGATTCTCCCAAATAATCATCATTACCAAAATGGTGTACAAATTATAATACCTAGCAATACGCCTGGGCCCTTCAACATTAACATCCATATATTTGAAGTTCTTGGTCTCATAGTCTCTCCCCACTAGGTTGATGACAACATTGGAGTGCTGGACAGCTTTTGCAATGGACTCTTCATCCCGGATATCATATGGAGTAAAGAGCACTTGTCCAAGATCACCGCACACTTTTAACCTTTGGGCATCATAGTAATCACATCTATAGGGCAAGATCATCTGAAATTAATGATAATTATTAGCTCTTTTAAGGTCCTACAGATCCACAAGGGATTCAGGCCATAGTCCAACACACCAGCCCAGTGTGTAACAATGAACTTCAAACAACTTTGATAACTTATTAGGTTCTCTCAGATATTTAGGTAGGGAAGGCATAGACTGTAACAATGTTTTTTATTGCAAAAAATAATATTATTGTTATTTTGTAATTTGATAAAAAAAGGATATGAGAAATGTGTTATATTCACACATTTCTCATATCTTTTTTTACATTAAATTCATTAGCACAGACTAATTTAATTGCTTTGCTATATAAAAAAAAACAAATATATATGATATAAGTTGCGCGATCCAATGTGTAATCACCTGAGTGCCCATCTTGCCCAGTTTATTGCAGACATAGCGCCCAACAAATCCTGTGCAACCAAAAACGGTTGCTACGATTCCATTGAAACTGCATCGGCCTCCAGTGCCCCGTTTGTATGCAGCCAGGTTAGGCCTGCCATCTGAGCTGTATGAGGCAGACTTGATGTAAACAACGCTAAATGTCCCATTTAAGGCTGAAATATCAAAACGAATAGTTAAAGTAACCAGCACATCTTCTTCTTTCTTTCTACATGGGAACTATAATACCTAAACGTCATGTTATCATAATCAAACTTGAACTGCTACCAGCATTTACTTATTATGTAAGACATAATATCTATGATAATCGTATTTATAAAACAAAATCTTTACTCACGCTTTATTTTAGAAGCGATATGGCCTTTAAGAGCAACAGTTGCCATTTTTAGGCCGATATATTGTTAAATTTATACAAATACAAATCTCTGATTCCCATCCAGCAGACAGGCAAAGTGCTCTAGAAAATATAAACTTCAGAATATGACAGGCAAAGGGTGACATATGACTATAGAGTTTAATTATATTTTCTCTTTTTGCCAAGGACTAGGTACTTATAGAAAGGAATTGACAGAACGTGCCGCACGCGCGAGCCGAGTGAGCGAGACCCACAAAAGGGAATTGTGCCACATTTAAGTTCTTCTTCTTCTTCCTTTACGAAATGTAATGCGATGGCCTCACGCTAGTTAGATGTAAGATATTTGGCTATACTATACCTAATAACACTGGCAAAATACCTAAGGCGGTCTAAGTTGAGACGAATAACGAACTGTCATTTTGATATTGACGTGACTCAGGCAGGCAGGTCTCGGTGTGTGTTTAATTTTGTTCTGTGGTGTGTTTTGTCCGTGTTATTTAGGAGATTTATGTATTTATTATTTATTATATTACAATTTGTAAAGCATAGAATTACTATAGCATTCCAGCAGTCTTCACTTTCTAAATAATTTCCTACTACACACTACCCTATCTACTACGGGTCGGATCACCCTATTTAATGTGGTAAGTACGTTGTAATAATTTTCCCTAGGTGTAGGTTTGTATAAGTTATAATTAATTAAGTAAAACCATGAGTGATGGGTAATTGTGTGCTACTCATTAAACATACGTAATGAGCAACGTATGAAGAGGTGTTTTAGTATTTTATATTTACCATTGCTTTGAGGCGAGCCCACAGAACGTAATTATATATTACTCAGTCCGTGTTTTGGCGATGCAACAAGTTTAACTAACCAAAGAGTGGCAGCTTAAACTCTAGAAAAAAAAAATACAACCGAATTGAGAGCCTCCTCCTTTTTGAAGTCGGTTAAAAATATACCTCATTTGCCAAAGCACCCACGAAAAAACTTATATTGCATCTGCAAACCAGACACATAAATTATCTTATTCTTTGGCAAGTCAGGCACTAAGCCTCATTTTCCATTTTTTTATTTTAAAACATGTTTATTTTGTGCTGGAGTGCTGTTTTTATACATTATTTATTCATTTAATAGTTTCTATAAGACAGAGCATCACAATGGATGAAAGTAAAATCGAAATAATCAGCCATGGGGACAACTTGGAAGAAGTATCACAAATTTTGCTGAAGTTTCTAAAGGAAGTGAGTGTTAAAATTATTGCACACAACAATCCATTATATTACCTCTGTCACTAATTTCTGTACTCATGATTTTTCAGAATGAAAATGTTTTTAATTTTCCCAACTGGTTTGGGAACAATCAACGGGTGTTGCTTTGGACAGCATTATTTCAACAACTTCAGAATAAGGCTTCTGCATCAATCCATGCTTACTGTCTGGCCACCATAAGAGTATTAAGGTTTGTTGTATATCTATTCCTTACCATGTCTTTGTTTGTAAATAATTATGGGCATCTTTCTATGAAGCCCGGCCCCACCACCCAAGCAATTGGTATGTATGGAAAGTTATGGATTATCACCTCCAGTTACCATAAATATATGGTATTTTTTATGTCATTACTATACATATGATTTTTTTAAATCAATGATTTATGGTGTTAACTCCAATACAGACTCAAATCATAAGTTGTATATGTGTGTAGCTATAGCTCTGTTGAATCAACACCCTGACCGTTTAGAATATGTCATATATTTCATTTGTATTGGATATATAGGCCAGAATGCCTATCATTATTTTATGACTATTGCTTATAAATAAAAGCAATCTATGGTTTTATATTGTTTCAGCCGTGACAAAATAGGCCTTGACAATTTGATTTGTGAGAAATGGATAACAACTCTCATAGAAACAGCTGGTCTTTACAACTTTGAGGAGATAGATGAAGAGTCAATGGTACCTTTGGATCTCATAGAGAAAGATGTGGCTGTTGAAGCTCTGAAGTGTTTGTGCAATTTGGCATTTAACAGTGAAGTAGCCCGAGCACTATGTGCTCACACTTCCATTGCACAAGGCTTGGTTGCAAGACTGAGAATTTACAAAGAGATTCCGTTTAAAGATGAAGTGATGCTCTTTGATATAAAACTACTGTTCATTCTGACTGCCCTGCGCAGTGATATAAAGTCTAAGATCAAGGAACTCCATGGCATGGAGTATTTGACTAATTGTTTGGCGGAGATATTGTTGGAGGCTTCTGCAGTGGAAGAAGCATCGAGTAGCAGTGGTACGGCTGTAAGCTCACATGATTGTTTCCTTGAGGTAAATATTATTAACTCCCATATTCATAAATAGCTTTCGTAGCTTTACAATACTATGAGGCAAGCCTATTATCATTGTACCACAACACTCCCACTTTATTTAGTTTTTCATATATTGATTTCTAATATTTACGCGAATACTACACATTGAAATATAACTTATTTTAATGTGTCAGTCCTCCCATGAACATGGTTGCTGTGAAGCAACCGAAACATTGGGAACATAAAAACATAAAATAAACGCGATAAAATCTGTAAAATATGTTTTATTTCAAATAGTGTTTCATAAATATTGTTTCCTTTAATGTTATAGTGGATATTATTTAATACTTTACATATATTTATATTGGATGATACCAGGCTTATGTGTATCATAACAACATTTTCACAGGATAGCAAACAAGCAATAGTATGCGAGATTTTAAAGACACAGTTCAATCTGATACTCCAGTCTGGCTCTGAAGAGACAGCTGATGAGGCAGAAGAGGCGATGTACTTGAAACTAATGCCTGTCCTGACAGACCTGTTGCACGCTCAAACATCCAGTGATGAAAAACTTATGGAGTTGAGGAGTAACATTGCAAATCTGTTGATAAGGTACACTCAAATTTCGAATGGTTTTGCTAGAACTAAATATATATAACTAAACCTACTTACACGCTTATTAAAGGTTCTGTTATTTTGAATAAGTTAAGGCAAATATTTCGTATACAAGATAGTGTTATTACAACATCCTAAAATAAAATCAGTCCGTTATAATAAAGGCAAGAAAGATGGGTTCGTTATTATAATGTAATATATTTTTTTCTTAAATTAAGACATTACTTTCTAGCGTGCCACGCACATTCTACTCGTATCTGACACCAAAGATGAACCAGGGTGAAGTTGCGCGATGTGTATTTGATGATAGAAATATGGATGCTTTGCAGGCCCTCATTCACCTGTTAGAATACAGACTGGAAATTACAACGGTAAGCATTTGAGATATATATTTGGAGTTAGAGGTACTCAACTAGGTCTTAGCCTAGGGCGGCCAGATATAAGGGCAGCTAACCTGCGGCCACGGCCAGCAACACATGTCGAAAATCATCAGTAAGGGATAGCGGGTATTAAACGACCTATGGCGGCCAAAACTGCTAGTCCTCTTTATCCTACGCCTAGGAAGTCTTTGTATTTCGTGGAGTTTGAAGATCGCTAAGCTATTTTAGGAACACAATGACCAATAAAAGTTGTTTAGTATTGTTGTAGGAAAACTGCATATAAAATGGCACGACATGCTGACAACAACGAAATATTGCTAATGTTATAAATGTGAAATGCACCCGTCATTCTCAACACTAGATTCTATCGTACGTAACATACAGCGCAAATTATTCAGAACACCAGGAATCAGTACGAGAATCTGTCTCCGATTCTGACGGTGCTGAACAAGAGCGCGCGCGGGTGCCGCGCGCAGCGCAAGTACCTGCGGCGCGGCGTGCTGCCGCCGCTGCGCGACGTGGCGCGCCCGCCCGAGCAGGGCCGCGCGCTGCGCAACCGCCTGTGCCGCCTGCTCACCTCGCCCGTCGCCTCCGTGCGGGACCTGACGGCCGAGTTCCTCTTCGTCTTGTGCAAAGAGAAAGGTGAGGACCGAGGGTCATACTTTTGATGCAGACGCACTGGCTCAAAATCGTTTTATGTAAGATTATGGTAACATTAGAATCTTCCTACCCGCTCACAACACAGATTTCATACATAAGAATGACAGTGACAGGAGTGATCAGCATCGTCTCAGTTCATGCGGTTTCGAGTTATTTGTATGAAACTCTATACTGAGCGGTGACTGGTAAACTTGTCTCGCTTGTTTCAATTACGATCACAATTCCATTATGGGCCCATTGTGTCACCAGACTCATGGGTTCTATGCTTTAGCCATAAATACCTACATGGAACTTATCTACCAGTGAGTCGCATGGTGAAGTACACTGGCTTCGGCAACGCGGCGGGTCACCTGGCGCAGAAGGGCCTGCTGGGCGGCGCGCGCGCAGCGGACTACTCGTCCAGCAGCGACGACTCGGACACCGACGAGTACCTGCAGGCGCAGCCGCACATCGACCCCGTCGTGGGCTGCACGAGGCCACCGAGAACCAATCCCTTTGAAGGAATGTCCGAGGAACAGGTATGTTTGTACTTACATTTCTTCATGTTTTCTAGGTTGGCAATTGGCAACAAAATCGAGCCATGTTAGCCAGTGTCGGCTAATATCTCTTAAGTTTTACTTTCTAACTAGTTTGGTTAAAATCAATCGATAGCTGCATTGATTTTAACCAAATTAATTAACCAACGTATTTTTTGTTCTATTGAAGATATTAATTTGTATACTATCGAAAATATTTTTTCGAACGATAAAAATACGGGGCCATAGCTACCCGTGGCGCTAGAACTAAATATTGCCAGGCTAAAATAACCTTAAGCGGCCTTATTAATAAAAATCGCTTATTCCAAACATTATCAGAACCTACACTTGGATTTGTTATTCCCATAGTTACCGAGGTTTGATATCGAATTTACAATGTTATTAATAAACATGGAGTAACCTCGGAAAAACAATACATTCCTTACACCGGAAGAAACGCCTTCGCTATGGCAACCCACACATTTTAAAAGTAAAAAAGTATGTTAGTGAATGAACCAAATGAACCATAGTGATTATATACTCTTTGAAATGAACTCAAAGCTTGGTGATGACATTAATCACAGTGACAGACAATATTTTGAGTTTCAAATCGCGAGAGTCGTAGTTTGTGTTTTTCGTATTTTCGGTGGAAAAATAAGATATTTCAGGTTTTTAACTTGAAAATAAACACAAAACGCCGTCGCTCCCTTAACTGGGATGAAGGAGAGAGGGTAAATCATATCTAGGTGTGTTTAATTATTGGTACCCTGGTTGTTACTGAAAATGCCTTTTACTGTTTCAGCAAATATTTTACCGTGGTTAAAAATGTACGCCTGTTATTGGAAATAAACTCAGATATCCCAATATAATACAACCTACTGCTAGGTTGTGCAAAACTTGCTTCGTTTATCAATTAATAAATATTATATTTTAAACTGGTTGTTATTTACAGATCAAATATGACTGTAAGCTGCATGATACGCTATAGAAAAACTTAAAAGACGTAGAACACATGAGATGTGTGGAAATGGCGGAACAAGAACCTGCGGAAGAATTGAAATGGATATACACAAAAAAAAACTAGTGTGCCACACTAGAAAGAGAATTAAAAAAATCGCGTAACGTGAATATCTGATAGCTTTTAAACAGTCATTTTGAATGTTTGTGTTGTTTTCTTAGTTTTATGAGTAATAAAAACCATCTCTTACGCCTATAGTTTTTATTTATTACCAAGGCATATCAACCAGTCAAAGGATATGTTGAAAGTATATGCCGTTGGTGAAAAATGGATCCGGCAAAGATGTGTATGGACAGATTTGAGTAAATAACTATAGTAGAAATTCCAAATAAAGTGCGCATTAAAGGCGAAAGGCATTGATATAAAATAAGCCAGAAACTGATGAAAAAGATGGATTGGCGATGTACATAATTACGTCCGCCATGGATTTTAAGCAAATAGCGCTTGTAGAACATTGTAAAAACATGTGAAATGATTCAGAAATTGGATTCTATATATGAGCAGAAATCAGAATGACAAGACTATTTTAATTTTCACTTTATAGAAATACCAGCTTTGTGTTTAATAAATAATAGTTATTCTTATTCAATACGTTTTATTTCATAACTGGCCTAATTACAAGAGGATCAACTTGAATCTCTCCACGGGTCCATTTTCTTATTGCAACTAAAACATTCAGATGAGGTGGTATATATCCACCTCTTGCATCACCTGCTTAATCATTTACTACCATGTCAATGATAAAAACAGCAGTAGATCGAGAAAATCTAAACACATATTTCAATTCAGCTTCTTGAAACTCTTCCAGAGGATTATTACGAACTTTATAAAATTTCACATGTCTCAATAATCCGGTTTTTGATCTCATTTATTTCATCGATCACGCTCTAGTCTTCAATAAAATAATCTCCATCCATTTTATTTGCACAAAGAACTAATTAATTTCTTCTTTCTTTACAAAATGAAATTCGAAGGAATATATATAGCGAATATAGGTTAGGTTATTAGACATCTGTCTTCTTATTACATGCGTACTCAGACGAAAAACCATGTGCCGCGACGATTAAAATTTATTACGAGAGAAGATTCGGATTAGTTTACTAGCTCCTTACTGCATGTTTATTAATACTGAATTTCGTTAATATTACCTTAATTCTTAGAATGAAGTTAATCTTGCTTTAGTCCATATTTATTAATAGGGCCGAAGGTGTCCAAGCAATGAGGTCCCCCATTGTAGATATATTTAACTAAAAAAATATTTTCTCTTGCAGAAAGAGTACGAGGCTATGAAATTGGTGAATTTGTTCGACAAGATGGTGTCGGAGGGTGTGGTTAAGCCGGCGCGGATAGGCCCCGACGGCCGCCCGCAAGCCATCGAACACGTAATGGAGTTCAGAGAAAACCCACCCAAAAGGCCGCAGTCTTAAACGATCTACATTGATTGTCAGGCTTTTATCATGTTAGTACTTTTGCACTTGCACCGATATAGTTGAATGTGGGCGAAAAAAAAAATTCTTGTAAAAAAAGATGTAGTGACTTTTTAAAAGTGCTAAAAATCTGTGTGCACGCAGTGCAAGAGTATTGGAATTCTTCTAGACATTTAAATAGATTTTATTAGGTATTCGTAGATTAGACGCCTATCTTTTGATAGTGTTTTAGTAGCAAGTAAATAAAATATAATGTGATGCTGCATTCATTCTTTAAAATTATTTATTTCTATCTATTATTACGTAAGTTTTAAATGTAATTCATATACAGCATGGTTCAGAAAGTGTATACTTAGCCTTTAACCTGTGTTTCTTAATTTTTTTTAAATTAGCCTTTTTAAATTAGCCTGTTATGATTATTTAAAGTCAGAATTTCGATGTCACAAAATATATTTCTTATGACAACGGTCTTGTAATGCCATTGTAGGTAATTAGACGAACTTTTTTTTTTATAAATTTGAAGGTTATTATTTATATTGTAAATAGAACAAGAATCGTAGGTATGTATAATCATTATGATTGTAGAATCGTAGAGAAGAAGAATCGTAGGTATGATTGTAATGATGAATGTAGTACATTATGAATTTTAGATAAGTACTAATAGTTTTTATTATTACCAAAGTATTTCTTGTAATTGTGTATAGCTTAGTAATTTAAGACCTTAATTTGAAGAAAATCAATTCATTAACCCATTCAAACTCAATCAGATGTTAGTTTTAAGTTTAATAGGTAACTATATGGTAGAATATAATATATTCTTTATCGATTCGAGTCATAATTTATTGCTATATGTATAAACATTGCCTATTTACGCAATGTAGTAGAAATAGTATTAAAAAAATATATAACTATGTTTTCTTAAATAAAATGTAATAGAACAAATTGCAGTTGCTTATTATTAACATACGGTACCATCTTATATTTTGCAAGCTAGTTTTTAAATGCACGAAATCTTAAAAAATACAGGTACAGTATAACTTTGAGTCACGTCGAAATACGTCCAGTGGTTCTCGAGATTAGCACATTAACACAGCAGGAAAAGTGCGCCCGGGCCTACACTTATACTATGCTGATATTTAATGACATACCTTTACTTGAGGATATTTAGTTTTACATGTATATAGGTTTAGGCTACAGTATATAGGTTTTAACAATATCAGTTATAATATTGCTAATACTTATAATTTTATTTCTCCTAAAGTCTATCGTAACATATAGGTACTTTTTTTTTTTTTGGGACTAGGCCCGCCACACACTCCCACCACTGCTACTCCTGTAAGCCAGGATCTACAGTGGGTATATAGGTACTTACTAAAATATTCTAAAACCGCATTTATATTTTCATCTTACCTCAAAATAAAAACCTTCCCTTCATAGTTTAATTATGAACATGTTAGGTGTAATAGTAGTTCCCGATGCAAATTTGTAAGCACTGAAATCAATACCGCTATTCAGTCGTCCCAGTTAGTGTAGAGTTAAAAATCAATTAACCGAATCTGGACGTGTACAAATGTACTGAACGTGCGAGAGTGAAAGGTCGTTATGTACTTGCCACTGTAACTGCTGCGCGTTGGGCGGGCAGTCAGTCCGCCTTCGTATGGCTGGAATGTAGGGCGGGCGGCACGCGTTTAGCTTTCCTTGTGAAAATCGTACCTAGTAAATATAATAAATAATGTAGGTATTATTTAGAGATTTTTTTGTTGTAGATTTTAGTTGAGTAGGTATTAAAGATGTTTTATTAGTACATAGATTTGCGGAAATGATAATGCTCGCGGGTTATTGACCTCTCTTTGTTTACGTTACGTGCATTCTGCACTACTGCTTTTATAATTGAATTTTCATTTCAAATAAGTATTTGAGTTTTTTAATCATTCGTAATATAGCAAGAAGCAATATTGTTAGATGCTGAAAACCATACTTTTAAGTTTCTTAATTATTTAAATACCTTTCTGAGTGCGTTTAGTATCAAACCGGAGTCTGTACCTAAATCTGGTGAAAATTATAGTAAAGAACGATACATTATTACAATAATCCGGTATTAGTATGTAAACGATATTTTTAATTACCAGTCTAATATATATAGGTAGTCAGGTACTTATTTATCTTATAATAAGTTGGACAGTGTTATAAACCTTTGTATTCTTCTAAATTAACGACCATCTCTACTACATTTTTTTCTAGTTAATTTTGTCCACCATTTTGGGTGTGATATGAGTGTGATGGTGTTTTTATGCTGCCATACGCGGTGTGATGTGATCCATCGTTTGTGTTTAGTGACAATGCTGTGGTTGCTAGTGGGTTGGTGCGCTGCGGTGGGCGCGAGCATGTCGCCGGGCGCGCCCGCGGCGTGCTCGCGCGCGCCGGCGCACGCGCAGCCCGCCGACGCGCACTACCGCCTCGGCGTCGCCGGCGAACCAGACCTGTTCCTGCCTGGAGAACTGTATACTGGTGGGTTACATTTATATACAATTTAATTATTGAGGAAAGTAGATACTTAATAATAAATGAAATATGCGTTTATGTTCCACAAACTACTGGTTTGAGCCGACAAAATATAAATATCTATCGTTCTGCCTAAAACTCAGTATGACTGTAACTGACCTGTGTCTCTAAAGCTGTTTCGCGATAAGCTATTCGGGCACAATAAGTATCTGGATCCCAAACAAGTGTATAACATTCTTGAGTGTATGTATGTTCGTTGGAGAATCATAAACAGACAAACTAGTTAACCAATTTAAACAGGATTTTTGCTATTATATAACTATGTGGTTACACTCAAAAGATACGCTAACTGGCTATTACTAAAAGCACATTATGACGTAAATCGAGGACAGATGAGTAGGTATAGATGGTATTTCAAACCCGTATGAGGGCGACACTGAAAGTTTTTAGAACTAGCCACTTGTAAACGATATAATAAAAAAAATAATTAAAATTTTGAAAATGGAATTCTTTGCCAATATTATTGTGTATGTATTTTATTCATTTGTCATTTGTTTACGATTTGGCGGCAAATTGAAAATTGACTGTGTCACGGCAGCATTAATTTAACGCGGGAAAATTTTATTTCCGAAAATAAAAGAAAAACTTCGAGGAAAACGTTTTATGGACGCCGAGGAAGCAGTGGCTGGACGCTGTGAAGGACGAGTGGACAAAGTGCTTTTCTCGGTGGTTCGATCGGATGCAGCGATCTATTAATGTGAATGGACACTATTTTGAAAAGATATAATAAAACTAATAACTAAATAGCTAGTTTGTTCAGTTTTTGTATTTTCTAAGAACTTTCAGTGTCACCCTCGTATGTACATGTCTGATAACCCTAGATCAATGTCTACCATTATATATTGTTACAGTGTCACTACAAGGGGTAGACAGTGGGCAAGGCCCAACACCTTTCATCGGGTTTGTGGTATGGGCGGAATTACGAGCGGACTCCTCTGATAGTAACGACGAAGTGGATAAACTGGAGGAGGTCTCGAACCAGTCGCTGGGCACATTCCAAGCGTACGATGCTCAGGCGAAAGTCCACGAGTATTGTGGAGCAGCTGTCGATAATGCGACTGCGCATCCGAAGACTGAGATACAGGTATTTTGCGATAAATTTATTTCAATTTAACTATTAGTTTATCCTGAGTTTAACAGTGACTGCTATGTAGGTAGAACTCTCGCCTAGGTAACAAGGTTCGCTGGCCGTGCTGAGTAATTAATGGGATACTATAGGGCTAGTTATTGTTCTTTATATGGGTTAATGTTTGATTTTAATGTTAGTTCCTCATTCAAATTAGCCCAAATCAGCTGAAAAACAGGATACCCATTTAAGGAACTTTTGAGTTTGGCGGACATTGAAACATAGTTGCCCCTTATTCTTTCTAAGTGTTTAATTTATACTTTTGAGGTTGGGTCGGGTTAGCTAGATTGGTGGCCTTACTCTTAGCACTCCTCCGAATATATTCAATACTTGTTTTTTATATTAGGTTATATGGAGCGCACCATCCACCATAAAGGACGCATGTATCCGGCTATGCGCACGCGCTGGCCCCGCGCCGCCTGGGGGGGCGGCGGCGGGGGCGGGCGGCTGGTCGGTGCTGGCGCGGGAGCTGTGCGCCGCGCCCGCCGCTCCCTCCAACTTCGCAAGGCAACCTCCCATTGTTGAGCCTTGCTGCGCCTGTGATGAGGCCAAGTATGAGGTAGGGCGTGCTCTGAAATGCAAACGCTATGGAAATAGCTAGATACTGTTTTTGTTTCTCTATCAAGATTTTAAACTTTCAATACAAGGTCATGTTTTTAATTGGGGTAGGTATTTTGCAGTACCACTGTTAATTATAGCACTAGGTGTTGTCCAAAGGTTTGGGCCAACATTTTCGCAAGATTAAGACATTGGGCATCAGTATTGTCCCGCTGGGTTACAGAAGCACCGGTTGCTGATATGCTTGAGGTTCTTGACTGAGCGCAACCGTGATGGCAGGTGACGTTCGAGGGGCTGTGGTCGCGCAACACGCACCCGCGCGAGTTCCCCCCGGAGAGTGCGCGCGCGCACTTCGGCGAAGTGATCGGCGCGTCGCACACGGCGCGCTACCGCGTGTGGCAGGAGGGCCGCGCCGCCAGCGCCGGCGTGCGCCGCCTCGCCGACGACGGCGCCACCACCGCGCTCGAGAAGGAGCTCAAAGCCGAGGTGGGTAGGAAACCGAATTGATATGCCGAACTCATTCTGTTTTAACGAGATATCAGAGATCATTTGCACAAAAGTGTAATATCTATGGCTCTACAATGAATGCAATATTTTTTAGGAAAGAATTTGGAAAAGAGTCGTGATTAAAAATGCTATTGGTATAATGTTACTAGAGTTTAATCATTTATCTAATATAATGTCATTATATTGGTTTTTTTTAAATAACGCATTTAACACCTTATTACAGCTGTTACCTCCAGATAGTAAGACTACTAGTAACCCTTGAGTTAGGCCATTTTTCAGATTTTTGTAAGTTTTTGACCACAATCAAATCAGTAGATAAAAATGTGAACGGAGACATGCAGTTCAACGTTCTCTAAATCACAGATGGGTTCAGAAGCAATAAATAGATCACCAATCCCAAGTCCGACCGAGCTACCATGCCAAAGTACTATCCATTCACAACAATACAATCTGTAAGGCGCGTTTAAAAAACACCCCTTGGTACCGAGCAGAGGATTTCAATCAATTATCACTTTGATGGCAACTAGGTCTAATAAGAAAAGAAAGGTAGCTGCTCCATAAGAACAATTTTTCCAGAGTGACCACATCAGAACGATAATCAAAGCCCGAGGGATATCGTGGCAGCAAGTCGCCGGCGCCGGTACACCGAGCACATTCGCGGTGTTCCGAGTGGACCCCAAACACCACCTCGTCTCCCTCGCGGCGAAGCTGGCGCCCTCTCCCGACTGGATAGTGGGGGTGTCGGCTCTGGAACTGTGCAACGCTAATTGCACGTGGAGCAGATTTGCCACCCTTCCGCTGTACCCCTACGATGCGGGGACTGATAACGGTATCAGTTATATGGTGAGTTGCTCTCTTAAGGGAGGTTTTGTGCGAGGTCCTTCTTCTGCGGGCGTTTTTCACGTCCAGGGCCCCAAGTCTGCTAACACAATGGATTCATTCATTCATCATCGAACAGCAACCGCATAGTAACTGTCACTTTTGACAGATATCCCATACAATATTTGCCAAAGTGACAGTTACTATGCGGTTGCTGTTTGATTATGAATCGATTGTGTGTGTTAGCAGACTTGGGGCCCAGTACGCCTATTTAGTGTGTGGGAGGGAGGTTAGCCGATCACTCCAGCCATCCAAGCTCCACAAGGAAATTCTTAGATAAGCTTCTTGACATCTCCTGGAGGCTTCCTGGTGTGCTCAGGTATTTTACCCGATAGGTAGCCACTCTGCTGCTGTAGAACGTGACCGGCAGTTTCTTCTACTTCCATACAGGTTATGGATAGTGGATTGTCTGTGATACCTAGGTAAAAAAGAGGCCCAGGCTGTTATATAACTTAGAAAATAATACAAATCAATTAAATATTGTAATACTTAGTGACTGTGGTTTATTGTTTTTTTTCTGTTAATAATAAGAATACTTTGTTCTGAAAATGCAACATTCGCTTATGTGCAGTTCGCTTCAAAATAAGGAGAAGGTTATCAAATCTGAAGCTGGTTTTTAAATCCCGGTAGAGTAAATACGTCTTATCCCTACAGAGTACGTAAAATGTTATGCACTCCGCGTTTTATGATAAGTATGGGATGCGGACCATTTGCTCTTTGTGCGGACAAAAGACCCAATGCATTCTGTCCGCAAGAGGTGTTGACGTCACCATCCCCGTGCGTAGTCCCGGCGCGCGGCGACCGCGCCGCCGGCGCCGGTGCGCGCGCTGCGCCCGGACTGGCCGCGCGACGTGCGCTCCCCGTTCTTCAGTGCCGCCGGCGAAATGCGACCCTTCGCTAGACTGAAGCTCACGAGACTGCGGCTTTATGAAAGAAGTTGCGATGCTGCTGGTAGGTACTTACATTTCCATCCATCGCATCATAGACGTTCACAGCTAGACATAGGTCTTTAGTGACCTATATAACCTCGCCACAAGAAGTCTGAAATGCGGTATCGGCGAGTTTACCAGATAACTTTATACATATATGCAAGATCCCGACAGCAAAGCGGCCGGCCACGCCAGGCATAAACATCGCCTTGGCTGGATGATCATCCCTTCAATCGCAAAAGACTGACCTATTCCAATGACTTCCATAATCATGTTAAGTCCCCGCCCCCTGTCCCTCAGGGTAACAGCCCAAGCTTAAGCCGTGTCCCCTGAGTCGCCCTCAAACTAGCTGCCCTATTGCAGCTCTGGCTGAAGCTTTGCGTTAGCCAAAAATCCAGTGAAGCTATGAAGGCATTGTTCAACAAAATATAGTTCCTGAGGTCTACAGCTTATAGGCCCGCCCACTCCCAGCTCGCGACTCATTATCGTTTTCAATTGTTTATTATTTCACTGTCGACTATTTTTTGCAATTCAGTTTCGAGAGGAACCTGACTGTGTAAAGGAACAAATCCTTTTACATTTTGTTTTGCAAAGTAGGCTCCGATCATGGCCAGGATACGATCGGCAGCAGTGGCTCGGGGGCAGTCGGCAGCGGCGGGGCGTGTGCGACGCACTCGTGGGGTCTATGGAGCGCTTGCAGCGTGTCCTGCGGGGTGGGCCGCGCCTCGCGCCAGCGCCAGTACATCTGGCCTTCGAGGGCATACGCCGAGGCCTGTCGAGTGCCTCTCACGGATTATCGTACATGCCACGGGCCTAGGATGCATTGCAGGTTATCATAATACATTTTATTGCTGTGTGCTGCCGGTAAGTCTAGTGCGCAGGTATGAGGCATGATGTCAACTCGAAAAACTATATAGTCACTTTATAACTTATAGTGTGCTACCTACTGTTTAGCAGTTTATCTGAGTCATAGTCAAATTATAATATCAACAGATAAACACATCAGCTATACGGTATGTACCAAACTTCGGTACCGTACATTGGGCTGGTTGCGATCCCAGTATATAAAAACTTAAATCGATATTAAACATCTATGACTTGCTTATAAACGTTGATGCTACGGGGACTCTACCAAGATACCCTCGGTACAGTAAGCAGGGCCCCAAGTTTTGACACTTTTCACTTTCACACTTTTCACTTTTGACAGTTATCCCATACAATATCTGTCAAAAGTGACAGTTACTATGCGGTTGCTGTTCGATTATGAATCGATTGTGTTAGCAGACTTGGGGCCCAGGTCACTTACAATCAACTGTTCAATATGGTTACCGCCTGATTCCGCCTCCTCCAGGGCGCCCTCGGAGTTCGAGCGCGACCCGGCGGAGTCCAGCGGACCGTGTGCAGTGTCCGCGTGGTCCGAGTGGTCCCCGTGCGAGGGCTGCGGCGTGCGCGCCAGGACCCGCCACTACCTCGCACCCCGCGCCTACAAGCGCTGTCACATCGGCTTCCGAGCCAGAACTGTTATGAGTCAAGCTATACCATGCGAAATTGGACCTTGTGAGAAGTGAGAGAGAATAATTTTTCGTAGATTTGTTTTCTTATTTTCTGAGATTCTAATGTTGGCTTTTTGTATTTTCAGACCGCCTGTCGGTTATGCGAATGCTAGCAACTTCGACTGGTTCTATGCGGTACGATGTTTTTTATACTCCAATTTCATCTCATAAATTTACTTATAAGTAGAAATTATATTGTTATCAATTTACAAAAGCAAATAATTTTCTTACAGCAATTTGAATTCTATTTTATAATGCCCTTGTTGGGCGAACATATCTATAAATATTTAAGTAAGCAAGTAGGTATTTTCTATTCTGTATATTTGCGAAAAGCACGTAATACTCCTTGTCGTGAAGTTAGCAATGTGGAAAACTATTTTGAACTCATATCTTAACATATTACTATCGTCGATGAATGTGGGATGACTCTCTCAGGACAATCCGCGCGGCGAGTGCCGGGTGACGTCATGGGGCGGCTGGTCGCCGTGCTCGGCGCGCTGCGGGCGCGGCCGGCGCCTGCGCACGCGCCTGTACGCCGCGCCCGCCGCCGCCGACATGCAGGCCGAGATATCGCGCAGGCTGCTCGCCAACTGGAACCGCAGATTCGCTCAACTGCAGCTGATTGTAATACCCGCTATGACATATTCAGTCCAGGGCAGCCCCCCCCCCCCCCCCCCCACACAAACTCAACCATACATACCATACAATTTTTACAATGTTCAGCTTGGTAGCCCTTTAAAATTGTCCTAAAATAATCCTAATCTGTATATCTTAGCCTAAAATTAGGGCTCAAAACCCTAAGTTGAAGACTGACTTCTAAATACTACAAAAGATTGTACATTATCGAGAAACTACATACAGGAGTATCCGGTGGAGAACGTGACGTCATCGGACCCGGCTTTAGAGAGCAAAGTCGAGGAGTACTTGGAGCGGTGTCAGTTCACGCTGACGCTGCAAGAGGCGCTGTGCGACGGCGAGGACGGGGCTTGCCTCAACGCGAGCGCTGCGCAAGGTGCAGTGGGCCTGGGCCCTAAGTCTGCCAACACAATCGATTCATAATCGAACATCAACCGCATAGTACCTGTCACTTTTGACATATATTGTATGGGATATCTATCAAAAGTGACAGTTACTATGCGGTTGCTGTGCGATTATGAATCGATTGTGTTCGCAGACTTGGGGCCCTGCCTGGATGGTCTAATAATATGCTGCACCAGGTGGGCTAGCACGCAGGTCAAAACAGAACCTATATCACGGATTCAGTCGCATCGAATCGCTTTCTCTCTACCGTAGTTCCTACGACGGAAAGAGATAAAATCGATTTATCTCACATTTTGTCTTGTCACAGCCGGCTGTGCTACTAGTGCAGGTCAGGCAACCCTCACTCGTCGATCCTACTGCGATAAATACCCTTCGCATTGAATGGAGTTGTGCCCGGTATGTGGCAATGAGCTCGCCCCCAAAATGGTATTCGCGAAATGTGGGTGCATTGCAGTGATCCTTTGCTAACCCTTTCGGAGAATCGCGATAGTTTATTCAATATTCCGCCAAGGAACCCTAGTGGTATTTTCTGAAATTACCATGTGTTATACCATGGTAATAAAAAATCCTGGTCAAAAAGACAAGCCCGCAGAGTTTCTTGCTGAATCTCTATTCTTATTTAATATCTTAGAATGACTATTCTTCTTTTAATTATCGCCAGACAAACACACCAACTGTACGGCCCCATACTAAGCAAATCTTGTATTATCGGTACCGTACATTGGACTGGGGACGATCCCAGTATATATATCTATGTATACTTATATAGATATGAAACATCTATGACTCGGGCACAAACATTCGCGATCATCACACAATGTTTGCCCCTACCATTCGAACCTGGGACCCTCAGCGCAGAAGGCAGGATCATTACCTTTTTTTTATTACGTTATAGGCAAGTATTTGATCTCGATCTCACCCTCTAATATATCTGTGATCTCACCTGATGGCAAGTGACGATGAGATTACTGGTGGTAGGCTTCGGCCGTGGCTAGTCACCACCCACTGAACAAAGCCATGTCGCCAAGCGGCCTAGCCGTGTTCCGGCATGATGTTCGGTGTTGCCATTCATGGATGGCGGGTCAGATCAGTTGCGCTGCATGCCTAGTGAATGTAGCGTCTCTTATCTACTGCCGCCTTCCTACCTAGGCAAGTATGCTCCATCGTAGATCTCATCGTCACTTACCATCAGGTGAGATCGAGATCAAATACTTGCCTATAATGTAATAAAAAAAAAAAAAAAAAAAAAAAAAAGATCTACGATGGAGCATACTTGCCTAGAAGGTACCTGTTCACTCTCGACTGACCACCTGAGCTTTGACATCGATGTGTTGTAGAGTTGTGCAAGCTGCCGATGTCGGTGGGGCACTGCCGCGGGTACGAGGAGCGCTGGTTCTACGAGTGGGCGCGCGGCGCGTGCGAGCCCTTCGGCTTCACCGGCTGCGGCGGCAACGGGAACAACTTCCGCACCAGGGACCACTGTCTCAGGGCTTGCAGGACGATAGTCAACAACACCGCTGCAGGTCACTGCCCTTTAGGGTTCTGTACTAAAATGGTGAAAACGGAACCCTTATATCCGTATGTCACACCTGATTTTTTTTTTCTCCAGTGGCCGAGTTCAGTCATTGGCGTTGCCAGGGTTTGGTTGAGGATAGGGCAAAGCAAGGAAACTCGTATCCACCCATTATCTTTTCTGTGTCAAGAAATCGGACTCTAGTAGAAAGTCGCTCTTTCTCTCAAATCGCTCAATTGCCAAGATATAATAGAGCACATGACTTCTTGATATGATTGATAAAAAAATTGAATTACTTATCTATTGCATTAAAGTAAAATAAAAATCGCATTTTTTTATTCATGAATATTTTTGACATCAATTTTGTGAAACAGGGCCATGCCATAGGGCCATAGCCCTATATATGATTACTATGTCTATGAGGATTGAGGATACATTTTATTCCATCCACTTTTACAGCAGATCGTGTATTAAATGACACAGTACCGAAAAAGTTAAAGCCGACGCCGCCGTCCAGCACAGACAACGAGGTTATACAGAACGATGGCACTCCGACGGAAGGTGAGGTAAATTATACCAGGGGGGCCTACTACGAACTCTTATTGCCAGGCAGTATACTGAACGGCCTTGCAATTTTATATATGTATATTAGTTTTAGTTACACTATAGAGTGGGCCAATTTTTATGATCTGTGATATTTTTAATGTGTCTTCGCCCCGTATAGCAGAACAACTATTAAAACATGGAAAAAATCACAAAAAAATATAATAAAGATAATTCATTTTCTCATACATTTGATTCTGAGGCGGTACTTATTTCAGAGCTATTATACAGCCAATAAATGTATCTTGTTTCCACACGTTGTTAGTCAATATGACACTTACAGACTGAGACAAAGTACTGTCTATAGCGAAGTTAACATCATACATATGACAAGCATTAGGCTGGGAAGTGAATTGCCTGGAAATGAAAGTTGATGGTAAACCCCCAGTGCACATTGTCAACTAATCACAATCGACCCAAATTGAGTGGCAGCACTGGCAACGGTAGCTACCGCAAGGCGTCGTCCTAATTGGCTAACAATCGTACTAGTAAACGATGCGAGTTCGTCATGCGATGAAAATGATTCCCGTCCTCGCGCGATGACTTGCGAGCTTCAATGAGGACACTCTAAAGACATTTGTTTATTTAATCTCGTCGTACGAAATCGCATCGTTTAATCGTACGATCGTTAGCCAATTAGAACGACGCCTTATTGTCGTTTACCAGGTGCGATTCAATTAAGATACAGCCATGTTAGCAGATTCCTGGCCCTGCTAATTAAGGTTTAATGATAAAAAGAACAAGTTACTGAGTTCTGCGGGAGCTTACACCAGTATATTCTACAGACCCATCCATAATACAAGTGCTGATTAGTTTGGCCCAATTAGGTGATATTTATATATAAATAATTATTTTGCTTGCCAGTTGATGGCGTAGGGCCTTGCCCGACCGGCCCGTGGCTGGGCTGGGGCGAGTGCTTGGGGGACTGCGACTACGCTATCAAACTCAACTATCGGATTGTTTCGGTACGTGATATTAGTTTTTACAACTACAAAGGGTAAGTATTTTAGCCCACAGCGGGTGAGATAAATACGCCTATTCAGATAATATCCTACCTCCTGGACTGATGGAGTGTGTACATGAATGATACTTGACAAAATATAACCTATTTATAGGAGTGTAAATCAAATTATAATGGCTTTACAAAGCATTTTTAGAAGAAAGTCTGCTTTCTAATCAACTAAGATATGAATGTTTAACATCTATAACAGTGGCGAACATTCCATACAACCCGACTCCTACTGGTTTTCCTTTTGAAAGATGGCAGCCCTACCGTCTAATGTCTATATCTAAATCAAATTGACAAAACACTGGCGCGACTGGCTCAGGGGTGTAGAGAGGTGTGCTGCGCTTTCTCCCGTGGCTACGCGCGGTGTTATGCCCTTATTATTATTTCTACAGAATCATGTGTCAAGTTCACCGAAGAGTCACTGTCGGCGATTGATCAAAAGCCGCAGGTGCACGCTTGCGCAATGCCGCCGGATCTCCGATAACACCACCACAGATAAAGACGTTCAGTCTAATCACGAAAATGAATAACATAACATTATTATTAGTTGTAATACATGTGTTCTGTAATGTCTCTATGTCGAATATTTGCTGGATGTTATCGCATCGATTCGGTTCAGTCGGTACTTTATAATCTGTAGGCTTTTACGATAAGATTAAACAATGTAGATGTGACACTCTTTACGTTTGTATAGGTACATGTAGTTTACACGCTAATAGCTTGATTACACGTAACGAGTAAAATGGGGAGACAGTGCTCTCGGCAGAGTACACAAGGTTTATACGTGCCGAAAACTGTTTACACCTACTGAGCAGAGCACTGTCTCGCCATTTTACTAGTTACGTGTAATCAAGGCATTAATGACGTTTTAGGGACGTTTTCAGGTTTTTTTTTTAAATTTTATGTAAGTAACCTCATTTTCTTTTTGTGTATCTATCTTTACGCTTTGAAATGAAACTTATTTTATAGATTTTATCGCGTTTATTTTATGTTTTTACGTTCCTGACGTTTCGGCTGCTTTACAGCAACCACGGTCACGGGAGGACTGTAAATAAGTTTTCTTTCAATGTGTAGTATTTGCGTTAATATAATAAATCAATATATATTTACGCTGCAAAATACTGCAATATTTCATCTACTGTTTCTGTCAGACGTCCGGAATCTAGTAGTAGGTATATTTGAGTGCTCCATTTAGAGACAAAGTCACATTTACTAAGTATTGTTTAATCGTCTCGTATTCAATTGAATCCTAGTCTGTCGTAGGTATTGTTCAATAAACTGTATAAATGATGGGTAGAATCCATGGTTAGAATACATGTATTTTCCCAATACTTCGTAAATAATAAAAAAAGTATATAATATAATATTCGTTGTATTTGTTGGGCACGGGCCTCCCTTCAATGCGAACGGGATAAGCCATGGTCCAATATCCAAATTCGTAAATATAATAAATTAAATCATACAGATTCATGTTGTATCCGTCTCTTGTTAATTACCATTACGATAAGAATACTAACTTAAGAAAGAAAATGATAAATAAATTATGTATAACCACTTGTTAATAATTTTATTTGTTTTTACAATCAATAGTCAACAAAGATTTGTACACAAAACACTTAAGATCTATAATTATTTGTCAACGTGATGTCATTACTGTGAAACAATGTAGGTGATCGCTCTTACATAATTTCTCATTATTTATTAATGTTACTAGCTTCCTTAAATAATACTGTAAAAGTACATCACAGTCGCTTTGTACGCCACCACTATGTATTGCCAGAATATAACATTCGCATTGATACAGAAGATAATAAAAATAAGCCTTTTAATGTCTCACTACTTGGCACGGCCTCTCCTCAATGCAAGGGGCATTCAGGCCATAGCCCACAATGATGGCCAATGCGGTTAAATAGAATTTGCAGGCCTTTCGAGATCCTCCCAGACCAATTGTTTGGGAGGTTTTTGAAAAACATGCAAATTCTAACAAATGATTCAACGGGTTTTTACATGAAACCCGTAAATCTCAGCGGGGTGAGCCTGGGCTTGAACCTGCGAATCTTATTCCCAAGGTGAGAGTTCTACCAACTTGACTATCCATGCTTATTACATAAATTATTGCAATGATAAAAATATATGTGTAAAGTATGTTTGATAAAATATATAATCATCCCACACTTATGATGGAGATAGAAGATATACACGTGACAAGATAATGTTTCAAATTTCACATCTGGCAACACTTCATAAGAAAATCATGATGCTGTAAATGTATTAAAAAAATAGGTGTAAGAATTATCTTTTACATTATACAAAACAGGTAAGCATTTTAATAGGTAGTAGGTATCATAAGATATCAATACATATCATTAGATAGACCAATAATACAATAATTCGAATTATCGATAGCAAATTTAAAAAAAAAACTTATTACAACATACTCGAGGACAATAATTGATGTAAATTAACGACTTTATCAACATTGATTGGGGTTGAGTTGGACTTATACTTTCATTGTGCACAACGGATATATAGTAATATCTAAAATGTTTCTAAAGTAATTGATGAAGCTACGCCCCCGAATTTATAGACGTTATATAAAGTTTATCAAACGTCATATAGTACTGCGTAAACCAAAACTCTTGTGCGCAGTACTATATGACGTTTAATAAAGTTATATAACGTCTATAAATTTGGAGGTAAGTGTATATTTCATAAAATACAAAGGTAGATCTTTCATAGTCAAGGCTCTTACAGGAGGAATTACTTATGAAAAAGAAATGACTGCAAATTATCGAGTTTTGAATACAATCATCTACTTAGTTACACAATTAATTATTTATTCATTACTTGTGACGTTAACTGTACACTTTCGAAGTCGATATGATATGACAGATTTTCTTTGTCTGCAATTGCTCCAACAATACCTTTACACGTCAACCGACGCCTCATCAAAATGTGGCGTTATGATGATTTGGTATCATTCAGCACGCGCAGCCGAGCGACAATGGCGCTCGCGAACCACGAACCTTGTTTTTATTCACAACACTTTCACTGCTGTAGGCTGCTTTATCATTTACTGCGATTCGAAATTTCTCTTGACGCGCCATTCGATCGCACTTCTTAAATCTACGTTACTGTTTCAATAAACCCTGTTTATTACCAAATGGGATCTTATTATTTAGGTTTCTACTATTTTTTATAGTTAACCGCTATGAAAATAAACAGCCGAATATTTAATGACTTCATTATTAACTTCTTCAGCTAAATAAAGTACCTACACAAAAGTTGTTTCAAATTGGTAAGACACCGTATCTTTTATTTTAGAGGCACTTATTGTTAAATTATCATGACTTATATTATCACTATTTACAAGGTAGTTTGATTAAACTTAAGGCAAAATAGTCCCTGACACGGGGTCGATGAAACACTCTATAATGATTACTTTTATACTTCGATATTTCTCTGGGTATAAGATATTAAAAGTGTTCGACAAACCCCTATTGGACATATTGTCACATAGCCACTACGCGTTGGCATTGAAGGATTGGCTCTGAATATCACACAATATTCACTCTTAAAGTATCTTATCTATGAACACATTAGTACCGAACTAAGGTTTAAATACGGGTGACTGTTGGTTGCGCTGGTGGCTCGCAACAACGTGGCCCGTTGCATTCTTTGGCGCAGGGACAGGAGCATCCCAAGTTGGCGAAGTTTATTAAAGCTGTTTTTTCTTCATCTGTACCTGCGAGGAGGCGAAAAAAAATAAGCTCCATATAAAAATCATCATAATGTCGTAAGGGAAGTTGCAACACTATTCCATGTTGCGAAGCGTCTATGTTTGTCACAATAGCATAAATTGGATTGGTAAGTATGATAATGGCCTAGATAAATTTAGTAAACAACTTGTCGATTGGCTAAATCCTTTCAGCACGATGACAACAATAATGTTGCCGCGATACACTTGGCACAAATAGGGCTAAAACATGACAAATCAACTTACCGAGCATTGATACTAGGGTGAACTCCGGCTGCAGCGTGACTAGACTGATACCATGGCGTTTAAATATGTCGCACACTAGCGCCGAGCTTTTTATGTAGTCCTGAAACAATACCAAATCGTTAATTTCTTACTATTGGGCACCTCGTCACCACAGACTTAACTTTTAGTTGTGTCGTCGTCGTCCATATACTTTCGCAGATATTTCGGATATTCAGATTCTCTCATGACGTATTTTCTTTTGTATACAGAGAACACATACCAAGCTAATGTTTTCGACTTTGGTTTCAATTGGACAAGATTTTCCTTTACAATTTGACACTTTTAGCTGATGTCCTCTATGGTACTCTCACCTCACCTCACACCTCACCTATGTGGCACCCTTTCGCCCATGTGGCTTGGCTCGGCCAAAAACCTAGTAAACTTGTGATAAGGCCGCATCGACCAACAACGTTTAGTTTATTAAAAAAAAGTGAACATAGTTGTGTTATGTTTACCTCGTGTGAGCTGTATGCGACGTGCGCAGTGGCAACAAGGCGGTCCCTGTGCAACTGCCATACGTGCAGCTCGTGTATGGCGAGCACGCCGGGCACGCGCAGCGCCGCGGCACGTAAGTCGCACGCGCCCAGTCCCTCCGGAACTGTTTGTAGCAGGATCAGGCCCGCTGAACGCACTGGCAGATGGATTTGATATTATGTAACGTATATTTTATGTAGGATTCCATGTTGGCTGTTATCATCATTCATCCACTATTTCACCTTAACAGGGCCCCCTAAGGGCGCTTGTCAACGGTCTAATTTTGTGGATATTTCTAGCTGTAATTGTATCGCCGTCGAGATCTTTATTATGCGCGGTACTTGCCACAATCAATGCTAGAAGTGTTGACAAGTTGGGAAGATCTTCCAGCCAGGCGGGCGGTATGCCTGGTGGGGCGACCGCGGCTATGCCCCAATGGTTCTTGTCGGGATCTTACGTATATATGTTACGTGCTCCGAAAACTCTCATAGCGCGATTCAAGATTCTATTGAGAATTGTCTATTGTTCTGAATGCGTCTGAAGCGCAATTGGTGTAGCGCAATTTCAACATGCGCCTAACTAAAAATGCTGGTCAAAAACTATTGTATCATAATGTTCTTGGTATTGACGGATCATGTTAAACGGACCGGGTGTTTGGTACCAACTTGTCACCAAATTGTTTGTAAAAAAATGGCTAGTTTACGCGATTTTAGCGGTATAATTTGTGTCGTCATTATCGTGAATGTTGGTCGCAGACCATTGGTTCATATGGACACGGCAGTAATTTAGCGAGGGTATACCCTCATTATGAAATGGAGTCGCGGAACGGTCTCCTCGGTTACGGAACATTAGCGTAAGTATCTAATAAAGCAGTTGCGTTGCGTTTGATATTGTTTGTCTGTGCTGTTTTGTTTTTACCCTGAGGTTTTTACCTTCAAATGGTTGTTGCCAGCCATGTCGAGAAGTTGTCAGTCAAGTTAACACGTCGTTGCTGTTTTTGTCTGTCTGTTTGTTCGGACATCACGGTGAAACATCTGGGCGGTTTTTTTTTAAATTTGCCACGGTGATAGCATTATAACCCGGGTGAATGTAATTCATTTTTATGTTATAGGTAAATGTAATAGATTAATAGCTTATAACCAGTTCAACACAACACCTAGGAACATTGTAGGGGTCAGGCCTAGCCAAAAAACAAAAGTGCACGCATATGACTTCCTTGGCACTGCTAGTTTATCTATAAAAATACCGTTTAAATCCTGTTAGTTGGCAAGCGCATCACATAAAAACAGCTGGATCTTTGGTATTTCTTTTTTATTGTTCATGGATTATTAAGTAATCATAAGCTTTTACGGGAATGAAACATTTAATAAGTTACATTAAATTAAAAAGATGGGGCAAATTTCTCATTTCTATGGGAACGTCCGTCGGGTCTGCTAGGTTTATAATAAATACAGTTAGTTGAAGAAGGTATACCTAAAATTTGATGTTATTTTGACGCGTTATCGTGTGTACACGTGACCGCGGCTCGGAGCTGATGTAACTTATGGCTGTTGATAGCGTGTTGTGGTAAAGTTATGGTTTCGCGATTGCCTAAACCGATAGTGTGAACACATAACTCGTGATTTCATACGCAAACTCGTAAAATGGCGGACCGATTCATCTTAAAGATGTTTCGTACCTGTGAGAAACATCTCTCACTAACTACCTGGTATCACTACTATTTTTGCCAAAATGGAGAAAAGCAAATAGGCACGAAACGACGATGTCTATGGCCAGTCCAGTAGTGGTCAGTGGGTTGGGATAAGTACTCACTGAATGGATAGTTCAAGATGACAAGCGCGAGGGCCGCGCAGGCCGACAGCGCGGGGTCAGCGATCTTGGCGGCCTGCGGCTCCCACTCGGTGACCAACCCGGCGCCGATCACGAACAAACTGCCTGTATAGTGTATAAAACTTATATTTTTTACACAATAAAATCTACAGATTTAATTGGTTATTCAAGGGCTTTTGTCAAGGACATATATAAGATAATTTTCATAGATATACCGAAGGTCAATTCTACTGGTTAGAGATGCCGTAATAGTAACCATAGATAATTGGTCCATGCTAGTAACAGAGCGGTTTCGGGTTCGATCCCCGCCATTTAACTATTGACGTGAACGTTCTCCTACAAGCTTTGACTTAGTTGGGGGGGTTAACAAGGGTACTGCTAGTAATATAATATGTTTATAGGACATTAGTAGTAAAAAATATTATGTAATTTAAATACCTGCATCCTACATAATATTATTTACACAGTAATATATATTACGAGCTTTTTTTTTTTATTATTACATTATAGCTGTCAAGTATATCGTGGCTACATACATTAATTACCTATTCTACTGATTAAATCAACACGTGGAAGTTATTTAAATACATTACAGGGATCGTTTGGTACTTACATACTTATTTTTATCTATCGGTATAATCTAGTTGAAATAATAACGTCGCATATTTGTAAATACTACAAAGCTATGTTTCGTTTTTGATTTTCAGGAAGGAATCTCAGACGAAGACATAATACCGACGGAGTGTCGAGAACAACATATTCAAGCGCACAAAAACTAAGCCACACACACACACACACGTGTACACGCCAGTGTTGCCAGATGTGATTTTCTATTTATACCCAAATTTGAAATTATTTTTCTCCAAAATGATACAATTTGATTGAGTTTTACCCAAAGGCAAAAAGTTAATAATATCGGCTTAGCTTTTTGCCTTTTTTTTATTTTTCCTTGAAATACTGTTCTAATTTCAAAACTGAAGCAGTAGAATGACCTTTTTTTCTCCAAATTTTTCTCCAAGAATTTCATTTCTCCAAAATTTCTCCAGAGTCAAAATTTTTACCCAGAATTGCGAAAAAAATACCCAATCTGGCAACACTGGTACACGCGTACACGCGGCTTCCTTACTTATACGAGAATTCGCGTGTTCTACACAAATCAGCTTGGTATTTTGGGCTTTAGAATGTCGTTCGTGACACTCTGCCTGTCTGAGGGTGGACTTAAAACAAATCAACATGATAAGGGTTATTTTTTCTGTATTCGTTCAAGTAAACAATTAAAGTTGTTAAATAGGATCTCAACTTTATTTTAGTGTATTTTAACGTTTATCCGACGAGTTATGTCTAGTATTTTTTTTAAATATTTTCTATATAAATTCAGAAATGTTTTGATTTGCATATATTTTTCATATGTATACCTAAATAGCAATTGGACATAAGGATTCATCAAAAAAGCTTATGCCAAAGTAGTTTTAGCGATTTCTCAGTTTCCCCCTTAAGTAAATAGTTATTTTCAAAGTAACTTACTGGCGATGTCGCTGGGCGCGTGCGCGAGCACCGGCTCTCCTGATCCTGTCTTTAGCACCACGCCACCGCCCTCCGTCATGCTCAGACGACGGCTGTAGCTCAATTCACGACCTATTGACAAGTTCAATAGGTGTTATTCTAGATCGTAGCCTATTTGACAAAAACACCCGATAGATCGGCGATACCTCGGTTGGACCTTGGATGGGTGACCGAATTATAAATATACCTCATCCATGGTTCGGAGGGCATATTATTACGCTGGCCGGTTATTATTCTACATCTTAGGTAGTCGCTACGGACAGTCAGAGACCTCTAGTTCTATCGCTATAGATAATCGTTTATGTAGTAGTGTTCTTATTGTTTATGTAAATAAATATCGCCAGACGAACACACCAACCATACGGTCCCACACTAAGCAACGCTTGTATGATAGGTAACGTACAATGAACGGCGCGAACCCAGTATATATTACTTATATAGATATTAAACATCCATGACTTGGGTACAAACATTCGTGCTCATCACATAAAGTTTGTCCCTACCAGGATTCAAACCCGGGACCCTCGTCATAGAAAGCAGGGTGACTACCAACTGCGCTAATCAGGTCGTCATATGTATGTAGTAGCCCCGTCAACTACACGAGTAATACGGACAACCCTAGGTCACTGCATAATCATAACATGACATACCTACCTATAAATGGACACCGATTGAGTAATTCAGAAATAATAATATTTATGTTAGTGGAGTGCATTATATCTATTGTGTTCATTTGTAGAACAGAGGCTCCGGTTTCCTTTGAGCCGACATCATGGTTTTGTTTTGGTTTCGGCGGACCGATTAACCGGTTTATTTGAAAACGGTGAACGTAATCTAACCATAACAAAAACATTGGTTGGAAGTTAAACACGGCAATTACATTCCGCCGCCGGTTGCAGAGTTCATAGCACTTTTATCTGTTCCAGTCTAAATAACCGTTTAACTTGTTAGGTAATCTAAAATATATTTGGAAATATACAATTTAATGTTTTCTTATATTTACGCGAATACTACACTTGAATACTACTACGTTGAAATAAAACTAATTTTAATGATTTTATAAATTATATTATATTTAGTTTATTGTTGTCTAAACCTAACTAAAGTGGTGAAGTAGGTAAATAGTCCGCGAGGTCTTTACCTAGGTAATAACTCCATCTCGTGTAGTAATCATTAACCTTCAACTGCGACGTAGATTATCACAGTTTTAGTAATTAATTACCAATGAGGTGTGACAGTATTAAATGCTAGTAATAGTATTGAAAATTTACGTCATGTAGTTTTCCTTGTAGTCCATTACAGTCAGAGATTAGGGATGCGCTGAATATTCGGTAATTATTCGTTATTCGTAATATTTGTCATTGTTTTATATGTTCGGTTAGTAGGTTTAAACGGGTAAATAGAAGATAACGAGGCCTCAAACTGGGAACTTTAATAGGATTCAAATATTTCGAGTTTGAGTACCTATTAAGCCGTTAAAGACTACAATAGCTACGTCTCGCAGTTGAGAGTTTAGTTAGATTGTAGAATACAACTTACCAGCAAGCAGCATATAATTAATGACATGCAGCAGTAGTCCAACGACCGCGCAGCCGATGATTACCCGCGGGTACCTCGGGGGCTGGCCGTGCGAGGAGTGCACGCCCAGCTGCAGCGCGTTCACCACCAGCGCCAGCGCGAACGACGCGAACAGCACGTGGACCGAGAGCCGCCCGACCACCTCGATGCGAGCCCAGCCGAACGTGTTGCGGAGACGACCCTCGCGACCAGCGCCCTCGTCGGCGCGTTCATACTGTATCATAGATAATGCACTTAGTAATAAAAGCATGTAGTTTGTTTCAATGAGGCGGTCATTCAGAATTTATATCCAGAACAGAACTGTGCTCGCGACTTTATTCGGGTGGACTTTAGTATTTAAGTATCCCGGAGGAACCCTTTCATGCAAGCTAAGTGTTCATACTATAATCATTATCAATAATCGGTGTTGTTAGCCTCTTCTATTATCGATCTGGGATGGATCTTGGGTCCTTCCTCAAAATTGCATTATTTAGGAAAGGTTAACAAAAAAATTATGTGTGAAGTACCTAGGTAATCGAATGCTGATAACAAATTCTTATAAAATTAACTTTATGACAATTAAGTTAATATCTTGAGTTCATTATCATATCAACTGCGGGGCGTGTTGGTCCTTTTGACCTAGGTATCGCTATTGTTTAAAGTGAATCGTTGTTCAATTCATAGCTGGATTAATGTTACAGTTATTCTACGTTGTTATCTCTAAATAGATAATATTAGTATCTACTCCCTCACTGAGCCTTTCCCGTATCTGTAGTAAGTATAACTAGAGTTATTCTATGGTAGAGGTTGCTATAGAATAGGCAACCACTCTACTTATTAGAGGTGTAACGTTCGACTCCAAACATTATATCTAGGTAGAAATTTAAGTGTCAAAGATGTTCAAATCGCTATTTGTTTTTTTAATAACAATGTGAAGGAAAATTAAATAGATGGGTACCTTGTATGATATCAACGTGGTAATAAGTCCGACGAGCCGACACAGCGAGTGGCATGCGTCGACCAGCAGCGTGGGTGAGTGTGTGAAGTGCGAGGCGAACAGGCGGCCGCTGAACCCGACCACCGACAGCACCAGCGCCAGCAGGGACCGCGGCGGGGGCAGCCTTTGCAGCCACTCCTTCATTGCCATTGTGGTTAGTATAGATCTATGGGATAAAGAAAAACTAAAGAGTCCGCCTCTGCTCATTTCAGTAGTATCCAAGAACTATTAATCCGCGCAGGTTAAAAAAAACAAAGGCTCCCGTTAGGTAGGTCATTGTTATAATTTAGTTATGATATCTGCAGTCTCAAAGGTTACCAGGGGAAAATCCATGTGAATCAATAATTTAAAAACGTGGCTCTTAATAATATTACGGCTTATTACGGCGGCTTATCTCAACGGAGACAGGCCAACTACACAGGAGATATTATAGAGCACAGTTATGTGCGCAAGCACTAGTGCACTCTCTTTCCTCACTCTTGTAGTCCGATGAGACGGTCATCTGACACGACCAGAGAGAAATCAGGCGTAGACGACGACGACTTTGCGTGCTCTCCGAGGCACAAGCAAGTGTTAAATTTCATGGTTGAATGAAATTTGAGATCATCAGACATCAAATTATAAAATCTCAGAGGTGCAAGCCGAGTTTTGAACTTGCGACGCTTGTTCCCATGTCGAGCGGTCTGCGAACTTGCCTTATATACAACACAAGTGACAAGTTATAATGTAAAAAAAATATCGTTTGAATGTTACAGATAACGGGCCGTAATAAACCTTAGCGCTAGATCTAATTGCTACATGCGAAAATGACTTTCAAATCTAAAAGCAGTAATGTTCCCGATAACACATATATGTATTTATGAATAGTGGTAGACGATCACTCACAACTAGTCGAAAGTTTCTTGGAGTGTAAGCCTCTGTAGGTCAAAGTAAGCAATGTAGGGCATGATTTTTTGTCACACCAACCAGTTCTACAATGTTTTATAATGAGAACCATTATACCGCATAACAGCTCAACAAGGTACCAGTTAGCTTTCAATGAATGTTGTCAAGTCGTCTAACGGTCATCCATGATGCAGTTACTACTTGCTTGTTAATATGATTAAAGATCGTTTGATATGCTAACACGGTCTTTGTTATTTGACAGGCTAGCTGATATAGTAAACATTATTGTGTATATGTTGTGTGGCTGTCAAATTTATAATCTGATAATTAATATTAGTGAACTTGCATAGAGACAACGTTGATTTGGTAGGACTCATTATTATCTAGAATCAGAATCAGAATATTTTTTATTCACGTAGACCATTAAGTACAGTACTTATGAATCGTCAAAAGTTACTAAATACTATGCTAATACTTTACCACCCGTCCGGAATGCCGTTCCTATGGAGAAGAACAGGCAAGAAAGTCCATGGTTGCTCTTTTTTAAAGAGATCTTTTACATTTTTGAGAAGTACATTGCTATAGGTATGTGAGAACAATGTAGGAACGGCTAAGCAGACTTAAGTAATTGAGAACGGATTGTAAAGCAGTAGGTAGGAACCTACTTAAGTAATATACTATACAGGTTGGTACAAAAAGGGTACCTGTACTAAGCTTTAAACCTGCGCTTAATTAGAGCATTTGTAATCATCATGTAACGTCAGAATTTCTATGTCACAGTTGTAATTTTGTTAGGAACAAAAAAAATAATTAAATAGACATATCGAAATTCAGACTTCCATTATGATTACAAATGCTGCAAAGAAGTGCAGGGTCATGGCATACCCTTTCTGAATCAGCCTGTATATTGACCTATTTAGTAAAGTAATATTGATTCAAAATATCATTGACCTGTTTGTTTTATGCGTGTTAGGTACAACGAGGCGTCGCGGAAGATGGTACTCGGCGTAATAGCTGTCTCCGGCAATTGAGTCGCACGAAGCCACGACACGACTCGCGAACGGCAAACGGCACACGAGCCATTCCTTCTACTGTACCCATAATACTTACGAGCTTGCTTAGTTTGGGACCGAACAGGTAGCGTATTCGACTAGCGATATTCCCACTAATCTATACTAATCTATACTAATATTATAAATGTGAAAGTTTGGATGGATGGATGGATGGATAGATGGATGGATGTTTGTTACTCTTTCACGCCCGAACGGCTGAACGGATCTGGACAAAATTTGGCACAGAGATAGATTATAGTCTGGAATAGCACATAGGCTACTTTTTATCCCGGTAAAATGTATGGTTCCCGTGGGATAGATGTTTTAATTTTTCATACTTTTTATCGCGGGTAACACCGCCGGGCGCAGCTAGTATTATAAATGTGAAAGTTTGGATGGATGGATGGATGGATGTTTGTTACTCAATCACGCCAGAACGGCTGAACGGATCTGGATGAAATTTGGCACAGAGATAGATTATAGTCTAGAATAGCACATAGGCTACTTCTTATCCCGGTAAAATGTATGGTTCCCGTGGGATAGATTTGTTTTAATTTTACACACACACAGGCTAATTTTTATCCCGAAAAAATGCACGGTTTATATGGGATAGCATACAGGAACCGTGTTTTTTTAAACTCAACTTTTTAATCGCGGGTAACACCGCGGGACGCAGCTAGTATATTTATATGTATATACCTACTTATAGTTATTAAATTTGTGAGTTTAGATGTAGCCGGTAACCTCCGGAACTGCTGATCCGATACTGAAAATTCTTTCACTGATAGGAAGCTACATTTTCCCTGAGTGCTTAAGGGTATGTTTTATCGACGTACCGTGGACGGAGCTGCGGGCAGGAGCTAGTTATTAATACTTATACAAGTTGTAACGATAATTGAGTAAAATATATTAAGCGGTCTGTCAGTAAGTAGATAACATTCCTAAATAAATTAAAAAAAATATTCTAAAGCGTGTCTTAAAATAGGTTCACGAAATATGTCCAGAACCATCGAACCCAGAACCTTGTGGTTCCTAGTGCAGGCCCTCTAACCACTGGGCTATTAACGTTTACTTTTTGGAAATGTCTGATCTTGTTTAATACTAACCAGTTTTTCGGAAACCTGTGATATATTTCTGAACAGTCAAATACTCCATGTCCATTAATTGGCCCCTTCACCCTGTCGTGTAACCTTTGCCTAATACCGGCGCAGCCGCAGGTTTCCTTGGCGTTTTTTTTACAACTTCTCGCTCTATTAACTACGCGCAAAGAACCTATCAAAGAAAACAACATCATCTGACTTTCGCTACTCGAGATGAATATTTAATTCATTTTGGATTATAGAAAAACCTGTATAACGCGAATTTGTATAGTTTTTTTCCCGAAAGAAATCTTTTAGAAGGAATCAACTTTCTTATGAACTGACATTTTCTCCCCGTACGTGTCTACAAATCAAAACAACTGCCCGAGACAAAAGTATATAATACATATAGGAAGTTATTATTTTATCATATAAATTATTATAGTAATTATTATATAAATTATCTATAGTAAATTATTTATAATATTACCTATACTGGGATTTATATTTTTTTTATAAATTTATAAATTGCGTATGCGACTGTTAATTTTCATTCGTGATTATCACGTTAACATTAAGTTTCCACGCTGATTTCTACGTTCAGGATTTTGGGCTATGGCTCGAATTTCTCTGGCATTAGGGAGTGTATCCTATGCAAATAAAAACAATTGGCGCGTATTCTATTAGGAGTTAGGACCAAATACCATTGGCGAAAAGTGGATGTCTGAAGTCCACCTCTGCCTACTTTTCGGAAAGTGCAGACGCGATTCTAGCGTCCTGATTGTTATAAAGCACCAAGACAGAAACCCCCGATTTTATAGACGTTTTATAACTTTCTCAAACGTCATATAGTACTGCGCACAAGAGTTTTGCTTTGCGTAGTACCATATGACGTTTTGATAAAGTTATAAAACGTCTATAAATTCGTTGGTTAGTTTGTTAAACTTGCAGCGACGACAATAGCCCAAGTAGGTACTGTTCTCAAATCATGATTAGAGCGGTATTAAATGTCGATTTGTTTGAATATTATATTCAACTAGCTGCGCCCGGCGGTGTTACCCGCGATAAAAAGTATGAAAAATTAAAACATCTATCCCACGGGAACCATACATCTTACCGGGATAAAAATTAGCCTATGTGCTATTCCAGACTATAATCTATCTCTGTGCCAAATTTCATCCAGATCCGTTCAGCCGTTCGGGCGTGAAAGAGTAACAAACATCCATCCATCTATCCATCTATCCATCCATCCAAACTTTCACATTTATAATATTAGTATAGATTATTACTCACAGTGTCGACACGCACCAATCTACAAAACTACTAAACGTATTTTGATGCGGTGTGGCCCCTCGTTATTTTTTATGAACGTTATTGAGCTATTCGGGGCGCCTGCGCTGGCCAGCTGCCAGCATCGGTGCTAGTGCACCCGTTGACAAATAGATAAAATAGAGTTATTGATGCATTTTCGCGTGTAAAAATAAGCGGAAATATTGTAGTGGCATTGAAAAAAATATGCCACTTTAATGTTTTCAATAAAAGTATTACGTTTATTAGCCTTTGCATCTGTGTGCGTATAACATAATATGCAAGAGGTTCTTATGAACGGTGTTTTCTTCGAAAATCACAGCAACTGTAGACACTCACAGATAGGATATAATACACACACAGACTACGTAAGGGACGGTATCTCTTTATAGAGACGTGCTAATAATCATTATGTATAGCTATCTTAGTTCTTTGTCGAGGGAGTGCTGGTGTCTAAAACACAGATTTTTTAGAATTTAGGTTAGGCTACAGTAATCGTAATGCTCCTATGTATTTTAGCATGAATCAGTGCCTATAGCTTTTAAGGACATCATTGTTTACTAAAATAAATAAAACATATTTACATAAGTAGGTGGCGTAACTATCAAAACTATAACTGGCTGGATACGAAAACGTTACTCAAATAAGCCGTCTTTGTCTAGCGTTTATTCATAACAGCCCTTAAAATTGTTTCAGTATTCGGCTGGCAAGCTGCCTATATAAACACGTATTTTCACTCTCAGGCTGTTAGCGAGCTAAATAAATTCGTGACAGCGAATTAAACCAGAGGCTCACGTAAACGAATTCTAAATTTGTCACATTCTTATGCGAAGGCCTGTTATATAGAGCAGCCAATGAAACCAAAAGCTGTACAAGAAAAACTAAATCCTACTCGCATTAACCTATTTTTTATTATTTTACCGGCTGCGCGGGAAGTAGGTATGCGATGGTCACCCATTATTTTTAAATGCAAATTTGGTGAGTGCTACTTTAATGTTGTTTTAATAGCAACATAGTTGCAAAGCTGTATAATTTTAGTGTATCATTTATCGATTATTACGATAATATTTTATCGTATGCCACTTGTTAATTGCTCTGTTACTATGCATATGCGACTGTCTGAATTATCGTGCGGCCGCCGCCACCGTGTGAAGAGTATTGTTATCAACAAAGCGAGTGATAGATAAAAAATACAGTAGACTGTACACATTCCAAAAAGAACATAACAACAGAATTCGCAAATGGCACTTCCAAACGAACTCTTTTCTTTGTTCACGCTAAGTGGTATAGCAGAATTCGCGGTATAGACCCATTATAGCAATTTATATCGGGATGATAATGGGTTGACATTTTTTTTAATGTCCTTTGTGAGAAATGCATTACTACCCTCCACCTACTTAGATACCAACATTAGTATGTTCTTAGCTAAGTTCTTTATACTTCTTCACGCATGCTCTTTTCGGTTTGGTTTGTTTCAGTATATTTTGGTTTATCTTGATGTCTTTGAATCTTTGTAGTTTTCTGTATATTTTTTTTTACTTTTCAGTTTTTGTTGTTAATTAATTTTTGTAAGTATTTTTGGCCATATTAATATTCCTACTGTTGTATGTTAACATAGGTACATATGCATTACATACTTAGGACGATTAATTACACACGTTTCTCTTGTAACATAATATTTTTCTTGCTTTTATAAAAATAAGTAGGCACCTACTTACCTAACGTTAACTGCATAGAGATAGTAAGATAACTTTGTATTAAGCTGATTTTATTGAGTAGATCAATAATAAATGATCTTCGTAATTCATCCTTCATTATTAATTACAAAACAATTCAGCTTGTCATAATTATGTAAAAGACGTTGCCTCATTGTTTCATAATGGTGGATCTTTAAAACATCTGTTCCATTGGAAATCCATTATTAATTAGCAAGGTCTGGCTTTTAACACAGGTAAATATGTTGTGTTGACATGGCGTGTCTGTGATACCCAAACATGTATGTTTCTTAAGTACTTAAGTAGATAAGTACTTACTTAAGTATGAATTAATTACGTTTAAGATTTAAATCGGGAAAAAGGTGAGGTGTATGGAAATTTACTCAATTGTACATTTATATGATTTACATGTCGATTAAATAATAAATGTCGTCAGTACGTCAAGTGCAGGATTATTCGTAAGCTAACCGTATACTTTAGAGTTTACCGTATTTAGACATTTTGTATGGAGAATTGAAAAGCGCCTCTAGCGGACGGTATTTAAAACTTTCAATTCTCCGTCTAAATACGGTAGACTATAAAGTATATACAGTTAACTCGCACTTGACGTGCAGGCAAAAAAATCCACTGTATGTTCCTAACAACGCACCCTACTACCCATAGTGGGATTTGCTGGGTGCTTTATGATTCTAATCAGTTTCATTTTATTTTATTTTATCTTTCTATAGTAATCATTAATTTGTGAAAATGTACGTTATTCTTTGTATATTTATTGTGTAAATATAGCAACGTTTGTATTTAATTAAAGCTTGCACTAGGGGCAATCTCAGTATCACCCAGACCGGGGAAAATTACGAAAAGATCATTTTCTAAATTTGCCAGGGATCGAACCTGCAAACACTCGGTGCAGAGAGAAACTATTGAAACAAGCTGTTGTATTATATTCATGTTATTAAGTATTTATGACGCCTACTTAATTACGTGAAAAAGATAAAAAAATATCCAGGCCGTTTTCCTGGAAGTCTGATACAAGTTAGTTACGTACTGATCAGTGAGGAGGACTAAAAACCAGTAATCATAGTCAAAACGGTATGGACGGTATGTGTAAGCAAAAAAAAATACGCTTATGAAGAGTATTTTTTTAAGTTAATTTTATTTTCATTAAATGCTTCCGTGTTATTGGCCTAGTAATCGAGATAAGTGAAATGAGGGAGGTCAGTGAAAATAAATGCTGCCCGGTGCACACGGGTGCTTCGGTCGGCTGCACACCGGGTAACGTCTACACACTGCCTAATAACTCGTAGGCATTTGTGTTAACAAATAAACAAACACTTCTTCGGTATGGCCGGCATGGCGGGTCATCGCAGATTCGTATGTATTATTTTTACATCTTTTATTTTTTAGGAACATATAATTTTGTTTGTAGCTTAAAGATTTGCTTCTAGGAGCAAATACACATTTTTTTAATTATGAACAGCAATGACAAGCCAAAGACTTGTGTAGAGGAAGGCCTTTGCCCTGTAGGCGGAATAACAATACGTATAGATATAAAAACAAAATAAAAAAAATCAATTTGAAAGTCTCTCACCTAATAAACTACAACACTATATGCTTCTCTACAGCAGCACAAGTCAAATTAATAGCAATTCTTTGGCACAACACTTCAGTTTACTAAACACTCGCCGGCAGCTATAGTTCAGGCACATATCACTGTATAATATTGTTTTTAGTTTGTACACGCGTTGCGAGTGCGGGTGTTTCGGGTCGCAGTCGTCGCGGTTCGTGCGGCGGCGTTCGCGACACTGACTGTTGCGCGGGCGCACGGTGCCTTATCGACAACCTCTCACACCCGATAAGCGAACTAACGACGCGTTACTAAGGCAGTCGCACACTGGGGATGTAACGAAAATTATGTTTATCTCATATAGATTTAATTTGATTTTTTTTTCCATATTGGGTATCTGTAATCCTTTGAACTGAAGAACTTAAAGGTATAATTTTTTTTCCACAATTCAAAGAAATGTTACTCGAATATGTTGAATTGGATATATTAAGTTAAATATAATCTTTATACCAACGTATACCAATTTTTATTTACATTTTATTCATACACCTTAGACAGTAATGTATGTATAAATGCATTGCGTACGCGTTGCGTTTGCGACATCCTAACAACGGTCGTACTAAACTTGGGCGATGTATTTCCGTCCGTTAGAAGTCACTGCAAATAAGCAAAGCCAGGACTGCTAACCTGTGTGACCTAATTTCAATGATCAATGACTAAAACAAATGCTACAAAGTCTTACATCCAATCATTTTTGCCATAGTGATTTATTATTAAAGTGTAATCTGTAGGTTGAGTGTGAGTGTATTTGTTAGCTAAACGTATACTTTGAAGCATGCGTATTAATCCACTTTATATAGAACATTTTAATGTCAGACAAATCCACAGACTATGAAGTAATCGTTTCGCTTACAAGTAAACTCGCAATCTAAGCTCAGTTTACAATTTTAGTACCTATGGGTACTTTAATTTAGTTTAATACCATTACCGGTTCTGTAAAGAAATTGCTCCGTTTAGTACATACTAATTATTTACTGATTCCTATTCCTTCGGTTTTGAGAATCTTGTTTTGTATCAATCAGCTGACAGTTTTTCAATTGTCTCACTATGGTGGATTTGAAATTCTTTCCATCTTCTCCTATTTTTCTGAGCAGCTAAATAAATAATGTACGTAAGTACATACATAGTTAAACATTCTGGAACAGAGTGATTAAGAGGATTTTTAACCTGTAAGTGCTGGACCGTTTAACTCTCAACGACGAAGAATATATTCTTTACCATATCCATATTGTAATAATGTTTATTATTCATCGATTAATTCGGTATGCTTTGAATATCATCGTGAACTATTTCGCTGACCGTGTTTGTGCTTTATGAGGTCACGGCCGGGCGTCGTCGCCGTTATTTCCGTGGCGGGCGGCCGCTCGAAATAATCTCCCTTTTCTCTTGTACTAGAGAAGATTGAACCCAAACGGTGACGCGAGTTACAAAAATATGTAACGACATTGTTTTTCTTGTATTTCCACACTATCATTGAAGCAAATTACTCCTTAGTGTTAAGGACGTTTACTTTTTAACCGACTTCAAAAACGAGGAGGTTCTCAATTCGGTTGTATTTTTTTTTCTATGGTTCATAAAATAAGATTAATGTTTAATGCTTATTATTATAGAGTATGATTACCGTATTGGAACACTTGGTAATGCCCCTGCTTTCCGTAGCGAGGATCCCAGGCTCGAATACTGGTAGGGGCCAACTTTGTATGATGCGAACGAATGTTTGTACACGAATCATGGATGTCTATCTGTAATAAAAGTAATTCTATTTTGAAATCGCCGCCAGTCCATTGTACGGTACCCATAATACAAGCGTTGCTCAGTTTGGTTTGGAACCGTACCGTTGGTGAGTTCGTCTGGAGATATTATTATAATAGAATAAGATAAACTGAGTTACCTATGATCTTTTGGCGGACACAAATCACAAAGGTCATTGAGCCTGATGATTCATTAAGTTGTTAAGTTGTTGGTACTTGTTTGTACCTTTGTACAAACAAGGAGATACTGTTCATATTTAATACAATTGGAATTATCATAACAGTATAGGTACCTATTATACTCGTTCAGGTACCGTTACATGTTAAAGAGGTAGCGTCTTGAAGCAAACGAGGATTTTCATGTATCGAGTTGTCATACCATTGTTTTCACTGTGGATGAAAAAGTATTAGTATATTGGATTGTATCTCAAAGCTACACTCAGTAATAAAATGTACTTTATCAATATCATCATTTTATCAATGTATAGAATTTTATTTGCAGTAGGAGAAGTCAACCCACTGCGCTAATAATTATTTCCAGATGAGCATTTATGTGCGTAGGAAAGTCACTCCTGACTTATAAAGATACTAGCTGACCCAACAGACGTTCTCCTGTTGACGACTTTTTCAATTTGTCACTATTACGAACATAAAAACAATAGCCAAGTCGTTCCATTCCAGCCAACGAACACCATTTATTTATATTTATATTGAATCAATAGTAAAGATAATAATCACTTACTTGCAATTACCTTTGTGCAATTATTTTTTGCAAACTCTTCAACAAAACAAAATTTTTCGAAACATAATAAGGTTTACACCCGGCCATGAATGAGTAAAAAAGTTAAATATTCATGAAATATCGAATGCATTCAAAAGAAAACTGAATGTTCACTGTTGTGTTCTCCACGCCACTCTTGCGTGGAGAACAACCGCGATCAGCCAGTTGGTCAACATTCTCGACCAGGTTCATAGCGAAATGACGATGATGTAGTAACAGTGCACGAATTGGTGCGACGAAATAATGTGATATATAAGGTGCAACAATAATAGTGTAAAATATTTTAAGGGGTGACAAGTGGGTGACAACGATCACGTTTATGTATAGAATATATGAGTCAACAGTATTTAATTTTTCTGTGAGAAAGCGAGACAGTACCGTTTCATCGCGGATTTAGAATGGAGTGATATTGTTTTAATTTAAATATTTTTTTCGTGAATTTTACCTTTATAGCCTACCGATGGACTCTCGACAATATTTTACACTATTAATGTTAAGCTTTTTATATTGGTCGGTCTTCCTTTTATTTATGAGAGGGATTTCACCCAAATCAAAGCCAAGTCATAGTCAAATCATTTATTTCGTATAGGCCTACGGGGGCACTTACAAATTGCTATTACATTTTTTTTTTCTTAAGTCTACAACCGGATCGGAACGCGACCTCAACTGAGAAGATCCGGCAAGAAACTCAGCGGGCTTGTCTTGTAATTAAAATAATAATTGGCTCTATCAATTAACATCATAATGATAAGGATACTAATTTTCTATTTTCGTGTTTACGTCGCGGCGTCGGTTCAATTTTCGGCGGGAAAAAGCATTAAAAAAAAACAAGTTTTACTTACTTTGAAAAATAACGAAATATTTTATTTGGTTAATATTGAAGATAGGTACTTCCTTGAGTGATATTGAAAGTACTTTTACTCTGTAATTGGGCATACCATCGCATCATCTGTAAATACCATCGGCGAAAGGTGGGTGCACTGCAGTGTATCTCTGCCTATTCTTGTAGGAATTAAAGGCGTGATGGTGTTTACTTTAGCCAACTCTAGTGGTCGCAAACGTAGGCCGCCGAGCATGTGTTCCAGGATTCTATTTCCCGATAGTGTAGTGTTCTATCTTTTATAAAATGTATAACAACCCTTCGCCTAGATGTGTGCCTGTAAATTCCGAGAATCGCTGCCTGTTGGAAATTTCATTACTGAAATGTAGGTGTAGGTATATCAGCTGTGCAATGTGCATACCCTTTCACAGGCATGATAGTATTAATGTATATACTTTATATCTTTGCTATTGTAGGTTTATTGCCGCATATAACATCCATATACGGGGTTTAAAAGGTGGGCGCTAGCGAAATTCTGCGTAGTTCTGTAATACCACTTTGTTTCGTAATCATATCGCTAATAAGTGGAACAGTAAGCAACTCTGGTCTACTTTACATCTAATAATCCTTTATAAAGAAGGTTTCACAATAAGACGTATCAATCTCAGATATTTGGAAATACATTTTACTATAAGTATTGCACAACTGTAGACCGTCTATGTATAATCTCTTATCATACTTTACAAGTTTACCCACGCATTTTATTACCATAAAATTGTAAGAAATTGGGTATATAGCGTTAAATATTAATTTTTGTAAGATTACGATTGAACGACCGGGTTGATCATTAAACATTGACGACCTAATTAGCGCAGTTCGTAATGACCCTGCTTCCTAGGCCGAGGGTTCTGGTGGGAACAAGCTTTGTGTGATGAGCATGCACGTTTGTACCCGAGTCATGGATGTTTAATCTATACTAATATTATAAATGTGAAAGTTTGGATGGATGGATGGATGTTTGTTACTCTTTCACGCCATCGCCAGAACGGCTGAACGGATCTTGATGAAATTTGGCACAGAGATAGATTATAGTCTGGAATAGCACATAGGCTACTTTTTATCCCGGTAAAATTTGTTCCCGTGGGCTGGACATACTTTTTAATTGCGGGTAACACCGCGGGGCGCAGCTAGTATCTATATAAGTATTATATACTGAGTTCGCCTTCAGTCCATTGTACTGTGATGGACCGATATTTTTACAAATATCGATTGCTTTATTATTTTCTAAAATCCACCAACGCCCCAACACGTGCAGGCAAAACAATTGAAGCTTTAACATATTTGGCCAGCAGTTTTAAAAAACTATTGCATAGACCCCTCATAAAGTCCAGCGAAAGGATCTATATGCACTTAGATCCAGATATTTGGGTAACCATCTACTGCTGATGTGAAGCTATGACCCTTTCTCGACGCTTCAAAGCTTACTTTAATTCGTTAAAGTATTAAAGTATAAGCATATTTAATATACAGTCAGATTCAGAAAGGGTATACGTCTTAAACCTGCGCATCTCTAGCGCATATTTTTTTTTTATTACATTATAGTCAAGTATTTGATCTCGATCTCACCTGATGGTAAGTGACGATGCGATCTACGATGGAGCATATTTGCCTAGGTAGGAAGGCGGCAGTAGATAGAGACGCTACATTCACTAGGCGCAACTGATCTGACCCGCCATCCATGAATGGCAACACCGAACATCATGCCGGAACACGGCTAGGCCGCTTGGCGACACGGCTTTGTTCAGTGGGTGGTGACTAGCCACGGCCGAAGCCTACCACCAGTAAAATCATTTCATCATTTAAAATCATTTGTGATCATTTCGATGCGAAGTCAGAATTTCGATACGTGTCGCTTTCTAAAAATACACTTTGAACCCAACAAAATGACAATGGTGATTTTTTGTTGGCAATATATTTTTTAATATCGACATAAATACCTACTTCCAATATCATTTTACCATTAATGTTTAATCAATACTATCATCAGTTTGTTTACAGTGCATGTTGAGTTAACGCTACTGCAAACTACTTCAGAGGGTAATGACTCTATTTCGAGTCGAGTCAAGTCCCCAATCCACGATATTTGTTACATCTACGATTGGTTGTACCTACCTGTGCTTGTACAAACCCGTATCAAATCGCGGGTATTGTCAATCCAGGCCTCAAATTATACATCATCAAACAATATTGATTTGTATTTTTTATAATTTGAGCAATATTGTATACTCTTGCGATTTGAAGCTCCCAACAGAGAGACAAATAAACGTAAATAAAAAAACAAACTCCGCTTGTACAAGTGATCGTGGATGTGTACGTTATCGATCAAATATCCCAATACCACAGGTTTCTCAGCACCACAGTAGCATTATTTCCATGAAGTTTACAAACTACAATAGGGTACCACAGATTAAAAAAAATCATTAATACTTAATGAAATAAAAATCGAATTATTTATAGTATTTTTTCTATTATTTAAAAATCGGGGCCAGCCATCATACCTAATTAATCATTACTAGGTACTACCAATAATCCAATCGATGTTTCTCGAGTGTTGTTTTTTTAAATTTATTTATTTCAATATTACCACGTTTTTTGAACGGTCATTATCATATCTACGTGTTTGGCTTGATTCTAGAAATACAATTTGTTTATTGTTTGTCTAAGAACTACCCATATTTAAGTAAGTAATTAGTGAAAAAAAGTCTGCAATCAAAGAGTGTGCAAACAATCTCATTAGAGATTACCTATGTCGAAAACTTTCCTTAAGTAGATCGTTAGTTAATTTATTAGTAATAATACAACACTGCGCTATCACCAATATGTTTACCAGTAGGTAAGTGCACCTTCCTAATTGGGCCAAAGATAAAGAATTAATCCTTTTGTTATTACAAGTAAGTATACTTGTCGATGTCGAAATATTTGAGAAGTAGGTATTTAAGTATGTCTACTGCTGTATATCAATGGAATAAGATCAAGCTGTTCGTGTAAATTGGGGAGACCCAAGGCCAGAATTAGCAATAGGATCATTTTGAATTTAAGTAAGTAGCTACATCCAGCGGCTAGCGATAATCTTATAGCATCAGGAACTATACCACACTTCGTTGATAAAAACTCTCATATGAGAATAACGTTTTGTATTCTTATTGGCCGCCATTGTAAAGAGGTGAGGTATGGATTAACTTATTTTAGTGGTTCTGTTAGTTACTACACAAGTGTGTTGAAAAACGTCGAATGACGCGCATGATCATTACACTCTCGACTTCATTACGCTCTCGCCTTCGGGCTGAGGCTCGATAGCCTGGCCTGAACAGCCCAACCTGGCTCACTCGTGTCACAATGTACTATTATAATACGTCATTAGTACTGCGCAAAGCAAAACCCTTGTGCGCAGTAATTTGACGTTTGATAAAGTTATAAAATGCCTATCAATTCGGGGGATAATGTTTAAATAACATTGTATTTTTTTTTGTATATTGTTGATACATCTGATGGTAAATAAATATTCGATAAGGTTATCATCGTCGGTATTGAACCAGCTATTAAATAAATAATTCGCAAGGATTTTTGATAATATTATTATCGCACTATCAATGGCTGTATTATCAAGGCTAATACATACATCTTTTTGCCATAAAAATAATATTAAAAATATTATACAATGATATCTGATTAATTATTTGGCAAGTGGTTTACAAAAAAAAAACTTCGGTATATACAATAAAATTTACTTCAAATCAATAATCCTGCGGTCGTTATGTATTTTTTTTATTTATAATCACGTTGAGATAGACTTCTAATATAATTTAATGCTAAAATGAATTTAAAAAGAACTGAAAAGAATGCGTAAAATTAATGAAAAGATCAACGGAAAACTCTGGGGGGTTCAGAATCATGATTTGAATCCATGGTATCAGTTTTTGTTACGAAGCCACTTACATCCTGTATATAGCAGAGATAAGTGGGCAGAGAATAATATTTGTCCAAAGTTGTTCTTATTTCGGCCACTGGCAAATGAACTCGCACCCATAGAGAATGAAACTCTGTCTTCCAACTAACATATCCAATCTTTATGACCCAGATAGGGATACTTTTTCTTTCAATATTGAAAGATGACGGAAATACCGGAAAAATGTGTCAATCGTGATACAAACAAAATTCTCAAGTGTAGCATTTCTTATTGTAAAACTGTACAAAATTACAAAAAACATTGCAAAATGTTAAAATCGGCACCACTGTCTGCAGGTATGGGAAATACAATTTGTAACGTATTTGCTGATTTACCCAAACATTTAAAGTGGGACCAGTAATAGCGACTTAAGTTAAAAAAAACCAATGGTTGACTTCGATTGAGAATCACAAAGGTGTTCTGCAGTGTTATGTAAATCTTCATATCGTGTCGTCGAGCCAATATATATGGTAAACATGTAATAAATGGAAATATGTAAAAGAGGCTTTATGATCTGAGACAATCTGACTCAAATATACGTGAATAGCTTTCCGCCTACAGCTATATGCTTGCGTACACTACACGATTTGGTCATTCTATTTCCATACATACACAATTTGAAAAAATCCTTATATAAACTTTATCTATACATATAAATAAAATTGGAGTGTCTGTTTGTAATATTAAAATAACCGCTTTTTACTAAGTGCATTTGGATGTATAAACGTTACCTATACCGAAACAACATTTTTTAAAATTTTTGTCTGTCTGTCTGTCTGTTTGTTCCGGCTAATCTCTGAAATGGCTGGACCGATTTTGACCGGACTTTCACTGGCAGATAGCTGATGTAACAAGGAGTAACATAGGCTACTTTTATTTGAGAAAAAAAAATAGGATCTCACGAAAAAAAATTAAAACCAATGTTGCAGCGTAGCGCCTGATTAAGTTTGATAGCAACAACCTGCAATGCGTCCCGCGGGCTCAGAACACGCGAGCAGGCTGTTGTCAACGGTTGTCTTTGTTAAATACCACGCGGACGAAGTCGCGGGCAACAGCTAGTATATAAATAAAATGTTAATGCTGTTCGTTGGTAAGCATATCGCTGGAGAAGGGCTGGACCGATTTTTTCAACGTTCGAAATAGTCCGAATAAGGTTTTATAGGAAAATAAAAAATTAAAAGGATGTCTGCAAAATTGGAAAAATCGGGACAGGTCACTGGCTGCCGGGTCAGATAGTAGGTACATCACGAAATCAACATGACTACAAAGAAGAAAACATCATTTCTTACTGTAATAATAACCCTGCAGTAAATGAGCAAGAGTCCTAAATTTTATACAACTCTACTACGGCTCTACCATATTTTTACAACCTTGGATTTCAATGATTATTTTTTATATTCTTATAACATTAATCCAATGACACCGATAAGTCGTGTGATAGGAGGATCATGTTTTGTAAGTACTATGCCATTCTTTTTTACCGCATATCTGCAGACATACGACCTTACCTACCTTACCTATATCGGTATTATTGTAAGTACATACTCAAGGTTTAAATAAATAAATAAACTCGCCAGGCGATTGACAAAATGAAAAATATTTATTTCTTCTCTAAAAGGACTCGGGTACAGACATTCGCGCCTATCACACAAAGATTGACACCACCAGGATTCGCACCCAGGACCCTCGGCGCAGAAAGCAGGGTTACTACCAACTGCATTTTTACCAATTTACCAATTTGGTTATCAAGTATTGCTTACCATTCTGTTGGCAGAAAATGATGTTGGCGCAAAAAGGCAACTCCAGAGATCATTTCCCCACAAGAGAACCCAGTCCGCTAGTCCAATTCGAGTGAGGACGAAAGTAAGTACCTACATAGTATTTATGTGATCCTAGTCCATCCCAGTATTAGGTACCTACTTATATGGATCTCTTTTTAAAGATTACTTGTAGAAATGTGCGAATCAACATTCGCATCAATGTGGGAATCGAACCCGGAACCTCTCGCTATGAGGGCGGCCCCGTCTAACCTGCTAGGCTATTGACGCTTCTTTTTCGCGTATAAATGTTTCTACATTGAGAATTGACGGCACAAGAGGCACATATCCCGGTATTACAATGAGATTGTGATTTGTGTGTTCGGCATAATGCATAATTCAATGATGTCCACCAAAGATTGCTTTTGTCTTCCTTCCGAGAACCCTAACCAACTTAAGAATCGTTTAGGTGATACAAATAAACAACTTTATACATAAGTACAGGTAAGACATTCAATCCAGGAATTTGGATAATTTTAAGATATAATTTAGTTAGCAATCTTCTTACACTTACTCAATGTTTTGTGAATAAATTCGAAAAACGAAGTTTATAATAGTTGTGTTAAGTGAAGAGACACTATTGCATTGGAAAATACTGTATATTTGTGGAATTGGAAGGGCTCCCGCGGGATCGTGAAAAAGTGCGCATACAAAGTCGCGAGTAATCGACCTAAGCGTTGCGGGTATTTGGAGAATGTACCAAGGACTTGAAATTTGTAGGCGAATCCAACCGCGACCGCTTGTACAAAACTAATGGTCGCATAAAATTAAACCTACATCATTGAACGTTTTTTTTCGTTCTGACGTCTCGGCATGCCGAGTGCGTGCTCGCGAGTTCTTCATAATGATCAAGGATAATATTCCCGGAACAAATACCGGTTACTTTAAGATTGGTTTCGCGTGACAATGCTTAGCTATAGTGCCATGGCTAGCCACGACCCGGTCAGTGGTGCCAGTTTTTTAGGGCGTTTATACTCATTGAAGACTTGTTACCCGACTACGCAACGCAAAGTAGGGTAATGTGTTTATTTAAAAAAATCTGACGGAAGTGCGAGCAATGCGGATATATTATGAGATATTCGTTCGCCTGTGGGAACGAATATCTCATAATATATCCGCATCAAAATAAGGCCAGTAACATTCAAGTTATAAGCGAACATACAGGTAGTAGGATAAAAACGTGTTGCATATTGATACATAGTAGAAAAGAAGATCATACATCTGAGATTTAATTAAATGGACTTATGCGTCTCAAGGGCCCAAGCTCACAAGCAAAACCGCGACCTACAGGTATTCCTGCGGTGCGGCTGAGGAAGTAGTCGACTTATTTATAACTTTCATATGTCTGTGGTCAGTTGGGTTTTACACTAACTATTTACTCGCTAAGGGTGCTGAAGACCCCGAGACCCTGTCCTGCCCCGTACCTGTACTGTTAATGCAAAAAAAAACTTATGTGAAGAGCACCCGTCAGTAACTTCGTCGTTTCCTTATTAACCCTTCCATGTTTTTATCATTGCAGAATCCAGAGGTTCCGCTGAAAAAGGTTGTCGATAGGAGAAGCCACAGTTTGTCACCTTCAAGCGTGAGTTCCATGTTAACAGTTAGAGTTACATATGTTTTTTTTTAAACATAATTAATTTATCATAACATTTGGTTTTCAATCTACAGCATAGTATAAAAAAACATGTCGTTCATCACGAGAAGGAAGCGGTCCTTGTACCGAAAGTTTCGCCACAAGATATACTTCCGCAGCTATCTTCTGAACAAAATGATTTGGAATCAGGTACAGTTTTTAATCTAATGACCTTAGAGGTTATGTCAAAGTCAAAGTCAAATTATTTATTTCGTATAGGCCTACGGGGGCACTTACAAATTGTCATTTACATTTTTTTTCTTCTCAACTCTACAACCGGGTCGGACTGCGAGCTCAACTGAGAAGATCCGGTGCAAAACTCAGGGGGCTTGTATTATTATTTTTTTGGTCTCTTTTTTTTTAAACCATGTTTATTCCAAAATAAAAATAAGCGCCAGTGTGTGGCCATGCGAGGCGCACACACGCTACACTTTGACATCATAAATCTTGATATTTGAGCGATTAGTCCCAGGCTGCTTTATCATCCAAATAATCCAAGATTCTGTTAAACCATTACATGACATAGTTTAGTTTTCACGATTGTTTTAAAGTTAGGCTTAGTAACAAGCCGTTGGTGAAGTTAGCTTAGGAAGATCACGGGCCTTACTATGAACTATTAATACGACTTTGGTTGTGTTATTACAAAGGAAAATCCGTACTGTTAACATGATTTTATAAAAAAATAATTTTTCATGATATTTTTTGTCTGTTTCTAATGAATCTTTTATGATATTTTTTGTCTGTTTCTATCGTTTGAAACGGATGCTCGCGACAGACGGACGTGTGCTTAATCAACCATTGATTTTCTATCGACGGATCGTATGCTGCAAAGGCTGGGGTGGCTTGAAAAAAACAGCTTATTTGCTTATTTTTTATAGATAAGGAGCCAGTGGTGCCACAATGTGTATTATCCAAAATGATGCGAATAATAGCAACAAAAAAGAGGGAATTTATCAAAATGCGCAAGAGTTTAATCTCGCAGCAAGTAAGTGTGACCTATTAAATCAATATAAAATACTCAAACGGTCCCGCAATTAGATGTTTTAGAAGGAAAATTCAGTGCCTTTGTCACGGCCGTACGCAACGTAAATAATAAGGGGTATATTGCATAAAACTAAGTCAGGGTGTAAGAAGTTTGTTGTCCTTTTGTCCATATGATATATTTTCCATGGATAATTGTATTATTATATTTTTAAATATATTTAAATTTTGAGCAAAATAAATAAATAAGACTACGCTATTTTTAACATATATCTAAGTTTATGGACCCGTCAGTATTCTCAATTGCGTGATATAGCTACTTTTCAAGACGGCGGCGCGGCGGCGTCACTTGAATGTTTTATACGGCAAATAAATAAAAGTTGGAATGCTTTATTTTAACCCTAATTCAATAAAGAATTTCTTGTTCTGCTTTGGCAAAAAATAAATTGCTAGATTTTCAATTAATAACAAATTTATAGAACACGATATTGGAGAATTACGCTCAGCTTAAAGAGTTGGAGGTTCGAGCCGGGATTAACCAAGACGACACTCTTGGCGAGATGCGGCTGCTGTCAGTGACCGCCTGGCCAGCACACGACCTGCTACTCCTCGTCCGGGAAGACCTAGAGGTGCCCTTGACCTCCGAGATTACCGGTATTTTCGGTAAGTTGGACTTTACCATCCTTATCAGTAGGCTTTTTCTAATGGCAGGCATAATAAGAAATATGCCTAGGTTTATTTTTTTGTCCTATTTGGTTAAGTTGATAACTACTCAACCCTTTATGGGATGCTGTGAAAGATTTTTTTTAAATAACTATCATCAGTAATTTCAAAGATTAAACCGAATAATATTTAATATAAGGTATCTTGCTACGATCCTCGCCACAAATGGTCTATGTCCAGGTCCACACGTGCTTCAACAAATGAACTCGCAGCTGAATCCTGTCCCAGAGGAGGTGTTGTCGATATGCGCGGAGATCATGGCGCGCCGCATCGACCTGCTCAGCTTCATGAGAACCAAGCATCGCGGGGACAGGTCCACTTACCTCACGGTGCGTATTGAAACAACTAGGTAAATTTTGTGGTAAAAGAGAGAGACAGAAATTGAATACTTTATACATTTTTGTTAATCCAGTAAGGGCCAAAACTCTATGTGTGATAACTCTCTTGTTTGTTGCAGAATTTGGAATGGAAAACAAAAAACACCGAATTTGATGGTGAAACGGAAAAACTGCATAGAATGGTGGCCGGTTCAGCGGAAAACTTGAAAGCTAAGATCAATTATGCAATGGAACTTGCTAAGTAAACCTTGCTATGAAAGAAATATGTCAAATAATAATTTAAATAGTCGTTTCAAATGAATAATATATTGTTTTGGCACCAGGATTCCATGGGTGGACCGAGATACAATCGTGAAAAAATATGAGCGTTTGCACAAAGAGAACATGATACTTCAGCACAAATTGGATGATTTTGGGAAAAAAGAAAATCATGACTGCAAAGAATTACCGTTTCCTGAGGGCGTGAATACTTATCAGGTCATTTACTTTATAGGAAACCTGTATTATTCATCGTAAATAAGGTTTAATCGAATTGATATTGCAGGATTTATGCGAAGAGCTAACGAAGGAGAGGGCAGCGCGAGATGCTTTAAAAGAGGTGGTGTCTGCAGCTGAGAGTATGTTGCGGGTAGCCCGCGCTCGCATCGCGACCTTGGAGAGGCAGAACAAGGAAATGCGCAACGAGCTGGAGGCCGCCAGGAGGAAACACAAAGACCTCGAGCAACTCGTAAAAAGACAATCACATTTAACAGTGAAGTTGTAAAACTCTACAATACGATCCGACGTTACAGGATCGATTTCAGATTATATAATATAAGGGCTTACATGGCAAATCATCAAATGAAAGTAGTAGTCATCATATTAATTTCTAATATATGTTTGTCGTAACTGCTATCAGGCATGAGTTCAGACAGGCCTCCTCTCCATGTCTATTCTTTATACTCGCATATTTCATTCTAAAATATGTGTTCTCGTAATATTAGCGAAAAATATATTTTCTATTTTGCAGTATCGCCACCGAGAGACTAGTTATGATGCACGATCTAAAAAGCTACTCGAAGTGTCCAAGACTGGAGAAATTACGATTGAAGCGTTGTCGCGTCAACGAGATGCTTTGGAAATTAGGTTTTATTTTTATTCAAATACATTCATTTGATGAAGGTCAGACTAGTTGATACACCCGATAGATCGGTGCGTGGCTCGGTCGGACTTTCGATGGGTGACAGAATTGTAACATCTGACCTCCGCCGTGGTGCGAAGAGCACAGTAAGCTCGTTACGTGCAATTCCAATCCTGAAACAAAAATACAAATGGTTGTATCTTTAGACTACAATAGTATTTAATCTAATACCAGTAATCAGCCAAATCAGGTCAGTATGGAATCTAAAACCAATACATATAAAGAGTTTAAACTCTAGGACAATAAATAGCAATTTTATACGAAGAACCGCTTTTGACGACGGTCAAATTTGGATTATAAAGCTTGTTACAGTTTAGGTGAAATGTGAAAAGTCCCAATTCCTACAAATATTACCTTACCGAGTTTGAACACTAAAGGAATGTTATCAGGGTCAGGGAGCTACGAGAGCTAGCGGAATCAGCGGAGACGTCAGTCTCGGCGCGCGAGGTCGAACAGAAGTCACGCACCGACTCCCTTCAAGCGAAGGTAGCGGAGCAGGTGCTAAACGTTCGGGTCATATTATATTGTTGTTACTTTTTATTTTAAGCTAACCTCCTAATTTACTCAAGGTGTTAACTATAAAAACACGATAATTGAGCTGATGAGAAAATATATCGACTTTAGGAAGATTATAAAAGTTCTACTCAGCTCTTGTTGGATCATCCTGAAAGTCTTTTTCGGAACACAAGTGGTTTCATCCGGTCGGATACCGATTTTGGTACGATGTAACGATCTTTATTATATATTTTATATTTGTTAAGGAGAAAATTAGACTTGCGCTGCAAGCGCGAGTAGTGGAGTTGGAGGCGAAGGTGAAGGACTTGGAAGAGATGCTGCAAGCGATGCGAGAACGATCCGTCCGGCTCGTCGACATGGATCGACGACGATGTCTCGACCACGTGCCGACGAAAGGTAATGATTACACTAAATCCATGTGAGCTTATTTTTACTATTACAAAAGTTTCTCAAATTTGTAATCTTCCTTTTTTTGCAGAAAATGAACCTTCTGATAGAGAAACTGAGATATGGAAAGAGCTTCAAGTGGCTCGAGTGGCACTGTCTCGCGCTGAAGAGGAGGTCCGCCAAAGCAAGGCCGATAAGGACAGCTTGTTGAACTCGCTGTCTCGGATTGCGGTAATACCTAACATAATACACGTTTAAAATATTTGTATTAGTACTTAGATGTTTTTAATCATCTACTGCATTGCCGGACTACCTAGATGAGTTAAATTAAAAGTTCCAAGAGAGTTAGTTTGAGGTGGTTGATGGAATTAGCAGCAAACTAGACTTACATGACCTATATTGGCGAATCTTAATACCCACATAGATACAAAATATGGAGGAAGGAAGTAGTGTAATTAATACAATTATTGTTTTTATTTAGCAGGGAGAGAGCCCAGAGAACTTACAAAATAAAATTGCATCTGAACTGGTTGATAGAGAGCAGAAAATCGGAAAATTAAAACGTATTATTGAAGAGCAACGGGAAAATGAGAAGCTCATGTAAATCGTTATTCTTATTTATTAATATTTTACAAAATCATTGCTCAATGGAATTCCATGAAATTGGGTATAGAAGTATTTTCACTAAACCTGCAATAATAACACCGGGCTAACTCAACGCGCGCGGGCGGGCTAGGAATATATGCAAATACCGTATTAAATTTGATCAAATCAATAATTCAAAATTTGGGTTGTGTAGAGACTGTTGAGCGTTCTGCGTTCTGCTGTCCGTCTTTTGCTATGAACCCTATCTATATACTTATATACGAATATTATAAAGAAGTAAACATTGAGTTTTTGAGTTTGGACGTAGGGGTTTATCCGGATCTTCTGATCTTATTCTAAAAATTCTCTCACTAATGGAAAACTACATCACTGTGTGCTAAAGGCTATGTTTCATAGAAGTACCACAAGTGGAGCCACGGTCTAGTTCATTATAAAATAAGTCGAACGCTCAACGCTCATCTGTGTGTTTTACTCTTAGTTACTCAATTAGCTACTATTGTAGATTTAAATCATTTTGAGCAGGGAACAAAGCATGACCGAATACGAAAACCAATTGGCGGCGCTAAGAATGGAAGTGAGACGATTGCGGAATTACGATTGCTACGCAAAAGAACTCCCCTATGAGCAATTACAAACCGAAGTTAGTAATGCACCTACGCATGTTGATTTATTAGTTGGTATTTATATCAATGTTAGACCTCTATTGGTATTCTGGAAGTAATCACCTGCAAATTGTGAGTAACAGCGGCGTATCGTTAATGTGATCATGAAAACATGATCAGCCCGTTCGCTTTTATGTTAAGCCTAGTCACTGGTCTGATATTTGTTTGGTGTGTTGTAGTGATCTCTTCAACCTCGCCACAAGCTACACAGATGGCGCTGCATGCACATTCAGAACAATTGACAATTCTCAATACAGTCCTGAAACGCGCTATGAGAGTTTTCGGAGCACGTCACAAATATACAAGATCCCGACAATAATCGTCGGGGCATAGCGGTCGTCCCGCCAGGCATACCACCCGCCTGGCTGGAAGATCTTTCCTTTTCCGCCATAATGTATTACTCATTTTCATACCTTATTGACATAATCTGAACTATATATTATTTTTTATCAGTTACTGGAATTACATATGCAAGTGGAAACTTTGTCTCGCGAACGTACGGCCCTGGTGACCGCCGCCGCTTCCCGCGCCCTCATGTTGGAGAGGCACGAACGAGCCGCTGACCTATTCGCCCGTGTGGTGCGCACGCGCAGAGAACTTGTCGCCCTTATGGACGGCCGCTCCGAGATGCCAGCAATAGAGGAAAATGCTCATGTTGAGGTACATTAAACGATCACAATGCTTTAATTGCCATCTATCTGCAAATAAGCTTTAAGCGGAAGGATACATAAAAACAAAGTTATAATGAGTGAATTGGGTATACCTATTTGACAATTTTTTTTAAAAATGTTGTTATGGTATATGTACCGTGTATACATCCAAATGCACTTAGTAAAAAGCGGTTATTTTAATATTACAAACAGACACTCCAATTTTATTTATTTCTATAGATATCGAGATCGTTAGCGTCCTTGCACGCGACTGCGGCCGAGACGTGGTCCGCACTCCGAGCGGAGCGGGCCCGAGTGCTCAGACTGGAGAGCGCCGTGTTGGCTCAGAGCCTGCAGCTCGAGCGAGAGGGGCGCGTGCGTACGCAGCTCGAGAGACGACGCGCCATGCTGGAAAGGGAAATCCTACGGACACACCATTCTAGGGCAACCTCCCATAGCATGCTTATGGCACATCCGAGTTTAGTATATTTTTGTAAATATGTGATAGATCTATATTCATACGTATGTTCTTACGTCGCTGTAATGTCGTAAAGTTGAATGCCCTTTTTACATACACACACATTTTCCTTATAAACGGTTCCATTACGGTTTACTATCGTCTTTTTTACGTGTACACAGATATGTTACGGTTCAAAGCCCTTAACACGCACACACACATACACACACACACACACGCGCACACCCAAGTTCCGTTTAAACGGTTCCATTACAGAACTAACATCATTTTCACGTGTCCAGGGTTTCCGTATAAGCACTTATGTGACGGTTCATAGCCCTTATCACACACACGCGTTTCACTAGAGTCCCTTTTAGACACACACGAGTTCCGTTTAAATGGTTCCGTGACGTTTCATTAACGCCCTTTTCACGTACATAAGGTTTCGTGACGGTTCATAAATGAAGAGTCCGTGACGGTTCACCATTAATAAATGTATTTACGACAATGGAAGCGTTTAAATGGATGTGCTCATAGGGCTGACGGACGATACAGGTAACGATTGAACTACAAAGTATACAGACGACATACAACTTGAAAGATTCTTGTTTTGTAATTTATTTACGTAACCTTATTAATATTAGGTATGTCGAATGTCAATGTTAAATTTGAAATGTTTGGATTGTTGAAGGTCTGGGCTTTTCAGCTGCTGATGCTTTGACACTGCTATCAACAAATGATAACGACAGAATGCTGCCCTAAGGCTTAGTTGGTTGTCATCGAACAATTAAGCTGTGCGCATGCACAAGTTAAAGTAAGGTCTAAGTTTTATTTCTTTAATTTTACTGGACCACTTTTAACGTTTATAATGGCCCAAGAAAAAATATTTACGTAGCGTTCAGTTAACGCTAACACAGAAACTAAACGTACTACTTTGTAAACTAAATGAACTATACAATACACAGTACACACACACTACACTAACCGATACTGTGTACTTCACAAACTGATCTCTGACCCCCGAATTTATAGACGTTTTATAACTATATCAAACGTCATATCGTATTGCGCAAAGCAAAACTCTTGTGCGCACTAAATGAAAATTGATAGTGTTATAACACGTCTATAAATTTGGGGGTAATAGTATATAACGTATTCTCTGCTTTGTTTCAGATTCTGACTTCTGTACAATTTTTAACGGATTCCATAGGTACTTCGAATTTTTAGCTCAATGAAATACGGTTGTTATTTTATGAATAAAACGTGGCACTGTTACACAAAAGATTTTGTTTATTTATGACTTTCACAACATTAAACCATTTTTTTTTATAAATAACTCTAGGTATTTACAATCTGTGGCCGGCAAACTTGAACATCTTACTTTTTTTTTCGTCACGCAATTGATTTGTGGCTAAGAATTGAATATTTCTAGCCAGTAAGTTCTCTTTTATATTAGTGCCACCCGAAAGAATTCCGCGAAATGCAGGGTAGTGACTGTTAGCCATAGGGGGGACAGGGTACATGTTCACATTAGGCTCGCGCGCCAAATGAGGCTCGGGTGCAGGAACCCATTTCTGCGTATCCATATTAGTTATCGCTTTCTTACGATCCAGAGTATCGCCTTTAAATTGTTCGTCGTTGGTGGATATGTAAGTCTTCTTCACAAAATTCCCCATCACTATTTTGGTTGGAACGGTGTCGTTATCTGATTTATAAATTGACTTGTTATGATTACTTTTAGGATAGTCGAAGTTTTCGAAGCTCTCCCGACCACGGTCTGCGCAGTATTTCTGTTTAGCATATTCGTGTTCGTTACTATTTAGCTGCGATTCATACGGAGATCCTAATTCATCCTCGAGAATTTTTATAATGCTATCCAAGTTGCTAGCAGGGGAACCCATACTAGCCTTATTTTCCTCTTGTAATGCTTCATATTCAGCAACCTTTTTTTCGAGTAAATTGATTTTATCTTGGTCTTTTTTCTTCAACATATGTCCTTTACGTTTTTGATCCTCTAAGGTTAAAATGATTTTTTCCAACTGTGATATTTGCTGTTTCCTTGTTTCCACGTTCGTTATAAGAGAGTTTATTTGGGCATTCTTTTCGGCAAGTTGTTTATTCAGCTGTTAACAAAAACATGGCTAATTGGAAAACCGTCCTTAGTTAATAAGGTGTTTCGATTTGTGCATTGGGTACGGCTTAACACGCACTGCGATTGAACGAAGGTGGTTTTAGAGTAGCCAAAAATGCTAAACAATGTTCGGGAAACTATGTTGGCTGATATTCTCATACAAAAACATCCGCATTTTCGAACCGCAAGTCAAATGTAGCACGATACGTTTTTAAAATCAGTCTGAAAAAAACTGTCAGCGCGTGCAGTTGCATATATAGTGCAGGTCATAAGTTACAACGATTTTAAGCAGATCAAAACCTGTGTGTACCTGCGATTCTTCGCAATGCCGGCTAAGCTAAAACAAAATTAGCATTTGGGCACATTGTTTAAAAAATATATAATTGTCGGTTAAAGAAAATATTTGATATTGAGCTACAAGTATTGATATGTAGGAAATCTCGTTTGGAAAAAGTGATCAGAGTGAAAACTGTCTTTTAAAAAGATACTACTCTTACACTCACGTCGCTATCCGCCTGCGCTCTTATCTCCAAATTATTTCGCAACAACTTGATTATGTTAGTATGCTCCTCATCTTTCTCCGATAACATTTTTATAACACCTTCCCTGTGTTCTAAAAGATTGTCTTGTTCTGACAGGTTCAGTAAATGGCGTTCGAGAGCTGTATCCTTATTCCGCAATGTTTCAGCCATTTCACCATTCTGTCTAGTCACTTCTAATAATTGGGCGCGTTGTTGTTTCACCTAAGATAATGACAATATAATATTTTACAAGTGTCCAAAATCAAGGTAATATTCATCTTTTTCGCTCACTCACCTATAACTTTTTCAAAGACATTACTATCGTACTTACCATTTCATGAAGCTCATTAAAATCTTCAAAGTCACCGAAATCTCTATGCAACTGCGCCATATGATTTTTCAGAGATGATAATTGTCTTTCGTATGATTCCATTTTCGATTCACTAAAACAGTACAACTTACCTTGTAAAGTATTATTTCTATCATATATGGGCACAAAAGATGCCATAGCATGGCTTAGAGAGTGGGAGGTTCCATAAAAAAACTAAAGGTGGATGTGATCGATTGACAAGCTGCGTCGAAGGCAACCAATATGACCTGTCGGTTGCCTACAGATTTTTGTCGATTGATCTTTGCTATCACCGTCGCACCCGCAGCTACCGCTGCAGACCAAAAGATCAATTTTGCGCATTTTTCATGTTGCTTGCCGGTCTAAGTTAAGTCTATGGCAACTAACTTTTCCTGTAATTGTTGTTCTAGTATAGATTGTTTCTTTTCAAGCTCCGCTATGTATTCGTCTTTGGTCATCAGATTAGACTTTAAGTCTTCCTCTAATTGAAGAGTTTCTTTGAAATTACACTGTAAACACGCATGGCAGAATAAACATCACATAAGTTGGTTAGTTCACCTAGTTGTCACCTGATTTAATTACATCTCCACATTTTACCTCAATTTCCTTTATATCTTCACTTTGTTTTAATAAGCGACTCCTGTAATCCTCTATTTCACTAATTGCGGCATTTAAATCTTTTTTGGTACTTTCCAATTCCTTTTGGTATTCTATGCTATTATCTATAACAAAATATAAGTGGTGATGCATTATTTTGCTACTACAAGACACACTTATACTTAATTACCTACACATTAATATTTGATTATACTAACTCAATTGATCCTCTTTCTCTTTTAATTGATTAATTGTATCTTTATGGGCTAATTCGACTTCTAAAAGCTGTGCACACATAGATTCCAATTTCGCTTCTAGTTTCTTCTTATTTTCTACTTCTTCATTGTACTTTTTCTCAGTTTCGATAAGTTTCGCGACATTAGCGTTGGTCTCTTGTTTTGTATTTTTAAGAGATTCATTGTAGTTTTCCGACAAATCTATAAGACGTTTTTCTAAATCTTCCTTTCTGCAAATATTATTGTAAAAATTACACAAAAATATTTGACAGTAAATTATTTACATAAAAAAATACCAAAATGTGAATAGCTCACTCCAATTGCAATTTTTCTCGAGCATCAGCAATTTCCTCTAGATGCATCGTGTTTTCTCTAATCGATTCTGTTAACTTGTTCAGTTCTTTATCAAAATCGATTTGTAACTTCTCATTCTGTTAACAATCATTGACTCATGGTTAAAGTAGTGGAAAGATAATAAACTAGTCATAGGTTCTTTGATTCTTAATTAAGAGCTACCTGCATGTGTAACTCCTGTACTTTTCGCTCCAGTGAGTAAGTCTGAGCCTGGGCTTGTTCTAATGTAGCTTCTAAACGAGCAGTCCGTTCTGTTGTTATTTTAACTTGACCTTCAGCTCGGTTCCACCGGTCGCTCATTAACATTTTTTTACATTTCTCTGCTTTCAATTCTTTTTCCAATTCCTAAATATGAAATTGATATTAATCGCAAGGTTTCATCAATAATGTGTTTGTTTTTTACATTTCTTACCTCAACTCTGATTTTATTCGATTTCAAGTGATCCGAATTATGCATTTGTTTTTTCAAATCGGCATTCTGCGAATTCAGCTCGGACACTTCGTACGTCAATTCTTCTGTGCGCAGCTGGAGGGCCATTGTTTCGTTCACGCCTTTTCTGTAATTAAATTAATGCGCAAGACATTATTAAATATATTTATTTAGGTAATCGTGGCTTGTACAAAATACGTAATTATATATATAATAGGTGTAGGTATATATTAATGTATGTTACAGCAATTACCGCAGAGAATCTACAACTTCATTGAGTTCCTTTTGAAAATCTATCTTAGCTTGATCAAAAGAGTGTCGCAACATATCATTTTCTTCGTTAAATTCATTTATTTTATTTGTAAGAGTGTGCTTAACGATACCCTGTAAAATTTAATAAGGTTTAAGTTTAAATGATTATAGATCCAGAACCGTTACATAAGTATTTGAAATCCGAATATAGGCACTTAAGTTTATACCTTATCATGATTTTTTAAAGTTTCAAACCAATCAATGATTTCTTTTCTCTTGGCCAATGTTTCTTCACAGGTGGCAGCTAATTTGGCGGGCATATTATAGAGTTTACTAAAATCGACTGTTAAGGGGTTTTTTCCATTTTGCATTTGTTTCCCTGGAATTGAGAGGATTGTAAATAATTTATGGATAAATTAGCAAAATGGTTTTTATAACGAAGGCCTTAATCACCGGCCCTTAATCATCAGCATATTGATCACAAACTAAATATGAACCGTCTTTTGGTTGGCTATCTTGTGGAACTCGCGAGCACAGCTGAAGTAGCTGTTCCCCAGTCAACTTGGCCACATTCATGATACGCAAGTCTTCCGACGACGGCAAGTTTATCTTTTGTCCCAAGCTCGACATCTTCTGATGTATACTCCGCATAAACGCATACAGTTCCATAATTGCTTCCTGCAAAGAAATCCGGCCCATTACATTTTACAAGTAAAACATCATTGACCTCTATGACATCAATTATTCAAACTTCTTTATGAAGTAATTTATGGACGTAGATTACTATAATACGCAATAGTCGTGAATTCGTTCGGGCCACCCAGACGAGTGGTTCCCGGGATCGCAGGAAGACTTCATGCAACCCGTGCCCTGTGTTTTGCTTGGCTCCGTTCCTGCTCACTCTACGGCCTATCGGTATGGCCCCTAGTTACGTTGGCCACCCTGAAATTGGTGCAAGCGGCGTCGTTGTAGAAGTTGTTCTAATAATTATTCAATTGTTGTTCTAAACCTGTCTCTCTTTGAGATCGTTCTTCATCTTTTCAAATTGTACACTGTTTTCTTGCCAAGTCATTTTAAGTTGCATGATGTTATCGGTACGTGATGTTATTGATTCTGGGAAATTAATTTAATCATGGTTAAGTACATTATAATGAGAAGAATAATTTATGTGTAAAATAGCGTTATCAATTGAATACCCATTGTAATTAATATTTTTTTCTGTTATAGCTAATATATAGCCGGTGTTGGACGTGGCTCTTTAATGGGTGGTGGCTTACCACAGAAAATAGTTATATTATAGTTCGGCTTGTCATGGGATGTATCATGTACCTACCTAAGAATGCACACGGTGGCATACTCTATCCGCAATGTATATGTAAAGGGCTATTATATATTCTGCTAAATTGCTTTGAGGCAATACATATCTGTATGATCTCACACAGCAATATTTATGCCTGATAAGTATTGTTTAAAGACAAAGCTAGTAAAAGTTTACTCAAAGACCTAGCAGCAATGGTATGAGAAGAAAGTGTCGACATCTAAGGTGATCCAGCTAGCTGTATATGTAGTGTATCATGTTAATTAATTATCCTATTAATAGCAGGTATTGGAGGTATATTACTAATACCTAAGTAGTGTTAATAGTGAAGTGTGAATAGTAAATTTTACCATTATGCATTATCGTACCAGAAGCGTCTGACAAGTTTCCCTGTCCCTGTTGTAGTTCTAAATCTTCGCGTTTTTTTATCGTTTCCTGTAGACAAATCGTGTATGTACTTAAGGCGGAATAAATCTTGTAAAATCCCGCGTTAAGAATCTCACAAGCTTATTATATTATCTAGTATCGCTCATCGTTTTATCGTTGGTAAATTTGACTTTGATACGATGGAGATTCCGACGTTGCAGGGAGATTATAAGTAGCTACAACTCTTAGGCGTTAAAAATTAAAAAGCACCACGGATTATTATCTTACCTGATCTGGAAGGATGCCCTTTAAAGTATGCATAAATCTAGTTGGTTTCTGAAATAGTCGATTAATTAGATTAGTAATCTTTTCTCCGACAGTTAGGTACATATGATAAAGAATTATATTAAACATTATACTATGTAAGTATATTATTGTATACCTGGGCGATGGGCACCGTAATAACAGGTCTATTAAATTTATTTGATGTATCATTATTGGTTTTCTTAGGAATCGTGGAAGCTCTCTGAAAAATACATTTATGGAAGTTAACATCGTGTTCAAAAATTTGTTGCCGGTATTCAAAATTTACTACAAATGTGGTATTATGTCACTCACAACTGACGAATGTACCTACGAGAATTCGCACAGATATATTAAGAATTATTTTGGTGAGCCAGATTCATTGCTCCCCAGTGTATTATGGAAGAAGTTTTAATGTTAACTAACTTTTGGCGCAGGTATCAAGCGATCGCGGTCCGGGCGGGCTGACCGGGGCACGGGGTGGGTCGACCACCTCATCCCTAGTTCCTCTTTTACACGATTCGCAGACTTTGGTCGAATCTACATAAACAGTTGTTTTATAATTAATTGATGGACCTGAATGACAATTGATTAGGTACGCAATTTTCCCATGATACAAATTCTCGGAAAATTGTCATTCATTTGGGGCCACGGTTATAGCCAGGATTTGCTACAGGTATGAAAAGGGTAGATTGAACATTATTTGCAAAAGTGCATTCTCATTTTTGTTTACTACCTAATTATATATTTTATGGCCTCTGTATGTCCCATCCTTACTTATATTATATATATTATTGCGATTGCTTTGTCCTTTGTTTTGCCATGTTATGTGCTACTACCTATTATGAAGTAGAGTTCGGCTGAAAAGCAGCGCTGTAGGAGACTTCGTTTCGCCCAGCTCATGCTGAGCCTCACGCCGTTCGGTACAAGTCACATAGATGTCAACGTCACTATACCTGCCTCGTGAAAACTAACCTCGTCAGGTCGAGTGCGAGCCGGATTCCTTCCCGGGAATCGCTGATGCGGACCAGTCGCAGGATCAACTTTCAATGTCTGTATTAAGTTGTCGATTGTTACAATCATTTAAAAAATACTAAAGACTCCAACTGTACGTCGTTCGCGAACGTATTTAAAAAAACGATAGTTATCGTAAATGACTTGCGCGTGTAGGTAATAAACACATGAAAAGATAATTTTTTTTTAGGTGCTTATAAGAAATCCAAAATGTCAATAAAATTGTTTATCTACCAAAGTCGAGAATTTATCATTATACTTAACTGTAAAGTCAAAAATTATATTTCACTACCTATATTTGGGGATCCAAGATCTGACCATTAACCTATCAGAAACTGAGTTTTCTGTTACATTGAGATTGTTTTTCAATGTTGAGTTCAATTACCGAACAATAACCGATTTGATGCCAAGATGTAGATCGATAAACGATACCGAAATAAGCACAGGCGGACTCTAAAGATCAATTAAAAGTGTCGATGCAATAAAAAGTCTTTACCACAGGTTCAGTCGCACCAATAAATTTAGTTTTCTGCGCTGCTTTCGGTCGTGTTGAGGGCAGTCTCTGTGGGATGCGGCACTTGACGGTATTCTTAGCCACACCAACAGTGTCTTTAAAACATATTTCATTATTACAATCCGTGTCTATAAACAACGAACACCATCTTACAGGTGAATTTTTAAATAGGGCATGGACGGCTCAATCCGAAACTACCTATAGGGAATATCGAAAAATCGCTCGATATGGCGAGATTATTACAGAACTGTATCCGTCCCGTTTTCAATCAAAATTGTCTCTTGCTGTACTGTGAAGGCAAACAGAGTAAGGAAACCTGCACGTCTGTCGAAAGTGGTTTGACATTCACCGAACAGCACTTGGCCAGCGCGGTGGCAATGGCTTAAAATAAGGAGGAATGTCCCTTTATAATGGCAAAAAGCTTGCTCCCTATTACATTGCGACCAATCACTGCAGTGCACCCTTGCCTACTCCTTCAACCACCAGACAGCCAAAATGATTACCTGGTACTCTTGTTTCAAACTCTGGTACCATCACTGACATCATTCATTTTTTTACTTCGAATTTTAAACGAGTACACACTATAAATAGGTACACGATTGACGAATTAGTGTAATTAATTAATAATTTACAGAAATTTATTACGTAGCCATAGGTATTCCAAAAAAAGCGCAAGACAAGAAAATCAAAGAGAAGTAAATGACATTCATAATAATTGAAGAAGTTTTAGAAGAGGAATGTAATTGTTGTGTACAGCCAGTCGTAATTACCGCAACAAAAAAAATAGGGCCTTCATTTTTCGTTTTTTTATTAAATATGTAAGTGTAAGTTGATAAAACATGGCATATGATAGTAGCTTATAACCCGGGTCTACATATAGGATATTTTTTATCTCCGGAAATGAATGTGTTCCCGCGGGAGAGCTTAAATACTTTGCCTATCGCAAAAACCCACTGAGTGGATTTAAAAAAATGCCATGACGGTAGCTTATAATAACATAATTTTTAGTTATGGAATATGCAGGGAGGGTCAAAAAGTAAAGTTCAAATGTAGTAAATTTCTAATACGCAGGCTAGTCATAAATAAGGTTCAATAATAAAATAAAAGTAATAGTGTTCATTGTCACTGACCTTAGTGATATTCTCTTTGGTCACTGACAATCATGAAAGTTGAAACAATAGGGCATGTCCATTTTTAAATTTGGAATTACAATCCGCCATCAGGAAAATAGTTAAACAAAATATCAAAATTAAAGTCGTTTTCTTTTTACTATTTTGAAATACCACATACCGAATATTATGACGACAAAAGCGCAAAAGGATAATAAGCCTTGTGAGTATATTTATATTGCCTACTTAGCTTTGTTTAGGACTAACATAACGTCAGTCAAGTTTCAGTGCTTGCGTGATGCAGAGCTGCAATAGATTATTATTACTAGGCTGAGTCGAAGATTTGAGAGAGTTATCGAAACTGAATAAGCCTAACTGTATCCTAAAATATGCCATAAACGTAAGCTCTAGTGTGTACATGCTTAAATTTATTAAGACATATATTTAACACGCTACTTTGAGTGTTTTTGAAAGGGTACGTAATATATAACCATGCATGGTTTGCCAAATAAATATAGGTACTAGAACTAGTGTAAATTGCCTTGAGTGCGTATTGAAATTCGGCTTTTGCGCAGTTGCACCCGCTCCCCGCCTGCTGCCTCGACAAACCGCCGCTTCCGCCGCACGCGCAGCCCGCAATGCTACCAACCGCAACTTGACGCATCCGGCCTTCCAGCGCCAATCGCCACCACGGGTCCCACCCGCTCCCGCCAAGGTGATCGTCACAATATTACAGAACCAACTAAGCGCAGTTCATACTACGCGGTCATCAGAAGTCATACGATCAGTAGCGTCAAAGCATCTGCTTTTCGCGACTTAAGAAGTCTCTTTACAGTGTCGCCGTGCTTGGAATTATCCAAAGACAGTAGCAACAATACTGCCTGTGGCTGCTTATTGCCATTTTAGCAGAAAAGGGAAGATCTTCCAGTCAGGCGGGTGGTATGCCTGGCGGGGTGGCCGATTTGCCCTGACCGTTATTGTCGGGCATTTTGTATAAATGAAACTCTTAAAACCCGTTTATTCAGGATTGTATGGAGAATCGTAATTTGTACTGAATTTCGTCTGCAGCGCCATCTGTGTAGGTTATGGGGAGGTTGAAGAGGTCGCTACACCATCAACAGCTTTTCTCTGAATCGTATTTTAAAAAAGTCAAATGCAATAAAAATATTTTCAAGGTAATATGGGTCGGGTGCAGCCGTCCCAGAGACGAAAAGCTTTAGAGAAATGAAGAAAACTTATTTTTAAATAAGCTAATGACCCATCATAAGCCCATTTTCCAATCGTAACTATATTTTAACGTAAATATCATATTTGCAGGTGAAGACTCCAGCACCACGACCGCAAAAAGTGGACTTTAAAGCAGAAGAAATAAGGGTAATAACAGATTTTCCATCATTTTTAGAGTAATATTTAATTTTCATTAATCAACTTTAAGTTTCTGCCTACGACTTTTCTCTAAAAATCAATTTCATATGATATTACTATCTCACCTTACTCTTTTCTAGACTACTGCACCGTCTGAACCGGAATCACTTAATAATGGCAATGTGAGTCAATAATTAAAAATCAATAGAACTTTCGGCTACGTATTGCGGCTTATTAGAGACTGAAATATTATTATTGCTCCAGAAATCTCCGCCGGCAGAGAATTCATACATCGTAGAAGTGTCTTCGATCTTGACAATAGACGAAATAACAGAGGAATCGATTATGTATGGCTGCGGCAATACTATTCCTGAAATCAGTGAGAGTGACTTCGAAAACGGTACGCAAGTTCAAACAATTTTGATGATCATAAACCCACTAACTTAGTTGGTTACATTTTATTTATGTTACACAGAAATGAAGATAAGCGATGGAGACTTGGCAACAGAAGCTTATCTACAACAGGCTTTAATGATGGGTAGGCATTTATTAATGGAAATAAATATAAGTCTAACTCGGATCTGTGAACTTTTTTATTCATTTTAGAAGACAAGAGCCAACCACCAACTCCGGTTATGAGCCGTCCGCAGACACCTAAAAGCATACAATCCAGTCGTCCAGAAACCCCACGAATGCCTAGTCGTCCGACAACACCTGCACAATCTATACAACGCCACGGCACCCCCACTAGCCGGCCGAATACTCCCCAACGCGTACCACCCTCCAGGTCTAGGACACCTGCGTCTGTACACACCCAGCCTGCGGCAAGAGTTCTCTCGCCATCGTCTCTGTGCAGTCAGCCTCGAACATTCAACGAGAATGATGACGTAAAATCCACGTATATTATGAAACAAAGACAGTTTCATCGTATGAAGAAGGAACTGGATCTGAAACAGGTTCTTATCGTATTTATTATTCATGCGTACAAACTTTGGGGCTAAATATTTCATCATACCTATGTGCCAATTTAAATCCCTTATTTATAGATTAAGGAGGTACTTAGAATCGAGAAATTTATTTCTATTTTGAATCGATTCCAATCTATTTTTCAAATCCAAACAAGGTATCCAGCGTTGTAACCATATTGTCTGTACGTCCTACGTTGCAGCAAGCAATTTTGGAAGTATTTGACAATTTGCGTGGATTGCGCGAGCGGATGTCGAGAGAAGGCATCTCTGGCGGTGGCGAAGGAATCTCGCAGCAGGAGCTGGTCGTTTTCAATGTGGCTGACTGGACCGCGGATGAAGTGTCACAACTGTGCCGCGACGCTGCCAACGCGGGCACCGTTGACAGTGCCGTAGAACTCATCAATACTACGGTTGTCATTGGTAAGGAAGAATAAAATATTTATTTCGCAGTGTCGAAGTAGACAGCGCTCGTGCGAGACAACACGAGTGTTTGCCTCCGGCGAGTCTTGACGTTATATGCATCGTGTCAACCCGAATATGGTGTTCCTGACCCAAGCACGCGAGACTGCGCAGTCTAGACGGTCTCGAAGAACGTGACTTCATCTGTTGTGCGTCCGCGGAGCTTGTTAGCCGCTATACCTATTTAAGATTTTAAAACGTGTGTAGCTATATGAAGGTTTTCTTCAAAATGATTTCTCATTGCAGATGAGTGTGCTCTAGCAGAATTGGATTCCAAAGTGTTGAACGTCCCGGCATATTTTGCCGATTTATGTCTTCAGGCGTTCACAGCGCGTCAAGAAATTATTGACTGGGTCAAGGAACTGATTGCAAAAAAGGTTTGTTACTGCACCTTCCTCATTATATCACACTCTCTCTTCTTTTATAATTTCATATTTATTTTTATTATAGGAAAATGGTGATGGCGAGATGTTGGAGCGCATTGCCCAATACAATTCTCAGGGGCTAGAACTTTGTGATACTCTCCGTGAATTGAAAAGTCGCGCTGACGAGGCCGTAGACACCGTGACACAGCTCTCAAAGTATTTATCACGTTACATTTGATAATATTAAGTTTTACTACGTCACATGTTGGGTATATATTTGAATAATTTATGTTTTATTAGGAGAGCTTGTCGAGAACGTGGTGCATTAGTAACCGTCGGTGAATCGTTAGTACGAGAAATAGCACGGCTACGACAAGACCTCGAATCACGCTCCGCCATTATTAATGAGATAAAAGAGATGCAAGTTGATACTGATAACAACAAAGTTGAGGTGACGATGCTAAAATGATTATGCTGCATACAAAACCTTTTGTTAATGTAGGTAAATACTTGGTCACCTTCATTATTTCAAATCTATAGGAAATACGCCGGGAACTGGAAGAGGAGCGTTCGTCACGTAATATTTTGAAGGACAAACTAGCGACTGCGGAGTCGCAGCTTCGCCAGGCGCGCAATCGTATTGCGAAGATGGATCGACAACTCCGCGAGTCCGAGGCTAGCATCTCCAGTCTTACGGGCACTGTGAAAACATTAGAAGATCAGGTACACAACCATCCATCTTTTCACTTTATATTCATGTTTTGTAGCTATATTTATCGAATGTTCAAATTATTCAGAGCCGTCAAAAAGAAGTGCACCTCGAAGCTCGGGCGCGAAAATTAAAAGAATCTTTGAAGACTGGGGAAGTAGCCAGTAATAATTTGGCGCAACAACGTGACTCTCTGCAGGCTGAGTAAGTTTTACAACATTATCTATACATATAAATAAAATTGGAGTGTCTGTTTGTAATATTAAAATAACCGCTTTTTACTAAGTGCATTTGGATGTATACACCTTACCTATACCGAAACAACAATTTTTATAATTTTTGTCTGTCTGTCTGTCTGTCTGTCTGTTTGTTCCGGCTAATCTCTGAAATGGCTGGACCGATTTTGACGGGACTTTCACTGGCAGATAGCTGATATAACAAGGAGTAACTTAGGCTACTTTTATTTTAGAAAAAAAAAATAGGATCTCACGAAAAAAAATTAAAACCAATGTTGCAGCGCAGCGCCTGATTAAGTTTGATAGCAACAACCTGCAATGCGTCCCGCGGGCTCAGAATGGGCGAGATGGGCGAGCAGGCTGTTGTCAACGGTTGTCATAGTTAAATTCCACGCGGACGAAGTCGCGGGCAACAGCTAGTTAAATATAAATACCTACGTTTACCTATTAACTAATCTGTGTCTATACTTTATACGTATCTACTAAAAATCATGTATTTCTTTTAAAAGAATCCAGGATTTGAAACAGCAAATCGAATCCTTAAATGAACAACACAAAGCAACTGTGCAAGACCTTAATTGTCAATTAAAGGAAATGAGAAATAACATGGAAGAACAGCGACAAACAATGGCAAAGGAAGTTGAACTAAAATATGCTGCTGAAGGGGAACTGAGTGAGAGTCAGAGATGCATCGACGAATTGAAAGCTAAAATAACCGATCTGGAAAATAGTAGACCGAACCCTGGTAGGTTAACAAATATGAGGAAATTTAGTTTTTTTTCATTAAAACATATTTATTATCTTATTGTGTCATTGTAGATTTACCTTCAGAACGAGAAATGGATCTGTGGGCGGAATTGCAAGCCACCAGAGACACGTTACGTATAACAGAAGAAGAAGTCACCACGTGTAAAAGGGAGAAAGTCCGCTTCTTGGAGTCTCTAACAAAGATCACTGTAATACTCATGTTCTGAAACACATTTTTTATTTGAAAATAAGTTATTGTAGACCCCCTTTTCTTTCCAGTCGTATATACCAGATAGTTTTTTTCCATCACCCATGAGGTACATTCGACCCTAATGTATGCGTTGATTACGGTTTACACTTGGATTAAAAAAAACGATTTTCAGGAAGCCGACGGCAAAGTAGGACTGCAACAGAAACTGACTACAGAACTCCTAAACAAAGAAGAGATAATGGGAAAGATGCAAATACAAATAAGAGAATTGAATAAAAACATAAAATTGAAGTAAGTTAGCTTCTGTAACAACATTATACCCGCTAAGGATGTAGTTACTTTATACTCTATTCTTTGTTCTTTTATACTGTAACGAAGTAAATGTGATGTTTCAGTGAGCAAAAAGTAATCCAATACGAACAGTATGTACGAGATCTCCAGTCGCACAATCGCAACATCGCTAATTGCCAGGAAACTCCGAATGGCATCAGCTATCAGGATTTGCAGCAAGAGGTACTATATCCACTACTAAGTAAATGTCGTTTTTTGGGATTGTCCACTCAATAATGTCCATTAAAAAAAACCAATATGGAAGCATATTATGAGATTAATAATGCTAATTTATGTTATAGATAATGAACTTGAGGATGGCACTTCTGGAAGCAGTGCATCGGAACGAAGAGCTGTCGGATGTGCTGGTTCAAAAAGAGCAACAACTCGAACAGCAAGACAAGACATCACGTGCTCAGGCAAGAGTCATCAAGGTTACTAGGTCCTTCCTTGAAATCATAGTTATTAGAAATATAATGAGGTAAAGACGGATCAAAGGGGAAGCAAGCAGAATTGCAACAGTTTGTGACTTAGGTACACAATATTGAATCTTTAGTTGATTATAAGATCCCACGTGGTTTTTTTTATGTTGCAAACTTGCTACAATAACACATTTTAGCTTCAAAATGTGCGCACAATAAAAAATAATTTCTATTCCTTTATAATGTTTGCGGAAGTTTCCGTTTGCCATGAGAACACGATTATTTTTTTATTTTTTTCATTGATTAAGTTACAAGTGGCACAGGTACGGGAAGAGTTGATCAACATGCTGAAGAACAAAGAGACGGAACAAAGTCGTGAGCTGGCCGCGCTGCAGCAAGACCTTGAGCACCGAATGAAAATTGTAGATGAAGTGAGACGCGAGACTTTTTGTTATTTTTTTATCCTTAATCAAAAGAGAGCCTTTACACCAACATTTAAATTAGACAACCTAGCTAATAATTCTTAGTCAAAACGATTCAATGGCATCCACAGACTTGTTAGAATATTCAGACTGCACACCGCGTGTGCTAAAAGTGAAGTCTCCAAAAACCTGATCTAGCATGTAAACACACGCACTCACACACATATAAAACAACGATGCCTGAACATTCTTGTCCATGCCGGACCATTTACTAGGCAAAAAGATTTGTATGTGGTAACATTTAGTGCTACAAATGCATTTAAAAATTGGCTTCACTGTGGAAACGTCACTTTTGAACTTCTAATCAAGTCTATGTTGGGATCTAGATAGATTTGTCGTTTTACTTGTTTCTCTATATCGACGCGATCATTTGAGTGGTGTTGAGGATTAAGCCTAACAGCAGGGTAATGCTCTATCATTGTTTCTAAATGTTTGTCCATAGGTGAATAAGCAAATAGCAGCGAAGGCCGACGAGATCCAAGAGCTCTTCGTTACCTTGGAGAATAAGCAGCAGCAGACGCATCGTCTTGAGAAGATTGTGTTGGCGCTGGAGGAGCAGCAACGGCGTGCGCAGGCGCAGCGCACGCGACATGAGGAGAAGATCGCTTCACTAGAACACGAACTCGCATCTAACGGCAGTCGACGAGAACGGTAAATCGAATGATTATGAAATACTTATTTCTGTGTAGGTCTATTGTGTCCGCCCGTGGTTCATTCATTAAGACCACCGGGAAGATAGAATGGCGTTCAGCGTTCCGCGTTCTGTTATATATGGGTTTTATAGCGCCCGCGAAAACAGGCCTAGGCGGTCAGCATCCATTTTGAAGAACGTAGAATTAAATGTTCCTGTCCGTCGCGAACGTACCACACCACCACCAATAGTGCAGTTAGCTCAGGAACTGTCTCAGCGATTAACTGGTAAACTCCGTCATTTTTTATACAAATTGTCTTAACCCGTCATATATTAACTACCTAGATCAAAAAAAGGCATCATCAAAAAATGCTTCGGTCGCTTGTCGTCAAACTAGCCCTTCAAATGTGTTATATGATCAAACAGTACTAGAATGGAACTAAGTACACAAAGTGCTATATAAACACAGTTTTACCGTTCCATTTACAGATCGCTAATGCACAATATATTGGTTTGAATGAAATTAGGTAGATCAGATATTGATAGGTAGTGATAATTATAGCTAGGTACCTTACTTATACTTAAAAAAACCCTTTTGTTTGTTTCAGGAAATTCCTATTTTTCTAAAATATAAATCTCAAGTGCCTGAGGTTCTTCTAATCCCGTTTCAAAACAAATTTAAAGTAAATGGTGAAAACTGTCATTGTCCGGGTGATTGTGGAATGTTTAATGTCAATTCAATTTGTATGAATAAAATTTCGTTTATACAAAATTACTAGTTGTTTGTATTGAAACCGTTCGAGCTTTTCAACCCCAAACAGTACTTATTTAACCCCTCTAACATTCTTCAAAGTATAAAATCTGTCAGCAATGCTACCCCAATTTTAATAAAAAATATATTGAATTTTCAATGATATTACAAAGCAATTGTATTTGGGTGGTTTCAAGGTGGATCCTATTTTGTCGGTAGCTTGAACAGTGGGCTTTTTGCGGGAAGTTGAACAAAGAAGTTTTATTTCCACAAAATGTGTTTGATAAATAATGTATAATATTAATGGGATATGAACCATTGTATATCAGTGCACAAATGAGGGAAATTAAAATGAAATATTATATCTTGACTTCTTAAGTGCACCCAAGATGTCCGGTAAATTTTCAGTAAAGCCCACAGCTTCACTGAAGGGGTAAGGGTTTCATTTTATCATCATCATTGTCATTAACATGATCATTATCATCTTATAATTTTAGAACAATTATGAATAAATTCTCGACACTGGCAAAATGGCTCTATTTTGTAGCCAATTGCCAACATAAAAAAAGGAAGAAGAAATCAACCTGACATATCTTTTAATCTGTGGCATCAACCTACAGCAACTGTCAAACGAAGAGGAGGACGTCCCTTTGCAAAAATAAAGCGAGCTATTTCATATTAAAAATAAAGTATATATTTTAATTAAAAATGTCTGAAAGAAAAGTCTTAAACGTAAGTACATCTTGCCGTAAATTACACGATAAGATAAAATTTATCCACTGCTAACGGTGTAAATAACTTTTACAGAAATACTATCCTCCAGACTTCGATCCTTCGAAGATCCCTCGCATGAAATTAGCTAAAAACCGACAGTATACTGTTCGGTTGATGGCGCCCTTCAACATGCGATGTGCGACGTGCGGGGAGTACATATACAAAGGGAAAAAGTTCAATGCCCGAAAAGAGGACGTCGAAAATCAAGACTATCTTGGAATCAGAATTTATCGATTCTACATAAAGGTGATTTACTTACCCAATAACTTGGAATACAAATAGACATTGGCAACATGATCAATAGAATAACTGCTGAATACTGCATTGAAATAATGCTATTTTAATTATAAATGTATCACTTTTCGGTCATATGATTATCCCATTTTTAAATGTGCACGCTGTTTGTGTCAGCCAGACCTTATACAACCGATGAATGGTTGTATAATAGTCTTTTGTTTTCTGTTGGTGGTTCTATTCTAAAACATAGTCAATAACTAGGAATGTTAGGCTGTGAACAAATTCTCCCTCATACAGGTGTTTGGTTACAAGGGGCACACTAAGTTATATATGAACTGGGATAGGTTCCCTGAAATCCCGCTTATGCGAGTTAGACAAGACATGACATGCAGTATGCAGTGATATATATGTAGGGTTTAACAATAATAGTGTAAAATATTTTAAACACTGAATCAGTATGTTATATGGATCCCCTTGATGTATAAAACAATTGTGTAAATGATGTTTGTTTTTTAAACAAGGCGACCCAGTAGCCTTTGGCTGTGCACTCAGTACAGGGTGTCATTATTGAAATGTCTAATAATTGAATTTATTTCTTTTGGAATGTTATCTTTATACCTACTGTTAATGCAATTCAAATATTTTACACTATTATTGTTACACCTTATATAACTGAGTTTTGATAGAAGAATTTTACCTGAATGTTAAATGACCTCCTCTGAGTCACCAGTTGACCAAACCATACATCAGATTGATCATCATATGTTGCAGTTCTAATCTGTTTACACTTTCACACACACAGTTTTGAGGATCATGCTTTGACAAAGCTGACCAGCCTGTTTAATTTATTTTCAGTCTTAAATGCTCAGGTTTACAAAGTCAGTCCAACCATGATTCCAACGCAATCATGGCAGATCATGCCCTTCCTTTGGGGAAATCCATTAATATAAATCTAAAAATACATATCTTTAAAGAGAAATAAACCAGCCCTTATTTATTAATATTGTTAAAATTGCTTAATTTCATCATTTACAGTGCACAAGGTGTCTTCAAGAGATATCATTTAAAACGGACCCCAAGAACACAGACTATGAGATTGAAGCGGGAGCTACACGGAACTTCATGGCGCTCAAACTAGCCGAGGAGCAGGCCAAGAGGGAGGAGGATGAACTGAAGGAGGAAGAAGCTAATAATCCTATGAAGTTGTTAGGTAAGATTATCATCTATTTTTTTATTATATTAAAAAGAAAGGTTTAAATAAATATTACCAAGAAAATCTGATTGTACTAAAGTCTCAATAGTAATGGTGTGTTATTTTATCAGTGTTGCCTTAGTTCTTATTAATAGAAATATTAATAACACACATGATAATCAACATAGTCACAACTCAAAATCTGCTGTTTGGAGATATTGCATTTCAAAGATTTTGTCTTTGAAACTCAACATCTGGAAACAGTGTTTTTAAATTGTAACTATTTTTATTGCCATCTTTGATATGTGCTTTACATCTCACCTCCCCAAGAATTCATAGAATATGTTCAATACAAGATCTTCTGTGTTTTGCTCATTGGGACCATGCTTTTGGGCTGCTTCTACTACAGCGACAATGTCTTTACTCTGGAACCCATTAAAATGCTTATATTTGACAACATAAAATTACAGAATACAGAACAGAGCAGTCAAAACAAGAAATAGAGTTGCTAGAGAGCTTAGAGGAGTTGAAAGAGCTGAATCGGCGTCAGCGCACCGTAGACTACGAGGGTATGCTCAAGCAGCTTCAACCAGAGACCACCGAGGAACGGAAGGCGAGAGAAGAGAAGGAAGACAATGACTTTATAAAGTAAGTTATCTTCTCTACAGGAAAATACTTTTAAGAAGCTTTTGCCGGCATTCTTACTTGCGCTGGAGAAGCCATGTATGTTCCCACACAAGTAATTGCGCCAGCAAAAACTAAACATGACTAAATTAAATATTGCCATCCTTCGCATAGTCGTAATATTTGAGTCAGAGGGCAATGTTTTTAGTTGTGTTAAAAGCTTTATTATGTATGGCAGTCAGAAATGTTTATAACACCTTTATAAATACAATTACATCGGCTGATTCAAACATTTCCACCGCCTCATCTAAATGAAGACATTTGTTATTTGCCTCACTCTCAGCCCGTGCGTGGCATGTGCCCGAACCAGTGTCATGAGGCTGCACGGCACGGTTGGTTTGGATACTGCCAATAAAAATTAAATGTATCACAGCTCGTATTTGCCATAAGGGTAAGACTGCATTTCTCAATGTCTGGCAACACTCCAATCTGTTACAATTTTTTACCATAATCCTTCCATCAGCCGAATGACGTCTACTGCTGGACATAGGCCTCCCCCAATGACTTCCAGACATCACGATCCTCCGCCACTCGCATCCAACGGCTTCCTATGTCTCGCGTGCTATCATCGGTCCACCTTGTGGGGGCCGTCGTACACTCCGTCTTCCGGCTCTTTGTCGCCATTCTAGAACCATACTTAACTTAATGCAATGGTATAAATTATATTAAGCCGTGACTGAGAGTCAAACCCGACGTCCAAATGTTAATATTTATTTATTAAACTCTTAATTGTACACCAAAGAAATAAACATAACAATAATCAAAGGCAACAAATAGATATTACAAATCGCGGTCTTATCACTAAAATGTGATCTCTTCCAGACAACCTATAAGGGAAAAGGAGAAGGATAAAATAAAAAAAATATAAAAGGAAAAAGTATTGAAAGCCAATAAATAATAAAGTAGAAACACTATTCAATAAATCAATCTAAAAATAAATGATGTTTAGTTTCCCTTTTGCGTGTATCTGTAAAAGAAAAATTATATAAACCTTTTATAATTTTTCAGATCAATAAAATTCAATAACCCATCAGCCAACAAGGTGGTAGTTGAAGAAATCATCGAAGATGTGGATGCAGACGAGGGTCCACCGGCAAAAACTTCCAAAATAGAAGTCATACCACAACGCAGTACCAACACAAAAACCGAATCCTGGAACAAAAGTATAGGAGTGAAAAAGCCAGCTTTAGCTAATCTTGTTAGGAGCAAGAAAGTGGATGCTAATAAAGCAAAGAGTGAGACAATAAGTGCTTCAGAGACGCAGACAAGTACCAGTACATCAAGTAACACTGAAGCGTCAGTAAAGGAAGTCGCGACGCCTGCCACTGGACTGTCATTGCTAGCAGATTATTCGGGAAGCGACAGTGACTCGTAATAATGTATGTAATTTTGAATTATTTAATATTAAATCATAAATCATTTGTTAGGTTTTGTATTTATTTAAGTCAAGCCAATGGTTGGTATCACGCAACCCAGTAGATTGGCGTGTTAATTCAATAAATAATTATAATAAATATCGCAGGACCGTCCCCAACTAAGCAATGCTTTTATTATGGGTACCTACCGTACAATGGACTTGTGGCCATCCCAGTAATATTACTTATATAGATATTAACGAACCAATTTTTGTACCAGTCATGGATGTTATGACTGGTACAAAGATTCATTCTCATTACACAAGTTGAGACATCAGAACCCACAGCACAGAAAGCAGTCTATTACCGACTGTAACAATCAGGTTGGGAAATAGCCCCGGGACTGTCAATACTTTTTTTCTTTTAATCTGAACAGTATTATATCTATAAGGCAATATGAACTATATTATTGTAGTTTTTTTATTGATATTGAAGGGAGGCACGTTAGCTCAATCTAGAACTAGATGGCTTCATTCAAAATAATAGGCCCAAGTCTAAATCAACATTGACATCTCAGACAACTGAATCGACTCATAATCGAAAGACATAGCATTGTAATTGTGAGTTTTCTCATACAAAATCTGTTCAGTCATATTTCATTATCATTCGATTATAAGTCTTATGCCGGGTATTCACAAGCCTGAAACTATTCTGATAATTGCAAAATAATTATTAGTTTACCAGTCCCCGTTGTTAGTTAAATCTCGGAGAGGAAATAGCACTTGCTATTTAAGTATATAATGTATCCCTGGTAAACCGAATAAATTGACCAAAAATATATCGACAGAAAATATAAATAAGTCTTCGTCAAAAACATTTAAAAAAGTCACGCAGTGAGTTCCCTGCATATAAATGGTATCAAAACTTCATTCTCTGAGATTATTTTTTTTTCGTCATAAAACTATCACGCATAAATGCATGATAGTATAGACGTGCATTTGTCATGTATTCATGATACATTCCTAAATTACATTCCATAATTTTCCTGAACCGATACCCCTAAATCCGTTGGAACATCACAAAGGAGTTACAAAATCGTCTCACTGACACCCCAATAACTCCCGGAAAAGTTGAAAAAAGTGAACGGTTGCACGGTAACAAAAACAGATTACAGCTAGGCGGACAACAATCGGCTTAAGCCGGTGTGAGAGCGGCGCGCCGAACCGCCGGCCGCCGAAATACCTCGGCCTGCGCCCTTTGTTCGCCGATGCTCTTCTATTTATTACAGTGTCAAGTGCATTCACTCGGCCAGTTTACGTGGCGCTTTCTTATTTTGATTTGCCCGACTACTCGTATACAGGTGCGTTTAAAATTCATCATCAGTAAACTTTGAAATTTTATTTATTATGAATACATATGAACATATGAATAGAAAATTATTATTAAGCAGTATTTTCGCCATCTTAAAGTTTGCGATCATTGTCGAGATTGCGTCATGCATGGCTAATCCTTAACTAACTCACAAATAAAATAAGTGTCTAGCTACTCGTTAATTTTTACTAATTACACACCCGCAGTAGGTAACTAAAAAAATAAATAGTCTAATATAAGTGCGGTCTAGACAAGATCTTTATGAAATAATTCTTGTGTTGCATACATTTTCATACGCGTCATAAGATTAAAGGAATAGATACATACTGAATGGACTTGTGTGCATGCATAAGTGCTGATACTATCTTGCTTAAAAAATGAGCCAAATATAATGTAACAAAAATACCTAGTTGTCTGAGCTAACCACCGATGCAGGCATTTGCAAATCTATCCCTACTACTATAAAATAGTTTTCAGGTGTGACGGAACGTAAGTTTGGTTGAGTATCAATACAAACTACAGATCCGATATTAATCGACTATTTACTAATTAATAGCGCAACTAATCAAGAAGTGACCATTTGGAGTCGCGGTGCAGAACTAACGCGATAGTTGAGGCAAAAGCTATTATTTAAAAATACGCTAATATTTTCAACATCAGCCTGTATGTTCATCCCTTTTTTACACTTGGTACCTGACTTCGGAATTAATTGATTGGAAAAGGCCGTTCAATGCGTTTGATGAACGAAGATTGGGAACCGCGTAGGTGTTATAGGATAATAATGATTTTATCAAAGAATTTCTAAACATGGCCGCTATATTTTATGTGAGCTATCACTATCATTAAATAATTCAATATCCTGTGTTCAAATTAAAGGAACTTATAGAGTTGTTACTCGAATTAACAGAACCGGCCGTTTGTTCATTAAATTCTGGACACTCAATTAGATATTCGATTGCTTTTAAATGTTGTGGAAACCAAAACTTGTTTGTGTCGAATAAGCCGAAATAGCCCGACGGTACGCCCCTACGGACATTACGTTTTGTATATACCTTTTTTTTTATTTCGCCGGGAAATGCATTTACGCATACCGCCCGAGGCCGGGGGAACTCGAGCGGTTATTTATGTGGAGCTCCTGGACAAGTCCAGACTACCCACTAAAACCCAGCATGCTAACCTCACCGCTTTGTGTTGAGTCGCCACAGGATCGCTTAAAAAGCCGACAACAGTGACGCCCCAGCAGCGGGCCTGTAAACCGCAGGCCGCAGACTTTAGGACCGCCCGTACCTCAACTATGCCATCTCCTTCCAAGTCTTGTAGGTATTTTGAAATGTTATATATTGACTCAACATTTTATAGTATTCAGTACTATTACGAAACTTTTATTCATAAAATTATATGTTTTCGTTGAAGGAAAGTGAGACCACAATTAAAATTTAAACCAGCCGGTAATCTTATGTTAAATATTGGCTACAACTTCCATGTCCATTCGACAATACATTCTAATCGTTAAGCCCAACACTAAGCCACAGGTTATGAATGAACACATTCCTCGGTATTTACAATATAAACCGGGACTGTAAGTCAATAGAAAGGGCCATTGAGGGCTTAGGGTGCCTTCACATTGGCGTCACGGCGTGCTGCTAGAGTCGTGACTCCTGTTCAACTATTTTCGAAACATTCATCAAAAACATATGAGTAAGGCACAATCATCTGTCGTATCGGAATAAAAAAGTTTTGTGTATGTGTTTTGTTATCGATTTAGCTCGAGACTGCCTAATTCGAGGCCTGTTCAGAATCTAACTACTTGTGTCTGCGTGTCGCATAAACAGGTCAATAAAACTTTTTGGCATATCACAAATAGACACTAGATACAATAACAGCCACCCCAGTCCAGGTGTATAACAACAAGTAGCTTCCCTAACAACCTACCGTAGTCTCAGTAGGGCTATCGAAATTAAGTCCTTACTAACGAAACTGTTTCCCGACCTACGTTCATAAGTATTGCGATATGTAAACAGCGAGTGCGTGAAGACCCTTAGCTATGTATCTAATAACGACGGGACCTCAAGGGTACGGTCTAACTACTCAATCACGAATAAGCTTCCACACTTTCTAACTAAATGTGGTCTATTCCTGTGTTATTGTCGGCATCTCCCTTGGATGAGCATGTATGAAGTTAGGTAAGCAAATAAAGGTGATAGTTAGCGGTTAGAGGAAGTGGTATGGAATTCTGACTTTAATCAATGAGATGTTTCCGATAATACGTACCGAATAAGCCAGCTGCCTCGCGCTGTCACGGGCATATGCCGCTAGCAGTAACCTCAGATTTCACCCGACCAGTTTGACGACAATTTGTCAACTTTGCCTCAAACTGATTGGTCGGGTCAACAGCCAACTGGGCCAACAGCGAGATGCATGACAGACAACAGTGAGGCAAGGAAGCGAGAGGGTTTGCCTCGATTAAGCCTGAGCCTCTGACTGAGCTTCTCAAGGCTCAGTCAGTGAGTACCCACGGCAAATAGAGTTCCGCAAACACTTATCTTGATTTGGCCTGTTGCTACGCCGCTCTTCAAAGCTGTGAACATACACACAAACAATCTAACAGGTAGATTATATAGCTGTGTATAAACTGCGTCACCTATAAATAAGTAACCTACCATGTGAGACTGTTATTTTCTTAATAATAATGATAATACCAGCCCTTTTTAATGTCCCACTGCTGGGCACGGGCCTCCCCTCAAGTCGAGAGGGATTATTTAGTTCAATTCTTAAACTAGAAGCATCGACCCTAAGTATTTAACTTAGCTTATATATTTTTTTTTGCATTATAGCATTTTAAGTTTTGGTGGCAGTCTAGATGTTTTCTAGAATAATATTTCCCCCATTCTTTCTTCTTCACCTCATCATTGCGGAACTTATTAACATGCAGCAAAGACTTTCATCTTAAGATAGTTATAGATTATCCAAATACATTTTCTATGCATGTAATTGCTATTGTGGCTGTTATCAATCAACATCAGGCCCTCGCAGCAGGGCCGCTTTATCATACGACCTTAAAACGATCGTTCTGCGGCTTTGGTAGGAATACATGTACGTGTAACCAGGCTTTTATTGCTGCTAATGGGGTTCGGTTACGCCCATCTGACCATTAACAAATTAATACTTTCCTCCACGGTACATATACCTGCGGATTCCTGCGAATCGGGATCCAAACAAAAAGCGCGTAGCGGCGCATAGCTCACGGTGCTCAGATAAATACATCTCGTATCCCAATTTTTTCATCGACATAAATATTGTTTTTTTTCATAGATGTAACGGCGTTGCGCCGACACGTCGGAGTTCGATTCTGAGAAGTGTACTTGTCGCGGCGCCGGCCCGAGTCTTGCTCCACTAATAAATAAAAGGCTCCTTGGGAAATATTATGTTACGTCTCGGTTTTTTGGGCGATGCGTGCGATGCCAGAGGCGCGGTGGTCGCCTTTGCCCACTCGAACCAGTAATGGGCGGATTTCTCTATCTACAGAGAGATTAGTGTCCATTTATCTCGGTTAATCAGCTGAAACATTTCGGCGCCCAACATGTAATGTCTCGAGTATTTTAAAGGTGGTGACGTTTGGGGGAAACAAAAAGTTAAAACTGTCTTTAATCAGCAAATCTAACTAGCACAGTTACCATTAATTTCGGTTCTACGATATCAGACGACGAAACATGTCATCGACACTTACTTTCTCACTGTGTATGTAGATTTTTCGCGTCAATCGATGTTGATTCTTATAATTAGTCAAGCATCTCACGGCCATTTTCGATTCCATTTCCGATATCGTTTTCGAATAGTTTAAAATAACCCCGCTAATCCGCCATTTTGTAGTTAAAACCAACCGAGAGTACGGAAAAAACCTTATGTTAGTATAAAAATATAGATAGACCAACAAGTCTAATTCCAAGTAGTTAGAAATATTTTAAGAATATTTAATCTTAAACATCTTATATAAACATTGGAAAGCCATCGATACTCGTTTGAAATGATTAATAAATGACATTACTAAATGATTTCGCCTTCGTAGGCTTTGTTTTATTTATGTAGGGACTAGTCGGAACGGCATTCCATTTGTTGGGTCAGTGTGGTTGGTGGTATGCGATTGTATAGACACACACGAGAATACAGTACCTACGTAATATTTCGTTAAACGACGTTTGTCGTTGTCGTAATTAAAGCATGAACAACTGACTAGTTTGGTTTAATTGTTTGGGTTTCGTTGTAGGGTCGATCACAATCATCAGATTACGTTTATTCTCCAAACAAATTGACTTTTGACAGATATTCTATGGGAAAACTGTCAAAACGTCAAATTTATTTGGAGAATATCTGAGATTAAAATCTGAATCTGATATAGAATCTGAGGATTGTGAAATAGACCCTAAAGTTAAAATTGTAGTGACGTGACTATATAAACAAAGGAGCTGATATTTTTTTGGAAATTACTTTTTTAACTTAAGTCTATACTTATGGTTATAACTATTGATTAATTATCAAAACCTAAAATCAACATTAAAAGCAATTCTGATGTGATAAATAATTGAGTATACCCCGCTATAGATTACGATGTATGAAGTTATGTTGTTACATGCGAGATAGCGTATCAGCGCGTTTTCGGTACAACTAACAAAATTTAACTTAAATATATAATATTGAACTTTTAATTTCAGTTAGATTCTGCGAACTTCTGAATTCTTGCGTAGATTCTGCGAACTATCTATGTATTGCTTAGATTTTGCGTTTCTGTTTTCAAAGTGTGCATAGTTAGTGGGCGCATGATCACCGTTTATTGGTCAATTGTCGTGCGCACCGGATGCCCCTCGCTGCCCTCATGATTGATTATAAAGCCGCAAGTTATTCATCCCGCTGTAAATAAAGTCGTTAAGGGAAGCCGACCACTAATTGGACCTAAAAATTCCTTCATATAGTGGCCCGCACTCTTTTGATAACGAGTCGTATAACATTATAAGATAGGTACTATAGTCCTTTATAAAACAGGTACTAGGTACTGCCCACCTTAAGTTCATTTTCGCATGGTAATTTAGGCTCTACCGCGGCAGCTTGCTATCGCAATGTACCTGTACCGTTCAAACAATTTTTTTTCTTAGGTGGGCAGGGAGTAAAATCCCCAATATTACTTCCAAGAATAGACCTATAGTATTGAGTAATGTGTATTCCGTTATTGAGTTATTCTATTTAATGACCTGACGCGTTGTAAACGTAAGGTCGAGTAGTTTATTTGTTTACAGCTAGGCGCTAATCTAGCAATACGGACTTGACCTTATATTATCGCCAAAACAATTAAAAAGATAATTTACAAAATAGGGTTATGTCTAGACGTATTTAAATACAAGCCGTAGGAATTCTGCAAAAAACTTTATGAGCTATGAAGGAAAAGTCGTGTAATAACTTCAAAATCCTTCAACTATGCGTGGTCTGACACCCAAATTTATATCTCATCACCTATCCGTATCATTAGTTAGTAAATAAAGTGATAAAACACAAACCATAAAATTGACGCGATCCTATAATCAGTGTTTAAGGTCGGAGAAACAAAGTATTTGCTGAATCATACAATGTAATAGCATTTTACGTATGCGAGAGAAGGTATCGAGCGAAAGAATATTCCAGAATAAGATTCAAATAAGCATCAGATAGTATATCCAAGCGGCTTTCACACATGCCGACCCGATAAGAATTCTGGCGGGGTTGTGGTTGTGTGGGTGTGGAACGGCTTACACGCACACAGGCGCAGGACCCCGAAGATGTTCCATTCATAATTTTAACAACCAGTCATTATGCCTCGCCCGCGAGCGGTGGGAAGTGTGGCAAAGGAATCCTGAACTGGTATGACATCACGCCTCGTTTGTTTTATAATCGCTTCATTTGTATCATGATAAAGTGCTATTAATCAATATAATATTTGCCCAACAGAACATACATACAGTCGACCTTTCGCAAGGAAAGAGTTTGTTTTTTTTTAAGAATTCCAATTATTCGAATCGCTTGACCGAAATTTAAAGCAGAATAAGATATCCGATATTGTGTGCTATCTGAGACCGGCTTTCGCTGCCCAACAGTTGTTAAAGGCTTAAATTAAGTATACTTTATTAATAAGTCTGTGGTATGCTTATAGAAGGTATGGCAAACTCGAAGTAATACTTCCAAGGACGGATGGATAAATGACTTCACAACATCCCAACGAATATATAATGTAAAATATTTTAAGGTTTCCATCGGTAGGCAAAGCGATTAATGATGTACATAATCTATACACATTATTCTCGATAGGTACACTACAGAGGCCGAGTCCGCCATTTTGGATTTTTGTCCGTATGTCTGGAAGCCCATCACGGGAATAATACTGGTTGGATAGTTACAAATCTTGGCATAGTGATAGTTTACTTTATAGCTCTGGTCAACATTTTTGGATACTTTTTATATTGGGAATGAGATGGGTTCCCAATAATATAGCGATAGTCTGTGAATAGGTATCCAAATTAGCTGACCATAGAAAGTAAAATATAAGGTAGATTTCTATAGGAATCTTGTGGATTACCGGGGAAAACTATCTAGAAATGTTTTAGCCAGATGCATTGCTAGAGTTTAATTAGCTATGGATAAAGATAACTCTAAGAATAAAAATAAATCATTATTTTATTATCTACATCACCAGACACGTACCTACTTATATTTTTCAACCCTTTTATTGAAGGGCGATTATCAATTAGAGTTGTTATGTCAGACAACAATAGACTGTCTTAGGGTTCCATTCTTTTATAAATTATCAAAAAAATCTAAAAATTGACGTAACTGCCAGACGCAAGGCTTTTGCATTATCACTCTTGTTCCCTTTAGAATAAGGTGGTCTTAGTTTGCAAAAATACAACACCAAGACTTAGGCCAACACTACTATCAATGGCATTGATAGTCTTCGACTAACGTTACCTACGTTTGCTCTCGCTCAGACGCAGCTACAGGCACTTTATCAATCTTGCGGCTTGCAATCGAATGTCATTACCGTGCGCATCGTGTGTGGCAGTGATAGTAGACGCTTATTCATTATTTATTGTTTTACATCAACCACCAAACAGATACCGATGAAAGGCCCACGGTGTTCGCCAATGAGTTGATTTAACCCTCATATCTGTTGAGCATTATTCTAGTACCCCTCTTTGTTGTATCATGTTTCAAGGTAGTGACATTTCTAAAGGTAGGTACGGGCGCGAACATTAATATGGGACCCATTTCCTTCATATTTTCCATGACACATATAATGCAATAAGGTTGATATCTGTATATCGTCATATCTGAGAGCAGTTGCTCCTAGTAAAATCAGTTAATATATAAGATATGTACTTACTGATTGAGATATTATATTAATTTTCGTTTAAAACATCTTCAACTTATAGTGTAACTCTAGGCGGGTACCTAATAAAATAACTGATCTGCGCATTGTCAAATTGGTTTAAGATAGTACTTACACAGTTATAACCGCATTCCGACGTTCGAGCTGGACAGCACGGAGCAGCGGAGCCGATGAATATTCACGACGTGCGTACCACCAGGTTCATGGGGTCTGAGAAACTGCCCATTAAAATTATGACAGGCCATCTACATTCCTGGACAACAAAGCCAACCTACGATTAAAATAACACCTCCTTCGTAGAACGTATATCCATTTTACTTCACAAGGGTCCGTAACGTTTCCGCTGGGGTCCTATGATACCTTTTTTCCGAAGACAGTTGAAAAAACTTGGCGTCCCATTAACAATAAGATCAAAACTAGCCGGCCGCGCCACAATAGACGTCGAGCGCCAGCCTCCGACCGCTGTGGAGAAGCTTCCAGGAATTGCGCCCTTTAAAAAAGATACAATGTTGGGCGTGTGATAGTTGGCGAAGTCGCATTCCTAGGGCAGGCTGACCTGCCCTGGGCGCCGCCCCACGGAGACCGTATTATACGACGTCACGTACAAAAATTACTAGATCTAGACATACAGATACGAATATATTACGAACGATTGAAGAATTGGCTTTACTTCAGTTTGTATTGAAAGATATCGATCACATTTGAGTGTTCGGAAATATTGGTATCATTACTCAAATCTCTATTTGCAGTATAAAGCAATAAAATAATACGGTATACCTTACAATCACTAAACATATCAAAAATATCGCCGCAAAAAGTGCAGATATTGCATCGCCAATCTTTTGTGCGGCGGCACGGGCAATCTTATTGTGGTGCAGTGTGCAAAAAATGACAATAATACAAATGTAATGAGAAAGTATAACAAGATGATACGGCGCGGCCATTAGTGGATGCCACCGAGGCGATCCCACGCTCTCGTTTGTCCTGTGGGATGGGTGCTTTACCTCAATAGCCTTCGATTCAGCGGGCGTTCAAGTAAATGTGACCGATTACATTAGTTATGTCACCTTTTAGCGCTATTGTCATGTTCACAAGCAATTTACGACAGGTGTATGAAACAAATATGCAATGAACGTGCCTATTGTGCATGTGTTTTGTATGAGTGTCCACAGTAGATTAAAGAGTATTTTCCAGCTCAAGACAAAATCGCGGCCTGGAAAATGTTTTAAATAATATTAAAAAGCTCTAAGTAGATATATATGTTAATATCACACAATTTAAAGCATTGTTATGCGTATGGAAAGGTCAGTAGGTGCTTACAGTGTTGTGGTAAGCTTCGTCAAATTCTATGAAAATGTTCACGATCGCGCGACCCCCTGCGGCGCCTGTGTTTATTTATATGAAATTGCGTTAGTCTCTCATATGGTAAGAGATTACTTAAATAATGGGCAATTGAACAAATGTGTTGCTTGCGAACGCTTATTGAAAATAACACTACTATTTAAAGATAAATACTGTCTGGAAATTAATGGATGTCGTTAGGCATCAGCTGTTTCATTTCAAGTGTTATTATTACACCGTAATTTGTATCATTCATGATCCCACAATCAGTCGATATTTTGCGATGTAATATAGATTCAACATTATCATTGTAAATTTAATATTATCTATAATTGAGTTCTTGAAATTTTCCATCTTGTATAAAGTTAACAAAACAAACATGTAGGTATAATGAATGGAGAAAGTGTCGAGATACCTGCATAATTTATGTATGTAGGTTGTATTAGACAAAACTTAAGTGACACACAAAACTCGCACTGGCTGCGCAAACAGTTCCCTTGTGTCGCCCGTGAAATTTATAACACAAATATAAAACCTACCTACATATAATATGCGCCGCCACTTGTCGGGAATGCCGTCTTCAACGTTTTATTTCGTTTCATGTTTGCCTGCACGCATGCGCCGGAGACATTCTCTAGCTCCTCACTGGCCGATAACACAGAATTCCACATTATGAGTCCTGTTATTTTTTAATAATTAAGTACCTACTCACCTATCCTATAAATAATGTGTTAGGCTCGTAACACGTTTGCATATCATATTGCAGACATATGATTACCTACTTATAAAGAATTGACAAACATTTTGTAAATTTAATATTATCTATAATTTGTCAGTGTTGCAATGCACAGCCATTAACTTTTATGAAGATATTTGATAACAGTTACGACGCTTGCAACGTTCGGTGATTGCACGCATGGCACATGGCAATGTCATATTATAGTTGAATACCGTGGCATGATGCACGCACATATGCACAAAAAGACCGATGGCTTATCGAAAATCACTGACCTATAGAGTGGCACGACACGATAGCATGGGAAAAGCAACGCTGTGCCCATGGGAATCAGGTGATGGGTAAGTATCGACAACTGTTGTAATGACATGTCCGGCGTAATCAATGTTAAAATACATATTGCTTTTGATGCAGACGACGTCTCCGATGAGCGCGCCATATATTTGTCACTTTCATTTATCATTGTCAATAAGCACCGATGTTCCCACGATAGGGCAATCTGAATTGCGCATAGCTGTTGAGTTTATGCGGCCCTTCAAGGAAGGGGCGCCATTTAGTCGGTAACGTATTCTGATGGTTTCGCTTATCGATTTTACTGCTAATGAAACACTAAAAAACGTCGGGACTCAATAAACATTACGGTTTGTCTGTTCGTCAATGTCGCCCCCATAAAGTTGATATGGTTGTGTGTTATATAATGTGTAACATAATAATCACGTCGTTCGACATCCCATTCAGCTGATTAGGGTGCACCATCAGGCAATTGTAGCGAATTTGTGACACGTGACCACTATTTGCCGGCGTTAATATATCACCAACGTTCGTTGCGTCGACCTTATTTATGTTCCAATTAAGTCATTCACATTCCCCCCACCCTAACGATGCGGGTTTGGGTAAATGACGTGGAATATTTGCGAAATTAACTGCAATTTAGTTCTTTCCATTCTAATCTAGAAACCACAAAGTCATCTGAGAATAAAATGCACTCGCGAATCGGAGGAAACAATTGCCTTCAATGAATCTGTGGTCTTTTCAATTGGCAATAATACAATTTGTCGTTTAGTTAGGTATCAATTAAACGAGTTGCGTGTCTTCATTATAGAGTTTATTGGGACTACTCCGATAAGAGTCGGGAAGGCGGCGAGACGAATCGTATCCGATACCTACAGTGATAATACGATGCATAATGCAAACAATATGGAATTGTCGCGTTATCAACGGATCAGGCGTGAGATAAAGTGTATATGTAGATAGTTAGTGCATATACCTATGTAGCTAGGTGCTGTAGTTAGTTAGTATGTTATGTTCTGCAGTAAGTGGTTTATTCAAAGCGTTATTCGCCGAACAAAGGCAAACATACACACACGCAAATGAACAACCAGGTCAAGATGGTATTCTGATACACCATGATATGGACTTATAATAAAATAAAATACTAATTGTAATAAAACTAATCTTACGGATTTTATCGCGTTTATTATAAAAAAAAAAAAAAAAAAACTTGAAATCCAGGACTATTTGTTTAAATGATTGCACTAAGTAACAACAATGTAAAATTCAATAAAAACATATAAATAAAGCGCTCATCTTGATGCCTCTTGCTTTAAAATTGCAGGTACGCTAAACTGTCTCCAAACTCAAAAGTTTGATTGACAAAGCTCGACCAGGCGATAGACAAAGATAAAGCTACGTTATTCACTGGTAAAACACAAAGTAGACTTTACAAGCGCCACCTAAACAAAGCGGAGCTCCCAATTCACAAATGGCCTCCCAGGAACTTACGAACAATTGATCATCCCTTGCTTAACAGCTAATGGTCGAAATTAACAATAGGTGACTGGCGCCACCGAGACGTGCCGGATAACTGTTCGAGCGACCGAATTGTCATGCCCTCAGTGACTGCCCATTGTCCACTATGGAACAGGTATTAACAATTGGCTCGGCCAGAAAAAGTGAAAAGCACGGGAAGCGATACGGAGGGTAGGGATAGTAATCCAAGAATAACAATTTGCAACACGTAATGGTAAATGAAAGGTTTTCGTTGTGTTTATATTTGCACCCCTTTTTGTGTCGTCTGCGACCGAAAACAAATTTGAAGCCATAGTCAATTCAAGGAATTCTGATATTTTGTTTTTATTGTCGTCTTATCGCAGTACCAGCCAGCTTCATTTTACTCAGTATGTGAAACTGTTTTTATCAATATTATTACAATTAAACATTTAATTATGTTCGGTTCTTGGTGAATACTTTTGAGATAATTCCGGCCATGAGTTTCATAAAACTAATTTTGTGTTGGTAAACAAACTACGTACATTATGTGTTACATGAATTATACAGGCGGGATGAAGTCTTGAAGGAGATAGTACCGAAAATGAAAACAAATTAGACACCGAGTGTCCTAATGATTATAATTACACTAATAAAACAATCTAAATCTTAAAAAAATATTATTTTATAAGTATTTTTATTGCAATTTTATCATAGGCAAACATATTAATGAAAAATATTATTTTAATATAGATCGGTATTGGTAGTTAAAATTTTTTTTAACAGGGTAGTGCCCAAGTTCGAGGCCGAAGTTCCAAAAACCTAAACAAAAACAAAGGGAAGCGACCAATTTGATTCCACGAAACATTTCGGCGCGTAAAACGCACGTTCCCCGAAGTCCGTCACAAATTAGTGAATGAACGTAATTCCGTTTGCATAAGACAATGTATCGTGGCATGTGGTCGTTCAGTGGGGGTAGGTCCGGGCTGGCACATGTGTTACTCGCTCATTCATGTGCTATTTGTGGGTCCATTCAGCATTGTGATGCACATGCACCGGAAACGTCTCCACGGTGCCGCCTCCGAGCGCGACAAATTAGCAGAAACGATATTGTGCGCATGATAACGTGTTTTGTATTGTTTTATTATCGGGCCTCGCTCGGCCCGGCGCGGCGGCGCTCGGGTCAACTCGTGTGCGCCTTATTGTACTCCGCATTGTTCTGCTAACGGAATGATTTTAGAGACGAATATTGGCGTAATAAAATGTGTATAGACTTTATAAAAGCTTGTATCTTAAAAAAACCGGCATACTTGCAAAATATCATTTTAGAGACATACAGGCCATGTTAGGTAATTTAAATTATAATATTAACACTAGTTTTTTGTCATATATTGTGTGAAATGGATAGATGAATACAACTCCAGCAGAAATATACCTATACATATGTACAATATTGCAACAAATCACAATATAAAATGTATAATGGAAGACGTAATTCCACAAATGAATTGCATGTTTGCTGCTACGAAATCCGTAGCAGAAATGCCGTAGCACCAACGCTACGTATCGCACCTCATATTCGGATACAATGTTTGCAGAAGACAGACCACAGGAGATCATCAACTTATTACTGGCTGTCATATTATTGCAATGTTATAAATTTTAGGACGTATCAATGTTATATTTTGATAGATTTTTACGTATTTTTTGTTATCAAACAATACATTCAAACAAACCAAAACTACACACCCCCCAAAATTACGACCCACAAATTGCTAATAAACATTCTCCACGTCGGACGTATAAAAAACTTTATTTATACATGATAATAATGATATAGGGCATTAACAAAAAAACAAACGAAATCATGTGAAATTCCACCCTACGTCTATCTACCTCATAAATTGTAAGTTAACATCGGTGCGTCGGCATAGCCACCCATTGCGCCCGCGCCGCTTTCAGGCGCGTTGCGTTGGCGCGAGTGGTTGATAATTAACTCGTCGGGCTAGTCCGCGTCCGGCCACCCCCTTCCATAAATATTTCCCGATCAAATTATTATGCGTTCTAAAAAATGCCACGAGCCCGATTCTCAGAATCCTCGAGCGAGGGCGGTTCCACACAAAGCCGCACAGAAAGAGACACACTTATGGGACGAGTCACGGGCGAGAAAGTAACGAGTGCTGAATGGAATGAGGTTCAGCACAGTCGACTCGACGGGGCAAACTGTGAGAATTACAAGGAATGGATTTATTTATTGATCTTTACTTGTTCCGTTATTCTGAACGAATGTTGTTTGTATACAAATAAAAAGTTAAACTCATATCCGACCCGAAATTTGTTGTCAAGCAGACGAATCCGCGCTCGACCTTTTACCTAAAACTTAAGGACATCAAGATGTGTTTACTTCAAATAGGTACCTAAATGGTTCATGGAATGCGGCATTTTTGAAGAGGGAGACCTTGAAGCCTCTGCAGTGCTAAAGGCAGTCACCGAGTATACAATAATCCCATAACATCCAACCCTCTCCCACACAGATTTGAGTACCCACCAATCTTTAAAAGATTTATAGATTACATTGTTATCATGAAACTGTTCTTGCCCCGGTAGCTTAACTTCTGTTTTGACATAATGACAGTGAATAGCTCTGATACTATATCGCACACATTCCCATAAGCAGCCAGTGCCCACTCTTCATTCAGTACGTTGCCCTTATGCTGTCACAAGCAACATAAAGGGAGCAATTCTATTTGTGTTGTGTCTTGTAAGCGTAGCACTAATTACAACGCGGCGACATTTTTGCCGCATTACGCACTGGCTTGGGAGAGATATAAGTCCAGTTTACACGAGAAGAATTCAAAGAGTAGTTATATAACTCTTGTGTTGGGAATAATACTTAAAGCTCATGCCTTAATGATAGCGCAAAAACTGCATCTTGGACACTAGATCTTAGAACTCGTGTGATAGTAATATCGTTACGACAATCTAGAAGTACCTACTGAACTTGTTATTTTGCTTGTGCACTGTAGGCATAATGTAGGTAAGCGTAAAAATTTGATCACAAAAAATGATAGGTACTAATGTGATGTCCGTCGAGAAATTATTTTATCTCCAATCAAATATCATTTGCACATTATAGGTTGGCGAGGTCGATTTTTGTTATTAATTTGAACTTAGAACTTTCCAAATTAAGCCTTACTGTTTTTTTTTTAATTTATTTAGGACTTGTTGTCCAATCGTTCTGTATTTCTTCGCGTCTATAAATGGCTCTTCAGTCAGATCAACGCTGTCGATATGAAAGTCCAAAAACGGTTTTTTTTATTCGCCAGTCACCACTTAGCACCTAATCGTTTCCGAAAACTCGTGTAACTGTATCGAACACACTTTTACTGCTATCCAAGTGCGTGCTAAACGTTTCTGCATTTTTGTTACACACTAAACATTTAAAGTATCAATTCGACTGGGTATATTAAGAAGCGACACCATTGGACAGCGTTTAATTGTATCAAACATTGACTCATCAATTTGATCTAGCCTCACACAATTATTAGGTCAAAACGCCCAAGAAAAATGCCGAGCTCCAATTAAACATTTAATAAGTATACGGGGCAAAATTCCCATCAATCGGTATGAAGTATAATTAATAAAGTTACATAACAATTTGGTGCTATAGTTGTTAAAAGGCAGCCAAAAGGAGAATAAGCAATCAATTTTGAGAGAAGGCGTAAAGTGCAGCGCTCGTCGAATGAACATTCCTAGGGTAATGGCGGGTTCTATAGTGTGGAGCACGCTTCTTCATAAACTCAGGGCGCCTTTTTGTTTTTTAAAATTTATATTGTTTCATTATTATGTAGAATAACGTGGTTGAATGGGCAAGAATAGAAGATACTACGCTCCTTTAGGCAGTTGTGTATCATTACGAATATTGTTTTAAAAAGTACAATATTGTGTTTTTTATTCTTACGATTTTGTTATTATTTTTCTCTCAGGAAGATTTGGATACTCCTCTTAATATTCTTGGTTCCTCGAATAATATTCTGAACTATCGGTCTCTTATGTGTTACCGTGCAGTTTGAGATTGCCTGTAAGCTCCTATTTAATTTGAAACCTATCACAAATTAAAGGCTCGTAAAGCGGCGTTCATTGAAACCACCCAGTTACAAACCATTCTATCAAAACCAGCTGTATCCCATAAAATTAATGGAATCCGTCTCCACACACCCATGCACGGGATAGTGTTTTTTGGGTGAAATTTAACCGTTGTTTATGTAGAGACAATGTATCTATTGCGTTAAAATTTTGGGAATTTCTATTTTTTCTCCATGTTGGGGTCGTGAGAATGGATCGCTGCCGACTCGTCGCGTTATGTAAACAGTATTAGTGTGTTTATGTACAACCATGACGCACACACTATGCCTAATTAACAGACTCGTCGAGGTGTCATCTGTGTCTACAGTTTCATAATAGATAATAGGAACGAGAGTGTTCGACCCGTTGGGATCCTTCTTATTAATAATCGTAAGATATTCAATTGAATAAGTTTATTTCTAGAACACTTAAAACATCTTATTAGAATTTATGTTACAAGGAGAGTAGGCATAAATAAAGTGGCTACTGGCCTATAATTATTATTCTTTATAAACGTTAAGTTACTATAATTTGTGTATTTTTGTTATTCATTTATCTTAGATTTGATTATCATGTAAACATTTTATAAAAACTGTTTTGATTTATATTATCCTAGCGATAAAATATATGAAATGTAGTTTTTTTTTATTAAATTCAATTGACGACGATAGTGAACTTTGTGATGTCACAAAATGTGTGACATTTTAATTTCACGCCAAATTAGTTAATTATTTGTAACATCAACGTTGCTTCGAACGTTGTTAATTGTTATAATTGTTACATTACAGCTAAGTAAAAAAAAAGCTGGTAGCTATTATTCAAATCCAAGCATTCTCATCTATCTAATCCTTTAAATCCAATGATTCATCTTTTAAATGTCTAACGTATTTTTTTTTCAATTAGATAGGTATATCTGTTTAATTCCACAATTCTAATTCCACCTCGATCCTACAATAAAACATCTCTCTAGCCATACAAAAATGTGGGGCTCCGGAAAATGCGGGTGACTATTTAAATATGTTGCCAGTTCCCAAGGATCATATCTAATCAGGGATTTACACGTTATTACTACAAGTATTGCTATGCACGACTGGGACTCGTCTCACGCATTTTCCAAACAAACTTAATGTTTAATGAAAAAGTAGGATTCCTTTGATATGCTTTTTCTCACGAACTGACCAACTAACTCCTAACATATTTCTGACTAATTTTCACATTTGTCAAAAAAAAAGTCTTCACCATATTAGGCGTTTCGCTAGGCACAAGTATAGTGTAAAGCTATTTCAAAGCCTAAAAGAGCTATTCAAAACAAGGCTTCAAGAATTTGTAGGCCTTGGCTAGGCTTAAATACAACCCCCCACAACCCCTTTTATGGTTATTCCATGAAGGTAGAGTTAACAACTCAGACTGACCCTTAGTATTGTAGCGACCTCTTCAACCTCGCCAGAAGCTACATACATGGCGCTACAGACGACATTCAGAACAATTGACAACTCTCCATACAACCCTGAAACGCGCAATGAGAGTTTTCGGAGCACGCAACATATATACAAGATCGCGACAACAATCATCGGGGCATAGCGGCCGCCCCGCCAGGCATACCACCCGCCTGGCTGGAAGATCTTCCCTTTTCCGCTAAAGTATGTAAGAATGATTTGTGATCTAGGAAAAAATAACGACTATTCATCCACGTTTGATAATACATACGCAAGCCAATAACACTATTCAACGTCTGATGTAGAGCCAGCTCTATATTAATTTACGTCATCTTCCTGCCTACGCATTCTTATGCACCTACATATCTACCCATGTATATACTCACCCGGGCTGGAATTCCACAACGGATGCCCATTCGAAAAGTATAATAAAACTTATGTCATATGGTATCCATTGTTATACCGAAAATGTTATGCATTCTGAATATATAATCGCGAATATATTTTGTAGGTATACTAATGCTTAACGATATTTCTACAAAATATTTTTTCTTTTATAAGCCTTATTTACAACCATGTAGATATTTTTATGGCGTCAGCATGAAACTACAAATGATTTTATATTCTAAGCTAGTAAATACAGAAATAAATGTGCTTAGGTGCGCACAGGCAGACAGCTTAATTTTATTTATAAGCCACCAGAGACAATCTGGCTTAGGATCCAACCGCGTCGGTGATAGCTGGAGTTATTCAAATGATAACAAGACATCCTCGGGGTGGTCGGCGCACCGCTTTGTGGCAGCTATGCGCACTGTCAACACGACCTCCTCACTCCGCACACATCACACAGTTTTTTATGCGCACATGTGCGCCGGCGCAGGCCCGCACGCCGCCCAGACCAACCCCCGACAAATATTTGTCTTCAATTCCAAAACGCTTAGAACCTCACGGTTCTAGGCACTCGACAAATCAATACGATCTGTTATGTGTGTTCTGTACACAAATCTGGTTTAATTCACTCTTGTCTCAATAATGTAGAGCCATTACCTACCTACTGTATACATCGTATAAAACATGTTTTGATTGATTTTATTTTAGCATAGCAGAGAGTATACAGCTCCGTTCACGTATAGAACACATCCATCGGAGACTACTCGGCTGCTCAAAGCCGGAGAAAACTTGTCATAGATAAATCGACCCATCAAAATATACAAAGTTATCAAACACAGGTTAACTCCGACCTCCCCCAATCATAAAATCATTGTCCAGTTTCTCGTTCATAAATCAAAAGCGCCGCACCACAATTACATACCTCGTAAGACGGATTATGGATTCATAATAAAATCAATGATAAGACGGCCACATTCCTTTGTGGGGGCGATCTGTAATACCGTACCTGTCAAGCCATTCCAGATAAATTAGTATCGTAATGCGAAGCATTGGTAACTAAAAATAAACGATGTAACGGACTATCCATTAATTGACTGGACCTGCAGCTACGCGAAAAAAATCTCTATCAGATAAGGCGGGTAAGTGTTTACGGTTTCTCACGGCGTCGACCAACCCTCAATGGCGCCTTGCTGATAGATAATAGTTCTGTCGACCTTCGCACCTCGGTGAACACAAACCAAAATACACTTTACTTGGTCAGTACCAGATTTCAAATTTGAATAACCGCCTAAAACCCATTCTTTTCAAGCACGATTAAACTCGCTTGAATGATATGAAACTTTAAGCTTCAGCGTGTAGAGCTTATTACTATTTGATGTATCTGAAACGAGAATGCTCATTCAAAGAATTCTGCACCCTCATAGTGTGTACCTGTCCGCGGCCACCACCAAAGGGCGCGACAAAAAATATTATGTTAATTTGTAATATCAGAGCATTATTCATAGACGCCATAATAGTTTTGTTATGATTCGAAGTTTCCTTTGTACCTTATTATTAGCGGCATCGCCTTTTGGCTTTTCAATGCTAACTAGCTGAATGTACGTTGTCACTGTTACACAGTATGGTTCGCTACGATATTTTACGAAAAGTGTTCTGATTCGAAGCTGCAATTTATTTGATGCGTTTATAAATCATTTTTAATTTTATAATTACGTTTACTGTGCAATTATTAAAATGTTAACAATGTTAATTATGTGTTGCGCGTGACGAGCGTGAGAGAAGAGAGAGAGGGCAAGAGTTGCCAACTCTAAAATTTGATATTACCTATAATGTTGCCAACTAAAAATATTATAAACTTGATTCATGTACGTGGCGTACACCTAGAGATATGCGTGTATGTAAAATGACACTAAAGTATTTAATAATACAGAGTTCAAGATAACGTGATTCTAATAACTTATCTGTCTGCTGTTTGAAATGAATTTATGAATGTATGTGTAGTAAAAACCTCTGTATTTACATTATTCGTTTCGCTTCGGACTACTATTTAGCTTTAGTGAGGCACGTAAAGAGAAAACACAGTACTAATCAAAAACATTTCATTAAGAACCTGTATGGGGTGTGAAATTCCTGTAAACCCTACTATCTCATTGGTGAACATCTAACAAAATAGACGTTAAAGGATAACATTGTCTGTTCTGTATCTTATCATGAAACAATGTTATAATTTAAAATATATGTACCGTAGATGGTCACATTGCTAGCTGAGAGGTATATGGCTGACTACTGAAACTCCGCCAAAATGTTAACAATAAAATTCAATATGTCGAGTCACCTTCGTCCGTAGGAGAATTAAGTACCCTCGAGATACCCTACACGTGACCCTGGGTGGTGCCAACCAGGTGACAACTCTACTGGTGGTAGGCTTCGGCCGTGGCTAGTCACCACCCACTGAACAAAGCCATGTCGCCAAGCGGCCTAGCCGTGTTCCGGCATGATGTTCGGTGTTGCCATTCATGGATGGCGGGTCAGATCAGTTGCGCTGCATGTGCCTAGTGAATGTAGCGTCTCTATCTACTGCCGCCTTCCTACCTAGGCAAGTATGCTCCATCGTAGATCTCATCGTCACTTACCATCAGGTGAGATCGAGATCAAATACTTGCCTATAATGTAATAAAAAAAAAATGTAAGGTTACTATTTTAAATCGATAAAAATGAATTCTATGAAATCTTATTAAAAATTCAGACACATTTCGCGCCTACGGTATTAATGTTTTCATCCTTTACATGCATAGATGAATACATAAATAGATAAACTGATTACATATTCTATTGCGATCCCTATTATGTTATAAACCTTCAACAATAAATGTGAAATAATGCCTCCACTCGCCGTTTCATATCATAACTTCGATCGTTATTCATAGCAATGCCACCGATTCATTGTACAGTTGTTTTAACGTATATGTTAATATGTTGCGAATAAACACATAATATTATTTTATGACACGTAGTAAACAAAACTACTTTTTTGCCAAGCATAACGGCGCACAGAATTAATCACCAGTGGTTTTGTATATCTTCTTTCTTTACGAAATGAAATGCGATGAAATGAAATGAATATGAATATGGCCTCACCCACAAATTAGTAGGTATTTTGTGAATGTCAAGTAATTTTTTTTTTTCCTAATGGTCTTTTTCCATTGAGTCAGGCTCAACGCGATTCTGCCAAAGTAATTAATAGCGATAGCACATTAATATATACACCTTATAAATAAAATAATGGGTGTGACATGAAGATATGAAAATGGTGTGAATATCTGTGAGTAAATACGATGAAAGCTTTTGTTCAGCAGTGTGAAACGTCACAGGCTAAAAATATATTTAAATATAATTTTTAATTTTAAAATTGGTGAGTGAATATTGTGGTTTAGATGATGGCAACACATACAATTTAAGCCCCTTTATTGGGAAATCCAAGTTATTTTATTCCGCTATTTAAGTTTATTACTAATACAATAGGGTAAATATAATACTTTATATCTTACACTTTTATTATAATTTAATATGTAAATATACAGTTTTTTCTACCTAAGTACCTAGATCTAGATTTGAAGATCATGACTGTTTTTTTTAATTTAAATATAATAGTGAGCTTTGCTTATAGTCTAGGTACCATGTAGATGCCTTGCAAAGCACCTTTTATCTGTTAGTATTCATTCGCACCAGTTCCTCATAACACCGCGTTTACCACGGATAGCTTGAATCGCGAAAGCTTCTGATACAGTACCATGTTAATTGCAAGCCAAAGAGGCGATTTGTCTGTCTGTCTGTATTTAAAACAACTTTCACTCATGTCCACACATGTACGTGTGGCTCACAACGTTAGTGTACATTATCCGTCTCCCGGGGCGAATTTTACAAGTCTGTGAGTCCCATGAGTAACGAGGCGTGATGATGCGAAGAGCGAGGCAGGCGGCCCGGCCGGGGCGCGAGCCCTGTAATCCCATAGTCGGTGTCGGCTTACGGCGCCTCTCGACTTCGCCGCAATTATCATATTCCACCTAAACACATAATATTGTGCACGCAATTTTAAAAATAACCCGCGTCCGGCTCGGCCGTGATCGAGGACCAGGGTTGCCAGACTCATCAGTAGATATTCAGGAGATCTAGTTCGAGATTTCATTGTTTACCATTTCGGTTTCGTATAGGCTTAGTAGTACCATTCATTAGGTGTAGCATTTCTGGAGTAAGATTCCTGCGTGCCGCATCTATATTTGTAGCAGGCTTCTTATACGAAAACGTACAATGTTACCAGAAAATAGTGTAGATTAGTATGATTCGCAATCAAATTAAGTGTTTGGTTCTTAGAATTCGTATTTTACTAGTTCCTCAAAATGCTTATAGTTGGTTCTTTAACTTATGACGTATCGCCACTGATTGAGCTATATAATACCGTTTAAGAAAAAAATGCTTCACAACCGAACTCTATCTATAGTTGATTTTCTCATTGAATCTCATGCGCTATAATTTTTACTATTTGGGTAGAATTCTTGGGGGTCTGTGTCTGGCAACCCTAGACGGCCTCAATCGGGTCTGATTTATAGCAACGGGCGCTGCGGCGGTCGTCCGCGGTTGTTTCATTGCATCCACTATACCCAGCACAAATATTGCGAGTGTTGTTCGGCATGCTCAGTGATCATTCATCCATTTCATATCAATTTTCTTCTCAGTAATGATAAATGTAATAACTCTGAGAATAGATTTTTGTTATTGCCTCCCTTTACTGAATAGATAGTGCATGCTTTAAGAACACCGCTGATCGCCATTAAGTGGAATAGCTTCTATACACAAAGGCAAATAAATAACCCATTAAGTCATCCTACTTTAAACTGGAAACCGTTACCTTGGTCACTATAGAACGTTTAATATTTCCTCAAACGGGACCCTGTAAGATATACTTCCATGTACTAAGGTTTTACTTTCTTCCTAACTTCTAAAGCAAAAATAGTCCTTCTTGATATCGTCAAATATTTAATGCAGATCGGTATCGAGTGTGCCCTCAAAATACGCGTACAATTTATGAATCAAATGCATGAATGAGCTCGCGGCTCCGCCACGTGTCTTCGTTCTCACGCCGGCAGCCGTCGCCCGCTTTTTATCGCATCACCGTTTTTCGTGTCGCGTGGGCTACATCTGCGGAACCCGCGATCGCGACCCCCGCGATGAGCACATGGCGCCTACGCTAATTACTTCATCTTAAAACTTGTCGAAACTCATACCTACCAATTAATATCGGATACGAGAGTCAGGCTTAGATCATACGAAGAAAAAGAGCATGCATCATGAAAAATCTGTCAATTTTTCGCTGTACGCTAATTTTTTTTTTCAGTAGTGCAGACAGAGGCCATTACAGTTTGCTATGTTGGACATGACTGCTTTCGTGTGTGGCCAACACGGATGCTGATAATAGCTTTGAAGCTGGTATTTATTCGTATTTTCTTGCTACTTGTTCTTCTCCTCGCCTTAGCCGTAGTACAAAAACAACCGTAACATTCAACTTGATGATATTCGTGTAGCACGTGTATTCGAGCATAGAATAACGCTGTATCCATGGGAGATATAAAAACTGGAACAATTCAAGGTAGGTACAAAACAAATTGTTTCGGCACGTGCAAATTGTCCGAGTCAACCAACAGTCTCCGGTTTGAGGAAGAATGACATTCAGTTGTCTTTTTGTTTGTTAAATATTAGTTTAACAAAGTAATGTCGATGTTATAAAAAGATTGGGGCCCCCGGACCATAGACAAATATATAAGATTTTCGTTACTCTAGCTTCATTTTAAAATAACTTTAAAATAGAAATCGTATATAAATGTTCTACGGAATTAGACAGTCCAAAGCAGGAGGGCAAGAATTCTCAGGGTCTTGGTCTACCTTTGGTGTTTCCGAAGGTTCACAGTGATCATCTCGACGGAAGATTTCTCTATCAGAAACAAAGTATATTTACCAACTAGTTTTAATATAAATAAAGTTATATTAATATAGAACAAAGCAGACTGACGAAAGGAATTAAAAAAAAGCAAGTGTCTATACCACCCAAGTGTATAAAAACACCGGCCAAGGGCGGCTCGGGCACGCACATGATAGGGCTTTCTCCCGGCTTCGGCCGCGATAGACGGACGTGTTAATTTGTGACCGACACCGCTGAACGAAACCGATGAATGCCTGAATATACGAAATCTTTTTAAGTGTTAAACTTACGAGGTCACCTAAAAGTTCAACAGTTAAGATAACGTTAACTTTAATTCTTCTTCTACCTTTACGATTGTAAGTATCAATATGCTAAATGCATATGTTAATAGAGAATGCCGTCATAGTTCAGACAGACTTGTAGATTCGTCTTCCATGTTTGAACACAAAACCTAGAATGAAAGTCTAAATTATTCATAGAACCAACAAGGCTGTGGAGCTAAGCAGCTATTTTTAACTTGTCTATTCATAATAATGATACGCTATTAGTCACAGTTTATGAAGTGGCGGTCGAAGTTGACGGTAAAGTTGACAGTTGGAGTGTTAAGGAAGAAATGTACAATGACAATTTGTATGGTCCGTAGGCCTTTACGAAATAAATGATTTGACTTTAATGCTGTTCAGGAAAATCATCCTCATCATATTATAATCGGCCCATGTTTTTTTTTAAATTTTGGCAATTTAATCATAAACTAGTTGAACACAATTATTGTTGTATCAAAAATAGTCATATTGATAATTAAAATAAGTGCTGACGATTGCAGCCAACAGTTTAAGCTTTTACGATTAAACAAAAAAAATCTCCTGTTTTTCCTTATCTGAATACATCTGTTACTAGTCATAAATTCTAGTACCAACCGTATAGTCAGTTAACGTAAACCCCTAAATTAATAGAAAATTTGCGTCGATTTACAATACCATTGCACAGCAGTTTATCGGATAATACTTTCAACATTTTGGGGTGGTTGTTTGCAGACTAAAATTACACATAGACCCCACGTATGTATATTAAGGTTGCGGTAATATCCGGGTACCTACCAAGTCGAGTTTATTACTCTGGATGGAGAGTGGTAACTTTGCTGTATGCTCTACATAACTCTACTTCTTTTGCCCATGGGTATAACCTCATTATATATTTAAAAAAAGTGTAGGCAGTAACAAATTACCGTTATTACGTAACTTATCTACTTTTAAGAGATAGGAACTAGTGTTCCTTATTAACTGATTAAAAAACGGAAGTTATAAAAATTTACGAAAGGATATTCAGAGTTAGTACAAATGAGCTTATTCGGAGCAGCAAAGAATGAAAGAGAATGCACGCTACCGGTTCCAAGATACTTTCTATTTGTCTTTCAATTTTATTCTCTAGACTACTTTTTAGTTTGACCATCAAATTAATTTGTAAATGTGGGAACCATGTAGTCATTAACATGTAAAGATATACTTAGAGTTAGTACTTTTTTTGACCAGCTGCTAAATTCTGCCTAGCCGTTCCTACATTGTTCTCACATACCCATAAAAAATTACTGGTCCAAAATGTAACGGATCTTTTTAAAAAGAGCAACCATGGAGTTTCTTGACCGTTCTTCTCCATAGGAACGGCATTCCGAACGGGTGGTGAAGTTACAGGTTAGCATTTTGTAACTATTTTGACGATTCATAAGTACTCTACTTAATGGTTTACATGAATAAAAAACATTCTGATTCTGATTGATCCAGCTTTCAAAGTCCCTCATCTCCTTGAGTTTGTATTAACAATCATGTATAAGCAGTCACATCCCCATTCATTTTATCTTTCACAGTTCCCAAACAGCTTTCGTACATTGGTAAAAGATTTTAAATGACATCATAAGAACGATGGAGGCATAACATTCTATTCGGAAGCACAGGGCCTATTGCGAACTTACAAAATGATATAGTTACCATTATTAACTATGAGCAGAAATATTCTCTTGACGACAATATACATTGTTACAATATGTTTATACTAGTTGAGATGAAGTGGCTCTGCTCGCCATCTGTGATCTTTCAAGCAGTTCAACGACCTGCCGAAGGCTGTCACTGTTTATGTATGTAATATTATTTGTTTGTCTTCTACTGTAGTAACTATTCCATTATATTTGCCCTTTGTTAAGAATAGTAGTATTATGCTGTAGCTATATAAGGTGTAACAAAAATATTGTAAAATAATTTAACCGATGATTCAGTAAGTTATATGGATCACGTTGATATAATAAATAATTGTGTAAATGATATTGTTTTTTTAAACAAGGCAATCCAGTAGCGTTTGGCCGTGCGCTCAGCACGGGGTATTATTTTTTAATATCTAATAATTTGATTAATTTATTTGGGCATATTATCTTTAGAACCTACTTACTGGTGGCCCTGTCAAAATATTTAACACTATTTTTGTTACACCTATATAGTTACTATTTAACAAATTACTTACGATTCTGACTAATTGGTTATGTATCTGTTTCTCCAGTTTCCTCAGTGGTTAAAAAAAATACAATTATGTTACAAATATATATTATTTATATTAATAATTATCATACTTAATCTAATCATATGCTATTACTGACCATGTCGCCACTGCTTTATCAAAACAGGTTACTTATTAAAAATATCCAAATATTATTTGGTTTTGGATCCAATATTGTCCAAGTATAATTAATATTAATTGAGCATAATGGATTGCTGCCTTAATTGTGTTTTAATCTGCCAAATAAGTATCAAACTTTTAGCCCGCATTGATAACGGCACCCGATGGATAAATATCACCAAAATTTGCATGGGCAGCCTGATAAATCAATCAGTCAAACGGGGTCCTGTACAAGCGGAAGTAGGAGCACTCAAGGCGCATTGTGAAACGTCCAATGTCCGGCGCGCACGGTCGCTAACACCTAGCGCTTTTATATTAGGCACATTTCAATAAGCAGCCATAAACAAAGCAATTTGTTCGCGGTGACAGCTGGACCGAGCTAGCTCGTCGCGTCGCCGACGCCCGCTAGGGTGCCCACGCGCCGAGCCTCGCGCGGACGATGACTAGGCAAAGAACCTCGTCTCGCGTCTTACCGAGATTGCCTTTTTTATACATTTCATACAAATCAATAATACAAGAAACAGTGTTATTGCCCGTCACAGCAAATAAAACCGACCAAGTCAATAACCGCATAGTTGTTGGGTTCCGTAGCTATTGAACGGATTCTTTCCGCCATAACTCGAAACGTTTTTATTACAGGTGTTCAAAATACTTGTTGTTCTTGTGGCGATTACAAGTTTCTAAGTATATCAGTGTGAATCATTTAGATATTAAACATTGTTAAAATGTTTAATCGTAAAATTTATTCAAAATTCATTAATAGAAAAAATCGGCTGGTCTATTTAATAGACAAAATCCCCTAGAGGAGTTTCTATGTCCAGCGTACCCTTGACAATTGACAACCTATCAAATGCCAAACTTTTAGCATGATGATGAGATGAAATCATTTTGTCATCGATACTATGAGAATCAGTACCAAATTACACACACATTTTGCTTCAAAGTAATATAAGTTATAAGGCTTTACAAACTAGGACGTTCCAGAACGGTCGGACTGCACGATCTTTTAAGGGTTCCTCAGTAGGGACAACGGAACCCTAAAAACGTCGTTAGAGTTTGAAATCATAATGGAAGAGTTACGTAAGATAGTCTCAATGAATAGACAAGAATACCTATACAGGCACTGATAAATGAGCTACGCACTATACTGGCCGCTATAAAACATCGTTTTTTGTGGAAAAAAAATCCTACCTATTCGTTGGTAAAAAATTAAGTAACTCGCCTACTTACTCATAAATCATTACTTTGTAGAAAAACTCGTACGTAAATTAATGTTACGACTTATATGCTTGCTACTGATCGTCAAAATTTAGTGAATATTTTTTTTATACTTTCACCATTTTTTTTTTCCACCTCCAGACGAACCACACTAAGTCCCACACTAAGCAACGCTTATATTATTATTAGTATATAATGCTACAAAGATAATAGACATCCATGACTCGGGTACAACCACTCGTGCTCATCACACAAATTTTGTCCCTACCAGGATTCGTCACAGAAAGCAGGGTTCTTTATATATTTGTCCAAATTCAATCAAAGACACCTTTAAAATACGCCCTCAATTTGAAATAATGCACTTTTCAACCTCAATTAAACATGCAACACAGTTTATCGTGCAGTATTGTCACCCTATGCGCGGAGCGTAGCCGCCGCTTCCTGCGGTCAAACTCAATTAAAACTCATAACAGGGGCGTGCGAACCAACCGCGCGTCCGCCGCGACCCGCAGACCTTGCTGTACGAACTACGAATGAATCGGTAGGTAGGTATTATGTGGCGCTTGCGCATGTCTGTACTAACACTAAGAATTTAAATGCATTACTGCAATATTCAGTATTGACGCTTAGGTACTTCAGTTGATGTATTATATAGACGCTTACTTCGTATATTAAAGTAATGTCAGTTTAGTATGTTTACTAACTAGAGATTCTTTCTTGGATAACGAAGTTGAACTTAAATCTTACTAACATTTCCTTTGAATTAGCTTTAGTGGGCAATTATTCTTTTTATTTTTTGCAAAGAAAGAAAGAACATCGTCTTTTTTTCTTCAAATGGCCCACCCAACGAAAATCTAGATCATCAGATGAATTGCAATGGCAATCAATAGCAATAATAAATTTCATTAATAAAAAGATATTCAAGATCATCAGATGAATTCCAGTGTCCACGATGTTCTAGGGGCCAATTGCTTGGTTAGATTACTTAATTACACTCGCGGCAACAAACGATGGCACTTATGACAGCGGACAATTATGTTTTTTTTTGGATTTAATCGATCGTAAGTAAACATAGAGGTATGTATTTTATTGTTATTCGTATGGCACTTTATTGTAGTAGGCGACGAAATTGTGTGGGAATCGGAGAGAAAAACAAAGAAAAAAAAATAATTGTACGCTTAACTATTCTTGGATTACAAAACGTTGGCAATAGATATTCGCTACTCACACACACACACACACCATTATTCGTAAACAAGGATGTGCAAACGTCGACGAGTTAAAATGCAAAGAGTCCCTCAATGTTTTATCCAACAAAATCAACAACTCCTGGCAACAGTGCTTCTACCTAACCCCACAGGAAACACTGCTTGCCTAATCTTAGGTCAATAAACCTCCTCGGCTCGGGCTTCCATGGTGAGTTCAGTTGATACACGCGCGGCTTATAACGATCGCCACTGATATTATTAACAATTGCACTCTGCGCTGATAACGTGACAAGGAAATCTTATCGAAATGTATGAAACAATTAAGAAGTCGTAAGACGGGACCTACTTACATAACAATCAACATAGTACGTACGTTACATTCTGTGTTTCTATACAACTAGGCCACAAGTCGGCTAACACAATTTTCTCATAATTGAATGACTATGACATCGTAGTGGTCACGGTACCCATACTATACAATTGGTCAAATGTTACAATTCTTTTATACGAGGAACAACTATGACAAAACTAACAAGTCCTCATTGAGTTGATTGCTAGAATATACTTTACCACGGTATTCGCCTCGGCCTGAATCATCTTCGTTCGCAACACATTGCCAGCATGAAAATCTATATCATAAATCGAGACGACATTCTCACACGAACCTTCATAGCGTACGCACTAGCTCGGTGCTCGGTTGCTTAAGGCGAATCTGCAATTAACAGCAATCAATTAATTGTTTTGCACGGGTTCTGATAATGGAGCATTTATTTTTTTTCCCGACACAACTCCCAAATACAGTAGCGTTTACATTCCCCGCGAAACAAATGGCGATTTTAATGCAACACATAACACTTAATGTGAAAAAGGCACGATTAAAGAATCTTTATAATTAAGTACTTTTTCTTTATTTTAAAATCGGATTATTAATGAGCAGGGAATTTTATAGATACTGAAATTGGACTGCACTAGTCTGTCTAGATGTTAACTGCTTGGTGTTTTGTTTTCTAGTACCTACTATAAAAATTATAATGCCAGCGTACATGGCGTTGATGTTCCTGGGAACGTTTACAAATCTCTTAAAAAAGAAAATTAAGCCTGCTGCCGGCTCTTCCCAATGGAACCAACGATCCGTACTGAGGTGGCCGATTCTGAGTAAAAAAATATGACCAAAATGTTCTTGTTAACTGGCCTAATTTCCTTTGTTTAATCTGCCTACAGTCTTACAAAACATTATCTGAGCCCTCCATAGAAAAAAACACTTTCTGGAATTATATGGCATTCCTGACGCCGCCGTAGTATTAAAAATTCCTTACGAGTCGAATCAGGATTGAATAATTAATGCGGATATACCACGAGTATGAGTTTATGTTCCCGATAACGCCCCTATGCGGCGCAGCCGAGTATTTGACCGACATTGCCAACATTGATAAGCAAGGTGTGAACATTGAATTTCACGACGCTTTACAATGGCGGATTGTAGCGGTTCCCGGCTGGCGACAAATCCTATTTACTACTTATTTTACCTTTTGCAAACCGCAGAAGTTAATTCAATTTTTGTTTGTTTCCTTCGTGGGCATGTAATTTTAGAGTTGTATTGTTTCTTATTGTGATTACGTTTGTGATAATCACTTGATGTACCTGAGGTGGAGCTAAATATCGTGAGGAACGTCTTTTGAATGACGTGCAAAGGACCAGCGAGGTGGACTATGGCTCAAATCCCATTCGTACCATTCCAATAGGCCCGCCTAACACCTATTCCATGGATAGACAGCAGTGCACCTCTGCTTGCCCCCTCAGCGATTACAGTCGTGGTGGTGTTTAAGTTTCCAATAGAGTATCATCTGATCCTGTACCCTTCTCCTGAAAGACTTTCAATGCACAAGTAAATGCATGTATCTTAGCAAGTTAATACTACTGACTGTATAGTTAACTTATTTCTAGAACAAATACTTGGGTGGTTAGGTCAGTAGCTTCTCTCTCTGAAATTATGAATAGGTTCAATTTATTTCGAAAACAAAGACATAACTAGTTCATAAAGGATATAAATGGATTATTATGACCTGATGAAATGTAGTCAGTAGTGACTAATTGAATCGATCGAATCCTGGTAGGGGCAATCTTTGTGTGATGAGCACGAATGTTTGTGCCCGAGTCGTGGATATTTAATATCTATATAAGTATGATATACTGAGTTCGCCCTCAGTCCATTGTACGGTACCCATAATACAAGCGTTGCTTAGTGTGGGACCGTGTGTCCGATATTTATTTATTAAATTTTATTATAGAAGAGGCCCTATACAGAATGAAGGTATATAATGTAACTAAATATTACTACGAAGAGCTTTCACTTGTATGTTTGATTCCAACGTTACAGCTTACTTTTTAAACTTCTTAATTGATCACAAAGGTACATGCAAAAGTAATACTAAAAAAGGCGTTTTGATAGCATCCAAAACTGATCGCGTCTTCGAATCTTTCTATACATTTCGCAACAGCGGCCTCAGCCGAAACGATTCGATCTATGAATCGGGTATTTAAAAACGTTATAAACTCATACAAAAGGCACAGCAGTACAATACACGATGACACAGCTTTCCTTCTTTTCCCTATTAGATGAAACCGGATTGAGTAATGTTACGAGATCCATACGTTGTGTTCGCGCATTTTGTGCGCGTGAGTGGCGAGTGAGGCCCGCGGCGTCTGCGGCTCAAGGCCCGCGTGTCATTGGCACTCGGCGAGCGCCTCTGCCCGCTTCGCCAAATGAAATGCTGTAGGGTACAAAACGATTATATGCCATAACGTCTTACCGTCACTCGTAGCTTTTTTCAGTTAAGCATACAAACTTAATAAAAAATAATTATGACTATAGTATTTATTTATTAAACAAAACACCACTATTCGTGTTAATGAAATGTAATATTGTTGTAGCAATGTAATTAGGAATAATGAACTATAGAGTATATCGGGCATAAAGTCAGGACGCGATCAAATCCGGTGCGTTCAGAAATTAATAATAATGTTCGCGTTCTCGCAATGGCCAAATGGATACACCAACCGTTTGGTCCTCAACGTATAACAACCAGACTAGGGCTAATTACGGACTCGAGGGTTGCGCTTTATCTTAAAAATATCAAAGGAACGTAATGCAAGCTCATCTATATAATCGTCTGAGTGAATTTGGTATGTTCTAATTCAGGAAAGGTCGAATTCCACTAATATTATAAATGTGAATGTTTGGATGGATCGATGTTTGTTCCTCAATCACGCCAGAACGGCTAACGGATCTGGATGAAATTTGGCACAGAGATAGATTATAGTCTGGAAAAAAGTAGTCAATGTGCTAGCTACTTTTTATCCCGGTAAAATTTATGGTTCCCGTGGGATAGATTTGTTTTAATTTTTCATAGAACAAAGGATCGACAGGATTTACAGATAAGGACATAGAGGAAAAGGACATACTTTTTAATCGCGGGTAGCACCGCGGGGCGCAGCTAGTTGGTTATATAGCCGAAATAGAAGCCTGAAATTTCAAATAGCTGCGCTGCAAATTACAGTTTAGTCCAGAATTAGTTCGAATGACGTTTCTCCTCTAGCAGTCATCAACATTACAATATAATCGGTTCTACATGAGGGTTTCTCAATACACAGCAATGGTGACGTGACGGGAACTTTAAAAATGGTGGATGTAGGGCGAGGACGTTAAAAATAACGACGTTCTTCGATGTCTATGATGAAATAATGACAAGCAATTTGTAGCTGTTGCTAATTATAATAGTATTCATGTTACTGTATATGTAGCACAACAGGTCTAAGAATTTGTGGATGTGATATTGTGTGAGACAATAATAATACACACGTATAAGCTACTTACGAGGGGTCAAGAGGTCAGAATAAATAATAAATGTCGCCAGACGAACACACCAACTTTACGGTCCCACACCAAGCAACGCTTATATTATGGGTACCGTACAATGGACTGAGGGCGAACTCAGTATATAATACTTATATAGATGTTAAACATCCATGACTCGGGTACAAACATTCGTGCACATCACACAAAGATTGTTCCCTACCAGGACTCGAACCCGGGACCCTCGGCATTAAAAGCAGGGTCACTACCAACTGCGCTAATCAGGTCGTCGAGAAGGATTTATATTGCGTAACAATTTTCGTGGGGCCGACATATAACTATACCTATCCTGATCAGATGTTCATCTCTTCTATACAAATAAGTAAAATTGGAGTTTCTGTTTGTAATATTAAAATAACCGCTTTTTACTGCGTACATTTGGATGTATACATAGTACATATACCAAAACAACATGTTTTTAAAATTTTTGTCTGTCTGTCTGTCTGTCTGTTTCTTCCGGCTAATCTCTGAAATGGCTGGACCGATTTTGACGGGACTTTCACTGGCAGATAGCTGATGTAACAAGGAGTAACTTAGGCTACTTTTATTTTAGACTAGCTGTTACCCGCGACTTCGTTCGCTTTTAGTTAAATACCACGTGGACGAAGTCGCGGGTAACAGCTAGTTTGTAATAAAAATATTTTATATGCACGATTAGGAACGTAAACTTGGTAAGTGGCTGCATTTTAGCTACATTAACATCATATAACAAGGCTTCTAAAAATATTTTTTTCCGTACCTGCTTCATAGATTATAATCACAATGGATTTATTTATCCTACTGGCGGAGCGTGCCATATTAGAGCCGGGTTCCGGAGAGGCCCGATAAGACGCAGCATGTTCCCAAAATAGAGGCCATTTTTATTATTCGACGAACCGATTCGGACTGGTTTGATGGCGTCCGATCCAAAATAAACCGTCAAAACTTCTTAAGGAATTCTATGTGATTAAGGAGATTACTATAAATGTTTAGTCTTAGAGCATATCCATTTATTCTGTGTTACATCATAGGGTGTGTTATATGAATAGACGATAATATTCTACCGACATTTTTTTCAGTAAAGTTCGTTAGAATTTAAAATCTGTTCTGTACAGACGTCCGTCATAGAATTACGGCATGAAAATATTACTCGATTCATAGTAAAGGTTTTCTAAACAGCTGAGGTTTGCTTTGTTCTCCTATTTTTTAAATTCGGGCAAGAGCGTATTCCGCTAGCACCATAGAGTCTAATATGCAACAACAATTATATCATTACTTCTTTATGGAATTGGATACTTGAATTCCGCCCCGCTTCCTTTGCGGGCACTCTAATGCAAACAGCGTCCATCCACCCCCTGCTATATTGTTTCTGGGTAACCGTTTGAAAACATTTAAGACAATCTTCAACGCTTTGTTGTTTTCGGTCCTGCTCGTAAGACCCAAGAAAATCTTCGCACAAACCATAATCAAGTACCCAAATTGCTTAGGTACATACGTCGCCCGGCATTTCGTAACGAGCCCCGCCGTACCTACTGCCATAAAGTTATCAGCGATGTTCTGGCAAGCATCTGCCGAAACTGTGGCCCGATTCCGACGGTAGATAAACGTAATCCTTCGGGTTCAGGGTCGCCCTCGGGGGGCCACTGCAAAGCAATCATCTAGTAATCGTCCTCTTGTTAGTAACATGTGGACACTTTGTATAATGTTCTTGGTGTAAAAAGTGAGGTTTTTATTACGCATCAGAGCATGCAATGACCCTCATCACATGTTGAACATAGCCACGCGGTAATAGCTCCGATCGTCTAATATAGGCGCATTTAGTGTCGTCTATTGTTAGTCATAATATTACGATATGCTATCTAAGATGTAATTTATATGGACAATTAAAAAAGTGTTGTAACAAGTGAATTTAATTGGTGAAAGAAACATAATGAAACGTTGATTAGCTTTACAAACAACTCGTTTATCGTGGCAAAAAAGCTAAAGATCTCGTTTTTGCTGTCTCAAATACTAGAACAAACATCTCACTCAGATTTATTTCTCAAATACTTAATAAGTAGGTACAAGTTTTAATAGCTTCATATACTGATCGAATCATACCATACATTTTACAGCAGCGCCGGCCGGGGCTCCTCGTAGAAACGTACAGATACACTGGTAAATGTATGAAAAAACTCAATCACTCGTTCAGTATTTGAACCTTATACTAATGGTCTAAAGTGCCTTTTGATTAGCAAATCCCGTGACTCTTCTTTGATAGTTAGTCCGCCATAACCTACCGTCTCGCGTTGCAATTTGTAAAATTATAGTTTTTATTATACATCTCACCACATTACCGCCTGAAGATCATAACTAATGGGCTTGGCAAATGGTAGTAATGTGCCTTTAGAAATGCTTTCGTCTCACGTTCATTAGTCAAGGACGATTTAGCTTTGAGGAATTATTTATTGATAAACATTTCAGTGTAGGTTTGGTATTATTCTCTGAATGCTGATAAACATTAATTACGTACAATTTAGTGTATTTATAAAAAAAAGTACTCAACTGTCGTTCTAAAATTATAGATTTGATACGCTTAAAATATTTAAACTCTCGCTAAATGGTAACAGACAGATACAAAAAGATTATTTTAATATAGCGCATCAAAGCTTTAGTTTTATATATTTTTCTTTAACGTTTTTACTAAAACATTCTTGTATTATTTCGCATTTTATTGATAACATTTTCAAAGCTCTGAATCTCGGCATTTTATGGAATTTAAAAAACACAGACAGACCGAGGCTGAGTGGATCTATAAAGTTTCCGGTTTCAACAATGTAATCCGAAATATTCCGTACTCTAATAAAGAACATCTAGAAAAATAACATCGGATGTAGTAGGTACATACTAAATTATTGTTTTATATTGATACAGGTTTTGCGAAGCTGACTTGATTAGTTTTATAAAAGCTAACGATTACATTTACGATAGCTAAGCGGCTTTTCTACGATGGCCATTGGGTACAGTGTAAACAGTGTAACATTTTTACTAATACAGGATTTATGATTGGGGTTGCCAGAGGTAAAACGGTCGCTAGCCAAATTCCTTTGGGTAAAATACAAACAAGTTTTGCGCGACATTTGTGTTGTGACGATTACGCCAATTTTACGCCAAATTTATAGAAACATGAGCTTACTTCGTCGCCCTCATGAATAGGCAGAATTAATTCAATAACTAGCTCATTCCTCTGAGTTTTCACTTCAGGTGAGTATTTTTGTCACGGAACAATGTATGAAATAGATTTTATTTAAGCTTTTTATACTTAACTCCACTCCCATATTATCATAGTTGGCTTTGGATTGGCATATTGGCTGCTTCTCGCTAGATGGTTATTGGATTTTACGCAGTTCCGACGCCAACCACATTGAGATATAGTAACACCAAACAAAATTAAAGTGGGTTAATTTATAATTATTAAAAAAAGGTACTAGATTTTGCTCGCGACACCCACGATTTTGGTTTGCAGCACGAATCCCAGTGGTGATAGCGTCATGAAACACAGCCCATAGAGTCAGAACTCTCAGGAATAGTGTCGCTTTCTGATAGAATAGAATTTCCTGATTCAGAGCAGTAGTATTCCGGAGTTTTATCCTCCACAAATAAACATATAAACATTCCTTGAATCTCTTTATAACTCTTATATGTATAGTAGAAGTATATGTATCAAAGACGGTTGTGCGTAACTAAAACCTCAATTCGTACCTCACATCACATACGGTACGTACCTACGTAAAAGTAATCAATCGACTGCAATCTTAATAAAAGTGACCCATGCCAAGGATAGGAACCAAATCGTTTAGATTATAATGTTAACTGAGCATAAACAAATGCCCCAGTTAACGTCACCCGAGATTTTAACATGTAAACCGTACTGACCATCGGCGCCCATGATAACCTTGTACACTCTCGACTTTACGACTTCGTCATAACCTAAAATGTGATCAGGTTCCGGATGACATTGTTCCTCATTATATTCGGAGAGCTCGCGACTTCACAAGAACGTTAAGACAGCATCAATACTTAGATACCCATGTCCAACTGGGCCCCAAGTCGGCTTGCACAAAATTGTACTCATAATTGAAAGGCATGGTAACAGTGGCGTAGCTACCGTAGGGCTAGATGGGGCCCGGCAGTGCCCCGGGGCCTTCAAGCTCAAAGGGGGCCCTCGGCCTCCATGAATAACGTTCTAAATAGTACCTACGATTAATTATCATCTGTTACATTACATATAATACTTAGTAGTAACTAGCTTTGCTTTATTATTCCCTGTAGTGGGCAATAAGGAGCTGATGATCCAGTAGTCTTGCACCTTTAAAGTACCTATTTAGTTTAGATTAAATAGGGCCCCAATTTTAATTGTGCCTAGGTCTTGCTAAAAATGCAAGATGAAGACTTTGGATACCACTAGTTTGACAGTTTTTCCATGGTTAAACTGTCAAAACTGATAATTACGATGTCATTGTCATACTGTTACGAGTCAATTGTGTTAACAGACTGAAAACAGGCTCTTGAAAAATATCGTTTGTGAAAATTGTATCTACAGTTCGGCCGCCGAGGGAATGCGTTCCTGACAGGTCGTGTTTTATCGTATTGCTTTCGTACGATAAGATATTGTAGTGTTTTGATTTATGCACAATGGACACAAAAATTAATTAAAAAATATAATACAATGCCTACTGACAAGAGGCATTATATTATATTTTTACGAGAGAGATTTTATTTTTATATTTTGAGAACGCATTCTCGCGGCGCCCGACCTGAAGGTATTTGAGATATACTACACTGGTAAGAGTAATAGTCATTTTTTTTCACTCGTAGGACATTCTTAAACTATTAACATTGAAATCTTATATCTTATCACCGCTAGCTACTTGCGTATACATCACAACCCTTCGCAAACACACTCGCTAGTCGGAAAACGCTATACTGTCAAGGTTCCATCACTTTTTTATTGGCACACGACAATGGAATACGACAATGGTGCCCATGACATAATCCCGTAGATCTCAAGGCTGTAACAGCACCACATGAGAATTTATAACTACTAATATCCGGTCAGAAGAAGTTATTACCATAATTTTATAAGTCCATTGATATGTAGATTGATTTATAAATAAGTAATTGGTTTTTTTTTTTATTTTATATGCCTCCTTACCTATAAGACATTATGGGTACTCCTGATGATAATGATGATGGTGATAACACTTCATACATTCCAACAGCAGCAGAGCTTCTAGCGGAAACATGCAGCTCTATTTTACTCTACCACCGAATTTATAAACGCTCTATAACTTTATCAAACGTTATATCGTACTGCGCAAAGCGAAACACTTGTGCGCAGTACTATATGGCGTTTGATAAAGTTATAAAACGTCTATAAATTCGGGGGTAGGTATAAAATAAATCACGAAATGATATTTCGAAAATTATGAAAACCGTGAGCTTAGCAACACAAAAAACTACTAAGTAGGTAGCGCAGTTAAGAACATGGCGACATTGGCATCACGAACCACCGATTAGAGTGATAACTCCGTAAGTATTTATTTTATTCGTTGATTGACAGTATCATTGAACTACGGAAATCCTGTTTTAGTGTCGATCAATTATTCAGGGCTGGCAATAAAACTTCGTTGGATCTTGAGATGCGTGGGCGGGCGTCGTCCGGCGGCGTGCCCCGGCGCAAACGGACACATTCCACCAACTCGGTGTTGCCATCCTTACGCGCTGGTCCCTATTAATTCTTTTAGAGTCTCACTTATTCCGGTTCTATAAAAGAAATTCAAAATGTAGTCGCTTTTACCATCTCTGTCTACATCCATAGTGCTGTTTCTTTTCTTTTCGGTTACTTATTTCGAGCGGACCTCTCGAGATATGTATCTAATACATGTAACGGCCTGAACTTTCAAAATTACTTAGGTTATTACTAAAATGTATGTTAATTACAAGGTTAGTACGGATTATATTAATTTCATAGGTAATGAAGAGTAATAATTGCAAAACCAGCTGCATTGCGTGTCAATAGAACGATAGACGTGTTAAAAAAATCGCAAACCAAATTGGCATCACATCATGGTACTAAAAGCGAGAAATGGACGGAACGTTAAACGGGCGGGTACACTTATTAACCGGGCAATCATCGGAGACGAACGTTTCGGCGGTCCGCGGTTCCCACGGGCCGGGTGCCGGCAGCGGCGCGACGCCTGCCATTCCAGTTTTTGCATACCTACTTAAATGTTTGTTGTCAAATTAATCTGAAGTTACTTATTATGCGGCACTCAACCTGTCGGGTGACTATTCATTCATAGCGGTCGGAATGCTAGATCGGCGTGGTTCGCCTCGAGCGACCTTCGCCGACGGCCGCCCGGCAAAAAGTGTGTGATCTGGCGCGATCCGCCGCCGCTAGGTGGATATACCAGTCGAGTGCCATACCTGTGCCATTCCATATCGTACCCTCATAGGACGTTACTCTCCCGTTAGCCCGTCTGCACAAACCGCTTTTGCATACCTAGCCGGCCGTTAATACAAGTTGCTACTAATATATTTCTGTTAACCATTTCACGATAGCAATTGGCCATCAAGCTAAGGTGGGAGCTAGATTTACATAAACGAATCAGGGTGATGGTGATGGAATGTTGCCGGTGTGAATAAGATAGTCTATAGGTGTAGACCAAAATCGATCGTTGCACAATAGGAGCCGCGGGGGAAAACTAGTGTTCTATAAAAGCTTAAGGCCTATTAGTTAATCAGTGATAAAAGTTTCATAAATATTCCATGAGACGAGGACAGATATACACACGGATTGACGATTAAATGGCCCGCAAGTTTAGTACTTTAACATAACGACGTCTCACACAAATGAATGGTTGCCATTTGCTAAATGACAACACCGTGACATCATTGGCCGTCACCGGTTCGCCGATGTCACCTTACCTCAATGCCGATTGCCTCCGCGGCGTCTCCGCGATGATTTCTTTGAAAACATTTTTGTCAGGTTTAAAGTGCACGGTTAATATCAAATTTTATGGATCCGCGCTTCCATTTAACCCTAAACTTCGTGTTGAAAGGCTCTGATGACTATGGATTTTAAACACACAGATATTCTAATATAAAACCTATAATTTGGTACGAAAACTTATAATAAAAAAAAATTGATACGAATAGGAACGTTTAATACATTACAAAGTGCTCTGCAATTCACATGTTACTGAAACATCGATATTGGCTATTTCTTTTACAAATTAGGTATATGTTAGGCAAGTAGTTTCATAGACTATGTTGCTACGCTCGTCAATTTCAGTTCATTAACCTTTGCCCATTTTGGTTTTATATTTATTATAAATGTATTCAATAATGTTCTACCGATTCCGCAAAATTTATTGCTTCAAAATCACTGTTCTACGAATTAATTGCTGCAGACCAACCATATTAGGATTTCAAAATAGAGTAGAACTTAATCTTACACTTTGAATATGATTGAACAGTTAGTAGAGGGAACGGGAGGAGACGAGAGGATGTTTGCGCAGGGGCCTCCGAAACTGAAACCCATCGGCACCTCCGCGATGACGTCACCGGACGCCGCCGCCGCCGCCGCCGTCCGCGCCGATCAAGGACAGTAAACATTACCAGGTCAATGCACGCCGCTGTCTCTAGTCGTTTTTTTTTTCAATTCGGCCATGACTGCCCTACCAACGGCCGTGGAGAATCGTACCCAAAGAGGCCCACTAATGGATACCCATTTAATAGTACTCGGTACCCACTAGAAGGTACCACACATCACAATGTGAATCTGAATACGTAAATACGTACTCATCTTCACCCGGAAGTGAAGAACAAAGTGGTCTTGCCGACCGTTAGATGGTTGAATAAATCAAGATGTCCCAATAAATGGAACCAATTTAATGGCAAAATTATCATGGCACGAGTAGGTAAGAATAAAGGTAAGTGGGTATTTATAAACCATTTTTAGTTTTTTACCATTGCGTTGTCGGTATAGAAATACAGAAGACCGTTTAGTGCAAAAAAAAGTGATGCACGTAAAAAGCTGTCGTAACACTTTCATAGTAGACCGACAGTTTCCGATGAGAAAATAATTAGTTGCTACGCCAGACGAGGCTCGGGCTAACTCGAAAGCTCGTTGGGTTCAAGCATTTGGTTTAGTCAGCTTCCCCACCCGTTTGTTACAGGAGTTAATTTAAATTAGGTTTTACTAATATTTCTGAAGTTATAGTATTTGATGAATTGTATTGAGTATTGCGTTAATTATTCCAAAATAGTGCAGATAAAGTGAAGATTGAGAGATGAAGATTACATTAACTATTTATTACCTTCAACTTACATGAATAGTTTGTCCATGCACTTGTAAACCATTATAGGTACTTCGATATTATCATCCGTAAATTAAAAGCTATTCTGAAATCTGAACAAAATTTTAATAAAAAGAAAGAGTGAATAAAAAACATAAAGTACCTAACTATTATTTTAAAACGCTACGGTACAGTAAACTACTTCTACGGCAACAATGACTTCTTAATAGTAGGTACCTACACATAAAATACCATCTATTTGGAAGGGTTTTGAAGAATGTAGCAAATGTGACAGCTTACGACGCGGTGACACACGGACGGAATTGGGACATCTTTGTAAACTTTTTAAATGTTTGCAATAGATTTTCTGAATTTACGCAATAGTTCATAATTGTATTTAGGATTGGTGGTGCGTATTACGCTAGTATTACGTTATCTGCTGACAAAACGTCAGTCAACAATTTTATTTTATACGTAAGATTTCATTTGCAACGTCAGCTTTTCGAATGATTGTTCGCAATAGTGATTTGTAGGGCAGTTATAATAAGAAATTAAGGTTGGTTCTCAATGCTTTATCTACTCATCACTTTCATTCCATATTTACAACTAGCTGTTGCCCGCGACTTCGTCCGCGTGGTATTTAACAAAGAGAACCGTTGACAACAGCCTGCTCGCCCATTCTGAGCCCGCGGGACGAGTTGCAGGTTGTTGCTATCAAACTTAATCAGGCGCTGCGCTGCAACATAGGTTTAAATTTTTTTTCGTGAGATCCTTTTTTTTTTCTAAAAAAAATAGCCTAAGTTACTCCTTGTTACATCAGCTATCTGCCAGTGAAAGTCCCGTCAGAATCGGTCCAGCCATTTTAGAGATTAGCTGGAACAAACAGACAGACAGACAGACGGACAGACAGACAGACAAAAATTTAAAAAAATGTTGTTTCGGTATAGGTAACGTGTATACATCCAAATGCACTTAGTAAAAAGCGGTTATTTTAATATTACAAACAGACACTCCAATTTTATTTATATGTATAGATACCCTGAGCTAACATTTTGAGAGTACCTATGCAATAATTTACGTCAACGAATTGTAAAATTGTGCTGTATAGGTAGCTCTATTATTTATATAAATTCATATTTACTGCGATGGTGGTAGAGTTTAAGCAAACATTTACATAATAACTTGAAACATCAATTAATAAAACAATTCGCATGGTCAATATTTAAATCATTGTCATAAATTGTAACTGTACATAATTTTTGAGGTCATATCTGGTCACTACCTAACTGCATTCAGCAATAAGCCTTTGTCCATTTTTTAAAGTATTAAATATCATTGATGTGTAATATTCATTTTAAGTTATAGAATGCTTTTGCTTTCTAAAAGGTTTGCTCTAGTAGTGACCCAGGGCGTAAGTCTGGTAACACAATCGACTTATAAACAAACAGCAACCGCATAGTAACTGTCACTTTTGAAGGTTAGATATTGTATGGATATCTATCAAAAGTGACAGTTAGCAGACTTGGGGCCTAGAATCGTAGCTAAAAGTTCTTGTCCCAATAGCTGTTAGATAGTTTCCTTCTACTACATTAACGTTTTCTACTAACTATTGTCGATTATTCGTATATATTATTTACTTACAAGTACTTGTCAATATTTTCCCGTAGGTAGCAGCATCAGCTCAGGCGAAGAAATACACATGGAGTGTAGCGAACCATTTATATTTTGCAGCACAAAAACCTAGCCGATATGTGTAGTACACGCGAATCCGCGCGTGTGTAAGTATGAAATTCGCGTGTATAATCGGCTTGGTTTTTTGTGCTACATTATATTGTTCGCTACACACGGGCTGCGTAATTCCTTCATGTGAGCATGCCGGATGCTATTCATAAGCACTGGGAACGAAGGGACCGTTAGAAAGCGTCAAGTAACACAAGTGTAGTTTAGTACGTAGGTACCTACACATATTTTTAGAGCATCCATCTTTGAATACTCCGACGACGTCCATTGTGCCAAATTCAGTAGACAATAGAGCTTAGTTTGTTATTTAATTTTTAGCTGTTAATCCCTCGAATATTAGCAGTTACCGATTAACGATATATTAATTTATTTTATTTGTATAATGAGATTATTGAGTTATCTATAAGTGGTATCATATCATTATATTTAGCATCATAAGGATCAATTATAACAAATAATAACCAACGCAAATAGTTCATAGTAGCTAACTACTCTAGAAGTAGGCAAGGAACTGCACACCGTATTTCACACCTAAAAGTGTAATATATACAAAATTGTACAGTAATAACCGCGTACTGAACAGCCTCGCGAGACAGCTTTGGATCGCTGAGTTAGAACGTAGCTCACCTGAGCTAAACGATCACGCTGCCTTGCCCGAGCGCTGTTATTTTCCGGGCTGTCAATTTTGTCTTCATGTCAGTCATATGCTACGCCAGGTACTCTCTTCCGACGATGGCCCAAGACTTATCACGATCAGTGCTGTCAACAATTGGAATCTATACAAATCAATAAAATTGGAGTGTCGGTTTGTAATAGTAAAATAACCGATTTTTACTAAGTGCATTTGGATGCATACACGGTATATATACTAAAACAACATTTTTTGTCTGTCTGTCTGTCTGCCTGTCTGTTTGTTCCGGCTAATCTCTGAAATAGCTGGACCGATTTTGACGGGACTTTCACTGGCAGATAGCTGATGTAACAAGGAGTAACTAAGGCTACTTTTATTTTAGACTAGCTGTTACCTGCGTCTTCGTCCGCTTTTTGTTAATTACCACGCGCACGAATTCGCGGGTAACAGCTAGTCTTCAATAAAATGAACACCGCTTATTGGTTAAAGTTAGCCGTTGACGTACTCTTGGGCCAATCACGTGACCTAGCTGCCACGGAAGAGAATACCTTTATTTTAATAGGTACCTACCATGGTGCCAAATACTTCGTGTGCCCGAGTCGAGGCAGCGCGGCCTGTCAAAACGCAGCTCCATTAGGTAACTCCATTTGGGTAGGTACATAGGTACTAAATAATTATCATTGCCATTCTCATATAACTTTTCCATTCCACTGCTTCATTTAATCTAAGTAATTGTCAATTCCCTAGTTTATTATAACTTTTATTACCTACCTAAAGAGTGGTCGGTTCGGCTTCGACTGTCGGACGGTGCTGGGTTGCATTGCATTCCATTTCGCTGCGTTCCATTACGCCGTGTCGAGGTTCTAAGAAAGAGTCATGTCTCGCTCGCACTCGTTGTTTATTGCCGTGTTTCGGAATTTGTGTTCATTGTTTGCGTTCAAACTCATTTCAATACAAGTAAGGAAACTAAACGAGTGTCCGGTCAAAGGTCTTAATGAGTACAAGCTACTAAGTACCTTCTTATTATTATTAAGTAAGTAGAAGTATGTAGGTAGGTCTGCCTGCTCGATGAGCGATTGACAATAGACTTGCTAGTACTTTCTCCAGCCAGAGTCACGGTAACCGCAGATGTCGACTGAAGCGTAATAAAAATGTGCGAAACAATAAAAGTGTCGCCCTCATGTCCTCCAAGTTCAGCGAAGGAAGCCGCCTAGTCGGTCATTAATGCGTCGTATTTACAGCGTACTTCCTGCGTACAGCTGGCCTTTTGCGGACCTCCGATTTGTAAAAAATAATACGCAAGAGTTGATCGACCGACTCCCGTCACCACGTTATGGCCGTTGACATTAAAAAACAAAGAGAGAAACGAAGATCGATCACGAACATTGTTCGATAATTGGTAATGAGATATTAGACGCACGTTCTTCTAGAAATGGTCGATCGTCGTCGTTACGGCGAATAACGCGAACAATGTAGATAGGTATGTGCTAAGAAACACAATTAACATTTCCAAGACGCGAACCTCATTACTATAATCGTATTATACTGTTGTTCTACTTATTCTTAGGCCTATAGGGTATCCTATAGAAGTATTTGACAACGATATAGGTAAGTACATAATGAGATGACTAATATGTTTAGTAAACGAAATATTTTGATGAGCTTACAAATATAAATTGTAACAAGAATTGTGTAAAATATTTTAACAGCGCCAACAGTAGGCTATAAAGATAAAATTTCCAATAAATTAAATCACTTTATTAGACATTTAAAAAATATACACCCTGTACTGATCGTATGGATGGCCAAACGCTACTAAAAAAAACATTTACACAATTATTGTATACATCACCGTGATCCATATAACTTACAGATTCATCTGTTAAAATACATATATTACACTGTTTTTGTTAATAAACGAAATGTATACTTATTCTTATTGAGATAAAACTTATTTTACAGATTTTATCGCGTTTATTTTATATTTTTACGTTCCCGACGTTTCGGCTGCTTTGCCGAAACGTTCAGGTCCAACGATGAAATCTGTAAAATAAGTTTTATATCAATGTGTAGTATTCGCGTAAATATAAGAAATCAATACGTATATTCAGAGATTTTCCTGCTACAGCATCTAAAATCTAAATAACAAGTGGGGAACAAGAAGAGTGACCGACCGACCGATTGTAGAGTTAAACACAAGTCAATGTTTCGAAGCGTCAAAAAACCGTGACGGTTTGGATTTCAAATTTATTTCGCTTTTTATTTATGTTTTGTATCGGGAACCGACGGGCGGCGACGGTCTACGAGACAATTTCCTATAAAACATCTGAATTCTGCTGTTAGACATGTAACAGTTACTGACTGCTATCTACTGAGTTGACTGTTATCTATACTAAATCAGCTGTGTGCTTGAATATGTGCAGGGTTTCCCAGCTCCATTTCAGTGCAGTTTTGTCTGGCGATTATGTTGCGCAAAACACTGGAAGGCCCAACGATTGGGTGGCCAGTTGTCCTTACCGATCTAAAACCGTTTAAGACTCAATATGCCTACCTCTATCACAGTGACCGTATGAATTCCGCAATCATTGTACCTACCTACGAGAATAATGCGAGATCAAGCGATTCATGCTGATTTTTTACAAGTTCTTAATTGTTAAAAATCTATGAATTGAATTTTATGCAGCAGACATGTAAAAAGCGATTAAATTTTTTGCGGCATATTTCAATGATTTTTCGGGTCGAAAACCCGAACTCATTTAGTCGAAACACGGAACGCTCTCTTTGGAGCTGCCATTACTTACCTATTTGATTTAGAAATAGGTATTTAGATATCAAGTTACCTATTGAATATTTGATTACGGTACATACACATTTGATTACGGTACATATAGGCATTTAAAAATGATGTCACAGCCTTTAGATATTGCGTAACTCACATTCATTAAGGGTTTTGAATAGATAGTAGAACCTACCTACGTACCTTTTAACCAAAACAAGACAATAACAGAGACGATAGTTATCTTATTTATATTTATGCTGGGGTATGCTATAACTAGCGACGCATAGCTATGTATTTGTAAAAACCGGCCAAGCGCGTGTCGGACATGAGAGTATGACGAATCTATAAGGGTTCCCAGTTTGATTACGGAACCCTAAAATATAGAAAATACAAATAACATTGTACCCATAAAATATCAGAGGCTAATGAGCAGGTATTTTTCGTCACGTTTGCGAATTAAATAAACATGTACTTGGTAGGTACTTAGCTTACATGATATTTGCATTTTTTTAAATAAAACGAATCATTAATAATCTTATATATAAGGTTTAACAAAAATAGTGTAAAATAATTTCACAAATGAATCACTAAGTTATATGGATCACGTTGAAATATAAAATAATTGTGTAAATGACGTTTTTTTTAATGACAGTTTGGCCGTGCGCTTAGTACAGGTTGTTATTTTTTAATAGTATAATAATTTGATTTATTTCTTTGGGAATGTTATTTTTATAACTTACTGTTGGCCCTGTTAAAATTTGTATGGAAAATGTTATTGTCTACGCGGACGATGTCGCGGGCAACAGCCAGTTACCTATATTTTACAAGCGAGAAATTCCCATTATTCAAAACCTAACAGTTTAATAGGCATTTAGCGTGCAAATCGTGCAGCGGCGAGGCGCGTTAATTTTATTTCCATGACATGTTATAATTATTAAGTAGGTATCAGTATTACTAAAAAATAAAAACCAGCCTTGTGGGTACCGGGCTACGTCCGAGGTACGGTTCCGTAAACATTTCGAAAACTCATTGTAGGTAACCTACCGGAGTAAACTAGTCTTTGAGTATAAGAAATGACCTAGGAAGTAGGATAATTAGATAAAATACCTGTGTACCTAAGCAATTTTTTCTCTCTTTCTCTCCATGCAAGGAAGGCACCCTTAACTGTTTTTTATTTCAACATTTCAGTAAAGATATTTGACAAAGTATTAAGATGTATGTAGCTATTTAGTAGAAATAGGTACCTTCTTACCTAGAACGTAACATGCTTCATCGGTTCCAGTGCTGAGCCAGCAAACTCAAAGCTGCCGCCGCCCTTACCTAGCCGACTGAAAAGTTCACTGGCCGCCCACACGGCGATGACGCCTAGACTAGACGAAGATTTCTTGCTTGAGATCTCTCTCACACAGTGAGGCATAGATGCATATAATTATAAGTCCATACTAAATTCTAATAAACTGTTAGTTTTTTAAACCTACTTACATACTAGGTAGGACCTATTTCCCTATTCAATCTGTGGAATTCATCTCATTTTGTAAGTAAGTAAGTACATAACTTAAGTAAGTACCTACACACTAGAATAAGCAGCAAGAACTGAGATCGAGCGAGAAGCACTCTGGAGGGCGAGCGAGCAAGAAAACATGTTATGTATTATTATTTGAATGTCGAATGGGAGAAACCTGCGTGCGGGCCTCACGGGCACCGCCCTCCCCCGCGCGCCGCGCCGATCATATGTTCGGCGGCGAGGCGCGCTCAGCCGGCTCACTGCGACTCGGGCACTCGCCGTCGTCGCAACACACTGTGCACTCTCCACGCCGCCGGCCGCGCACGATCAGCTGTCTGAGTGACACATCGCCCGCGAAGCGAGCCGTCAATAAACCGCGGTGCGGTGTAACATGGAGCTGCTGTGCGCGGAGCGCGTGAGCCCGGACAGCGAGGGCGCGCCGCGGCCGCCCGCGCCGCCGCCGGCGCACCGAGCCGCCGCGCCCGACCCGGTGCTGCTGCGCCGCCGCGTGCTCGACAACCTGCTGCGCACCGAGGAGCGCTACGCCGTCACCGCCAACTACTTCGGCACCGTGCAGACCGAGGTGACGCCGCACATGCGCCGCCTCGTCGCCGAGTGGATGCTTGAGGTGAGCGCACCCGCGCCGCGCCGCATGCCGCACCCACACCGCTCCATCCGCGCGACCCGACCGTTCGCCATTTTGTCTCGTTTTCCGGCCACGTGTAGGCACACTCCAGCTCGCCGGCGGACCAGTGGCCCTTGTATGCCCAGCCACTGTTTGTTGGAACGATGCCCTCCACCTCGATGCTCTGTGCCCCTGGCCGTCCGGGTGCCTACCTTACCGGTACACCACCACCATTATTGGAGACGAAAGTGTTCTATTTGTGCACTCCTAGCGAGTTCTTATATTTTTCAGATTTCTAGTTCTCGAGTAAAATCTAAATCGGTTCTTACAGAGATTTCTCAGATGTTACGAGTTTGTTTACACGATCAGCTGATTATGATATTGTTCCTCGAGTTAGAATCTTATAAGAGTAATTTAAGCTTGTATAAAGATAACAATATCTGCGATCGTATGAAGTAGGAGGTACTAAGTTTATATTGTAAGCATGATGTAGTGAGGAACGTAGCCGTAAGTACATGGGTACCTAGTGCCTACGGCCGCGGGCCGCGAGTGCCGGAGCGAGGAGGGGCCCCGCGCCGGCGCGCGGTCGCCGACCGCCGATGCGACTCGGTCGTTCTATTTGAATAATCAGCTGATTTTGACACGCACACAGCTGACGCTCGGTTGCGCACTTATCTCTCGCTTCCATGTGTGCGGGTACCATGTATGTACATATAAATAATTGCTAACGTGCACACCAACGTCATTGTTCGAGCTCAGTGGCCTAAATGACGTGTAATTTATGGTCTTTGGTTGTTTAGAATAGGGTTTTTACTGCTGATTGTTATCACAGCTTACGAAAGTTTTATCAGTTACACGGCAGCGTTGACATTTTTAAATAGAGTAGAATACACGGCGTAGGTTGTACGGCTCTATTTATGTAGGTGACTGTGGGATGAGCGGTACATTAGTCAGCTGTTGGTTAGTCGCTCGCCACGTGGACGGTGCCGGCCGGCCGCGCCGGCCCCGGTGCGCGCTGACGTCATGCCATGCGCCGTGAGGGCGATGCGGACGCTGCGCATGCGCCATATCTTGTAACTCCTCACCTCGTGCTTCCACCTAAACCAGTCGCACATAGGTATTTCAGCCTTCAGCACAAGCAGACCGAAACGATTCCCAACTCACCATCTGCCGGGTCAATGACACTTTCGACGTGCTCATATTAACATTTTTATGTTTAATCGTCAAGCGCAACCGAAAAACACATAATGGACCGTGAACGGTTCACGGAATCTTACACTTTTTTTATAACAACGATCAAAATACCTATGTAGGTAAGTACATTATTGTGTTTGTAATGTGCAGTCCGGTTTCTAATCGAAGTCGGGGCTCTGTTTGCTAAAGCAAACGACTCATTATCGATTTGTAATAGTCCCTTTAGTAATGTAATTTATGACACGATGCATGGGTAAGTCCCATGCAAAATCGTACCTTTGTCGAAATTGACAATAATAACGATGCCAGTATCATTTGATTATGAAACGATTGTACATCATTTGTAGGTTCTTGGTGCCGTAGCGATAGCTAGTTAGTAGGTACCATTCTTAACCTATGAAAAAACAAAATAATGATGACTGGAGCCGGCTATAGGTAGTAGTCGGTCGGTCGGTTTTACTATCTGTCTGTGCCATTTATTAGACCCTCGCTCGTTACGCTTCGACAATAACTTACGTATGTAAAGACCGCGGTGGGTAGGTACCTACCTGCTTAACGTGCAGGCAGACCCTTAATAAAGTTTTATAAGTAATCTTTTTAGATAGACACCTACTTGTTTACTGCCTTCTTATAGCGCGTAGGTAGGATTTACTCGCTTATTAGAGATCCTCGACGCCTCCTATCGGATAGGCTGAAAAACAAATAATCCATTGATCTCTACTAAGAAAGACGTAGATAGGTTTCGGTCTCTTCAAAACTGGGCTGCGCAGCGCACCTTCTACTCAGTCAATTAGTCTAGCTGCATCGAAACGACGCAGCGCAACATATATCTGTCTTGCTTGTACTTTTGCTAATTGTCATGCTATCTCGTTTACATGCCGTGCTATCATTTAGTGTGTGAATCAAAAAGTACGTTATATTATAACGTGCACGACATTAATGACAACTCGTTACTAATAGCATCACCCATCTAAGTGATTGTTCATCAATGTTATAACCAAGGTCCATAAATGTGTCTGTATGTCTGAGCCTCTAGTATGAGTTTTGTTGTTTACACGCGTACACGCGTACTGTATAGTCTGCATGGAACAGCGCCCCTGGCGAACTAAATCTTAAACATTTAACTCTCAATTCAAAGACTCGGACGAAGTGTCGCAAAAACATATTGAAGTACAAAAAACTAAGGCGATTTGTGGACTACATGCGAATTCGCGTGTAAAACACAAATCGGCTTGGTTTTTTGGGCTGCAATATGTTCATCGCGTCTATTTATGCGGTTAGCTTACTAAAATACTCACAGTTAAGGCTTAATATGTACTGTAGAGGCTATAGTCTACTTATTTCTCGTTTTGTATGGCAAATTGAACCGAACAGTATTTAAAACTTTCGATTCTGAATACAAAGTAAAGTATACGGTTAGTTAGGTTGCTTGAGAGGGCCGCATTTCGTGCTTTTACAGCTAGAGTTTCAGTTTTCCCTTTAGTGTAAGTCCTTAGAACGGTTTAGCAGTGCGAAGCCGGAGGTCGCTGTTATTAATTAAAAGAACTAGGATAGTATGTCTTGGTGAGAGGTCTATACCGTCTAGGTAGGTGCGCGCGGGCGTATAGTGTATGGCATGTTCTGTTTTCACAACGATACCGATTGTATCCGTCTCGCTTCGACTCGCGTTACACCGTGCGAAACTATGCATGGAACCATTTGCGACAACCGCTACTCCCATGATATGTACTATCTCTACTTGCTTTATGACTCAAAGTAACTCTACCATCAGCTTTCGCTCTTCCAGGAATGTTTTTATTTTGAAAAGGACTGCAACAATTTCCCACATTATCATAAGATATCTAACTATTAAAATCTATGCTTCGCGACTTATTCAAAACCTAACAGTATTTTTACGAGTCGATTCGAATTGAAGTTTCTATACATTTACAGCAACGCCCCGTGTGGTGTTACTGAATGATACGAAATCGTATATGATATTCATAAGCTGTTTAAACTCGTACTGGATAGGTACTATAATTAGAATGCATTAAAAATAAATATTTCCGACTCTCAAGTCCGGTACGTTCAGGAACCATTAATGCTGATAAGAAGTAAGTACAGCAGGAAAGTATAGCACGCCGTATTATCGCAATAAGTGTGTATTTCCATTTTATATATAGGTTATCAGGAATTCCGGATGATAAACAAAGCATTGGCTGGGTGCGGCGGCACTAACGCTATAGTTTCTTGGAAACAAACTCGAGCGAGTCTAAAGTTCGGTTTCCATTTCAGGTATGTGAAGACCAGGGTTGTCAAGAGGAGGTGTTCCCGCTGGCGATATCGTATCTGGACCGGTTCCTGAGTACGTGCGCAGTGAGCAAAAGCCAAGTGCAACTGCTGGGCACGGCATGCCTGCTGCTGGCCTCGAAGCTCAGGGAGCCAGGCTCCAGGGCGCTGCCTGCAGAACTCCTAGTCTTCTACACTGCCAACAGTATTACGCTCACGGATCTATGTGTAAGTACCTAGTACGATAGACAATCTCAACCCAGGTATTTTCACTATTCCATAAGGATATAGTAACAGATCGCGTCATATAGTGATGTAGCCCATTTGCAGCTAGCAAATAATTGTGCAGGAGTGCGGAGTGTTAGATCTTCTTGCGCTATACCAGTGTCAATCTTATAAGTCATTGGCATTGTACACATTTCTTATAGGACTAGCACCGTGAACACGAACAATGCGCGTCGCACGAGTGGCGTAGCTGTTTATGAAGTAATATAAAGACTTAATTAACTTTCCTCATCCATCTCGGGAAACAGCTGATCTCATTAATCATGCTTCGTGCGGCTGCATCTGTGCATCGTGGATGCGCGTGCGCCGGTTTTGCAGTTAGCTGCTGCTGTCGTGCCGTTCACTCCGCTGATTTCTAAAACATTCGCGGTCTGACTCTGAACATCCGTGAGAGTTTGGAATTCCAATTTGACGATGGATTAATTATTTCTATGGTGTGATGAACCCTACCTCTCACTCTTTACCCACAATTTCAATTAAAACATATCTACCTACACTACACAACAATAAGAAATTGTCTCTTATAAAATAGAGCTACAGTCTAATTTCAAAATATGCCCGGAATAACACAGAACTTTCTACGTTGCGTTCCTGATGTCTTTTATTAGATTTGAAGATTATAGATTATTCTGGTATCTTGGTATACTAACTTGACTACTTACCTACTTTACTTATTGGATACTTAGCAGCCAATTATAATTTATTTCATTTACCTATAACAACAAGACCAAACCGAGACGATAACATTTGTCATTTATTTAGATTCTGTCTTTAGTTTCTGGCATTTGACATTGTGATGACTTTGCTATTATTAATTAATTAAATAAATAATTATCCAGCTGTAGACAGTGAACAGACGTATGTACATGTGACGTATGGTACCATCTTTTTCGTAGGACCTATAAATGAAAGCTAATCGCTGAATAGGTAACCTGAACTGTCAGACGAAGAAATAATACAAATTGAGTGTTGCGAAAAAACATTGAAGTATAAAAACCGAGCCGATTCGCGTCTACAACACAAATCGGCTTGGTTTTTAGGGCTTCAATGTGTTGTGCGTGACGCTGCGTCAGTTTATTTTCATCGTCGTAGCTCGCTGTACAAATAAGGACTTACGCATTTGTGTAGGTAGGTACCAACCTAACGAGAGACGGCAAATAATGGACACGTGGACTTTCCTAATCCTAATAAAGGGCATTGGCATTTAGTCTGTTCCGCGTATCTGTTTCAAAACCGTTAGGAATTGTTAATAGATAGGTAGGTACCTACCTACTAAGTAGAGTTTGACGTCCGATGGTGGGCAGATTCAGAGTGATTGTATGGTAACGTTAGTTTGGTAGGTACCTATACACATTTTCCTGTATAGGTAGGTATTTGCATTTAATATAACGTATTACGTGTTCGCCGATGTGGACTGCACTTCGGGCGCGGCGGCCACCCGCCGGGGCCCCCTCTGTCGCCGTCCCGTAGATAAAAAGTGCACGCCACATTTTCGCGTGTCATAATGTAATCGACTCGTTTGCCGGCGCTGCAAGCGAATGCATATCGCATGCACTCTACATTTTCATTCGCCAATTTCACAATAGAGTAGGTAGGTAACTACCTATCAATAACACATACATTGTAGGTATCTATCTTTGTAGGACCTAAGTACTCGTTTGGTTAGATTAGGGCGCTTATAAAGAGCGGGAGGCACGAAATTATTGTACCTACCTGATTATATGAGTGTACCTATGGCGGAGCGGTGGAATGCGACAGGCCGCGGTCCGCGAGGGCTGCCCTGCGGACAGTGTCCCCTAACGAGCCGGGCTTCTCGGAAGCTCCCGTCACGTTTCAATCAGACCAATTACAGGCGAGACGCCGCTTATTTTTTTCTCACGCGTCGCGCGGCGCGACCGATCTTACCTAACCGAGGGTTGTCAATTTTCGTCAACTAATTATGATGAAACGATTGTTGTAAATATTTGAAAAAATCTAAGCCACTTTGAAAATCGAAGACTTTTCAAAGAAGTACCCTGATCACTATACGTAAATAATATAACCAACAGAAAAGTAACAATTTAAACATAGCTATAGGACCTACTCAAACATTTTCCAATTTTCACAAGAGCCCGAATGGGTCATTGTTATGAGCCGAAAATCTACAAATATCATTAAGATCCTCATAAAATCTATGAAAAGCAAAGGGTCACAAAAAGAAAAAAAACATCGGTCTAGGTAGCTAATCTGTCAGGGATAATTAAACGCCAAGCTGGGCAACCTTTACATAACCTCAACTCGTGAGCCTCACAGCGCAATGCCGATCCAACAACTAAGAGAGCACATTCGAATTACCAGTTATTTTTGAATTAAATCGATCGCAAGCATATTCGCAAATGCTCTTGAACTTCATCAGCATACACGTGGTGTACGATAATGGGTGTCATGGCCGACTGCCTCCACCAATTAGCTGCCATTATCATTTCTTCATACCGGTATTCCTAAATTCAAATGATGTTTTTGATCCTTGTGGAATGTGGAAGGCACCTACATATATGAGAGGTTAATAAACATGTTCAAGAAAAATATATTTGATAAAATCAAACTGGTGAATATAAGGTGCGTACTGCGCATAATGCACACCTCGCAAGTCAATACCCCTGTTCATTTTATTACCTTTATACTGTGTATATCATCAACATTTCAATTTACTAAGTATCTACTTATATCATGTTATTTAATAAATATTTGTTATATTAGACATTGCACGGTCCAAAGATTTATTTCCAAAAGTAAAATTACTCCTAGAGTGCTACGAGCGTCGTAGCACTTTCGTAACGGTTCTACGAATCACCGTAGATGCCTCGATTCGTGTTATGTTGTGGCGATTTTTTTGCAAACGATAAAGAAAACATTTAACCGATTGCAAATACTAATCAATGGTTTATCAAGCTTGAGAAATCTCGAGGTTTTTATCTTGATAACGGTAACTTCGCGTTATGGACGAACAGTAGGTACCTACCTACCTATTTCTTACTTAAAATATCTTCATGTCATATAACCGCTCATCGAAGTGTGGTGATTAAGACACTGTAGCGAGACTTTATTAACTTTTTCTACATCACAGTAGTCAGTACTCGTATTAATGTAATAAAAGCTAACACATCAAATCTGTATTTTTTTAGACAATTAAATAAGATTACTTTTTACTGTAAGCAGGTACCACCGCGTGTTTGGTACTGTAAAACCTTCTTCGAATTATAATCTAACATGACCGTTCATTTCTACGATCTTATGATGATAGGAATTCCAGCCCTAGTCCTAGTAGTAGTCTGGATTTGTGACAGAGAGGTATTACTTACTTTATCACTTCTCTCTGCTAATGTTTTAAAGACGCGATCATCTGAAAGTAATTCTACAGAAATCACGAAAATCTAATGTCGTAATCCGTGTTCGAAAGCGAAGCATGACTTTTTTTTTTTTCGAAGTCATCTTATTGTAGTGTTGCAACATGGTATCTAGCAAGACGCGGCACCGCAATGCGGTGTAAGCTAAAAGAGCACGCTCTGGCATCCGAGGCGGGTTTAATGCGGAGTTCCTGTGGTCGATCGCCCGCCGACCGTTAAACCCGGCGAGGTTCACATCCAATGCCATCACGCCGAACGTTTATTATAATTGAAGCATAAGTTTACGAGCTGGTGGTCAGCTCGTCAAAGGGCTAAATATAAAATAAAATTTCATCAATTTTGAATTTAGAATTTATACAACAGCCAGGTCATTGACCTATTTAACACCCTGGCGACGTTAGACCTACAATCGTTTGATGTTCGGAAAATAAATACATTTATCGGTAATATCACTTGCCCAGTGGCCAGTGGCAAAGTGGGGCCTGACTAGAGCTAGTGTTGCGCCGCTGTATAAGATTACCGGTTTTTTATTTCCCGGTCTGTGGGTTTTACGTATAACAAAAATTGTTAGTTCTATTATACCTAAAACCACATTTATGATTTGCTAGTTTGAATAAACAATACCTCGTCGTAATCGTTAAAAGGAAGGAAATAATTGTTTGGAATATGCGGTGCGAGCAAATTAGCGCGAGAGGCAGTTGTTTGCCGATCTCACGCTGCGTTTGCGCCGTATCCGGTTCGAAAGGAATCCTTTTCCGTTCTAGCTATAGAATCTGCATAGATACTCCTGAAATAGAAAGCTTATAAACTGAGTTTACAGGCATCCAAACTGTTGTACACTACAAACATCAAATAATGATAATAGCACTTTTCACTGGTGGTAGGCTTCGGCCGTGGCTAGTCACCACCCACTGAACAAAGCCATGTCGCCAAGCGGCCTAGCCGTGTTCCGGCATGATGTTCGGTGTTGCCATTCATGGATGGCCGGTCAGATCAGTTGCGCTGCATGTGCCTAGTGAATGTAGCGTCTCGATCTACTGCCGCCTTCCTACCTAGGCAAGTATGCTCCATCGTAGATCTCATCGTCACTTACCATCAGGTGAGATCGAGATGAAATACTTGCCTATAATGTAATAAAAAAAAATAAAAAAAAAATGATAATAGCAAAGATCTTAAAACTTTTCTGAGTAATCCCGTTGATTATGGCTGAATAAACAATTAATTTAACAGTTGTAACGCGACGTTCGAAAACCGAACTCTGAATATATATTCTATATTTATTAACGTTGGTGTAGTTTATTAACAAGCTAACAAAGACTATTTATTAATTTAAACATTTCGATTAATTAAACATTGCGTTGTACCCAGCACGCTTAGTATATTCATCTTCAGTAGAAGATAATCAATATACCAGCTCGTATTTCTCAATAATCACTTTTAATAAAAAGTTACATAGTAAAAAACAACTGTTCAATATATCATCTCGTCCCGCTCGTACCAGCAGGCATATCTATTGAAGAGTCTGGGAGGCTGGGAACCAGTCGCATTCCTGCGCGGAACCTACTAAGGCCTCCTTGTGGGCGCGCATTGATTTTGTCGATTTTGTACAAACACGCAATTGAATATTTTATGGAAACACAGAACACTAAAATGTTTTATCTAGTAGTAATTTATACGTTAAGTTAATGTTGTTGTATTACTCAGTAATTTATGCAACAAACTCCAAAATTAACATTATTAAGGCACTAATTAGTGTATATTTTAATCAATATGTTTTAGTATAAAAAATATATATTTCTGAAAAAAGTGATATATGTGACACATGACCTTACCTATTTTAAAATGATCGACATTGATATGTGAATCTTTAAAGGGGGTCAAGAAAGGCAATATAATCATTTTGGCATTCTCCGTTGCCACTTAATCCGTTCACCTAAATACCTACATGCACACGTAGGTCCTTGTATCTTAATTGACTTAAAGCTAGATTCAGGAACGTACCTAATCATTTTGAGACTGAATATGTACGTCGTAGTCACGGTAAAAGCGTGACCAAGATTAAAAGACGAATAGTTTTCGTGGTCAAATCTTAATTGTGGAAATTAATATAATTTTTTTATGAACTACTAAGCCGCGAGGGTATAAGTACTAGAACTAAATGCTTAGCAGGTACTTCGTCATGTCATGTGACAGTTCATGACTGTTGAAATTGTGTTAACGAGCACATGCGCACGATAACCTGTGTGCAAGTGAAGGTGTGCTGTACGGGCGCGCCAGCCTGCCTGCTGTACTCCGACAATTGTGTCACCTACCGGACTTAATAACACCACCGCCGTATAGGGTTGCCACCACATTTTTATTTAGAAGAAATATTGTATTTTTGGAAATAAATAGGTACCTATAGTGATTTTGGGAAATTCGCCAGAAAAAATACATATTTATATTTCTCGTCAAGATAAAACACCTCAAAAATGGGGCGGCGTTCAACGAGGAATTGACAATGACAGAAGGTTGACGTTCCTGTTTGTGTGCTGTGCTGTACTGCGCTGCGCGTGCCCACTAGTCACAGTGAATATATAGAATATTGAATATATAGAAGCGCGTGTTTGACTCGGTATTTTAATTGTTTTGCCGGTGCAAAGTCGTTCTTACATATAAAATGTAATAAGTACAACCGGAATAAATGTGCAGTTAAGTATAAGTTCGCAGAAATTAAATGAATATAAGTACTTGATCTATATAAAACAACACAATCCAAGTTATAATTGGAGACTTCGCCACTAAAAGGTGCTTCAATGGTAATAAAATACCTGTCGAACAAGTCTCCCTATGCGGGCGCGGTCAGGGGCGAAAAAAATGTAAATTTTGTGGTTAGGAGCACCGAGATGTGTACCTGGTAGGTATGCCTAGGGATTGCAAAACCGGAGTGACAATATGTTAACCGGTTTTTGTTTTCGGTTTTAGAAAGTAAATCCGGTTTTTATCCAAAAAACCTGCAAGGATTATTGATCGTCTATACTGATGTACCAGTGACATTTTAACGTAATTTCAACAAGTAGAAGGATCATATTAATCTTACAAAAAAATAAACTCATTACGTGTGGGCAGTGCATTTTCCTTGTTATTTTGCCACTTTAGAACCGAAAAACTTAGGACATCGATATTTGGTTTCATAGGAACCGTTTTTTTTTTAATAATCGGTTTGACTAGCCTTCTGTCATTGTGTGCGCAGATCCCGCTCCCCTGCCTACATGGACGACATAACAATACCTATTTATACATTATGAGCATAATAACTCATTGCGAACTCCAATACATTAATATTCTAGTTCGCCGCTATCGCCATAGTAACATTCGCTAACATCACCTTGTGCGAAGTATGGAACTTCTAACAGTTAATAGTAATTTAACAGGAATGCGCTGACTATTATAATGTGTTACGTAAGACTCGCGCATGCCCAACACGTTTCATTCGCTCGCAGAAATCGCAGTGAATTTCGTATTCAGCACTTCACTTGTTAGATTTTTATTGATGACTGTGATTACAATTAAGTTCAAATAAATCTTAGCTTCCTGCCACGATCGACGATGTCCAGTACCTGCTTGCTTATTCTTCTTACGGCCCGCAATCGGTTCAGAGCTCAGAAACAACGTAGATACACAAATAAGTTTTATTAGCGCGTTATGTACAGTTTGTCCGTTGGTTTGGTGTTTAATAACCCTTCTCGGGCCGGTTCTGCGCGGTCCTATACGCATCTGGAAAATTCCGTAGTTGTTTAGTCTCATGAGCTCGTTGGCCACGCGACACCGGGTTCATTGTTTGTTTCTAATAGCGGCGCAGTCGCACCGTTCGATGAAATAGGATAAAGCATGGGAATCGAGCTTGGAATTCAGCGAGTGTGTTGCGCACAACGAGGGCTGTTTGCATAGTTCGCTTTATTGGCTGTAACGCGCTCGCTACGTGTGGCGGGCGGCGCGGGCGCACCCGGCCCTCGCCCGCCGGCCTCCTCCACTCTAATGAACGTTCGCTCCGGCTTTACGAGCTGCATTCCATCCGTCTCGGGTGAACCGACCCTGCGCATGCGACCACTGTGTGAACCCCGCTACACAGGCAAAGCGACACGCTAATTTATGAGATCAGCTGATACGGGCTCACGTGAGAAGCACCTCGTAAAGCGCCGGTCGGTGTTACTTCAAAATAACGACACGGTAGACACGCGTGGCTCGCCGAGGACGCCTCGGGCGGCACCTGCGGTGAATGGTTTATGAACGTATTGTTTTCGAAAAGCTTTTCAAGCGGTTCGGAGTTAGACGATAGACGGAATCTTTTCATTTCGCGGTCGGCCCGCATGCCTCCGCGTTATTAACAGCTTTTACTTGTCTCCACCCTTTTTAAAGTTCTTATAACGTGGCCTATCTCTTTGTAAGTAACATACAGAAATGTTAATCCCCAATTAATTATAATTAAATATTTTAATTTGTGTCGCACACTGACACACAGTGCGACGATAATTCAGTGATGATACTTCATTCATTCATAAACACGACACACGGAGAATCTATATGCCCTAACCGCTATACCCTGCCGCACAAATGAGAACTCTAATTTCATAGTCATGAGAGGTATAGTCGGTCGGGGATAGAATATCGAGCGCCCGTCGCCGCAGACGACCCCGACGATTGAGTTAAGTAAACATCGAGTATTATCAGTCAACGGACATTCATCGTGTATGTGTGGGTGTGTGTGCGTACACGTCATAATCAATATATTCATAAAACTAGACGTTAAAAGATACTAGTGTACGTATTAGGGATAGGTTCATACTGAATTACGAACGAAGTCCGATACTTAATGAAATTATTTTAATCTGGGTCAACTGTGGCCGTAGTTGTCGGTAGATAATGAAATGATAAGTTGAACAGGTTTGTTCTTTAACCTTTCAAAATATTTTATTGAAATTGACAAACAAAAGTCCTATAATTAAAATAAAACATGTTTATTTATTGGAGAGAAAGTTCCCATTTTGCTTACAAATGTTTTGTGGATGCTGACCCCACCGTCCGTAGGTAACTTTGCTTTGGAATTGAGACTAAACATAAACACGCACTAAAACTGTTGCATTGTTCATTTTATTGAACAACAATGTGGTACCGGGGGCTACCTACGAGCCGTTCCGTGAAGTCAAGCAAAACTCGTCGTGTTTATGATTATATAGGCGGATGTGGCGACAGGAATGCAATTTTATTTTATCGGCAACTCGATACCTTCATTTTATTATGTGCACTTATATGGTAATTAGATCAGTGCCTAGACATAAAGAACTTACTTACCTACTAGGAACTACGTTTACAAATTCTACAAATTAAAAGAACTCGAAGGAACGCTTTCATTAGATGTTGTTTTCTTTGTCAATAGAGTTGGGAGCTACTGGTGCTGTCAAAGTTAAAATGGGACGTCGCCGGAGTGACCGCACACGACTTCCTCGGACTGCTTCTGTCAAGGCTACCTCTACGAGGCGTCGTTAACATCGAGATGGTGCAGAGGCATGCTCAAACCTTCATCGCATTGGCCGCCAGAGGTAAGCATGTTTTCTAATCACATTTCCATCGAATTTAATACGTTAAGAGGATGAGGTCAGCGGACAGAGTCGGTCATCGAAACTTGCAGTATCAACCAAGAACTTACCCAAAAACTGCCACTTACGTCTTTACGTCGTACAAAACCTTTAAATAAAACGGACCGCGTATTAAGATAAGCAGACCTCCTAGAAAACCCTTGAGCATTAAGGCATGAAATACCAAGTTGGTAGGTACATTTCTTTTGTAGATAGTCTTGTCTCCGGAATGTAAATACCCGTTTGCAGTGGCCGACACTAATTAGCATCTAGTAGATACAACGTGACGTCACGACAATGTCGTCTGGGGCCCGATCCGCGTTGGTCTGCCGCACATGTCACTGAACCTCTCAATATGCTGTTTTTTAAACCGAATCCCCCGTTTTTTGAAACCGAAGTCCTCAACTAAATGTTAGAAATTTACTTGACAACTTTTGATGTTTTCATAATTTGCTATTTCGCTATCGAAAAGCTCTAAGAAACGAAATTTGTAAAGCCGATTGGACCACCGTTTATTGATAGCCCGTGCACAATATGTAACAAGATACCGTGTCCTTCGTTTGAGATTACACGCTGGCTCTAGGTCAGCTTATTAATGGAGGAAAGATGCTTATCGTAAGTTGGCAGGGAGCGCGGCGAGATGTGAATAGGTTTGTTTACAGTGAGGGTAGAGACGCGGGCGAGGGCGGTGTGTGTCCTGTGCCCGCGCCGGCGGCTGCGGCGCCTCCCACGCCGCTCGCCCGAGCGCATTCCAGCACGCCTCGGGACTCCCCCCCGCGCAGCGCGCCACCTCCCGCCCCCCTCCGTTACCCTCATGGGATCATATGTTTTTGTGCAACGGTTTTTGTTGTTTGCCGCCGCTGTCGTGTTGTTTTTTGTCCAAGAAGTTCACGCTCCAGCTCTTTTATTTCACTCGCTTCTCAAATATCATCTCTCAATTGTTACTTTGAGGCCATTCGCTGGCCAATTGCATCTGTCCTCTAGATACCCAACGTGTATGTTCCTTAGGAATTTTGTGACAACAAAACAGTAGTAACGAGAGGGATCACTTAATACAGATATTGCGAATAATAAGAACACTAGGTTCTATATAAAGGTACTGCAGCGGCTATAGGTACCCTCAAGCGGCGAGATCGCTACACTTATTCGCGTCGGTATCCAGCAAGCCCGCATTAAGTATCATTATTTGAATGGCACAATTTACTCTGGAATCATAACTTGTCAGGATATTAAATTTGTAATGGGTTGTTTTAATGCAGACATCCCACTGGCCTCTACCGATGATGGTGGTAGAATGAATGTTTTTCAAGATATGTGTCTTCGGCAAGTTTCTTTGGTTGTCAACTTATTTTGACCAGTAGCAAGGTTCGCATAGGACGTGTGTACCGGGCTATGTAGCGTGGGACAGGTATACTATCTTATCTTCGTCAGATTTCTTTCACATGTGAGCGCTTGCTGTCGGATAATAATCGTCTCCGACGCGGGGGCCGGCGCACTATTTGTTCCGGAGGGCAATGAATGCCATGCCGCAGACACGCACTAGTGATGCCCGTTTATCGATATTCGAGTAACTGTAATCGACTAACCCCCAAAATGGAAGATTTCATCCATTTACAATCGTATTACCAAGCTTTGTTCAGTATGTATAAATTTAGGCGACAATTTAAATGGGAACTCGATTTGAATATCGATTAGGCAGTAATTTGAAGCTATTTTAGTCGACGAAATAGGTACCTAGTGACGGCCTCGCGGGATCGTTCACCTCCCCAATAGTCTGTGGCCCCAGCTCGAGCCGCGCTGACGCCTATTACGACATGTAAAATACATTCAAGGGCAATAAAGTGATCATTATATCACCGCAACATTAGTCCTTGACGTATCGCGATAAAGAACTTGTCTTAAGTGCTACTCAACACAGCACAACAACACAGTAGATATAGTGGCAAATTTATAAAACTAATTAATTTGACAGGACTGAATCTATATAGTAACTGCTCGTCCCACCTCAAGCTTATGATTATCTTAAGGTTTATGAAGTATGCTTAATGTCTATTTAATTTGAGAAACGGAAGTGATGACGTGTACGCGTCGGCTAGGCAAGTGTGAGCACAACTTTATTAATTTACATGCGCTCCGGAATGCTCGGGGACCAATGCTCGGTCACTTCCTCTAGAAAGTGTATATTAGTGTTGTGAGCTGGTCACAGGAATTGCGTCACGACTAATATAAGGACCGGCCGACGTCGCTTCCGCTCCGTGTGTGTCCACCAACGCTGCCTTTGTTCCTAGGACATCTAAGTGCAATAGAATTAACTTAAATTCAGCGGGTTTTTTGTCTAGATTCAAAAATTTCGCCCCATTATTAGCGTAGCGTGTTCATTTATTCCAAAGGGCTTAGTATGCGTTTTAGCAGCATCCAATCGAGTGATCAAATCATTCCATCCATACATTTCTTTCATAGCACCACATCCCTAGTGTAAGCTTGCAGCTTTACTGGTGAATGTATGGAATCATTCAATCACACGATCGGTATTAAATACATTGCAAACTAAAGTTTATTACGGCTAAGGGCGCGGTGCCATAGAAGATTTATAGATTATGGGGGAAAAACCATTACAAGTTGTCGGTCGCGTTTTGAATGAAAGCTATCGATGAGAGTCGGACGCCTGGCGGTGCGGAGAATTTGTTTCCAACGTGAAAAACGTGCTTGGTAATGACACAATTTTGAATATTGTTAGCGTGTTGTGTCATATCTCGGGACGAGCTGGAGCCGGCGACGGAGACGGCATGGCAGGGCCAGAGCGATGGCGGTGGCCGTCGGATGGCGGGCAGGCGCGCTCCGCGCTCGTCGGGTACTCTCTGATTAACATCAGATTATGCAAATGCCCCGAGCGGTCGCTTTCGTTGTTTCATCTCGCTTTTTATACTCGTTCTCCGCCCGTTCCCTTTATCTCCGGTATGCCGACATGCAAATTAAAAAAAAAATTGAATAAATCTTTTAAATGAGCTGAAAGAGTGTTCGATATCCGAACATCGGTCGGTATAATAGAGTCTACATAATGATGAATGGAGGGCTCTTGTGGCCTCACTCCTATTGTTTGCTTCGTCGTATTAGTGGGTCCATTGGGCATCTTCTTCTTCAACATCCACTTGTTTCGTGGGAATATTATTTATTCTATTGACCTGTATTATTTGGGGCGAGCTTTTCTTAATTGACTGGGTTTAGGTAACCGGAAGTTAGAACATTAATTGTAGGCATGTATCAGGAAGGTCAACAGCTGGTTTTCCTGCCTGCTACTTATCGGGCTGTTTGCGTGCTGATAACACCATCGAGGCACGCCATTAAACCTAAAATTTGTATCCCAAACAAGTAAGTCTACTAGAGATCCATCAAATAACGATCTAAACTTACAATTCACCGAACTAAATTTTCGACACACTTGCTAAATGCCATAATCCTGGATACAAATAAGTAGGTACTTAGGTACCTACATCGCCGAATATTCCAAATCGATACCAATATTTGGCGTATCTCATCTCTATTTATTATTGATAGGTACTCTATTAGTTATTGCATGAGTATTTCCAATGGCTGTCAGAAATAATTAAACGTTTTCTACATTAAAACTGCCTTCTTCCCTATTTATTTATAAACAAAAATAACTTGGCGATACTATCAGCGCTACCAATACATGCAGTATTAGGTAATGTCATTACATTGTATTAATTAGTTTAGTATTAATTCATAAAATTTCCTGTCCATATGTTGTTGTTGTGTGGTGATGTTAAATTAGTCGCGATATCAGCATTATACGTGGGTACACACGCACATATGGAGTCGTTATAATGGTTTTGCCAAAGTAAGGCCGTGAGAAATGTTCAAGTGAAGCGAGCAGGCTGGCTGAGGAATGCGGCCGAGAGGCGGTCGCCGGCTCCTTTGAGCACACTCCACAGGAGACTGACAACCTGTGAGAGGGAGAAGGGAACATTTCTTTTACCGGATATTCCCCTTGCTTGTAACCTGCGTTTCGCGCTACGACCGCTCCTACTAAACCTAACGCTCCACGCCTTTAGCTCGGTAGGAAGTAATGTACATACATTGTACACCACTACAGTTCTCTGAGGCAATAAGGAAGAAATACACGGTAAATTATTTCTATAAGTACGCTTGACTGCATTTAGCTGACCCATTTTTCTGTTGCGATTAAAACAGAACAGAGTGTGTTTAGTACATACATAGGAACTTAACTTACTTAACCGTTGATTAAGTAATTAACGGTTCTGAAATAATTATTGAAATTTTAAGAAATACAAAGTTATAACTTGGTAACTTCAATTCGAGTACTGGAAAGAGGCGTATTTATACCTACCTGTATAATTAGGATCCTACATACACCATATGTATAAACGACACTTGTTTCAATGCCGTGTGATGTAATCATCGGTCTCTGCGGCGCCATCTTAAAGGTGTTTCTATTGTTACAGATTACGAGTTCACGCTGTACTCGGCTAGTACCCTAGCAGCGTGTTCCATCTCCGCCGCGCTGCGGGGCCTGGGTCTTGACGGGCATCTAGCGTGGCTCCATGAACTGACGCGCGTTGACCTGGTAACTATCCAACACCATTCGATACTATCCTTTATCCATCTAAACACTAGCTATGATTTCACAAATCTAGATCATCGGTTCGAACTGCGAAAATGTCTCTAAATTAAATTCTATTGTACTTTTAAAGTGTGTGTACTCGTCTATTTAACTTCTAGTATCTCAATATTGTAGTCCTTTGGATTTCTAGTGTCTCTACATTGCAATCAATCGTGTCTCTACATTGTTTTCCATTGGACTTCTAAAGTGACTATATATTGCATTCCATTGATTCCTTTAAATTTATAAACTGCTTAAAATTATAGATACGAGTAGACTTCGTATGCGTTACAGAATTGAGGTCATGTACCGAAAGACGCCATTTTGTCGTTTTCATAGAGCGCGTAGCGCAGAAACATAAGTATCTCTAGCTGATGATGAGTAACTGTTACTTAAGGAGGTACCCATTCAAGGATTCATTCAGAATATTTTGAATACCATACGACGTTTTGTATTTACAATAGGGTACGAGTATGTGCCATATGACCCTTAATAATTGGTTTTCAAGAGTTCTCTATCAACGATTAGGTACTTTGATATAATTAGATGCGAATTGTTACCATCATCTAATAAACCGCTGTTTGGTATCTCTCGTGATTCCACATCGTGTTAGTCCTACTGAATGAAATATGCTAGTTACCATTTCGTAAAAATGTTAGATACGTCGCGATAACATTAGGTACCTGACTAGGGAACCGGCTTGCCACGTCCTCCGATCTCGATCTCAAAGTTTTCTCTTTTGTTATAGGACTGCCTACAAACGTGCCTAGAGCAAGTCGAGGAGATGGTGCAGAACGCGATCAAAGAGCGCGACGTGGCGGTCCCAAACGGGCAGGCGCGGGAGGCGGCTGGCTGGACCCCGCCGCCGAGCCACGACAAGGCGCACAGTAATGCCGCAACACCCACCGACGTCCGAGACGTACACTTCTGAACTCCGGCCACGGCCACAGCCACGGCGCAGTGGAGTGAACGGACAATTGCTTTAATTGCGGTGCACAGTACGAGAATACTTTAAACTATACCTTCAAAGATGCGACCGCAATCGAGGACTGATACAAAGACTGTCTCTAACGTAGGTAACTTACTGTACGTATGTTGTAACTGATTGTGCATAAATAATAAGTAAGTGTAAGCCCTGCGTGCTACTTGTAATTCGCCTCTAGTCTATGCGTTCACTAAAACTGTATTGCATTGAACGAGTTTACTTCATATAAATCTTTCAGTTCTAGTTGATACGGTTCTTGAAATTACAATCTACCTCTTAATAATATAAGCTTCAGTTCCATGGCGCGTGGTCTTATCGAACTGTAATAGACGTTGTCAATAGCTGATACAAGTAGTCGATACATACATACTATGTTTGAGTGGGATCAAAGTTACTTCACATTTTCTCATTTCATGACGTGAATTGACTCGCTTTTTTTCAATTATCTTGTAATTTTAATGCTAGGTATCAGGTCAGAGGTACACATTTTGGGGTCACCCAATTGGCCACTAAAATTCTGATATAAATAGGGACCTTATTGATATGGTGGTTCACTCACTACTAGTATAAATAGATCCGAAATAAGTTAGACATATTTAGTTAGTAATGAAAACAATCTGACATACCGTAACAACCACCTATGGTGTTACAGCCTGAAATAATTTAAATGTCCTACCACATTTGTGAATATTTTTGATTTGAAAACATGTTATAACAGATTTATGTTATTATATCGGGGGAAGGCAATAAATTACGCTTGTATATAGTATACACTAATATTACGGTCACTTACACATATATTTATAAAATAGTGCAGAGTTTACAAACTACATAAAATATATATAAAACGAGCCACGCAACAGCAAATAATATTTACATAATTAAATACAAAATGTAGACAAGGGGCTGTATATGTTTCTGACTCGGTGTTTCCCATTTAATTGTATGTATGTAAGCAAATTGGTTTTATTACCCGTGTTCCTTATATCTTAGTTGATAAAATAATGTGATAAGTGTTATAAAATTTGATTGAACTTCGCATCGTAGTCACTTCCAGTCAAAATATGTTAGCTTAGATGTACTATTCGAGACACCTTTGGATTACTGCTAGAAGAAAATCAAAAATAATGTGATCACAGTTAAGATGTTTAGGTTAGCGGTAAGTCGTTGCAATCAAGATATCGTTCCTATGTTGCAACCATCGGAAATCAGCACACGCAATAGTCACCAAGTTCCACTTATTGTACTTAATGTTCCACATGACTATTCGACGATCGAAGCGTTCGTAACTTTAATTAAAATTGTGATATAATATCTTCATAGTTAAGTGCGTTATGCTTTTATATTAATTATTTTAAGTCCGTGCGGCGTAGGCGGAGAGCACATACTGTTATTTGAGGAAAGAGTTTAAAATAAGCAATTAATGTTTATGTTAGATAATTAAGTGTAGGTACATTGATGTTAGTTACGTGCTCATTAAGTAAATATAGCAAGAAATCACTCCAATGTCTTCCATGAAAACGAGGAAATCGGGCAAAAACATTATGAATATATATATATATTATTTTTAAATAGTACATAGTTATATATGAATATCGAAAATATTCTCATAGTTTACCTGCGACTTCTTGTTATAATCCCGTACGCCTGAATGTTCATACAGAGTATTTAAATAAATATACTAGCGATCTGCTATTCGTGTATAAACTATAATAGAGTTAGATGTAAATAATCTCTACATAGAGATATGCTGTAAGCATGTGGTGCCATAAGTTACACCTATACAAGTATTTTTTTTTATTGAAGGATACGTATTCATATATTGATTTAATAATTCCGCATCTGGTCGACAATTATTTCAAATATTTCCCCCCAAATTTATAGACGTGACTTTATCCAACGTCATATGGTACCGCGCACAAGAGTTTTGCTTTGCGCAGTACTATATGACGTTTGATAAAGTTATAAAACGTCTATAAATTTGGGGGTAAGGCTGTAAACAGACTACGTTCTTATAGAGCGATCGCGAATATTAAGTTTATTTGACATTCTATTTGCGCGGGGGCGGTAACTTCCGCCCACGATCGATCTTTTTACGCACAGTATGCGATGCTACTTATAATTTTATGAATGTCTATTTTCACATGCAAAAGTAATACCTTGAAATTGTGCGTCGTCTTTTCAGCGCATAAACGATACGTTTTCGGTCGCTCAAAAAGAACTCTAGTCTGTTTAAAGCCTATGTAACTGTTAATATCATAAAAAAAACACACACACCATACAATATGTAGATATGAAGCCTGGTGATAAGTTCCATACTGTTGGTAATACCAAATTATGTGAAGCCGATAAACGAAAACATACTACCTAATAATACCTACCTATATGCTTAATATTATTAAGCTTGTATATAACATTACTTATGTGGGAAAACATACGCATTACGAAGTTAGTTTTATATAATGCTATTTGGCTTTTGGACTGGCTTTTTTTTTTCGAAATAGTATATAGGAAATTTAGTGCTTTATATGAAATAGAATATTCAAATATTGAGGAAAATATTTTCCTGTGATGTCAAGATATATAACATAAATACTATATAGCGGCTCAAGTGGAGGTGAGCCGATGACAATTTATATAAATACATTATATACTTACTTTAATAATATTATAAGGACCAAAATTCTAAAAGTAATTATGACACGAATGTTCATAACTTTGATTTTATATTGTGATTTATTATGTTAAGTGGCGCATTTGATCGTATAGATGTTAAGTCGTTGAAACTGTAAATATATCTAAACAAGGAAAATAAACTATTAAAAATACCTACATCACTGGTTCTTATTAATATAGCATCAGACACAACCTTTATTCTATAAAAAAACCTCATAGTAACAAAGAAGCTACATTATATAAGCGCCCGCGTGGCATAGCTTGGAACAACATTCAGAGTGGTTCTCTACTAATTATAATTATACCTACAATCTATCAAAATAAGGAAAGCGTACCTACGATTTGAATAAATAAATAATACTTTATTAATAAAGAGTACATACCTATTTAACCGCATCATTTTTTTATTACAAACTCTACGCTACGCTGCTGCGATAATCAGTTTGCCGTAGCCACGTCAACGAAACCTAAGAAATAACATCAAAAATACCCACACAGTATTTTTGTTTAATTGCACTTACCGACTTAACTACTGGCATTATTTGAGACAGGTATCATGACATATGAACCCACTGTCGATCGTGTTCAAGCTATGCCCATACTGCACATAAGTGGGTGCCATACCTAACATTTAGCGGCCAATGAATTTATTATATGCTCAAGGAAAAACAAAGTCCTCCACACAACACATGAGTGATAAATAAAGTACAAGTACATGTTTAATGGAACACAGTTTATTCAAGAAATAAATTTACAATTATACAATGATTCTCAATCACATGGAATTCGGAGATTATATACATAAATTATACAGGTATCGAACTAATATTATTGCAAATACAAGATCAAAATTTACATTTGATTCACGAATGAAAGGCACGATTTTAATTTTTAAAATATAATTTCCTAGATGAACATTATAATATTAAAGTAAATACATTGTTGTAAAGAAAGCAAGGATTAACAAATAGTAATTAGGTATAAATGGATGGAACAGCTTCGCGTCTAGCTTGACTATATGATTCCTACCAACAGGAGAAGGAGGGATCCGGGAAACAGAAATCAGGGGCAAGTACGAGTTTTGACACATTCGATATCTTCCATACTTTACCACAGACGCACCACGTCTCCGATAGGACCGCTGTTAATGTATAGAAAAGATTCGGAACCGAATATTATTTTTGTACCACCGAATTTAAAGATTCTCTATAACTTTATTAAACGTCATATAGTACAGAGCAAAGCGAAACCCTGCGCATAGTACTATATGACGTTTTAAAACGTCCATTAATTCGGGGGGTAAGCTGTTAACCACAAAGGTGGTACTCAAACTTGAAGGGTGCTAATTTTAACTTGCCATTAAAAAAATACATGGTATCGACGTCTCAAACGGTGAAGTAAGTACGACTTAAATAGTTGAGTACCAATTCAGTCTTAGGCTGTCAATCTCGTACCCAAACCCCATGGCCCAGAGTCTACAAACACAATAGACTCATGATCGACTGACAATTCTCATACAAACACTGTCAAAATGACAATCACGATGTTAATTCGATTAAGAGTGGATTGTGGTAGCGACTCCCAGGTTGTAAAAAGATGAGAGGAATGCTTACAGTGAGGATTTTCTCGTTCGTTCGTACTTGCCAAATTGTACCTAACATTTCATGTCCAAAATTTTGTTATACAAAATATTCGTTTCAAATCGTCTGTTATTTACAAAAGTTGAGTCACAACTTATTATATCAAGATATTGAAGACATGAAAATTTATCTGAATAACACGAGTTAATTTCGTACAATTATGATTTGGACATAAAAAATCGTTTATCATTCATCAGTACCAATCAATCTGCACTTAATAAAAAAAAAACATTTGCCAAAATGTAACTATCAATATTGTAACACTTATCTCCAAATTTAAAAATAAAAACTATTTAATTGGCATTACAACGGACTTTTCTGATGAAAAATGCTTAGTAATGTTATAAAATAGATTTAAAAATTATATAATGAAATTTTTGGTTTTAAAAGTAGAGACAAAAGTAGATAGATAAAACAAAAGCAAAAAAGGAAATGATACTGACGCTGATTATATTCGTCGGCAAGTTGTTGAGCTGGGTCGCCATGGCAACGACTTTGCGCAGACCAAGTCAGTGACGTGTGGACCCAGCTTTAAGTACCACAATTAAAAAGTAAATGTTTCAAGAAACATTTGAAAATTGTGACGTGCTAAGTGGTGGCTCATTGATAAATGCATATAAGCCTAATGCGACAGCTCATCAGCGGCATTTTTAAACTACATTCATATATTTATAATCTGTACAACTATTTTTTTTTTCATCCATTTAGAGAACGGTGGTGACGTACCCACACTTTTAGCTTACAAAATAAATGCGCGAACTTACATGTGGACTACTTTTGGCGTGTTCTTCCCTCGGAGCCAATTTAGGAGGACAGTTGATGTGCTTTGAGAGTCTCGAGCTGAAAATACAATACACGAATTGATTATAACGTTCATTATACTGTCTGAAATTACAGAATCTATATCTACTTAGTTTTGTGACGCTGTAGTATGGCACATCCTGTTACAAATCAAAGGACCATTTTTGTAAACAAAAACATATGAAGCTTTGTAGCTTTTTATGAACTTCACTATGACATGTAGTACGTACAGAGCGTGTGGTGCGCCTGCGCCAGTTGGTTGACGGCCTCCGGCGGCAGGTTGGCGACGTCTCGCTGCAGCAGCCGCAGGTCCAGTTGACGCTGCTCGCTCTCGTGCCGCAGCAACACGTCGCGGCTTTGCCTCACACTGCGCAACTCCGACAATCTGGCCGAGATGTGAGTGAGGTAAGAAGAGGTGAATGAACTGGTGACTGTGGCTTACTAATGTCACTAACTAGGTGTAGTACATCTAACGCGTTAATCTACTAACATCATTACTAATGACGCTTATAGACATTAAGCTATAAGAGCAGAACTACATTACTTGGAATAACGCAAAGAAGTTAATTTTTAATCTTGTATTATAATTTCGTAAAATATCACATAGCCAGCAAATGTTAGGAGAAAACGGATACTCACTTCGCCTGTAGTTTAGGCTTGTCCCCGTCAGGATCGCTAATACTGCTACTGCGGGAGGTCTGTCCGCGGTGGGTAACCACAAATTCTTTCTCCACAGTAAAGCTCGGTAACTCGGATATGGTTTCCCGACTAGAGCTCATCGACTCGTCTAATCCAGCGGCGACAACTTTTCTTTTCAAATCCTCGTTCAATCTCAAACTGTCCGAGAGGCGCAACTGTAGCGTATCTCTCTCATCCAGCAGCCGCGTTAGCTCCATCGTAATTTCTTCACATCTCACATCTCTTTGATGCAACATGTACAAGGCGAGGTCTAGTTCGGCTCTCGGCACTGCATCCAGTAGTTCCTTGCTTAGACCACCCTCCGGCTGCTCCAGTTCACGACCCGGTTTAGTGTCCGATGAAAATGAAACGTGTTTTTGAATCTTGCTGCTAGATGCACGCAAGTCACTCTGCAAATTCGTTACCTCATCTTTCAAACCAATAATTTCTATCTCCTGATTTTCGAGTGCTGTTTGCATTTCGGATGATTTTATAGAATAATTTTCTAATTCGCGATTCAAGTCAGTTATTTGTTTATTGAGGGTTGTGCATTCAATTATTTTGGTGTTTAATGCTTCGGATATGCTGTTCTTTTCCGTGTCAGAGTCTTTAAGCAAATTATCGTAACGACTGTCAGTTTCATGCATTTTCAACCTCATCACGGCTAGCTCGGATTCTTTTTCGTAGCTCAATTCTTCTACTTTCTTTTCGTAGTCGATTAGCTGTTTTCTAATATTTTCAAATTCCTCATTTCTTTGTGTTAATGTAATTGTGTAATCATGAGTTTTCTGATATATTTCGCTTTCCTTCAGCCGAAGTTGATTCGTCAGGTCTGTAACCGCAGTCTCAGATTCATTTAGTTTAGCTTGCAATTCGTCAACAAGCTGGTTCAGCTCATCGTTGTTAGCTTTGGTCGCTGCTAATTCGATTTGTATGTGTTTGAATCTTTCTTCGTGATTCGTCAGATCTGTAACTACAGTATCAGATTCTTTTAGTTTAGCTTGTAAGTCGTCAACGACCTGGTTGAGCTCATCGTTGTAAGCTTTAGTCGCTGCTAATTCAATTTGTATTTGTTTGAATCTTTCATCGTAAGCTACAGAATTATTTTGATTGTTTACAGAAATTTCTTGAATCATCTTCTCATATTCCTCTTGTTGTTCGAGTAATTTATTATCGTGTGCAACTTTTTCATCTTCCATTTCAGACCGCAACGTGTCTAATTGAGTCATTACTTCAGCGTATTTGTTCTGAAGATTACGAATATTTTCTTCTTTATCTTCCAATTTATTTTGTAATGAACTAACTTGTTCCACTATCACTAGTTTACTAGTTTCTTCCTGACTAGATGACTGCACATTTTCAAGTAAAAGCTCGTATTTAGCTTCAGATGCACTCAACTGATTACGTAGATCAGATTCAATTTTTTGGAAATCAGATTCTCTTTGCGCTAAATGTTGTTTCCATAGTTCTGCTATTTCAAATCCGCGCTGGTCCACTGCGCTCGATACTGAAGACCGCAACTCCGCAACAGTCGATAGTAAATTATCATTTTCTACATTTAAATGTTGTATTTTAAAATTGAGTTCCTCAATTTCTTCTCGATATTTATTGTTTCTCTCTAGTAATTCCTGCTTTTCGGTCTCCAATTTTATAATATTATTATTAGTGTCATCTAGTCCATGTTTCAATTGTAAACAATTTTGTTCCAGTATATCGCATTTCTCAGCTAGCGCTAGCGCGTCTACACCGTGTTGTACAGAAACATTTTGGTGTTCTTCATACCACATTAACTTTGATTTAACCGCTTCTAATTCGGATATTAGGGACGACATTTTGTTTTTAACTTCCGAGTCTAATTGTTTCAAAGATTGTAATTCTTCATTCAATTTAGAATGTTCTATAACCAATTTAGTTTTCTCAGTTTCAAGCTGTTGTTGAATTTCTTCATTAATATGTAACAACTCATCATAACGAACTTCCATCTCTTGTAACTTTTCACTCAGTGAATGATTATTGCTCAACAATTCAGAATTATTATTCTCTAATTGATTAATTTGATATTTAAGCGATTTGACCTCATGTGCAAACAATGCTTGTTGAGACATTAAGTCCTTGTTTTGAGAATCTAACTGCTCAACTAATATATGTACTTCATCGTTTTCTTTTTCCATTTTCAATAATTCCTCCTTTAATCTATTTTCATGAGCGTTTGGTGTAGCCGGCTGCGATTGTTGTTCCTGACTTGATGCATTACTATCTCCACCCCATTGTAAAGTAGATACTTTATCATTGGCCTCCTTAAATTTATATTTCCATAGTTCAATTTCATTTTCTAACTTCTCTTTCATTTCAGTTAACCGGTCATTGGCATTATGGAAAACTTCGTTCTGTTTTCTAAGCGTATCTTTGTCTCTTTTTTCTTTGGTTACTTCCCCATTAAGCTCTTCAATTTTCTTTTCTAAATCTTGAATATTGGATCTTAATTCGTCTTCAATGGCATTGTCTAAGAAAGAAGACTGAGAAATTTGTCTCGAAAGTTTAAGTTCATTGGAAAGAATATCATTACTAGCTTTAAGCTCTTTTAATTTCTTTAAAGCCTTAATGAGCTTGGCATTACTCGTGTTCAGTTGTATTTTGAGACCTTCATTGTCCCTCTTAAGTGTTTCTATTTGTTCATTTAGATGAGAAAAACCTGGCGTAATGTCTGTGATTTCTTCAGACTCGCCGAATCCCCAACCTTCGTCCGAATTAAAGGGATCTGACTCAGCTGTAACAGTATTATCTTCCTCTCCTTTATTGTAACAAACGTAAGCTTTTTTCGGAACAATGACGGCCTCCTCCAACGTTTGCCCACTACCGCCTCCAAATGGCTGTTTTTGTATATTTTCCGAAACTTTTTTGGCAAGATGTTTGTTCTCTACCGAAATCTCTTCTGTACCAGATACTATCTGCGATTCTAGAGAAAACATGTCAATACCTTTGTTGACATCGCCTAATGGTTCTATGGTAGACGAAATAATCATTCCTTCGGTTTTAGGTATATTCATTTCGAATGTCATCTTTTGCGTTTCCCTCAACTCTTTGATTTGTTCATCTTTTTGATATACCAATTGTTGTAAACGATCATTATTTTCTTTAACAATACTTAGTTCTTTATTAATGTTCTCTATTTCAATAGAGGATTTTTGTAATTTAGCCGTTAGTTCTGACATTTTGCCTTCTAGAGTTGATACTGTTCCAACATTATTCGTTTGTTGGACCTGCATTTTTTGGTTTAGTTCCAAAATTTCTTGGCCTTTATTGTTTATAATAGAGTTTAATCGATTTATTTCACTTATATATTGTTCGGTATAATCAGGAGTTACTGCTTGTTCTTTGATTGAATTATCTGTTAATTCTTGGTTCATTCTATGTAATTCTTCAATATTCGCATTGAGCGATTCATTATTAATTTTATACTCTTGTAGTTTCATTTCTAACTGGGCTACATATTCATTGAGCTTTTCATACTTTTCACTTAGTACTTTCTTTTCTTTTATAGCGTTCTCTATTTGTGTATTAAACTCAGACTCTAATTCCTCGATTTCTTGCTTCTTCTGTATTACTAATGCTTGGTGATCATGGGTTATTCTCTTAAAGTTTGTTTCGAGATCCCGGTGTTGAGTTTGGTATTTACTTAGTTCAGATTCAGCAGTGTCTAGTTTATTGGCTTTATCAAGAATTATATTATACTGCTCCTGTATGTCACAGAGAGACTTTCTCAGCCGCTGATTATCTTCACTTACATGCTGGATTTTGTTTTGCAATTCTTTATTTTCATTTTCTATCTCAAAAAGTTGTTTTTCTACAACTCTGTCATGATCCATCAGTACTGCTAACCTACCAACTAGTTCATCCTCTTGACTTGTATATTCCGTGTAAGCCTTCTGTTTTTCTTGCAGCTGACTGCCCAGTTGATCCGCTTTTCGTTCCAGAGAATGTCTTCTGTCCTCCATTACGGAAATACTTTCTTCGAGGCGACAAATACGATTCTTGTATTTGCTTATTTCAGTCTCTATGTTTTCAATGTAAAGGTCTCTTTCTTGAACTTTGGCCTCGTGACCGTATTGAATTTGAGTGTGTTGTTGTTCTTGATGTTCAACTTTTTTAAGTAATTCGGTTATCTGACTTTGTTTTTGGTTGATATCGGCTTCTAAGCTAGAAATTTTTGTAACAAAATTCATATTGTTTTTCTGTTCTATTTCATGTTCCACTATTTTCTTATTTAACCCATCAATCTGTGATATTAAATGTGTATTTTCTTCTCGCGTGAATTGCAATTCTTCATTTAGTACATTCAAAGAATTTGTTAATTTCTTTATATCATCAGCAGACAGGGCCAGGCTCTCATGTAATGACTTAATTTTTGTTTCTAACTCAATTATATCATTCGATTTCTGTTGTTCTAAAGCAACCTTCTGCGCATGTAGGCGAGTAATCTCCTCTTCAGCGTGTTTGAGCTTTTCTTGTAAAGCCGGTAGTGTCTCAACTTGTATTAACAGCTGGTCTAGTTGCTCATTCTTGGCACTGAGTTGTTTTTGAATTTCATCATTATGTGCCTCCAGCTCAGTATACATTGCGGATTTTTTTTTCATACTCAAAGCAAACCTCTTTAATTTTTCCATTAACTCCCTGTTTTTAGTTTCAAGTGCAACAAATTGGTCAGATGAGCTATTCTTCTCAACAGATAATTGGCTTAATTTTTCTTTAGCTTCTTCCAGTTGTTGATTAAGGTCATTGACAAACATTTCCTTCTCTGATACACTTGTACGTAATGTTTCATTTTCTATAGACTCTTTTCTTAGCTGCAACTTAATTTCATGAATTTCAACGTCACGTTCTGACATTTCATTCTTTGCAGTAGATATTTCTTCAGAATGTCTTTGTTGTTGCAGTTGCAATTCTTTAATGAGATTTTGGTTCACGGCAAATGTTTCCTTCAACTTTTTTAATTCTGCCTCTAAACTAGCATTTTTATTTTCAAAAGTACCTTTAAGTAATTGTAACTGCATTTTTTCATCTTCCAAAGCTTTTACAGCTTCTTCATTTTCAGTAAGTTTCTTTTGGTAAACAGATAATTGCTTATTGAGTGATTTAACAAGCTCTGCATTTTGATCCTTTGCCTTTTCTTCCTCCAGCAATTCTATAGTGGACTTCAGTTTTTGGGATACATCATTCAATTTAGTGATTTGGTTAATGTAATCAGTCATTTCTTTGTCTTTCTGTTGTAAAGTATTTCCATAATTAAATATCTGCTGCTCATATTGAAGCAAAACATTTTCTAATTCATTTATTCTGGCATCTCGAGAACTTATAGAAACTGAATATTCTTGGTGCATTTTCTGTAAATCTTGTTGCAATAACTCGTTAGACTGTCTGAATTGTAACGATTCTTGTTCCGAATCTTTATACTTCTTTAAGGTTTCCAATTCTTGTTTCAGTTGATAATTTTCATCTACGAGCGGTTGTATTTTATTTTCATTGGATTCATTAGTTTCTAACAAATCACTCTGTTTCTGTTGCTGTTCTTCTAATGAGAGTATTTTCATTTGACAGTCAGCAATTTCGTCCTCCCTTTCCTTGATAACATTTTTCAACTTGAGAATCTCCTTTGTCAATTGTTTCACAGTCTTGGTCCTATTATTTCCTTTATCACCGACTGGCTTGTCTTCTTGATACACTTCCACTGGTACCCCATCAGTTACATCCTCAGACAGTGGTTTGGCTATATCTGCAGTTTCTTTCATAATTTCAATCCTTTCGCTTTTCAAATCTTCAATCTGATGCGTCAGATCATGATTCAACTTATCTAACTCTTGTTTTTCATTGCTAAGCGCGGTGATACTATTTTGCAGAGTACAACATTGGTCATTTAATTCAGATATCTTTTCAAGTAAGAACTCATTATCTGACGCAATCTTACTCATTTTCTCCATAACTTCCTGTCTCTCCAGTGTAAATAATTCAATCTTCTTATTTAATTCCTCCCTCTGCTCAATTAAACTGTCAATATTTTTATCATTATCAGACGAGACATTTTCATCTGAATGTTCATCTATCTTGTCTTCAATTATACCTTGGTTATATTCCTCAAGTTCTAGCTTTTCTTGTGTTGTTAAGGATTCCACAATTTCTATAGATTCTGCTGAACTTACTTTCTCAGCACTCAGCTTCTCCAGTTTATCAGTAAGTTCTATATTTTCTTGAATGTAGTTTTCTAACTTATGCATTATTTCTTCTTTCTCCTCTTCTATATGTGTTATAGTGCCGTTCAATTGTTCTTTGTCTAATTTTAAGTTTTCTATTACTAGCTCTAATTCCTTCTTAGAAGCCATTAGTCCATCAATTTGCTCTTCCAATTGTACAGATTTCATTTCAGTACACACTTGTTCATTTTGAAACTGCGAGATGTCTGCTAATTTATCTTCCATTTCAACATATTTCTGCTGTAAAACGTGTAGTTCTGAAAATAAATATAAAAAAAAATTATGACAATCAATATTTGTATTGGACATTACACAAATATTGGAATACACTGAAAGTAATACCTAACAACGTACCTTGAACTAATTCGAATTTCTGTGCTTCCAAAACACTTATAGCCTTCAGCCTTGTTTCAGCTAGGATTTCCATTTCTACCATTTTCTTGTAAATGTCTGAATCCGTCACTGTAAAAAAATTACAAGAATTATGTCATACTCAAGATAATGATGCAATTGATTTTAAAATTTCTTGAATACTCACATCGCCCACTGTCGTAATCAACTAGATGTAACTGTAAATTACCCTTTTCTTCTTCCAATTCGGCAACTTTTTGTGACAGCTGGTGTAATTCTTCATTCAGTTTTACTATTTCCGCATTTGCATCCGATACTTTACTAAAGTTTTCAATCGTCTTCTGCATTTGCTTGAGTTTCAGCTTGTGATTGGATTTAACTTTTATCATGTTTTTATTGGCTGCATCAATGTCATTATTTAATACCGTAATCTCGTCTTGTGCAGATTTTAATTTGTCTTCCAGTTCTTTTGTATCAACTGATACATTGTCATCAGCTGGCTGAATATCTAAATTCTCCTGTTTCTTTTCTTCAAACCGTGGCATCTGAGGAATATCTACTTCGCCTATAAATTCAGTAGAAATACCGACATCTATTTTATCAACCGAAACATCCATTATTTTTGCTTCCAGATTCAAATTTTGAAGTTCAGATATCAATGCATCCTTTTGCGAAATAGTATATTCTCTTTCCAGTATATCTTTGTTGAGAGACTGGACTAACATTTCTAGTCTTGTTATTTCGTTTTTGGCAGCCCTTTTGTCTGTTTCTTGAGGTAATGATTCAGAAGATAGTTGACTCCACGGAGACTTCGATTTAGCGGCCGTGTTTCTACCACTCTTACGAGTGGAGAGTGGGCTGCCCTTTTTTCCCGCGGCAACAGGAGACTTAGATTCCGTGCTAACTGAGGCAAGTTTATTTTCCAGTTCTTTATTAGTTTGCCTTATTTGACAATTCAATTGCTCTAACAATTCAATTTTCTTAGTAAGTTCCACCATACCAGCTATTTCTAGGGAGCCTTTCTCTTCCTCAACATCGTCTTTTTCTTTGGGGGAAGGCAGATCAACTTGTATATTACACAAACTTTCTATTCTCTCTTGTAATTTCAATATTTCTTGATTCTTAGCTTCTAGTTCTTCTGTCAACTTAGAGTGAGCTACACCAATTTCAAATCTCGCATTTTCTAAAATGGTATTGGCTTCTTCTAAACCACTAATTTTTTGGTCTTTTATTTCTATTTCACTCAATAATTTTCGTTTTTCTTCTCTCCATTCTGCTTCCATTGCAATAAAATTCTCTTGCATCTTCGTCATTTGATGTTTTGTGTCTTCTAGTAGCATTATAGAATCTTTTTCTGAAAAAAAATTGTTTCATGATTAAATTAAATTATCACAGGACTAAGAACTTATTAAATAGAAATGTTAAGAAATTGCATAATTAAAGTAGCTATCCCACCTTTTTTACTTAAACTATCAGACATCAATGTAGTAGCTTTGTTCTTTGCTTCAATGATTTGATCTTTTTCATTGATTTTTTCTTGTAGATCTAAAATGGTTGTTTCCAATGCTTTCATTTTCACCTGCGTTACACTTAAAGCATTTTCTTTTTCTTTAACCGTGTTTATGAGCTGTGTCACATCGATGTTATCTGCTGTCTGAAAAATATTTCAAAAAAATAATATTTAAGTAATTCTTTAGCTTTGTGATTTTTGCTGGCTCAGTCTTAAAACTTTTTGTGCCCACTTTTTGGCGAATTTTTGTTTTCAATTTTTAATTGATGTTACATGTCTACATCATAATTCAATTTAATCATCTTTGTCCTATTTAATTTAACATAGTTATTATTGTTTATTTAACTTTATTATATTACATGGTACAAAGATAAATATACAACATTGATAATTAATATGGTATTTATTACTTTTCTCATCTCCAACTTGGTATCCACAGTAGATTTCGTTGTAGGTTTCGTCATTGGTTTTTTACTAATTTCCTTATACTGTTTTATCCTTTCCATGAGTAATTCCTTCTGTTTCAAGGTGTTTGCTAGGCTCTCACTGATACCAGGTACTGTAAAGTTAAAATTTCAATACTACTGTGAATCATGATAGAGGCAAGAATCTATTTCGAGTATTATTTCAGTAGTAATAATTAAATACTGATGAATGATTATTTGAATTGTTTTTCTTGCATCTAGCATTTTTCTCGCTACAAAATCAATAATAAAATAAAATGGCTATAAAATTATTTGCATCTTATGCCTTTAAATCATTCCCTTGCTCAGTATTCAATACCATTACTTCCACCAAATAATAATGCTGTAGCTCCGCATAACAAATAACAATTTTTTTGGTATTCTCGTAAACATGCTGTTATTATTTAGCCAATTTATTTTATACTATAAGAGTCGTCTTACTGTTTAATGCATCCTGAACAGACAGAGTGGTAGAGGTGTCTGTGGCTACAGAGTAGCCGGTCTTCTCACTCATGGTGGATGCCAATTCTGAAGCATTATCGCCAATATCATCCTCTTCTGTAAAAGCATCTTGTTATTACTTTTTATCTATGAAAACATATTCTCTTCTATTTATGGTAAGTACAATACATGAAACACATACAGTTGTAGATTTGTGGATACAAAAGAAAATCTATATAAGGTGCTTCAAAATCTGATGCGATTCGAGAATCACAAATAGTGTAAAGAACATAATCATATGGAATAATCTTATTACATGCATAACCCGATGATCCAATTCACACTGATGGTAGTAACCCTGCTGGATGTGCCGAGTGTCCTGGGTTCAAATCCAAGTGGGGAAAACTTTTAGTGTTGAATGTGAATGCTTTTTCCTGAGTCATGAATGTTTAATATCTACTTATGTATTTGTATACTGAGATGGCATCTAGTCCATTGTCCAATAATACAAATTTTGCTTAATTTGGGCCTATATAGTTGGTGAAAAAAAAGAAAGATCATATCATACGTCTTTCTTATAGTCATTATACCTAGATACTAGGTGTCAATATTGACATTACAAAACACACAATATGTCATACCAAAAGGCCGTCCCAATAGCTCTGCAGTTGCTTTTCTGTGTTCCTTGATCCTCTTCGTAACAAGAGCAGCATTTTCAAGACACTTTTGGGCTCGCTCAAACTTTATTTGCCTTTCAGAGGATAGACGTTGTGAAGTCTATAATTGTAAAACAAGATTTTGATTTGAATAAAGCACTACACTACACTTTTGCTTGACACACAACATAAAAACATCTACATATGTGTAATACACCTCTGATTGATTCTTTTCCTCAATATATTCTATTCCTCAATGTCAAGCAAGATCCAAAAGCAGTAAAAAAATATCCTTTTGATTATGAATCAAATGTTCGTGTTTCGAAATGTGACTTAGGCATGAATTGAACGCATTATGTTGCATATTAGTCAATATATCGAAACAAATGTCCTTATACTAACTTAGCCTGGGTCACGCAAATACTTTAATAAATATAGTCGTGATAAAACCTACCTTAGAGGTTTTCACACTTCCTGCTACACTTGAGACTTCAGCTGATGATGTTATGTTTGTACCCGACACATCCAGGCCCTTTTCAGGAGAATTAATGTTTTTATCGTCCGACATGGTTTATTATACACTGTCAACATTAATAAAGCACGTAAAACGCGATACACAATGACTAATCAATACTGGATTTCTAAAATAATAATAAGAAAAAGAAGAATATTCATTCCACGAAACAACTAAATATTTAGCCACCACCATTTAGCACTAATTTGACAGATAGCCATTACGTTTTTATAACACGTCAGCAGAGCAGTGGTATCAGGAATTTAATTTCACATTTTTCCTACAGATTTTTCTTATACATGTGAAAATATATCTTATTCCCGTTCCATACTTAGTAATCATATTCTGAATTATTACACCGCATAATTATGAAGTAGGATCAACGGCTGAAATCGATAACATAAAATTGAATCGGTATAAGTTTATTTATCGAGAATATCATTATTTTTCATTCAAATGATTTCCAATAAAGCTGGCAATTTCACACTAAATTTCAACCTATGGGAGGGAATAATACGTCACTATGCCATGTTTCAGGCTCTCCCATTGGGTGAAATGAAATGTCAATCCGACATCTTTCGTCTTTGTGGATATAAAAATCAATTCTCTCTCTCAGCGAGTAGCTTTGGCTATCCAGCGAGGAAATGCGGCCAGCATCTTGGGCACGCTACCGCATGGGCCAAATTTTTTACACTTTTTGTAGCTTTTCTATACTCTTTTTAAGTTATATTAGTTTGTAAATATTTCAGTTATTTTCTTTCTAATTGTTAATTCTCTCTCTCGCTCTTTCTTAAAAGCAACACATTTTTTGGAAATTAAAACATAATTGACATTTTCACGGTTCAACTATCCACCAAAAACCCCAAAACTCATTCTTTCAAATATTTAATTTTATTCAGGAGCCAAATTTTAGCCGAGAATTGCGATAGAAATACCTAATCTGTTAGCCCTGACTGATAAATTAGGAAGCACTGGTTGGAAAGTGTAAAGAAAAGGATTCCGATTAAAGATGTCCTACAAAATAGTTAGGATCGGAAGGTGTAGAGCGTGCTTAGCTCTTCTACCACTCTTACTAATATTTCAATATCTGTATCGTAGCTGTCAAAACGATTTCGATACTTCCGCTCTAAAATGTCAAAATTTATCTTGTCAATAATCCGTTCTTGGTGAATTTTCTGAAATTCATTCAGAAATATTACAAATTCCTACATAAGTAAATGGTATTTTGTGTAAAATAATTCAATGGCTTCTCGTATCCAGGTAAACTATGGCACAAATGGTATTTTCATTTCAGAATTTATATTTCATCATACAGTGATTACAGCATTACCTTGCTGCTATTGACGCGTAAGTTTTTTCAGGCTACTGCGCGTCAATTGTCGAAAACATTCAAGAAAAGAGGCAGGTTTGAAATTGGCATAGCCTCCGAGCTTCCCGCGGCGTACAAGAAGTTTTGGCGCGAATGGAAAGTGTTAAAGCCAGTTGCAGTGCACTACATACCTCAGGAAGGGAAATGGAGACGTGATGACATTACGGGCGAAATCCTTCCCATACAAAATATTCCTATCCCCTTGAAACATCCAGCTGAAATACACGAAGGAATATGGGGTGGAGAGGCAGTAGTGAAAGGTGATATTTCGTGTTTGATTATCTGTTATTCTTATCTATCTATAGCCTGCTCTAAATGTAATTCTTATTTCAGGCTTTCAAAAACGTGACCCGAGACGACGCAGGGTACCTCATTATTGGGTACCAGTGCTGAAGAGGACAGTGGTCAGATCAGAAGTTCTAAACACTCATCTGTCCGTAACAGTTACAGAGCGGACCATTAAATTAATCAATGATCACTATGGCTTTGATCATTATTTGCTCAAGACACCTGCCTGTGATCTCATATCCATGTTAGCTTTGAAATTGAAGAAGCAGATACTTATGGAGCTAATGAATGGCTGTCCAAGATATGCATATGACCCTGAGAAACAAAAAGAGACATATGAGGAGTATAAAACTTATTTGACATCGGTAAGATTATTATATTTTAAATTGATACAGTTAACAGCACAATTAAGGCTCTTTTATTTTATAATTATTTTCTTGCCCCACTTTGATATTTTTCACCAATATTATTAATATTATATAGGTTATTCTATAACCTATATGTAATGCCCAAATTTTTGTTGAATATGCCAATCAACAGATTTACATAAAACAATGCTATGAACTATCTTTGTATTTTCTACCTATTGACAAAAAATTGAAAAATGGTTCTAATATCTAATAACTTGTATATGAAAATTGTTATAGTATACACCTGAAGAAATAGAATGGTATGGTCTGTCATGGTATGAGGCTCTATGCAAGTTGGCCAAACTGAAGGAAGCTGCTAACAAGCCCGTGCCTCTGAAGAATGTGTACAGGAAGAACCTCGTGGAGAAAATGAAAGCAGCCAGTATTGAGGGAACTCCAGCCTCAGCTGATGAAATGTCGTAAGATACCTTTTTACCTTCACACATATTTCCATAAAGTTTAGATGAGAAACTGGCTATCAACTATTCTCTAATGATAGGTCTCAATGTCAAATGAGGGAGATATGTCTGGAGTGCTACACCCAGGGATAGTGATCATTACTTGTGGCTGTATGTGCTGTTTAACAGTACTTATGATTCAGGATCCTCATAATCAGCCGTCTTTGGTTGTAGCTATTAGACCTAGGCATCAAAATTCTGGCCGTTTCTATCTAATTGCAAAAAAAGTTATATCAAAGTTTTTTTTTTTACAGAACTACTACATCATGGCTATCAAAAATGAATCCATTCGGCAAAAAAGACGAAGCTTAGCGAGCTGTAGTGATCATTTAATAGTGTTACTATAAAATTGTTGTGTTTTAGCAAATATTGAAGTAGATGTGTTTAACCCCTGATATAGTGTTTAATTTAAAATAAAATATAGATACTAAATCAAGTGATGTTATGATTCCTACATAGCTATAGGGTAAAACATGATAGTGTTAATAAAATAAAATAGCATTTCCAATATTTAATTCTAAACTTTTACAGTCTAAAAATAACATTTAACATTTGATTATAGTAAAAATAATTATTGTAACTTACTGGGTCAATGAAATACTAAATTCTGAGAACAGCTAACACATATTCTGAAAGTGATAAAATACCAAATTAATATTCTATTTACCATTGAATATAACATGATTTAATACATTTTTCTTTCCATAGTCAAAACTATAGTTTTAAGATTTAGGATAAAACTGGGATCTACTCTCCCACAGCTGGTGGTATTCCATTTATCCAATGTATAATGATGAATAATTATTTAATCATCCCATACTTTTTTAGTTGGATATGTTGAATACAAGCCTTCAGTAATTAGATAGTTTTTTTATTGAGATTTAAATCGACAATGGATACTAACAGTGCATAGCACACTAGGTGGACATAAGCATCTCCCAGTCACAGTAAGTGCCACAAAAGACCAGTGAACAAAGTGAAACAAACCCAATATAATCTACACTTTTTATCAGGAAAACACTAATATAAATCCAACTAAATGGCACTCTAACATGACGATATAATGGGATAAATCATACATATCTGATACTTTTAAAATAAATATTTCATTACACCTTATGAATAAATAAATGAAAATCTTAAAAAAATATATTAAAAGAACAAGAACATTCCATTTTGGGGTTGATATGTTTATTTAAGAATCTTAAGGATCTCGTAAACTGGCTAGTTTGGTGGCAATATTTTTGCTGCAATGGTATATCCGTCAAGTTGCCGCATATGACATTAACATTGCAGCTAGAGAGTATTGCTGACAATATTGCTCAGTTATGTAGAATGAAATCGGAATCATTGACACTAATTTAAATTATAACTATGCATTCTGATTGTTTTAGAACCATTTAAAAACCAATCCATTAATCTTCTATATATATAAAAGCGAAACCAGTTACTGTCTGACTCACTCATCACGAAATGTCCAGACCATGAGTTCTAGGGAGAAAGGGTTTCTCGAAATTCGACCTCCAAGGGACTACAAGTGGGGAAGTCAAAGGCTTGTATGGAACATGTTATTCTGTGGATAATTATAATGTTCTACTTTTCTACGCGAAAGAAGTCACAGGCAAGAGCTAGTTAAAAATAAATATGAAAATTACAATGAGTTAAAATTAATGATTGCTTAGGTGAGCATGTAAGTAAAAATTATCCATTAATAGGAAATGGGATAGCCCATCACCCATTTTATTTTAAAATAATATTCTATTCTACTATTATTTATATATATAAAAACACTTATAATATAGTTTAAAATATTGCCAATGATTTAGATTTCACCCTGTAATGCTCAGCAAGATTCCGGCAAGATGAAATGTTTATACCCGATGGTGTTGGGGATGGTTAGGTGATGGCGCACTCGACGGGCTGGTCGAGCGGGTGGCGCGCGGCCAGCAGCGCGGCCACGGCGCGCGCCAGGTACGTCATGGTGCCGAAGCTGCCGCTGGGCGCGCTGTCGTACAGGTGCTGGCACACGCCGCCCGCGCCGCCGCACACCAGCGCGCCCCCGCCCCCGCCCCCGCCGCCCCCACCGCCCTCCTTCGCGCAGCACAGCGTCGCGTCGCCGTTGCAACGCATCTGGGTGTGGATACGTTATTGTCAAATCATTTACTAAGGAACTACAGGGGCACTAACAAATTGTAATTTTATTTCTATAAGCGGACTCTACAACCGAATCGAACCGCAACCTCAACTCTCCGGCTATTCGGTAAGAAACTCAGTAGGCTTGCTTTTTTATCGGCATGTATTTTACAAAAAATAAGTACACATTGCTGTATCATATTAGCCCTGTATTATCCGAAGAGATACACAAAAGTACAGTGTTGTACAGACTAGGGATGAGTTACATTAATTTTCGTTTGTCAGCTAGTCAATCAACTATGTAGTTGAATCTGGCGACTATGTTTTCTATTTTGAGGCAGTAGACGGTAGCCAATATCGAGCATGGTCAAATATTTGCATACCTATTGCATCATTGTTATTATTACACGCAAAATGTGTTATAAATACCAACGTTATCTTCCGAATAATGTACTATCTAAACAACATATAGCGAGACAGCAACTGTTCACTGCAAATTTAACTTTAAAGCTTTATAGTTAAGGCTCAAATTAAGACACCACACCGTACATGGTTGACACGTTATCGCGTATTTATTTTGACGTTTCCATACCTGATCCTCCAAAAATATCTGATTCGCCTTGTGCACCAGTTGTTCCACTTCTATCACTTCGCCCAAATGCGCCACGGCTTTGTACTCGACAACCAACGTCAACACCATGAGCGCTTCCACCACTAACTGCCGGTACTCAGGCTGTGGTATCGAATTCAACACTGTTTCGACTGCAAGCGCGAATTTGAGCTCTCCAGACGTCATCTCTTGAGTCAAATTCGGTTGTAGGAGTTTACCTTGGATTATTAGGCCTTGGCACTGGAAGAAATGACTCTATGTTTCAAAGTCCTTATGGCTCATGCCAAATGAAAGTTAATGGTATTAATAGACGTATGAACTGGGTACGGGCCAGACCAAGAACATGGTGTGCTCCGTACCGTATTTACGGTAGACTACTCCCTAGGCTCCAGACGAACGAATTCGGTATAGAACAGACCAAAGCCTTGGTCCGACCCGTACGAAGTTCGATCGTATGTTAATACTGTTAGAATATAATATTGTTGTTTACCTTCTCTAGTACACCCCAGACCCTTGGGTAGAAATCTCGCGGCACCCGATTGAGAGCGCCGTCGAGTCTGCGCCGGCGCAGCCACTGGCCCTGCCGGTCGGGCTCCGCGGTCGGGGCCGCTGCAGATAATAAACGTTATTAAAGTAAACGTAATAATAAACAACAGATTTAAAAAAAAACCAAATTAAACATTAAAAAGATCTGACCTAAAAACAAAGTCTATTGAAATCAATGTATCCGTTTGGGAGCTAGGATTCTATCCCTTTAGGACAGACAGAGACAGGTTTTATTTATAACACCTCTCGTTTCGCGACAGGTATTTCAAAACAGTTGTTACTAACTAATGAACGGATTTGCCTTAGATGTTCATCTTAGTATTCTTCAATACAGATTTAAAATCTTGCTTCGGTGTGACGAATGAAAATTCATATCAAATGTCTCTTATCAAGGCCGACCAGAGACAATAACAATCCAAAAAACAGTCGAAAATATTTTAGTAAGTACCCGTTACCTATGGGCAAAAGCTTGATTATATAATTTTGAACGTTTGGCTAAGGCATTTGGGAGTGGGGGTTGAACATCCATAACCAGCCCCCCCCCCCCCACATTTTTGGTTTTCTACGGCCTTGTGTTATATTGAAGCCTTCAAGTGAGTATTGGTAGAGTATACTAACTGTCATCGATACTGCCTTGCAGAGATTGCCCCTCCAACACAATCTGAGATTTCTTGCCGTATCTATTAGACTTGTTGCTTACTATTGAAAAATTGCCGCGTCCAACTGCAAAAGAAATAAATATATTTCATGTCAATGATAAATGAATGTCTCACGAAAGGCAACATATGCACATTATTGATAACGCACAAATATGTTAATAATGTAACAGGTGTATGCATAAATAATATTATTTACAAACATATTCTCTCTGTTGATGTTGCAATTGTTTTACATAATTATGACAGTAAAGCACTTAAATAGAATATGAATGTTAAACACATTTTACATATGGAGTCACCTCAAAGTCACCGATTATAAAGTGCATAGGGTTTATGGGAATAATGACAGAGCTGAGGATATTAAATTGAGGTACCTTTAAAAAGCTAGTAAGGAGACAATACCATAATATAGCAGTAGGAGTAGGCGCGCAAATTTATTAAACGCTTTCGTACAGTTACAATTACATTACAATAGGGTGTATTGCTGCTGCATAATGCTTTGTAATCCCATTGTAAATAGATTAAAATATATTCAAAAGTTGGGGGAATAACTGTAACATAGAGCAGGAGTTATACAATACAGGAGATGTAAATTATGTTGCAATAAACATATACACAAAAGCAAAAACTCTTCCGGTGACTGATTCACTCGCCTTTTCTCTTATCGATTTTATCCTTTATTACAAACATCGAGTTTGCTGCAAAGAAAACGAATAAATATACATACTTAATATTATTTAAATTAGAAAAATAATACACACATCTATACAAATAAATAAAATTGGAGTGTTACTAAGCGCATTTGGATGTATACACGATACCTATACCAAAACAACATTTTTTACAATTTTTGTCTGTCTGTCTCTCTTTGTTCCGGGTAATCTCTGAAATGGCTGGCCCGTTTTTACGGGACTTTCACTGGCAGATAGCTGATGTAACAAGGAGTTTATTATAGAAAAAAAGATAGGATTTCATGAAAAAAAATAAAAACAATGTTGCAGCGCTGCGCCTGATTAAGTGGGCTCAGAACGCGCGAGCAGGCTGTTGCCAACGATTGTGTCTTTGTTAAATACCACGCGGACGAAGTCGCGGGTAACAGCTAGTTAATAAATAAGATATAAGTCAAATATCATAGGATGTATGCACTGATAGATTTAATAAATAAAATAGCCCGCGTCGATAAATAATCAAAACGAAAATGGCGTACTACGCCTTTCCCTTTTGCTCGCACAGACGAGCTGCACAGTGGGAGTGAGAAGGAGCAGTGTTGGACATTATTTTTGAGGGGGCTTAAACTCTGTAAGGAATAATTACCGCTATTGATAGCAAACTCCTTTCCGCTGAGTATATGGTAGAGCAGATTCTTCATTTCGAATGGCGACAGATTCAACAAGTGCTCCGATGCTTCTTCACCGTTGCAGGACAACGTTCGCGACAGTTCTGTAGCCATCACCTATAAGATAATATTACAAGGAGCTAGAGTTTCTTTGTTTGTGAGTTTGGATTTAGGGGGTAATCTCAGGAACTACTGAACCGACTTCTAAATTTTTTTCGCTAGAACGAAGCTACATTATCTCTGAGTGCCATACGCAATGTTTCATCGAGGCACCGCGAGCGTAGCCGAGGGCAGAAGCTAGTCATAAATTAAAATCAATACATTACGATACAGCTCATTATTTCATGGCAATAAAATCGGGCATGTATGTGGTTTATTATACACGACAAAAGCTTCTAATTAATGAAAATTTCAATAAGGTTGAGATTTGGAATGTTCCAAGTTCAAATTAATAAGAAATGACGACTTTACTTCATCAAACAACCAATAACGATCGTTCATTATCGCGCTACTAATGCGTCTATCATTGATGATGTTGGTTCTATAAATTCACCTGCCAGCTCTCGGTCCGTTTGGAGTCATCGCGACTGTTATGATGTTCTGAGACAATTTTTGACCTTACCATGTTAATATAAAGATTATTTTCAATTACATTACACAATACAGTACTATAAAAACAAGTAAACTTGATATGGCACTCAGTTGATCAAGTTTGCGAACATGAGTCATACTATCTCATTCTTATTTCATAAGTGAGAATGAGACAAAATAGTCTAATCTCGTCGTAGCTGGCCGTGCTTAGGCAACTGTACCTGTATAATGAGTCCGACGCGCAGGCGCAACATCTCCAAGAACAGTTGAGGCTCCGTGCGTATGAACATGGCCAGATATACCAACAGTTCCTGCGTCAACATAGCCGTGCTCTCGTCGTCGCCATATGCCTGCATATAGACAATATAATTATTTTTTTATTATTATTACTTACACTGTATCTGTGGCACATGATGTGGTTGCCTGTAATTAGAGTTACAATTACCTAATATCACTGATATTTTTATTTTTACTATATCACATGTAACATTGTAAACTCTGTTGGCAATCCTAAATAAATAATTACTAATATAATAGCAACCCTTGTATCATGGGTACCGAATGGACTAGCGACGATCCCAGATAAATAAAACGTCCATGAGTTGAGTACGTGCAAACATTTGTGCTCATCACACAAATTTTGTCCCAACCGGGAATCGAACCCGGGACTCTTGGTACAGTAGCAGTCTTTCAATATGCCAATGGCGGTCCATGGTGGAGGACATTTTATTAGGCCCAACGACATAGGGTAGTCACACACTAATCAGATCAATCTACCGTACCGGTTCGGAGTGTATGCCACGAAACCCTATGTCATAGGTTCCTCATAGGGCCTATGATGTAATGTGCATGCATGCATGGCATTGCGCTATAGGTAGTGTAGGCCAGTCAACAGATGTTACGTTTAAAGTACCTTTTTCTCTTCATTTCCATGTTTTTCACGACTAAAAGACTGCATGCAACAAGAATTACAATGTTATTTGAGAAAATGTGTGTTTACTCTTATCGACTCGCGACTACTCATAGTTGTATACCGAAAAACGAATATCCTGTACTAGACTCTTATAACATACTAGCTGTTACCCGCGACTTCCGCGTTCCACGTCCGCGTGGTATTTAACAAAGACGCAACTGTTAGCAATAGCCCGCTCGCGCGTTCTGAGCCCGCGACAGGCAGCCTTTGTGATATTAAGTCGTTAGCGGGGTTGGCGGGGAGGGGAGGGTTTCTAAAATAAAAGTAGCCTAAGTTACTCCTTGTGACATCAGCTATCTGCCAGTGAGTCCCGTCAAAATCGGTCCAGCCATATCAGAGATTAGCCGGAACAAACAGACAGACATAAATTGTAAAAAATGTTGTGGGAACGTAAGGTACTCATGGATTTTGTTTGTTTTGGCGAACCAGGGCGCCTTAAAGCCCGTAGGATGCCGTTTCGAGCGCGTCGGAGGCACACAATATTACTCTTGCTAGCCGTTCTCAATAGCTTGACGCCATATATCCAAATAGGCTTTTGTACCAAGGAGATTCTACTAATGATATTGATTTCTTATATTTACGCGAATACTACACATTGAAATAAAACTATTTTTAAGGATTTTATCGCGTTTAAACTAACGTTTTATAGCGTTAAATAAACGCGATAAAATCCTTAAAAATAGTTTTATTTCTACTAATGAATTGAATTGTACTAATCTCTTTAAAAATATTATAGAGATGTTATAAACCTCTTTAATATCCTCTATTCAGCTGAACTGACTCACCAAATGTATCAGCTGTCGTAGTTCATTCTCGGGCAGCGGCGCGGTGATGGTGTGCTCGTTGTTGGGCGGCATGCCCACTGTGATCTGCTTCTGGCGCACCAGCAGGTCCGTCACGGCCTTGGCCAGGTCCTCCACCCGCTTGCCCAGCATGCCCGCCGTGTGCCGGACGAGGCCCCACAGCTTCTGAGTGCACGCCTTCTCGTATAATACTTTGAGAAGGTCTTTTACGGTGACCGCTTTGTTGTTTTCTTGCATACCTGTGTATTAGAATATAAGTCAAAGTCAAATCATTTATTTCGTGTAGACCTAACATGTTTTTTTTTCTACACTACAACCGGATCGGAACACCACCTCAAGTGAGAAGATCTGACGAGAAAGTCAGCGGGCTTGTCCTTTTTTTTGTAACTTTTTTTTACAACCATGTTTATACTATATTATAAAAATATATAGTTTCTATGTCGGGGGTTATTCCCGGATCGGTTGATGCGATTTGGAAAATTCTTTCTTCTTCTTGGAACATTCTTTAATAAGGAAGCTACATGATCCCTGAGTGCTATAGGCTAGGTTTCATCGAGAACGCGTGCAGAAGCTTTTAATCAGTTATGTAACCTGTGCTAAAGTCGAGTCCGTGCGTGTCGACGAGGTACTGCAGGATGTCGCCCTGCTCGTCCAGGCTCTCGGTCTCGCGCAGCATGGCGATGAGCTCGTCCGTCTCCTGCTCCGCGTACACCGAGTTCTGGGACTCGGACGTTGTGCGGCTGCGCACTATCGATGCTATGTTCTTGTTTATTATAGCTGAAAGGAAATATTCAAATGAAATTGGGTAAATCGCCAAAATCGGTGGGATTTAATGGTGATGTAATGGTGAATAATTATTTCGCGCATCTGGTATACGAAACTTATTACATTAAACTTCAGTTCGTTACGGATAAAGGTAATTGGGTAAACATTATTTATCCCCCCCTCTTATGCCCTAAAATATACTTACTCCCATCCTTAGGCGGTGGCGGAGATTTTTCCTTAGTAACTTCAATGGTGGGCGTCACAGCACCTAAGCTCGTTGTCGATGTACCCCTGAAATGTGAACATCACTAGAGGAGTACTTTACAAAACTCCTATTTTACCTTCCTAAGGTACAGTCGCGTAAACAAAACGATGTTTCGCTTTAAGTTTTATTATGATATCGAAAACGAATAACACTTTTGGCACCGACTACTGCACTGTACTTCGAGTGCGGGTTTATTCGTAAACTAACCTATACTTTGTAATCTACGTACTAGTCCACATTGTATGAAAACTTTAAAGAGGCGCTTTTAAATTTACCATAAAAATAATATTTAAGGTTGACAATCGGCTACAAATTTGTGCCTTTTTTTGCCAGAGTCGAGTATTTCTTGATAATTGTTTTATATTCATAAGTACCCCCGATGATCATGACGATGCCAATGACGATGATAAAGATGAACTGAATTCCCTAACCCCAATCAGTAAAGATGTGGATACTTTGCAAACAAATTGCCAGACATCTTGGGTGAAATTGAAAAGTCAAGCTATACTATTTCGTTTTCCTTCAATTTGCCATACTTAGTGAACGGTTTCCTCTTTGCATCTTCTGGTGACGGGCTTCGGCCATCTGTTGTCGGATCCACATCCAGCCAAGATGGTTTTCGTTCCAAGGGCCGGCCGACGTATTCCCCTTCCATACCTAATGTTTCAGCTGAGAACAATACAAACAATTGTATTCTTTAACGACATAATAAATAAACATAAATGTTATTACATAATAATATCATTAAAACGTAAATTCTTTAAGACTTTTATACATTTGGAGTAACTATGCAGTGCCAGCCAAGTTGGTGGAACACTTGCATCGGAATCAAAGGTCACAGGTTCAAAACCCGGCTCGTACCTTAGCAACTTCTAGGTTTCATGTGCAAATCACATTTTCAACCATGATGATCATGGTCATGGACTCACTTGTTACACGGTGATCAAAAACATCGTGATGAAAACTGCATGTCTGAGAGAGCCCAGTTATCGTGCGATGTCCGCCAACCCGCACTAGACCAGCGAGGTGGACTATGGTTAATATCTCCCTCTCAAAAAGGGCTATTAAATTTTTTTTTTTTTTTATTACATTATAGGCAAGTTATTTGATCTCGATCTCACCTGATGGTAAGTGACGATGAGATCTACGATGGAGCATACTTGCCTAGAAGGTACCCGTTCACTCTCGACTTGAAAACACCCAGATAGATATTGGACAGATACATACAGTCTACATTGATGGATCGCGTCTTCTTGATGGCGCCGCGCACCGACATGCGCCGGCGCAGCGCTCGCGCGTTCTTGACGCCCGCCGGACGCGACAGGTACTGTATCTTGTTACTGAACGACTTCAGAAGGTGCTCTTCCAAGTAGCTCTGCACTTCCGGATTTAGTTCTAAATTAAATATAGACGATTAACTAATGTTACACATCGGCTCCAAGTTATTTTTTAGAAGAAAACGCAGCATATAGACAATATTTCAAAATGAGGTCGTGAATTGAGAATGAGGAAAGTGTTTTGTGATTTATGGACATGTAGAAACGTTTGTAACTTTACATTGAATTTTGAAAAAAAAAATCGCAGGTAACATTATTTTCGATGCAGAAGCTATTTGGTTTTTTTAACCGTTCGTCTGAACGTGTGCATCGAGCACTACTAGTCGGAGTTTGATAAAATTGAACACGGTGATAGTTTATAATAAGATCAACATCTTAAATATTTTTTATCCCGGCATATAAGTTCAGTTACCCGGGAAGCCCTAAAAAACTATAAAAATTCACTCCAGATTTTGCTGAGCTTGTTTAGTATTTTTGATCCCGGGAACTAAGCTTTATGTAATATACTAAACTTACTATCAGGATATCCATCCTCTTGGCTGCCGAGGAAACTCAGATTCGTTATGGCCGATGTGTTCAAGAACTCCCCAAGATTCCCGAGGGTCACTCTGGTACCGTTAATGTAACCAGATTTGAGCTTTTTCATTGTTGTTATCATGGCCATTGGGATTTTCCCTTGATCTGTAACATCGATTGCTTAATTAATGCATATAGCTATTGATATAACTTAATACCCAGTAAGCTTAAAGCAAGATGAATGAATAATGAATTATATTACAGAACGAGTTTATTTAAGAAGGCGTCATTCATTAGCCGAGCACGGTTGTTTGGCAAACGCAGTCTCCAAAGTGACACGAGCGTTAGAGCGAGTGAGATCGCACTATTGTTCTAGCTAGCACAAGCATATAATTCAGGCTGGTACGGCCGGTGCAACGCCGTGGGGTGTGATCGGATATCTCGCTCGCTCCCGTCACTTAGGACACTTCAGTCCTTTATATCGGATCACATGCCCACCTCATTTCGGGATGTATATCGATTATGTACAAATGGGAAGTATTGATTTCTTATATTCACGCGAATACTATACATTGAAATAAAACATTTTTACGAGGGAGGACTATCCTCCCGTGACCATGGTTGCTGTAAAGCAGCCGAAACGTCGGGAACGTAAAAAGATTAAATATACGCGATGAAATCCGAAAAAATATGTTTTATTTCAAATGGGAAGTATATAACACATAGGATACATGGATCTACAATACGTCACATCTATAAACTGATTATTTTTTTGTAAAGATGATTAAATTGGTTAATTTCAAAGCCTCTACCGACGATCCAACATGCCACACAATCTGTAGGGCCAATTTGTAGGGTCCCTACCTAGCGGACTTGCGTCTTGACATGCCAATTTGTCAAATCGGCCTCACAGATTGGGTGCCACGTTGGTCCGTTCATAGAGGTTTTAAGGTATCCCACCCTGCACGTACAAGATAGAACAGATACTACCACAACAATACTAGGTACGTCACCTACGCGAATGCAGTACACTCTGCTTCGGTGCTTGCTTAAAAATGATCAAATCGAAGAAATATTCTAAGAATCTTTAGCTGTCACGAATCGCTTGGTGACATGGTTGTAATTATTTTTAACTGTTTACCTAACAAGTTCTGCGTAGCGAGCAACGTGATCGTCGGCCTGCCCAACATTTGCTTCCAACTCATGCCGAGGAAGGCGACGTTGGCCGTGAACGTGCTCGCGAGCAGCGCCGGGTCGCGGGACATGTAGTATTCCTCGTAGTCGAAGTTCTAAGGCACACCACACCCATGCGATGTGTTATTAATGTTAAAGGGCTTTGCTACTGGTTATGGACTTGATAATGTGGAGTTTGGAATAAAAAAGGGCGTAAAACGACTAGCTAGGCCAAGACTATGGCGATGTAATCAGATAGCATTAATAAGTACTCTGTTTACATGATAGTATTAGTAAAATTCACGTTTATGACGCGGCTTTTTGAATGTGAGTTTTTTAATATGCAGAACTACCGCAATACAAACATAGTAGAAGATTGAACAAAACGCACAAAACACAGCTTTTGTAAATAATTTATGGATCAAAGGTATAAGGCCAATCAAACTCTAAATAAAATATAAAACAATAACATGTCACACAAAAACCAAATATCAATCATCTACAAATGACATATATTATGTGTTGCATCAACCAATCTAAATAACTACAGGTGTTATTTCCTAAATTGACAACACAACGGTATCAATTTAATAAACATGGATGGGCAATAACAGCAAGCAATTACCAATATAATAATACAAAAGCAATACCTAAATGCATTTGATTCAGAGTCAAGACAACAAGCGGCCGACCAAGAAGGTTTTGCCAAGAGGACTTCAAGAAATTAATTTCAGCCTTGAGCGTATCAACCATCAGTTCGAAATCGGAAGCAATGTAGAAACGTTTCATGTCAGAAAACTATTGAATTAAAGAAAACATAAGTGTCATTTTTGTATACATATTGACATTTTATAAGTTCTACATACTCCACACGCTTTAAGACGGCAATACAGGACCTTGAGCGTGACCCAACGACCCTAGCCAATGACATTGACATAGCCAAGGTCATTGGACGTGTTAATGCTGAAGAGGTGTATCAAATACAGTAGTAAGACCCTATGACTTGTACTGCCATCTTAAAACCAGACTATAAATGATATTAATGACAAAATAAAATAAAAAAGTAAGGTATAGTCAGAGAAAAAGAAAGTAAATAATAAAAATAAAGTTTGTAGTTTTACGATTATATCAGTGTACAAATAATTGGATCATCTGATTTAAATCAAACTGATTATCAAAAAATGTGTCAAGTAATAATTATTACACTAACAGCTAGCCGGAATATCATGCATGCAACCTACCTGTGGTGTGAAAGCAAAGATGCGATCATTCAATGAATACAATTTGCTTGTACTTAAAATGCCGACGTCGCGTGATTTTCTGCCGGTCAAGCCCAGCTTTTTGTTTCGACCTGCAAAAGATACAGCTCCTATTAACATTCTCCCAATGAAAAGTAGGTAATAGTTCTATTGATGAGGATGAAAAGAAGGTATTACGATAGGATTATGATAATGAAGCAGAGTTTATACTAGGTAGGTACTGGCAGACTTATCAACTTGAAAAACATTAAGGCAAATAAGATAAAAATAATAAAAAACAAATACAAAAAAATACAACTAGGACTTAGGACTATTGAAGATGAAGACCGTTGAACTGAATTGGGTAAATTAATACCTAAATATGTGTACAGGTGGCTCAGAACTCTCGCAGGTTGCACCTCAATAGGTGCTACTTCACTTATTGTCTGAACATGCAGATCATACTCTAAGAGTCTGTCTCGGATTTCATTGTTTTCTGCAAGTATCACAATCTGGACCACTACATCTGGTTTCTTCTCTGAACAGAGTCGTCTGTTTAGGGGGTCCAGTTCACCAACAGCTAAGAAACCCTGAAAATAGTGATAAAATACAAAAACTGGTACTCTTTAATAATGCTGACTTGTATAATGTCACATAAAATACCACCAATGTCCACCAATGCGAGCCGTTTGCTTGCACCAATTATGCCAATTTATATTGTATAGTGTTTAAAATCATTTGCAATTATATAACATTCACATGTCACATATTATAATCTATTTCTATCACATCAATATTGTGATAGTTATTAAAGGGCTTACCTCTTGCAATAACTTTCCAAGTATATACAAAGACTGCCCCCATATAAATGGGCATCTCCCAAGCGGTATACGGTCCTGGCTACCTGGGTCATTCTGCTCCAGAATAGCCTTTTCAGGTGGTACAGAATACAATTCAGGGACCAGTTTCATGCCATCATCTCTTCTCAACATCACCTTTTCAAGGTTTTGCATATATAAACTTACATTTGCTTTGTCCCCTTGAAAGCAGTAATCGAGGATCAGATAACAGAAGAACAGAGGCCACTCACACTCTATATTCTCAAACATTCGTAGCTCCCATGGCTCATAGTACAGCCTATTCGGATCTTCCCTAGGTGTCTTGTGACCATCTCTTAAAAATCTTTTACAACCATACTTTCCTTGCAATTTAGTAACAATTGCATCTCTTGTGGCTGCAATTAAATGTGGATCGTCTACTGCAAATGCGGGGTAACTAATGATAGATAATAAACCTGAATCTAGTTCTTTGCTGTTGGATTCCCTTGGCAGCATGGATTGGAGTACTGCTTGACATTTTTGTGCTTCATCAGCTAGCACATGGATGACACTTGAAGGGCCACCACGGGCACCAAACAAGTCTAATTCATTCATCGCTTCTAGGGCTGCTTTAGCCATGCCAATGGAACTGGCATTCAACTCTGGCAAACCATGGTTAGTTTTGTCACCTCTTTCCCAGATGCCATAATCAGGGGTGCAGTAAGCAGATTCAATGTAGAATACTAGATTTTGGATATATGCAACTTCATCTAATGAGAAGACAATCTGAAGGCCTGAGGCTGTCATCTGTGCCAACACGAGCAGGTACAGGGAGATGGCATCAATCTGCAAGTGTCCCCACTCACTATCTTTCACCACTGACTGTCCAGTTGTTGCAGAGTACTTGGCATGCAGGGAGTCCAGCGGGTGCTGTGTGCTTTTGAACTTCTCCACTTTGTCTTTTTGCTGCATCATTGCCATTAAAAGACCTAGAATTTAAAACATTTAAGTAATGGCTGATGATTAAGTAGGAATAAACATGTTTCTTAATAGTTGTGTGCTAGGTATTAAAAAAGTATAGTCCATCCTGGTGAAGAGTGGCTAAGACTAGAAAAGAAGAGCAGCGGGTTGACCCTCTACTAGTATAGGTGTCATACTAGCAGTGGGTTAACCCGCTGTATCAATATAAGCTGAACAGATTAACAAAAATCTAAAGCTCACATTCAAGAACCTAAAACTCAATCTTAATATAATTTTATACTTAGGTGTGTACAAAAATACTGTAATAACATAGTACCTCTCATTAGTTTAACACAGCTTTGTTCCAACTCATACGTTTTTGCACGATCTTCATCTTGGTCGGCTATTTTCTTGAACGCCATGGACAGCCCCCAAACTGCCAGTATACAGTACAGGTTGTCCCTGATCCACGCGTGGTCATTGTCTGGGCTGGCGGGGAACAGGCCAGTAACGGGCTGCTGATGATCTAAAATTAACTTGTGCACAACCCTTTGATAATAGTCTAAGCGCACCCCCGAATTACTGCGAGTTCTCATCTTGTAAACACTCACTGATCACTTATAAAAACTGAAAAATCAGTAATTACTTCATGGTATTGTAAATCGAAAATTGAAATTAGACGAACAGTCTACAATTATTATTATTTTAATGCATTTCACATTTTAAATTTATCACTTTTTCTGAGGAGTATTCCCCGAGATTCTGTCGGACTGAAAAATTATGTCATTTGAAGTCGCAAAATACAAACGTCAATCTCAATCACTTGTTCTCTTATTAGTCTGTGCTTCGGTCTAACCTAACTAATTAAATACTGGCATAATCATCGAAGATCTGTGGGGAGCCATCATCACAGATACATATACCACGCCATAACCAGATGAGCTAGTATTTCTATTTAGAATTTTATACCCCCCCTGTTTCTGCCCGTTTACAACTTAAACATATTCTTTTTTATGCGGGAGATTTGTACGACCAAAGTAAAGAAAAAAAAACTTGACTTCTGGGCAGTGTTGCCAACGCCAAGAAACTAAAAAACAGCAGCTCACCAATAAAAAAACAGGAGAAAACAGTAGGTAAAGTAAAAAAGGGCAGATTTCCTAATATAATTAAAACAATCACCTACTTTTATTAGTTACCAGGACTCACATAAATTGTTATATTATAATATTGATCACAACATATTAAAAAAAAACAAAATCAAAGTAAAATTATTGTCCACTTTCATCCTCTATTGCCTCATCTTCAGTATTTTCAGACTCATTTTCCTTATTAAAATCATACATAAATTTTTGTTAAATTTCTTCATTTGCCTTTCTGTGGCTTAAAATGAGTAGCACTAGGTTATTTCGGATTTAGTGTGCAATAAGTCGATATTCTGTTGCGTAATTTAGTTTTCATATTATTTATAGCAGAAAATAATCTTTCCACGGTGGCGCTGCTATGCCATAAAAGCCATAAAAGTTTCTTCACCAATTCACACAATGTGGGAAATCCCTTGAATCGACAAGAGTAGATACTGCCATATAGTGTCATTGCGTTTTATTACATAGTGGTTATCAAAAAATATTTTCATAGTATAGGTATAATATAACGCTAATAGAAAAACAGTAAAATTTAGGAATGAAACAGAAAACAGGGGGATAAATGTGAAAACAGCAAATCTACTGTTAAAACAGTAGGGTTGGTAACACTGCTTCTGGGCTAGACCATAGAAAATTGAGCATACACGTCACGATTGATTGTCACCCATGACAGTATCCACAGAGCCTACAGTATCATAAATGTCATTATTTTGATTATTTTTGTGGGTTTATTACCTATTTAATTTTGTATTTTTTTTATATTTTCGTTTGTTAAAAATGTTGTTGAACGGCCTACTGTGTAATATATTGTTTATTCCATTAATTTATAGTAGTAACACCAATCTCACAAAACCAGACTCTGTAAATAACACGCAGCCTACTGAGCCACGAGTGGAAAAACTTCATAATGTTACGAAAACACCACCAATGCTCACTGAAGGTGGATCTGTATTACCCGAAACATTGCATACTTTAGACAATGAAATGGTTAAAACTAAGAAGAACACTGTTAAGGCACGAAAAGGAGCTGTTTACCCTTCAGCAGAGGATAGTCGTAATATGGAATCGGAAGAGAATGTTTCACAAGCAAATAATAAAAGTTTTACCAAGGATATAAAAGCTCCCAAGAAGGTGGATGTGCCACATATAAATATAAAGAATACAACAAATGAGCCAATTACAAAAAAGTTTAGCAACAAAACTGTGAGCAATAATTCTACTACTGCTATTATGCCAAACAGAACTGAAATACTCAAGCCCACAATATTATCATTCGATGAACTAGCCAAGGCAGAGGTGAAATCTTCACCTGAGTCTGCTGTCAACCAGTTACCATCACCTAATAGAGAAACAAAGGTTTATACAACTGCTAACAGTCATCCAGGGATGGTTATGCCTATAGTTATTACAATATTGCTAGTTCCCATGTTTGCAGTGCTAGGTTACATGGCTTTAAAACGGGGCAAAGAAGCTTGGAAGAATAGGCACTATAAAAGAATGGATTTCCTACTTGATGGGATGTATAATGACTAAATTATGACATAATTTAACATATCTACTGACATTACTTATCATGAAGCAATTATTATTTATATATATATACTTATAAGCTGTTAGTAAAAAGAGAGAGCCTCGGAGCAAAGAAAGAGTATTATACATTGAGAAAGGCAATCCAAAAATCTGACAGATGGTCATAGGCTTATGGCCCAGTTTACATGAGAACAGTCAAGGGTCCAAAGTATGGAAATAATTCATTACTGCCCATTCCATAGAAAGTTTTCAATATAAATATGGACTGGTATACCATCTGAAACATTACTGCCTGCCCTCATAAAATAACTGTCATTTTGACATGGTAATGCTTACGTTTAGTGCATATGTTTGCTATGACCTGTCCTGGTCAAACAAAAATTTCCTTAAGTGGGAAGTAAAATCCCCATTAACAAAATAGTACACCTTATCAGTTCCATAATTATAATAATGTGATAAAAATTAAGAATTGATAGACGACTATATTTTTACAAATCATGCAATATGTTTAAGATTGCATTGAATTTTTTGGAAAATTAATATATAAGTAATAAGTACTTATCACTTGACTTAAACGAAGTTTTGTTTAAGTGTAAGTATTTGGTATAATTATTATGAATGACAATAAAGTGGTGCTACCATAAGCCTTATTAAATTAATATTGACAATGAATAAATGAACAAAGTTTTCATGTTTTCAAATTATCTTGTATGAGAAATTGTCTTCCGTGTAGTGTTAGGTATTTATTAATATATTTGTGATATTTCCTGAATTATGTAACTCAAACAATTGTTGATATTTAAATATATTTGGATATTTTTATAGTAGTTACCAAATATATTTTTTTAAGAAATTATGTCCCAAATGAGTTTTAGTAACTTGCTATTATTGTCCTCAATGCTGTTTAAATTAAGTGTTATTTTTATTGAAGTGTTTTAAACCATTTGTAAATGGTGATAAGAGACCAAGAGTGGGGTTGGCTGTTACTGTGGTTATATTAAAAAAAATATAAGGTTTTTTTTAAAATAACCACCAAACATGTTATCCGAGTCTAATGGAATACACATGTTCAATATTTGTTCGCCTCTGGGGCAGTGCAGGGGAAAAGGTTTCTTCCGAAATCATTTTGAGATCTCATAATTTTGAGATGTTTGCCATCTGTTCGACATTTTTCTTTGGTTAGATTATCATGTGACAGTGGACTCAATTTGAGGGTGAGGTTGCATTTTCCAATAGAACTTCCAATGTTTGTAAACAACAATGGGAAACTGAAATGTCCTGCCTCATGGCTCAATATACCCCCCAAATTCAAAGAAGTTACACAGTATGTACAATGGTTTCACAAATTATAATAAATATTAGTTATTATATTCGAAGTGGAAGTGGAGCATTTATATCTAAATTACATATTATTGTAATGCCATTGTAAATAGATTGTTACACTGATTTGATTGAACTTATCTCTTACCTATATTTCTAATTTCGTTTATAAAACAAATAATATTTTTTGGAATTGTTTTTTGTCACCTTTTTAGGTTCAACATAGAGATTCAATTTACGAGATGATCAATGAGGCAAAGCAACGAGTAAAATACTAAAATGTTGTATATTTTTATTTTAAATTCCCGCCTGTACGCACAACCATTTTGAACTATCGTGGTTTTTCTAACTTTAGTGAGCCATAGATTCTTCTTTTTTTATATCTGTCGGCCGGATTTAGTGGCATCAAGCCATAGCCGTAGCCATAAGGCCAGGCCAACGAGGTATTAATTCATAGACTAACCCCCGAATTCATAGACGTTTTATAACATTATCAAACGTCATATAGTATAGTACTAAGCAAATCAAAACTATTGTGCGCAGTATTACATGACGTTAGACGAAGATATAAAAACCTCTATAAATTTGGGGGTAAGACTTACAGGGCTCGGATAAGTCATTCAAGTGGTATCCCTATTATCGGAATTCGCAAAAAAATTACTTGCCAATCCAATGATTGCCTTTAATAGTGTAACATTCACTTGGTGTTTATGAAGAAATTTCCTGCGTTGTGAACAAATAATGGTTTTAGATTGAAATTAAAAAAAAGAACAATTGTCTAAGAGAGTGTTGTATGGGAACCCACTTTCATAGGGGTTCTATCGAGTTTTCATTTAACTTAGCCGAATCTCAACTTACCTCGAGTTCATCATGTTATTGTGTATTTCGTAGCCAGAGAAACCATGAACGTTATTGGGATTGGGTAGCCATGAGTAAAAACTGACAGCAGTTAAGTCGTTCAATAACCTAATCAAAAGCGATCATAGGCTTACCGGGTTCTCTAATCCTCGTTACCTATAAATACCCTGCTGCCAGCGGTTGCTCATTCATGGAGCTCACACCGTAATGTACCTAATTCAACCCATATTATTAATTATAAGCATGAACCTATTGGTTCATGATTATAAATATTAGGCGAATCCCAATTTACATCACCTATCTTTATATAGTGATGTTGTGATATAATAATCTGGGATTGACACGGTGAAAGACGCGATCAGTGTGGCTAACTCAGCCCATTTAGTGCTAGATCTGGCACAATTTTTAGTCTCTCAGCTCCCCTTGATTCTTAATACACGTACTTCTTCTTTTTCTTTTTTATGGTTGGTAATCGGCTAGAAAATTGAGTCATTTTTGCCAGAGTCGAGTATTTCGTACTTGTAAGCTAGGTTCTATAGTGTTTATACCTACAATGAAGACGACGAAGTTTGATTATCATCAAGACTCAATTATTGAACAAAAATAGGAGTTAGAAAACTATCCTTCTTTCAGAAAAGGAGGGAAGTCGATAGGATTTTTTTTTTAATTAACCCGACGTGAAATAATGTAACGACATTCAGGCGCAGCTGTAGCCTGGACGTAACAGACAAAATATTACGTACGCTTTCTACCACAGAAACGCGGTAAAATGCTTTATAAAATTAAAAAAAATATGATATAAAGGGGATGCCTTTCTAGATCAGTGTTTTCAGTCAACTTGACGAGTTTTTGCTCAAGAGAGTTGGCAGCACTGGAACGCCATTCTTCTTCATCCATCAGTCAGTACGTCAAATTGATTTCTACAATATTTCTTTCGTGAGAGAAATGTGTACCTATTTTTTATTAAAATTACTTTAACGCTGGATAGAATTGTGTTTATTCAAAAACTAAAAGCTGTGACCTATATGTGAATAAACTTTAATGAAATACATTCAAAATTAGAATGAATTGGTAAGTATCTAAAAAGCATAATTTATTACCCTTGAATTCAGTTTTAATTTGTATATTGTACCTACAGGGTAACTAAAGATGAGTCTACTTACATGGATTCGCAACGTAAATTTTACGTGCTTTTCCGCCTGAAATAAAATTCATATTAGAAAAGAGAATCAAAAGACATTAACTGAAAGGTTCTTCTGATTTACTGAAAGGTTTACCTGATTCCCACTGCCCGGTGGTCAGCAATAAAGCTAACTATTTTCTCAAAATTATAATTTTATCATATTCAAGAAACTAAGATAAAATCCCATTTCACCCTTTCTGACTATGTATCTTATTGGATTTATTAGTATTTATTTCTATCAACACCATTTACCTACATGCTTTCAGTAGGTATAATTATAGTACATTACTGCTGTAGACTGTAATGACTGAATTGCTGGCATTGCTGATGATGGCCTAAAGTACAGTGTAGCGCAGCTCTAGGCCAACACAGAGCAGTTGGCATTGCAGCCCTTGATGGACAAGCTGGAATAAAATCCAAGATTGTAGGTCGAGGCTTTTATAGTGTGGATAGCAAGGGCTGCAATGATGACCAAGCTTGAAGGCCGAGAGTGTAGGTAAGCTAAGCTCAAGACCATCACTGCTGCCAGCATTGCAGTAATTGTAGATCAAGCTTGTATAGTGCTTGTGATGATTGTACTGCCTGTAGCTATATAGCCAAATTCTGATTAAAATCTTTTTGCAACTATTTTTGAAACAAAAACAAACTGGTGGCTACAAACTCACCAGCAATAAAATTCCATATAATTTTGCTGGTGCCTATTCAAGTGGCATGGAATGGTTGACTTTGTTCAAGGAAGGTTGTAAGGACCACACAATTTGTGTATATTTATATCTATATTGTTTTGTGATGTGAGTAGGGATGTCAATTCCAAATTTACAAGTCTGGATTGGTAAGAAATGGAATATTCACCCAGATATTTTCGCATAAACAACAATTGAGACTATTTGGTACTTGCTACTTCAGTGATATAATAGTGGGATACCTATGTAAATATTTGGCATGACAAACTGTTAAAAGGGAGATATTTCCCCTAGATTCCTAGACTTTAGATTTGATCAAATACGCTTTAGTAGTTATATACCTACACTAAAGACATAGTGAATGCCTTTTTAATGCCTAAATCATATTCAGAACCATATAATTTATTTGCTTATCTTTAGACTATCTTTGTGACTTTTGGTGACTATTTGACTACTAGTTGACTATTGGTGATCTTAATATTCTATTCAGCTTGTTTCATGACAGAATTTTTCATACTTATTCCAATTTATTAATTAGTACCTATATTATATAATATTTATTAATTAGTACCTATATTATTCATCAGCATAGTGTTGCTCTTACATTCAGGTCACACATTTCTATACAGATACAAAATATGGCCAAAATTGTGGTTGTAATTTGAGGATGGGTAAAATGCAACTATCTGCCATTAAACAATGAGTAGTCCGAGTGGGTGTGTCAACTGCAGTGATGGGTCGCAACAGTTTGATGGCAAGCACGACGCCGAGTGCTCAGAGGGCGAGGACGCCCAGATCCGACTGGCGCCGCACGTGCAAGCTTACTTGGCTCGCAACAACCCTACCACTAATTGCTGCGGACTCGCAATACCTATCGCCTTCGAGAGAGCTGCACCCGGAACCTGGTGGAATCCTAGATTCGATTCCAAAGTCTTAGAAGGCCAATATAGAAGTAGTTCCTTTAGGCAAATAAGACTAAGATTTAGGTATGTTTTTCTTTACAAATTTATGATCCCTGCATGAATGTTGTCATTAACTCAGACAAATTGCTTGGTAACACCATATTACTACAGATTGAACATATTTGATGTTTTTATTTTTTTCTCCTTTCAGATTTGCACTTTTATACATTTTGATATTTTCTATATCATGGTTTGTCTACTTTGTGGCCCTTGGTTTAAATGGCATAACAGTCAAATGGCCATTTCTATGTACTATATTTGCTGGTGTCCTATTAATAACGTCTGTTATGCTATTTGTAACATTTACAAATGTTTATAAAGTGTATACATTCAAACTATCTCTAGTCATGGCACTCGCTCTGTGTACCCTCAGCCTATCACTGGTGACACTGACCACGCGATTAGAGACTGCATTCTCCCAGGCCGCGGACATCAGCCAGTCAGGACACTTCACTATGTGTATCGAAATATTGCTGATTATATATACACTGACACCATTGCCGCTGTATGCCTGTGTTATCATTGGTCTGTTGTATTCAATAGTGTTTGAAGTACTGAATATTGTCTTGCATTTGTCAGAACAAGAATGGCAGTGCCCCGGAATGTTTGTACGAGTTTTACTACAGCTTTGCGTGCACATAATCGGTGTCCATATTTACCTTATGACGTTTGTGAGAATGCGTGGCACGTTTATGAAAGTAGGTCAGAGTTTATTGGTAAGGCGGCAGCTAGAAATGGAAAAGCAGCTGAAGGAAAAGATGATACATTCTGTGATGCCGCCAAAAGTTGCTAACTGGTTGATGGAGGAGCAGCTTGAACCGGACACGACAATGAAGTCGCACAATCCGCTCAACCCTAGAACGTCCAACCCAGGCGCGTCAGACATCAAGTCATTGTTCCGGCCGTTTAACATGAGCTCTATGGATAATGTTAGCATCCTGTTCGCGGATATTGTTGGTTTTACAAGGATGTCTAGTAACAAAGGTGCTGAAGAATTAGTGAATATATTGAACGATTTATTCGAGAAGTTCGACGAGTTATGCCAAAATCACGGATGCGAGAAAATTTCTACATTAGGAGACTGTTACTATTGCATTTCTGGATGTCCGGAGCCGAGGCCGGATCACGCCACGTGTTGCGTGGAAATGGGTCTCGGTAAGTATTGCAAAGAACTCTATTACGGACGAGGGAATTGGAGAACTAACGCATAAGTTTAATTTTATCTTTGATGAAGTTTTCCAGTTACCCAATTAATTTTCTCCGTACAAAGCTAAAAGGGAAGGGGTAGATATTAATGTGGTGATATTTCAGGTATGATTGATGCAATCAAAGAGTTCGATAGAGTGCGTGGTGAAGGAATCAACATGAGAGTGGGTGTTCACACGGGTACCGTGCTTTGCGGCATTGTCGGCACGCGACGGTTCAAATTCGATGTGTGGAGTAACGATGTGACCTTTGCCAACAAGATGGAGTCGACGGGGAAGCCCGGACGTGTCCATATATCAGAGGAGACTAGCAAATTTCTCGGTGGTTCCTACATTTTGGAAGAGGGCGAAGACGTTTTTGGTACGTGAACTTACAAATAACCCCTTGCTGGCGTGCTGCTGTTTTAGTATTTTGAACTGTCTTGTATTTGTCCAGGTCATAAAACTTATTTCATAGAGGGTCGTCAGTTGTATTCCCCGTACGAATACGAGCAGTGCCTGACTCCATCAAATCCCATCAACTTACGCCTCATCATATCCCCCGCAGCGTCCCCCCAGTCCATCCTGTCCACTAATCAGTCCCCGTTGCCGCTCGCCTCGAAACGAAGTTATTCCGGCCACGCCAAGCTCTGCTCTCGGAAACATGATTCCAACAACTTTTTGTCCCCGGGCGCGTTCAATTTCCGCGCGAAAGCTAGCTCATTGCCCAGTATATTGGATTCCGATACGGAGCTGGATGACAAGAGAGATAAGGGGTTTCCGGAAAGGAACGAATGCTCGTCGAAGAGTCCAACTTCTGTAGGTGAGTCATTGTTTTTATAAGAAAGTAACTTTTTAAATTAAAATTCTTATTACCCATGTTGGTAAATTATGTTTGGTAATTCCATAATGCTAGCATTGGTAAACACCATTTCCATGTACCAGGTAGGTATTATCTATTTACGAGCGTCCAACGCGTGACGAATGACGACATGTTTCATATTTAAACTGTTACGAAAATTACATTTCATTATTTGATTTGCAAAAAAAAAATGTTACCTAGTAAATTAATTGTATAATTGATAGAACTAAGCGAAACTTGGCGGAAATCCATTGTTAAACAAATGGGGGAAGAGGAACCTACCACTGACCCTCGGCTTGTCAACTTTTCCAATAATAAACCAAACAAGTTTGATCGAGAATTAAAGAAGCCAGCAACACCGAACTCCTCTAAGATGTTAGTTGAAAAATGATCTATCACGTGTGACGGGACCCTAAATAAATCTAGTAAATTCATACAAAATTGTGTTGTAACCAATATGATTCGATTACTTGAATCGTGGAAAAGTCTGCTATCGTGAGTGTAAGGCATAAGATGATAAGATAGAGGTGACTGTTTCGTGAAGGTGATACTCTCCGCCGCAGTTCACGACGCCGCGCATGGCTGATTTGTGTCTATTTACTAATAAAGGATGAATGAAATGTACATGTGCGCATAATTAATTTCGTCCTTCGTTTCCGAAGAGTAACCAACAGCCGAAAACGAGGTTGTCTTATGCCTACCTGACAACCTGATTATCTCAGTGGGTAGTGTGACCGAATCCTGGTAGGGAAAAACTTTGTGTGACTAGTATGAATGTTTGTACCCGAGTCATAGATGTTTATTATCTATACATATAAGTATTATATACTGAGTTCGCCCTCAGTCTATTGTACGGTACCCATAATACAAGCGTTGCTTAGTGTGGCACCGTATAGTTAGTGTGTTCGTTTGCCGATATTTAATTATTTATAGGGATCCACAAACAGAATCATTTTGCTAACTAGTTGTAATATTTTCGGTATTTCGTATGAGACATTTGTTCCTATAATCGACACTAGTAATATAGCGCATATGTTGGTGCTTACTTTGCAAATATATTATAAGACACAGAACTCACGTTTTACCATTAATGGTTTTATACGATCGGTAACAATGTAACGACGATACTTGTTTACCCATATTGCTGGTGGCATACTGAACAAACGCGGTGTCATGTGTCATTCGACTCGTTTTACTAACACTGAAACCAGCAAATAAGAAGCATTAAAAATATATATTTTTTACTTAAACACGTTAGCGAATTTTGATTTTTATTCTATGTATTGTGATTTTTATGTGCGAATCAAAGTCGCTATAGATTTCGTTTTAATTACAAGTGAATTAAACTATTCTAGAAATACGAATGATTCAACTAGAACAATGCGAATGTTTACTTAGCAACTGAGATAAATCTAGCCGGCCAAATAAACCGATGAGTCCAAAACAGATACATTAATTACCAGGGTCGTTGCAATAAAATTGTTATTTATAGTATATCCCAGTAACTTTCTTTTTTATCTACGTTCGCATAGATACTCGCTGATCATGTATATTTTTTATTTAAAACATATCTGCTTGTGCCTTTCAGTATCCTTATTCACACGGTTTTGCCGGAGGCATACTTCGCTCCGAATTTATTCTAATATAAAATTCATTATCATATTTAAAAAAATATCCCTACCAATAAATCCGATGACCACATAACAGTATACGATTTCAGGCAGCTACGGCAAATACACGAACAAATTGAAAAACTGGAAAGTGCCCAGATTCCTCAGGAAGCACTCTGACACGCCACTGCACGAGATGAAGAAACAACAGGAACTGAGTGGGAAGGCCATACAATTCTTGGAACGGGGAGATACTGGGACCGGCTTGCAATCCAACAATGGGTACCATCAAGTGCCTATTGTGATAGAATCTCAAGACCATAAGAGTCGTCCAGCGCACGGTGGCAGCAAGCTTAACCTACCCCATTGCCATGACACGGCAGCTTTCGAAAGGGAAATCATTGATATCAGGGCATATTTGAGCCAGTCCAGAAGCAACATGTCTCCATTCGCAAGGAGTAGCAGTTATCGTTCGCAATACGGAAGACCGAATAATATTGAGGTGAGACTTTGCCCCGATTTCAGGTAAATTTCAAGGGTAGGTGCTCCTTGGAAGCTTTGGTATTCTATATTGTGCTGATGAAATTCTCAAAAGGTGGCTTTAAACCATTGATAGCTAACAGCAAAGCCACGTTCGCTCACTGAACACTAATATTCATTTACCTTAAGCTGAGAATGCGGGCTCCGAATTGTTATTTTTTTTAAATCAATACTTGTCACCATAGTGCCCTGAAAAAAAACATTCATCGCTTAAAAAAGCGAACCTCCCCGGGCGAAGTTATAATAATAGAACTACATCGCATATATCATGATCTATTTGTTGTTTTTACAACATTCTATCCTGTGCGTCTGCCATCAAGAGATTATCAAAGTTTCGGTAGCGAGAGCATAAACTTTTTAACCTCGCCCTTGACTCGCCCGCCGCCAATGAAAATCGTAAATGATAATGGCTATTGCATAACATTGTCAGTATCATCGTAACACTGAATATTCGTTACTCATCCAGTTTTGTTTGTTCAGATACTGCATCGAAAATGTTATTATTGATATAATCTTTGAGATAAGCTAAACTACTATGAACTTAAAATTCGCTACCACATACAGTTAATTATATATCAGATTTTTTTAATTTCCAGTTTGAGTATTTACCAACATAAAGATATGTCAATGCCCCCTTATTAAAGGAGCGATAAGATGGATCTACTGTATAGTTTAAGAGGTCTACGAGTAGGTCATATTGATCACGTATCAAATAAATATGTACATTAAGATGTTTTTTTTTCATGAAAGCGAATAAGTAACGTTTCACTTGCGCGTGCCTGATGGTATTTTTCAATTTCTAATAAATATTAGAGACTGTTGTTCTTATAACTTACAGATGGACTCTTTAAAATATCTACACCTTATATATTATGTCCAAAATAGGGGCAAAGGGACCCAACATTATCCTCGTCTAATCAACTTTCCCAAATATAAACCAAACAAGTACATCAATAGTTAAAGAAGCCAACAGAACCGAACTCCTCTAAGATGTCAATCCAGAGCCTATTTGTTTAGCACTGGATTTCTCCGAAGTATCGCCTAGTTCTATCCTGTACTCCATCGCAGGTGCCGGTTCTTCGCGCTCGCAGTTCCACCCTGACGACACAGGACGAGTTGATCAGACCGAAGGACCGTCGTCTCAACCTGCCTCTCCCCTCGCCGCAGCCGTCCCGCCCGCCCGATGACATCATCAGCCTCTGTCCCTCGGTGAACAGCCGCAAAGACTCGGGAATCAGAAGCACCAGCCGACGATCCAGCATACAACAACAGGTGAACTTTGATCTATTCACACAGTGATTCAGAAAGAGTAAAAACGAACCATTGAACCTGCCCATCGATATGTCGATTTTGAATAATAAATTTTGTTTCCAGCAAAATGACAATTGCGATTTCTTGTGAGCTATTAAAAAAAATATTACGTATCGAAATTGCGACTTCACACTGATTACAAATGCGATAAAGAAACTCAGGTTTAAAGATTAGTATCACGTTTCTGAATCATTCTGTATACCCGAAACATGCATGGACCGTTGCATAAACATAGCCATTTTTTTGTATGTCGTAAATAAACTGAACGAAATTTTTGAGCGAAGATTTTGCACGAAATGGTAACTAGTAAACATGCTTTTAATAAATTATAAACATGCTCCCCTAAAGCTGCGTGTTGTAGTCTTAAACCACTGCGCTGGGCTATTGTGTAAGCATTTTTAATCATTTTCAACTATAAGAAGGATGTTTACGATTCAAAATTGTGTATTTTCGTAATTTGACTGTATGAAAACATTGATTTATAGCCTGTAGCCTAAGTTCTTAGACATTAAAGCAATTCATACCATCATATTGTCTGCAATATACCTACTTGTCTACGTATATTGAATCTTAGAGGATCGAATTACTAAAATCGTGTCCAATCAATGGTGGCTTACGTCATTGAAAGAGTGAACCGTTTTAAGTATTGAGTTCCCATCTCAATGGGATTGACAGTGCGTCACTGGGATCTACACTAACATTACATCAATTCACTTGTTTTATCTCATTGGAGCTTCAATCTTTTTTTTAGAGATTGGCCTCACTCACCATTGAGTAGGTATTTGTCAACGTAATGTGGAAGGTTTTTTAAATATGAAATATAGCAGATTCTATACAGGCTTAATCTGTAGACGAGGCCTAATAAACCCTATCAGTAATGTTGAGGATACATTACTGACAAATTACTAGACTTCTTGGGCGAACTTGAAAAGTCATGTTTTACTGTTTAGTTTTATTTTCCTACACTCGTGCACGTTCATGAACACATAATGTTTAATAGTTCACCAAAATTAGACACAATAATTCAAAGAAACACAGTTTTCACAGAATAAAACAAAATAGATAACCTTTATGTTTGACTAACTCCAAAAAGTCAGCTTCAATCTTATTGTTATGTATCCAGTTATATCTTTATAATCGTAATCAGGAATCCTTTGTCTAGTCTAGAGTATGTTCTTGAGAGCACTTACTTTTTTTTCTACGTTTTGTCGCGTACATTAATACTGTACCTATTTATATATTCGCAACCTTGACATATGATTACTTTTCAATCGTGGTTTTTATTTTTGCTCTCGTACCTATAGCTAAGACAAGTATCAAGTTATTATGATAATAACAATGATTCCATACATACGAGCGGAGGTTTAATTTTACAAAATTACTATGATACCTTATTATTATTTACAGATTTACGCTCTGAACCACATAGCGACGTCGCACGCCGACATGATGCAGCACCGAGTGTCGGGGTATTACACGTCGAGCCAGTCGTCGCTGAACGAGCCTCCGTCCCGGAGCCGCCTGCCGCCCCCTCTCAACGACGAACAGGTCCGATCACTTCAGAAGCTGCGCAAGCAGTCCGACCTCCAACTCATCCGCTGCGTACAGGACAACGCCCGCTCCGGCATCAACTACTTCGTCCAACCCCCCCTCAACAGGTTCACACTCTTCTTCAAAACCCCCGAAATGGAAACACATTACAGGGACAAAGCTCATCGAAGTGACGATTGCGAGGACTTCCCGCCGACGCTCACTACTTCACGGTTCAATACTGCCTTAGATATTCTAGTGTCGGCGATTATATTCCTAGCTACCACCACCTCCATATTTATATTGTACGATGACTGGAGGCGGTCCGTGGGCTGGTTCGTACTCTTCCTCTTCTTGGAAGTTATAGCAATGGGGCTCTGCGTGTACAGACACTACTTGAAATGGAAGACGAATCGCGACCCGCTCGTTGAGGACAGCATGACTAAATCAATGAGGATATTCAGGAGAATTTCGACCTGGTACCCGTGGCATCTGTCGGGCGGATTCCTTATAAGTTTGCCTATCCTAGCTGTACTCATCAATTTCTCTTGCGATAACACAACTATGTCCATTCTGAGGGGCGAACAATCCTTCTACGTGTACCTCCTCTGTATAAGTATAGTGCATTTTTGCAACTTCACGCAAATGAATTGGCTCGTGAAAAATACTCTGGTGACGCTTTACGCCGGTTTGTTCCTATTTTTTGCCGTGCTCTGTTGTCACGACGCGAATACTCAATTGCTAGCAGCTGATATTAATTTAAAGATAAGCCCTCGAATTTTTGCTCAGAATGTAACCGATTATGATGTCATGAATGGTTCCTCGATCGATTGGTTGGATATCAACAACGGCACCGTGGGATACGATATTGGACACCACAAGATGCATTTGACGGAGCTCTATTTGGATATAGCGCTGTTGTTGATGCTGGTGTGGTTTTTGAACAGAGAATTTGAAATAAGTTATCGTCTCAGTTTTTACAGTAATGTCGTTGCTAATCGCGACAAACAACGCGTGCAGAACATGAGGAACCAAGCTGATTGGTTGCTGCACAACATCATACCTCGCCATGTCGCCGAACAGCTCAAGAGTACAGCGAAGTATTCAGAAAACCATAAGGACGTCGGTATAATTTTCGCTAGTATCGTGAACTTCAACGAGATGTACGACGAGTCGTATCTGAAAGGGAAGGAATATCTTAGGGTGCTCAACGAACTGATTGCGGATTTCGACGAGTTACTGGAGAAACCGCAGTTCCAACACGTGGAGAAGATTAAAACGATTGGCAGCACATTCATGGCGGCGAGCGGCCTCAACCCCGGCTTGAGGCACGCGTCGCGCGCCACTTGCGACCACCTCTACCAGTTAATGGAGTTCGCCTTGGAAATGCAGAAGGTGGTCGAAAACTTCAACCAAGATTTACTCGAATTTGATTTTATACTTAGAATCGGCTTTAACTTCGGTGACGTCACGGCTGGAGTTATAGGTACTACGAAACTGTACTATGATATCTGGGGTGATGCTGTCAACATAGCTTCCAGGATGGACTCCACGGGGGTGCCTCAGAGGATCCAAGTCGGCGAGGCCTGCATACCTGTTCTGTCGGACCGGTACGAGTTCGAGCCGCGCGGAAGCGTGTACGTGAAAGGCAAAGATAACATGAATGTTTATCTCGTCGGACGCAGAAAAGATACGTAGATAAATTAAATATTTATAACGAAACATAGAATCTGTGATTTAATTATTTATATTCGTGAGATGTGGAGATATGAAATTCTTATTTATTGTGTGCGGTGCAATTAAAGCGAAATGCAAGAGCTTGACGAAATACTCGGGGTGTTACACAAGCTATTATTAATTTATTGTTGTTCTGGCTTCGTGTGTGTGTGTGTGTGTGTGTGTGTGTGTGTGTGTGAGCGTGTGTGCATATATAGATTTTGGATGTGTTATCGAAAATACTAAAATCTCCTTGCCTATACCGAAAAATCTGTGACCAGTGTTCTAGTCTTCAAATTTAGATGGGTGTGCTCCAGTTTATATCACCGTTTAAAAATTGTTTCGGTCAAAACTAAGTGCTAATGTTGAAATGGGAATTGAGCTAAGGGAATTGATGATTGCTATTATTAAAAAATTGGATCATGACCATTTATTTATACGACTCGTATATTCAAATTTACCTTCTTTATATAATACGGAAAATAAATTTATATTTGTATATAAAAGTGATTATTAACCCACTTGGGCTAGGAATAGTGTTTTATATTTATTGTAAATGAAATCGGTGTGTCTATATATAGTAGCTAGTATTAAGTAAATGGTACTAATATTTGTAGGGAGTAGAATGTAATATGTTTACGTGTAGTTGCGCATCGCTTACTGTTGCGAATTTATAACTTCTCTGTCAATTTTGTAGAGCGGGTTCCGTACGTATTTCTAGGGTTCGTGGCAATGCGTATTGAATATTATATTCAATCAATAATCGTATAAAGTCGATCCCATAATTTATAGACGTTCGCTAACTTTATAAAAATATAGTACTGCGCACAAGAGTTGATAAATTTATAGAACGTCTATAAATTGGCGGGTACTTGACACATCACAATAATAAAAGTAATGATTTCAATCCCAGCGCGTAATGCGTAGCTTTGTTCGTGGCCAAATATTGACTATAATTGAAATCTTTTATTAGATAATTAAATTACTACTGTAATATATGTTTGTAGGGGTATTAGTACTTGTCGTTACCAATTTGATTTGAAAATAAATTGTTTTCGTTTGACTCAACGAGAGTAGAGATCATTTGTCGCTATGGCTTATCTAGTATACAGCTTGTAAGTGGCTTCGTAATGAAAACTGAAACCATAGTTTCAACCCATGATTCTGGACGCCCCAGAGTTGGAATTTTTCGTCGATCTTTGCATGAATTATACGCATGTTTTCATTATTTGAAATTGATTTAAGCATGTTATCATATTATAAGTCTGTCTCAAAGTGATTTTTTCGTAAAAAAATACATAATTACTAATTTACACCTAAAATGTACTGTAAATTAAAATTCGATACGGTCGAACGTGTTCGCCACTCGCACGATTCGGGTAATGCGCGGAGCGTTGTGTTGTGATCGCGTGGTTTACGATACATTGCGTGCTCAACAATAAAAAAATTGGTAATTATTTCTATAATTTTATTATAGGCACGAAGTGTAATGATTACCCAAAGTTTCGTTGCCATGCCACTTATATTCTGTATACTTGATACTTACGGGATCCTTCATGCATTTTGCTCACTTACGTACAATACTTTTAGCGCAAACCAGCGTTTGTGAATTATTGGAACAAGATTAGTTATTTTCTCAACGGTACGATAATTTCCTCATATTTGCAAATTTGCATCCAGCCTAATTAGTAATGAAATATTTTTCTAACAATTCTGTTTTGTCCGTACGATAATATTCTAAAGTACTTACTTGTATGTTACGAATTATACAGTTCAATAATTTCCATTTAATGTTGACATAGAATATTCTTCAACTTATGATGAGAGCCTTAAAAAACTATACATTCCACTGTGTATTTAAAATTGTATGCCTTCGAAATGACTATTTTCCATTTGCAAATGGCGTATATAAAAGTTGGCGATTTTGTAATGACGAGAAATTGTATTTATTACAGAGTGATGGACCAAAACTGGAATTATTGTAGGCCTAAATAGCTCTCTTCGGGATTTTACCTTTTAAATACATTTTCATATTAATGATGCGATGAAATAATTACGTATTTGTGATATATGTAAGAATAATACATGATTATATACCTGCGCAAGATATATCTAAGTATATATATTAACCAATTGCGATTGTTCTCTCTAAACTTTACGTCCACTAAGTCATATTTGCACCGACTTAAGTCTGCACAGACTTGCTGCGCAGACCTAAGTCGTGGCCGAGTGGACCGGCTATAAAACAAAAGAAATATGGTATCTATTGTATATTACCTGAGTGTTTTTCCATGTTATATTATGTGAAGTCAAATGGCAGTCTAAAAATGTTATAGGGAGATATTACATTATCATACCTATAGCTGTAACAGATCTATGATCATTGAATGACTATACAAAATGTATGAAACTATAACAGTTCGATTTATGATAATATAAAATTCTCCCATAGAACTGATAGTGACTCGTTGATAGCATTCCTTCATTTTCTTTTCAATCAATGCTTATGCAAATTTTTGTCAACCATAATAATTATAATACACAAATCAAAGTCCCATCTCCACGGAATGCGAAGTATTTGGTTTGCATATTAAAATTAAAACATAATTATTAAGATCAAAGTGTTCATATGTCCGACTTCAATAACTTCAATCCACTTTATGAACTTATGGCTTTAGTTTTTGGTTACAATAAAGAAACATGCGAAACACATTTATGTCTATTTATTTCTATACAAATGTATTATTATTAAGGTTACATTGGCACACTTAAACTATTATTAGGAGAGTCATACGTGGGGACAAAAACCACTAACGACATTGAAAATCTTAAAACTAGGTAATATTTAGAACTGATCCCCACGACATTCACAGGTTAGGTTAGGTTAGAATATCTAAAAAAAACTTGACAGAAGAATCATAGTTCAATTTTCTTAATGTTTTAAAGTTCATACTGCATAACTATTTATTACAATGAGATACATTAGAAAAACATGAAGAGAAACTAATATAGGTACATACTTACATAGTACTAACATAATTTATACATAAGACTTAACAATAATAGGGTAAAATTATTTTAAAGGGTCCTTTGGTAGGCTATAAAGGTCACATTCTCGACAAAAATCTAATTATTTGAAATTTAAAAAATAACACTAGGTACTAAGGGCGCGGTGAAACTGTACTGGCTCGCTTGCTTACAGAAAAATTAAAACACTTACCCCCAAAGTTATAAAACGTCTATAAATGTGGGAGTGTATACAGGTACATTATGTACATAAACGTTATATGCCAACTTATAATGCCTTCAATGAGACAGGGAATTCATGGGGTTGTCACTCCACGCGAAGTCATCGTTGGCTAAAGCATACACCATCCAGTAGAACAAGTTGAGTAAAGCGAATGAAGCTGGGAACAGGACGCGGGCAGCCCTGTCTATGTGTGATACGCTGTTGATGTGACCACGGCTACCTATAAATATAAGCGAACTTGGTAAAGATACAATAATGGCAATGAAAAAAAAAATTGGAAAACGAGACCGATGACCCGATTAGCACTTTTCGTAGTGAATGCTTTCTGACACTAAGGGTTCGGATCCTGATAGGGGCAAACTGTGATGAGCACGAATGTTTGTACCCGAGTCATAGAAATTGAATATCTAAATAAGTAGATAGGGGGGGAGGCAATGGGTGTGATTTTTTTTAACTACAAATGCGATAAGCAAAGCAGGTTTAAGACTTAGTATACCCTTTCGGAATCACCTGTACCTATTATACAGGTGATTCAGAAGGGTTGCCACACCTGTGGCAACCCTAACAGACCGAGCATGAAGCTTCGCGAGGCTGGCTCGGAGTGTTCACTCACCGGCCTCGCGCTGCCGCTGGCGGCGGTAGGCGTCGTCGCCGGCGAGGCAGTACACGAGCTGCCGCCAGCGCGGCACGCGCGCCTCCGTCTGCGTCGTGCGCTCCATCGTGAGCCGCACGTGCGCCCCGCCCGGCACAGCTTCGCTTTGAGCCGGCACCGTGAAACTCTGCCATATTAATAATACACTAGCTGTTACCCGTAATTTGGTCCGCGTGGGATTTAACAAAAAGCGGACGAAGTCGCGAGTAACAGCAAGTCTAAAATAAAAGTAGCCGAAGTTACTCCTTGTTACATTAGCTATCTGCCAGTGAAAGTCCCGTCAAAATCGGTCCAACCATTTCAGAGATTAGCCGGAACAAACAGACAGACAGACGGACAAAAATTGTAAAAAAAATGTTTTGGTATAGGTACCGTGTATACATCCCGATGCACAAAGCGGTTATTTTAATGTTACAAACAGACACTCCAATTTTATTTATTTGTATGTATAGAGTATGGATTAACATTTCAAAGATTGAATCGTGTTCTGCACTGATAATAGCAAATTGGGATACTTACATATTGGAAAGATGCACTGCATGCAAACAATTCAATTAATTTATAGGCGACGGTAAGATACTTACGTTTTATGGCATTAGTTATACTTACCCAACGGGAGTAAATACTTTACTTACGAAATTAGTAGCAGACCTCGCTGAGCTGCGCCGGCGCACCGCCAGTTGTCGCGCCGCGAATGCATCCCCTCCCACCTCTTCGATCAACTCCTCCCATTCCGAGTCATCTATCACAATCTCACCGGAGCCAACCTGGAATTTTAAGGATAGTAAATGATAACCTTTTAATTTTGAAATAAAACTAATTTTACGGATTTTATCGCATTTATTTTATGTTTTTTACGTTCCCGACGTTTCGGCTGCTTTACAGCAACCTTTATTTCAATGTGTAGTATTCGCGTAAATATAAGAATCAAAACCTTTTAATTTCATAAAGACTCCAAATATAATATAAGTTTATCCGACAAAACTTGACCCCTTATCAGATGGTGCAATCATGCAATCAACGGGTTTAATTCCTGGCTTAGGAAATTAATTTTTAAAGAATTTAATGATGCAGTTTTAGTTCTTTTTTAAGCATTTTTCGTTAATCCCTATAGTTTCGGATGCATGATGGACAGATTTTTGAGCTATTAAATTACCTTTGTAAAATAATGTACTCCAGCGAACTCCAAGAGTGTCGCTATACAGTAGAAGAAGCTCATCAGCAGGAACCAGTCCAGGGCCGTCGCGTACCGTACCTTGGGCAGGTCAGTGCGCGAGTCCAGGCTTATCGTGGACAATGTCAACACAGTCGTGATGCCCAGGCCCACACGGTCCGAGGTGGCCTGAAATATTATTTGGAAACTGTACGGGGTATTTCATAATGGGTATACCGAGCTGTGAACCTGGGCTTGTTTAGCGCAAGTCAGAATGTTGACGTCCATTGAAAAAAAAACAATTGTCATTTTGTAGGAAACAATTTTTTTTTAATCGATGTGCCTATCGTATCTGTCTTCACAATATAGTGTTAACATATGCGCTAAAGAAGCCCAAGTTCCAGGTTTAGTAAATCTGTATAAATAAAAAAAATACCATTCGTTGGTAACCGCATCCGTTGAAAATGTGTGGACCTATTTGGAACTTATTTTAATGTTCGTAAATAGTACGAATATTTTTTTAGGAAATGTTTTTTTTTCTGAAAACTGGATAAAATTGAACAACGCTTTACACTTTACAACAGGTGCAGCTTTACAACGGCTTTACTAGATGTACCTACAACCCGTATTATACGAGATGGAGCCCGTTCGAATTACCTCGCGATGGATCCAGAAAGACACCCACGAGAGTACCACGATGAGTATGCAGGGCACGTACACCTGGATGAGGAAGTAGCCAGTGTGCCGTTGCAGGTTGAACGACACCTGCAGTACTGAGTAGTCACCTGTAGAAAGTAACATGGAAGCCTCTACAAACGGCACAACTTGCCACCAAATCTCTAGGGACAAGTCGGCTAGTCATCGTCAACGACTTGCCTCTTGGCGTGCAAATTGTAGGAATCCTACGAAGCGGCCCCACAGATTGGGTGCCAAGTTGATTCACTGCGCGTAAAGGCCTGGATTTGCCACACCGGAGGTTTTTAAATTAAAATCCTAAACTAGGTAGGTATACTATTATATTTTGTATAACTGCTTATTGCGTTGAGGCGCGGGGACTTAAACAGTTGTTTGTGAATCATGCTGTTATATTTAGTTATTTTCTGTGTCTGTTTTGTATTTACTACATCTATTTAGATATAGATCATCTATGTAAATAATAACTGAGAAGCATGGCCAATATCTATATCCATCGGTACATATCTGCTGCCATTTCCTCGGAAAGTCGTCGAAAAAGCCGATTCGTGTCATTCGCGTCCCAACATGCCTGACGGTACTCCGTCCGTAGCCTCCGGGACCGAAAACCGAATCATATTTATAAAGCACTTGACGTAAATCTTGTGAAGCAATTTAAAATAACAACGAAGTATAGATATTTTTGGTAAATAAACGAGCGATTTACGGCTAAATGTGTCAAATAGGTGGTAGAGTGGCGCCTCTTCGACGCTTCATTTATTGCTTTTATTGATTGGATTTAAGTAAGTAGGTATACATGGGAACATCAAGGTAAATTCGAGTTACACTGTACGTATAGTAAGTTTAAAAAAATATAGGATGGATTTAATAAATAATCTGACCCTTAGCAAGCAATCAAGTCTGAAGTTTGCGTGATATTTTCCATATCGGAACTGTCCGCTCTACATTATTATAGTGTTTTGAAAGCAATATAATAGTTACCATGCCACTTAGGCATGGTATAATGCCTGTAATAAAATTATAGAACTCATTTATGTCAAAGTCGTGGGTTATAAATGTAACAACGCTCCACGCAATACCGATATGCGATTGCAACGCGAGCGAGCTCGAGTGTATCGAGTTTTAATTTACATTGCAGTTTTTAGTCCAAATTAGTAATCATGTTAATTTTTTATTTCAAATCACGTTTAGGTAAACTTCTATAATGATTTAATGCTAAATCATTTAAAACTGAAACAAATGCATATAATTCATGAAAAGTTCGGCAGAAAATTCTAACCGTGGGGGTGCAGAATCATGAGCTGAGTCCAAGGTATCATTTTTCGTGGTGAAGCCACATACATCGTGTATAGGTAGGTAGCTACTTTGAAAAGTTCCCGAATCCGTATATCTGTTGAATAATCTGAGAAACGTATCAACCTATTATCGTTCTGTTTTGATCGGACAGTGTGCAGTGCAGTGTGATTTTAAACCATTCGGAATCGAAATCGGGAACGGATGCGAAAACTTCCGAGATGGAATCCCGCAATCGCTATTTTGAGTTCGGAATTCAACTAAATAAAATAAATTAAGAAAACCTATAAACAGAATAGTTGTTTGGTCTGTATCGTCCTTTGAATAGACTACGATTCAATTAGCAGGTACCCCTCTAACAGCATTATGTAATTTTCACTATTTTAACGTTCTACTTTTAAACTGAAATATAATAAAGCAGATAATCTTGACTGCATGTAATCTATCAATATGATGCCGTAGTCATAGAGGCGGAGGTCGTGTAGATACGCTCATGTTTGAATAGGCGACGTAATAAGAGAGGTTGCTCGTGTTTGCGACTGGCAAACGTTCTTTGTAGCTAAATGATCGAACCTTCTTTTGTATATATTAAATACTAGCTGCGCCCGGCGGTGTTACCCGCGATAAAAAGTATGAAAAATTAAAACATCTATCCCACGGGAACCATACATTTTACCGGGATAAAAAGTAGCCTATGTGCTATTCCAGACTATAATCTATCTCTGTACTAAATTTCATCCAGATCCGTTCAGCCGTTCGAGCGTGAAAGAGTAACAAACATCCATCCATCTATCCATCCATCCATCCATCCAAACTTTCACATTTATAATATTAGTATAGAAGTATAGATATTAGTCACACGAAAATAATTATATAAATGTTCGTATTTTCCATTTACAAGTGAATTGGTGGATTAACAATAAATGTGATGAATAAGATGCAGGTACCTATATATCTTACTTCGATAAATTTTGTTTCAATCGCCACTTAGGTACTTTGTGTAGTAGGTATAAAGCCTGCTTACTCGATAATGCAGACTTATCTGGCCTATATTCATATATTACGATTCAGTATACGAGCTTACCGATTGATTACCTACCAATATTTATACGCAGCAACAGTCTTCTGCTCTAGGAGACCCAACTAATGGAACTACCAGAAGTCAAGTGACCGTGGACCAGTTTTCAGAACATTTCCGGTTTCTTATTGTCCGTAACTCAGAGAAAGTTGGGAGCGGTTACGCACAGTCCTGATCCCTATGTCTGTTTAAACAAATGACTTACAATTGAACGGCAATGAACTCTTAAACGCCAGTTTTGTCAATTTTGTATGGGCCCCAGTAAAGGGCTCGCTATGCGGTCGTCAAAAAGTATCCGTAAAATTCAAGCTGATCTAGAAACCTACAATGGTATACGAACGAAACAACAAAACATAGTTGTCTCACCTTCTCTCCTCGTGAATGTGAAGTTCCTATACGGGAAGCTGATGAGGTCGAACTGTGACAGAGTCATGCCGGGCACGAAGTTTACGCTCTCGGAGTTCTGCCACTGGTACACGAGTTGTTGGTTTGAATACGCATCTGGATTAAAAAGTTAATTTAATTAATGTTGGTGAACGTAACGCAACACCGGGGACGAGGATAACATACCAAAGTTGTCATACGGTAAAAATACGAAAATCTTTTTTTTGGCATGACAATACTATATACCTATGCTTTTGATCTCAGATGCCTGTCTCTAGTCTAGGTCCCGCCGATACCACCACCGATTAACTTATAGTTGGTATCACCATTAGAGAGAAATAATTTAACTTCTGTTGTGTGAATTTGTACTTATTACTTCAGTGATTCCTTACATCGGCTATTCATGTGAATCCTCATCAGGTGAGTATGTTTCAATGGCGCCTACAAATGTTGGCCGAGACTAGGCGAGGAATGCTATCATATTTGTTCGCTACATCTCGGCCAACATGTATAAGTACCTACACTTTGGGCTTTTGCTGGCACTGATAAAAAGGAGGTTATTTATTGAGTGAGTAGCCAATACTACTTAATAAGAAGGGGCTTACTACTTCGTCTACTCTCTTGATACAACACTACTTACAACTTCCGAGTATTAGCGGACAGGACTGTCGATCCATGGGAAAATTGCGTAGTTCCATGGGGCATTTTGCTTTGATTGTTAACCTAAAAATATAAAGTAAACAGGTTAAGCCACACCAGGAATTGTTACTATTGTAAGCAATCTGACCTATCCAATTGGTAAATAATTGACATAACTTGGAGATACTTGGCAGAAATCTATTGTTAAACAATCGGGGGATGGAAATGTTGTAAACGAGATTTGAGCTTCCATTAAAATAAAATTGATAATACTGTTTTTATTTAGCCGAATTCACAAATGCAGTCGCTGTGTTTAGAGTAAAGAAGGATTAACTAAAGGGTCGGCATTGCATGTAGCATTCAATGGAGCAGTTCTGATGCTGAAACTAACCCGATTAGTGGTTGCACTATCCGATATGCCTATGTTATAGTGCTTTTGGAGTGGACCGAGAAACGTCGGGGTAATTTACAGAGTCTCTCTCTCTCTCTGACTACACACGACTAATAGGCAAAATAGGTACCCAATAGTTATATGGTGTTAATTAAAAATTAATTGTATTTCAGACGTGTTTGAGTTCAAATAGTTTATAGCTTGGTAATGCTGAATTCACGAAACGAATGTCTAACAAACACATAACTATCTCTTAAAATATAGGAGATAAATCTAGACAATATTTTGAAGGCGGCTAGACGTCAACAATGCGCGGGAAAGCTGGAAAATGGCGGCCAATAAAAACTCAGCGAAGTAATCGGAGCGCGGGTATTTTTCATTCTGCCAATTAAAAATCTTGGCCGCTTTCAGCAAGTATCTAGAGGTAATTGCGTAGTTTTATTATTTTTTAAACTTGACTACAAACATTTTTTTTTGAACATTTGATTAATGAATAAAACCTGCCTGAGTTATAATAATATAAGAGGATTGGTTCAACCTGAGTATTCTTCAACTTCAATAAAAAAAAAACTCCATAAATTAGTTAAGCTCGTGATAGTTATTTTTTTATAAAATTACAACAGTGCACCTCTGCCTACTCCCTCAGGGAATAAAGGTTTTAATGGCACTAGATATATACCATGCAGTTGGTATTCCAAACAAAATAAAATAAATAAATAAAACTTACTAAACTGTTAAAACTTAACTAAACTTACCGCATCGAATATAATATGTCGCCATGCTGGCTGATCCTTAACAATTTGTTTGGCACAGTGATGGTATGCACGTACGAGTGTTTACCGTTGTAGAAATACGTGTCAGGTCGCCATATCCTCTCCAGCATCTTGATGGACAGTGACAGAGACCGAATGGGACCTAGGAAGGACAGGCGAGTGTCCCGCCAGTATTGTCTGAAGTAGCAGTCCATTGAGTAATCCTAGAGACAATTTGAAACCTTATAAGGAACAGTAATAAAGCAGTTCGATGATCGTGTCATATGATATCCATGTGTCGTATTGTACCATTGATCGTATATATTATTATCATCTTGATTTTTTATTTTTTTTAGATTTTTAGTTTTTATTTTATATCGTGTAATTATATCTTGGAATAACATAAAAAAAATGACTTAAGTTCCATAAACCACCTACGACTCTGTGTGACGAGCCTTGTACCAAATTTATGCAAATTAATTTAATTCAATCTAGTATGTAATTTACAAACTTAGGGGTAAGAATAAATTAGCGCTCACATACCATATCAAGTTCCGAAACAGGCCCCATGCTTCTTATCAATATATTCGTTTGTACGACCGTGGGATAACCTGACAACCAAAATGTATAATCTTTATACTTAAACATAAAAAAACTTATTATTTTTAAAAGTACTTATACAACTATATATCTACCTTTGCCATGCGTCGGCAATTGAGAATTCTCATAATTCTTCAACAAGTTCTCCAAAACTGAAGTAATATTCTTGGAGACTGCGTCATTAATGCTTCTCTTGGCATTTTGTTTTAGTAAGTATGGCTCGACGTCATCGTATGTTGTATTAATGTAATTTGAGAGGAGTATCTCGTCAGATGTGTCCCAGTAGTCAGGTCTGCCTCGTGACAAGTTTCTGTCGCTCGCCGAGAGAACGCTGGGAGTGTGTTGTGGTGTAGCGGCCTCGCGCGCCTCCAGCGCTGTCAGCGTTATTGGAAACGTTCCATTTTTGGTCGTCAAGTAGATTGCTCCTTTCGCGTCAACTCGCAGGATGCTGTGCACAAAAACATTTCGGAAATTGTTGCACTTAAAAACTATATCAATCAATCAATCAGCCGATAGACGCCCACTGCTGGACATAGGCCTCCCCCAATGACTTCCACACAACACGGTCCTCCGCCACTCGCATCCACCGGCTTCCTGCGACGCGTGTGATGTCATCAGTCCACCTTGTGGGGGGCCGTCCTACACTTCGTCTTCCGATTCGTGGCCGCCATTCTAGAACCTTTCTGCCCCAACGGCCATCGGTTCTGCGAGCTATGTGCCCTGCCCACTGCCACTTCAACTTGGAAATTCTTTGAGCTATGTCGGTTACTCCAGTTCGTCTACGGATCTCTTCATTTCTGATTCTATCGCGTAGCGAAACCCCGAGCATAGCTCTCTCCATTGCGCGTTGAGCGACCTTGAGCCTTCTTATGCGGCCCATAGTCAGCGACCACGTCTCGGCACCATATGTGATGAAATATGGTGAAAAACTATAATCTTACATTATTATCCTTTAATAATTGTATCAAAAGAAACAAACTCGGAAGACAGTTTAAAACGCTATTTAATGTAAGTAGATTTGCGGTAATTAAACTCAATTTAACGAAAATATTTCATCATCAAGCCCTTTTCTTCTAAAAACGCTTTGTAATGCCATTGTAAGCTTCTAAATGTTGTGGTTTATTATTATGTGCGATAAAAACCTATTACTATTTACATCGTTAGCCCCTCCTAGTACTTAAGACAATGCTTGTGCTAGAACTGGGCTTATGTTAATGGAATAATAGACAGGCCTTTGTTAATAGCCTAAAAAAAATGCGAACCCGCTTAGACATCGACAGTTCTGAAGTTTCTACTCTAATTGCTTGAATATTAAGCAACGTGGGTCGTGTCAAGGGTCCCCGGGACTTCGCCATTTATTCCGGAATAAGTGTTTTATAAGAACGGTATCTTGGCATCGGGCCCGCATCGCTATTTTTTGTTTCGGCTTACGGTGAAAGGGTTCCATAACAACATTATGATTGTGAACTTACCTGATATTTTTATTTACTTACAAGAAAACTCTATTTCTAAAGATAATTTTTTCTACAGGTATTATATTTTATAATTCAATACGTATTCAATATTAACAATAGGACCTCTACTCTCAAATTTATAAAAAAACATCTACTACAAAACAGTTTTCCTCTGAAAAATGCAAAATGAGAAAAAAATATGACGAAAACGTTATAAATTTAGGGACTTCAAAGGAACCAGTAGGTATAATACTAGTAAAAGTAAGGTATCTTTATAAATAATTCCAATGTATTACAAGTTCTAGTTGCTATGTTACATTAGATACCAAAACATCTGTCTGGGTCGTTGGCGAACGAAGACGCTTCATTTCCTACATCGCTTTCGAGCTTTCGACGGCCTGTTTATTTATAGGAAACGCAAATAGCTATCTTTCGAATATTGAAAATGTCATGTTATGCCAATCAATATGTGTCGCGCTGACCCGGTCAATTTGTTTGCGCCTAATTGCAGTTCGATACGCGATGATTGCGCCCGCCGCCTTCCCGACACCTGATTTGATTACTAGACTAGTCCTCGCTTCAATTCATGTTTCATTTTAGTACGATTTATTGATCGAGAATCTAGTATTTCACGCGCTGTGGATATCCAATATATTTATAATCCCACAAATATTATAAATGTGAAAGTTTGGATGGATGGATGGATGTTTGTTACTCAATCACGCCTGAACGGCTAAACGGATTTGGATGAAATTTTGCACAGAGATAGATTATAGTCTGGAATAGCACATAGGCTACTTTTTATCCCGGTAAAATGTATGGTTCCCATGGATATCCCACGGGAACCATACATTTGTTTTAATTTTTCATAGAGTACCAATAAATTCATTTTCTCATACATTTGATTCTGAGGCGGTACGAAGTTCGCCGGGATAGCCAGTATTTAATACGCTTTAGTAGGGATGGCTAAATGTCAGCTAATATGTATCTTTATCGCATATTCTATTTTAAAAGAATAATACAAGTTACTTATTTAAATTGCCTTCAATTCATAAAAAAATCTCTATATTATTTCGTTAGCTTCAGATGTAAAATTTACAGATGTGAAATGCTTTCGAATCCTTATCAGTTTGATGGATGAGAGAAGTTATAGAGTCAGAGTATTACAAGCCCACAGATTACATATTGGATTATTCCTTCAAATGCTTTTATCAACGATTTGTGGAGGGGGGGGGGGGGGGAGTCGAATACGATTTGAATGAGGAAATTAATGACTGGAAAGTATTAAGGAAATAGGTTGTTTTTTACTCCGTCTTACGAAACAGGGATTACGGAGATTTTAATTGAGTTTATCAACTAGATATATCATTTACGTACTTATGCATGCGATTCAAAATGTAGATATTCCTTTATATAATAATGGGGCCATTGGCGAGACCGAAAAACGCAGCGTCTATGTCATGATAGGTATAATTACAAAAATAATTTGTGTAATTAAGGTAAAGGGTGCAAAATTTTCCAAGTTTCTTTACTCGGTTAGGCTGTCAGGTTCCAGGTGACGGCTCCTGAATGCGCTTAACTAACCTACCAGTCAGTGCATAGCTGCCGCCTGCGAGTGGCGTTCATGAAAATTAGTTCGCTGATTACTTGCTTGGATAATTTAGGGAATTGCAGTTTTCATTTCTGAGCCTTATTGAACGTGAAAATTTGAAGCAAATAACTATAATAATTGAATAGACTTATCTATACTAATATTATAAATGTGAAAGTTTGGATGGATAGATGGATGGATGGATGTTTGTTACTCAATCACGCCAGAACGGCTGAACGGATCTGGATGAAATTTGGCACAGACATAGATTATAGTCTGGAATAGCACATAGGCTACTTTTTATCCCGGTAAAATGCATGGTTCCCGTGGGATAGATTTGTTTCAATTTTTCATAGCGCAAAGGATCGACATGATTTTTTGCGCGGGTAACACCGCAGGGCGCAGCTAGTTAGAATATATATCTTCTAGCACGGTTGTCTATTTATTAATTTTGTTATATGTTTAATTGTTACTTATTATTTATAATATTAATGATAATACCAGCCCTTTTTAATGTCCCACTGTTGGGCACGGGCCTCCCTTCAATGCGAGGGGGATTAGGCTATAGTCTACCACGCTGGCCCAGTGCGGGTTGGCATTTATTATTTATTGTAGTTATAATCATTTTAATTATTTAATAAGTCTCTATAATATAACAAAGGGGACGGTGATATTATTATGCTTGGATAATCATCTATAATTCTGGCATGCCGCCTGAATTGTAAGATATAAAAGTCAAATATTGTGCAACATCTTTATTTACAGGTACCTACGACTTATTTTTGTGATTTTTTCCTTGTGCATAGGTATTTATTTGTTAACTATTTTATGTATATGGCAACCGTGCGGTGGGTGAATAGGCATTGTTATACGTAGTCCTAAAATTCAGTTAGGCGTCGAATACATTTATCAGTTTAGTTCGCTCGGTGTCGGTAACTCAAAGGAGGGCGCATCAAATGGAGCGCCTTATCAATGTAGAGGGTTCGATACCAGGGGCAATTGATCGAAGAAATGGGGAATTTATGTGCCGACACGATATCTATATACAATTTGGTACTTGGATAGTTCTCTATGCTATACCTATCCACTAACATTATTCCGGTTATACCTGATAATAGGTCTTTAGTACGTATCTATTTACAGATATTGGATTTATTTCTGAAAACAATCTTCAAGGTTAATAAAAATAGATGTTAATATAAAAGTCCTTTTTCCTAAAAATATAAACTAATACCCATTTTAGCTCACGTCAATATAATACTCCTGATATTTATTATTTCATGAATTAGGAGGTTGTAATATTTTATTGGAATTTTCCTGCAATAAATAAAATGTATTTATGTGAGAAATAAATACGAGGAAGACAGTATCCATTCACGCATAAATAGCTTTGTATAAGCACAGAATAAATAAAAAAACAAGTTACTGAAACCTCTTTTGTTAACGTTCTATTATTTGAATGTGTAGGTAATAGGTATTCTGTGGCTTGGCTTGGTTAGTTACACGTTATATACATGCCAACCTAAGAATACTCATAAATATTAATATAGAGGATTCGAAATTCGAAAATCAAAAATGAAAATGGAGCCAAAAGATCCGCACTTAGCCCTTCGTAACGTAGAGTTAGTAGGACAGCCTCGCACCACCAAATAGAGAAATACGGTAAAACTCTCATTACCGCGGCCAGTCCGAACGAAAACATTGAACTTTTATCTTATAACTGTGTTCACACTTTTCTTACCACCAGTGGCTATTATTGTGCGAATATATCGGGGTTTGGTAATGCAAGGCAAATAAACCTGCACCTATATGGTCAGTGTTTTTTTCCATAAACCTGTAAATTAACTCTGAAATAGAACTTAGTATTTATTTTTCCTATGTAGATATATTTGGACAAATATCTATGAGGTATTTTGTCAAAGAAATAATATATATTGTTAATTAATTAATAGCAAATAAGTACCTAATATACATTTAAAATTCTCCGTTTTGTGTGAAACAAGGAAATGGAAATTAATATACGCCCTTCGACTATGTGCCCAATATACGACTCTCATTAATTTGGCCGAGTGTTGGGCGGGCTGATGGGAGCCCTGGACCGCGCTTAATCCGCAATCACACGCGGAAATAATTAATTTTCCTTAACACTTTTCCTATTGTATGTGCTTCCTTATTTCAAGGAAATATTGGAACATGAGTATAGAATTTTATCTATAAATTTTGTTTTAGCATCATTTGGTTGTGTTGAAAATAACTGGACTGAAGTTAACAGGTAGTTTTTTTATTAAAATGTAGGATACTTTGTTTTCTAAGAGCCCTTTGTCTGTATAAACATGCACCACGTGGAAGTCTCATAAGATTAACATTTTTAGGATACTCGTTTTGATCATTCCAAGAACGAAACCCTTAAAACAAGAGTACAGAAGAATTGGGGGAAACAACTTGAGATAAAGAAAGGGTTGGTAACAGGACTCTTCAATAAAAAAGTTCCGATACAAATTGTTCAGGCATCAGGTAACGAAGTTATTCGGTATCAAGTGACCTTAATTATTTTTTTCTCTTTGTGGCAACGATAAAAAGCGTGGCCGTGAGGCGTCTGAGGAGTATTGGAGGGCCCTCCGAGGGATGAGAACTCTTCGCTTGCTACAAAATGTGCCAAATTGTCAACTCAGGCCCCGATCGTACTTCTAATGTTGCGGTGCACGATTCGCACATCGATACTATCGGTAACAGTAGGTACAATTATTTTCTTTACTCATAAAAATGAATAATAGAAGCAGTGATAGCCAAGTTAGTAAAATTATCGCCTTAGCAACAAGGGTCGCAGATTGATTCCCCAGTTCGCACCTCTGGAATTTCTGCATTTCGTGTGCATGTGTATCTCATTTTCAACGACGCCTTTCTTGGTGGTCACACTAGCGTGATTACGAGGCTACCCTATTCCACCATAACACCGCCATGGGAGGAACTCGTGCCACAGATTAAATAATCCTCATGCACATGCATAGGTTTTTTTAACATAGAAAAGAAAAATATACTACGTTGAAGTAAGGTATATCCATTGTGGAAAAATCACTATAAAATTAACTAGTCGAGCGTATACTCGTTAGAGGATTATTTTGAGTCAGATTAAGTGAAGCGGGCACCTCTGAAGTTTTTTGTTTGTGTTACAAAATTCTTATTATGTGTAAATGACAAGGTCTATTGGCTACAGAAGTTTGCTTAGTCAGTGGGGTGAGGAGTTTTAATTTTCTTACGCCAAAATTATCACGTAGCCAATTAAAATTCCCTTGTACCTAAACCGTGTTCCATTAATTATCTGTTGCAAGCCGTTTATTTACGAGTATTACTCTATAATTTGACACACATTCCCCATGTAAAATTTAACACAGTTTATTGTGAAAAGATTAATTTATTCTGTAATACACAATTATGTAATACGCTTGAAAATACTTTAAAGCTAATAAAACTGCCTTTAAAGCTGTTCAAATGATAGCAAATGATTATGAATATAATAACTCAGACGGATAAGGTTTTATTTCTTAACATTTCTATAACTGAGAAACTAATAATATTTCAAAACCTTATCAGAGATTTAGGTACTATATGTATACATTATAATCACTTTCCAAGGTTGCCAGCAATTCGTAAAGGAATACCATCACATTACTCAATAGGAATATTATATTGATGACCTGAACATTCGGCCTTTCGGGCGAGAGCATACGAGGGTCTGATAATACGAAGAGATGGCCTGCCAGGACCACAGCACTGGGTACCGGGGGCGACACACTTTCAAACTGTTCCAAGATATATCCCAACGCCATTATAAAATGCCCAATATACGGAAGGAGTCCCAACACTTCATCCCACATTAGAAAATTATCTTTAAGAATTTCATGACACCGGCCGGGTGCTCCGCAGAGAAGTCTTCAATTCTTGGTACTGTCCGATGATAGAGAGAATATTCGCAACAACGAAATACCGGTTTATTTGAAAACCGCGGTATTGCTTGAGGTAGAATATATCTTCGATGGTCGTGCAAGCGTCCGATGCCAGGGATAAGATGTGTCCAATCAGAACGAGTAAATTGGCAATGGAACACGGGTAATCATCGCAGTACGTCTTCCCGATGATATACCCGACTACTATTATGCAATTCCCGAGTATTGCGAGATAGAAATCAATGGCGGACATGAAAAATGTATGCACTGTCGACTGACAGTTATCTTTTGCAGCCCGACAATGTGCAAATAGTGATTTCGGTATGCAAATCTTCATTTTCCTTTCGTTCGAGACACAGGCACTGTTTCGTATTTATTTTGCTAACTTTTATCCCATTCCTTCATTGATGGGTGAGTGGAACTAAGCGGAATGAGAGTGTTGTCGACGCTTGTCATGAGGGTTTCATTATTTATATAATTTACATTCAAGGAAACGAATAATTTATACAATAATTGGTTTGTTTACGTAAACTACATTATTTCATGTTTGACAGAAATCAGATGGGCGTAGACTTGAGGCATATTTCAAAGCTGTACAAAGAAGTATTTATCACAAAAGGTCAAAGGTGGGTCTCATAGAATAATTCTGAAGTTAAATTGTTTCAGAAGTATCGAAATTTTCTTTGGCGTATAGAAACAAAGTTAGTCGAGAATTCCTCTCGGTCTCTGCAGTCATTGTTGGTGAATATTATTGGAATATTATACAGTCGTGGCAGGCAGGTAGACTGGCGGACATTGGTATTTGTTGTTAGTGAAGAGAAGGGTAAATTCCTTGGGGAGGGGTGTGTCTTGGCGCAGTATCTCAGGTATAAAACGCAAGGAATACACGTGGGACTGTATTGGTACGTAAAACAAATTATATTTTAGACCGGAGGTACACTACTACAAAGCTTCTACACTCCGGAGTTTTTATTGTTTGTTTTTATGAAGTCCCCTTCTAAACAGAAATATGTCATGTAGGTAATGCACAATTACTAATAGTTTCCATAGCTGCAGGTCATGCTCAAAAACATGTTTTTCAAAGTTAAGTGTAAAAATAAGAGAAAATTTGAATAAAAAAAGATGTTCAAGCAACTAAAAATCCTTGTTATCAGGCTATGAGCTCAAAGAAATTGAATTTTTAAACGAATTATGAGGCCACCGCAGACACCTTTGGTTAAATCAAATTACAAAGGATGAATTGCAAATAGGCTGTAAAATTTCATTCTCTTTTTTAGAGCCTACCTCCAGAGTGGTTGTTTTATAATTTGAGGAAATTATTAATGTATTTATGCATTTAATTTAAACAATCTTGTTATAGCCTAAATACTGCTACATCGATTCGGCTAATCTTTTGTTTATGTTTATCTAGTTCTTAATATTGATTCCCCTTTTCAGACTTCATGGAAGCGATCAGATGCTTACTGATAGAAGCTTAAGCATAATTTTCAATTCTCGATCTACGTGGCAGCGCAGTGTACACCGTATTTTAAAAAAGGGTCAGGAATAGTGAAACAGCAAGATTCAAAACAAAACAATCCGAGCGAGACTTGTAACCCAAGTTGCTATACTTGTGAACGTGATATTTTAGAAGTCCCTTTGTGAGCTGAGTAATAAAATATATCTTTTTGTAATTTTCACATCAGGGACACAAGAAATCGAATATCTCAAGTCAACGTCTCACGCCAACTACACAGCAGATCGAAAATAGATCCTCGACTTATAACCTAATAACGATTAGTTTATGAAACTAATAAGATGGATGGCGGTACAATTTCCACGTCGATAGGTAAGGAAGTTATCGGTCACATAAATATTTGCAAGTTGTCCGCTGTCAGGAGCCCACAGAATAACGATGGGTGAACGATCACTTGCGACCTTATTTTTTTCTTATCCAATAATCATGTTTGTTGGGTTCAACAATGAAAATATATTGAAAGTGTTTCATTGTATTATTATTATAAGAATATTCTGTGACACCGAGGTGTAGTTGGTAGGTACTTGGCAAAATAGGCATATAGAGGAGGAAGAAGATAGAACAGATTAGAAACCACATTCAGCAATTGTAAGAGTGAGACACAGTACGTGTGGAATTCCATTGAATAGTTTATGATAATTTGGAATTTAATGAAAATAATAATCAGGACTAACCCCCAAATTTATAGAAGTTTACAATCGTATAAGAAACCATTTCTTTAAAAGAAAAGAGTTTTGTATTACCATTGTCAATGGAGGAGAACTTTTGGAAGTTTATTTACTACTGTCATAAATAGAGCAAGATGTTAGAATTGCGATCAGTGATCTACACAAATTGTCCACCCTCAAATTTGTCTATGTAAGTATCATATTTTAAAATGAAAAAGTAGTGTTGCCTCTCGTCTTTCGCAAGGTTTTCTGAATAATAAGACATCGTTTCGCATGCTGCAAGTCAAAGGAGTATTTTGTATGATATCTGCTTCTTTCTTGTTTACGCAAACTTTGCCATCATAGTTATTTCCTGCTCATTTATAAACGTGAAACGACGTGATACGGTCGTCTGACCGAAAGGGAGGAAAAAGGAAGCAATTTACAAATTTTAAAGGCAAAGAAACTTGAGTTGATGAGCAAATCTGTTCGTATGAACATGAGGTAGAAGACTTCTGAGATTGACTTCAGCAATAATCCCGACTGAAGAAAGGTGTAGAATTATATTCAACATCGAATGTATTAAAAGTAATACTTATACTTACTACTACTTGCTACTTATATATACAGGTGAATTTTTCATGTGTGCGCATGTGTGTGGCTGGCCAAATGCATAACTATAGGGAATATCGTAAAATGCTTAATAGATTCCACAGATTGATTTTGATGAAAACTAAAACTGCATCATTAGAATGTTAAAAAAAAATCCCTAGCTAGGAATTGAACCTGTTGAGTTTGAAAAAAAGACTGTATTATTTATTACACCTTCCGATAATATCGCTAATTAGGCTCAAGGTCCATGAAGTAATAGTTTCAGATTTGGCCATCCACGCACACTTGAAAAATATACACTGTATATAATAAATAACTGCATTGTTTTTTAATTAGAGAATACGAGAAATACCTTCCAATGACCCAAAGTTCTATTCCATTATTCGACACCCAATGATTGAAACCCATTAACGTTTTCTTAGATTCTATTGCAAATCTGAATGCATAAACAAAGCATTCCTGCTTCAAATCATATGATGTGATATCAGTATAGCCGATCCCTATACGTGCATTCTGCGCATGCGGCCAGGTGGTAAGCAGCTTACTCAACCAAGTGCTCCTCAAGACCTTACGCTAAACTGCCTTCGCATTTATCGCAGGTTCAATATCTCAGGGGTGGTTTTTCTTATGAGGGTTTAGTTGATTGCAGCTTAATTAATAATAATATTCATATCGCCAGATAAACACAGCTACTGTACGATCCCAAACCAGGAAGCGCTTGAATTATGGGTACCGTACAATGGACTCGGGTACAATCATGCGTGCTCAGCACACAAAGTTTGCTCTATCAGGTTTCCAACATGGAACCCTTGGCACTGAATGCAGGGTCACACAACTATGCCAATCCGCCGTGAAAATGCAGCTATAAGTTATGATTAGCCATAACTTATAGCTGCATTGCACTTATACGGAATCCGCCGTAAAGATGCAGTTATAAGTTATGGCTAAACTTACGGAATGTGACTGAAAAAGCTTGGATCCAGAGAGCGAGGACCGATCTCCAGCAATAGAGCGCTATAAGCTGATGATGATGAAGCCGTTATAATTTAAGGCTAAACTCCAGATATCAATAAATACATTATCGATAGCTGTTACATCGTCGCTTATAATCGAGGAAAAAAAATTGTTTCCTTGAAAACTGTATCAATTTGCAGCCTTGCATAAAAAACTAAACCGCCAGTTAAGTGTTAATGATTATGCGAGAGCTCATTGACATTGGTATGCTCACGCGGGTCGATAGTTGGCAGATCTTCAAGGCGGCGCCCTTGCGATGATGACTTAGGTACCTTTGTTGCGAGGACAACGCTTTTCTACGCCAGACCATTTTGATTGACACGTAGCAACCTGTTTTGTCATTGCTTTTTCATGAAAAATGTGTATGAGGAAAAAGCTTTTGATAATAATTCGTATATCCTGAGAGGTTGCCAAATGTTCATATCACCCGATTTACGGTTCAAACGCTTTGTATGAAGCACTAGCTGTCTGTGCCCGCGACTTCTTTATAGAACGTAGTTACGTTCGATCAAAATGACAATTTTCAATTACAATACTCAGTCCGGATACACATGAGTATTTTATTTACGAGAGATAAAGAATTTTCGCACGAAAACTTTTGGCCACATTATTTATGTGATTTATGCGTAAATATGTCGTAAGTACATTATGTTGAGAAGTGACAACGATTATTGTAAATTGTGTGCTACAACACGTTTTAAAAAGACTATTAATGACACGTCCAATCAATAATTCGTTAGGTCCAAAATTACTTTATTTTTCCCTTACAAAGTGATGTGTGCTCATCACGTCTCAACACGAAAGGACACTCGTAAATCTCAATACTGTTAACATGTATAGTGCCGAGGACTGAAAGGGTTCTCCACGCGTCGTCAGTTGCGATAAGCACGTAGGGGATGATGTTTTCTGTTAAAAAGCTACTCGAGGACAGATAAACGTGTTATTGAATTCAAATGCATCACGACCATTGAGTTTAAACATGGATAAAGACGGAGAGCTTGTGTGACAGAAATTCGGCGGCATATCTGTTTTAATATTTTTTCATGAATCTTGAGGGCACGTCAAGAACACTTGGTCTAATAATTCCGGTCAAGGAATAGTAATCTGACCGTTATTGTTGGGTTTTAGATGGGGAATGACAGACGCTCTGTATTTATACGTATAAATCAGCTAAATAAAGCCCTTGATTCACAAACTGATTTAACAACGCGAAAGGATTTATTTTGTGTTATTTTTTACAGGTTTGGTATGATAGTCGTAATTATAGGAGATACGCAATCAAAGAGGCATCGTGTGCATATAGAAGCCAATCTATATATATATGTAATAAAATGAAAAACACCGCGCGCACGTGCACGTTTCCCTACAATCTGCCATACGTGCCTATAGCCCCTCAGAGTCTATAAGCTCCCGCACCCCATCCTAGCTCGCGGCCAAATGCCGGCTCCCGACCAACCAGCTATTACACTAGGCGTCTGTTTTCATGATATGAAGCTCCTTAATCCACGCCCTTTACGAAGCAATTTAGTAGCGAAGCTCCATAATCCTCAATTCTGAGGAAACCTAATTGCATAATATCCTAGTGGAAACTACTCTAGCTGAGATAAAAGTTTGTTCCATTTTTAGATGATTTTAATGAGGGTAGAAATATGTTTTTAGTAGTAATGGCACGAAAATAATAAATATAGGTATTTTCAAATCGTTACAGATAATGTATTATGTATTTAAATCCGATGAGTAGGTACTGACTGTCGCTCAGTGAGTTCAGCTACATCTCGGATCACAGATATATGATAGAGTTTTCTAAAAATGATGTCTACATAGTATTGTCACTCTTGTGATTATTTTCACGATATTTTTAACGAAAGCAGTAAATCGCCTTTCTAAGAAATAGTTTTATCTAGAATGATTGATGCGTGAACTCAATAAAGTAATGTTTTAGTGTTGGAACATACAAATTGATGATCTACTCTGGATCTCAAATTTGGAGCTGACTATTTGAAATCTATAGAAATATTATCGAAATGTTGTATTATATTAGGTACTTGCCTAAATTTACGAACACCAAAAGGCTACGTTAATCAGATCGAACAGAAAATTACTCTGAAATCTATAACAATGATTATATCTTGCGATACTCACGTCTCTTTTATTTATGTAGGAGTTAAACTTTTTAAAAGTTAATATGCTCAAAACAATCGACTTAGTTTTACGATAAATAAATAAAAAGTGGATAAATGTAATATTCGGACGAAATTTGTGTATTACAGTCCTCATTTTGGTCGATTGGAGGCAGTTTGATTTTTTTATGTTTATGTAAAAATAATATGCGGGTCCGAAATAACAGCCAGTATTTTTACGTTTCAAGTTGACTGAGATTGGTAGAAATAAATTATCTTCAATCTAACTACAGCTGCTGGGCGCTGCAGGCGGATGATGCATGCTGACGGACGACTTCCGCTATATCGACTAACTGTAGCTTTGACCGGCAGAAATTCGTGACATAGATTCTTGGGTAACGTTTATTGATTACTGTGTTAGGACCTTATCAGTATTTAATATTAAAATCGAATGTTCCCTACAATTGCACAAGGTTTTCCAGTCATACATTACCCAACTTTTCGGATTTGCCGGATCTTCTCAGTTGAGGTCGCGTTCCGATCCGGATGTAGACTTAAGAAAAAAAATGTTATGACAATTTATAAGTGCCCCCGTAGGCCTATACGAAATAAATGATTTGACTTTGACTTTATAAAGTATTGTAGAAGAATATTGTTGTAATTTCACATTTAGGTAATATCTGACCGTTAACGTTTCTTCAGAATCGTGGTAGAGTTCATTACCAGTGGTATAGTGTCTCTATTAATTTCTCATTATCGTTTTCCATGTGTTCCTTCTTGAATTCTAATTGATTTTTATGGCTCCATCGTGTACCGATGATTTTGTCAACGACACTATGTTACTTTAAGGCATTAGCAAAAGAATAATTTCTACGTTTTATGTTGGATTTTTTTGGTTAACAAAATAAGTTGTCTGTGGGTATATTAAGCACATCAAGTCTATGTCAGCTTTTTTGTGTTTTGCTCCTCATAAAACCGGCCTAATAAAGATATAATGTAAATTGTCGTAATCCAAATTACCTACGTTAACGTAATACTTGTTATACCTTATATCATACTTCAACTCAGGCCATGGTAATTTTACATACTTAAATAAATACATAGATTTGAATGATGTGGTGTTGTACGGGAGAAAAATAGACCTGGTCTTACCTGCCGTACCTTCCACTGTCTCACATCCAAGGACTCGGCGTTGCTCGCGGTGATCTGCAGGTACAGGCTTTAGGGTCTATTCACACATATCCATGGGTCCTAGTCTGATGCTTCAGCAGGTTGGGGGTTGCACAACACACGAGAATAGTCAAGAGAGTTTTATACCACGAGAATATAGGCACAACACAAAATTCAGGAGCGTAACACGAAAAGTAACGTCTGTCGCCACCGAGGCAATTCGAAAAAGCTCCGGTACCGTGTTCGCACATATGATTGGCCCACACCGGTGACCGGTAGGGTGGCACGGCGCGGTCCAATAGGAATACAGCAAAACAGCTTCCAGTTTGGAAAGGCTTAACCAGGTCGAAGTAGATAATTAAAAGAAAAATAACGGTTCAAATTGTGTTGTTACCCTGACATGATTCATCCATAATCCGGTACGGAACAGGTGTAAATGTGTGGAGGGATGTGACGGGTGTGATCGAGTAACGGGGCTGCCCCATAGGAAATCCGTTTGTTTGAAATGTAATTACCCGTAACTCCATTTTAGGGATTCCTGTTTAGCGGCACGCTGTATGCGGAAACATTTTTGTGTCATTTGAATTGTATATTATTTGAATAATCTGTAATACATACCTATATTCATATGGTCAGCTACACGAGCAATTTAATAATATGAAAAAGGGAACAAAAGCAGTTATAGCCATGTTGTTAGAATGCTTGCCTCGGTAATGAGGATCGAAGGTTCAAATTCAAACCCTGACTCGCATCTCTAGGATTTCTGGATTTCATGTGCGAATCTCATTTTCAACCATGATTATCACATCATAAACGGTGAAAGTAAAACATCGAAAACTGCATGTATGAGAGAACTCCTTGAAGGATGTGTGAAGTTCGCCACCCGCACTGGGCCAGCGTGGTGGACTATGTCCTAATCCTATTAGCAATGAAGGGAGGCCCGTGCCCCGTGCCCAACAGTGGGATTTTAAAAGAGGGCTATTATTATTATTTATTAAACAAACATATTTTATGAAGTTAACGGGATTATAACTTTAACAGTATTGTATAAAATACATCTGTGATACTGTTTGCATTTGTTGCTTAGACTAAGAAGCTCTACACATATATTTTATGATCTACTTAATAGTTTAAATGATGCATAAATATATACCTTTTTATATAAATTTTCTCTTTATATCCAAATAATTGAGACCCCATTTTACGCTACTATAAGCCTATAGATAACTTACCTGCTATTATACGGTTCAATCATTAAACAGAATTGTAAAATTAGCTTTTAAGTGATTACTCTTAGGGACCGATACCTTAAACATAGGCACTTACCTATTTCGACTAATTCTAACAATGTTAATACCCTATAAAACACAACAATATAAATAAAGCTCTGATTCAATAAAATAGGGCAAAATAACAGAGCGCAATTCGCTGAGTGTTAACTTAACAGATAAATACGAATAAAAAACAAAAATCAGCTTCGATCTTGCGGCAATGATGAGTTGGCAAATACGCCTGTTATTGCTGTTACTACAAATGTTTCATAAGTTTGACAAGTTATTTTCACATGTTTTCAGGTATGATTTTTTGACGGCCTGATTAGCGCAGTTGGTTTGTTCTTGGTGTGTTCGTCTAGCGATATTTATTTATATTTATTTGATGTGTAGGTAAAGCTTAATAATTGTGACTTCTGCGCGTCACTATATGGCTTGCTCTGTGAAAAACTTCTTATTGTTGTATCTTTTAATCTGACATGTGTATCATGTGTTGTCTGTACTTTGCCAGGCGCTATCCTGTGACGCCCCACTCAAAGGCGGTGAAGGCGGACCGTGGGGTTTTAGCCGGTAAGAGTCCGGCATAACCACACCGTCACCCCCGTGGCGGTGTGGTATCCATGAGGATTTCCCCACGTAAAAAAAAGGATATACTTACTGACATAGTTCATGAATAGCATTTACTTTGATTGCCTACTAATACATTTTGAAATTGTGCATACGACCCATTGAGTGGAAATACTTCCATCTTTTCCCTGTTCCGTCAAGGTAGCTGATGTTTGAATAATAGGCTTTGTCAAAAAATACGAAATCAATGAAGCGAAAACAGTGATAGGAACGAGTATTCTGAACGAGTAATTCAAATCATGGATCTCGCAAGCCTACGGGGCACTTACAAATTGTCATGTAATTTTTTTTTACACTACTACCGGATCGGAGCGCGACCTTAACTGAGAAGATCCGGCAAGAAAGTCAGAGGGCTTGTCTTCTTTACAGTACCTTCATGATGTTAGCCAAAAACAACTGGGGAATCTATAAGTTATTGGTAAGTGAATATTGTTAGGTATAGTCAAAAGTAGAGCGGACATTCTGCTTTGACGAGACGGAGTCGAATAATCAAGAATTATTTCTGAAATAATTGCACAGTTTTTCTAGAAATATTTATTTTTGCCATTGCAGTAATGATTTTATTTAAATAAATAATTGATTACTGTTGTTCATTCGTTCAATAATTATAGCAAATTAATTGCACTGTGATTTTACTACCCTTCACCTAGCTAGATAGGAATTAAATTAGGATGATGCAAATTATGGCTGCTGTTAGTAGTAGAGGCTCATCTCTATTCGCCCCATCTACATAAGTGGGACTGCTCTACTCTTGAATTCATAATTTACAAACAAATTGATATTCATCGTGAAACTATGCGCTATGAGGAATGAAATGCAAACCCTTACAATTTTGGTTGGAATAAGTTTTGTATAAATGGCTTCCACCGATTCGACGTATTCGGATGCGCTATCAAAAATGCTGTATCGTTCCCCACAGACATGACTTCTATACACATGACACTAAAATGTTGAGGAAACCCAGCATGCAAAACACAGTTTTGTTACTAATGATTATTCTCAAACTATTACTTAAACATTTAGTTTAGTTCATCTTATTTGAGGAGGTAATAAGTAGTTATAATTGAAGAATGGCTCCTCTTCAAATGTATTGATAATGATTAAAATTTATTAATGTGTCACAAAAGAAAAATGTTTTTTCGTCGTTAGTTTTTAAAATAATTAAGGTGGAATGAAACCAATACGAAGAGAGAGAGGCAAGACAAACGCCACACTTATCGAAAAAAAATGACAACTCATAAATACAGAAAAGGACTGAAAGTCAGCGAGATATATTTTACTCCTTATATATTAGGTCATTTAATACATTCAAAGGTTGCTTGTTGCTTGTTAATATGTATGTTAAACTGATAATTAAACTTGAAAGTGAACGTGGGAAAAAAAAATGTAGTATGTGAATGTAGTAAACAAAAATGATTACAAAAATGTGCTTTATGGTTTTAAACATTCAATATTTCCCTTTGATTTCAATAAAGTGTCTCCGCAAAGTTGTGCGTGAAGTGTTAAGCGACTCAACATAGGCAGTTTAATTGTTACCAAAGAAGCAATTAAAAGTTTAACCGCCCCGTTCGGTTAAGCTCTGCCGAGCGAATCTACTTTAAACAAACACCTGTCGTCACCTTAACTTTTAACACAAGTAGTTATGTTAGTGTGAACCTTATCTTAATACATAAAACATATTTGAACTGTGCATATTTATGAGGTGGGAGTTACTCATTTAAATTTCATAATGGTTTCCTTTACGTAGTTAGAAATTTAGATTAGAGGTTTTGTTATGGTGAAATATGATATTAAAATTAGGTGGACGGTAGCTTGGAATCTCATTCGCGTTGAAGTTGAACTATGAAGACTAGAAGACTTGAACCGGGTAATGATTCCGAATGATGATTGTTAAGTCTATGGTTTAAGCAAAGCTATTGGGGCACGATCGTTGCTTCGGTTGGTATTTTTAAGCACGAACGTAATACGAAGAGTGCTTTAAAACCTTTGTCTGTCTGTCTGTAGCATCGTAACTCCCAAACGGGTGGACCGAATTCATGCAAGTTTTTTTTAAATTTAAAGACTGGTTAATCAGGGTGGTAGTCAGTCATGTTTGATGGAAATCTATTTATCGGTTTCTAAGAAAGCACGTATCACACCAAAGATGGTGTGGCAATTTTGGCCAGAAAAAGGGTTCGTTTACAAGTACTCAAGCATTTCCAAACACATTCAATCCAATTAAAAATTCATAATAAAAACAATAAAATACATTAAAATATTTAAAGTATTAAAAAGCTAATTAATTTAAAAATGCGTCGTTATTTGCCCTATATGAGTATTAAGGTACTTTATGTACATATAAACAAATATAACTAAATATTATAAAAGGTAGCTTAAATAAAAATCACGTTACAACACCAATGCTATATAAATAAACAAGACTCACGAGACTTTCTAAGTGACACTTGATAAGGGTGCTTCGTTAGAAAGGAATTTAATTTATTGTTTGTATTCATTGCATTTCTTTAGTAAGTAAGTCTGCTTAGTAAAAACTTTCTATAATTTGCACTGTCTTCAAATTTATTTTATGTATAATTTTTCAATACTGTACTGTAATAAATACGAAATAAATCGAACACAAATAACGTTATAACTATCTATAAAAAACAATGGATGAACGATATCTTTTTTTAAATATAGAACTCACCCGAAAATAATAACATATGCCAGCAACATTTTCGATCAGTCGGTTCCTTTTTCAAAATTCACTTTTTTATCGTATTGTTGTTATTAATGGCGCAGTTTATGTGGCGTGTTTGTGGCGCCGCACTCGGCTTGCGGCGGAGATGTTCGCTGTTTTGTTGGCGGTTCGCGCGCTTCACGCCCGTGTACGTACAGCCTCCCGAAGATTCTGCGCGCATGCGTTAAGAAAACGGCACAAGTAAAAACCGGTGACGCCTAATCATTTTTAATTTTATGGTGAGATTTTGTTTTGATTTTATGGTGAGATAATTGCTAATTCCTATTAAAAAATTTAAAGATATGAAAAATGTTATTCCGACAGCCCTATTATGCACCATAATCCATGCTAATACTATTAGTTACCAGCATGGAATAATAAATGTTCTCTACCAATTTGCGAGAGATCTGTGCCACTGTTGTGCATGGGCCTCTCTTCAATGCAAGGGGGACTAGGCCATAGTCCACCACGCTGGCCAAGTGCGGGTTGGCGGGCTAACACGACTTTCGAGGGCTTTTGTCAGACATGCAAGTTTCATCACGATGTTTTCCTTCACCATTTAGCAAACGACAACCACATTTACAATTACAAAATAAAAAAAAAATGTTTTTTCATGATGCTACGGTTTGAATGTGATAACTGTATTACCTAGTAGTGGTTCTCTTTTGTGCTTTTTTAAATTCCATAAATCCTGAGTTAAGTCAAAATATGAGAAACAGATTTATTTGCTCAGAAATGTTTTAGGGCTCGCATAGCATAGGTTGCGTAGATGTCGTAGCCGTGATCGTAGGCTATAGAATTTTCGTAGCACTGTCGTAGCACTCGTTTTAATTGCACTCTAGATTGTAGAGCTTGCTTATAGACATCCACGACCTATTATTGTAAAGTAGTCAACAAAGAAGTTTATGATCCATGGCTTTTTGGATAGTGCTACTAATTAGTTAATACGAATTGTAGATAACTATTAGGAAGTAATTATTTAAAAAGTATGACATATTAACAACAACTGCGTAAGATATGTCATGTTTAAAATTTAAATTTTGTAGAGTCTGGCCAATGTTGATAAATCGAGCTAAACTCTAATGCTCGGTATTCACGATGACCGTAATCAAGTACATAACTAGTAAGTGTCCTCGTGTAAATAGCTCAGCAAGTTCGTTGATAAGTAGGCATAAGATTTCCATAAATTTAACTCTGCTGCTACACTAGTTGTTTGCTGGCAAACTATATTCCTGTAAACCGTAGCATACGAACTCGGAAATGTTATCATAGTAGAAAATTACATCTCAGAAGCGCATTTAAGGTCGTTCTCAGAGATGACTTCGATTAATAAATACCGGCCTTAAGTTAGCCATGCGCATAGAGTTATAATCGTATAAAGAATTTCATCGATATTAAAATATAAACATTCGCGAAATCCTAATCCTCGATATGCCTTCCTCGTGTACTTATCGAACTGAAAGAAATATGAGATCAAACGAGACCGAGAAACTGAAAGCGTTGACGTAATATGAAAAATACTTGAAATGTAATACTTACGATTTTATTCGACTGATAATAATTATCTGTTATTGAGTGCATTATTGATATTGATATGTCTCATGAATTATATATGTTAGGGTCGAATTTAATTTATTACTAGCTGTCCCGGGAACTTCGTTCCGCCTCACAATCGAATGTATGAAAAGATACATTATAATTATTATTATTTGTTTGTGATTTTTTCTCACGTTTTAATATTTATTCTGCTCTAAAAAGTACGTACACACATCACAAAACGCTTCAGGACTGCTTATTTGATTCCAAAGTCATTCGGGTATCATCGATACACATGTCACGTGACCTAGTATATAGAGCAGATGTATGCCAGTCACACGGGTCACGGCAGCTCGGCGGTGAGAAACAGCTCTGCAATCTACAGAGCCGACCAAATAGCTTCCGCAACCGGCACTTGCTGCGCCGTGTGCCACTTTCCACCTCACGTTATTAACTCCAAATAGTGTAAAATATTTTGAAAGGTAGGTCAAGAGATCAAGTAGCTCATACCGAACTTGCTTATACATAATAATAATAATGATACCAGCCCTTTTTAATGCCCCACTCTTGGGCACGGGCCTCCCCTCAATGCGAGGGAGATTAGGCCATAGTCCACCACGCTGGCCCAGTGCGGGTTGGCGGACTTCACAAATCTTTCATGGGGTTCTCTCAGAAATGCAGGTTTCTTCGCGATGTTTGCCTTCACCGTTTATCAAGTGATAATCGTGGTTGAAAATGAGATTCGCACATGAAAATCCCGAAATCTCAGAGGTGCGAGCCGGGGTTTGAACCTGCGATCCTCGTTACATGCATGTATAACGATATGTGTTAAATTTGTAAAATGTCATAGAATTACTATTTGAGAAGAAATTTTGTTTTTAAGCTTCCATGTTCCGAAGTTATCGCATTCGCGGCGGGCAGCGCACGCGCGACGCCACTCCGCCCGCCGCCACCGCCGCGGCCGCTCACGCCATTCCCACATTCCTATACAACGCCGATCGCGATCGCGATAAACCGCAACACTTCGAAAACACTTCACAACCGTCTAAATTTTAATTTAAAAACATTAAATCCATTTACAAAGTTTACAGTGAAAAATGGTTTAAACTTTTAAAACTTTATCCAGAACGTGTTATTGCATTTGCTTTTAAAAAGTTGATGGTATGTGGTCGGTGCGTGCAAGCATGTCGGTGCGTTGCACGCGGCGCGTGCGGTGAGCGCGCGATGCGCGGTGAGAACGCCCGCGTGTCCGCCGCCGCGCGATGATCGCGCGTCGCACGCCGAGCTGTCGCCTGCACGCGCGACTTCTGGTGCTGCCGTTTGTACTCACCCTTGCAAATGCACAGTAAGTGATAAAAGTTCATGTCGAAGAACTGTTTGTGTCTATGTACGAGTGACTAATTTTAAGATCTATTCCTACATAATAACACTTTTATGATCAGTATAAAATACTAGTTGCTGCACACCATATTTATCTCTTTGAGGGACCACTTATATGCGCTTAATGTTATTTACATTTAATAAATATCTAAAGCTTGATACATATTGCGATACTGTGGCTAACATTATGTGGGTTACTACACAAACTAGAAAATAACTTTGTCAAAGACATTCCGTTGGCCGTCGGTCGGCTTGTAATATCCCAACCGCTCTCATCGCTCCAACTTTCCTTTATGAAATCTAGTAAATAATCAATAAATGTTTTGAATTCTTTTAAGCTTTTGTTTTGAATACTCTTTCCCATCTAGGCAAGTTTGCTCCATCGTAGATCTCATCGTCACTTACCATCAGGTGAGATCGAGATCAAATACTTGCCTATAATGTAATAAAAAAAATAAAGCTTTTGCTATAAAATTACATGTACTTACCGAATTTTATAAACAAAGGTAAGCCTTTGTTTATAAATTATTGGTACGAAGTTCCTTATCGCGCGTTGCGAAAGGGGTTAGACGGAAAAAAATAAGACGAAAAATTAAGACGAAAAGTTGTAACGACACTTTTTGCTATCTTTGTCGTTTGCATTTACATAATGGTCAATATTTTCGAGACATTGCACAAGTGCATCCGTGGCGCAATTGGCTAGCGCGTTCGGCTGTTAACCGAAAGGTTGGAGCCCACCCGGGGCGATATATTTTATGTTTCCCAAAATTATTGATTTTTTGTACATAATAAATAATAAAAAAATTATAAAGGAACTTCGTTCCACCCGGGTGTCCCTTGACACCTCTCAAGTTTTTTTTTATGTAAGCCTAAAAGCACCTTTTTATATGATCTTATTTTCGGTGCATACGTACCCGCACCAACGCAGATGGCTCTCATGCATACAAAACTTTCACAATCCCATCACTAAAAATTAAAACATTATCTATTAATCTCTCTCGGTATTCTCGTCTCATAGAGGTAACGCCGGGTCGTGGGTATCCCACGCTCAATAGCAATTCGTTTGGAACCCTGCACAAATCTCGTACAGATTGCCTCAGAGCCCCTAATATCATGCAGATAGGCAAATGTTTTAGCATTGTAAATAGCTGAGGAGGTGGTACGCATGCAAATTAAAAACTCATCAGACCATATATATAATATTCTTTTGTGGGTGTACGGTCGTGTTATATATATTATCTTCGCGTGTACTTGCTGATGCATTATTAGCAAGTAAAAAATACGTCCTTTGGGAGTAGTCGAAGAGAAAGGTTGACAATTTTGTTTAATTTTGTGAAAAATGTGTATATTTGAAATATAATGTGTAATTTTGGTGGAATATTAACCATCATGGGTTCATAAACGTGCACGAGTATAGGAATATAAAACTAATTAGTACAACATGACTTTTCCAGTTCTCCCAAGAATTCCGGTAATTTATCAGTAAAGTATCCTCAACTTTTCTGATAGGGTTAGGGGGGTTTATTAGGCCTAGTCTACGGATTAGGCCTGCATAGAATCTCCCATGTGGGATATTTAAAAAAAACATTCCACTTGACGTTGGCAAAATACCTAGCCAAAGGTGGGTGAGGCCATTTTCTCAGGCAATGCAGATAGCTGGCATGCCAAGGTGACTGGTTTACTTACAAATCTTTCAGTAATGTAATAAATAATATTATTCAAAACGGCGGCAAGCTTAGAAGAATAATTATTTGCTGGGTATCTCAGGGATACTGGTTATCAAAAAATTAACCGCGTTGAAATCGTTTCAACCGTTCTACCGAGTTATAAATTGCAAGCTTATTGAAGGTCAAACTTATAACACCTCTCTTACGCTTCGTCGGGGCATGCATTATTAAGAATGACTGTTGGGGGCTATATCATCATTATCATCTGGTTCATCTGGTTGGTGCTTACTTACATTCCATTGCAAAGGACGCCAAGCTCAAATGGACTGTTATAAATTATCTAGGGTACATAAGGTTCGTTAAAAATTTGGGAAGCCTATTTTTCATAAGATAGGTAGTAGATATTTAATGGTAGGTATACTTCTTTGAATATTCCGATGGGAAAAAAAATAATGTATTGGTTCGTAATTATAGTGGTTGATTGTAACACTTGGTGTCAGAAGCGAGCGCGCGGCGGCGGCGGGCCGGCTGGAGAACGTGACGCACACCGTGTCCAGGATACTTGACGGATACGACATCAGACTGCGACCCAATTTCGGAGGTAAGCGACGTTTACTCAATCACTACTTAAGTCACTCACATATTTAGCATAAGCTATAGATTAAGAATAAGTCAACATTTGAAGATTGTTCTTTGTATGTATTGCTAAGTCAGGAATACCATCATCATACCACCTATTCTGCCTTTGACTTCTAGCTCCTCTAGCAGTTTGAACATAAACCGCTTGGCTCACATGTTCAGGTCTTTACGTATTCGATTCCCACTCGGACAAAAGTCGGAAATGATCTTTTCGTAATTTCCTCCGGTCTGGTCTGTCATTGTAGTGCCCCTAATTCAAACAGTGGGTGTGTTTGTCTGGCAATATAAATAAAATCTGCGCTAAGTACCTATTACTGCGTCACATACATGAAATAAAGGTATGCGTGGCAAAATTATCAATTACTTACTCAAATTACTTAACCTAAAGCTATAGATTTACATACCTACTTCGAAATACAATGTGGCTATCGTCCAATATTATGTACAATTGAACATATTACTATGGTTCTCCTAAACTATAGTCCTTCCAATAGATACTACCAAAGGGTATGTAAACAGGCACCGTATACTTCTAAACATTTTACCTTTGAACAATGCCTTTGAAATATAAAACATGATCACATTTCCTTACAACTTGCATATAAATTGCTATAAACATTTGCCATACCTACCCATACTCCATCTAAATAATATTATATTCAGATATTGCTACGTTTGTACACGTTATTACAAATGTAGCTTAGAGCATCATGCAGTTGCATATTATGTTGAACTTGTTCAGTAAACATCGTATGATTTGGTTTTATTGCTTGACTGCATTTAATGTTATTGCACAGGCGACCCGCTATACGTCGGCATGGATCTTACTATCGCCAGTTTCGACGCAATATCAGAAGTCAATATGGTAAGTATTCTATTAAAGAATTATTGTTATTGCCTAATTTAACAATAATAGTGTAAAATATTTTAACAGGGCCAACAGTAGGTTATAAAGATAATATTCCCAAAGATATAAATCAAATGATAGAAAATAACACCCTGAGCGCATGGACAAACGCTACTGGTTCGACTTGTTTAAAAAAAACAAAAATCATTTACACAATTACGTTATACTTCAACGTGATCCATATAACTTACTGATGCATCTGTTACAATAATTTGACACTATTTTTGTTACACCTTATATATAATTTCTACTTTGACAGTATAATAGTTGACCAACAAATCTCCGTGATTCTCATCATAGCGTTCTCGCAAAACTTGCCTATCCAATTCAGGCGTTTGGTGACTAATGTAGTCACCATGAAAATATTGATTGATAATATAATCCGATTCACGATCACTTTGGATTAATCTTGATACCCCTTGTGATCTGCTGACATCGTTTGGAACGTATCAAGGAGTGCGCCAAGGAGGTGGTCCATCATAATTCATTAAGCTTTTAATAGCCGCGGAAAGGGAGCAAGGCCGCAGTGCTTGACACAGATCGAGGGTCGCCGGTGGCCGAGGGGCGGAGTGCTGCCTCAGCCAATCGATGCTCGCCTTTACATTCTACCGCCTCTGCCAACACAGAGGTCACCGCCCACTCACCAACATCTAATAAATTCATAGATAGACCACTGCAAAAAAAATTCAACAACTAATTCTAACGTGAAAGTTTGATAAACATTCTTCCTACGAACGCTTTCGGTTATTTCATCAATGGAATATCCTTAAGGGTTGTCACATAATCTAAAAAGGATTTCCTAACACTCTTACAGGATTACACAATAACCCTTTATCTGAACCAGTACTGGAAGGATGAAAGGCTGGCCTTCGGTCTCCCAGATGAGATGTTAACACTGTCCGGTGATTTTGCCGATAAGATTTGGGTGCCCGATACATTCTTCGCTAATGACAAGAATAGGTGAGAATAAAGAACGAATCTACTTACTATACTAATCACCAGTAATCTATACTAAAGTATTAAGAATGTTAAGTTTGTGAGTTTGGATATAGGGGGTAATCTTCGAAACAACTGATACGATACTGAAAATTCTTGCACTGATTTTGCGCTTTCTCCAGCCATGTCAATAAATTAAAAGCCTGGGTCGGGATCAAAACCGTAGCCACTCGGCAATAAGGGCGCCACCCCCTAACTACTAGGCTATTGATGTTTCAAAATAAAAAGTTTGCAATCTATTCTAAAACCATTCTAGTTGCCAGCTGTTTAAAGTTTGAAGATTATTAGTAAAATAATAGATCAAATCCAATCCTCATAAAGATATCATGTTGTTATTCTTATTTATGATTCCTGTCGTGTATATGGAATGGAACATACTTAAAATGATTGTCCTCGTGTCACGGAAGCCATAATCTACGATAGGCAATTGTAGGGCAAAATAAATTCGCACTTCCTAGTAAGCCAAAATCCAAACCTAACGCGCCGACACACACCAGTAGGGCTATTCTAATTCATTCGAAAAGGCTCCGAGTCAAAACATTATCAACAAATCCTCAATGTTTAGGCATGCAACAACTTCATAAATTTTCCAGCTTCCTTCATGACGTCACGGAGCGCAACAAGCTCGTGCGCCTTGGCGGCGACGGCAGCATCACCTACGGGATGCGGTTCACGGCCACCCTCGCCTGCATGATGGACCTCCACTACTACCCCCTGGACAGTCAGAACTGCACCGTCGAGATTGAGAGCTGTGTGACTCATACACTTAGTAGATCACAGGCAGAGCTTGCCGCTTCGCTTGCCCGACCCGCCCGACCCTCGTGCTCGCTTCATGTTGCTAAGGATTGGTTTATAACGTTCATGAGCCATTTTCGTGGGACCGATTCAAAACTGTTGTTATTTATGATTTGATTTTCGATAATGTTATCTCAGTGTCCATATCTAAACACGCGGTTTGTGTTCAATTAAAATCGTAGTCCCCAAGCTATGGCCGAAAAACATCTAGTACTTGATTATAAAAAGACATGATCTAGTTACAAGGCCATTTTACATTCATCAATATCAAATTTCATAGTAGTGTAACTATATTAGAACAATTACAAATACAGATTTAACAGTATACTAACTTTAATCTATCTCTATGCAGATGGATACACAGTTTCGGATGTTGTGATGTATTGGAAGGAAACACCCGTCCGTGGGGTCGAAGACGCTGAGCTGCCGCAGTTTACGATACTTGGCCACGAGACTAATGACAGAAAGGTACGCACTTAATTTAAAAATCGAAGTGCATTGTGTTTTTTTATTTTTTATTTGTAACATGGCGATACGAAACTAACCTCCGCGCCATGATGCAGAGGGAGGAGGTTTGTTTTTGGTTTATGACGGTGCGTACTCGCGTATTTTTTTTTAATTTATTTCTTACACGTTCATATTTTTTGCAGCATAATTTATCTTACTAAATATGTAGCTACCTTAGCAGTGCAATCGTCAATATCGTGAAAAGAAAAAAACCTATTAAATTTAATGTAATACATATAATTGGTAAGAATAGATTTTACAGATTCGTTGAAAAAATATTACCTACATACTGACCAAGAAACTTGTCGAAAACTAACTTCATTAAAACTTGTACTAATATTGAACATTTGCAGGAAAAGTTAGCAACAGGCGTATACCAGCGGTTGTCACTGAGCTTCAAGCTGCGCAGGAACATCGGCTACTTCGTGTTCCAGACATACTTACCCAGTATACTGATTGTGATGTTGTCATGGGTATCCTTTTGGATAAATCACGAAGCAACATCAGCTAGAGTTGCTTTAGGTAAAGTAGTTTTTTTTTTAGAACTGAAAAAGTCACACCTCTTAATTCGTTGAAGTTGCAATCCATTTCGCACCCTCAGAACGATAGGGGCTTAACTCAAAAATCATTTTTTTTTGGGAATTCGCAATCAAAGATCTTTCCAACTGAACGGGGAGGACGAAAAGTACCGGTGTAAAAGAGACGGAAATATAATAAGCATTTTCTATCATAAAAACGCCTTTGTTTTAGTATTCTTCGGATAGAACATACATTAAAACCATAATTTTGAGTTCGGCCTCTATCGTTCTGAGGGTGCGATTTATTATCGGTTCCATCGAGATGTTAAAATAAACTATGGTCTAAGCGTTCAATGTCACGGATACAACTACTCCTACATAAACGATCAAATCTATCTTCAGATCTACACTAGGTCCCGTAAGTCTATTCCCAGCCTACATTCAACTTGAACTACTCTTCCAGGTATCACAACGGTACTGACAATGACCACCATAAGCACAGGAGTTCGCAGCAGTCTCCCGCGCATCTCATACGTGAAAGCCATCGACATATACCTAGTGATGTGCTTCGTGTTTGTGTTCGCGGCTCTCCTGGAGTATGCTGCGGTTAATTACACATACTGGGGCGCTAGGGCGAGGAAAAGGGCTAAGTTAAAGAACCGAGACGCGTTGTCTACTAGCGCCAGTGTCGAGAAGGAGTTGAAGTGTTCTGGAGGTAAGATTGTTTTAGAATCTTAGGGATTCCACATAAGCCCATATTAGCACAAGTAGAGCTCTGATTGATGAATTGCTTATGAGCGGGACACTTTTATACAGTGATAGCTATGTTGGTAGAACGCTCACCTCTGAAATAAGGGTTGCAGGTTCAAATCTCAGCTCGCACTTCTAGGATTAATGGATTTCATGTGAGAAGCTTATTGATATCTTATATTTACGCGAATACTACACATTTAAATAAAACTAATCTTACGGATTTTATCGCGTTTATTACACGTTCCCCCCGGCTTGCATCTCTGGGATTTCTGGATGTCATGAACCTCTCGAAAGACGTGTGAAGTCCGCCAACCCGCACTGGGCCAGCGTGGTGGACTATGGCCTAATCCCCCTCGCATCGAGGGGATGCCTATGCCTCAAATAGGGCTGGTATTATTATATATTATTATTATTTTGCTATGTAGACTAACGTTTAAACGCTTCAGTCGGTGATTTAAAAGAAGTACTATACGTGGTCTCAAATTACAATTTAAAATGGCGTCAATTGACAATGCAATTTGCGCATGATTTCACTAGTGTGCAATCACTACACATGCGACTCGAGAGCCGTATTTACCCAACACTCAATTGCTTCCTGTTATGACCAAGTTATAAATAAATAGTTTGTCATCACCGACTCATCCTTTAATCTCAACGTTCATTGTGAAATTGGCTTTTTTGCTTACACAAACATAAATGTTTTCGGTTGTTATTGTGACATCTTTGACTATCGTTACCGGCAGTCAGAACCTTTCAAAGCTGACGCATATTCCTACCAGTTAGCGGTAGTCGCACTAGGCTAGTATCGGAGGGCAGATTGCAATTGTTACGTATAATTATCAGCCAAATCAGAGCAGTTAGACAGCCAACATTAATACGAAATATAGAAATGGGTAAAAGGCCATAAATAATAAATTTAGAGTTTGTATAAATTATATTAGTATATTTTATGCAGGTGCCCATTCACCTGAAGAAATCATTGCGCTTCGTGAATTTGCAACAAGCGGAGGACGTGTCTCTCCATTGCTGGGGCTGCGGTCCAAGCCGCTGCCCGCTGCCACTGGGGCTCCGCCCTCTCTCCGCCTGCAGAGGGACCACACCAACTTGCGATATCGGACGAGGCCGCATTCTAGGAACTCGAGGAGTTAGTAATGTATTCAATAGTTTCATGGAACCAGTTTTATAACCCGTTGCTTCATTAGGAGGAAAAATGAAATTAGCAATCTCTTGGTCATCACAATAAATCTGTTTTCGTAGAACTTCTGTAACTAAATCAAGTTAAGAGATCTATGCGCCGAAAAAAAAGTGTTTCTATGGACTTACAGGCAATAACTAAAAGAAAATCTAAAGTTCTCTCTCTTGCACTATAGCAGGACAGTTTTTCTGAGCGTGTGAAGACCTCGATGATGCAAATGAGAATGCCTGTCCCCGGCGGTCGCAACTAGTATCTATGCGAAGGCTGTAAAAAAGTCCGTCTCATACAGTGGTTTGGAACGTAATATTGATTCCGATTCATGATCTCTTATTGATTACAGACGGAGCAACGGGTCGTCCTAAGGTGATGCACGCCCTCCGGCGCGGCGCCACCGTGATCAAGGCATCAATGCCGAAGATCCGCGACGTCAACGTCATCGACACCTACTCCCGCGTCATCTTCCCCGTCTGCTTCCTGCTCTTCAACGCCGTCTACTGGGTCTTTTATATATTCGATTGAATATATCGCTTCTTGGCTCCTTCACCCGCAACTGTCTTGAACTCTAAAGAAGACAAGAAACTGACGGGGACGGAGGAAAAAATCTATATACATTCTTATAGGCTAATTCCTAAATAAAATGTATGTTTACTCATTAGAAAATAACCCTCGAATTTATAGATGTTTTATAACTTTATCAAACGTCATACGCCGTCACGCAAAGCAAAACTGTTGTCCGCAGTACTATAATATGACGTTTGATAAAGTTATAAAACGTCTATTAACTTGGGGGTATAAGTTTAAAAAAATTACAATAATAATTTTTATATAATTGCAATGGAGTGAAGTATGATTGAATACCAAAGCGTATAATGTGAAGTAAGTATAGAAGCTTGAGTGTTACTAGGTAATAGATTAAGAATCGCATTTTAATAAGTACTATAAAAAACTGCCAATTATACATCTACTTATAAGAAAGTGTTAACAATGTTTCAAATTATTATAATTTAAATCTTACTATTGTCAAACAAAGCAGTGATAGCCAAGTCGGTAGAACGCTCGCCTCGGTAACGAGGATCGCAGGTTCAACTCTGGCTTGCACCTTTGAGATTTCAGAATTTCATGTGCGAATCTTATTTTCAACCACTTGCTAAACGGTGAAGGAAAACATCGTGAGGAAACCTGCATGTCTGAGAGAACCCCTCGAATGATGTGTGAAGTCCGCCAACCCGCACTGGGCCAGCGTGGTGGACTATGGCCTCACCCCCCCTCACATTGGGGGGGAGGGGGTCCGTGCTCAGCAGTGGGACATTTAAAAGAGGTGGTATTATTATTATTATTGTCTTACTAGATGTCAGTTAAGTCTAGGCTCGATGCTTTACCCAACAAAATATAAGCGCTTAGGGATATAAACGATTATATTTTTTAAAGTCGAACGTGTGCGTTTGTACGGTAAACGTTACCTACCGTTTTAGTCAAACACTAATTACAAATAATTGAGCGAACAGAGGGTCTTTATAATCTTGAAATATGTGCCAAATAAAATACGAATTTTGAAAATTAAGTCGATATTTAGTCAATGTTTACCTCTCTGTGACTTTGCTAGTAGGGTTATGTTAAGTATAGACGATATTCTTACTCCAATTATTTGATCACAGAATATTAATATGGCTACATTCGGGATAATTGTAAATAGTATGTAATGCACGTGGTTATGTATGAAATTGTAGTTAAATTGATGTTTATATTAGAGGAAGATTGAAAGTCAATAGTTTAAGAAACTAATGTTGTAAAATAAAATTTATTAAAAAATGGAACCCTTTCAATTCCTGCGCTCTACGGGTAGGCGTTCGTAACATTTTCATGGAATACAATCCAAACCTCCGCCATACGTTAGCCACTGACTGAACCTATTGTGAAGGTTTCAGCATTTATACAGGTTTCTTAAGAACGCCATTAGAGCGCGATACAGAGAAATGGTAGAGCGACCATATTAAAGTTATAGAATAGAGATGGGGTTCCGTTTTGTAATATTTACATCGGGTATAACTTTGTGATGCCATCTTGCTCTCCCCACGATTACGACTACGAAGGCTCTACTTTAAACGCAACAGTTAGCTCAAGCCTGAACTGACGCCATCTCATGGCAAGCTTTTGAAAACTGTAACAAATGATTCCTTGGACGCTGCAGTTGGAAACATTTGGTTTAAGTTATGTTGTTGTTGTGAGATTTTATGGCACTACTTCGTAATCTACATCAAATTAATCGGCTTGGAAATTATTATCTTTGCAACATTACTTACTAACTCGCGTTGACAAGAAAATTGAAAATAAGCTTAATGGATTAATGATATCAATGCAAATGTAAATCAGAGTACATGTTGCATAAGTAATGTATTTTTTTTGATACGTACATTTCAAGCATATTTATTTTGATAACTGATTTTAAAGGATCGGGTATCCAAAATTGCATCTACTCTAATGTAATATCTTCAGTTATACACCTGTCATCTACGCAACAAATAAAATTTAAAAAATACAGAAAGGTACATATTATTATTAAATGCTTTGATTGGAAAAGTAAACCGATAGGTACCTGCTCAACGAAAAAGAAAACATTTCGGCAATGACGAAATAGCTGTATTTACAAGCACTTCATCTATTTTCATGTTGGCTTATTCCCAGTATCCGATACAATACAAATGTAGGGGAGCTTTGAAAGAGATTTTATATAGCAGCAGGGTATAGGGTCGGCGGGTTCCATTCATTGACGAGGCGCAGACTGCGCGGGCCGAGCGCGGGGGAGGAGGGCAGCGAGGGGGGTGCAGAGGTTCCAGATTACCTAGTACCTATCCCAGTCGCGCCACGACCCCGAACGGGACATATTGTTGCTCTAACGAAGTTAATAAAAAAAAATAGAAATTTAAAAAGCAAGAAACAAGAGTAGTTTTTGTGGCAGTGTTCCATTGGAGTTGAGGATTGGTTTTGTGAAAATTTGTGTCGTTTTGTGGAAATTTCTCGGAGAATGTCACGTATTTACACGATCTAAGGTGAGACAGGTATTTATCATTTGATATATTAGCCACTATACATAAGACTATAGCAAAAAAGTCAGTGAAGAACACTATGACATAAACATTAACTGGAAATCCATTATTTTTCGGTATACAAAAATCATCATTAAATAAGACCTACATAAACAGATTACCTTATAGGAGTACCTATATCCTATAAATGAGGTAAGTGTTATGTAAACTAGCAGTTTTTTTTTTAATTAAGATGGTTTTTCTGAAATTTGGTTTGACGTCGTAGCCTGTAGTTTCATGGCCGGATTCGTGGGCGGCGGGAGGTGTTGAGTTTCGGGGCGCGCGGGCGGGCGGGCGCGGAGGCGGGCGGGCGTGGGCGCAAGCCTGCGCGCATTTCATCCCCATATTGATCGCTCAATTTCATACGTCTCCGCAAATATTATCACAGTAAAACATTAACACAATTAATATGTACAAAATAATAACAATTCATGGAGTTGATTACATTGTTAGATATAGGAGGACAAAAACCAGATATCTATTCGTATAACTTATGTGAATTGGTTCTTCTTCTCCTTCTTCTTTAGCCAGTTTCAACCATCGTGGTGTAAGCCTCCTTCAGCGTCTTCCACTTGTGTCTGTCTTGAGCAACCTTTATCCAGTTCGATCTAGCTGCTTTCTTGACGTCATCCTTTCGGCGCATTTGGGGTATTCCTTCCTTCCTTAGGGCTTTTCCTTCATTTTATTGGTCAGGGAACATAAACAGTTACATATTTAATATGAATACACGCAGGAATAAGTTTGCAGAGAAGCCAAATATGATCCTATAAAACAGCAAAACATATTGATGTTCCGAAAATATAATAATATTTAAATAAATCATTTAATTCAGACAATGTCCATAGCAGAAGCAATTCAAATTACAAATACAATAATACTCTAATTGAAATTGTTTCATTCATAGTTTGGTGACTAAACCACATAATGTAAGCATATTGTTTATTCATTAAACAAATAATCATACAATAGCCAATGCTTAGCATAAGGTTTCAATGTCACAAGTTCCTTGTCGACACATAAATGTGATAAATAGGAAAGTTAGAAGGACTGTATAACTACCAAACGTCCAATCATTTATTTCGTATAGGGCTACGGGGGCACTTACAAATTGTATTTAACATTTTTTTTTCTTAACTCGACAACCGGATCGGAACGCGACCGTAACTGAGAAGAGTAATTGATATGTATTTGGTACCTTCTTTCATTTTGCATTATGATATAGTACGGGATATTGTTCCCAACATTAACGTAATTTAAACATTTATATATCAACCGGAGACTTAGTTCGAAACCAAAGAATATACTCCTGGACCAGAGCTTTTAATTTAATGTGTGCTCTATAACAGTTTTGGCCGGTTCGGGGTTTCTTCCACAGACATTACTCCCCAGTCCCTACCTATTTAAGACAATTCTAGCTGGAAGTATTGCCATACGAAATTGACCTTAATATCCAGGCGGTTACGTCCCAGCTAGTATACCTATAAATTACTATTGATAATGAATACGTAGACATTTTAATGGAATTAAGTGAGTAATCAGTTAAAATTACGTGCTTGGTTACGCAATAATATACATTCAATTTTTTTAACGGAATAATCGATACGAAGTCTGTGCCTTAAAAATAAGCCTAGGTTTATTTATAGCTCTATGGTACACATATGGCGGGTGGATCCCTCACTTGTCAGGCCTTAGTCCAGGATATTCGTACTGCGTAGAATGCGCGGTGGCTTGCGTGAATGAAAGCGGGATCAACAAGTAGCTAGTAACATCGGCTTGCGACGCGCATGCGCCAATACAGCCTTCACTATCCAATATGGCGGGTATTGGACGTCGATTTTATTCAGTACCAGTAGTGTCTATTGGAAATTAATATAGGTGCAGGAATAGGATATACCTACTTAACAGAAATTATAGGATGTAACAAAAATATTAACGAGCGAGGAGACCATATTGAAATCAATGTGCGTCAAAAGTGTCGTCATAAAAAGAATAAGACGATAAGGAGGACTTAAATATTTAAGTACCTTTTTAGTGTTGTTTTCAGCCACTAAGACCTCAACTGTAAATCGTAACGCGAGCGAAGTAAATCGGCTGCGTGATTTACTTCCGCGTGAAATTAACAATGTTACAGTGGTCTGGCGCTGTAGCTGAAAATTAATATGAAACAAATAACCACAATATCTATTAAAACAAATTGTCAACCACAATCCTAATTTACCTAAGGTTTTCCGCTGACCAAAAACAAGGGATTCCGTTTTTTTTAATCCCGTTTTCACACTTAAATAAAAATTTGTGATCATGTTTATCACCATTCATGCACGTTTCTAAACATACATAGATACAATAGACTACCTGATTAGCTCAGTTGGCAGTGAGTCTACCTTCTACGCTGAATTCGGGTTCGAATCCTGGTAGGGAAATCTGTGTTATGACCACGAATGTTAGCATCCGAATCATGGATGTTTAATATGTTTATAAGGATGATATACTGAGTTCGCCCCCAGTCCACGGTACGGTACCCATAATACACGCGTTGCTTAGTGTGGGACCGTATAGTCGATGTGTTCGTCTGGTGATATTTATTTATTTAATTTTTGAAAATTAAAACTAAACTATCAAGAAGCTAATTGTGTATTATACGTAGACATTAGCGATGTCTAGATGCGGCTACTAATTATAATTTCCTTCCAAGGTCGTAAATTCTCGAGAGGCGGTGATCAGTTGGCACCGAGTCATGGTGGAGTCGCCGAGGGCGAGTAGGGCCCGCGCAGCCGCCTCGCGAGTCACCTAGATGACGCCGGAGCGCGCTCGCGCCGCCGCTGCCATGCCTGCGCCACTCATCGTGTTCATCACCTCTGCCACTTTCCTATGGCTATGCGGTAAGCGTTACTATCATAATGTAACTAGTCGCTGTCTGTACATGGAATATATATGAGAAAAACTATTATTGGAGGCCCCTTTAATAATTTTAAGAATGTTTGTCTGACTGTTTGTGTGCTAATCTCAGAAACGACTTAACCGATTTAGGTGCGGTTCCACAAATGTTCCAAAAATTTAGTGGATGTTTTATTTCAATCAGTTCATAAATAAAAAAGTTATATCAATCTAAAAAATCACGTCGAACATTTGTTCGAGAAAAAATGCTATATAATAACTGTAGAGTTGATTTGGCTGAAACTTTAGTTAAATTCTGGGGAAATTCAAAAACTGAAACCCACGCCCAGGAGGCGCGGGTAGCAGCTATAAGAAATAATGTATCAAAGACGATCACTTTTTGAAAATACTAAATACCCCTAAGAAGGTATAGAGGCTCTTAATAAACTGTCCACGAGGATGAAGTCGCGGGCAATGTTCAATACAATTAATACCGCTCATTGGTCGAAGATAGCCGATGACGTGACCTAGCTATCATGCAAGAGAATATCCACCTATATTAGACTATAGTTACGCTTACACTTATCACTAGGCATGCGTTAAGAATTGCATACTAGCTATGATAGTACTATCATTCTACCATACCGTGATTTTCCACGGATTGGTAGAATCTTCCACCAAGCAATATGCAGCCCTATTTTGTCCGACAAACGTCTATATTATCCATCAGCTTCATAACCGTTTCAATAAAACTTTTCTCTTTTAAAATCCTTAGGTACTGATAGATCGATAGTTCAGAGGAGGGTGAAGAAATGGATATGGAAGGAAAGGAAGACGATTTTATGAACGAACATTATAATATACTAGAACAAAACTACTAATGACAAATAAACCAAAAAACAGAATACAATTCAAAAAATATTAAACAGAAAGTAAACCTAAAAATAGGTGCAATTACCCACATCCTTCATAACCTTATTTTGTTGAACAGTTAAAGCGGACCAAACGCCCTCAGTGGCGTTGGGTCGTCCCACTAACGGTACAGCGCTAGAGCCAGCGGATCCACGATCGCCGGTCGGTCGAGTACCACCGTACCAGCCGCCCCCCATCGGCGTCGCGCCCAACCCTCAGTCGCAAGGCTTCTGGCCACACAATGTGCACACGCGAGTTGACATGTGGAACCGTGAGTTAACCTACAATGAACCTATTAGAAATCAGTCGCCAAAAACTGGGACCGAAGTCTTTGAGCCAGGATCTACGGTCTCATCTCATGAATCACGGTCATGGAGCCGTTAATCTTGTGTCCATTTCAATGCTTATTTGGAAAATATATTTTCACTTACGAAACAATATTTGATAAAGTAATGTAAAACACACCAAAAGCAACGCTTGTATTATGGATACCGTTTCAAGGAGTGGGGGCGTTCCCGGAAACACCGAGAGCAGGGTATATTTCGCAAAGATCAATTCATTATTTAGTGAGTTCGAAATTCGATGTGATGAAATACATGATTTTATGATACCGATTATTGCCACAGCTCGACCGGCCTTCAAGCACACACATACGCTATCTATGGGCGAGGATGTGGATGACGGCGGGTGTAACCTTCTGTGTCCAAAACAACATTTTTCATGTCAGGTAACAAAATACATGAACAAGAAAATACTATGCTTAGTAATAGCCAGTCTACACGGCAACAACTTAGGTCTCGGCAGCACATTTGTGCAGACCAAAGTCTGCACTTAAATGTGACCACATCGACACGTATCGTTCAGGTTTTTGGATACAGCTTCACTCAGGTACTCACAGGATTTATTTAAACTATTAGTATCACAACTATAAGAACCTAAAGAGTTCATTGAGACTATGTTGAAGTAATATTTTCCAAAACCTTCTTTTCAAGTACAACATGGCCCATTGCTACTACACGAACACAGTTATAAACTTCTATCTCCTCTAGATATCCTGCACTTGCATTCCAATGGAGAAGAGATGCGATGGCAAAGTTGAGTGCGCCGAGGCTGAGGACGAAAAGGGCTGCTCACCTTCCTGCGACGAGCAGAGGAACCGAACCCTGTGCCACGGCACCAACGTCTGCATCAAGATCGACTGGTTTTGCGACGGAGACAACGACTGCGGGGACTTCTCTGATGAGACACATTGCGGTAGTAACTGGAGTTCCTACTTGGACCAGAATACATTATCTATGGTTAAATTTAATGAGAGTCCGATTCTCTATAGATTTGCAAGACAATCAATTTAACCGTGGATGGTGCACTCCACCCTTAGAGATTCATAATGTGTGTATACTTGCAAAGCAAAGAGTAGGGTTGCTAGTTCTGTGATGTCGAATATAACACGTGGACATGCACGTGCAACATCTGGTGAGATAATTATTGCAGACACATGCCTAAGAAGTATCATCACAATAATGGGTTTCCTTTGCCATTCATCTTCCTTTTGGACTTTTACACATAAATAACGCCAATTACGCTCATAATTAGGGTGACAAAATAGTGAAATATTCCAATTTTGCATCCAGGTGGTTCAACGAACTGCACGTTAGAGGAGTTCCAGTGCGCGAACGGGCTGTGCATCCATAAAGACTGGATGTGCGACGGAGACAACGATTGTCGTGATAACTCCGACGAGTCTAACTGCACCAGGGGCAGGTGAGTTTGCAAAGCATTCTAGTTAAATGCCTTATTTAGAAGAGGTGTGCATGCCTTTATTTTATTACAGCAAATAAATTTCATGCCAGCATTTCATATAAGGAATTTGAAAATCAGAGCTTTAGGTTGAAGCCACAGTACATGCTGCGCCGAGAGCCAGTTTACATCTCGCAAAACCCACTTCATCGCCTTTTACCTAAAAGGAAGGAAATTTACAGTGTTTACAGGTACCATGTAAATATCCTTCCTTTTTCTAGGTTCCTATACCTCATAGTTAATCTGTTATATGTTTTTTTTATTCCGTCTTATTATGATGTTGAGCTTACGTGACACACTAAAATAAATATTTCATATCGATATTCAAAAAAACACATACAGGAACAATATTTTACCGAATCATTGAAAGTACTCCGTATAAAAGCTCGTGTGTAGGTAAGTAAATATAGCTACGCCTATTGAAACATTTAAAAGCAAACCTCTACATACAGGTTGCCGACCTTTTTAATCCCTTTCCTAAAACTCTGACTTAATTGATGTACAGTCTAACTAGTTCGTATCAATTAGTGCCACGCTAATTGGAAATGCTACTTATTAAATGATTCCATTATTTAACTGCAAGCCTCACGGGAATGCTTCGAATGGTGTGTCTAACGCTTTTGACGATTCATAAGTACTGTACTTAATGGTCTACGTGAATAAAAAATATTCTGATTCTGTACGAAGCTGAAGGCATAGTTAGAGTTAGGTAATATAAATTGCGTCCTCACCCACTCAGCCATTAATCGGCGTCGGATGACGTCACGTACCGCAACTATACGACACGATCTGCGTCATCGAAAGTCGCAAACAAGGGTGTTACTGTGGGCGGCGGCATTAAATGATTCTGCATATTTACGATCTATTAAATAACTTATATTTTTTGCTCACAATAATTTATGCAACGGCGCCGGTTTATAAATCTTAATATATATAAATCTCGTGTCACAATGTTTGTCCTCAATGGACTCCTAAACCACTTAACCGATTATAATAAAATTCGCACACCATGTGCAGTTCGATCCAACTTGAGAGATAGGATAGTTTATATATCGATTTATTTTTTATGGCAAAACAACGTTTGCCGAGTCAGCTAGTAACTATATAAAATGAAATGTAGGTACGTCAAATCAGTCCTTGGTTCAGAGAAATTCGCCATGTTTTGGATTCCCGGGCGTACCCCTACGCCAAAGCCTTATCATGGAAATGGGCCATAAGCGGTACTTATATAAAACTAGTAATCGTGTGTAGGTCTTTCCTTAGTATATGTGTATAGAAACCTTATTCTCAGTACGTCAAGTGCGAGATTATTCGTAAGCTAACCGTATACTTTATCTACCGTATTTAGACATTTTGTATGGAGAGTTGAAAAGAGCCTCTAACGGACGGTATTTAAATCTTTATACAGTTAGCTCGCCCTTGACGTGCAGGTCTCCTAAACACGCACGTATCGGTCCGCTCAAAGCTAGTATGTAATTGAGTGTATAATGCTTATTCGAATTTCTATAATTGCAATGCAAATGACATAAAAAACAATAAAGCTACGATATCGCAGCAAATTGCTATAAGTTTGCATTGCAATAAACATCTTAGGTACTTAAAATGTCAAGATCAGTGCGCTCAGGCTGATACAATTCCCAGTACACCTCGTTATCGTATCGTCTCCAAGTAACAGACCTAAGGTCATGGCTGCGATAGGGCTTGGATTGAAATCATTCGACTGTGCACCAATTAGCCTTCGATATTCCCGCATACACGTCAGTGGATTTAAGACGGATAAACGATAGCTTGGTCCAGTGAGTTGAGCTAGGCCGCTTAGCTGCACCAGAAGGCTGCGGAACATAGGCGTAGCCACAATGTGGCAGAGGGGGGCAGCTGCCCCCTGCCTCATTATGGATACCCTAAAAACCAGACATTATCACTACTGATGTCCAGAAATTATGTGCATCTATAGTCCAGAAATTATCTTGGCAGATGAGAGCAGATGTGTCAGATTTAAAGATAGTGGTTCAATTGGAATGTCCTTGCTTTGTCCTATCCTAAAGCAAACCCTGGCTTCGCCTATGTTGCGGGATCGAATCCGGCCTATGCAAAATTTGGGAATGATCTCTTCGTGATGAGCCCTGTTCTAGGTGGTACATCGATGACCATTAATCATATACGTATTGTTCAGTACCTATACCAGGGCTGCTAAGTTTGAGACCTTATAGTTAGCGGGTTCGTGTAGCAATAACATCGCTTATGTACTTATTCTGACCTGGGAAACCATAGACCAAACCTAATATTTTCGGAATAGGGATCTTTACTAATATGAGTATAGTACTAATACTTCAGACCGAGATTTTTCGAATTCGGATTGCAAGCACACAAGCACCCATACAAATATTTAGTGCACCAAGCTAAATGCTACAACGACTTCGTAGCTGTAAACGTGTCGTAGCTTTATAGTTTGCCTAACGAACATAGATGCTAATAAATTATTACTTACAATTGCATATAGACGAGAATTTACGCTACTTTAAATGGCAAGATATGCTATAAATTTCACATAAAAATAACTAAAACAGTGAAAACATAAAACTCTAAATAATCCCATAGCATCTTATTAAAAGTTTAGGCGGGACCAGCATTTGGGGATTTTATTTTACACTGCGCTGTGCCCGGCTCGTAGCGGTCTGTAGATCAATACGTCTGAGGGTCTGTGGGTGGGGTGGGGCCTCTCCCCGCGGCGAGTGGGGGTGAGGCCGCTACCATGGCGACGCGCCTACGCGCTCCCTGCATCTCGTGGAGTTGCCCGATATATCCAACTTCCGTGGGAGTGCTCATTATAGAACAAATGATTGACGTGATTAACGTTATAAAAACACATTAAGCTAGCGGCTATGACGCCAGGGTTACGTGTGATCGGAAAATAGACATAGGCCAAAGGCATTTGAAACAGTCTAGCTAGTTTATGTATCTATTGAAAGTTGGATTGGTGGAATGGATGGGTGGTGGTGGTTGGTGGGGTGGTTGGAATGGTTGGACCAGGATAGGATTCCCATTAAATAAAAACTATTTATTTCTACTTTTATATTATTCCATAGTTACTCGAATTTTTAACGTATCCATGATGAGGAAAAAGATTCAAATGCGATGAAAACATAACGCTATTCAATAAAAAAATACTAATTTTGAAAAAGGATTCCATGATTTTATAATAAAATTCATTTGATATTGGAATTCTTGGGCAAATAAAAAATATTTTGATCTGAAATGGCCAGTACTGCAGAACGGCAATTTCATAATAACTCGTTGGTATAGACCTATTATAAGAAATCAATATACCTAGGATTCCCATTACTTAAAAATGTTACCGGACTAGTTAGGATCTGATAATGATAATAATAACAAGGAACTATGATTTATTAGTAAGTATCAATTTCTAGCTTCCATAACGTAGGTGGTACTTAATGAAAAAAAATGCGTCATTTTGATAAAGTACTCAATCTATTTCGGGTAAAATCAATTTATTCTAATAAAGAAGAGTTCAATGGCAAACCATTGATATAGATCGCGGGATATACCTAACGGTACCTAAGGTTATCTTTTACGTGATCACAATTATTGGCAAATAAGCTCGACCTCATTAGCTCAGTGACCCTGCTTTCCGTGCCGAGGGTCCCGGATTCGAATCCTGGTAGGGACCAACTTTGTGTGATGAGCACGAATGTTAGAGCCCGAGTCATGGACGTTAAATATCTATATAATTATATACTAGGTTCGCCTATATTCCGTTGTACGGTGCCCATAAAACAGATGTTGCTTCGTGTGGGACCGTATAGTTGGAGTGTTCGTCTGGCGATATTATTATTATTGTAATATGATTATAACTTATATTAACTGCGCTGTGTAAGACAGGCTTTTAAAATATTGTCTAATGGCCAATGCAATTGCGTATCTACACTTACGACAATATTTCCAAAGAGACACCCTCGGCCCAATGCGTCTTTTTAGCCGAAGTCTAGCCAGACTTCGATTTCGAGCCCGAAATCTATAGACCTTCGAGGTCATGAACCAAGATGCTACATGACCATGACTGCTCTGATAAGAGCGTTTCGACTAAAACTACCAATGGAGCACCAATTGAAGTACTTACCTGTTTTGTTATTATCACAGATCACGAGAGATATGCCGTGCGGTTCAAAATGTATGGGAACTCGCTGTCTCCGTTTTGTCCCCACCACTCGCCACAAAACACATGCAATTACATCAAACCAACCAATACGAAGTCTCACACACACACGCGTGCCAATAATTCGGTGCGTGCTGCGTCGTCGCCGCATGCAGCGGCCGTACCACGCGACGCACCAGTTTATTCAAAGTATCGTTAGACGATCTATCCATTGCCTCGTACATTCACTCAGTAGCGAACATAGGTGGTACTTAAAGAGCCATGTATTTTGTACAAAAATAAAAAAGTCGTTGTGCTAAATGAAAACTAAAATAACATAATAAAGGCATTAAATATTTTTTGATTTGTTGTTTTTAATGATTTTAAAGACGAATAAATAAAATACTTAATACTGGCTGGTGAAATGAGATTCCATCTTTCGCGTAGTTCACTTTGCTGCTAGTATTTTAGCACACAACCACGGAATAACACGGCATTTAAAAAAAAAGTTAGAGCTCCGATACCGACGTGCAGATGCAGTCGACTGACGGCGAAAACTCTATGTTAGCGTAATTTTGGCTAAAGGTGAGCGCAAGCCCACCGCTTTCATAACATATCTCCTCTAATATATCTGTGGTTATTATACAGGTGTCGAGACAATCAGTTCATGTGCGCTATCGGGGAGTGCATCTCGGAGCATTGGCGATGCGACAAAGAGGCCGATTGTACTGACAATTCCGATGAGGCCGACTGTCGTGAGTCTTGTATTTGTTTTACTAATATAAACATATATAACGGTGAAGGAAAACATCTGCATGTCTGAGAGAACCGCTCAAAAGACGTGTGAAGTCCGCCAACCCGCACTGAGCCAGCGTGGTGGACTATGGCCTTATCCCCCTCGCATTAATGTGAGGCCTGTTTGTCAACAGTAGTACATTAAAAGGGCTGGTATTATTATATTGTGTTTAGAATATTTAAGTACTTCTTGACTGTTTGACATTATCTTGTACATATTTTAACGTAGGAGCCGATAAAAGCAGCCATTAAATTCGATTTGCGTTTGAGTTGGTATTCAACGGATACAATGTAAGCTTTATAAGATAAAATCAACTCTCAAGGAGTGTACAGAATCATACAAATGCACCTATTATATAAATAAATACAACAATAAACACCTTCATGCCTGTAATACCCAAAGGGGTAGCAGTGCACCTACATTTCTCAGATGGTATTTGGTACCAAATCTTAACAGTTCTATATACCCTGTCAGTGATATTATTTTATGACTCGTGACCTCCTTCTGCAGCCGTGGACTTCATCACCTGCGGTGAGAATGAATTTCAATGCGACAACAAGCATTGCATCCGCAAGGACTTCCAGTGCGACGGCGATAACGACTGCGGCGACTGGACAGACGAGGATGCGTGCCCCATGCTGCCTGGCAGCTGCAATGCTGGGGAGTTCAGGTAAAGATATAAAATAAAATATATCTTCTTCTTCTTTCTTTACGAAATGAAATGCGATGTAATAAAACGAATATGAATATGGCCTCACCCAAACCTTAATGGGTATTTTACCAATGTCAAGTAATTAATATCAATTAAGCTGTCTGAAATACCAAGCCAAAAATCCAAAAAAAATAGTCAACATTTTGAAATACGATATCCTACAAACTAAAACATCTTGGTAAGCTAGCTAAGCAGGTTTTGGCTCATAAAACAATAATAAGAAAAGCTTTGAAGGATATGCACTTAAATTAGAATTGCACTTGGAACTATAATAATTACGACAGAGAATAGCCCGAAGCGTGAACTAAGCAAGCGAATGGAATCTGCTATTAAGATGACACTGAAAGGAGGTTTAATGTATTTTTTTTGTAATAGGTGTAGCGATGGCAAGTGCATTCCGGATCGCTGGCGATGCGACAACGAGCGGGACTGCGCGGACAGCGAGGACGAGCTGAACTGCGAACCTAACTCCATGCGGAACTGCACTGATGACGAGTACACATGCGCTGATAGACGATGCGTGCTGGTGAGGATCAACACCTACGTACTGAACATAGGCAATCTCTTAAATAAGGCGCTCTAGTTCTGCAAATTAGAAAGTCGTCTACATAATATAGAACTTCATCAGTGATTTTGTTTAGATACAAAACTTGAAAAATTACCAATTTAAATGAATTAGTGTGGGCAAATTAATCAAACGTAACACATGGGTTTTGAAGTTCTCCTAAGAACTATATTTTGCCAATAATAAAATAAAAATCCCTTGGATTGCGAAGCCATATTGAATTGCGTTAATTCTAAAATGGCTTAAGTACAACTTGTAAAGAACTCATTTTTCACAGAAAACTTGGCTCTGTGACGGTGTCAGAGATTGCACCAACGGGGAAGACGAGATGAATTGCGAAGTGCACTGCGAAGAAGATCAGTACACTTGCAAAACCCAGGATTACCTCATCAGCAGCGTTTTCAGGAACTGTGTGAACAGGAAACACGTCTGTGACGGTATGAAGGATTGTCCCGCAGGGGATGACGAAGAAAAATGCCCTGAGAAGAGGGAATGCACTCCCGAAGACAAGTGTGAGATTGGAATGTGTATTACAACATACGAAGGGCACCCGAGTTGCACATGCCCCTTGGGATTTCTCTTGGACATACGCAATAATCACACGTATGTAACATTTGAATAACACTCTATTTTGTTTGAATAAATAAGGCACAATAGGAATTTGTGGTTACATTTACAGTTGCCGAGACATCGACGAATGCATGTACGAGCAGGATCCAATATGCTCGCAAACTTGTTCCAATACCGTTGGCAGTTTTAAATGTGGATGCATGACAGGCTATGTTTTGCGACCTGATGGTAGATCTTGCAAACCTACTGGAGAATCACCCATCTTGCTGTTTTCTAATCGCGTTGGGATAAGACAGGTAAGATAATAGAGATTCCCACCTTCAAATAGATACATCTTCATAAAAAATATGGTGAAATAAATGTAAAGGAAACTATTCTCGTGTTACAAGTAGTGTATTCGGTTCAGGTGTGGCTGACGGGTGACAACTATATGTCAGTAGTGAAGGGTCTACACAATGCAGTCGCTCTGGACTATCACTACGAAAAACAACTCGTCTTTTGGACGGAAAACAACTTGAGAGTGATCAGAGTTGCGCAAATGAATAATAACAATATGACAGGTAAAAGCTATACACACTATATCATCTATCATGTTATAAAAGTATTTAGGATAGATATAACGATGATTTGTTTATTTGCAGATGTTATAAGATGGGGTTTAGAAACGCCAAGCGGGGTAGCTGTTGACTGGATACACGATCTGCTATTTTGGACAGATTCAGGAACTAGACGAGTGGAAGTCGCCACCCTGGATGGTTCCCAGAGGGCTGTTATTGCCGCTAATGATTTGGATAAACCAAGAGCTATTGTTGTGCATCCTGGAGATGCCTTAGTATTTTGGACTGATTGGGGTAAAAAACTATATTTTTATAGGTTCTAATTACAAAATATCATTATTTTTAGTACAGTTGGCACTCCCAAATCATTCTAACAAAATACCCATATATTTTTAGGCCCTACTCCAAAGATAGAACGAGCAGACATGGATGGTAGCAGACGTAAGAGTATCATTGTAGACAAAATATTTTGGCCTAACGGATTGACTATTGACTATATGGAGTCTACTATTTATTGGGCGGATGCTAAACACCATGTCATCGAGAGAGCTTCTTTTGACGGACGAAATCGGAAAAAGGTATATAAATCGTATTAGAGCGGCAAAAGTAATTTTAAAAGTCATCTTTACTAGGTAATATTTTCACAGATCACTACGAAAGGTTTGCCACATCCGTTTGCGTTGACGCTGTTTGAAGATGCTATTTATTGGACCGACTGGCACACGAAAAGCATCTCAACAGTGAACAAGAATACAGGAATGGGCATACAGACAGTACACGCTGGTCTTAACGTTCCAATGGACATCCATAGGTATGTTATTATAATACATGGTCACTGTAGTAAAATTCATATTTAAAGTGTAAATTTGTGTTACGTGATTAATTTTAATTTTAGTTACCATCCGCTAAGACAAATAAGGACCTATAAGAATCGCTGTGCAGTGAACAACGGTGGCTGCTCACATTTTTGTCTGCCAAACAGTAATGATCATTCGTGCCGTTGCCCTGTTGGTTTTAATCTTAATTCTGATAGGTAAATATAATTAATGTTACGCTATTAATTTTACTATGTATATATGAATGCTTATATTTTATTCGTATTTTGTACTTCAGCCGAACATGTGAAGAAACGCCGGAAAAATTACTGCTTTACGCACGTCGAAAGGACATTCGATTGAAGCAATTGAATCCTAAAAAACAGACTGACTCCTTGGATATGGTGAGCAGAATAGTGGAACTAGAACTAATTGCCGCAAAGGTTTCAGAATCACCATTCAATGTATGCATAGTTAAATAAGTAGATAATAAAGTTGTTGTTTTTCGTTAGGTTATTCCTGTGGAAACGATAAAATCTGCAGTGGCTTTGGATTGGGATCACAAAACCAACTCTATATTTTGGACCGACGTAGAGAAGGACACCATAAATCGTGCCAATTTAAATGGTTCACATCAAAGTGTTATAGTTGGCTCAAATCTCAGTAAGTGAATTACTACTCAATTCCATCCGAAATGATTAACCACCGAATACTGCTTACTTATTTGAATTGCATTTGAGTATTTAACCCTAATAGTTGTTATTATTAACACTGCCATGTTGGTTACAGTTTGGCCAGCAGGATTGGCGTACGACTGGTTAACTGACAAACTTTACTGGACTGATGCTGGAACAAACAGAATCGAAGTAGCCAACGCTAATGGCAGCATGAGAACGTTACTAGCTTGGGATAACATCGACAAGCCGAGAGATATTGTTGTGGATCCTAAAGGTTTGTATTTGTAACGCCTTAATTAATACAAATTTCCTTAAAAGATTAAGAGATTAATTTATTTTGCAATGATTTAATAAGAGCTATGTCTGTGGATGGATAAATAACAAAAGTTTATTTACAGCTGGGGTGATGTACTGGTCGGATTGGGGTACGGCACCGTGCATCGAACGGGCAGATATGGACGGTGGCAACCGCAGTCGCCTGATCTTCGGTGGCATGACGTGGCCAAACGGTCTCGCCCTTGATATCCCTAATAACCGTATTTATTGGACTGATGGGGGGAACCAAACTATCGAGTATGCTAATATGGATGGCACCGGGAGGAAAATCTTAATAGGTAAGTTGCTGCATAAACGAGTATTAGTAAGGGGGAGGGGGAGGGAGTAGTAGTAAGGGGGATGATAAAACTGCTACATTTACATAAAAAATACGTTCACATTATTAGCTAGATCCAAGGAATGTTTATAAACTATGATGAATTCCTTAATCCAAATACAAATGATATTTTCCCGATATTTGGTTGTAATCAAATGTTTGGGCGTGTCTACATATGTGCCAAAAAGTAATATAGTTACGTATAAATATAATTAATTATTATTTTGAAGGTAAACATCTTCCTCATCCTTTCGGTCTGGATTTGTACGGTGACGAAGTTTTCTGGACAGATTGGGACACGCAATCAATTCAAGCCGCTAATAAATATACGGGAACGAATAGACGCACACTAGGTGCTGGAGTAGCTGATCTTATGGACGTTAGGGTGTTTCATAAAGAAAGGCTTAAGAGTGCAAATCGGTAAGACATAGCATTTACAGAAAAAAGTTCACCATTATGAGATATTCTGCTCTTATTGTAATATTATTTTAAACTTCGCAGTTGTGGAAAAAACAATGGAGGATGCTCACATCTTTGTTTACTGAAACCAGGGGGACGATCATGTGCTTGTCCTATCGGAATAAGACTAAATGTATGAATATTGTAACTTTTTGATCCTAGCTAAATACGTTAACATAGGAAAATATTCTAATGTTGTATCTAATTTTGCAGAAGGATGGGAAAACATGCTCCAACGGGCCAGTTAACTTTTTAATATTTGCCCATCGTGTCGACATTCGCATAGTATCGTTAGATGTGCCCTATCTTATTGACGTCGTGTTACCTTTGCCTCCACTGAAAAATGCTTTCAGCGTTGATGTCGATCATAAAACTGGTGAGAAAATTTAATAACTCCACACAAATAATAATAAATGTTCTGATAAATGTTAAACGTATGCATTGCCTCATTTCAAGATTTTGTATGAAGGCTAACTTATCTTTCATGATAGGTCTTATTTACTGGACGGATACCGGGGAGAGGACAATTCAACGAGCAAACAAAGCTGGTGGTAATATTGAAACTATTATTGGAAAAGGTTTACATACTGCTGATGGAATTGTTATCGACTCTACTGGACGCAAGGTACCATGTCTAACTATTAGTGAACTCTCTTTAAATCTCAATGAAAATTAGGAGTAATAGGATATTTTTTTGTTTAGATTTACTGGACTGATGGCGGACGCAACAGCGTTGAAGTAGCCGAGTTGGATGGCACTAACAGAAAAGTTCTGGTTTGGACGGGTCTAGGTAAGGAGCAACAATAGCATTACTTGCCAAACATCAAGTGTCAAAACTTGTTTCAAGTCTTAAAAACATAATTATTTTACAGACTCACCACGAGCTATAGCATTACACTATGAGTATGGGTACATGTTTTGGTCAGATTGGGGAACATCAGCCAAAATTGAAAGAGCTGATATGGACGGAAGCAATAGGTAAGCAATAAAAGCAGAACTAGTATGTAACCATGAAGATAACTGAAGGGGTAGCTAAAGGTGTACCCACATTTGGCAGATAGTATTTAATACCGATATTTTTTTCTCCGTACATATATTTATTGAAAATTAGAATCGTATGTTAAATCGAATTCTAGAATAGCCAGACGATACGTTCACAACTTTTTTCAAAGCGAGGTTTGTAGCTTGGGTATTATTGGTTAGAATTACACTAATCTTAATAATTTCACAGGAGAGTTATTATTGAAAACAACATAAAATGGCCGAACGGTCTGGCAATAGACAGAATAGAAGGTCGTCTATATTGGAACGACGCTAAGGTGCTCACTATTGAAAGCTCCGATTTCAACGGCAAAGATCGTCGGACTATACTGAGTAATGTTCCATATCCATATGGCATTGCGATCGTCGGTCAGCATGTTTATTGGACCGACTGGAAGACACAAGCTTTGCACAGAGCTGATAAAGTTTCTGGCAAGAATTCTATCTTAATTAGAAAGGACTTGGAAGGGCTAATGGATATTCGTGCTGTTCAGGTGAGTTTTAAGATTTAAACTAAATGGGCCGCTATTAAATTGGAATTACTTTTCGTTCTGCCGTATGTCTTTATCAAAAACCGCTATCTTCAGGGTGAACGTGAATTGGAGAACGCTTGTGGTACCAATAACGGTGGCTGCTCGCACCTCTGCCTTCGTTCGCCCCAAGGCTACACCTGCGCGTGCCCAACAGGATTACTTTTCAATTCGAGCGAACCGAACTCGAAGACATGTCGAAAGTACCCTGAGAGTTTCTTATACTTCGCAACGAAGACCAGTATTGCGCTCATATCGTTCGACACTCCTGAGCAGTGGGATGTTACGCTACCAGTCAAGGTGCACAACGCTGTCGCAGTTGACTTTCATTGGGACCGTAAGCTGCTTTTCTATACGGATGTAGAAGATGATGTTATAAGGTCAGTTGTTCGTCACTTAATGTTGTACGTCAATGCGTTTTTTAAACTTCATTTGTTTTGGCAATAATTATGTTTGAGCTCCTTTTACAGTATCGAGTTGATGATATATTCTTTACGAGTCATTTTAGTCCACAAAGTTGCCATTGAGACTGCATGGTGATCTATTTGACTTGCATCGTTACCAGGCATTCACTTGTCAATAATTGCTCTTACTTTCAGATCCATCAATATGTTGAACATGAACGACTCTAAAGTTGTTGTGAAGGGCAACATGGGTGTGCCTAACGGATTTGGTGTAGATTGGATAGCAAATAACATCTATTGGACGGACAATGATTACAAGGTATTTATTACAGAAGATCTGAATCCTCGTCGCATTGAAAGGAGGCCCGGCCCGTGCCTAGAAGTGGGACATTAAAATACAAATATTTTATTATTATCTAGAAAGAGTTAGTAATGTTTTATGATTGGTTTACAGACTATTGACGTCGCAAGATTGGATGGATCGTCTAGAAAAATTTTGCTGAGTAATTTGAGCGAGCCTAGAGCCTTGGCGCTATTTCCTGCGAAAGGGTGCGTATATTGCTATATTTATTAATTATGTAAGTTACTACTACCACATCTGTGTCTCAGAGTGCCACATTGATCTCATTGGAAATATCTGCATTACTAGTAGGTACACTATCTTGAAACAGAAGTTTCCCTCTGCAGAATCCATTACACAGAATGACCCGCTATTACAATGGAGATTCATGTAAATTCATACATTTTATCTCGGAAAAAATATAGGTCCCTGCGGGATACGCAGAAATCTAAAATCCGGGCATACGACATCGCGAGCACTACAGCTAGTCAGCCAAAAATATGCATAAGAAATATAATGTTTATTTTAGGTACATTTATTGGACTGACTGGGGTCACACTCCGTGCATAGAAAGAGCGTATTTAGACGGCAGCCAACGTCAAAAGATTGTCGAAAAAGACATAGGCTTTCCGAATGGAATTACGATTGATTACAAAGAAAGGAGGCTCTATTGGACCGATGCATTGAGGCACAGAATCGACACTTCCGACTTGAATGGGCAACTCAGGGTGCAGTTGATTCCAGAAACTACCAATCCGTTTGGGATGACACAGGTAGGTCATAGACCTAATTTTTCTACCAGATTCCTAACCTCCAGTGGGTAGTAGCTGTGGCAACACAAAATATGAGAATAATATTGTCGTGTAATTTTCTCTTAAAACTAAAGTATGGGTGTCACATTGTGACTAAATCTGATTTAGCGTGTAGCGCTCAGCGTGCTAGATATTAATATTTTAAGGATTTCAAGTGTAAGCTTCTATTATCATATAATACAATTACATCAGAATATGGTATCACACGATAAGAGGGGAGTGCACCACCTGCGGTTAAATTTAACTACAGTCAAATCTATAAGGAATCGGAAAGAATCTGCAGGTTTGACAGCAGTTAAATTATACGATGGATGGTGCTTAATTTTGCAAACTAAAACTTTATTAATATTTCAGTTTAAGGACTACATCTATTGGACGGATTGGTACAAAAAAGCCGTGATGAGAGCGGACAAGAAAACAGGGAAAAATGTGATAGCTTTAAGATCCGATTTAGAGATGACGATGGAGATAAAAGCCGTATCGGCTGACAAACAGCATGGCTGGAACCCATGCAAGGAGGACAATGGGGGTTGCTCTCATCTATGTTTTTTTAGACAACATGATTATATATGCGGGTGTCCGGATGACATTGATCTCAGACCGTGTTCAACAGGTAATTGAATGTCTCCTTGAAATCAAAATACTACATCAGCTGAAAGAACGACATGTTCTTTATGAGCAGTAGCACACAAGTCCGATCTTCTTAACGTAGATCTACCAATACTTCCCAAGCCTACATTAAGCATTCTCTTTATGGCGACTCAAAATGATCGGTTATACTAAAATGATATATTTTCTTATAGACCCCAAGAACCACATTGAAAATAAACTACCATCGCACTACCCTTCGTTTTACGACTACTCGGATATCCAAATCGACAACGGCCTGCCACCGCTGCCCACTGCTGCGCCAAAGAGCAGCACCGGCTTCATCATCATTATAATTGGGATCATGACCTTTATTATACTGGCCGTAGTGATTATCGCGTTCGTATGCGGTGAGTTTAATTTTTTTAAAAGACCTAATTTTTAATGTTGCAGTCAAGCTTCTCCAAATATTAGAAGCACATCCCCTGATACATGCATAATAATATCGTTTAGGTGGTCCGATTACTGGCCAAAATCGGCGGGCAAAGAATGGATGCTAAGCGCTATGTTCAAGACTCAGTCAGGCTTTCATTAGAAGACCTACCATCTATCAGTGGGCATCTATAGACTGATGACGATGTGTAATACCTACCTGGATGAGACTAAGAAATTACTAATACTTATTTTAAATTAGGAAATGGGATATGCTCACTAAAAAAATAAAAATATTTACAGTAAAAATAAATAGACATCGGGAGGGTGAACTAAAAGAAGACTACCGCGAGCCTGGCGGGCACATATCGTTCCACAACCCGAACTACAGTTGCGCCACAGGCCCCGCGGGACCTAACGCCGAGCCCTTGGAGCGCCGGCACAACAGATTCCAGGGAATCTTTAAATACGATAAGAACCAGGTTTGTAATAATTATTCTTATTAGTGTTCCGAGTCCTAATTATTGACAGTCGTTATTATTTGTACATTTCTATTTTATTGTAGGCGTGAAATCATCGTCTAGCTCAAAACTGTTTAATTTTAATTATGTTTAATTTTCACGAAAAGTACTAGAGATTGTAGAGATACATTATTTTCTGCAACATATTTGTCTGATAGATTGCTGTATGTTCCTTAAATCTAGCAAATCTTTTCCATAGGAACGAGTGACGAACGTCTATATTCCTGAAGGTACCAGCCTACTACCTCCCCCACCACCCCCGCCTCACCGGCAGCCCCCCAGGCCGGCCACCCACGACGACTTCGAACCAGTCACCCTACACTCATACGCCTGAAAGGTGCACTGGTGGAATTTCAAACCGTTGTTAGCACAAGTAGTTAGTAAACACTGTGAAGTTACACAAATAACTCCTCATCTGCAATTGTAGATGCATAACGAATTGTGTATTAGCTCCAGGACAGTTTTTCCAAATAATATATAGACGATTTATAGATAATAAGATTGTCTGTGCACAACATCAGCGTACATTTGCTGAGGATCAATTGATGTTATGTTTGCCTCAGCGTGCCTCCATAGGTAGATATTTCGTTACCTTCTATAATGCCAAATTAACCATTAATGAATGTGCCATCAATGACGTCATCCGGCGGGCGGGCGGCGGGTCCGAATGTTTCAAGCTTATGCAAATAGTCTAACCCGTGCTGTAAATATGAGGATACCATTCAGCCAGATTTAACTGACGATTAATTGAGTCTTTAAGCAGTATTTCGCTTCGGATCTTGATTTAAATGAACAAAGATTGAAGCCTTAATTGATTGTGCTCTACATTGTATTTTTCTAACTGTACCTAATCTAAATATGTTTTATTTTGATGCAAGAGATTGAGATAAAACTACGTTGATAAGAATTTTGCCGCACTCGTGCTCGCATGGAGCCTGAAGTGTTGGACGTTCTTTATTTATTACCCTTAGCTTCAAATATCCAAATATGTTTTATATCAAAATCGAATATTATCAGATAAAGAAATTTGGTTGGGATAGCAACTGAAAGTTATTTTGTAGATAATGTAAGAAGGACGGAGTCTACGGAAATACAGCTTTTTATTTACTTACCTATACTGATGTGAATACCGAAATCTATCATAATGAATTATTCGTCAATTGCAGTTATTATAAAAGAGGAATTACATTTAGGTAGGTACTTAAGATCACTTGTAAATGAAAAATAAGTACTTATGTATTTTGAGGAAACGAGGTAAGTACCTAAGTACTTTATTGTAATAACGGTTAAAATACGTACGTATCTATAGCTAGACTAAATTAAGGTAAGTACTAGAATGTACTTGTGTAAAGTATAAAATACTTCCAAAAACTAAACAACATTCCTATAGTTGGGATTCAATTCAGAGTTACACCACCAGATATGATAATGTGTTTTATTGAATAAGACCTAGTATATTAATGATTGGCCCCAACCTCCTTGCATTGAGGGGAGGCCGGGCCCAACAGTGGGACATTAAAAAGGGCTAGTATGAATAATTTTATATAAATGATATTGTTGTATTTTAATATTACTATTTGTTTAATTGCATAGGGTGTCAGAGCGAGTACCTGTAATGTGTAAATATAAATATATATAATATCGAATTGTAACTAACATGTTTATGTCCCGTGATGAAAATAATCATCATAAGGTTAATAAGGTTGTAGACACTAAACTATTCCTAATGCACTTTTGTTTTCGATATAAGTATAATAACTCTGAAAATCGTTGTTATATTATATTTCATTTTAAATTCACTGATTACAGGGCGTGATATTACATGACGCCATTTTGACATATTTGTGCATTATATCTTATTTTTTACAATGAAGGTGACGTCATTACGGCGCCATGACAGTATAACTTTTACTGGAGTAGGTACTCGAAATGAAAATACAAATACAAATTTCATCACTTACTTTTCTTTAGGTTAAGTCTATACTTTAAAAGTATTTCGGAAAATTAGGCCACGGCCGTATTAATTATATTAATAACTAGCTGTTGCCCGCGACTTCGTCCGCGTGGTATTTAACAAAGACTCGACCGTTGGCAACAGCCTGCTCGCACGTTCTGATCCCGCGGGACGCATTGCAGATTGTTGCTATCAAACTTAATCAGGCGCAGCGCTGCAACATTGGTTTTAATTTTTTCGAGAGATCCTATTTTTTTTTCTAAAATAAAAGTAGCCTAAGTTACTCCTTGTTACATCAGCTATCTGCCAGTGAAATTCCCGTCAAAATCGGTCCCACCATTTCAGAGATTACCCGGAACAAACAGACAGACAGACAAAAATGTTAAAAAAGGTTGTTTTGGTATAGGTACCGTGTATACATCCAAATGCATTTAGTAAAAAGCGGTTATTTTAATATTACAAACAGACACTCCAATTTTATTTATATGTATAGATGTCACAGCTACGGCACCATGCTATACATACTCACTCGCTGACAATACGCGTAGTACACGCAATTATACGAACACATCACCCAGTTAATAGAAAACTTTGTCCACAACACTATTGGCGTTATAATTCACTACGAACTAAATAGTCAGAAATGCTACTTCGCCGTGTCTTAGACATTAAACTGTCGATAAAGTGTAATTTTCTTCTTAGTCGGGCACTCTTGTCAGAGTGGTCGTGGTAATGGGTTGCACTGTTCGGACATGGACGCTGCTCTTGCTATTTTTCTCCACGTATCTCGATGTAGGGCGTTTCGGGAACATTCTACTATGGGACAATTTGTGACAGATTTTATAGATTCAACCCATCTTGTTGGAGACCGACCGCGTGACCGTTTGCCTTCTATTCGGCCTTGGATCACCAGACGTTCCATGGAGTTATTTTTTCGGGTGATGTGTCCAAAAAATGTAAGGATTCGTAATTGTACAATCGACGAAAGCCTTTGCTTGACTCTAAGCTCTTTCAATATGGAGACGTTGGTGCGATGTGCAGTCCAGCTTATTCTCAGGAGACGTCGCCAGCACCACATTTCCAAGGCGTTAATTTTTCTCTTCAAAAGTGTAATTTATAAAAGATAATTTAGAACGCAGCATTTACAAGTAACACCGGGCATGTCAACATACCCTTAAGTGTGTAGTCTATGCTATAAGGTTCAAAGTGAATACATGTGACATACGGTTACGCCTGTTTGGGCGTTTGTGGAGCGCCCGTATCAAATTGCTTAATCTTATTCGATATCTATAATTTGTAATATTTACATCTTTGCGTTACAATGTTGATATAGAATATGTTATAAATAATAATGCTGTGACCTGTACCTGTAGGGGCGTTGCAGCTGGAGTATTCATAGCGCGATACGAAGCACGCGTGGTCAAGATAATAAATTTATTAATATTTATTATTTTTGTACAAGTCGACTGTCGTTCGTTTCCCGCTGGCTCACGGGGAAGATCGAAAGTGACTTTTATACTATAGAGGTTATAATTTAGATACATTATAAGATAGACTTAGATTTAGGAACATTGAATTTTTACGTTGCTTATTAACAGTTCTTCCGGATTTTGAATACGCTATTTTATATTTACAATAGAGAAAAACAAGAATAATATCAAATTATTGGATCTTAAATATTAATTGTTGCAGTACTATACACAACTCAAAAGAAGCCTCATTGCGTGACGCGAGAGATTGCTATTGGTTGTTTATTCGGGTGTGCTCGGATTTCCGAATTTTGTCGAGACTTCTTTTAGAGCAAATGGTACTGTAAATGAGTGAACTTTGAGTTCATAATAAGAAGTTTGTAAGTTGTAAAACAGCGTGCGAGTGTCTAGGAGTGATCGTCCTGGAGTGGTAGGTATCCAACATCAATCACCTACGTTCAATGGTATGGCTGTTCTTTTTTTTTTTTTTTATTACATTATAGGCAAGTATTTGATCTCGATCTCACCTGATGGTAAGTGACAATGAGATCTACGATGGAGCATACTTGCCTAGGTAGGAAGGCGGCAGTAGATCGAGACCACAGATCACGAGAGATATGCCGTGCGGTTCAAAATGTATGGGAACTCGCTGTCTCCGTTTTGTTCCCCACCACTCGCCACAAAACACATGCAATTACATAAAACCAAGCAATACGAAGTCTCACACACACACGCGTGCCAATAATTCGGTGCGTGCTGCGTCGTCGCCGCATACAGCGGCCGTACCACGCGACGCACCAGTTTATTCAAAGTATCGTTAGACGATCTATCCATTGCCTCGTACATTCACTCAGTAGCGAACATAGGTGGTACTTAAAGAGCCATGTATTTTGTACAAAAATAAAAAAGTCGTTGTGCTACATGAAAACTAAAATAACGTAATAAAGGCATCAAATATTTTTTGATTTGTTGTTTTTAATGATTTTAAAGACGAATAAATAAAATACTTAATACTGGCTGGTGAAATGAGATTCCATCTTTTGCGTAGTTCACTTTGCTGCTAGTATTTTTGCACACAACCACGGAATAACACGGCATTAAAAAAAAGTTAGAGCTCCGATACCGACGTGCAGTTGCAGTCGACTGACGGCGAAAACTCTACGTTAGCCTAATTTTGGCTAAAGGTGAGCGCAAGCCCACCGCTTTCATAACATATCTCCTCTCATATATCTGTGATCGAGACGCTACATTCACTAGGCACATGCAGCGCAACTGATCTGACCCGCCATCCATGAATGGCAGCACCGAACATCATGCCGGAACACGGCTAGGCCGCTTGGCGACATGGCTTTGTTCAGTGGGTGGTGACTAGCCACGGCCGAAGCCTACCACCAGTAGAGTTGTCACCTGGTTGGCACCACCCAGGGTCACGTGTAGGGTATCTCGAGGGTACTTAATTCTCCTACGGACGAAGGTGACTCGACCCCAAAAACTGTGTTCTTACGAAATTTTAATAAATTAATGTATTCCTTAAAGAAGAATATTAAAACGTTATATTATTTCTTTAAACTTGTGCTCAAAGACATAAGTAGTGGGTGTAATAAGTCAATCAGGTACATACGTAAGACACATCATAAGGTGCGTTGGCTCTTAAAAGTTGGTTTTACTTGAGTATTTATTATTTTAGGCTTCATGATAGGCGGTCAATACGATGACATTGCAAAATTAAAATTTTGATATGAATAACGCGAACATCCATATAGCGGTCGATAAATATCCCATTCTTCTTCAATTTTAAAGGGCCCCGGTACCTAGTCTTATTCTCTCTAAAGGAAACAATTATATACGTCCTTAGTTAAACATTGAAACAGTTAAAAATTGCAAAAACGCAGTTAGAATTATTTCACCAAATCAAATATGGTGACAATAAAATATCAATGTAAATAGTTAGTTTTAAATTACATATTATTTAAAATTGAAAGATAATGTAAATACTAATTATTTTATTTATAGTCTTGTTATATCCTGTTTGATTTTAAGTACACATTTACGAGTGGGTTCGCGGAAAATATGTTCGTCTCATATCAGAATTCATTTAGTACCTAATTAGTGTTTAAATAATACTTAATTAAATCACTGCTTTCATGACTCACCAACGCATTGCGGTAACGAATGTATTTTTTTATACTTTTTGTTAAGTACAATTAAAGGTATAAACAAAAAGAAGTTATTAAAGTTTCACAGGGTGTTTTAAATGTAAGGTAGAATTAGGATGAAGGGCAACGGGCAAAGATCCGATAAAACGACTTTATTTCAAGTAACGTACGATTTCTATTCAAAGATACTATTTTATATAACTATAATTTTAACTATATAATATAAAAAAATGTTATGTGCTATTTATTTTGTTTTCGAGTCATTTTTTTACAACGAAAGTTCCTTTACTCAATCCAAAAAATATATACATAGGTACTTACCCAATACATTTACGTTGTAGTAATATGAAAGTACATTATTTTTTTTGTATTATATTTATAAAAAAATAGTGCAGCACAATAACTGTACTACTATGTAAGTATAATTTTTATATAAAAATGTCTACTAATTAACATCATAATTTAGTAAGTATATATTTATATTATGATAAACACATTTCTTTCTTTGGTATGTATAATTAGGCGTAATGTCATGTGAATGATGTAAAAAATAATCCGCCCCGTTTCAAAATTACTACTACACCAATAAATAATATTGAACTTCAATTTGTGAATCTTGCAATCCTCTTTCTCATCATCCAACTTGACTCGTCTACATGGTGACGATAAACATCCATGATAATATTCAAGTGAATGCAAAGAGGCATGGAAGAACAACTCTTCAAAATAACTTTTTATATTAGTTCTAAGAGATATTTTATGTGAATTGTTCCGTTACATAGCATGTAAGGGATGAGAATATAAAATAGTGAGTGCTGTGATACCAGATGCTTCGAGTGTTGTAGTGGGGTCTATCAGCGTCGGATTGTTTTATACATAGTTATGCTACATAACACTTATATACATATATTTTGTGTTACCAGATTCAGTGCTAGCACGTTTTAATTCGCGAATGATACAACCCTAAATCTATTTTATTACTAACAGTAAGATTATTAATTAAAATGCAATGTGTGTCAAAATTTGAACATTCAGTATTTTAACAGTAAGATTTATTGGTTCTAATTATAATCGAAACGATTAGGTAATTAATTAAACAGCTTTTACACCTTTGAAGCCTCCCTTTGTAGAGGTGTTAAAACTGTTGTCTGATTTATAACTGTACTGAGAATAAAGAATAGAAATTATTCAAAAATATTGGTGTATTATTTGCTATGAAATTCCTAAACAATATGGATATGGATTTAGACCAGGGATTCCCAAAGTGGCCGATAACGGTTTCCCAGGGGTTGTCATAAACGAAAACTGATCTTGGGGGTCGAGGAGGTCTAAAAATCGAACCCTATTAACAGTATAAGTTGTGTTACGTGTACCAACTTGTTATAAGAATGACTAATATTTAAGTAGGAAGTATCAGTGTTGTGCTTTTAAAAAACTCAACAAGTCGATAAGCGTGCACAAGTTCGTAGAAGATGAAATTATTATTTTGTAATTATTTTGTATCAATAGAAAAAACCTAGAGATAGGATTTTTAAAGCAATTTGGCTATGGGAGTCTGTGGTATCAGTTCACTTTGGAAAAGGGATCTCTTGCCCAATATAGTTCGGGAATCCTTGATTTAGACCCATAGCTGCCAATCCGACAATTATTATTACTTATAGCAGAATCCTGCTACGGACGCTGTGTGTATGGAATAAAAGTAAATAATAAAATACAATAATAGTTTATTTTATGGTAAACATACAATTACATACATATTCGTCGTTTACACTTAGTCAACAACATGTAATATATAACACTTAGTAATATGCTCCATAATATATTAAAGGTTCGCTAACACCGACCTAGAGAAGAGATAGTGTTTTTCTTATTTGGTACTTTATCCCTTTGAATATTACTATTAAAATGCCGTGAACTAAAATGTAGTTACACATACAATTTATCGACGAGGCGATGCAACATCTTAATGTCAAACTGAATTATTACAAGAAATAGATCATACAAACACATATGTAGAATTTTGGCTTCATATTAAATTATTTTCAAAACAAAACACTGCTAGTTTTTAAATTACCCATCTATGTTTGTATTTATTTATGACCTATCTATTTCATGCTATTCCTATTACGAATCGAAAATAATATAAATTAAAATATTTACCTATCATCAGGTAATTTTATGCAGGCAGTGTTTTTACAAAGGTAGGGGCAACGAATACCGTGCATGAGAAATGCACCGTCTAATATTTTATATAACTAATATTTAGATTATTTACATAATGTAATTAAAATGTTATGTATGTGTTAATATTTTTTAAATAATAAACTTCAAGCACTTAACGTTAATCAATTACTTGTAGATATAATTGGTACCGTTATACTAAATTCATTCATTAATTCTAAGACTATGAAGTCAAAAATATATCAACATTAAACAAGATTTCTTATAAAATGTACCTACGTAGAAACCATGATTGGTACAAATATAATAATCTCTTTGCAACGATTGCTCTAACAAGGCAACTGAAACGATGTAATAATCACAATGGCAGCAATTCAGATGCCACAGCTTCTTTACAGAGAATACCCGCTCGGCCTTATTGAAGACGAGCATATTTAACAACTTCTTACAGAATAATACTTTTTAATTAATCTATAATTAAATTATATTTGGGTCCTCGTTACAATATGCAGTAAGTAGGTATACTGTGTATTTTGTATTTTAATACCTATGATCGGAAGAACGTTGCCCGAAGCAGGCACAAGCGTTCGCATCGGTGGATATGTCTTAAAACTATTTTATATAAAATTGAAATAATAAAAAAATATTAATTTTGAGACAATAGCCCTTTTAAACGATATCACATATGGGCCAAGAAAACAATGCTATAAGTATTTTTCCATCTCGCAAATAAAATAAGCGATTTGCTACATGTCACCAGGAACAATATGTTTAAACGGGGGCATATCTTTTGGTGTCTGTATGAAGGCAGAGGTGCACACAGCACACCCACATTTCACCGATAACTTAAACAGTATGTCTTAACGTAATAAGTACAAGTACCAGTGTCCGAAATTAGTCAGATCCTATAAATGATTGACTTAAAAAAATTAACAACAATATATAAAAGAACACCGTCATGGTGTTCTGGCAAATATTAATACTGAACGCTGTCAAAACATACAGATTTGTTTATGGAATGGTCAAGTATATACACAGATAAAACAGACCAAAGTTGTGGACTGTAGTTCAAGGCTGTAGAAGTTAATTGAGAAGCCGTTTTTTATGGTAAAGATTTTAATATCAGGCAAATGAATCACTTTGACAATTTCAGTAATTATTAATTTATAAGAACATAAACACAGTTTGTATCGCGTCCATTTATATATGATATGTTGCCATATATAAATTTATTATAATAATTAAAATAAGTTTTGTTGGGTTGCCAACATTACTTCAGATCAAAGATGGAGCGCCATACTAAGTAAGAGAGCTTGTGAATTACCTATATGTCTATATTTAATATTCAGGTACATGTAATAAATACTTCAAACCCGTTTGGATGCAAAATAAACATTTTAACAAAGATTAAAGTTACAAACATTCAAAATGCGATCTTTGGCACTAACACTAATAAATAATGACACTCACAATTATATCGACGGTCCCTACGTACATAAAGACATGACAAAAATTTAAATCGTACAACGTATCTTTTTCTGATTTTAACAAGCTTGTTTTATGTTCCGTTCGTTACAAAACTAGGACGTCAACAAACATAGTCCTCACGTGACCATGGATGCCGTAAATCAGCCTAAACGTCGGGAACATAAAAACATTAAATAAAGGCGATAAAATCAGAAAAAAATTACTTATTTTAATGTGTTGTACGCATAAATATAAGAAATCAATATTTCCAATGTACAGTTTATATAGAACTACCTCTGAATGACCACACAAAAAGTGGCAGTATTTCTAAATAATCTTTAGTTAAGTGACATTGAACACTGACTATATAGCTGATTTACTGCCAGACGATACCAAAAATGCTATTCCAAAGGACCCATACTAACCGAAGCTGCTAAAAATAGTCAGATTTACAAACATGAAAACTATGGTATTACAAAGCCAGTTTACTCTAAAAAGCTTTGTAAGGCCATTGTCACTTTATAAAAACTTCTATGTATTTGTACTATGCCCATACATACACTGTAAAATTAACGGCCCTTTTGGTAAGTATCTCCTGACAAAGAGTAGATAATACTACTAACATATTATAACAGACAATTTCCGTACCGAGGGTCCCGGGTTCGAATCCTGGTAGGGACAAACTTTGTGTGATGAGCACGTATGTTTGTACCCAAGTCATAGATGTTTAATATTTATATAAGTATTATATACTGGGTTCACCCCCAGTCCATAGTACGGTACTCATAATACAAGCGTTGCTTAGTGTGGGACCGTATAGTTGGTTTGTTAGTATGGCGATAAAAATATGTCTGTATATAAATAGTAGAAAGCTGAGCGAAACGGATAAGCAAGAATGTTTTAAAAAGTAATTCGAGTTTATATAAAGAAATACATTTAGTAAGATTTGTGCGGTGCGGTCATTTTGAAGTTTCCAATGTAGACGAATAGATCTTGTAACCTTGAAAAACCACAGCTAAACTTGGAAAAACATCCGTTTTTCTTAGTTTGATGTTAAAGCTACTGATAAGAATACTAGTAATGTATTGTAATCTGATTTATAATAATATTATCTATATCGCAACATTGGTCAATTCAATTTGCTACAAGGTACCCTCATCTTCTTCTTAACGGACCGTTAAATTTTCAGATCAAAACTCAAAATACAGACAGAGTGTACAATTGTCTGCGAATTTACAAGGCTCAACAAAAACAGTGTCCGTCAAATATATAACATTTACAATAAAATATATTTAGTTATTATACAAAAGTCACCCACTTCCATACGGGCACTGCACTTTATGGAATGTCTAATAGAATAGATACGGAATAAATAATGGAGAATATATAATATATTTATTTTATAATATATTCGAAGTGTCCTTTGGATATGATCCCTGTAAGAATATAACTATATATACTTTCTGATGTATATAATATATTGTCATGGCTTATCTTACCTAGACAGATTTCACTGGTAACGTTTGAGCTCGGGAAACACCTCTAGTAGAACCAATTCAAGGAGTTCCTGGAAACAAATAGGTTTTCTTTATATACAAAATCTAAGAGATATATAAAGAATTAGTGATGTTTAATAAAACGCAAGTGAATATTCAAACTCCATAAAAGTTATCATTTTAGGTCATTACTATCTTAAATATTTATGAAAAATGGATCTTAAGCCGTTTGTATGTACGAAAAGTGTGTCTGCTTTACGCCTCAACAGGGTAATGGACTTTTATAAATACACATTCATATTAGTAATCAATATTTTTATTTTTATTGGTAGTGTTCCTGCTTTCTGTGCCGAGGATCCAGGGTTCGAATACTGTTAAGGACAATATTTGTGTGATGAGCATGAATCTTTGTACCCAAGTCATGGATGTTTAATCTATATAAGTATTATATACTGAGCTCGCCCTCAGTCCATTGTGCTGTACCCATAATACAAGCGTTACTTTGTGTGGGACCGTATACTTGGTGTGTTCGTCTGGCGATATATTAATAAAAAATAATAATTTGGCGGATAATGGAAGCGTCTGTGTAAGGCCTTACTCTAATTTTCCGATGTAGTTTTGTTTACCATTAATGTCATCATGATAGCTAGCCATTCTATAATGGATTCAAAGAGGATGAGGTCTGTTGACACAAATTTGGCACGATGATAGCTTATACTGTACCCCGCCTCATCATCAGAGTTTATTCAGGCATAATTTCACCCACGGCCAACGCACGGATTCCCATGGCACAAAATGCGAACACAGTACAGAACAGCAATAAATATATGTACATATGTCTTCGTCCAAACGATCTGGCCGATATTCCACAAATAAAGAATGAGAGTAGATCCCCCGTGGAGCGGCCACGCGGCTCTCACGTCTTCCGCACACTTGTCGGACCATTTCGCATTTATCAGAGACCAGCGGTGACATCTTTAGCATGAATGTGGCGCGTTTAAGAGACCGACACGATAATAATTTTAGATCCGAAGGAACGCGACAATTCGTGTCGCTAGGGTTGTTACGTAGCGACGAGAAAAAAGTTAGTTTATTTTAATAGTGATTGAAATAAAACTGATTTTACGGATTTTGTCGCGTTTATTTTTTTAGGTTCCCGACGTTTCGGCTGCTTTACAGAGACCATGGTCACGGGAGTGTTTGACATAAAATAAAATCAGTAAAATAAGTTTTATTTCAATGTGTAGTATTCGCGTAAATATAAGAAATCAATATTATTTTAAAAGTGACTTAAAAAAAATACATTCCCTATTCTAAGTTTAGGTATGTAACATAATTAATAATAAAATACATGAATAAAAACATAAACCATAAAATTATTTATTGGTATACCAAAACTATAGGCTGCAGCTGGATATTTATAGCGAAGGAAGAAGATAATCATTACTGAAAATCGACAACATATTACATAGACAAAAAACTTAGTTATAACTTTGTATCTCCTTTAATGTATGTAAATGCCTAATAAATTCTATAACAACAACAACCCAATGACAAATTACATTAGAAATGTGTTTGACAACCCTATTTGTGATAAACTCTCGAATCAGGTGGGCGGCGGCGCACCACTTGCGGTCAGTACGCTTGTAACGTGTAAAGCTGAGAATCAAAGAGCGATCGTGCTGATTTTATCCGAGTTTTTTTATACTTACCGTGCAATAAAATTGGTATAATAAGTGACAACATATGTATTGTATTAATAAAAAATATATATAGTAGTATAGGTATTAATACAAAATAACTGAATTTATTTTGTATAATTCAAGGGAAAATGGTATAAAAACAATTCATTGGTATCATTGAACGTAAAACGTGTGTGTCCTAACTTACAAAAAGTAGGACTTACGTATAGGAGTGTTGAAGAAAAAATCATAGCTCTCAAAACGAATTTAAAACGGTTAAAAATTATGTAAAGTATCTGGCAATAAGAATTTTTCACAAAGAACTTTTACATTTTGAATATGCCTATTCTATTCAGTGCTGTGGCCAGTGAGAGAAACTTCTTAGTGAATTTCGCTTCTTGCGATGGAAATTTCATGGAGATAGCACACCAAGTGCTGTCCAAGATACCAGCCCAAAATAACAAGATGACGTACTCTCATGGAATATATTTACTGCATTATATTGTTGAAGATAATTACTTTTATTTCTGCATTACTGATAAGGCAAGTGTTGTTTTGTTTATTTATTTCTTAAAAATGCATGTTGCTTTTAATTGATAATAGTCTCGTCATAAGAATACAGATGTGACAAACCGGTACCGCTTTTACCATTTGGTACGGAACCCTATTACCAACTGTACGGTCCCGAAGTCAGCAAGGCTTGTATTATAGGTACCGTACAATGGACTGGGTGCCATCCCAGATTTAAATGACTTATGTAGATATTGAAGCGGGTTTAAACATTCGTGCTCATCACACAAAGTTCCCCCCTGCGAGGATTCGTACCCAACTCATAGAAGTTTTAATATCCATATAATTATTACATACTTACACACGGTACCCACAATACAAGCTTTGCTTAGTTTGAAACCGCGCAGTTAGTGTGTTCGTCTGGCATTATTATAAAGTAATGTGATAATATCGTGCTATAATCTAGTTTTACATAGTGAACACTAAAATATGATGCGACTAAATGTTTGCGTAAGAACATAATAGCAAACTATATAATTCTATGTAAGCAATAAACGTGTACGAGTAGTCTCAATGTCAGGGCTACTAAAATAGATTCGATCAGAAAAAGCTTTCATATTTATAGCTGAATAGCGATTACTTTATGAATACAAAGCAGGCGTCTACTTATATTAGCAGTCTCAGTGAAAACAGTTCTAAATATACTTACTTAATGTTTGTTTGTCATCACAAGCAATCATAAAAACTTTCGTTCGCAAATATAAAGCGTGTTATTTATCGTGTTTCTGGATACGCAACAGAACATTGTAAGATAACGTCAGTATATACTTAGGGCTGGAGTGCACCATCTATGGTTAAATTTAACTACCGTCAAATCTCTACATATTCTGTCAGATTCTCTATAGATTTGACCTATGTTGATTTCTTATATTTACGCGAATACTACACATAGAAATAAACCTAAACGTCGAACGAAACGTCGGGAACGTAAAAAAAACATAATATAAACGCGATAAAATCCTTAAAATTAGTTTTATTCGAATTGACTGTAGTTAAATGCCCTAATAATTCTCGGACGATAGATCAATAATATTGTTGTACGACAAAAATCATTAAAGATGTTTATACATTCATTACTAACGAAATGATCACATTAATTTACAAGCGTGCTCATTATATTTCTTGGCACGCTCGCGTGAAATAATTCTCCTTTGCCTTGTCACTCCATCACCTGTCGCAAGCTTACTTAAATAAACATCTGACTTATGGATATGCGCAAAATTGCAAGCCGTTTAATTAATGTTAATTAATGTTAATTAAAAAAAACACCTTTATACTAGAATATCAGCTCCCTGTATCTGTCGGATGTGGGTTGGATTCCCATCTGTTCGTAATTTCTGGTCTGGGTGTTGCTAGGATTGCACCCACCATTGTACGGTTCCCAAAATACAAGCGTCGCTTAGTTTGGGACTATACGGTTAGTGTGTTCATCTACCAATATTTATTTGTTTTTTATTGAATATGTCAACTGTCCGCTCTTAACTGTCACCCTTTAGGCCCCTTTAATAAATCTGTGTCAATGCTTTAAAATGCCGTAATATAATAAAAAAGCATTTAAAAAACAAACTCAAGTTCATTCTTAAAGTTGATACGCGGGCCAAACCAAATCAACCAACCAAAAGCAGGTCGGAGACGGGTGTCTAAAACGACACCGAATACAGGACACCAATTTGGCAACATACTAAACTAGATATTGACACGCCATTTCCACCTTGTCATGTTAGCGTCCATTTTTTTATTTATAATGTGTATTTATTGCATTTGTTATCGCTATTGTAATACTTGCCGCTGACAAAATACAGTCCATTTTGCGGGTGCGGCCATACGTCATCTTATTCAAGATTTTTTGACAAGTTTTCGCTATTTTCAGCTGTGTCAAAGGTCCAGAGCTTTTCTATACCTGAACGAAATACAACGAAGGTACAAAGCCAGTAAAGAGGACTTTAGAAGCGTGTTGGCAGCGGAGATGTACCGGTACAGCGAGGATTACAACACCATCACGATTAGGAAGGGGGATCTGGATGAGCTTAATAGTATCGGAGTGTGTAGTAGCGGTGAGTACTTGCGGTTTAAAGCTTTCGCCTATGGAACCGCCTACAGCCAACATTCGTACTGTATATTTTCCGCCAATTCTTAAGGGAGTAAAAAATTCTAAGCGATCCAGAATGACAGCGATGGAGATTTAATTAATTTTATATAATAATAATAATATCGCCATACGAACAAACCAACTATACGGTCACACATTCAGCAACGCTTGTATTATGGGTACCGTACAATGGACTGAGGGCGAACTCAGTATATAATACTTATAAAGATATTCAACATCCATGACTGGGATACAAACATTCATACTCATTACACAAAGCTTGTCCCTACCAGGATTCGAACCGAGGAGTCTCGGCGCAGAAAGCAAAGAGTTTGCCTTTCGATGCCGTGGCCTGACTTTTTATAGTCTGAGGTTTAAAGAATATATTTGTAATTATACTTACACTTATGACAGGTAAACTCTATACGAAGTGGAGTTCGGTTTTGTTGGCCTCCTAAATTATCGATTAACATGTTTGGTTTATTGTTGGGAAAGTTGACAAGCCGAGGGTCAGTGGTGGGGTACCTTTCACCAATTATTTAAGATTAGCAACGAATTTATTTATACGTAATATAGAACGTACGTTTTATAATACGAATATAGTACGTTTTTAAGAAAATAACTGTCATTCAACTTAGTGTTTTGAATGTAATTGCATATACGACAGAAGATTGCCTAAAGGCGAAGTTTGGGGCTTATAATTATTATAGTGAATGTATATTTATTGCCTTTCAGAAAGTATACTCGGGGAGAAAATTCTGTATATAAATAACCCAGACAACATATCTTATAGCGTGAGTAACAGCTTAGCAATATTTTTTAATCAAAAATAGCATGATTTTAGCGGCATTTAATTAAACATTTTTTTATGATTTTTTAGACTATCTCCTATATAGGCAAGTCTCCTGAGAAAATATCGACACTAGTTGTGAACAACACTACGGATAAAATAGAGGAAATGGACAAGATATCGACATTTGTAGTTAGTGAGACTCCAGAGCAGATGGAGAAAATATCGATATCCCTGGCCGCTTCAAGAATGTACGTCGTAATCATTAGTATGTTGATGGTGATCATAGGGCTTGTGGTGTACGCGTCCGGGCCTATGTCATGTGCGGTTGTTACCGGCATCGGCGTATGTACATTCATAATATCATTCGTAAGTTATAAGAGTAAATCCGAGTGAATATTTAATATTTTTGTATTTATTTTATAACACAGTCAAACTACCTGGTTAATATTTCATGATTGCAATTTTTTTTTCAATTTATTATTATTTAAATTCTACTTAAATAACTATGCGGGTATGTGGATAAAAAGCTGGATTATATGTTCATTCAGTTTAAAACTATTAAAAAAATATATACCATAGATTATAACTAACATCTATACCAACTTTTATTAAAAATAGTTTAGATATTCGTGCGTGATAGACACAGTGTCAAATATACAAATGTTCACATCTATTAGTGGTGAGAATAACATTAGACGCAGGCTCGACTAATTCTTGGCTTTAAAAAAAACAACGAGACGATTTTGAAATGGTCAAAATGAAGTACTCCGGTCGCGAGTCCGGTGGGGGGTATATCCCCCCCCCCTGTATCCGAGGCAGGTCGAGCCGCATGGCCCCCACAGTACTCACATAGAAGAGCTGTTTGTTGTGCGTGGTGTTCTGCAGCGTGTGGAAGAGCTTGGTCGCGCCGCGCGCCGCCGCGCGCGCGCCCACCAGCGACGCCAGCGCGTCCAGCACGCTCTCGCTCAGCTGCTGCTGCGCCAGCGTGCGCGTGTGCTCTGAACACAACAACCATCACAACTATTTGTAGTAAGAGGAGTAGGAGGAATTATTTGTGGTAGGATCCGTAGGAGAATTGAGTACCCTCGAGATACCCTACACGTGACCCTGGGTGGTGCCAACTAGGTGACAACTCTACTGGTGGTAGGCTTCGGCCGTGGTTAGTCACCACCCACTGAACAAAGCCATGTCGCCAAGCGGCCTAGCCGTGTTCCGGCATGATGTTCGGTGTTGCCATTCATGGATGGCGGGTCAGATCAGTTGCGCTGCATGTGCCTAGTGAATGTAGCGTCTCGATCTACTGCCGCCTTCCTACCTAGGCAAGTATGCTCCATCGTAGATCTCGTCGTCACTTACCATCAGGTGAGATCGAGATCAAATACTTGCCTATAATGTATAAAAAAAAAATATATATATTTTTCATCATTCGCTTGCAACTGAGCAACGCTTGTGTTGTATTATGGATACTGTACAATCGATTCGAGGCGATCCCAGTATATAATACGAATACTGATTCGGAAAAGGGTGTATGTACTAAAGTTTGAACCTGCGCTTCTAAAGCGAACATAAACTTTATGCGAGTTCAATATGTAAATTTAAAGAAAAAAAAATCGACCTCCCAGATGTCGAAATCTCAGAGGTACGAGCCAGGGTTTGAACCTGCAATCCTCGTTACCGAGGCAAGCGTTCTACCAACTTGGCTATCACTACCTTGACGTGACATAATTATTACATATGCGCAAAGAAGCATAGGTTCAAAGGTTAGTTAACCATTCTGAATAAGAATTTTTCAGATAGCTTAGCTGCTCTTTCGTTTGACAACAATAAACTACGCGTGTTTCCAATTAACATTAGCCGCGAGTTTGCTTATCGGGCACAGCGTACTATCCTGTCCTTTCCAATTATTCTTTATTCCGTGAACTGTATATATAGCGAGTACATTACTAGAGTGACTTAGAGGCTGTATCGCATACCTTTGTCTTGAAAGTTCCTATTCGAAGTGGTCTCTGAGAGCGTGCCGCCCGGCCACCAGGACTTGAGCACCACGCTGATGTAGTAATGCAACATCTGCTCCGAGAACAACCACGTTACCGTCTCTTTGATTTGCCTGGAAACAAACATCTTATTAGGAACCAGCCATGTACTCGATTGTAACATAAAGTACCTTAGTGTACCTCTAAGGTACTCGAGGGATAAGTCCTCCAAATTTCAATATTTTTATTTCATACTACAGATATATAATGATTCAGAAAGGATATACTGAGCATCTTAGCGTATTTTTAATCATTATGTGAATTCAGAATTTCAATGTCTATATTAAAAAGAAAAATTGTTGCCAACAAAACGGCCTTTTGGAAAGGGCGAACAGGATTATTGTGGAGAAAACAAAATGCATGTTATGAGAGGCAGGATTGGAGAACAAATTCTGGGAGCTGTGAATACTACCGATTACTTGAAAAACAGGACACCATTCAAGCTGTAGTTCGATTAGTTCCTTACAAGACAAAATGAAGTCTGTGACTTTTTGTAAGCAAACTCCAACTAAGCTGTAGTTGGATTAGTTCCCGAGAAGACAAAATTAAGTCAGTGACTTTTTTTAAGCAAACTCCAACTAAGCTGTAGTTGGATTAGTTCCCGAGAAGACAAATGAAGACATTTCCCTTTCTGAATGACGTGTATACGTAATGTCTCACCTATTAATAGTCCTGCCATACGTGATCTGCACGAATGTGACCAGCGTCTTCCGCAGCCACCTGAACACGCCGCGCATGTCGAACACCTCGCTCAGCAACGCGTACAGCGGCTCGGCGATACTGTCTCGCTCTTCCGCTATTGCGCCCGCGCCTGGTAGTGGCGACATCGATATGCTTAGATCATAATCCCCAGATTTTAAACAATCTACAATTGTGTTATAAAGGAACGCTTGGAGCATGTAAAGCCGTCAGTCACCATCACATAAAATATTACAAACGAATTAATAGAATTTCCTATATTTACGCCAATACTACACATTGAAATAAAACTAATTTTGCCGACGTCAAACACATCAGTCCTCCCGTGCCTATAGTTACTGTAAAGCAGCCGAAACATCGGGAATGTAAAAAAACATAAAATAAACGCGATAAAATCTGCAAAATTTGTTTTAATTCAATGAATTTATAGAAATTAAAAAAAAACTCGATGTAGTGATATCCAACTTGATGGGATTGCCTTGGAAACAAGGTGTGCGGGTTCCAATCTCGGCTTGCACCTCTGAGATTATCGGTATGCGGCATTTGCGAATCTCATCTTCAATCATTATTATCACTTGCTATGTGGTAAAGACAAACATCGTGAGAAAACCTGCACCTGTCTTAATTCGTGTGTAGTTCACTCGAGTGCACCTCTGCCTACCCCTTCGGGGATTAGAGGCGTGATGGTGTATATTAAAAAAAACCTTGTACTTAGCAGAAAATGTAATGGTTCTAGATCCTTATAAAAAAAAAACTTGAGAGGTGTCAAGGGACACCCGGATGGAACGAAGTTCCTTTATTATTTGTTATGTACAAAAAATCAATAATTTTGGGAAACAAAAATATATCGCCCCCGGGTGGGCTCGAACCACCAACATTTCGGTTGACAGCCGAACGCGCTAGCCAATTGCGCCACGGATGCACTTGTGCAATGTCTCGAAAATACTGACCATTATGTAAATGCAAACGACAAAGATAACAATTATTTTTGTCAGCGATAGATGTCGCTAGCATCTTTTTGAACGAGGTATCGTTATGTTTATGGGTTTTATATAGTAAACTATACTTTCGTTTATAAAAATGCTTACAATTGGTCGTTACAACTTTTCTGCTTAATTTTTCTGCTTAAATTTTCGTATGAATTTTTTCCGTCTAGCCCCCTTTCGTAACGCGCGATAAGGAACTTCGTTCCAAAAGTTTTAAATACAAATTAAAATTCTTACCCCGTAATGAGCTGGTCATATTCTTGGTACCCGAGTCGCCATTGCCGTCCAAGTATAACGATATCTCGTCTTCGTCTGCTGACGTATGTGTGAGCGCTTCCCTTTCTTGGGACGATCTGTTAGTCGCTTCGCTACTTGTGCTGATAACACCAAGGGATTTTTTTACATCACAGAATACCTCAAAGGGAAATACCAAGGGGGCATATTATGAGTTCTTATTTCTAAGCAGAAACACGTCCGAGCCTTAAATTTGTCATCTGTATCATGTTTTTTTTTCAATTATTTTGGCATAGTAGTGGGCAAGTTGTAAATTTAACAGACAACATGAGGAGAAAAGAAAGTTATTTTATAGAACGCTCGCCTCGATAACGAGAACCGCAGGTTCAAACCCCGGCTCGCACCTCTGGGATTTCTGGATTTTATGTGCGAATTTGATTTTTAACCATGGCTATCATTTGCTAAACGGTGAAGGAAAACATCGTGAGTAAACCTGCATGTCTGAAAGAACCCCTCGAAAAACGTGTTAAGCCAGCCAACCAGCACTGGGCCAGCGAAGTGGACTATGGGGGACTATAACAGTGGGACATTAAATAGGCTGGTATTATTTTAAGTAGATGTGTATTATTGATTTAAAATATAAAATTGCCAGGCAGTTATACATACTGCCTGGCAATAAAAGTTCGTAATACACCCCCAGGGACAAATAACCGGCTGCGTCCCGATCTAAGAAGCTTCAACCATTTAAACACTTACCTCTTAAACAATGTTGAAAATGAAAACTTATTTTTCTTTGGCAAGTCACCCTGTTTCAAATATTCCGAGCTAGGATTGAGGAATGTGTATAAAGCTTCGCTTTGGTTTAGTCTATCGTCTTCCAAAACGAACTGAAAACAAATCGTCGCAATTATATTCAACATTAAAAAATATAAAATATATACAGTACGTCAAGTGCGAGATTATTCTTAAGCTAGCTAGCTAGCAGAATTGAATATTTAAATACCGTCCGCTAAAGGCGCTTTTCAATTCTCCATACAAAATATCTAAATACGACAGACTATAAAGTATACGGTTAGCTCGCACTTGACGTACAGGGCGTAATTAGCTTCGTAACGAAAACTGATACCATGGATACAAACTCATGATTTTGTACTCCCAAGAGTTGTAATTTTTCGTCGATCTTTTTGTGAATTATACGATTTATTTCAGGATTTTTAAATTGATTTTAGCATGAAGAGAGATTTTTAATAAACCAAATATAATTACTAATTCAGACCCTAAAACTGCAATGTAAATTAAAACTCATGTGTCGTGATCTAGACGCAATGCGCGCTCATAAATATCAACACTGATAATCCACGAATACGAGGGTGACACTGAAAGTTCTTAAAAAATGAAAAACTAAACAGACTAGCAAGTTATTGGTTTTATTATATATTTTCAAAATAGTGTTAAATGACATCGAAAGTCATAAAAAAAACATTGTTTGAAAATTTTCTCGCGTTAAATTCATGTTGTCGTGCCACAAACAATTTTCAATTTGCCGCCAAATCGTAAACAAATGAATAAAATACATACACAATAATATTGGCATAGAGTTCCATTTTCAAAATTTGATTTTATTTTTTTATTATATCGTTTACCAGTGGCCAGTTCTAAAAACTTTCAGTGTCGCCCTCGTATATATAGACCTTAATTAATTTTATGATATACATTAAAGTGTGACTTTACCCAAAGTTTTCTTTACTATGCCCCTTACACACTGTATTAAATAGACGAAAGATGCTCACTTCTAAGTATTTTTGTATTAAAATTTTTGCTTTATCCAACGAGCTTTTGTCATTTTTTCCAAATATAAATTTAAATGAATTCGATGGAAGCTCGATATTTTTTAATTCTGAGCACATTGGCCGTAATTTCCGATGCAAATCCTGGAAAGAATTCAAAAGTTTATAAGGGCAAATTGCTTTATCAAATTAGAGGAACTATGAAATGCAAGTAGTCCTGAAGTATGAGTTTTGAAAGTGTTTAAATACCGATCGCGTGTTCGAACCGTTGCATACATTACTAGTAAAACTACAGGATTCCTCCAGGGGCGCTGCCGTGAACTGTACGAAACGATTCGATAGGCATTCGATGCTGACAAAACTCATACTGAGCCCCCTGTCTGTAACTGTTTTGAACTGGCAAAAAAACTGTAATAATTATAAAATAGAATATGCAATACTAACTTCTAATGTAATGCAATTAGGTACTTTTTACCTGAAATTCGTTGAGCGTTCTCAATAGCACCCATCCAGTGGTGATCTGCTCTGGTCTATCTTCATCATGCGTCGCTTCCTGTTCCGCCATGTGAACCACTATCACGAACTGGGGTGGCTTAGATTCGTCTATTACCTAACAGATAACAATACAATTTAACATCATTATTTCAAAAGTTAAACCTTAATAAATAGTATTGATTTCTTCTATTTCCGCGAATACTTCACATTGAAATAAAACTATTTTAACAGATTTTGTCTTCGTTTTTACGTTCCCGACGTTTCGGCTGTTTTACAGCAACCATGGTCACGGTAGGACTGACATGTTTGACGTCCTAGTGTCATAGTTTGAACTGGGGTACCCTCATATTATTTAGTTGCAGCTTGCGGTCCGATCTACGCAGAAAATGCTCACAGCGTCCTGAGGTCTTGCAATGGGGCACTTGGTTTTGGATTTAATTATATTAATTACTGGATCCCAAGTCGATAGTAGCATCCAGCCATCTTCCCTATTTAAATCTAATTAATATCTTAATAAATAACAAGTGAAAGCCAAGTGGGTAGAACGCTTGCCTCGGTAACGAGGATCGCAGGTCTAATTGTCATCCATAGGAACTGTAACAGCTGTTGTTGTTTTCGAAAAAAAAAATCATATACTGGGCAGTTTACGTGTCTATTAATTAGTCCCTACGGTTACTCTAATATTGACATAAACAATGTTATATTATAGGCCGCATAAAAAAAAAATAGCAAAGATGGCGACTCTGCGCATGCTTAATTCATACGATTGCCGCCATCTTTGGTCACTATATTGGGTGGTCATGTAGTGCTGGCCCACCTCGGCGCTGTGCACGCTGGCGCGCCAGCTGCCCAGGTGGTCGGCCCACGTGTCGGTGCGCGCCAGGTGCGCCTCCAGCCGCATCTGCTCGCCCGCCAGCTTCTCCACCTCGTTCGCCAGCATCGCCAGCGCCGGGGACTCCGGCTTCAGCGACGCACGCAGGGCTGCTAACGCCTTCGACAATGACGATAGCATCAAACGAAATAATAATAATAAATAAATAAATATTGCGCCACAAAGACACCAAATGTACAGTCCCTAATTAAGGAATGCTAGTATTATAGGTACCGAACAATGATCTGGGGGCGATCCCAGTATACAAATACATAGCTGTTCGTAGGCATATTATACAGTTTGTAACATCGAGATGGGTCAGTATAGGGACTTCCAAAACTATAACAGATAGTTTTTTTTTTTCTGAGAAGTACTCTGTATAATGCTTTTGGTAAACGCATGACCACATTTGATACAAGTTAAACATAGCTACAAGGTACAACTTTTCGCTAGGGGCGCTGCTGTAAAATGTATGGAATGATTTGATAGCTTGATCGGTATTTACAGGGTAGAAGAGAAGAGAAGAAAAGTCGTACAAAAGTACTCTGAACAAAATTTCAAACCATTCAGCTGTTCATTTAAAGATATTATGCTGACACGATCTGATTGGATATATTTTTGTGCCTCAAAACATTCAAACATATATCTGTATACGTAAGGATTAAGAACTAAAATCCTACTTATGTGTTATGGCAATATACATTTTCACCAAATTGCATTTAAATCAGTTCAGCCCATATTACATGTTTATTTATTAAAACTACAACCAAACACAAAATTTATTTGATAAATATCTGGAAAACATGTTAGAAAAAATTTGAATATTTGGAAAAGTTCCCAAGCCCAACATTGCCAAAATACTCTGGGAATGGTTATTCACTCTTCGAGTGGCTTTGAATTCTCATAGATATTCGATCATCACAGTTACTGACACGGAATCGGCAAATTATTAGCTTTGCCTTTGAAATAATGTTATTCAGCCGATGTCGAGTTGAACAGACATTTCTCTTCTGAACATCATTTTTAATTGACTGTAGACTGACCCCCGAATTTATACACTTTATCAAACGTCATATAGTACTGCGCGAGAGTTTTGCTTTGCGCAATACTATATGACGTACGATTAAGTTATATAACGTCTACAAATTCGGGGGTTATTATCAGCTTATGAGCATATGATTGTTATAAAATACCTGAGTCTTATTATTGTGTCGTTCCTGCAACTCGTCGAGTTTTCTCCTCGCATATGTGGAGTGTTCTGTGAGATGCAGTGTTCCGGCGACACTCTCCGCGGACGAAACCGAATCGTTGGACAGTTGTCGGTCTTCTAGTGGCGATCTGTCTGTACAAATTTCTGAGAGCAGAACGATAAAATAATATAATATCGCCAGGCGAACACACCAACTATACGCGATCCCACACTAGGCAACGCTTGTATTATGGGTACCGTACAAAAAAAAGACAAGCCCGCTGAGTTTCTCGCCGGATCTTTTCAGATGAGGTCGCTTTCTGATCCGGTTGTAGAGTTAAGAAAAAAGAATGTTAATAATTTGTAAGTGCCCCCGTAGGCCTATATGAAATAAACGATTTGACTTTGACTTTGGTGAGAAGCTTATTAGCGATACCTTATAAACTGCTTAGAATACCTTTAACGTATCATTCGGTAGTCACGGTCGTGATGTTGTTTATCTTTTTTTATTTAGTACAATATAGGCAAGTATTTGATCTCGATCTCAACTGATGTTAAGTGACGATGAGATCTACGATGTAGCATACTTGCCTAGAAGGTACCTGTTCACTCTCGACTTGAAAACACACAGATTAAAATTAACGGGGAACAAAGACGCCGGTAGCGTGTTTCATTTCTTGGCAGTTCGCACGATGAAGGTAGAAGCAAAACGCTTAGTACGAAATTTTTATACCTTTGTTAGCCTCTTCAGTGGCGAGCTCTGCAATCAACGCCTCATACTGCTCGCTCAAAAGGAACGAATGATAATATTTCTCTTGTATTGTGTCCACTACCGTATCCTGCACTTCATAAAACACTTCTGGCCCTTTATCGCCGAGCAGGAATCCCTCCATTCTTTTTCTTGTATCCTAAAACCAGTAGTGAACTATTTTAATGTGTTAACAGCACAAACCCCCAAATTTATAGCCAGTTACAATTGATTATTATAACGAACTTTTCAGAGAAAAAATTGTGTGAGCTTTATAATCCATTATAACTTTTTATTAATTTGAGGGTAAGTATGTAAGAAGCCTACGACAGTTTGCATAGTTAGAGCTGTCAAACTCTATAAAAAGAGGTTTGTTCATAAAAGCCAATGGACCCGCAGATATGTGCGAATCACATTAGTGTGTCCATTCCAGGAATTAGCCCAACGGTTCAGGGCAAATATCGGAGTTTCCCAAAGCGCGTCATTTAAATCAGTTTTCACATTTAGCGCACCGTGGGCAATCGACACCGTGTCGAATGCTGGAACCATCCTTTCAACATGCGTGCAAAAAAAAATATCGGCCAGCAACAAGATATAACAAGGGAAAATGAAACTTATTACCTGTAAATACATAACTATTTAGATAACTGATAACACAAATGATGTAGGTATGTATCATATATAACATCGATAACCTGGCAAAATAATTTATCAATTTTTGATGCAAGTTCAAACAGACAGGCAAAAAAAAGCTTAGAATTGGGCTATACAAAAAACAAAAATACCTTGTCAACTTTAATCTCAGCGCTCGGCGATCTAATGTATGTGTAGAATATTTCCGCTCCAAGCTGATGCCAACTGCTTCTAGGACTATGTCGCAGCTCTTCGACGGCCATCCAGAAGCCGACCAAGCCTTGGGAGCACATCGTCTCCAGAAACATCGAGAGATACCGCCGACCGGTCACACTTTCCATTATTTTGTGCAGAGGTAACATCTGGAAGAAAGTTATTAGTTAGTTATTGATATACAAGCTTTCTGTTTTCTGTGCATCTCGACCCCTAATGGCCATAACGTGATAATACACTAATAAATAAAATAAACAAAGTTCTTTATTCCCAAACCATAAAAAGGATTACTATTATATTAGAAAAAAAAAAATCTAAAAATCATTTAAGACTCCTCTTGGGCGACGACCTCTTCCAACTTTTTCTATGTATCTCTCATTTGAGCTGTCTAACCATTTTGGCGTAATGTTTTCTATTTCCTCTGCCCATCAAGTTTTTGGTCTCCCTTACTTTCTTTTACCGTGTGGTCCTTTCCATTTAGTTATTATATATTTTTGCCCATTTGTTATTCGGCATTCTGGCCATGTGTTCTGCTCATCTCCATTTCAATAACAGAGCATGCTTAAGAGTGTCTATGAATTTTGTTGTTTCTTATTTCTGTGTGTTTTTATGATGATATACGATTACTTGCTAAAGGTAAGGTTGTATCAACTATCTACATCTCGGTCGTCGGCAGAATGCGTTCCAATCATTGATTAAATTTAGGACTTAAGTATTTTGTGCATTGTGAGTTGATATAATACAATAATATAAATACCACAATCTTACGAAATAAATACGATAAAACAGGACTTGTCAGGAACGTATTCTCTAGACGACCGATCGTTAATAGAAAGAGACAAAACTATATGTAAAAGAGAGACGACAGCTGCAATATTTTTTTTGTTGCTCTGTTAGAAGTTGTTTTCCTTTCTCCTCGCATTGAAAGTGTTCGCGATTCTCATTTCATTACATTGGAACCATAATATCAGTGACGATATATGAGTGCTTTACCTTGCTATTAGACTCCACAGTAGGGAAAGCGCCGTCCCAGCCCAGTTTCCTTAAAGCTGTTTCACACTCATCCTTAGCAATGGTCAGCTGGTTGATGTAACGCTTTAGCTTCTTAGCGTCGGCCATCTGTTGCCGGCTGATGTTCTGCGCGCCACTCTTGTCTATGATGTCTATGTCTATGCCTTTAGCTCGTTTCACGTTTTGTAACGTCGTTGCTTGCATAATTTGTGTTACTATATCGTATCTGCAAATAGAATTGACCAAAAAATTTGATTCATGACCAAAATAATACCATGAAGTAACTACCACTGGTATTAATATTTTTTTCGGAATTAAAACCATTTTTCAGAGCTCCATTGAATTTTATCCTGTGGTTTCAGCGTGATATTGTACGGAGAGAGACACAAACATACAAATACCTTGACTTGGGCTAAACATACTTTAAATATTCTCGCAACTAATCAATAGTTTTATGTATCGGACGATCGATGGACGGCTTGATTAGCGCAGTTGGTAGTGACCCTGCTTTCTGTGCCGAGGGTCCCGGGCTCGAATCCTGGTAGGGACAAACTTTGTGTGATGGGCCCGAATGTTTGTAAGTCCAAGAGCCCAATTCATAGATGGATTTAAGAGCCCAAGTCATGGAAGTTTAATATCTATATAAGTAATATACACTGGGTTCGCACCCAGTCCATTGTGTGGCACCCATAAAACAAGCATTGCTTAGTGTGGGACCGTATAATTGGTGTGTTTGTGTGGCGATATTTATTTATTTTATATTATACTTATTTAACTTTTCCCAAAACAAACCTACTGAATACCACAATGGTTATGTATAACTGAAACGGGTATTATAATTCAGTGAAAGCTTACCCACCGTAACCGTTTGAGCGTGTCGACATTATTGCAGCTGTTAATTAGTCGTATGTAATCCTCGAACGTTTTCGCGTACTCGTGGGTGCGTACGTGCATGGCGTTGACCTCCTTCTGGGCTTCCAGATACTGTATTATCTTCTGGTTGATGTAGTCCGGCTCTGTGACTAGATCTATGGCGGGTTGTAATACTACAATAGGAAATAATGATGATTAATATAATTGTTTACCTTGTAGCTTAGCTACACTGGAATTACCTATAACAGGATTAATTCTCTTTCAACATTTACCCTCGAATTTATAGATATTTATAACATTATCGAACTGCGCAAAGCAAATCTCTTGTGCCCGTTACAGTACCATGTGACATTTGATAAAGTTATAAAACGCCTATAAATTCGGGGTTTAACATGAACAATGACAAACGTCTGATCAATTAGTTTAGTCAAAAATACAATTACCAAAATGTTATTTTGGTACTTTCACTGCTAAAATTGAGTAAGCTGTTCATTGCAGAGCACATAAGAGAGCTGGCCATAGTAGAGGCTGGACTCTACCAGTGACTGCTTCTGGAAGCGTAGCTTTTACCAAATACGCCTTTACGGCATCATCATAGGCATAGAGAGCATGTTATAGTTATATACTTATAGAGATACTTTTGAAAAGCTTTACTCAAAAACAAGGTGCATTCAGGGCCGGCCCTACCATACAGCGAATTGAGCAGTTGCTGTAGGCGCTAAGTCTAGCTCAGTAAGCAAAATTAAACAGAGACTTAAGATGTTGTTGAGATCTCCCGAGTTCCATAGTGCAAGCACAACTGGTGCAACTGGGCACCATAATCTGCTCTATCTTAAAAAAAATCCTCTAGCCTGCACTTAGTGCAACAGGATATTTAGTTTCCTTATTATAAAATTTTACATACTCTTGCAAGACAATATCTCCCTCATAAGGTGCGAGGCTGGGGCCAGGGAGTAGCATCGTGGCATCAGGAACATGATGATCAGCTCACTGATCTGTCTGAGGTAATGCAGTTCACTGTCCCTGGACATCAGGTGTGACGCAAGAGCAAAGACAGGCGGTTGATTTAATTCCAATCTGTAAAACATAACAGTTTATATGTATTATTATTTATATTATTCACATTGAGTGCCTTGATCAATACTTTAGGCATTTCTGGATTTTAAGTGCATTTGTCATTTTATACTACAATTAGTATTTGCTAAATGGTGTAAGTATACAGTGAGAAGAAAGCTGCATGACTGAGGTCTAGAAAGTCATGTGGAATACCGTCTAACATCCCATACTGGGTTAGTCTAGATTACGGAAGAATTCTGATTAAATCCAATCAGTGACAGCCTCTTCTTTATACTTTAAAGTTGGATATAGAGAATGCTTATTGTTATTACTTCTTATGGAATTAACAATCTGTACATTTAGAAAAATATTAAATTGAAGTAAACACCTATATTTACATTATTATCTCAACAGTTACATTTGAGTTTGACCTCCTAAGGCCAAGGTTATAGGCCATAAAGTTTCAGTGTTCTGTGATTTAGTTCTAAAAGCAGAGTTAATTAGGAATTAACATTGCTGTTTCTAAGGTGGTTTCCTTGCATTTGTATGTGATGTGTGAATGAATTAACCACCCTCACAATTATTGTGTTTGAGCACCTGGGGCAGGGTGACACACTTGATGTACTCCCCAGAATACCCAGCTGCAAGTGTTTGTTACATTAGGAAATTAAATAGAACTAAATAATGCATGACAAACTCATTAAACACTTAAGTATGAAGCCCTCAGCATTTTTTTTTTTTAAAGATGCACTGACATAATTTGGTTTATGATAAGTATAAATTACTCACGCACAACTCCTGGCGATTCTAATCCTCTCAAAATGCTGTGTGATTTTTGTCACCATATCACTGGCTAGTAGCTTCTCAGCATCGACACGCAACAACCTCTCATACAGGCTCTGCACAGCCCCCCAAACATGCTCTCTGAACTTATCTATCACTGGTTCAGGGCTATGTGATAATTCCTTCAACCATCGAGCCACAAAGTCTCTAAGTACATAGTCGATTAACAGCTGTAATTGGCTATCCACTGTGCGTCCGAATATCACTGGTAAATGAGTCTTCTTGCTAGTATAAGGCCAGCTTGTTTGATCTTCCTACGACAAATAATAATGAGTAAAAATAGCTACAGTTATCCAGGATTTTTTGTTAATAAGTTCCGTTCATTATATTTTTACCTTTAGCGTCTCTTCGAGTTGCCGCGCTTCTTTCTCGACTGTTTCAATCAAAAACAGAGACATCTGATGGGGAGAAGACAGGGAAACATGACCCCAAAGGGTCAACACAAAAACTGCTATCGCAAGAAATAAACTAAATATTGATAGATAGACGAGACCCCATACGAAAGGAAAATACCACAGTATCGCCAAACACACAGGGGCTAAGCAAACGGAGGTCCACTTGATCATGGTTTTGGCACAATTCAAATAAATGATAATTTCACAAAAAAATTGTAAACAATCATATTATTAGTTGTGATTTTTTTAATGAAAGCTTCGCAATTATGTTGCTCCTTCACATAGACATTTGTTGTTACCATTCATGGCATAGTATTTTAATTTTAATTGTTTATTTAAATTTCCACTTTTATCATCAGAGTACCTTGTAGGTACTCTCGAACCCTGGATCAGTGTTGCCAACCCCAAGAAACTAAAAAACAGCAGCTCACCAATAAAAAAACAGGAGAAAACAGTAGGTAAAGTAAAAAAGGGCAGATTTCATAATTTCCTGATATAATTAAAACAATCATCTACTTTTATTAGTTACCAGGACTCACATACTTACATTGTTATATTATAATATTAATCACAACATATTAAAAAAAACAAAATCAAAGTCAAATTATTGTCCACTTTCATGCTCTATTGCCTCATCTTCAGTATTTTCAGACTCATTTTCCTTATTAAAATCATACATATTTTTGTTAAATTTCTTAATTTCCCTTTCTGTGGCTTAAAATGAGTAGCACTAGGTTATTTCGAATTTAGTGTGCAATAAGTCGATATTCTGTTGCGTAATTTAGTTTTCATATTATTTATAGCTGAAAATAATCTTTCCACGGTGGCGCTGTTATGTGGTAGCCACAAAAGTTTCTTTACCAATTCACACAATGTGGGACATCCCTTGAATCTCGACAAGAGTAGATACTGCCATCTAGTGTCATTGCGTTTTATTACATAGTGGTTATCAAAAAATATTTTCATAGTGTAGGTATAATATAACGCTTTTGGGGTCGAGTCACCTACGTCCGTAGGAGAATTAAGTACCCTCGAGATACCCTACACGTGACCCTGGGTGGTACCAACCAGGTGACAACTCTACTGGTGGTAGGCTTCGGCCGTGGCTAGTCACCACCCACTGAACAAAGCCATGTCGCCAAGCGGCCTAGCCGTGTTCCGGCATGATGTTCGGTGTTGCCATTCATGGATGGCGGGTCAGATCAGTTGCGCTGCATGTGCCTCTATCTACTGCCGCCTTCCTACCTAGGCAAGTATGCTCCATCGTAGATCTCATCGTCACTTACCATCAGGTGAGATCGAGATCAAATACTTGCCTATAATGTAATAAAAAAAAAAAAAAAAAAAGCTAATTGAAAAACAGTAAAAATTTGGAATGAAACAGAAAACAGGGGGATAAATGTGAAAACAGCAAATCTACTGTTAAAACAGTAGGGTTGGTAACACTGCCCTGGATCCAACGTTTTTTTGCATCACACACTTGTGTATTTTGCCAGTGTAAAGATTCATATTTCCCTGTTTGACACTGACAAAATACCTATGATACTTGATAGTGATGCTATTTTTTTTTATGAAGAATCAGCTGTTATCATTCAGTTTTATTCGTAGATAGAGAATGCACACTCTCTATCTACGGTTTTATTGTATTGCAAATTGAGGTTGTATTATGCCATGCCATGCCAAGAACTAGAAGATTAGAATAATTATAGTAAATATCTAAAATTCTTGTCTTGTGTGAATACTCTTTGTCGCTGCTGATATAAAATTACCTAGGTATATTTCTATGGAAAGGTAAAGCTCATAAGTCCAAATGGCATCTGTAAATTTATGAATAAATAAGTTTATACAACAATTACAATGCCAGACATACAAACCACATACTTAGTTGTCGGCGGTGGAATTGCAGGTGTAACTTGTGTGGAAACTCTTGCTATATTACATCCTGAAGAAACCCTTGTTATAATTACTGCTTCCTCATTGGTGAAAAATGTAAGCAATGTGAGCTTTTTCGCTAAAACCATAGTCAAATTTGATGTAAATGAAACTGAAGCAAGCTCGTTGATGCGAATTCATCCAAATTTACGAATTGTGTATGATTCCTTAAAACATGTTGATACAGTCAATCAAATTGCAGATACATATACCGGTGTACAGATAAAGTATAAAGTTATATGTATTTGCACTGGAGGGATACCAAGACTAATAAAGGATTCAAATAAAAGCGGCAGGATTCTAGGCATAAGAGATACTGAGTCCGTAAAAGAATTTCAGGAAAAACTTAAAACAGGCCGCAGGATGGTGATTGTTGGTAATGGAGGGATTGCATCAGAGATAGTGCATGCAACATCTGGCATACAGAAATTATGGGTGATCAGAGATGACTATATATCCGCCACATTCATTGACCCTGGAGCAGCTGAATTTTTCCAGGAAACATTTAGAAAAAAGGATTCTCAGGGTGATAATAAAACTGTTTTGAGGAGACATGTTTTCACAGAAGAAGATACTGTTATATCTTTGAATAAAGATTTAAAAGCAGCGGCATTAGGACCAGATTGGTACAGGAAACTAGAAGGTATTAGAAATCCGAGTGGTGAACAAGAGCTTGAGATCATTTATAAAGTTGAAATAACATCTGTTGAAGAAACTACCAATACAGAATATCCCCTGAAAGTAGAACTTACAAATGGAAGGATAATAGACTGTGATTTTGTAATATCAGCCACTGGGGTGGATCCCACTGTCAACTTCTCATGGGATAAAGAACCTAACAGGGGCTCAGATGGTGGTTTAGCCGTTGATGAGTTTCAAGAGACATCTATAAGAAATGTGTATGCTGCTGGTGATGTAGCCAGTGCATCTTGGGATCATGCACCACACTGGTTCCAGTTAAGGTTGTGGACCCAAGCTAGGCAAATGGCTGGTATGGCTACCAAAGCTATGCATGGCAGGATAATAAATTCAGAAGTATTGCAAGACTTTTGCTTTGAACTTTTTACACATTGCACTACGCTGTTTGGCTACCAAGTTATTTTATTAGGAAAATACAATGGGCAGGGCTTAAATAAAAACTATGAAATTCTACTAAGAGTTACACCTAATCAAGAATATATAAAACTTGTCATTCAAAATGGAAAATTGCAAGGAGCCATACTAATTGGAGGAACTGATTTAGAGGAAATGTGTGAGAATTTAATTCTTGATCAATTGGATTTGACAGATATTGCTGATCATATATTGGACCCAGATATTGATATTGATGACTACTTTGACTAAAGTTAAGACAAGTAAAATTATAATATACTGATTTAGTCACTTAACCAGTCTATTATATTTTAAGTACATACCAACCTACATAGGGTGTACAATCTTGGACTAAGAACACTATAGCTGTAGTTTTTTTACTGATACATAAACTTTTGCTTGTGATAGCTACATACTTTATTAGTATAACATTTTATTTAATATATTTTTAACAAACAATTAAGTTAACTTTCTTAGTTTAACACTACCCTTGTCTCATTTTTCATACCTGGAACCTACGAACTTGTTTTTTTTCTTTCCCTAATGGCCTTTTTCCATTGAGTCAGTACGAACTTGTTGGCTGGAAGGCAATAGGCATTCGACTGTTTTAACGCTTGTCTATATTGGTATATTAAATTTTTAAATTTAGCGCCATTTTCAATATTCGTTAGCGTGAGCAACACTAATCATAGAACAATAACACTCCGACTGGAGACACGAATTCTTGATAAACACACCATAGACATTTCCATACCCTGATAAATGTCCTATAGTTTGTTGATTCAATCAATTTGAATCACTCTTGTGGATCCGTTATCGTCATCCATTTTATTACACTGGGTTTTCTTACTAATAGTTTTATTTTGATATTGTTATTACAAGAAATACTTGATATTGGCAGAATATTCACCGTTGGATGGATGAGACATGAAAAAGACGATTTGAAGATTTAAAGCATATTCTATATTGTTGGAAGATGTACTACTTCATGACGAAATAAACCAACCAAGGTTTTATATCCTATCCATATAGTGAACGGAAATGACGTTTGTGAAGTGACAATTTGCTTGCTCTATGGTTTAATTGACGTCATCGGTAGTTGATCTCGTTGCGCGTATTGTTTTATACTTTCTGTCAATGATTATTATAAAATAATTAGTTGATAAATAAATAGGTCCCGCTAAGCAAATATCCTGACTTCATAAATCAATTTTAATACAGTGTTAAACGAGTGTACGACGGGGAAAGTTAATTATAATTCCACATTGTGCACTCCTTTGTTATTCGTATTTACAGACGCAGTTATCCAATATGCCTATTTTATTTAGTGTAGTCGCTCGAGGCACAGTTGTTTTAGCTAAATATGCGGCGTGTGAGGGTAATTTCACGGTAGTTACGGAGCAAATACTATCAAAAATACCCCCTCATGATGACAAGTTGACGTACTCTCACGGGAATTATTTGTTTCACTATATCGCAGAGAACAAATTGGTTTATTTCTGTATCACCGATGATGTGAGTATAATTACCAGTGCCTACTATAAAAATATTCGTGCTTAATGTCACAGTACTTAGCAGTTTTTATTTTTGTGGTACAGAAATTCCAGCGTTCGAGAGCTTTCCTATTTCTAAATGAGATTAAAAGGCGGTTCACGACCGCGTTCGGCGGCACCGCTCAGACAGCCATCCCATACGCCATGAATGGTGAATTTTCCCGCATCCTTGCCACAGAGATGAAGCATTACAGTGACTCCAAAGACCTTGACACCATATCTAGAGTTCACGGTGAATTAGATGAACTCAAGAATATTATGGTTAAGAATATTGGTAAGTACCTGGGTCACAGTCCACTTTTTGATCCTCTAGTACAACTGTTTAAAGCCTGATTAGTTTATCATCATCATTTATCATGTAGTATAACTAATGAAGTCTAGTTCTATCTGATTTATCCAACTACATTTCGTATTTATATCCAACCAAGAACATAAATCTGAAAAGTTTAATTCAAACAACAAGAGGAGAAGTTTGCAATAAAAGAATAGAGGTTTATGTGGCTACCAAACCCCAGTATCAAGTCCCAGTCTTGGATAAGTTTTATTTGTTTACAAACCCCAGGCTTCGGTAGTGACTATATTAGTGAAGAAGCTGATGACTCTATATACAGGATAATAAGAGGCTATCCGTGTTAGCTTTTTGTTGACAACACACAAGGTTTTTCTTTTTAATTTAATAATATAAGGTAAAATGATATATTAAGTCTAACATAACATAATCTTGTAATATAATTTAATTGGTTTACACTGATGATATTAATTAGTTAATTATCCTGGTCTTGATTTAAATAAGCAAACAAACAGTTTAATTACTCTACTGTTAACATTAGGGTTGGCCACTTATTGGTATGATATATCAACGTGAACTCAAAGCAGCTGTTGTCTGCTCTATGAGACTTAACTAGTATGACTACTTGAGAAATCTAAGGCCTCAGCCTCGAATTTAGCGGGCAGCGGGGCGGCGGCGGCGCGGGAGCGGCGCTCGTTGGCCGCCCCGCGCCGCTGTTTTCGAGAACCGGTTCATTTGATTTTACGCATAAGATCCTGCCGCTCCCGCGCCGCCGCCGCCGCCGCCCTGCTGCCCGCTAAATTCGAGGCTGAGGCCTCAGGGTTGTACTATTGTCAGAATATTTCAGGCTTCTGGCTACCTGCAACTACTATTGTAGATACTACTGCCGGTTACACATGGCGATTAAAATTCTGTATTTCCCTATTGCAGACATTGAAAAAAAAAGTTTAATATTTATTATTGTTTATAGTAATGTAGAGTAAAAGTAATTAATTATTTTTCTGGTTTCGATAACTAATTTATATGTGTAAATACAGCTTATCAGCTCTTATCGGTGCTGTGAGTTGCATTGAACGGACCTACCTATATGTGTCATTGACTGAGATTGTTGTATGGATGTGTTTACATAGCTCATATTGTACAGTATTTTGCACTGTGCGAATGTGTTGAGGAATGTTTATGTATTGATAGGAGTTATTAAATTAATTTAATTCCTAGCTGCTACAACAACTAGTTACCTGCACAAAATCAATATAGGTTAACATGCTTATTCTGCTGTTGTATAAAGTACATATGACTTAACTAAGTATATCATTACCCTTCACAAGGCTAGTTTTTGTAAAAAAAAGAAATATTACAAGTGTGTCAAGAAGAATTGACAAGATGTGTGTGTTAGCCGACAGACTAACACGAAATTTTAATAAACTACAATAATTTGATACATATTTCTTTGATATTCGTTAAAACTTCATAAAAATATTAATTAGGTTCTATTACCATAATAAACCAGACGGAATACATCAAATAAAATGTTTACTTTAAGACCTTGAAGTGGTTCATTTACTACCTATTCAATATTGTACCAAAAAACTTCTTATCACGGTCTTTCAATGACCTTTAAATAATGAATACAAATGAACTTAAACCTGAATATTGAGTATACCAATTGGATTATGTCTGCAGTTTGTTACAATAACAAGTAATTACTTACATGCATTCAATGCAATGTATATATGTACTCCGGCAGACTCCTCAAGGTTCAACAATAATTTGATGCTGACTTTCATTACTTCCATTGTGCACAAGTTTTATGTATTCTAATGTTAACTATTGATTTAGATCCCAAAAAGTCAATGTTCTTTATTTTCTATATATATCAAACAAAGGCGTGTTAGTTACGCCATTTATAACTTAAGAACGGATTAGCCCATTTTTATGATCTTTAATTTTTTGAATTTATCCTCGCCCCGAATAACAGAATAACTATTAAAACATGGGAAGACACTCGTTTGCGCAGACCAAGTCGGTGTGGACCAGCTATTAGCTAGACTTTATGCCTTGTTTACTATTAGAATGATTTCTTTTTCAGACCACATGGCGATGCGAGGTGAAAAACTAGAATTATTAGTGGACAAAGCTGATGTGTTGGCAACTAGTGTAAGCATCATATGGCATATTTTTTTCCTCCCCTGAATGGGTAATATCCTCTGTGGATGCATGCTTACAGGAGTAACAGAGGTGGGAGTGTGTGTCGAGCCAAGTCCCAATAAAAAAAGGCTGCACTTGCAACCTCGTCCATCGCATCAGAATTCATATGAAAGAAAATAAAGTAAAATACTTGTGTTCCAGTCTGTGCCATACCGAACCACGGCGAGGACACTGCAGCGCTCGTTGTTCTGGAAAAACGTGAAAATGTACGTGATACTGGCCGCGGTGGGCGCTCTAGCGATCTACCTCATCGGCGCGATGGCGTGCGGCGGCCTCAAATGGGGAAATTGTATCCGTTAAAATAATATAATGTTATAACAGTAACAATCATAAATTCATCACAGGGGGCTCACCATGAACTCGTATTTCTTATATTTACTGAATAATAAATACAAACTTAGCCTAATAAAAAAGGTATCTTGTTTCAAAATGTTGTCGGTCAAAGACTGGGGAGTAAATTACCTGGCAATAAGAATTCATGATGGTAAGCCCCCAGTTCTAAATAATGAGCAGTGTTTCAGTTGTTTAGGTACTGACAATATTCAGGTAAAGTTATCTTTCAATGCTTGTAAATGGCGATTTTTTCTATTTTAAGCTAACCAATAAATAACGCGGAATGATGATTAAGATCTTCCCATTGGGTGAAATGCAATCCGCTATCCATACGGTATGCCGTTTTTCCTTCTTTAGTGGATATTGAATTCATTCTGTTCTGTTTTTAAATATTCATTCTGTTCTGGTTTTAAATAGTTGCTCCATCACTGTCATCAACTTGGCTAGGACCGATCGTCCGAAATGCTCTTATTTCTTTATCGCTGTGTATCTTTTTAAACGGTTGGTTCCAACAATGTTAGTTATTCTATTAGTGGATATCATTCATATCCCATTGTAAGGTAGTTATCACGATGCCATATCTATGACCTGGACAAACTATTGGAAACTATGGAGACTTACATTATCATATAAATACGAAGTCATAGATCCATGACATTGATACATGAACAGTTAACACACATTAGCAGTTTAAATCCTGCTCTTTTCTTAACACAGTATGCAATAATGTGTTAACCTCCGAGTGACGTGATGTGCAGATTGTGCACTCTAACAAAACGAAATAAAGTCTTGATTACGGGCAATACAACAAATTTGGTTAGCACATTATTGAATGAATGAGATAATTTTATTACCCGAATCTATGGCGTTTGATTTGACCATAATTTTAAGACACACGTTCTTAAAATATTAAGTGTCATCATTTTTGTATATTTTTTTATTTATTTGTATAAACCAGTTTAATTAGCATGTTTGTAAATTGACACTTAATATTTATTAAATGCTAATAACCTGTTGTCACTCAGTTGTCTGGCTAGCAATACTAGAGATTATATTAAGGTGAAAGCCGCAAGGTCAGGGCGCGATATTCAAAATTTTGACCGTTTTTATTTTTACAAAAAATTTAACATTAATAGATGAAAAAAATATTTCAAATGAAACAACACTACAATGTTAGTATAATAGGTATTTTTTTTTAAATAGAGTATTTTATCGCTTTAGGTATTTTTTGACCAAACTTCATATATCGATTGTACCTAATGCACAATGCCAATGTAGAAAAAAACTAAATTACATCGTAAATATGTCCCAATTTTTCGTAAATTTTAAAACCATCGGAAATTTTGAATTTCGCGCCCTCAAATAATAATTTGTAGCAGTTCCAGTAATCATCCATCATCATATTATATTTGACAGTTAGTATTGGTAGTTAATAAAAAATATATTTTAGTATTCTGATTAATATTATTATGTTTTTATATTATTTATACATCGGTTCGAAGAGGAGTTCGGCCGCGGTAAATATAATTGAGTAGGCATAATGGCGTCAAAAATGTGGGTGAAGAAAAGAACACGTTTTTTAATACAATTCGTTTCTGTAATACTGCCTCGCTTTCGATAACATTATTAAAACTTGTCTGACTACATACCAGAAATATCTCACATGTAATAGGTACCTTATATAATGTCAAGGCCAGCTTTTGATACGTAAAATGAAGTCTGTTAAAAATAGAGTTATGTAATTACATAAAAGTGTTTAATGTTTGTCGATGTTTTTAAAAAAAGGTTAACTACATTAAAAACTACTGCACATTGGAATATAAAATAAATGAGTTGTTGTAATCTTTATACTTACACCGGCAGTAGATAGTTTGCTTTATTTTTTATAGAACACCCATATCAGTAAAGTAAGACCGTTGTTTAAGATTTGTTTTCAGTAATTTTTACTCGCAATGAAATGATTTACTTTTAAATTAGATGTTTAAATGTGTATATATTTTTTTATTTAGTATTCAAATTTGTAAGAATTATAATAGAAGAAAAAGGCGTTATATTATTTTAAATTGAGCAATATATTTTCACCCGAAATCCGTGCATACGATCCGATACGATATTATAGCTGAATAATCCAAATATTTTGTTATTCATCGTATAAACGATTATTTTAATAAAGACTAAAGTATTGTGATATTGAGTGTATAATTGTATTATGTAAGTAAGTATACCTAATCATTGTTTGATATGTATAGAAGTATGTTATAAACTTGTATAGGTTATTTTATTATTATTGTTTTATTTACATTACACCCCCGTGAAGTACAGAATGATTCAGAAAGGATATACTAACCTTTGAACCTGCACTTCTACAGCACATATGTAATAATTATGTGAAGACAGGATTACGATGAAGTTGTCGATATAAAAAAAATGTTCCGAACAAAATATCTATTGTGATTTCTTGTAAGCATTTTTTTTAAGCTCGCTAATGAAGCAAAATTCAATAGTTTAGATACTGGAGGTATACTATGATCCAAGAACAGCAAAATGATTACTGCATAGGCAACTACATCGTGTTGGTGCCGAGAACTTAACCTGCTTACTTTTGATTACTGCTATCATCGTATTACAAGAGTATAGCCTCCAGATGCCATAGCTTCAATGGCACTGTTCCCCAAATATCGGGTAGGTACGCGTCAGATTGATCCCGCAGTCCGAGGGTGCATCCCCCGCCCTTCCCGCATTTTCGCCGCTACATTCCGCACCCAGCGCCTCGCGGCAATCGCGCGCCAACCACCGCCGCGGGAGGGCGCCGCTGTCGCCCGACGAACCCAAACTACACGTGCTTACTACAATATTTCCGTGTATCGGTGTGAGTGACTGCCCGTTGAATAATTCCGTGTCGATACGCCTCCGGTGCGATGCGTGTCTCGAATACGTATCGTGCGATCGGGCGACGTGTGTAAATGAATATGTTTGTTCTCGGACATTATTGTCGCTCCCGAGGGATGATTCAGATTAATATCGCGTCACGACGATGCGGTATTAATAATATAAAACGTGCCTTATCGCCGCTTTGATGTCCCGGAATAGGCCCCGTGTTCTTATTAGAATCTTTTAAAATTCAGTTGTCATTGTTATCAATTTGGATTGACGATTCATATTTAAATATTTCAAGGTCTGATTGTTAAACAAGGGGCATAGTGTGCACTTGACCAAAATTAGGGCTATGATTTTATTACCGGAGATACATATTCATTACTCGCGCCATACAAAGCGGACCAAGTTGATTGATAGAGCCTTCTGTTGTTTTGGCGGTCTTTGTCATTGAAAGCCAAATATGAATACGCTAGAGAAACGCACACAAATGCAATAGGGGGCATGTGTCGGTGTGCGGGCCCGGTTATTAGTGGCACAGGAAGCGGTGTCGATTTTAGGGAAGGTTACACAAGGAACGTTCACAGGTCATTGTTCCTTTTTACGTCGAAGCGGCGTTTTTGTTGCTCGAAAAGATAAATTGCTATTGTTTGTGTTCAACCGGCCTTTTGTCGCCTTATAGAGCCGTTATGCGTTCGATGTTTAAATTTTGTTTTTTTTTGTTCCAATCGCCCGCGTACATATTTATTAACTGCTAGTCGTAAGCAGAATGGGTTAATCGGATAATTCAAAATGACTCATAAGGAAGTGAAGAAAAGGTTCTGAATTGGAACTCAGTGCGAAATGAGGGTATAAAGTGTTACGAAAATGGATGACAGTTCGCCAGATCTGTCGCTGAAGCTTCGGCGGGGGTCCAGCGATTCCCGGGAGTCGTTCTACATGGACTTCGCCCAGGGAATCGACTCCGACATAGAGGAGGTGACGACGATTGAGCGGGTGATCCCTGAGCATCCCGGGGGCAGGACCGAGGGGGACTCGGACACGCTGGCGACGCCGTCAGGACTGGAGGAGAGCAAGGACCTGGGGCAATGGTTAGTTTAGTTTTGTAAAACAAATACGACAACTTGACTGTTTTGTCAAGTCGGATAAATGGCGTTACTTTCTATCATGCTTATTGGACTGATGAATGAATGATTAACACTTCCAATACGGTGGACTCTGCTCTCACGTATTGTTGGGTACCTTCATTGCGCCCCAATACCATCGGCGAAATGTGTGTGCACCGCAAGGCACCTCTGCTTACTCTTTTGAGGATAACAGGCGTGATGGTATTTATTATTTACAACTACTACCTACTACAAATTTACTTTTTGTATGTATCATTTATGCAGCGTGTATTGGGGTAAGCTGACAAACCTACATATGCGACACAAAAGTTGAGAACTCTTAAGTTTGTTAGGCAGTTATAATCTCACTCGAAAGGACCACACAATGGACCCGTCAAAGGGCATCAAATTGGCGGTTCATAAGCTCATAAGTTACTGTATCGGGCGTATGTCGCCATTACAAAATGTATGCCAGCGATCCCCGTCAAACAGGTTACTCGCGTAGCGTATTCAATCCGATGGGCTTTCTCCAGCACCCTGAGGTTAGACAGAGACCGCACGTCGCGTTCTGTGGTAGGTACAGAGTAATGTCTGTCGAGTGTCGACCGACTTCTCAGAAACTATGGTGGGAACTGGTGAAGTCTTACAAACATGTTTTGACGTGTTCGATTTGTGCGAAGGTTTTTTAGAATACCTATACCCTATAAAAGTTATAATAACATCGTATCTTAAATATTTTATATAAATAAAATATATCGCCAGACGAACACACCAACTATACGGTCCTACACTAAGCAACGCTTGTATTATGGGTACCGTACAATGGACTGCGGGCGGACGCAGTATATAATACTTATATATAATATACTAAACATCCATGACTCGTATACAAACATTCGTGCTGATCACAAAAAGTTTGTCCGTACCAGGAATCGAACCCAGGACCCTCGGTACAGGAAGCAGGTTCACTATCAACTGCGCTAATCAGGTCTTCAGTCAGTCTATTTTACAATATTCTGTAAACATTACAAGAACCAAACCTTTATCAAAACAAACAATACGTGCCGCCTACTTTTGATAGGTAGGTATTATTAGGTTGAATATGGTATTCCTGACATTTACGTTGATGTCTCGTTTTCACGATAATGTATTGAAATGGAAGCCACCGCGTCCCTGCATGCAATGAGATGTTGATTAACACAATGCTATTCATGCTTTTGTGTATTCTGCTGGTTTAACATCTGGCACTGGGAGCGCTCTTTGCACAAATAAGAATTTGTAAGTAGGTAACCTACCGAACCCTAGGGTTCATTTTAATTCCGATATGCAGCCCCAACTCAATTCAAGCCGAGTTGGTAGAACGCTCGCCTTGGATACAATGTGTGCAGGTTCAAACCCCGGCTCGCACCTCTGAGATTTCCGGATTTTTATGTGCGGATCTCATTTTCAATAATGATTATCACTTGCTGTACGGTGAAGGCAAACTTTGTGAGGAAACCTGCATGTCTGACAAAAGTCGTGTGAAGTTCACCAAACCGCACATGTCGTCATATGTTCTAGTTTTTCCCCCTGTTCTGCATCTTGGTGTTGCCACCTCAACTATGTCAAACGTGAGTCGTGGCGAGAAAGGCTTAACGCCACAGGCCTAAATCCTCCTCCTATATAGAAGGAAATTGCCCGGAATAATGGCAAACGGCTCGCCCTCTATTACATTGGGACCAAAATACTATCTCACCATCACCCGTTCACAATAAAGTTGAAAATAAAACGACGCATCTAGCGAGAGCTTTATAAAAACTTGACAGTTTCTACACCACTATTTTTTACGGAAGAGCTATAAAGAATCATCCTAAAATAGGACCACCGGCTGTTGAAATTAAAATGCGTCAATGGGTCCCTTTAATTACTTTTTTAACGTCACCTCCAACTATATAATTTCCTCGTTTTGTTCCAATCACTCGTGAAGGGTTTTATTACGGGCGTTTCGTTTTATTTTTGTGCGGTGGCCACCGTGTAACTGCCAATTTCGACGGTATACGTAATTTTTAAATGTGACAGGACGGAATGAACGGGTAAATTATTTGGTACCTTCACCGGTTATCATCTGCTCCTAGGTAATGCTCTACTTTCCCTTGCTTTCGCTTATTGTTTGAAATAGGAATGCGTGCGATACAACCTGTATAAGCATAGAAATTGCCTATATCTATGTATCACAGCATATATATTAATAGTGAATACTTTATGTAGGTACTTTTGCTTATCATAGTCCACTGTCCAGATACTCGTGGTATACCGATCGCAGAATCCCGCCGGCAAATTTAGCGTGATTTGCCAGTGCCTAGTATGGTCTAGTAAAATACGTCACAGTTCTAAATAATCGGCCTGTACAAATGTTTACTTATATATAAAAAAAACACGGTACTGGGTTGGCTCAAAACCCATGTCACCGTTAAATCATTTTGAACCTTCCACACCTCATTTATTACGTCTAGAGTTAAATGGGTTGTTAATAGGGTACTTCCATAGGTAAAGACTTTTCACTACTGAATATTATGTGCCCTAGGTCAATGGTGTCAGTCAAGGCTGTTTCGCATTTTGAAGAAGATTTCTGTTTCAATTCTATGTTCTATAGCGACTTATCGACTTATTTATTGGTTTAAGGAAGATATACAACAGTTCTTCTACCACAGTGTGATATGAAATATGAATTCACCATGATGGGTGTGTTATGCCTCACTCGCTATAAATCAAGATCACCCGAGGGCTGTATATAAACCAGGATGCGCCCGTTAGGCCGAGTGACGTGGCAAAATTTCGTTAATGTTATCTTTGCCGACCTAGTATTATTTTACCTACGAGTTTGAAATGCAGCCTGATAATAATTATTATCAAAGTAGTATTGCCTTCAACGGGGATGTATTAAGCAGTAGGAATTAATAAGGAATATGGTCTTTTATCTCGCTGTCAGCATGTGCCCGAGCTAGACTCGCGGAGCTGCGCGGGCGGTCTAGCCACGGCTAATAATATGGACAATATAAGCACTCCATAGCAGTGATAGCGAAGCTGGTAGAACGCTTGCCTCGGTAACGAGGATCGCAGGTTTAAACCCCGGCTCGCATCTCTAGGATTTCTGGATTTCATGTGCGAATCTCATTTTCAACCATAATTATCATTTCCAAAAAACGGTGAAGGAAAACATCGCGAGGAAACCTGCATGTCTGAGAGAACCCCTCGAAAGACGTGTGAAGTCCGCCAACTCGCACTGGCTATGGCTATGGCTTAATCCCCTCGCATTGAGTGGAGGCTCGCGCCCAACAGTGGGATATTAAATGGGCTGGTATTATTATTATTTTATAAGTCTTGTTATAGAGCTGTTGCATACAACGTGCATCCGAACAATCCACCTAAAACAATAGCTCGTTTAACTTAATTCAAATTTATCATAGTAGACACAGTTAGGTACAGACTAAACCACAACTTCCCTAGCTTTGCTCGCCGCCGAGTCCAGTCTCTGTATTATATATTCCAGTGGTCGCCGTTGTACTACCTACATTGTTTAGGCTTTGGAGAGATAGGGGTGCCACAAATAATCCTTAGATTGACATGTAGTAGGTACTTATAAGACGTTACTGACTTCTGGCAGACACCAGACCACTACTAGATATATTTCGAAGGATATTAGAGAATCAAATAAGTTATTAGTCTGAGGATATAGGGAATAGATCTTGAAATATCGTGATCATACAAAGAATGTGTCACTAAAGAATAAGTAATTTATTATATTAAAAATGCTTATCGCAATTTCATTGAGCAGTCGCATCAACTGCTCAATGAAATTGCCTTCCTAGATAATGTCATAGATTTACTTAAATTTTATGTAAGTGGCATGGATAATCCGAATTTTGATTTCATGTAACGTGTTAGCACAGCACACAATATATTAGAACCATACCAAATATATTTTAATGTTGGGGTGTGATAACGAAATTAACATTATTTTTTTCATAGCTATGCCGAGCGAATTAATCATCCAAACTTTTCTGTAGATAGAAGGTGAAGATAAAAGGAACTATCTACATTCAAATGTTTAGAACTCAGCAGGATTGTATTCAAACCACTGATAGCCCTATTCGTAACGCATGCGGTTCACTTGTTAGAAACTATTTTACGAGTATATCGGCCTCCCACTAACTCGGTTTCTGTTTCTCTTTGCGGTCCACCCCGTTATACATAACCCAATACTAACACATTCTTCTGAAATGCACGCTATCTATAGAAATCGTGGAATATTATGAATCAACTTCGTTCAAAAACCAAAAACAGATATGATATAATTCTGCGAAAATCTTGTAGTGTGAGTTAACAGCCTGCTGAGTATTTTTTTGAGCTTTTTGTAGAGAAGTCGTGTTTTAGTTCTATGTTTTGAGATTAGAATCTGAATAATTAGCTTCCAGCTTAACTTAACACTTTTAGCTGTCTCTATTAGAGCCATGATTATGAACGATGACGTTCTGTTTGGGAGTCAATCCATCACTTATTCGTTTCAAACTCATGTTAATTAATTGATAGAACATGGTTAAACAAATGGGGGAAGAAGGACCCACCACTGAACTCGGATAACTTTTCCAATTATAAACCAAAAAAGTTAATCGATATCTAAAGAAGCTAACAAAACCGAACTCTAATATCTATTTTACACATCTTATAGCTGCCTAACAAACAATTGTACATAGCTCATGTACTCGCTAGTGTCATAGGATAGTTAATTGGGTAGGAACATACAATTAAATATAGACACACTATCATATTTAGTACTATTACATAAACATACCACCCTAAAGCAATATCACACTCGCTGGAGTGTCACTTGAGCGGCGGTATGTTAATTTCACGGCTGGTTCGCATCGATGGGTGCCCGCCCTAACTCGCGGCAACACTGTCGCGTTCGGTAACAACTCGAGTGGGTGCTGGCTTTAATTAGTGGTGACGGGATACCCACCACATGGTCGTTATTGGTTAGTGCTATTCACTTCACTTTATGTCAAAAATGTTGAAAGTTTACATTTTAGGCATGGGTTCTTTTTTTTTTTTTTCTTTTATACATTATAGGCAAGTATTTGATCTCGATCTCACCTGATGGTAAGTGACGATGAGATCTACGATGGAGCATATTTGCCTAGGTAGGAAGGCGGCAGTAGATCGAGACGCTACATTCACTAGGCACATGCAGCGCAACTGATCTGACCCGCCATCCATGAATGGCAACACTGAACATCATGCCGGAACACGGCTAGGCCGCTTGGCGACATGGCTTTGTTCAATGGGTGGTGACTAACCACGGCCGAAGCCTACCACCAGTAGAGTTGTCACCTAGTTGGCACCACCCAGGGTCACGTGTAGGGTATCTCGAGGGTACTTAATTCTCCTACGGACGAAGGTGACTCGACCCCAGAATATTCTTCAATAGTAAATTTGATAATAGTGGTAATACCCAAGTATGCATATTGTTGAAATGTGGACTGTAGTTCAGGGCTGTAGTAGTTAATTTAGAAGCATGGTTTTGTGGTGAAGATTTTAATATCAGATGGATGAATCACTTTGCCAGTATAACAATAATTATTAATATAAATAAGTCGTTTTTTGATGTAGAGCTCCTGTAAAATCGATTTGTTTGTCCTCATTGCTGACCACGGTATCTTTAGCATTCGTCTCCAGCACCACATTTATAGTACTTACACTAATTATTATTATAATACTCACGTAGAGCAAATAGTACTTACAGTGTAAAGGAAGGAAAGCTTACAAGTGACTTAAAGGAAAAGTAGAAAGAAGTTGGATTAATTCCTCTATAATAAAGCGTTGATTATTATCAAATACCTATTATCTCATATTAAAAAGCACGCCATCCACCATACATACTACTAAAACGTTACGTACTATAACGTCAACATTAATTGTTCTGTGTACTTGCTTAAACAGAAACTTTCATAAATACCTTTGCTTACAATCTTTCAGTAAGCAGCCCGTCCAATTCTTCCTCACTGAATATCCCATTTAACATGAAGAAACAGTTAATTCCAACACGATAATTCCGCATTGTGCTAATGAATTGGCTATAGCTAACTTAGAACAATCATTATGAGAATGTCTGTCGCCGCTGCCGTGTTTTCTTTGTTCGAATTTCCCTTGTTTTCGCGGCACGCCAAGGAGCTAGGGGGTGGGGGTAGTGGGAGAGGCCGAGACGTTGAAAGAAAGAAGCTCAGGATTGCAGGTGTTTTATTGTGGTCCCGTTGTTATGTGATGCCAGCCTTACCTCGTACATTTATGTTGCATGTGCTTTACCCTGTGACATCGTACCGTGTACCCGTGAGGATCTATATCTATCTCCATTTCCAGTACTAAAATTAACCTGGGGTCGAGTCACCTTCGTCCGTAGGAGAATTAAGTACCCTCGAGATACCCTACACGTGACCCTGGGTGGTGCCAACCAGGTGACAACTCTACTGGTGGTAGGCTTCGGCCGTGGTTAGTCACCACCCACTGAACAAAGCCATGTCGCCAAGCGGCCTAGCCGTGTTCCGACATGATGTTCGGTGTTGCCATTCATGGATGGCGGGTCAGATCAGTTGCGCTGCATGTGCCTAGTGAATGTAGCGTCTCGATCTACTGCCGCCTTCCTACCTAGGCAAGTATGCTCCATCGTAGATCTCATCATCACTTAATATCAGGTGAGATCGAGATGAAATACTTGCCTATAATGTATAAAAAAAAAACCTAGATTCTGATCTTCTTATACGTTTATCATAATATATTTTGTAAGATTTGGTAGTATACAGTAATATATAATAAAGGGTATTGGGTAATTTATAATAATATAATAGGAAAACTTATTTACAGCATATAACAAAATAGCACGGTCTAGATCATTGTACGGTACCAATAATACACGGGGTTACATACATACTTAGTTTTGGATTATACACTTAGTGTGTTCGTCTGGCGATTTTATGAAAAATAAACTCCAGGAAACATGGTAATAAAAGCGTTGTACATGAATACTATAATGTCGCCATTTGGCGCCCGCGCCTCGCGTCCTGAGTGGTCCGTTCAAATTGCACAAATAGTTCCCGACCAACTTAGATTAGCATAAAATAAACCTTTATGAAAATGCAAAAGGCTGCCGACTGGGGCATTAACAAAGGAACAAGAGTTGATTCTTTTTATTTTCAGACATAGTCATAGCTGTGTACTGACTGGGCGGGCAGACTAGCGTGGCTACCACGTAAGGCAGAGGCCCGCTCAGTAAATCGATGCGAGCTTTTGTAACTGGCGAGGCAAGTACTAAAGCGAAAAATTGTCTCGCGAAGAATCCTTATGATGTTGCTCTCTTAGTCAGTACACAGCTTGTTATGTATAGTGCCCCCGTCTTCCTACTGGTTCCGAGAAACCACCTCTATGAATGAATTCAAATATTTTTAAAAGGTACATATTTAAATTTAGATATGTACTTGTCATTCTTCTCTATAATAGTCACATCTTCAAAATTGCAGTTTCAATATGAGCGCTATGTATGCACGCGATAAGTCCTACCCTTATGGGTCTAGTTAAAAATGAAGAGATTTTTTCGTTAATATTAGAAAGTTTAAACGGGCCTTTGTTTAATCTTCATTGTTTATACCCGACTATACATCTTGCTTTATTAGCTCAAATCCGTCTAATGGGCCAAACTTTGCCATTCCCACTTGCTCAGCCCTCTAGGTAAGGGTTACTTTAATAATATGTCTCGTAACCGTCTGGCAGGCAGATATATAGTACGAAAGAAGTAAGTACTTACAGGCATCAAAGCTCATAATCTGTAACCTACTGAAATCATTCGAATCGAGTTAAGTGAAAAACCTACTTGTCTGTAAATTTTTAGTCGAAAAGATTAGCAATAATTCGCTGAATATGTTGGTGACAATTTTGATGATCGAATTCATTTTACGTTGACTGATACTATAATAAGGTAATAGTATAAGTTTAAGCCATATGACTAGTACAGTTATTGCAATCTATATCTGCGTTCCTCAAAATTCTTATGCCAGCCTTCATAAATTGTAGCTAAAACGACTATTAGATACACGTTTCACGGCCCTGTAGCATCTGCTACATCACACGGTTATTTATGTTATTTGACATTTTTATTGCGCAATATTAAACATGAGTCGTTTATGTAGCAGATGCCTTTTACATTATAGGTAGCATCGGAATATGAAATATTGTGTTTCTGAAATGCGTGCTATAAATGGAATTAAAATAGCAGAGGTAAATTCGGTCATAAACGTGTTTTATCAGTTTTGACTAAAACTCCAAGTCAATAAAAATGCTACGAAGGTTCATATTTGATACGTTCTAAGTTCAAATAAATAACAAATGACAAAAAGAGGCCTTGCGATTATACGATGTGCAAGTGATATTCAACCTTTAGGTGATAAAGGAGTTTCGTGGTCGACTTTACCTACATACCTACTTTGTAGATTAATAGATAATGGTGAATATAAACTCCTAAATCATACAATTGCTAAGATGTTATTTTCAGAAAATGTTTGAATTGCGAATTAAAATTTGAAAACTTAAAACAGTGATCTGTCTACTACAGATTATTAAATAACAAAAAAAATCGACCACAGAATAATTTAAAAAAATGTATAGAAAAATCACTAAGGTCTAAATAATGCAGTGATGATGACAAGGCACCAAGTACTGCCAATATTGTAGCTACAAATACACATAGACAAAAGGAAGATCATTGAATATGTAAAGATGCCGTATAAAGGATGAAGATCCTCAGTTCATCATCAAAAGACCACGTTAGCATAATAACCGCGGGCGTAATATGCACGTTGCTCCCACCGAGTGATTATTCAAATTCGGTTGACTCGTCTCACACAGGATAAGTAGGCATAAGTAAAAGTAGAAAAGCTTAGAATGTTTGAGACTTCAAAACTATAGCTTGGAAAGTGTAGCTTGCATCTTGCGACAATATTAGCTCGTAGCGTTTATAAAATGTTTTCTATAATCGTTGGCGCTATGATGTGTCTCAATTTGTTCTTCTCCATAAGAACGGCATTCCTAACGGGCGGTTAAGTACTAGCTTAGAATTTTGCGACAATTTTGAGGATTCATAAGTACTGTAGGTACTTTATGGTTTACATGAATAAAAAAATCTCAGATTCTGATTTTGTTTTTGGTTTAGTTAAATACTGAAAAACGAGAGTTGGATCGTAACACAACTATTTAATCATCATAAGTCTATTTGGTTAGGTACTTTAATACTCTTTCATTGTACTTACTGACAAACCACACACGTCGTTCGTTAGAAAGCAATTTGTCTAGCTTCGATTCAGAAGACGATCGGATTTGAGTTGTAGTTATAAACAGTAATGTGGATGCAATTGCCAGAATCGGAATCAAATCAGATTGACATTACACAACGCGGTAGGCGCATGAGCTACGAGTATATTATGTGCATTGAATAGACGAGAGAGGACCATAGATCTATAATAATATTGGCTAGTACGGACGGAGCAGAAAATAAGTATATTATAACTAATAAAAGACAATTTGATGTCCATCCAATTGGCATTATTATATCGCATCCATAATATTAATAAACAACAATAAGAAAAATGGTTTCAGGCATTGCCTAAACCTTCTTTAGCAATCTGCCTACACTTGTTTTGTTTGTGCACGAGGGTAGGTACTTACATAACTTTTCTGATAATATTATTGTTATGAGAACTTTCTTTCCTTAATTTGTTTGAAGCAACGCATCTATTGAAACGATCCCTGCCGTACCTCCCCCATTATCAGCCTTCATGGTATTACTTTACAGACTAAAGCCGTAAATCAAACATTGTGACCGCAGTAAGCAGGGAAGCCATCTATTTATGCCGGGTGACGCTGCGGAACTGAGTCTTGTATGTAAATACTGACTCCTTGCTGTGATATAGAAATGATTTTGTATTTGTAACTGACGTACTTAATAAATCTCCGCCGCTCTGTTCTAAAGATTATGAATGTCAACTCAATCCCCTAGGTAGGTATTACCTATCTATTCTGTGCCCCTACCCACTACAACGCACATCCACGTTTGTTGTCGCATCCTTATTTAGTTACCTACTCTGAATAATTTAGGAGCACCATAAAATAGAATTGTGGCTGCAATAACTGTTTCTTTGGGGCAACTCGGTTTATGTGCCCCAACTGTTGGAGCCCGACTTCGTGTCAGTGGGTACAGGGCTTTGTTTATACTAAGTAATATAGGAGATTTTAAATTATTAGGTATATATTTATGACATAGATGAAAGAAAAGTACCTGAGTATAATATTTATAAATCATCCAAGGAGTCCGTAAAACTGGCCAAGAATCTTATTGCTTTTTAAACCGACATCGAAAAGGAGGAGGTTCTCAATTCGGTTGTATTTTTTTTCCTTCGGTTTATGAATTTTATACAAGCTTCAAGTTTTTTTTATGATTCTCACCAAAATCGTATCACGATGTAATTTAATTTACATTTGAATATTTACAAAGAATTTGTTTGTCATTGATATTACTTGAACACACCAAGAGGCTCATCCGGGTAAGGAAAATGAATTAAATTTTATTTATGTCTACCCCCGGCTAGTGGGAAAGTCTCCTGCGTCGAGTTCCCTCTCGTCTATTCACATTCAACTAAGGCTACAAATCTTATTTATGCTAATACTTTCTTAACAGATTATGGCTTTGTTCGGAATTTAAATTTGACGCTTACGAATAGGTCTGTAGTTCATAAAATGAAGTATTGTTTCATAGACCATCTTTAGATTGTATTTAGTGTAAAATTAGTAGGTATCTATAGTATTATTATACCTACTTCGCATTTATTTCTATCCATTATCTATACTAATATTATAAACATGAAAGTTTGGATGGATGGATGGATGTTTGTTACTCTTTCACGCCAGAACGGCTGAATGGATCTGGATGAAATTTGGCACAGAGATAGATTATATGCACTGTCTGGAATAGCACATAGGCTAAAATGTATGGTTCCCGTGGGATAGATTTGTTTAATTTTTTTTATAGAATACCAATTAATTCATTTTCTCATACATTGATTCTGAGGCGGTACGAAGTTCGCCGGGACAGCTAGTATAAAATATATTATTAACGTAAGTATAATATTGTAAATGATTGTAGGATTGTTTCATGTTAGTGCTCTGTGTTCTGTAAGTCAGAACAGTAGATATATTCTCTCACCATCACATTCGCATTTGGGGCAATAAGTACTCGAAAAAAACCTCGACCCATTCCATATCAGCTGAAACTGACATCTTCAATAAAAGAAATTCCAATTTTATTACATTCACCAAAATGTCCTCACACCGCCTGGAACCGAATCCTTATAGGTACAAATGCCTTTGTGTTCTCTTTTATCACATTTTCAGACATTCCTCGTCACAAACCGCACCGATCGATGCTGGCGCCCTCTCGCGTTGTTTATGTACCGGAAACCAAGTTGCCCCATGTTACATTGTTTCTGTATGAAAACACCGATACGTATGCCTAATGTTCCATTGTAGGGGATGTAATAACTTTGGCAGTTCTGCAAAGGGTTTACTGCCAAAATATTTGTTCATATCAAGATTTGTTCATAGAAATAGTATTGAAATAAAACTTATTTTACAGATTTTATCGCATTAATTCTATGTAATTACGTCCCCGACGTTTCGGCTGGTTTACAGCAATCACGGTCACGGGAGGAATCAACGCCAAAACGTTGGGAATGTAAAAACATAAAATAAACGCGATAAATCTGTAAAATAAGTTTTATTTCAATATTTAGTATTCGTGTAAATATAATAAATCAATACTGATACGGTAAATTGTAAAGTCAATAAAAAAATATGTTGCTTGTACCTACATTTTACTCCCTAAACAAATATCGAATCACAGCAATTATTTGCTCTTCAAATCCAATTTCCTTATTTTACGATTTCGACAAATTGTATTCAAACCTCCCCTTTGGAAGATCCAACAGATAAATCGTCACAATGTCCCTTACGCCACTGGAAATGATTGAGTCAATATTGCCGCAGTTTCTTATCGGGAACTTTCCACGTGGCTGGCTTAAATCTATCTAGTTAGTTTGAGTCTTTAAGGTTTATCCTTTGTCTCTAAGGTGATACCTTTCAGCGTTTCACTTACCAACATGATGTCATTATGGTGACAGGTACAACATTGGCAGGGGGAGACTTTTAAATATAACACATTCTTTTTAGCTTAAATATATATATCTTTTTATAATACAAATATTACAGTCTCAGATTCAAGTGAATATTTGACAAAAAAATATTATACTTATCACCAAGAAATTAGTTTCAAGATTTCAAAAGATCTTTTTAATTGAAACGGCTCATTGAATAGTTGCCCACCTGCGGACTATGAACAAAGGAATGTAATTAACAGTGCGACGACCCGACCGCAGTTTTAAGATGCCGCTAATGCCTTTGATACTAAATTCCTTGCTCTTATTGAATTCACTGAAGAACATCTCGGAAAAGTTCAGAGAGTTCACATGAAAGTTCTGAACATGTACTTCCAAACACAGATACAGATATACAGTACAGTACTGCGCAAGGCAAAACTTGTGCGTTTGATAAAGTTATAAAACGTCTATAAATTCGGGCTTAAGACTTCAGTAGTATTGATCGTGCATATCGATAAAAAAGTCAGGAGTATCACTCTACCCCAACCTGAATGTTAAAAAATAGCAATAGTGAATGAGAAAACAAAACACTATGGTGGCGATTAGGCTATGATTACACTGACAACTCCTAGTGTCGACCAGGGTAAAGACAGCGTGAGGTATCACGAAACAGATGTACAGGTAATGATAGGAATCCGTTGATTTGTAAAGGACCTGGTTTTATAACCACTGGACCGAGTCATGCTCCAAGCCTTTTTGTGTTCACAAGACATCATATAGGTACATATACTCGTAGGTAGGAAGGTACAAATTGTATAAAATTTCAGGCGTGGCAAATTTGAAGGGATAGAAAGGTATTCATGTAATTCAAAACCCTTACTTACCTACATATTATTATGGTCGAAGGAGGTATTTCATTTTACAGAATTTTCCTATCTATATAACCCTTACATATTTATTTATATTGTAGGACTGATAATATAAATGTACCAAATTTTGATTAAAAAAGCGATATCCCCTACGGATAAGAGGACTAGATTAATCATGTGCCATTTTCCCAACATCATTAAGTACTATAAAGTAAGGACGCAATTAAAAAAAAAAAGCTTTTTACTATGATTTTTGTAGTGCTTGTATTTGACTAATAGCTTTATCTTACAGCTGCTTTTGATTTATTGAAGATTTTGGATGGGACCAGTTACAAAAATAAACAAACAATTAGTCGACAGTAACAGACTGGAGTGTTGACAGTCACCACTCTTATAGGGTGCGTGTGAACATGGGGGCGTGATGCTGGAGATTTGTGTTCTCTTTGTTTTAAAGCCAAGACCGTAAATTTGACACATACATTTAAAATCTTACCTAAGTGATTGTTTTAGTCGTTTTTACGAAATATATCTTTAAATCATCGTTTATAGCTGTCTTACCTAACAATCTCACGATTTTTTAAAGAATTTATTTAAAATAGGTAGATTAATGTTTATCAGTATCTTGTATCTATTTTGATGCATTGGATATTATGAATCAGCTCAACTGTTTATTATGTCTCTCACTAAGTATTACTATTGACAATAGCAGTGTTAGGTAAGTTGGTAGAACGCTTGCCTCGGCAACGAGGATCGCAGGCTCAAACCCAGGCTCGCACCTTTGGGATTTCTGGATGACATGTGCAAATCTCATTTTCAACCATGATAATCGCTTGCTAAACGGTGAAGGAAAACATCGAGATGAAACCTGCATGTCTGAGAGAACCCCTCGAAAGACGTGTGAAGTCCGGCAGCCCGCACTGGGCCAGCCTGGTGGACTATGAACTAATCCCCGTCGCATTGAGGGGACGCCCGTGCCCAACAGTGGGACATTAAAAGGGATGGTATTATTATCATTATTATAATTAAATATTCGTTGATAACGGTCGTGATGTTCAAAAGATACCTCCTAGAATGACTCTTTCTAGTAATTTTCTCTCTCTCTCTCTCTTCTTTACTTACCAAAACTTTCCTATACTTGCAAATAGAATTCGCACCGTAAAAATAATTCGTACACTTTTTCCGGCCTCCTAATGACTTTCAGTTCTACTTTCGGTAATTGACATTCGGACAGAGGTACGTGTTGTCTGATTAATCGTCCCACATGTGGAAGACGCATGTCGCCCTGGGTCACGTGAGAAAAGTTAAACTAACTGAGAAGGAACGGATTCAGAATTCTATTTTAGAATGTGATTTATAGGGCGGAACGAAAATAGTCGTGTGTAATATGAGTTATTTTAAGTGTGGGGTTGTTATTACTGTGGTGTGTGATAGATAAGTACTTGGGGATATGTATGTAGGTACCATTATACCACTCACTCTTAACAGAATTTCTTGCACTATATTAAGCCTACAGTGTTATTATTTATATTATACTAGATGACCCGCTGTACTTCGTATCACCTGTCCTAACGACATTAAAACTCTCCCTTCGTCTGACGTTCGACAGACCAACTGACAGTATGAAAAAATAAAGCACAATAAAGACTTTTTTCCATATTTTCTCACCGTGTAAACCTTCCCTGGACTACGCCAAACATTTCAAGACCAAAATCAGCTAAATCACCCCAGCCGTTCTCGAGTTTTAGCAAGACAAACGAACAGCAATTGATTTTTATTATATAGATTACGCTTCCTCATTTTCGATAAGATTTTTAATTCAACATACAAAAAGATCAAAGAAGTTGCTATATGTACTCTACTTATGCAGATAGGAAGTAATACACTATACGTTTTCTGAAATAAACATTCCAGGTATAAAAATAGTTTTCAAAGCTTATTTTCGTTACAAGAAGTCTAAGTAAATAGATCAAAAAGGTTAGGTTAATAACTTTTCCGTCTCCAATTAGCTTTTGACACTTCATGTGATTAGCTCTTACAGTATCATTATAAAGTACAGTAGGATGATGGAGTATACTCTCTAGACGGTCTGGGGCAGGTATTGTGCGCTGGAGAGTCTCGGAGACCACTCGACGTGTGCTGACTACGTGTGTTTAGGGAGTTTTGTAAGCCGCGTGTCACCGAGCTTGGGTAGCGAAAGGGTAGGTACCGGATCATGTGACGTCATCAGTTGTGTAGTACGTACTTCCCAGAACTTGATCCTTATTAGCGATATCATCGGATGGTGCAGTATGTTTTTATTTCCAAGATTTTCAGTTTTCATCAAAATCGGTCTCGAGAGTCCTTTAAGCATTTTTCGATGTTCCATATAGTTTTGGGATTTGGCCATCCACGCACACTTGAATTGAAAATTAATTCTATGGCTACCGTAGTACTATAATAGTGACGTCATTCCTTCGTATCACGATAGACCACTCATTAAACGATTACATAACGCGATTGGAAAACGTCAGGTCGAGCCCCTCCTTATTTGATTGGTAGTAGTGGTATCTACTGTGACGTGAAACGTGATCAACAGTCGTAAAATTAAGCTGTTTCCAAGTTTAACATAACTCTTATATCTACTTTTTACTTCTATCTATTTACCTATAAATTATGAGTTTTAATTTTTCGTACATATTATACCTACTTGATCGTGTCTGAACATTTAATATTTTATGTAAAGTAATTGTCGGAGACATTATTGGATTTTCTGTCTATCGTTCTGTTTGTCTGAACGCGCCGCACGGGAAAACTACTGAACGCATTTTGATGATAAAATAAGCATGGTGATAACTGAAAACTGAGGTCACCATTTAGGAAACAAAGTGCACTTTCTATATTGGGCTAAAGGTGTTTCAGGGTATTTTCTCGTTTCGGATCGCTCAAAGGGACGACTGACTACGATAGGTCTACAAACCTCCCATCTAATGCGTACGCAAAAAACGCACCTTATTTTTTCTATGTTAAGGTCGATAATCCATATTCATTAAATTAATTTCGCAAGTTCAACATAAATCTCGTAGGTAGAGCGTGCAGCGGACGGATGTATTCGTTACGAATATAAACGACCATTTACATTATTTATCAGATCAGCGTCCCACCAAGTGGTGCGGACCCTCTCATATTGTAATGGATCATAAAATGTATCTGGCCAAATAGAATCTGGTTTTTTAATACACCTACTATAATGTGTTAGTCAATTCAAAAATCGAACGTTCGAACGAACTTTTCTCATAGGTGCTCGCCGAGGTAAAAACAACCAGCAACAAAAATCTGCTTTATAATCCTATACTTAGAACACATATTGCGAAGTACCTGCTCAACAAACCAAAGTTCACATCAAATCATTGCTCCTATGACCATAGTATTGGAGCGTTTGATGTACACAATGTAGTGACTTCCTCACATCCCGTGCGACCACGTGAGCAGGATGCACAAGCAAGGGTACTCATGCAGAGAGCAATAGAGTCTGTCCAGACAACGCTGCAAATAATATATGTCGCATTAAACTCAGCTTCCCAAAAAGACAGAAAAATCCGTGATGAACATCGCAACCTTGCTTTATTGAAATTTGCAAGACATTATGAAATACTTTTCCCTTATTAATGTCGGAGGTATTTTTTTATTATGGTCAGAAGCTAATTAAAACCACTGGTGATCCCGAAATTTGTATAACAACATCCGTGGCCGAAGCAACAAAAAGGAATAAATTATTTCACGAAACTTCAAATAACATCGAACACGGAATTCAAGTCATGTCATGTCACGGGTTTCAAATTATAGGCAGAGAAGCGGGTCTATAAAATATCTTCACTGACATGACGCAACATCCCTATTCTGAAGCCACTTAAATCACTCTACGAGAGCACAGTAGACGCAAGGGGTTCCATGCATCATAAAAATAATGGCGTGAGAATGATTGACACTACAGCTTAAAAAAGTATAATAGGAGGGATTAATATAGGTAACAGAAATATAACCTTGCTCTCCTGATTTTTTTCCAAAAATGTATGTGGAATTAAATATACGAAAATAAGCAGTTGTTTCGTTTACGTAAAGTTATCAGGTAAGTGATACAAAGGTTATTAAATAACTTACTGAAATAACAAATATATTCAGCAAAATTTTCTCGGAATAGTACTCCACATTGAATGCACTACAGCAGCAGGAAGGCGTCTGTGATTGCTATCCTGTCAATTCAAATGAAAATTGCTCCATAAAATGCTTCAACCAGTGGGGGGCACGTTGTTGCTAGGTGCCGCGATTGGATTGAGATAAGCTAGAGAAACAATCTAAAGTATTGATTTCTTATATTTACGCGAATACTACACATTGAAATAAAACTATTTTTTAAGGATTTTATCGCGTTTATTTTTCGTTTTTACGTTCCCGACGTTTCGGCTGCTTTACAGCAACCATGGTCACGGGAGGACTGAGGTGGTTGACGTCCTGGTGTCATAGTTAGAAACGGGCTACCCTCATATTTAATTGTTGATTGTGGTCCGATCTACGCAGAAAGTGCTCACAGTATCTTGAGGTCTTGCAATGGTACGCTTGGTTTTCGATTTAATAATATTAACCACTGGATCCCAAGTCGGTGGTAGCACCCAGCCATCTTCCCTATTGAAATTAGGATGTTTTTTAATTTCAATGGCCTCGCGTATCATCCTTGGTCGGAATCGGTGTTCTTTTGCGAGGATCTGTGGCTTATCAAATCTGATATAATGGCGGGTGCGATCTTGTACATGTTCACAGATTGCAGACTTCGTGGAGCGCCGGTGTTTCACGTCAGCGATGTGTTCTTTTACGCGGGTTTTTATTGCTCTTTTAGTTTGTCCTATGTAAGAGAGCCCACAATCACAATCTCTCTCTTCTCTTCTTAGATGTCTTAATCATCCGAAATTCCAACAACACCTTAGGCCACACCGTGTATAGAAAAAAGACCCATACAGATAGGTACTTAAACGGTGAATCTCACCACCATCCAACACAGTTAGCTACCGTGGGTAAATCTTTGTTTCAGAGAGCCAAAGGGATCTGTGACGAGCAACATCTGGCTGCCGAGCTCCATCATGTCAAGCAAGTACTGCATGACAACAAGCTCCGAATCCCGCGCCGCCGTCACAGTGACCGAGTGAAACCAGCCACAGTCGAGCGTCTGCCTGCTGTACTACCATACATCAGAGGAGTCACAGACAAAATTGGCTACATCTTGAAGCGCGCTTCAATCAAAACTTTTTTCAAGCCGCCGAAGAAGATTAGTCAGTTCTTACCATCTGTCAAGTGTCACATTCCTCTACAAGATGCAGGGGTATACAAACTCGATTGTGATTGTGGGCTCTCTTACATAGGACAAACTAAAAGAGCAATAAAAACCCGCGTAAAAGAACACATCGCTGACGTGAAACACCGGCGCTCCACGAAGTCTGCAATCTGTGAACATGTACAAGATCGCACCCGCCATTATATCAGATTTGATAAGCCACAGATCCTCGCAAAAGAACACCGATTCCGACCAAGGATGATACGCGAGGCCATTGAAATTAAAAAACATCCTAATTTCAATAGGGAAGATGGCTGGGTGCTACCACCGACTTGGGATCCAGTGATTAATATTATTAAATCGAAAACCAAGCGTACCATTGCAAGACCTCAAGATACTGTGAGCACTTTCTGCGTAGATCGGACCACAATCAACAATTAAATATGAGGGTAGCCCGTTTCTAACTATGACACCAGGACGTCAACCACCTCAGTCCTCCCGTGACCATGGTTGCTGTAAAGCAGCCGAAACGTCGGGAACGTAAAAACGAAAAATAAACGCGATAAAATCCTTAAAAAATAGTTTTATTTCAACAATCTAAAGTGTTACTTTGCAATGCCTGCAAAAAAGCCTAATAAGTTGCGTAATAGTCAGTTGTATTTGTAATTTGTTAATAGTACTTTTCGAAATGGGATGTTCTTCTGATAAATATCAAATGAAAAGCATCAAATTATGCTAACAGCATCACATGAAATATGAAACGAGAATCTCCTAACCCACTTCGCCACAAAAGCTTGAATAGTCGCTGTAAAATTAAATTCATTCCTACTTCTTTGTTGACATTGTTCCGGGCAGAATTAAATCCAGTTGCATAGTTCCCTGCCATTTCGCTGCATTTGCACATTCATCTCCCGTCACAGATTGCGCACCAGTCTCCGTCACATTGAAATCGACAGTATCCTTTTGAGCGCTTCCTTTTGCCTCCCCTCTGGCCTTCGATCGACTATGGCGCGTGATCGGGACATTCTATGGCAGTCTCTGATTTGATACAAACTCTGCGTGCTAGCTATGACTTATCAGAAAATATTGGATTAACTGTTTCAACTCGCTTTTACCGGCGGTTTCGTCCGCGTGGATATCAAGGATAAAATTAGCACATTAGTTATTTATTAGCGTATAAACTGAATACAAACGATATGACATACTTTTGCGTGTTCAATTAGTTCATAGTTTGGTAGGGACATGAATTAAGGTTTATCTGGATTGCATTTAGGAAACAGCAATTCATTCTACACTCTGAAGTAATTTATATTTAAATGCAAAACAAGACGCTTTTATTTAATTCAATCATCGAGTTCGTTGGTATTCATATCAAACTAAAATTAATGTAGTAATCTACGTGATCCATATTTAACATTATTTTACAAGATTACGCAAGAATCAGCCTGATTATCGTGGCTTAATAGGTGTTTGACCGCGTTTTGCACAAATGAAAATTTGTATTCAGCATTAATCCTGAGTATTTTAACAATGTTACATGTTCGAGTTGTAACGTGTGCCTATAATGTGATAACATCTATTGAACGGGTGCTGCAAACTTAAAACAATCTAGTGTCAAATTTCAAGCTCTATAAATTGATACAGTATACAGTAACAGCTCTGCCTATTTGGCTCCATTAAGAGTGTCTATTTACTAAATTCGCTGGAGAGCCGGTCTCATGCCCTCTTGCCTGCAATAATAGCAGTACGAAATTGCTGCAATCCAGCGGAGGATCATCGAGTTAGATCAGTTAACCCCCTCCGGGACGACGGCGGTAATTCAGTTCGCGTACTGCGCTTGCGACGAATTCGCCTCTTATAAATAAAATGTAAATTACTATATTTTTGAAAATCGAACGTTAGTTCAAAAATGAACATAAACACTTGAAAATCTATATGATTTGAATTCAGAAAATGACTTTGATTCGGTGAAGTGTTTGATTTCGAAATGAAGATAACGGAATCTATGGTAAATGGCAATGAAATTGCAAATACACAAGAAAGGTTAGTTAAATAATTGAACTTACACGTTGATGTTAGTGAATTTACACTGGTTTAGCATTTAGAAACGAATGTTTATTGAGAATCATGTAGCAAAATTATTTACGATATGCTAATTACAAAAACCTTATAGATTGGATTTCTTATTTGAATGAGTTTCTATTATGATAATATTATTGTGTGAAATGAAAATATCTACACTGAATTGTAAGTTAAAAAAAACTGTAAAATAGCTACGTAATATTTTTTTTAAATTAGACTGATATCAACGTGATTACACCGAAAAAGCGTGCGTACGTAATGGACCGAGATCCCTGTGGACTTGTCCTACCCACATGGACATTTGATGAGTTTCAAGCTAAAATTCTACAACTTTTTGTTGTACAAGTTACACAAAATTTTAAGTACATAATTAATAACAATATCGCCAGACGAACAAACCAACTGTATCGGTCTCAAACTAAGCAACGCAGGTATTATAAGTACCGAAATAAGGTATGGGCGCAATCTTAGTATAGATTACTTAGGATGTTAAACATTATCCATGACTCGGATCACACAAAGTTTGCCCCTACCAGGTTTCAAACCCGGGATCTCGGCACAGAGTGCAGCCAAATTTTTTCTCGCCCTTTTCTCACTTTTTATATTGGGGACTATTTCCATATTTTCCATTATTTGGCTGATCACTGATATTTATCTTCTCGAAGCGACTTAGATATAGGACTATAGTTTATATAGGCTTCTGACTGCCCGGAAAAATTAGCATAGATGTTAAAATTCAACTGGGACCACTCTGCCCTTTGAAGTACGACATTATACATAGATGTATACCAAAGGAAGGAACTTGTGACCTTTCCAATTGAATGTTACGTTACGTGTGAAGAACATGACCTCTTTTGTCGATTAGAATGTTCATCATCACCATTTGTTTAATAAGGTATACGTAAAAATGTATCTTGATTTTAAGGTGTCTATTGTTTTTTTTTTGTTTGGGTTGTACACGCACATAAGATACTTTCTAAAATATTTTCTAGCAATTTTGGGATTGTTATTGTCTCTGGTCCAGAGGTCGACCACCTGACGTGAATTCCTGGCAACGGCCTTACTGTTGGCCGATGCTTTACAACTTCACTGGGTTTTTGGCGAGCGCAGAGTACGCTCCAGTTCACAGACGTATTAGAAGTGACAGACATATTAGTGCGTGTCACAGTGGAGTGTCACTCGACCTTACTAATGTCTCTTTAGTGTGCTCTTTCCTTACTGATTAGTAATAAGAAAACTGGAACGCATTTTATCCTCTCCGACGCTAGAAGATTAGGTGCATGAAGATTACAATCAACAGAATCGATGTTATGTATAGATCTACGAAGTAGTGCAATTTCGTCCTAAAAATGTGAAGTATTCAATTAAATCCAAAACCAAGTGCACCATTACAAGACCTAAAGACACTGTGAGCACTATCTGCGTAGATCGGTTCGCGAGTAACAACTAAATATTAGTCCGGTTAGTAGCCCAGTTCAAACTATGACACTAGGACGTAAAAAACTCAGTCCTCTCGCGACCATGGTTGCTGTAAAGAAGCCGAAAAATCGGGAACGTAAAAAACATAAAATAAACGCGATAAAATCCGCAAAATTAGTTTTATTTCAATGTATAGTATTCGCGTAAATATAAGAAATCAATCAAAATGTTTAAACACCCTTTCAATAATGCATGCTCACTCAACACTGCATACTCTAACTTACCTTCCTAACAAGTTAATACATACACTGACTCGTACAACCGACACGCACATCAACACTTGTTGGTCTTGTCACCCCAACCCTTCTAAATTTGACATCCCTAATATTACAAGTTGTTATCGTTCAAATGTGATGAATGGAGTCGCTTGCGTTAAAAGTTGCTGAGACCAGAGCTTCAATTGCGATTTTTTTTTGTAAACGAGACCTGTACTGTATACACTGCGTATTTGTCATTTTTTAGATATGGCATATTTAAGTACCTTGAGCGGACGGTTTCTGGAACATTCAATTCTTTATAAAAATTGGACATATAATAATAATAATACTGACCGAATTTCGGTCATGGTGGCTAATCTCAACGGACACTATATAGCCGCGCTGGAGATATTATAGTGCACAAGTGTGTGCGCAAACGCAGGTGCACTCTCTCTTCCCTCACTCTTATAGTCCGATGGGACGGCAATCCGACACGACCGGAGAGAGATCAGGCGTAGGTCTGACGGCTTTACGTGCTCTCCGAGACACGAGCGAGTGATGATTATAGTAAAAATCAGATTTGCACATGAAATTTAGAAATCCCAGAGGTGTGAGCCTGGGTTTCAACCTCAACCCTCGTTACCGAGGCGAGCGTTCTACCAACTTGGCTATCACTGCTTATTCGGATATACGTAGACTTTACAGTAAACGGTTAGCTTAAATTTGCACGTTTGATCGATAAGTTTAGACCGCAAATAACATAATTCCACAATTTTTCATTCATAGAAATATTTGGTTGATCAGCATTGAATCAACGTTTACACCTTTTAATCATAATTAAATTATGTTAAAATCGAACTTTTCAATAAGTTAAAATCGATTTTGGTAAACACTAAATCGATACCGTAGAGGAGTTTTGAACATCATCCCTACGCACCCGCTCGCCCTATTTCCTTGTTTTCTGTAATGTTATAAACACTGTCCTAAATACCCGGGGTCGTTGACCGCGCTGGTGTCGTTGACAGGGGTGGCGATTAGTTTAAAAATGCATAGCCAGGTACCCATGTGTGCCGCACGCAACGGCTAACAATGTGTGATAATTTATTTACGTGACGTATGCACTGCTGGTATCATTATTTTCATGTTTAGTTGAGTTTATGTTCGGTTAAGTTAACTAACTTGTATTGAATTAACTTGACTGATAACGTTCTTTGTTTTGCATTGTACCTAATGATAAACGTGGCGGCACAAAAGGCGACCGTTATTCTCTTGCATAATCTTAAAATGCAATTCGTGAATGTCTAGAAATAAAACTAATTTTAAGGACTTTATCGTGTTTATTTTATGTTTATTACGTTCCCTACCTTTCGGCTGCTTTACAGCAACCATGGTCACGCGAGGACTAAATTGTTAGACGTCCTAGTGTCATAGTTTGAACTGGGGTACCCCAATAATTAGGGGTTGTTTGCGGTCCGATACTCCGAATACATAAAAAAAAAAACGTGATAAAAATTCTTAAAATTATTTTAATTTCAATGTGTAGTATTCGCGTAAATACAAGAAATCAATACATTATCTTGTTAGTAAATCGGTCCAAATAGTAGCATAAAAGCACGATAATAATTTATTCCATAGATGCTACTGCTGTGGATGCTACTTCGGTACATGCGTTCCAACATTTAGAGAATTTGCGTGGAGCTTTCAAAGATGCTCTTTAATATTCATAGCACAGGAAACGGCTTACCTGTTCATAAAACAAAATGTTAATTTATTTTTTACATTTTCCTATAACTTTATTTAAATTTCACTTCTTTTCCGAGACCAAGTTATTCCGATTTTACAAATAGATTTTATAATTTTTCTAAATTTTATTTGCACCGAAAAATAATAGAATCCCGCTCAGTTTTCTTAATTCATCAAGAAGCGTTCATATCCGCAGATATTCCTTCACAAACACAGTGTCTTTCCCACTGTCTTCGTAATAAACAAGGAAGCATTTGCAACTGAAAAACTACAGATGTGTGAAATGCCTGTGGCCGGGACCACGTAGGCGCGCTCTTTATTCTGCGGGTGAAAGAAACTCTCAGACATGAACTTCAGTACAAATCTAGTGCGTCTCGGTTTATTTTAGAGAGCATTTTGTATGTGGTTTGTCTACCAGCTTTACAATATGGCATCATATTTTGTGTACGTCAGTCTGCATACAAGTTATAGAGCAAAAATGTCCTCGTATCTCTTTTGTATATTTATCTTTTGTATATATATCAGTAGTGTATGACTTTTATACTTAATGAGGTACGTTTTAGGTGAAACCCTTTTCCCCCGGTCGGTTTACAGTATTTTTAGCTAGCTTAGTTCCCGGATTAATAGCTTCGTACACAAACTAAACAAAAACAACAGACACAGGCCGCTACGCTTAAAAGGTATCGTTTTATACATCGTTTAAACGTTATAAAATGTCTTCCCCGATATCGTTTTAAGTCTGACTCATCAAAGGAATCCACTACAAACAATTTACTTAATGAACGGCCAGATTACGTTAACCTTTTAAAAGCAAATACGTTCCAAAATTACGTTCTCCGTGAAAGTTGTCTGGTTGTACAGACATCCATTGATCACGGGGTGGTGGGCAGGGTGCCAACGAAAGCGAACGCAGACTGTGATACTGCAACTTTAAAACGGTATTAACACTTTCGATCTGTCATTAAAATTGTATCCTAAAAGTATCGGTGTAAGGGTGAATTTAGTGTAACAATCTGACGGTTCTTAGGGCGGTTTAGATGAGAAAAGGTTAGTACACACAGTGTACAAACATCTAGGTAGTACGCGTAGTAGTATTTGTAGATACGGCGTACGAAGATTAGCGAGATTTCAGATAGCATTGTTCGTGCCGTTCGGGGTTTATTGTTTGGAAAATTATATTGAGAAGTTGATTGTTATTTTATTAGGAACTATTGTGTGGATACAATGAATGTCTAGACTTTGTGAGAAACTGATAGCTACTGATATAGCCTAGAATAGTACGTATAGGTTTTATCAAACTCGTTGGTGGACGTTTGTTTTGTTTAAGATAGGGCTATAATTAATTCACACAAAGCTGTGATTACTTGGCCACTTTTTTAAAACCAAAACACACGAAGTACCGGAGAGGGTAGGTCTACACATTGAGAACAAAAATCTAAATTGTAAGGTATCAATAAAAATTGCTTAATAAAATAATTTTATGAGGATTGGATACCCTAAAAGTTGAAAAAATTAACTTGCCGTAGATGCTACAGTGACTTTATTTATTCCTCTATATAATATATTATATATATATATAATATATTAAAAAATCGTGTTAGTCACATCATTGATAACTCAAGAACGGGTGGGCCGATTTTTATGATCTTTGATTTTTTTGATTTATCCTCGCCCCGAATAACAAAATTATTAAAACATCGTAAAAAATCACAAAAAACATAATAATAAAAATAATTAATTTTCTCATCTTTTTCATTCTGAGGCGGTACGAAGTTCGCTGAGACAGCTAGTTATCTATCTTTTCCATGATCTAAGAAACATCTAAAAAAGAAAAGAAAGTAAAATAAATATGAAATTTCACAGCTCAGTAAGTATGTTTATCATTTAAGTGTTCATTCACAGTGAGCTCTCGCGGAAACCTAATTAGTTCCTCTTTCCGCGTCGCATGTAAGCACTTAACCGATTTAATTGCTCTGTATGTACCAATCAATTATTAACGATGTGATTGTCAAGCGTACGTAGGTTTCACGTGCTTCTAGTGATTGAAATTTAATTAATTTATCATTACGTACAAGTTATGAAAAAAACTGAGATGGAATTGTAGAGGCTGATTCGTTGAGATTTTGCTGTTATCGTTTTTAAGATGTTAAGACGGAGCCCGGGACAGATGTCCAAGACGAGTGAAAACTCCCTTATAACTCCCTTATATCCCTAAGTTTTGGCTTAAAGGGGCAGTTAAAAGCGCATAATTCTAAAAGGAATTACCGAGAGCTCTATAGCCTATTGCGATGACACAAACAAAAGGATCAATAGTGTCCACCAATGAAACCCCGTTGCTCCATCCATTCATATGCAAAATTCCAGATGAGCTCCCTTCTATTTTCAAATATAAACTGTTCATTTTGATTGAATATTATTATGTTTGAGGTGGACCAGATGGCAGCAGTTTTAATACCACGATCCGTGCGTTTGCTGTCGTTTGATTAAAATAAACCCTGTGTGTAATACGAGGTAAGCCGTTTACGGGAGCGACGGCACCGGAAATGAAAAGCGGCCATATTGGATACGGAAATGTGCGCTCGGCGGCGCCAGCCGATAGCAAATTAGCGCTTATTCGATTTGTGGCGCCTTTACTCGCAAATCGAGTGAAATTATTCGTCGGATTTCGATAAATCGATTATCGATTATGATGTTTGTTTTAGAATTTATTAATCGAATGTATGTAAGGTCATTGTGAGATAGTGAGTTTGTAGTTTAGATCTGACTACGCCTTGCTAGAATAATGCGGTTAGGTTAAGATCTATTTAATTCAATATAGTTCTTACTCAGTAGAAGTTGCCGTGCTCTTTATTTTCCGTATGCTAACTATATCCGTCTCGCTCTGTTGGGCAGTTGATCAGGCGGTGTAGAAGGGCTAATTTACCTCATGAGTATAGTAACATCACATATTGCTTGCATCATAATATTATATTCATCGTGCGAACTGCCAAGGAATGGAACACGCTGCCGGCGTCTTTGTTCCCCGTTAACTTTAATCTGGGTGTTTTCAAGTCGAGAGTGAACAGGTACCTTCTAGGCAAGTATGCTACATCGTAGATCTCATCGTCACTTACCATCAGGTGAGATCGAGATCAAATACTAGCCTATATTGTAATAAAAAAAAAAAAAAATCAGCTATTCCGTATAAATCAAAATCTATTATTAAACAAATAATTCAAGTTATCTTCGTTGAGAATTATACAGTGAGAGACAACGACAATCAAAAATCAGTGGAACTAGACCAAAATTACGGAAAGAAAATAAAATTACGGCGGAAAAAATGGGAAAAATGTCCGTGTATTGTAGCCGTGGGATCCCATACCAAGGGTCAAGTTTCTAAGCTTCAGGATGTAGTCTGAAGAAACTCAAGATTCACTCGTATCGCCGTCGGCCGCTCAAAGTTCATAAACTACAAACTTTTCCTGTATCCGTTTGTCGTTATATTTATATGGATTCCCGTCACGTTATGCGCACTTAGTGTACATTTGCGAAATATTGTGTACCGTATTGATGTTGAAATAATGGCCAGTATATTTTTAATATTTTCGATTGATAGATTTTAATTTATTATACTCCATATCGTTAAGTAAAAATACTAAATTATGGTAATGATATGATATAGAACGCAACAGAACACGTGCTACGCTTGCAATTCGACGGTTTTATTAGTCATCTTATGTATGAAATAAAAACAGAGCCTTATTGAGTACGCAATATCCAGCAGAATAATTTCGCCCCGGTGTTAATATAAATCTGGATACGCTCCAAAAAAAGTTTTTTTATCACTTACATAAGAATTATCGTCCAAAGAATTTTAACCGCACCAAAAAAAAGTACCCCGGCGCCTTATCCGTTATAATTAGACGTTCCCATATATTTTCTCTCGTAATAACTCACTTCAACTCGGAGGGGATCGTCAAAAACTCTTGACAGGATCTTATAAAAGTTATCGCATTCAAATACCGTCGTCAGCATGAGTCCTTGTTAAATTCGAGAGGATGGCTATCAATTTTAGTCTTATTCGCGTTCACCCGCCTTGGGGAGTTCCTCGGGGCCCCACGACGCGTAATAGTGATGAATTTGAAGGATTACATTTCCATTTTAGCAGTCGTGAGTGTGAGTCTTAGAGCTCTTTCGTAAAGCTCTTTGGAACTGTGGAATGTGACGTCATTGTTTTTATATCAACACATTGGTACCAACACATTGGTACAAAAATATAAATTGTGTACCTAGTTATGTAGATACTTGAAGAGTACATTCCTTGATATGATCAGTATAATGATATTCTTATCAAAATACTGATAATGTTTGTGTCTTTTAACACTATTGCTGAAAGTAGAGTACTAATTGAAATAATGTTATTTCTTATATTTACGCGAATACTACACATTGAAAGAAAACTATTTTTTTATTTCAATGTTGTTTCTTGTTACAGCTGCTATTCAATCCCAGCAAACAACATGTCCGGGGGCTCCCACGTCTCTCGCGCTACGTTTGGCGGGCCGGACTCCGAGATCTCTGGTGGCAGCGCCCCGCACCTGCCGAGCCCGGCATCCGCAGGGGCTGCGCTGGTGTCTCCCGAGACCTTGAGCCGGCATAGCAGCCCCCCGCCACTGCCCCCGCATCCTGTGCACCAGCCAGCGCCATCGTGTTCTTCGCATCGGGTGCATATGGAGTCTCCATTAAGGTATAGCTTTTGTAACACGATGATATATGAGTAATAGCAATCCTCGCGGCTCCACTGCGTGGATTTTTAGGATAAAAATTCTAGATTACAAACCATTTTTCTACCAAATTTCATAGAAATCCGTTCAGCGGTTTTGCCTGTTTGCCATTTTTTTTATATGAATAAGTATGAACTCTTTAACTGATCAAAAGGAGATAGTCACACCCAATTATAGACAGTTACAATCTGTGGTTACAATACAATGATGATGTTCCATAGAAGTCGCTTATGATCGTTCCAATCCTGTTATCGGTCTCCCAGGATTTAATCTCAATAAAAGGCAAGCGTGATTCCCATTTCCTACAGATGGTACTCGACTGTCTACCTCTTACCTCAACGGAATACGATATTTGTGAGACGTTACTTTATCTATAAATAGTAAACTTTCCCCTAACTTGGGCTGTAACGCACGCAGTTTCGTGAAAATATAACAATTGGTCGAAGTTTTCGTGGAAACTACTGCAGTGTTCGTTTAAATTTTAATTACTTTCTATGCGAGTGTTCCAAGCTACGAACTCAGTGTTACGTATTAAAATAATAATTACTACTATTCGTTTAAATAATTGGATGTTTAAATTATATTCTTTTACTTACACAAGTGTCTATACTTACACCAATACGAGTATTTGAATCAGGACGTCAAGTGCGAGTTTATTCGAAAGCTTATCATATACTTTATAGTCCACCGTATTTAGACATATTGTATGGAGATTTGAAATGTTTTAAATACTGTCCACTAGAGGCGCTGTTTAATTTGCCATATAATTGTGTCTTAATACGTAAACTATAAGCTATGTAGTTAGCTTACGAATAATATCGCACTTGACGTACTGAAATTTCCAAAACTATGCTTGTCACAGACTATCACACAAACTCGCTTTTTTAGATACCTATATGATTCATACCGTACAAGGTAATGGCAACTGTATATCAAGGCCTACAACCTTCATAATACAGAGACCTGCCGGGGTACCTTCTTGAAGGCATCCAACGTTAAATGTTTTAATTTAAATGAAAGGAGTGTTCCTTTCATTCCCTCTTAATGTGAGTGGATTAAGGCCGCATGCTACGCTGGCCCAATTGGTGAACTTCACACGGCTTTCGAAGACGTGCAGGTTACCTCACGATGTTCACCTTCGAAGACGTGATTAGCGCAGCTGGTAGTGACCCTGCTATCTGTGCCGCGGGTCCCGGGTTCGTATCCTGCTAGGGACAAAATTTGTGTGATGTTTGTACCCGAGTCATGGATGTTTAATATCTATATAAGTACTATATGCTGAGTTCGCCCTTAGTCCATTGTACAGTACCCATAATGAAATCCGAAAATTCCTGAAGTGTAAGCCGCGGCTTGAACCTAAACACTTTTTGTCCAAAACATTAATTATATAAACAAATACAGTAAGATAAAGAAAACTTCTCGGAGAAAATATACATAACTCATAAGGCGCACAGCTAAATTCATTTCACCAGTGATTTTTACCCGCACTAAGTAATCCGGAGATCCGGCGAATTCTCCTACAGAGATTTACGGGCTTGTAGTATTTCGTTGTCGGATTTACGACACGACGGCGACGCTTGGTAAAGATAGGGCCGTAGTAGCTATCTATAGTTTATTGCATAGCTTACTTTATACTCACTCGTCGACTGTCTTAAGTGCAAGTTAAAAGCTAAGGATTGAGGGAATGTTAAGCTTTATAAGTTTCTTTTTATAAGATTACGTACCTACTACTAATATTGGACTAACGCATTACTAATATTTCTTAGCTCCTTCGACTAAATTGAAGCTTGTGCTTAAATTGGGCGCACCACAATAGTTTGTAACGACCTCTTCAACCGCGCCACAAGCTACACAGATGGCGCTGCAGACATCATTTAGAACAATTGACAATTCTCCATACTATCCTGCAACGCGCAATGAGAGTTCTCGGAGCACGTAATATATATACAAGATCCCTACAATAACCATTAGGATATATCTGTCGCCCCGCCAGGCATACCCCCTGTCTGGCTTGAAGATCTTCCCTTTTTTGCTAATAGTTTAATAGCCAGAGTAAGCTAATAACGCTTTAGTATGATTGGTTATGAGTTTTAAGTATAGATTGAGGATAATTGGTGTATTATGTTTCTGCATATCTGTTTGTTCGTGCATCACTGACACATCACAAACATTGGGAACTATTTCAATTCGAGATTTCACTACATGTTAGTCTATGATTAGAATCAGCATATACCTAGGCATAATTATCATGATAGCAGAAGCTATAGTTTTGTATTCAAATATTTTTGTTTTATTTTACCAGGTTGTCAAGACCACCATCAATGACTTTAGGGGGGTCGCTTTCGTTACAACCGGTGCTGTACGGGCCGGCGAGCGGCGGACCTGCGCTCGCGCCGCTGCCACCCACCCGACGATCCCCTCGCTCGTCCTCCGCCATTCAACACGTGCATACAATCAGCCCGTGAGTACTATGCCATTGTTCCATCAGGTTTCCATAAAAACCATAATTCCAAATAAATGTGGTTAAAAGTTATACCGTCAAAATTTGAAAACCCTATTAGCACAGTTGATAGTATCCCTGCTTTCTGTACTAAGGGTCCCGGGTTCGAATCCCGGTAGGGTCAAACTTTATACGATGAAATCAGCGGTGTGAGTGGGACGGACAACGCTTATGTTTACCCCTACCCCTACAAAAGAAGTTGCTAGATCCACAGGACACTGGTTCATAGGTCTCACCAATAATACGAGTATATTGCAATTATCATAAGGTACCTGCAAATGTGACAATATACCTACTCTAATTTTAACATGTAACAATTTTTTTTTATAGCTTTTTGTGTATCTTTAGTCTAAAAAACTATGTGTGACGTTTCAGTATATTTATTTCAAATAGGCTAGGTATTTCCAAATTTGCCATAGCTCTGTGGACATTATTGCATTTTCTCGTGACTTTGTATGGGAGCTGATGACAAATTCAATAAAACAAACTTCGTTTCGAGTAGAACTCGCTGAGTGTCGCGATTCGTCGTGCAGACGGCAATGTGCCGAGCTTATTTCATGCGAGAAAAATGTGTCGCTTACATACACGAGACGGGGTGGCGCGGCAATCGAAATAACAGGGTTGACGATCTGGCTATAATTCTACTTCATATTTATTATTTATACAAGTACTAGCTGCTCCCCGCGGTGTTACCCGCGATTAAAAAGTTAAGTTTGAAAAAATCACGGTTCATGTATGCTATCCCATAGGAACCGTGCATTTTTCCGGGATAAAAATTAGCCTATGTAATTTTCTGACCTCTAAACTACCAGTACCTATGCAAAAAATCATGAAAAATTAAAACAAATCTATCCTACGGGAACCATACATTTTACATCATACATAATCTATCTCTATGCCAAATTTCATCCAAATCCGTTCAGCCGTTCTGGCGTGATTGGGTAACAAACATCCATCCAAACTTTCACATTTATAATATTAGTGGGATATATATTACTCATACTGTTGTCTACCAGGTACTCATTTATTTTTATAAAAATATTGGGGTTCCATCGCCATGGTAATTCAGTTTATATTTTTTAAGTTACGTTTGTCGTCAAAGTAAATTTTGCGATGTCAGTTTGAAATAAAACTAATTATGTTGCGTTTATTATATGTCTTTACGTTTCCGACGTTTCGGCGCTTTACAGCAACCATGGTCACGGTAGGACTGTGATGTTTGACGTCCTAGTGTCATAGTTTGAACTGGGGTACCCTCATATTTAGTTGTTGTTTGCGGTCCGATCTACGCAGTGCTCACAGTGTCTTGAGCTCTTGCAATTGTGCGCTTGGTATTTTTTTGTTTTTAAGTTTTACTAAGATAACAGACTAACTCCTAACCTTCATGTTTCTAAATACGTTGAACTATAGCTTATATGTGACCAATGAAACAGAGAAGTAAATAAGTCCTCGTGCCAATCTTTAGTGGGGATGGTGAAATTGCCACTGTGAAAAATACCGGTGGAGCGCGGCGGCGCCGCGTAATAAATTACAAGAATACGTAAAAGCTTGCAACCCCGAGTGCTCTCGCTGCTCCCCCAAGGGCAGGTAACTTGAGTGCAGACGATTTTTTCCACATAGATTATGTCGGTAGTATAAAATTATATTCTACTTGTATCGCTTAAGTTTAAAAATAGAATATAAGTGTAGTACTCTCAGAATAATATAATAATAAACTGACTTTCGGGTTCTTGAGTAACATTTTTTTACATAAAATGAAGTTTGTCAATTATTTCACCGCACGTTTGAAATATAAACCAAAGAAGATCTACGTAAATTACTCTAAAATAAAAATCGATAAAATATTTTACCACATCGAAATCATCGACACCGAAATCATCGACACCGAAATCATTAATTCCCATCACTACAAACAGAATTCGCTCTTGCTAGGGAAATTGCATTTTCGCTACTCAATGCGCACTCCAATGAAAAGCACTCAGCCAGGTGACACAATGTACTCTAGGGCTTGGAAATTAACGACGGTACACATTTACATAGAGACGTTTGCTTTAGCACCTCAGCATTTTTTTCATTGCTAATACGCAATGGATTACACAACACGCACAGTTGTAACGTGGTTGTGAAATAAAAACACAATGTACTGCAGTTTATTTATGACCTCCTGGTACAATCAGCTTTCAAACAGGGGTACAAGTTTGTTTCAATTAAACACTAATTTTCCTTAAGTCGTTGTGTACTGATAGAACCCCTTGATAGATGAAATCTTGTAGCATTCTGGATTAGTAGGGGAACAGTACTGTGGAGGAGATTACAATGAAAACGTTGAAAACTGCAAATGGAGTGATCTTTGAATAGGTGACCTGATTTGCAAATTAACTGCAGTGCCCGGGATAATGGGTTGGGATGGTTTTACGACTCAACCTATGAAATTGAAATATTAAGTTTGTGTAATTTAAGAGAAAAATTATAGATAGGTATTTAAAACATTTTTGATGGAGTCTTATTTACAGTTCGATGTAGGCCGAAAACTCATGGATTCCAAATGACGATTAATCTTTCCTGTAACATATTCTAATTATAAATTAGACAGTAAGTAAAATCCAATATAATTTTGATATAAACAATAGGACTTCTAAATATTTGGTAGTGGAAATTCTCAAGAATTCAATTTTACAATACCAATAAATAGCAAACGGAGAATACGAGTGCACGAACTTACACAAAACTCGCATTAACCACAAAATCTTGAGTTATTTCCGTACAGACAGGCACCAGGGGCTGAAAGTTTAGTAATTATGTCTCCTTCCCTATCTTGTCCCTGAATAACTTGGCGAAAGTCACATAACCCGAACAAACTCCAGTTCACAGCACGTTACATTATTCATGAAACTGAATATTTGGTTGTTAATGAAAGCCCAGTAATTAAATTGTCGAAAGGTTCCCGAGAGGCAGGACATCGATAATCCTAAAACTTCAGGGATAGTTAAAAAGGATCGAAAGGTACGAAAATCAATTGCCGCAGACTATTTGATTGGGTTGCCAATAAATTTCTAATCTCTAAAGCGGTAACAAAGCTATTAATATTTTAAGACGTACCTGGTTAGTTAATTCAATATTTAATTTTGTTTCCTTTTGTGCCAGTATCCTTTAATTTAAGATAATAGAGAATTCAATTATATGAAAGAGGTGCTATATCAAATTCAGAATCTATTCAACTTTGTTCTACGGAAGCTATCTACGTCACAATCACGCACAGTTCCCCTCGCGGCTACTTCGTCTCCATTTAGCCCATGACGTCATAATTCCACCCAGTCTATAAACACGACGCATATCATTGTTGGGAACGTAACTGCAACAGTACGAGGAGCCCTGTGGGGAGCCAATAACACGCCGTTGCCATGGTAACGAGGCGCGCAAGAAAGGGTCCCCTTCCCCGAGGACTGAGCGCTCACGGTAACCAGAAAACTGTGACATCTCCGCCATAGAACGTTTCGAGAAAAAAACTTGGTAAAAGATTCCTTTCTGACTCCCTGAAGGGACCTTAATTCCCTGGACATGTATTATGTAGTAGGTACCTCAACGTCTTTCCAAAGATATATGACTGTGATGATTATCGTTTGTCAGCAATGGATTAGGTTCCCTACGTTGGGCACTTCAATTTTCGTTAGAACCAGTTCGCTCGGATGGAAATTCAATTTATGTTCGGTCTTGAGTTTGTGATTGCGTGTATTTATTGATTTCATCGAACGTTGACATCGGATATGTGGATTATGTTAATAATTAAGGAGATTTGCAACGCTAAAGAGTTATGATAATGATTTAGCGGAAAACTTCCACGTGATACTGTTTGTTGACGGGTTGGTTGACAGTGCTTGTGTCGAAGTATTGAAATTGCGTATAAATTTTGTAAATACAATCTCATTCGTTGTGGTTCTGAAATGATTACCATATAAATAATTTGAACGTCAATGAAAATGGTGGAATAATGACAATATAATAATAATAATATCGCCAGACGAACACACCAGCTATACGGTCCCACACTAAGCAACGCTTGAATTATGAGTACCGTAGGATGGACTGAGGGCGAACTCAGTATAAAATACTTATATAGATACTAAACATCCATGACTCGGGTACAACCATTCGTGCTCAGCACACAAAGTTTGTTTTTACCTGGATTCGAACCCGGGACTCGCATCGCAGAAAGCAGGGTCACTACCAACTGCGCTAATCAAGCCGTCGAATGTAAATATTGAATTATTGAAATAATGTTTCACATCAACTTCTCACAAGTCAAATAAAACCATTTCTCCTGAAAAGAATGGAAAGATAATAACGAAAAATAAATTTCACGTGTTCCAGTTACATAACGACACATGCCATTTTCTGTTCTAATCTAAAGTACCTGAATATCAAAATGGCTTGTACGTTTTAGTACAACGCTGTAGGTATGTAAGAAATTGATGGTGCGGTGAAGAAAAGATTTTTCTTGTGAATATCAGTCATTATGATCAAATCTTTTGTGCGATGCCAATCAGGCCATTGTAGGTGCATTCGACCATTAGTCAGGAGTGGAGGCAGCGGATCTATGAGAGAAATTCATTCAATTCATTCTGTGGGGCTAATGTAAGGACCCCGATCCATTTTATTGCACGGAAAACGTTTAAGGAAGTATTTGGTTCAAAGTAGGCACTAGGTTGAAGGGTGCGACGCTTAATGGTTGTATACTTAGATCTCTCTATTAGTGTACAAAGATTACACTATCTCTCTCTCTCACACACACACACACACACACATATCATCAACTCTATATGTCTCCTATCTCAGGATACATTTTGTTTTTTTTCTCTTTTTTCTGTTTATTATAGTCTTTATAAAACAGGTACTCTGAGTATGAAACGTTTAGTTCCTATTAAAGTATTTTAACCATATCTATGTTGCTCACTTGTTCTCTGCGATACAAGCTTGTGCTTAGTGCAGAGGACACAGACAAGTTCCAATATTGTACAAGTTTTTGTTGATTAAATTTTTATATAAATTATTAAAGATCCTACCATAAATATCTGTGTAGTTATAAAATATCCCCCTCGAATTGAGGGGACGCCCGTGCCCAGCAGTGGGACATTAAAAAGGGCTGGTATTATTATTATTATATAAAATATCCCAAGTCAAATCCAAACAAGCGATACGATGGACTTGTCAGAGGCGTTATAAAAATTAATCATGAAAAATGGCTGCCGCTGTTAATGAAAGCTCAAATTTTCACCGAATTGTGAATTACGTTGTAAATATGGAGTAATTAGCGCGCGGCCGCTTAATTGGAGAGCGCCCACAGCGTAACTTTGATTAACTTATGTTTATCAACATTATTTTGCAAATATAAATTTGAGATATGTACAAAATATTCATAGGTACCTACAAGGTTTATAGAATAGTATAATTACGAGCCACAAAATTTATAGAACAGCAACCATGGTTGCGGGATGACTGAGGTGTTTGACGTCCTAGTGTCACAGTATGAACTGGGGTACCCTCATATTTAGTTGTTCCTTGCGGTCCGATCTACGCAGAAAGTGCTCACAGTGTCTTGAGGTCTTGCAATAGTGCGCTTGGTTTTAGATTTAATTATATTAATTACTGGATCCCAAGTTGGTGGTAGCACCCAGCCATCTTTCCTATTGAAAATAGGATGATATATTAAGAATTAATAATTCATAATATAATAAATACATATATTCTTTTAATATACATTCTTGTATATGCAGTATGTCATAATTAATGAAATTTCAAAAAATATTACGTTACGAAGAGCTTCGTCGTTAACGTTGGAGCTTTTAGTCGTTTATTTTGGTTACATAAACTATAAAATATATAATTAATTATGAAATATAAATATAATCAACGACCCAATCGTGAAGATAGTATAAATTAAATAAGCCGAGGCCCGAATTAGATAGAATTGGATGTCTCGGTGTATTAAGTTTGCTTAAAAAAAACCTAAAGCGATACAACACCATAAAATTAGTAAAAACCGCTACTTTTACTAACTTTATGGCGTTGTATCGCTTTAGGTATTTTTTTAAGCCAACTTAATACATTGAGACATCCAATGCAGAATGCTATATCGCAAAAAAAAAATTACATCGTAAAGATGTCCAAATTTTTCGTAAAAAAATAAAAACCATTGACATTTTGAATTTCGCGCCCTGACCTGAGCTTCCACCTTAAAGTTTATTAAAATTTTCATTTAGTAGCCACATCCATTTTATTTTTTTAACAAAATAATTACATTTACAGACATATGTCTTATTTATTTTCACCACCGTTTTACGAGTCTTCCGGGGACTGGATATTTACGGCTACTGGGCTTCTGTCCCGATATTTATTCCCCCAAGGTCCGCCCGGCCGTCTTCCGATCGTAAAACAAGTGGAAATGCCTTTGGAAGTTCTTTGTATCGTATAGTACGTAAGGTCAGCCATGAAAGTGTTTTATCAAATCAGTACGTTCTAAGTTCAAATAAATAACAAATGACAAAAATGGGCATTGCGATTGTACGATGTGCAAATGATTTTCAACCTTAAGTTGGTTTCTTGGTTGACTTTACATAAGATAGAGTATTCCACATTGTTACTATTTAATAACAAATTATATTAGTATTCAATATATTGTATACCAGTCCCTGGATTTATATAAATATTCCAGCATACCCTTTACCGGTAAACGTTGTATGTGATGCCGAATGTTTGTTCCCGAGTCGTGGATGTTTAAATATTTCTTTAAGTAAGTATAATTCCTGGGATCGTCCCCAGTCCAATGCTTATATAATGGATCCTGTATTATGGTACAGGACCAATTATATAAGCGTTGCTTTGTATGGGACCACACAGTTACTGTGTCCATCTGGCGATACTTATAACTTGTTATAAACGTACAGACTTATCACATTCAATTGCCTTCATTCGAAATCCGATATCCAAGTATGCTTAAACTATTGACTCGCAATGGCTTGGTTATTGTCAGTTTTCTTAAGGGACACGATGCCATAGGAAGTTAATTTTGAGTCAATTGTAGAAGTAGCGTTCCGGCCATCCTCTGTTTTTGTTAAATTAATATGTTTGTTCGTAGGAGCGATGCATTAGCAACAACTCTATCAGCGCTCTACGGCAAGCTGCTTGTTGTCATGGGCATCGCGTTCCCCATGGCTGAAGTAATTTCTACCTACATTCCACCCTCATTTTACGAGGTAAGCGCCCAACTTTCTTTCCATCTCAAATGTTTGTGGAGTTCCTTTCTTGGTTGTGTTTTATTTTTTATTACAAAAAAGTCGAGTCCATAGACATTTGATTTGTGTCCTGTTATTACTGTTAGTTTTAGTTACTGCGGACTTAGTAAATGTGATTAAAATAAAAGTAACTATGAGATAAAAATATTGCAATTATATTCAACTATTATAACAATTTTCGAACAACCGACAATCACTATGGACAGTAAATGTTACAAACGGTGCTATTTTTCACCAAAATATGGAAGAAATTGCTAGAATCACCTAATGCGATTGTAATGGCATCGCACTGAATGCGGTGATCATTCAGAAATAAATTATTCATAAAGCTGTTTAAGACTGTTACCTATAATAAAACGATGACGACGACGATGATATAGGAACTTCTAGTATTGTCGGCCATGACGGTTTATCAGATTTGACAACAACTTAAAACAAGAAGGCTGACTTTTGGAACGCTCCGAATCGAAATTAATACTTAGGTAACAAAATTAAATGATGAAAATAGACGTTTCCATCCTATGTGCGAATGATATTGGATGATAAACGAGTTTCTTGGCCGACTTAACATAAATATTTAAGTATAATTGATAGAACTAGGCGATACTTGGCGGAATCCATTGTTAAACAATAGGGGGAAGAGGAACCCACCACTGACCCTAAGCTTGTCAACATTTTAAATTATAAACCGAACAACTTGAACACCGAACTCCTCTAAGATGTTAGTCGAGAAACTATCTGCCACGAGTGTCAGGATCCGAAATAAAATGCAATGCTCTACTAACATCTTCGAGGAGTTCGGTGTTGCTGGCTTCTTTAATTATAGATCAACTTGTTTGGTTTATAATTGGAAAAGTTAACAAGCCGGGGGTCTGTGGTGGATTCCTCTTCGCCCATTTGTTTTATAAATATTTAAGAGCTTTTCTTCTAGGGCTTCTACCTGTACCTCTACATCGGGAGCATGGTGTTCCTGTTGTACATGTATGCAGCCCTCGTCAGGGACCGATCGCGATCAGCGGCTGACACGACCATCGTTACAAGTAAGTACGATATTTACGGTCGCCAACTTTAATATGGGACCCATTTCCTAAATATGTTCTATGACATATTGCCGTATCTGTGAGAGCAGTTACCCCTAGTAACGATGCCCAAAATAATGGCGTTTATGGTATTCGATTGCTGTACGATATAAAACCTTAAATGGGACCCAAACTTAAGTTTGCAACTGTACATATTATAATATTTGATACACTTTATTTTAGTTAGTACACATAATAAATACTCCATAGTTTTAGATTAAAATATCTAAAGAACGAGATTAAAAAATTGTACTCCAACAATGTGGGTAGATCACTTGACATGTTAACAATTAAAATCTATTTAAAAGACTTACTTCGATTTAACACAAAACATGCCTGTCTACTCTATCTTTGAAATTATTAAGAATACAAATACAAATAATAAGAACTATTTTTTTGCGTGGGGAAATCCTCATGTATACAAGCCCAGGGGGAGGCAAGCGGGTTATGTCGGACGCCTACCAACTAAAACCCCACGGTGGTAGTTTTTCTCGGGGCCACGGGAACGCTTTCGCACACATTCGTGACCCCACACGCAAATAATAAGAACCCAACCTAACCCTTTGATCTATCGTTAACTCAAGGAGAAAGTATTCACAAATTTGCCAACCAAATGCGCACATTCCAAATACAGAGGACCCAAATAAAGCGGATTCGCAACAAGCTAAATCTGGCGAAACGTACCTACTCTTTGTTTTTTACTAACTTTTCCTTGTTTTTGTCGGGGCCCTTATTTTTGCCCCTTCACGGTCGTAGCCGTGGAAATGGACGAGACGATTTTTCTTTTTTCCCCAGAATCCGTGAAGCTACATTTGTTATTTAAATGACCCGAAAAACTCAGGCAAAGGCGGACAAACCAGCAACTACGCAATTCTTCCAGTTATTTACTTTTTTGTGACATTGTTTTTGCCAAAACAGTTATGGTATTAGATATATTACAATTATTTCCTAATTTAGAGTATTTTTGTTGGTCCACCAATATTATAAAAGTGATTAGAAATTATTACAGTATTAATATTACAATTTAATTACATTATGAAACATACAGGTGTTCGAGATCAAAGAGCACCAATATTTTTGTGGGACGCAATTACCTACTTTGATTAATGAAATGTTTGCCAACGGATCGCAAATAATGTTCCGTGTTTGGTGGCCTATTTTCGTATGAAAATTATATTCGTTATTACATTAGTTAACGTTTAATTTATATTTTCTACCAATCTTTTGATTTTATATTAAAATTACTTCTTTAAATAGAAGAGCATTTAATGGTATTTTATTGCGAGTAGGCAGATACTATATTTAAACAATACCTTGGTACCCAATTGCCTAATGACCCCAATAGGTACCATATCTACATAAAAACTCCCAAATAAGTAGGCGGAGTTGTGCCTACAATGTCGTGCACCTACACATTTTACGTATTTCCTGTGTATTAGTGGTCATATTCCATTACACGTACAATAAAATATTTTATTAATAATTTTCCTCTTTTTCTAGCCTAACTTAAGTGTTAACTAGCCATTTTCCATTCAGAGTCAGAATCAAGCTCATCCCCATCCGAGTCCGACTCGTGTTCGTCGCGCACGGAGCGCAGCACCGCAACCGCGGCGCACGCGCCGCACCTGGCAGCCAAACGGCTCTCGCTAGGGTTCGCGCTTGCGACGCGGACGCATCACTACGGCAGCTTCTACTTAAGGATGGGTGCAGTAGGTAAGGCTTACGCTCAAGAGACTAGCTCAACGCCAACAGTAAAGAGAGAAGTCATAATATATAAAAAAAAAATGCTTTTTTTTATTTGGGTGTACTGAACTTATTTCATTATATAATTTTTGGTCAGCTGTGGCTAACTTCCAGCTCAAATTCTATATATCAACCAGAGATTTTATTAAGGTAAATAAAATGAGCCCAAACTGGAAGAGATTGTATTATTGGATTGTTTGGTAACTACCTTTCAGTCCCTTCATTGGGTGTTATTCAGAGATTTAAATTGTCTTGCAACATTTGCCTCATTTCAAACTAATATACTTAGTAGGGTAGAAAATATAATATGCCATATTGGAGATGTATAAATCCTTCCATAAATTGTTAATAAACAAAGTTTCGCAAAACAAACATTCATTACTAAAATGTCGACAGACAGTTCTATTTCGCCCCAAATAATATTATGGACGAAGCCCAACTTACTGACTGTACTAATCATGTTTTACTCAAGGTTTGCTAACTAAACAACCTTATTTATTAAGCCTTTGTATGAAGGCGCGGATTAGTTTGGAACAAACTTTCCAAACAAAGCGTCTCTTGGTAATTCAGTGGAACTTACTGATAGGGTTTTGGTGATCCTGCTTATATTTGAAATTGGCAGTGTTAAAAAATCTAAATAATAATCATATTCCACGGCATATAAACAATAAATGATGAGATCCGTAGACGAACTACAGTAACCGACTGTTCATGACATAAATTAAACCTCAAAAACAGTTTTGTATTTTGATTGAAATCTTGCTTCCTTTCTTAAATTTCTTTTTTAATAACAATATTAGAAGAATTTAAAGCATCTCGAGACAATGGTGAAGAAGACATTAAAAAAATAAAACATTTTCTTATAAACAAATATGGCGTTGCCATCCTAGGCACTATGCCAGTATAATTAAATAATAACTCCACTAGGTATACGGGCTCGTACACCAATATATAAGGAAAAGGCTCAAAGGATTTCAATGTTGAAGTGGCATAAGGCGGGGCATATAGCTCGGATAGCCGATGATCTCTAGGTCAGGAAGGTTCTAGAATGGCGACCACGAAAGAAGAAGAGGTAGTGTACCGACTGACACAATGTGGCCCGATGATATAATACGAGTAGCAGGAAGCTGGTAGATGGGAATGGCGGAGGACGAACCTAGATATGTGCAAGTCATTTGGGATACATATAAAGACTCCTGCGACGTCTTTCGGCTGATGAATATGATGAATGATAAATTAATGTTAACTCAGAATCAGAATATTTTTATTCACGTAGTCCATTAAGTACAGTACTTATGAATCGTCAAAAGTTACAAAATATTATGCTACTATTCTACCACCCGTTTGGAATCCCGTTCCTATGGAGAAGAACGGGAAAGATACTCCATGGTTGCTCTTTTTTTAAAGTTTTATATTTTTGAGCAATGCATTGTTATAGGTGTGTAACTATTTCAGCATTCGGCATCGGCTCGATGATTTATTCGGGTCTGGAGTTCGGACAGTACTGGGAGCTAGAACGCAACACCAACTGCCACAACGTGCTGCTGGCGCTGACGCCCGCGACTCGGATGGCGTTCATATTCATACAGATGTACTTTATCTTTCTTAACAATGAGGTTGGTACATACAGGGACACCATAGTAGGGTCGCTCCATGGCAGTGTCCAGACCAACCATACACGATCGGTCTGTGCACGGACAGGGTGGACGGCAGGGTATATGCTCCCGCGATTTCAGTCAACTTACGCGCGTAGATACCTACTTGCTTTTGAATACTGCTGAAATTTAATGATAATTCTCTACGTGTGTTGGCTGACTCTACATTGCTTATTTAGAGTCACTGAAACATTTTTTTTCGTAGTTGCATAAAAAAAAAATATTCGCAAAAGGACAATATTCATTTTTCGTGTTTTTGATAATAATAATATCGGCAGACTAACACACTAACTAATACACTAACTGTAGCTGTACGGTCCCAGAACAAGCAACGCTTGTATTATTACCCATAAAGGTACAGAGAAATGGACTGGAGGCGATTTATAAATATAATACTAATAGATATTAAAAATCCATGACTCGGGTACAAACATTCGTGTTCGTCACACATATTTTGCCCCTACCGGGATTCAACCGGGGACTCTTGGAACAGAAAGTAGGGTCACTACCAACTGTTCTAATCGATATTTAACTTTAACCATAATTACTTTACAGATGAAAGTATACAAGCACAAAATAGTGGCGCGATTTGGCCTGATGCACATGGTGGGCACGAACCTCAGCGTCTGGCTAAACGTGCTCGTGCAAGAGACGAAACACGAGATACTCACCTTCTACGACCCTGAGAACCACACAATCGGACTGTCACATAGACTTGGTGAGCATACTTTTGATAATTACTTACTAAATTGTCAAGTTTATATCCTCATGGAAGACCAATCCATATTTAAACATTACTCAATTTCCCAAAACACCAACATTTAAGAAAAGTCACTCCCAAGTCCCGTTTTTACTAGATATAATTCGATACGAAAACTAAAATACCATGCTCTGTCTCTCATTTAAATTAAAAATATAATATGGACAGATAAATTTAAAAGTTTATTTTCTTTAAATATAAATTTTGTTCAATAAATTCAAGCTGGCTAGCTCGTGTATTAAAAATTCGGATGCCATTAAAGTTTTATAACCGGCCAGTAGTTTGCAAAATTTAAAAATTCGGATGCCACTAAAGTTTTATTTCTAACTGGCCGGTAGTTTGCAAAATGTAACGTTCTGTTCCACGAAATTGATATTATACGTATACGTATAACGTTGATGTACTCAATAAGCAAATCACGGATGATAAAGTTTTGTAATATTGATGGTTAAAATTTCCAAACCCCAAGACAGCTTAGCTAAGGTATATATAATTATTAGTATAAATCCAAGAATAATAATATTATTAATTAAAAGGAATAATAATGTTATATAATTGGTCGTATCGGTTCGCTAGGCACGCAGAATGTGGAAGGTGTGAAAGTCGCGCGTGCTTGTGGACGCTTCGTGTACACATTGTGCCGCCAATCGATAGTGTGTACTCGGCATTATATGTAACACTGGCGTTATTTTTTAATTGCTGTTGTTGCTGTTGTGAGTATAGGAGTTCTGTGAGCAGAATTGTTTTTTTAAACATTAAGCTTTATTAGCAAAAAAAGTTGAATTACAATTTAATTTCACATAAGTAATTAGTATTAGCTGGTATTAAAAGGACTATATCCTTCGATTTAAAACGAATCTCATAAAAGCGGCGTTATGTAAAAACCAGTATGTGTCTTACCTTTTTTTTTAAATATTAATGTTATGTTAGCCACCTACTGAGGTCAACTGCTAAAAATTATAGCCTATACAGCGTATTAACCTCAGCAGGCTGAGGCACTATTGCACGTATATAGAAAGATTATTGAGGCTTGGACGGACATGGAATAGTACTTGCACCAATTTAAACAGGGTTTTTACTGTTGGATAGCATATGATGCGTAAAAAACTAAGGCAGTTTCATCACGCATGGCTATCGGGTTGCGCGACCATAGCCGCAGGCAGAAACCAGTCAAGAATACAATAAAATACTTCATTAGAGTATTCTAATTACAATTTCCCGTATCAATTGTCAGTTGTCACCGAGCTATGTTGATTGATTTCCGATGCCGCGGCCCCGGGAAGTGGTGCGACCCAAATACTAGTAATGCCGAGCAGATCGAAGATAATACCGTATTCGATCGTTTAGCTGTACGGTACAGTTAAGTGGTTACTGGTAGGTGGTAACTGGGTACATGTTAAGTCACAATGTTTTATGAGGCAATGTATACGGTCTTACAATAAACTTCCCAATGATATCAGGGATATAAAAAAACTGTAAAAAAGACGCCCGCGTAGTTTCTTGCGGATCTTCTTATGCGAGGTCGCGATTCACTCCGGTTGTAGAGTTAAAAACAAAATGTTAGACCGTTTATCGTCACATTTCCTCGATCGTTAATAAAACTAAGTACTTTAGTTAATTTTGCAAGACAATACTCAATTAGCTCAAGCGTTATATTCCAACGAATCATCGCTTAAGAGGATGACTATTAATCTCTCCGATAGTATATTATTATTAAGACAGATGTCAGATCAACTATATTTTGTCTAATTTAGTTCATCTAATATTTCCAGCATTCCAAAAGGCGTTCCCAGCGCTATCGAGCGAGGTGCAGGCTTCCCACCCAGCGGCCGCGCACCTGCGCGTCCCCCGGGGGCTCAAGGGCCCGCATCACATCTTCGAGTGCCGCCGCACCAACATCATGGGCGCTCTCGTCCAAGACGCCTCGCCCTTCCTCTTTCCCTGCACTATAGAATACTCCCTAATATGCGCAGCTATTCTATACGTTATGTGGAAAAACATATCGAAATATCCGTCTAAGGATGTCGCAGCTGCCATAGCTAAAGCCCGAATACTCGAAGGCTTAGCCTACAAGAAATCTCCGCATTTGTACAGCGTCGACTGCGCACGCGCTCACAAAGGTTTGTTCTTCGGAATCCTGGTTTTGGTCCTCACAATAATATCCCTGATATTGTTTTTTGTACTCGTGTCGAAGAGGGAATATGCGACGCTGGCGGTTGTCGAAGTAAACGTGTGTGAATTGACATTGTACGCTATGACGACATTCGCGAGTCTAGCAGGCATGGTTTGCGTGCGAAAGTTGAAATACGATGGTAACAGAAACCTTGAGCTGGATAACATTCTTCTCGTCGGAGCTCAGACTGGAATGTTCATCTACGGAACCTTCACGATTATCGGGGGACAGTTCACGATGGAGAAGAACACTATCCTCATTCTGATAACGGCTCTATCATCTCTAATTCAGACGACATGTCAGACTATGTTTATATTAGATGCGAGCCGAAGATCAGCGAAAACAGCCGAGCAACTCCGAAAGAAGCCTGGTAGGGAGATAGTGACGTTTCTGCTTGTGACTAATTTGGCGATGTGGGCGATTAACACCTTAGAGAAGTCCCGTGCTGAGTCACACCCGGTTCAGTTGCATTTCTACGGGCTGTGGGCGTGGACCATCATCACCCACGTGTCAATGCCTCTGGCCATCTTCTACAGGTTCCATTCGACGGTCTGCTTGTGCGAAATATGGAAACGAGCGTACAAGATGAAGCCCGCTTACATGTAGCGGCCGGCTCGAAGGTACTGGAGTACAACCATGGAACTCAGATTGTGAGCTGTGGTACTTTCGAAGTATCAAACTTAGAAGTGTTAGTTGGATGTTGGTGACATTGTTTTCAGCTAAGAGTGGATACTGGATGAGAAACAATAATGTTGGCCGTATAGATTGGATGTACTGATTACCAATGAAACAATTAAGCAGGCTTTTTACTATGGAATATATTTATATCTTGAGATATAAACTAATATCACTCCCCCTTTACATTTGGATGTGAAATATATCACACTAATATTATAAATGTGAATGTTTGGATGGATGGATAGATGGATGGATGGATAGATGGATGTTTGTTACCTAATCACGCCAGAACGGCTGAACGGATCTGCATGAAATTAGGCACAGAGATAGATAATAGTCTGGAGTAGCACATAGGTTACATACTTTTTAATCGCGAGTAACACCGCGGGGTTCAGCTAGTTATATATAATATCACTACCAGGTTGACCAAGTAAGAATTAAGCCTCTCTTCTTCATACCTCTGTGGCGCTCTTAGTTTCTGTCGGTCTAAGAACCTAATACCATGACGATTGATCGAAAAGATATATCTGATTACGCGAAGAGCAATCGCGAGATGTAATTTATATCACAGGACAAAATACATATTCCACAGTGAAAAGCCGACTTCAGAAGTCCGGTGTGCAGTTTTAAATTGTATTAGTTTGAAGTTGATATAGGCGTAACTAATATGACAGAATATGTTTGTGCGAATTTACCTTTTTGCGGATTGTTATTTGCGACACGTCTATTTTCCTAAGCATACGATATAAGTTGTAGTACCTAATTGCTGAGATTTAGAAGGCAAGGTAATTCATTTTTTTAATCCTTCACTCACCCTAAAGTTAAATGAGCATGAATATATTTACGCTAATGAAAGTTGACTGCTAATGTTAAGTTATTGTATTTGAAATATTTTAATGTGTTATTTATTTCTAGCTTTATTATACGCTTTAATAGTTGCAGCGGAAAAGCTGTGTTGATATTACTATCGCAGTATTTCACAATAAACGGGTTATTTTAAATTATTTGAGCGCTATTGTAGATGTTAATTTTTCAGCAATTTTAGTGTTAAAATGTATTGTTAATATATCTGTGAACCTGTCATTGTGTAAGTTATGTGTTCATACGTTCATCATGTTTCTGTAGATAATAGTTACAGATAGGTATTAGAATTAAGTATTAATTAGATTCCGTGATCCACATTCCACTTTTTTACAAACATCATATTAGCAACGACATATTTATTATATCTGAACGCACTCTGATTCAAAACGAACGTCTTCCATTAGGTTACATTATTTTATACATTCTTTTATATTGTCACACCCCTAATTCATAGACATATTTTTTTTATTTTCAATGGCGTACAAAGCACTGTTTTTCTAAAACACTGTCATTTGAAAATAAAATGATCTTCTATAAATTTGGGAGTTAGTTTTCATAATTATACACCGTTTACCTATGAATGTTTATTTTGTTTCCTAAAAAGTGTGATTTTTATTTGACGATTTCATTCGTCGAGATCCAATATTGAAATAAAAAAAAATCTACTTACCACAATAACTGGCCCAACTCGGTTCCATAAGTTTCATTTGAATAAAGAACTGGTTTTTTTTTAATATCGATGTACTTCAGAGATAGTTGGTTTCAATAGCAATGTTTATAGTACACATTATTTGAGGAAACAAAACAATGTTTATATGTACACTGTGTACATAGCGTATTTCCATAGTACAGTGGGAACAATAAATGTTATCGACCTAATGATATTTTTTTGATGAATTTTGGACATGGAAACAATAAATTGGCTATGATAATAATAGTGATGTCCACAATGAAAAGCGTAAAATAGTCTGAACCGAATATTAGACATTTTGTAGCTCATATTTTTGCGAGAAGAATGTAGTATCAGTAATTTTGGATAAATTTTTCGATGTAGCGTTACTAGTATACCGAGGGCCCAGTAGTTAGGCTAAATGACACCAAAGTTTATATGAGTAAGATATATTTGGAGCTTATTACTTGAGTAGAGTCCAGTAGCATTGGATCGCGTAGGAAGATGTTGAATACGATTGGTCTACACATATACATTTGTATTTTGCTTGTCGATAGACTTAGTAATTTCGTCCATTTCTTATGAATGTCTTTAGAGACGGTTTTATAAAAAAACATACAATATTTGATTTAGATTTTTCTCTCGTAATTATTTATGTAGAACGTAAAGAAATACTTACAGATTATATAGAACAAATAGCAGATAAAATATGTAGCAGTGCTAGGAGGAACAAGACACTTGTCTTCTTCTTCCTAGCGTTTTGTCCATTGAAATAAAACAAATTTTAGGGATTTTGTCGCGTTTATATTATGTTTTTCACGTTCCCGACGTTCCCGACTTGGGATCCAGTAATTAATATACTGGGCACTTTCTGCTTATATGGGACCGCAAGCAACAACTAAATATGAAGGTAACCCAGTTCAAACTATGACACTAGGACGTCCAACTCAGTCCTCCCGTGACCAAGGTTGCTGTAAAGCAGCCGAAACTTCGGGAACGTAAAAAACATAATACCTATAAACGTGATAAAATCGTTAAAATTAGTTTAATTTTAATTTAATGTGCAGTAATTGCATAAACATAAGAAATCAATAGTTTTGTCCATTGTTTTTTTTTGTATTGGGCTAGGCTTTTAGTCCGCTCGATTTTTTCTTATTACAGTTATTGCCCTCCGAAACCTTATTAGTGGGACTATCTAAGAGCAAGAGAAGGGTAATCTAAGGGTTAGAATATACGTATGAAATCATACCGATTTTTAACGCCGAAGCTAGCTTTTGATTGCTCAAAAATACCTATTGTGATTAACGCATAATATTTTTAGTTAGATTTTAGATACATAACTGGAACATTAGTTATAGCAAGCACTACCATCATTCAGTAAACTTTTAAAATACAATCTCAAGAGAGAAGAAACATACAAAAAAATAGGGCTATATTTTTTTTATTAAAAAAAAGTTGTCTACGCCTTTAAAATTATAAATTATGATTATAATGCTTCTTTGAAATATTTTTTGAGAGGTTTCCGGAAACGCAATTATTTGTTTTTTTTTTATATAGAGTCATTTACACTTACTTTTTGTATTATTAACAGTAAGTACCTAGTTTTAATTATTTTCTAGGTGGCTTATAAGTATATTGAATACTCAAATATAAAATTAGCTTTAAACAATACCTCCTAATGAACTTTGTATTGTGTAAAAAACAGGACAATATCCTGTATAGTAGTAGTAATACCTATAGATCTATCTACTACCTATAATTTTCAGTGTAAAAAAATAATTCACACATTTTACAAGAAACTATAGTTCTGATACAAAAATAATGTTTAAAAATAAACACATAATTTTGAATAAGCAAGAATAAACCGTGAATTTTATCTGATAAGCAAAAGCAAAAAGCAGTGATAACCAAATTGATAGATGTTTGCCTCGGTGACGAGAGCCGCAGGTTCAAACCTCGGCTTGCACCTCTGGGATTTCATGAGCGAATCTCATTTCCAACCAAGATTATTACTTGCTAAACGGTGAAGGTAAACATCGTGAGGAAAGCTGCATGTCTAAGAAAAACCCTAGAAAGACGCCTAAAAGCCGCCTACCCTGCTCTGGGCCAGCGTGTTGGACTAGGGCCTAATCCTCCTTACATTGAGGGGAGGCCCGTGCCCAACAGTGGAATATTTAAAACAAAGGGGTAATATGATTTCATATTAGGCAATACCTGCTCTACTACAGTGATTTTGAAGAGGAATGAATTCTCAAAATAATAGATTCCTATTCTGAAATAACATTTTAATTGACACTATATCTTCAGTAGGTATTTGAAATCTTATCTTATATTGCAAGAATCAGAATAATGTACAATCTGTTTGCAATTATATCTTACAGATTTGTCATTGTGAATGTATTTCCTTACCTAAAGTGTATGTAAAAAGTAATATAACCCTGTATAGAGTAAGCACCTATTTGTAATTGTTTTAATTTATATTTATAATAGTTACTACCTTTGTACCCATTATACCAAATGTTCGTTGAACACCGTGCATTATTTACCGATCGTAGTTCTTACAAATCATGTGTTCCAATATAATTCCAGTCATTACCATGCAGTTGCAATATATTGTAAACAGGTTGTATAATAAGTGGTTTTATAAAATAATATTATTGAGTACCCATCTAGGTATTCTCTTAAGCACGTAAAGTCGTCGGTCCTGCGCCTGATCTCTCTCCGGTCGTGTTGGATTGCCGTCCAATCGGAGTATGAGAGTAAGGGAAGAGAGAGTGCACCTGTGCTTCAATATATCTCCTGCGCAGGTGGAGAGTCTCATTGATCGAAATTCGGTCAGGAGGACTATTATTATTCTCTTTTAATTTTCTTCCCCATGTTATATAAACCAATATTTTCGAAAGAAATATGAATATAAATTTACTAAATGTACGTTTCCTCAGGTTTAACATACGGCTGTACAATAAATAAAGTTTTAATAATTTGTGCACGACCCTATTGGTTGACCAGTGACAGAAAAATAAAATCACGACAGCTAAATTGCAGACAATCACAGCGAATTTATTGTATGAATCAACATCATTACATGACTGTGCAACGGTTTGTAAGAGCTACATTATTTAATGCAATGCATGTGTATAAATAAATAGTGATATTAGATTAATGTTTTTAATTATATATATTTGTGAACTATTTATTTGTTTCGGGAGAGACTGTATAGATTGGGATAGCTCTAAGATTGTCTCCTTGGATGTTTAACGTTTACAAACAATAAAAAATCTCTTGAATTTATCCGGATAATGTTGTTTTAATATCCATAGACAACTTGATTTCAGCATACTTGACTTTAGAGTCAACCGTACCACACCTAAATTATCTAAACGTGCACTCGTTAAATAAACGAGCAAGTTAATCGAAAAAAATATATAATTTGCGAGCCGGGGCTTGTGCCTGCGATCCTCGTTACCGAGGCAAGCGTTCTACCAACTTGGCTATCACTGCCCTTAAGCTTGTCGTGTCTTAATTACGACAAATATCAGCTAGTTGATAGTGTCAAAACAAGATTGTTTGTTCTCAATTAATTAGCGTCACTACTAAATGAAGATTATATTACAACGATAGCTGGACACTAATTGATGATGTCGAACATAGTGTGGTAATTAGGCCACATGTAAACTATATTATCCTCACAAATATTATAAATGCGAACGTTTGACTGAAGATCACGCAAAACCGAATTGAAATGAAAGGTATAGTACAACTACTACTATGTAACTAGAATATAGCATACAGGCTATTGCACGTCAAATGCGAGCTAACTGTATACTTAACAGTCTACTGTATTTAAACGTTTTGTATAGAGAACTGAAAAGCGCCTCAAGTGGACGGTATTTGAAACTTTCAATTCTCCATACAAAATGTCTAAATACAGTACACTATAAAGAATACAGTTAGCTTACGATGAATCTGGCACTTGACGTACTGATTTGTTGTTGAACTCCACAGAGTTCCACAGAGTGGAGTCGCGGGTCAAGCTAGTTGTTGTTTATTGTTCTACACATAATCATTGCAATAACGCTTATAATATAAAATCACAAATAGACATTAACAATTTTGACTATCGTTTATTTACATAACAATCATGACCTTGAGATTTGTATTATTAAATGTCCTTGGGCCAACAAATTCTGGACGGCACAACGTCTATTGGGTCAGCTTTATAATAAATATAGCTATGCATAATACCTGCTCTAAATTTACATTATGATAAATGACTTTCCATAAACGAACTTGAACAGTATAGAGATATCTATGTAAATAAATAAAATTGGAGTGTCTGTTTGTAATATTAAAATAACCGCTTTTTACTAAGTGCATTTGAATGTATACACGGTACATATACCAAACCAAAATTTTTTACAATTTTTGTCTGTCTGTCTGTTTCTTCCGGCTAATCTATGAAATGGCTGGACCGATTTTGACGGGACTTTCACTGGCAGATAGCATCAGCAAAGTAACAAGGAGTAACTTCGGATGCATTTATTTAACAAAAAAACCCCAACCACTTAATATCACCCACAACCCCCCGCCAACGACTTAATATCACGCCAGTCGCGCGGGCTCAGAACGCGCGAGCGGGCTATTGCTAACGTTTGTGTCTTTGTTAAAAACCACGCGGACGAAGTCGCAGGTAACAGCTAGTTATGAATATAATTCTCGTACGTCGTCGCCACTTCAATTGGACCGTAGCGAAATGAAATAAATGAAATGCGCGTGCGCAATCGATGTCAGTGTCAGACAGCTGTACCAGGATACACGCGATCACTTCAAGTGCTCCACATATTGCCTTGAACCAAGGATATTCATTTCTTGGGATATATTAAGAATATTACTTTGTATTTTCGAGTTGGCTAATCCTATCGATCTAATAGGTAAGTATATCAATAAAAATCGGTCGGTGAGCGCATCACTTGAGAAAGGCAAAACCGATTTAGATTTTTGTTATTAATCTTAATAGTCCGTCCATACGAAATAATGTTCTTAGCATAGGTATTAAATAAAATAAAAGTTTCCCGAAAAAACTAAACATGTTTTCTATCATAGGAACTGAAATGATTGCTGCGTTCGTAATAGTCCGATATTTTTTTTTATAAAGCAAGAAAGCCAACTGGGCCTACGTGGTGGACTATGGCCCGTGCCCAGCAGTGGGATATTAAAAAGGGCTGGTATTACTGAGACTGGGCATAGTGATATCTTACATGCCGAGACAATACGATACCTATATACTTATCCCGATAAAGATAAGAATTCCTCCGGGATGGTACATTACATATTGATAGTTTGATTTTCACGTTTTCATAATTATGGTGCATTATTCTTTTTTTGTTATTTCTCTATACGCAGGTCATTGGTTTGTTGTTCTTTTACATTTAAAAAAAAACATTACTTACAGATAATATGATATGCACCTGTAAGGAAGAACTATTGCAGGTATATGGAAAGATAACTGGTACTATTAATTGAGGTTTGGATGAACATGGGATAGAACTAATTAGCTGGCATAATCAGTTACTATAATATAATTATAGTATATACAGTTAATATAATTATGATAACGAAAGGGCAATCCAAGTCGCGGCACAGCCAGTTATTCATAAAATATATTCCATAGCTTATTTTACTATGGAATGTTCACATTAGCACCCCAATTTGGGCGCGATCCCCTTGGCGGCGCGATCGATACCACCACAGTGGATACCTTGGAGCAGGGTGCAAGGGAAATGCAGCCGAGTCGGTATGCATCGCTCTTAAAAATAAAATATGAGCTACGAAAAGAAATTTATCAGGCGATAATTTGTTCTTCTTTATGTCGGACATACTGGGCGAGAGGATTTCGCGATTTTTTTTTTTTGTTATTAGAAATAAAATTATGCCCTGTTTACACGAATCGAGTTGACATATAGCGACTTAATTTGACGGGCTGCATGTAAACAGCTTGTTAAGTTTACAAGTGCAGTAAAGTTGAAGAGTGAAGTTTTCAATTTAGTTTTTTGGCCACTAAAATGTGTTCCTTTGATAATTAATGCGAAATATTAGTGGTAAATTAGCCATTGTGTGTTCATAAATGTGCACGAGTGAAGGAAATTAAAATGAAATAGTGTAACATGACTTCTCCAGTTCTTCAAAGATGTCCGGTAAATTTTCAGTAAAGTATCCAAAGCTTTACTGATAGGGGTAGGGAATTCATTTCATCATCATTAACGTGATCATCATTATCATCAGGGGTACTGATTATTTTATAACAATTATCAAGCAATACTCGACTCTGGCAAAATGGCTCTATTTTGTAGCCGATTGATAACCAAAGAAAAGAAGAAAAAAGTGCCGCATCTACACCTGCCTTTATTCCTATTTGAGTTGATGCATCTCCCCCCTTGTTCCGATCTCAGACGCCCCTCGACGCGGCGCGCGCGGGCTGTGTGTGCATCTAATGACCACATTTTAACATAATACATAGACTTTTTGCTAGACACATTAGTTTGAATCCACTTTTCACTTAAATAAGATATAGGAGCAAGAACAATAATACTTCTAATAATATGCAAAAAGGATAATAATACATATTTTAGTGCAAATTAGGTACACCCTTGGAGCTCAAAGATACGTATCAGAAAGTGAATGTATTGCCGAAAATAGCCACTAACACTGTAGACCATATTTAAATCTACATATTTTCATCCAATATATTAATAATAGTAATGAATATCGATACGTAAACTGATACCATCACCCTCAATCCCTGTATGTACTCTAAATAAATAGATGTAAACACACAAATCGAACATTTACATTATTTACCTTTAGTGTTACATTTATTGGATCTTACCACCATCCACATAACATATAATATATACCCAACTTATTATATAAATCAAGCACATTTTATTAACGTTAACTCACAACTATGTAGTTTACTTACACTGTACACAAAATAAGGACGGTTTACTATTTCGTAACTAACAATAGTGCATGACTGTTGTAATAACATTGGCGGGTTTTATTTTTAGCTCGGGGTATTTTGGCACTAAGTAAGTATTATGTGTTCTATATAAATGTTATGTGATCTTAGGGTTCCGTAATTGAAACTAGAAATCCTTAGAGCTTCGACATGCCCGCTTTTACATAAGTACATGATTGTAACGTGTTTGAAGTTCCAAGTTGGAAAAATTGCATTTTTTTTTCCAAACACAATATTGTGGTTCATGTTTTCTGAATGTTGCCTTACCTACTCCTAAAAACTGTTGTTAAGATTTTAGGATTAGGATAGGAGGATAGGATGCTATAGCGGACCAAGATAAAATGTGAGAAGTTCTACTACTCATTGAAATAAAACTAATTTTACAGATTTTATCGCGTTTATATTATGTTTTTACGTTCCCGATTCCAAAACTATACAACGTGAGCACGTTCTGCGCAGATCGGAACACAAACAACAACTAAATATGACGGTACCCGAATTAAAACTATGACACTAGGACGTCAAACACCTCGGTCCTTCCGTGACCATCGTTACTGCAAGGCAGCCGAAACGTCGGCCACGTAAAAACATAATATACACGCTATACATTTTTTTTTTATTTCAAAGTTGATGTCAACTTGTCACAAACACTTGCCATATATAAGCCTATAGATTATTGACTAATAATAGCAAGCCAATGACATTAGCACTTTCGCCGGCCGGCTCTAGGCCACGTTCCAATTAACGTATTTTTAACCCGAATGCATGCGTATTATACAGTAATAACGGAACTCTGTTAGACGCTACGTAAAAACATTCTAATTTCATAGCCCCATAATAACTGATGACGCTCTGTACCCGGTCGCAAAGGGATAACAACTTAAAACGACGTACAAAACAATTTTACGAGACGATCATATTTATACAATAAGATCATTAGCAAAATGAAAACAAAACTCTTTAAAAATCAAAAGTAAAAAAAAAAATATTGGCTCGGTTAAGATGACACTACCCCAAAATATATGTAATCATAGACTAAGGCTAGATCAAGTGACCATTCAAAAAAAAATAGTAGGTATTATATTATCGATTCGCTAGCAGGAGCAATAGTTTTTAGCAGTATAATGAGGTCGAAAGCGATGTTAAAAACTTTTATTTTCAATGTAATAGTGGATTATAGTAGCTTCATTAAATTTGAATAATTTGATACGACATCGATGTTACAGTTACCATGCCCACGGCTAGGACGTTATCTAACCATTTGGATAAGTTAACTAATTTATGTATGACACCTTTGTTCGACTTTCAAATAAAAATACCGTGCCCACGAAACACCCACATTCCATATAATTTATTAAGACACGTATCGATTTTATATCGCTAGGAAAATACGTATTTGTTTACAAACAAGTTCCAAGTTTAGCCAAGTTCACACTATTTTAGTTCAATGTTTGATAGAAGAGGGGAAGGTTAGGTATGGGTTCGTCTACGAGACAGGAGGGTTCGCGTGTCTACCAAGGTACCCGGGCACAATAGACCCTGTGGTTATCTATGGGTATAGTGAGCGAGCGGCACGCCCGCCCGTTCGCGACTCGCGAGTCGCTGGCAAGCTTCTGACTTGATCGCGCGTTTGCATTTGAAATTCGAACGCGAACCATTGCTCTTTTATTAAAAAAAAAGACATTGCGTTACCATTTGAAAAAAGAAGATAGCAAAATTCTTCATAAAGATTTTTCAATTTACCGCGTAAAAGTCGACGAAAGAGTTTTTGAACTTGTGTGTGTGAAGACAGTGAGTGCATTCCACAATAGCATATCGTTGAATGGGTACAATGGGACTTCTCTGCGAGTAATCTTCGTCGCGAGAAAATGAAAGCGTAAGCATTGTGTATTAGTTTTGTTGTTCTATTCGGACGTAATGGTGGTCCGGATTTGGATGCTTGGTTATTTTTTTATCTATGCGATTTATTTCAGAATATGTTTTTAGTTTAGAGCAACAACAAAGCCTGTATAACCTACGTAATTAAAAACAAATTTAATTATTATTTGCGTAAGTATCCTAGATTCTTAAATATTATTCTTGAGGATTTTATGTAATATAACAAAGCGTAAATATTTTTTTTATTATAGTGAGTTATGTGTAAGTAATTTAAAACCTTTAAGTCTAAATAGATGTCTGTGTATAATTTATCAGGTTGTCTCTATACTGAATGAAGTCGTTCAAGGCTCAAGTTGCTTGGCAACTGACATACTCACCGTTGCTCTACTTACCGCAATACTCGGGCTTAACTGAATAGGTTAAGTTGTGGAGAAAATTTACGCTTTTTAATCTTTATTAATGTACGAACAGTTACAGCATGCTTTCTGGATGCCATAGAGTTCCTGCTTACCTTAACTTTCTTGATAGCGCAAATGTCTCTTCTACTTACTACCTTAGGCACGAACGCTCTTTAAAGAATCAGAAGTGTGCAGCTAATTACAATTCTATAAACTAATAATTTAATGATCTTAGCTGTATTTCAATTAACAGCTCTATCAAAAGTAAAGCAAACTGACAAAAAAATAATCTTACAATCAAAGCTAATGATTAAATTTTAACTCACAAAAGTGTAATTATAAAATACCTAACCAAAACGAATTGTAAACTAATTAACTAAGTCGAATAAAATATTCAACTGGTTGGTTAATTCGCAAACTCGTAATGAAAATGATCGTAATTCGGCGAAACAATGCATTTAATTACATCCAATTAGTATTAAAAGAGTTGTTATATGAATAAAATGAAGCTTACTGTACTTTTGAGTTTGCATTTATATGTTTCGAATATGTAAACTCGACCAAGAAACTCCTTTATCACATTAAGGTTGCATATCATTTGCACATCGTAGAATCACAAAGACTATTTTTGTCATTTGTTATTTATTTGAAATTAGAACGTATCAAATATGAACTACAGTAGACTTTTTATTAAGAGTTTTCGTCGAAAATGATAAACCACTTTGGTGGGTGGGCGTAATATAATACTTATTTTTTTAATGCTTTGGCAACGAAGCCATAACAAAGATGGAGTATTGCGAGCAACATATTGAATACGATACAATTTAGTACACGGGAACTTCGTACTTACATACACGCCTACTACACAAATCGGCTTAGTTTTTTGTACTTCAATATGTCGTTTGCACTAATACCTCGTTTGAGTGCTTGGGTTACTATTTTGAGCATAATTTGGTCAAACTCTTTGGAAAAAAGTTGTGCAGGTTTAAACTCTTGCAAGTATATTTTTGAAACTCATTTTATTAGAAGACCGACTAACATGACTAGCATTGTCAAAGACAAAAGAGTAAATCGGCAGCGCTCATAGAGCTGTTCTGTTTCATTGGTTTGAGTAAGTGTCGATGTTGCCGGCTTCACCTGCTTTTGTCGCCTCTCTGTCACATTATATTTCTGTTACCTGTCTCTGTCACTAATCAACCGGTGTAGTTTCCTTTCCAAGCTATAAAATATTACCTACACCCATAGAAAGAAAACTCATTGCAATTCCATTTTTTCCAACAAAAGACTATAAAAATGCAATAAATTCACAGCCTTCGGGATAAGATTTATTCTCCCCGACGTAATCATTTGCGTAAATTGTTTCCAAAATGGTGCATTGTGATTTTGAATGCGCCCGCGCCGGCGGCGGCGGCCGGCAGCCGAGCGGGCCGGCAAACGACCGCTATTCAAGGCCTCTATTTAGACACAGAAATAAATACAGTAATATAACTTGGTACAATGAAGCGAATACGTGGGTGAGCATGTCTATTGCGTATAAAATCAGAATTGAAAACATTTCATTCAAATAAGTATTTAATAAAAGTCTTGTATTGGTTTTTCTTATTGCTTTATTTGGCTTATTGCTTTCGTTCACCAGATGGCATTCATTACGGAGATATCTTATTTTTGTCAGAAAAAATATGTAAAATAAAAATAGAAGATGAGTTGGATTACCTGACATTTGGAAACTTTGTCGTTACCCTTGACAGAGACTCGAAGTCTTACACCGCAGAATGAACAGTACTGCAAGCATAAACTATTTTACATACTGCTTCGTTAACATAACTTCTTCCATCCCCCTCACACCACAGATTTCATAAATAAGTACGACAACTTTATTTAGCATTGTTGGACTATTGCAAATTCCTTGCTCAGTGCCTTACCACCGGGGATTGTCAACAGCGATCTTCCCACGATCACGGTACCTACTGTAACATACCGTTAATTGTGCCGGCTACTTATTTAACGAGAACTCGACGCCGTACGACAGGCTGAAACTTGCAATATATGATACGCTGTTTTTAGCCTAGCATCAGAATCAGAATCAGAATATTTTTTATTCACGTAGACCATTAAGTACAGTACTTATGAATCGTCGTTGGGTCAGAGTGAACTATATAGCCTCCCCTCGCGTTGAGGGAAAATATATCTTATGTGATGGAAATAAAATTGATACTTATTACATTGTGACCGCATTTCATCTTTGAAATATGGCTGAACTGCTGCCTACCCCATCGAGGATTACCAGCATAACATTTTTTTATATCCTACTAGCTGTCCTGCCAAACTTCGTATACCGTCTCAGAATCAAATGTATGAGAAAATTAATTATCTTTATTATTATGTTTTTTTGTGAATTTGTTTTGTGTTTCGGTATTCGGGGCGGAGACAAATTCAAAAAATCAAATATCATAAAAATCGGCCCACCTGTTCTTGAGTTATAAATGATGTAACTAACACGACTTTGTTTTATTTTTTATATATATTATAGAAGGTTGCCAACAACTCCGTAATATCGTCTCTACAAAAATGCTTTAACCTTGACCGCATGCAGAATTACCGTTCTAATTGAACATTCCAAAAAAAAGCAAGCCAACACACCACATAAACACACCAAATTATTTCAAGATCATCTATTCCAAGGACACGGCTTCGTTTATGTAAACATAATTTTAATGTTAATATCTACTCATACGATTATATAGTATGGGTCTCAACACAAGGGAGATTTAGACGCGGTTTGATCTCCCAGTTAGAAACTGCGTGTAAAATCCTTAATCTTATTTACATCTTACACACACATCTTACATAGTGACTAACCATGGTTTTATTGTTAGACATTTTCTAAACCTTTGCAACACGTGTTTATCTTTTATAGTTAAATTCAACTTAAAAATATTAAAACTTTAAACACACATGCACGTGAAATTCTAGAAATGCTAGATTCGTCTAAGACACTATCTCATTGGATATTCTTTTCGATTTTACGTCTAAACTGCATTTCCTCACTGTATTATCAAGCTATTTTTTAATGAATAAATTGTTCGAGCACAATTGCTATGAAAATAAACCATCTGACTAATATTGATTTGTTTAACATGTAGTTGCAGTTGCAAGAACGGAAGACTTGGTCCAACATGTGCACAGAAACTTATCATGTCGAAAAATAAAAGCAAATATCAATGAACTGGGATTCACCCCTTTGGGAACGAGAGTCAGATTAATGAGATGGCCGATAGTCATGGTGCGCAGGCGCACTTGTGTTGTGTTGCATCGCATGGAGTGTTCATTTAATTCTTATTACCTACTTAATTATTAGTATGTTGGAAAGAACAAGGAGAAATAATGTTTTTGTAAGAATTAGCAACTGTATGTTTGTACTAACTTTGTTATTTAGATACAAATTGCTTGAAACTCTTTGATATCTTAGAAAAAAAACCTATAATTTTGTCATAGTATACCAAGAGCGAGCCACATAGATCACCGTATAAGAAAAAAACCCTTAATACCTATAATCCTTTCCTACCATTTGTGCATTAAAAGTGACGTCACGAACAGACGATTGCAAAACTACATCGAATAGTGTATGGCTACAGGTGGAGTGGTTCTTTGTTTTGGTGCGTTCGTCGACCCCTAGCCACCCTCGAAGGGCGGCTGGTTGTCTGCCGCACCCTCGTGCATATGACCGAGCATGCGCTTTGCTGATATAAGCAATTTTTAATAAGGTGAATACGTTGAGGCATATCGTACTGCAGCGCGCGCATGTTTGGATTTAGTCTGCTGTAGCGCAATATCATTAGAATAGACGTTCTTAAATTAAATGTAGTCATTTGTTTTCTTAAATAATATTTAGAAGAATACGAGCCTAGAGTAGAACTATTTATGTTTATTTTGATGTCCAATACTTATCCCAAATAAGAAATTGTATTCAGCCAGTGTTTTTTTTAACATTCCACATACAAAAAAAAAGCAAATTTTCTTATTTTGAATGCTGATTCTATCCTTCTTCTTCATACTGCTATTTATTTTAAATTTGATTATAACTATGATTTCTAATTTTAAATCACTTTTTTTTATTAAATATGTACTCCACAGAGGTAATAATAAAGCTGGCCATTAATTATACGCTCGTCACCCACACGTCGGCCGCGATTAGTTTTCCTGCATACAACATGTGGGCGTGGGCGTACTACGACTGGCAATATCCGGGGGCGTCGTATTCCGATGCGTTGCATAATGAATGTGCCCCTTTATGGAAAGAAGGGATTGCTATTTTGTATTTTTGTATGTAGGTAGCTATTCGCCGGCGTCGAAAGTAGTATTTCACTGTACAAATCGCCAGCTAATTATTTGTTTACTTATGGATCGGTATTACATTCACAACTTACCAACACACGTTGGTATAAGTGACCGCCATGGGTCGTATATTACTGTGTAAGTACACAATTTTTTTACTAGAATATTAAGTATGCCTTAGTTTCCGTACGTTGCTATGCCTAAATATTAGGCTTAGAGTTAGTACTTTATTACCAGCTGCTAGTCTGCCTAGCCGTTCCTACATTGTTCTCACATACCTATAACAATGTACTGCTCAAAAATGTAATGCATCTTTTTAAAAGAGCAACTATGGAGTTTCTTACCCGTTATTCTGCATAGGAACAGAAAGTTGTAGCTTAGCATTTTGTAACTTTTTTGACGATTCATATGTACTGTACTTAATGGTTTATATGAATAAAAAATATTCTGATTCTGATATTGCAACGTATAAACTAATTCAATCATAGCTCCCAAACTATAAGGGTGTTATTATAAATAGGCAAAATATTCTTTATTACTCCGGTATTAATAGTTTATTCACGAGTACAAAGTTATCAGTGGAGTACAAACGCCTTACGTAACGATAGCATTAAACGGACATTGAACTCTTTTACGTTCGTATTTAAAGTTCTAAATATAATTCAGTAAATCCTCACCGTATATGTTACAGCCCGTTCACACAACAACTGTTTTCTTTTAGTGGCTTTTGAACTTTTACGAGTGAGTTCATACACGCATATGAAATTGCTATGTTGTTTAATATATATGCATAATGACGTATTTTCCCGCGGTATGACACCCGCAGCCGTCGATTTTGCTTTTGATTTTTAATGACCATAACCTTTAGATATGTAGGTACTCTTTCATTTGAATCTAGTCACAGTCTAACAAATCGTGAAAAACCGTGTAAAATTAGTTGTAGTAGTTTTTCCTAGATGCTCGAATAAACAGCCACACAAAGTAAAAATCAAATCATTGATTTCGTATAGGCCTACGGGGGCACTTACAAATTGTCACTTACGTTTTTTTCTTAACTCTACAACCGGATAAGAACGCGACCTCAACTGAGAAGATCCCGCGAGAAACTCAGCGGGCTTGTCTTTTTTTTACATAACTAAAACAAGAACTATAAAAAACACTTGTTTTGGATTCCGTCCAAATATCCTGCTGGTCCATTTCTATAGTGTTAATGCTTTCAATGCCAATACTGCTCGGAAAGATAGATAAGTTAGGTAGGCACTTGATTTTCATACATTTGACTTTTTTTCCTCGTGTAAACCGAGCTTTAGTTCTGTCACTGTTTACTGTCGTAATGTGTATGATACTGTCTTGTATTCCGTATACGCAAAGCTTAAACGAATTAGAATCACAATCGGGATGACCAACACAAATGCTAGCGTCGCTTCGACTTCCGGTTTTCTCGCGCATTCAGTTGAATGACATTATAATTCATCTGTTTACAGGAAGTGACGTAGACCTACTTGTGTTTCTTTCAATACATGCGCCGTGGCAACCCGTTATTCTTTATCTGTTGTAAGTAGGTCACAATGCAAGTATGTATGTATGAAAGTAGTAGATAAGTAGTTGATTGATAATAATAATTTCAAACCAGCTCTGCATTTATTTCATTCATTGCTTTTACTAGCGCCTACTACCTTTACGAGTATTAATATTATATCGCCAGACGAATACACCTACTATACGGTACTCGTATCACACTAAGCAACTATGATGGGTACCGTACAATAGACTGAGGGCGGACTCAGTATTTAATACTTAGGTACATAGATTCCAAATATCTATTACTCGAGTACAAACATTCGTCAAAACTCATCACACAAAGTTTGGCCATACCAGGATACGAACCCGGGACTCCCGGCGCATAAAGCAGGGCCACTAACAACTGCGATTATCAGGTCGTATTATTGGGATAGATTGAGTTCCCATTGCCATTAAATGTTTTATTATATATGAAGTTATGTTTTGCCTTTAATCAATTACTAGTGTCAACGTTTGATCTGGGGTACCCTCATATTTACTTGTTGTTTGCGGTCCGATCTATGCAGAAAGTGCTCACTGTTTATTGAGATCTTGCAATGGTGCGCTTGGTTTTGGATTTAATTATGTTAATTACCTACTGGATCCCAAGTTGGTGGTAGCACCCAGCCATCTTCCCTATTGAAATTAGGATGATTTTTAATGCAATGGCCTCTCATATATTGGCGGGTGCGATCCTGTACACGTTTACAGATTTCAGAATTCTCGGAGCGCCGGTGTTTCACGTCAGCGATGTGTTCTTTTACCCGGGCGTTTATTGCTCTTTTAGTTTGCCCAATGTACGAGTACGTAATATTAATAACCAAACTATTACTATTCCATACCAACCTGACCTCACAGCTGACGGAGGGTTAGCTAACCCTGACCTTTGGACTTTGGACTGACATTAATCAAATCGAGTATTCAGTAATGTTATGACGGCTTCACGTTAGAGTTTCCTGTTTTGTAACATAAGTCGTTGCGCTTTGAAGTAGGAAGAATATATGTATCTAGTTAATCTATAACTTGATAAGAGTACTGAGTAACTTATTAACATGTTTACGTGGTATTAAAAATAACTTTTATATTCATTTGAAAAGTATGGCAACCTATAAAATTTAAAAAATGGGGTAAAATTTCGCGGAACGGAATATAAAAAGTTAATATATTACAAACCCTATGTTATATGGGCGGATTATACTTTATGTAAACAAAACAAGAATAAAAAAAATATCTTGAAATTTCTCGCCCAATTATTTCGCTTAATTTGTCGCTAATAGAGAAGGAAAAACGAACACTCAGGATTAAATTTATTTCGGGAATAACTTGAATGAACAATATTTGCTTCGCTCTTTCTGAAATACCAGACAACAACAGACCGTAGACCAGATTGACCTTCATAACTTGACTACAAAGGAATAATCATGCGTCTATTCTGCAATCAATTAGGTACTTTAATTTAACTAAACATTAAACTCTATTTCGATTGACCGACCAATTTTTTATCGTTCAGAATTTAGAGATTAAAATAATTAATGAATCCGAGAGATCAAATCTAAGCGACCAACTTAGAACACGGCTACTGTATCATGTTATGACAGCTGCCGGTCACGTAAACAACTGAGACGTGCGCACGCGCCGCCGGAATACGCCTGTTCATACAACCACCGACATCACGACGATCGATGCGTTGGAGATTATCACTGTGAGTGGAATGTGGGGATGAAAGGTCGAGGATAAGTTGGAGAAGTTGACGGCTGGCGGTTGACGGGTTGAAAGGTTAACGTGTTTTTTATTTTTTTTAAACTTGATTTGTAGGGCAAACCCCGCGCAGGAGTGGGTTCCACCCTCTACTTTCGTTCCACGTTTTATTGTAATATCCCATAATTACAAAAAAAATCTGGGAACAAGGAACTCGAACGCTGAACGCTCAGTACTATATTGCAACTTTTTTATTCTTGTTCGAGGTATGCAAAGATGTATTTTTGTATGCAGCTTACACTGTATATATTTTTGAGATACATTATTTTTGTTTAAGTTGTCGATAAAATAATATCTAGATAAAAAAATTAACGAAATTATAATTTTTTGCTAACAATTCTTACTATAGGTGTTTGTACGATAGAGAGCTATTTTGATGACGTAATGTAATTTGCGATTATGTAGAGTTCATATATTTAATGTATTATTCAAAGACTTAAATGGATCGCAGTGTGCAGTCTGCTTTTCTTGTCTGTACAACTTATGTACTTATATCGTTACCATCATCAGTCACTGGTCTCTTCTCTAGCAAGGCATGCCAATGAACTCTAGATTCCTTTTTTTACCAGTTTGCCGAGTCCATTATTATACACATAAAATTTATGAAATGGTTACTGTTTTATATTAAATTTTAACTTAAAATTATGTCCAGATCTAAGATCAACATCATCATGTTATTTTTAACGTGTCTAGGCTTACCAGTTATCTGTAATTTAATCTAATTTTACGCTTCAGATGAAACATGTTAGGTGACTATGTTATAATGTATATTAATATTATCTTAACACTTTGTCAGTTGATTGAAGTGGTCCATTAACTTCTCAAGCTTTCATGTTTTGAATTATAAAAATGACGGATACAACACGTTTTATGGTCGCTCAAAGAAGATTGACTAAATATAAGTTACTAGAATAAGGGATAGATTATAAATAGTATGGATGTGACTACTTTATGTAAATATACGTAACTAGATTCATGTTACTGTCATTTAGTTATTTCAAATGCTTATGAATTAAACACCGGAACAAATGTCATGACATGTTGCACTGCTGCATTAACATAATGACTTCATTTTATTCTTTGAGCTTTATGTGTTAAGTTACTAAGGTAAAGTATAACAAATTGTTATATTTTCTTTATACGGACGTCTCTACATTTTCCTATCATAAAACAAGAAATGTGATATTTATTTAGACTTGTCTTCTTCGCAATAATTAATTAAAATAAGCGTAAAAATCAATGTAATTCCGCGATGAAAGACGTAAAATCCACTGCATAGAGTTCATTTTATCTTAAAATTAGAAGTGCATTAAGAGACATTCTCATTCACATTGGTACTGTGGGAACCTCGAAAACATGGGACAATCGGAACCCCGTATCACACCCCCATCTGTTCGTCCATTCACCGTCTTAGCGTGAGATTCGGCTGGACACGTCAATGACGTTTGCGCACAATGGTTAACTGTTAAATATTATAAGAAACAAGTAGTTAAAAGCGTACCTATATTATGTATATATAAACCACTTAATTATATCTCCTTATAGATTTGAATGGTTTATTTACCTGTTTAAAAACGAATGAATTGCAAAAAGAAAACATGCGAAATGGAATAGTTGTGGAACAGTTGTTTTTTTAAATTTAATTGTTTATAAAAATACCTGCTTACAGTTTTATTATAAAGTAAAGGTGCAACATAAACTCATTTGAGTTGATTGCTTAAATGGCTCTTGTTAAGTTGTTTTCTTATTAAATGTTTTGGCACGATGCTCAAACAAACAGTAGGCTTCTGTTTGTACTGTTATTGTAATCGTATCCATGCTATCCTGTCGTTTGAACCGAACAAGCGTTCGCGTCACGGAACAGGCCGACCCTAGCCGAATGTTCATGGTGTTTTTTCTTCCGTCTCGTTCTTGCGCTATAACAAAAGCAGCGCACAGTTGTTCAGAGCTCAAAGCTCCCCATACCACCTTAATACCACCGTGTGCCCAAACGCGTTTCGTGTTTATGTTATGGAAAAATAAACATAGTTGCGATATATTTGTGTAACTAAGTGTTTGTTTACGAACTAAATTTTGCTGTAATTTTAATAGTGTTATGTGTAACTCATGCTGTTATTAATGTTGTATTGAAAATAACCAGAAACGCGAGTGCAATTTAAAATGTAAGTACGTAGTGTAAATCATAGTAATTTAATGGGGTTATATGTGTACATAGGAAATTCATTGTATACCCTGCAGGTTTGTGTAATACTTAATGCACATGTTTTGTGATACCAGCTGCTCAAGGTACACCATTGTTTAAATGATAAAATCTCAATTCACATTAAGATGCACCGTGTTATGACGTTATAGTATTTTCATGATGATTGAAATAAAATTCTTCCTCGCAATGTCCGTGCAAGGCCCGTGCTCAAAAGTGGGACATTAAAAGGCTGGTATTAAAACTATATAAAATAAAAAATCAATGTAATAAGTCAATGTAACTTATATATGAGACCACAATATAAGTGTTAGTAACGGGACCCTCATCAACACGATTATAGTAATGGAAATATTATTGAGTTAATTTGGAACCAAACGGTTAAATATTAACCGGACGACCTTTACGGTCCCAACTACCGTATGAATACGTCATAATAATAAGTTTACTAGCTTTCGACAGCGGTTTTGCCTCAATGTTCCTCTACAGCGCAACCCTCTAATAATCTCAGCATGATGATATGTCATCCAATACAAAATATTCTTTTCAAATCCGTCTAACATACTTTCAGCATGAAAAGTGCTTTTTAAAACTATGGTAAAATGATGAAGTCCCTCTATTAAGGCTCCGTGAGGCTTATACAAGTATATAACACGTATTACATAAGGTAGGTTTTAATTCTCATGTCAGACCAAATTGCTGTTATAACACTGTTATAAATGTATTTTTTACCTAACAGCAACAAAACGAGTGGTAGTTGATTCGGTATCTAATGCGGGAATCTAATGAAAGCGACCATTGGTTTTCTAACCAAGCAATTTCTATTAATGATTGATGTAGATAGAGCTGCATTCTTGGTGATTAAAAACCGGCCATGGCCCCATCTGATATACCGCTGACCGCAGTTTTTATTTTGTGACACGTTCAGTAATTACCATAATTGGACGGTTAAAGGTGCCAATTATAATTATAATTTTATGGAGGTATTCGCTATAACATAATAGATCGCAGTAGAATAAGAGTAGAGTTTCAGGATCATTAATGTTTTGCTTAATCACTTCGGCATAGGTGAGGTACAAACACAAAATAATACCAAGTAGATATGACACTCCGCACATCTGAATGATAAATTATTATGGTGCTTATAAGTACGGATTAGGTATTTTCGTCAATTCGTATGGTCGACACTATTCTCACAACAATATTTGGTTTCCATTGCATTCGCAGACATGTGCATCATCATAGCTTTTATAAAATTGAGGATATTTTTGGTAGCAATTAAGTTTTTACTGTTCTTGTTTACATCAAGAAAATGACATCACATTGCCTCATATGTGGCTTAAAATAAACGTTCAAAGTCAAACATGTTTTTAACCTTATCGTCACCCCACTATTGCTTCGCCATTTTAATTGTTCTTTTTTTAATTTGGTCGCGTACAAATGCAGTAGGAATCCTAGTTAATCCGGAAACCTTATTTGATCCTGGAGTAATCTGATCGAGTGCTTTGCACCGGTGTAGACTTTGTAGTCTGCTGTTAACTGCAGCTAGTATCCATTTCTAAGGTACCGTCACTAATAAGATACAATATTAATTCACTAACAGTAAATAAGATTAGGTAACCCTATCGATATGACTTGTTAGTATTTCTGTAAGCTTACACATAACACATGATTTGACATTGATAGCGTGCGCGTCTGTGTGTCCGCCTTTCACAGTAATTACTAAGAAACTGTTTTTGTTACACATTGTCTTCATTGCAACATGTAGGTTTTTTTTTCACTTTTTAGAGGCTTGCACACAGCGGCGTTTTTTAACCACCCGCCATCCATCGCGATACAATCGTGCAAAAGTCGTATAGAAAGGCCCTTAAGCCTCTACGAAAGGCACAACTTGCAACCGTATCTGTAGGGCCGATTTACTGGGTTCCAACCAAATGGCATGGTTATAATGCTGTCATTTACTAGATGTGGCCGAATTGCCACTTGTCATGCCAATTTTTAGGGACCCTACAAAATGATCCTCTCGATAGGGTGACAAGTTGCTGCCTTCGTTGAGACTGTTTGAATGGGCGAGTGGATAATATTCGAAAATAGAGTAATCCTTATAGTTGGGTACTATTTACTAGGTGAGTACATGCACAGCAGTAACAATTTGGTTGCGAGCCAAACCAGTATTCGATGTAATAGCTCCGACATAGTTAGGTCACAGCCAAATCCCATCAACACAAAGCACGTAGGGATGTACTTGCTTGCGCTTTTCAGAAGACTGTTTTCGGTTGCTACGCCACCGTTAAGTATACCTTCTACTCATTATGATTTAAAAAACATAAGGTTTGCAAAATTAACTACATCTCTTCAAATTCCCGTCAAGAACCTACGACCATCTCAAAACTATGCCATGTTTGGAAAACGACTTTGCTTACTTCGAAGAGTATGTATGTCATATGTCCAGTATGTATGTGTGGCGGGTGGAGGTAAAGGTATTAACGTGTAACGAGGCCACCTACCGGCCATTACCGGGAACCGCGGATTGTTTGTTAGCGATCACCAATCACCAATGTTCGTATGATTGTTTACAAGTTGACAGTTACGACTCGCGGTTTGCATTCTTGAAATAGCTGTTCGTTTTGTGCGTAGCGGGCAAATTGTGAGAAGTTCATTGTACTGCCTTTACAAGATGTAATAATAATAGTGTCTAATAATTTACTGCCTATATTAACTACGTTAATTCTCTAAATAACCAAAATAAGGAAGGAGAATTAAAAAGAAACTTATTTTTGTAGTATTAAGGCCTTCTGCATAAACAAATTTGGCAATATGGCACGTCATAATATTATCAAACTCGCAGAGATTCCCAACATTTTTCTCTAAGGAAAGAAGATTCGCAAGTCAGAGCTGCCAGTGCCAACATCACAGCACAAATCTACGGACAGCGCGGCATATTTGAAAATCGAACCACGGACTGCCCCAGCCCTCTATTTGCAGCACAATCGCAGGCTTGATGCGCACGCCGCCGGGAAAGCGCGGAGGGAAAACGCGCGAAGCAGCCAGTCTCGGCTCGCGAGTGCGACCGGCCGAACGAGCGACCTCACGGTTGCGCACTGGCGCTCGCCGCGACGCGCCGCGCGCGCGGCGTCACATTCTCCGATCTAACAGACGATACCACAGAATTTCAGTGTCAAAAGGTTGGTGACCTATGCCACCAAAATACTAGGCATAGCATCCCTTAGCACTTGAGCGATTTCCTTGCACGTGAAATCGTAAGGGTTGATTTGTCAGTGTCAAAATATTGGTGTTTTTTTTTATCAAGGGCATTGGTAAGCTTAAGCTTAAAAGAATTGGTATTATCAGAAGTGTTGTAGCCAACATACAAAGTAATGTTTGAACCATCGAATCTTTTGTTTAGCATATTTAAACGACATACGTACGCCATGCGTGCTGTGTGTCGGAATCGTAAAACGTTAGGGGGCAATAATTATGACTTGATTCGCTCGTGATGCCCTTCCTGGACAGAATTTCAGTGTCAAAAGATCGGTGACCCAATCGTAGTGCAGCGAAATTACTACCCAAATGCGAGGGTGCACGGTTTTGATTCCTTCGAACGCTGGAACTGCGTGCAATTTCACTGCGCACCGTGAAATGTCAAACGTAACTAGCACGTAACTAGGAAATGCTTTTATTACCTGACTGATTTATTTCCCTATAACCGAGGTTTGGACTAGTGATTGGTTTCGATGTTTAATGTGAATTGCCTAGTTTGTTAATGTTTGCATCAATTCGTAGAAATCGATTATTTGAACAAAAATGGTGACGTAGGTTTGAATTTATATCAAATTGTGAACGATGACAATTTTATTATTTAATATTTGCAAAGGGCAACCTTGATATCTAAGACATCGCTAAAAGATGATTAAATATGATGAATTTACGCATTATAACAGACCCAAAATATTGCCACCCTATGATATTAATAGTAAATTTCACGGAACAAAACACCATTTGCAGGTTTGTTATTACTTAGTTGATTTTAATAATATCCAAAAATACTCATTCCAAAGATACAATTTATCTCCCAAAAGCTGGAAAGATCGTAACCTTTTTTTTAAATAGACGTTTAATCATTGAGAATGTCGCGTGTTGAGCTCTGACCCAAATATTGGGAGTGTAAAACTGAAATTAGAACCACGCCAAGGGATATGTCATGCCCCAGAAATAAGTAATAGCAAGAATCACCAGTCGAATCAACGGATTGATGAGATCATCGCGTAAAATGAATCGTGTTTACAGATGATAGTAAAATAAAAAGGTGAGATCCAAACATACAAGGTTAAAACATACCCCATAAGGTCTATAAATCACGATTTTGCGTATTCAATTTACAAGAGCTTTTTTATGCCATTATAAAGGGATTATAACTTCTATAAATTCGACCGATATGGTTTAACTAAAATATTGTAAAATATTTTAACAGATGAATCAGTAAGTTATATGGATCACGTTGATGTCTGAAATAATTGTGTAAAGATTGAATTTTTTGAACATAGCCAACTAGTAGCGTTTGAAAATGCGCTCAGTACAGGCTGTTATTTTTTAAATGTCAAATAATTTGATGCATTTCCTTGGGAATGATACCTTTATAACCTACTGATGGCCCCTGTAAAATACTTTAGAATATTATTGTTAAACGTTATGCAAAGGCAATGTACAGTTCAAAATGTATGAACATAAATAAAAAATAAAATTGTTTAGAAGATAACACCATGTGAGTAATATCTACAGATAGTTGTAACAGAAATAAATTTCCTAATAGCCACGCAAAATAAAAAAAAGTAAGAGAGGGTCTAATTGTGTGTCGTGAAAGCATTTTAAATGCAACACACAAAAACTGTATTTTATACCTACAATTTTAAATAAACGTCGCGTGACTGGAAAGGAATGACACCTGTTTCTTTCATATAGGTCAAATACATAGCGGAGCATCAATTACGTAATGTAAATAATTGCTTGTTTTTTTTTTCTATAAGTGGTGCACGCAATGTAATAAATGCGTTTCCGTAAATAAACCGTAACTGTATCAACTACTATATAAGTACTTCAGTAGTAGCATATATTATAAGTATATGATTGGATAAAAACAAAAATATTTTAATGTTGATCGTTTATTACATTAAAAAAGAACACAAAATTGTGTAGTTACATTAAAGAAACCGCTAGTTATAGTGTGTGACGTCACATCCAAAGCTATTTAGTAGTTTCGATATAATCTTACCGTAGAGCTATTTAGTTGAAGTGGCTTAAATTGACAATGAGGCAATTTCGACTTAGGATGATTTAGTGCTATTTAAAAAAAAATGAAAATGCAATGAAAGTATTCCTGAAAAAAATTGTACGAACCTATTGCTTTTAACATCCTAGACATTAAAGGTACGTTCATATGGAATGATATCAAACAAACAGTGAAAGCTCTAACGTGTAGACTTTTTCACCGCAGGACTTTCCACGTTGTTTTTGGTAAAAAGATTCAGGTTCATTATTAAACCTTTCGCGTAGGCTGGCTGGTGATTATTTCCATGTCGCTACCCGAACATCGACCTTACCCCATTCATATAGAGTCTATTAATATCGAAATTGAAATATAAGGGGATGAGCAACAGGCAGATGAATAAACGCGTTGGAAATCCAGACTCTGCTTTTCATAACATTATGTTTGAAAAGGTCTGGATTTAAAAATATATCTCTTTGTTGCTGCACTAACTTGTTTTCTGAGTCAGCGCCTCGATCTTTTTATGCGAAATAATTACATTTTTATTGAATGCTGGTTAAATTAAACTAATTAAACATTTGCAAAAAATTCATAGCGCTAAAGAGTTTATCCGCAGAATATCACCTAGATAACAGGAGGGCTGGCTCTTTCCTCGCTCAAAAAATCAATTTGATAATACAGCGAGGAAATGCAGCCAGCATTCTTGCCACCATTCCACGCGGACAAGGTCTTTTTGATACATAGTTTGTTTTTATACTAAGTTTTTGTATTTCTATTTACTTTAACTTTATTTGTAAAAAAATAAATTTGAATATAATCGACAAAAAATACATATATATCAAAAAAATCATAGCATCAACACGGGTAAGAAAGGGATTAATTATACGCGCACTACCAGTCGGAAGCGTTTAAAGATATATTTAGTTTAAAACATATTTAGTCTGCTTTAAAAAGATGAATAACATAACATATGCTACCTTTACTGTCTATATACATCCACGGAGTCCCTTTTCATGCCTATGAAAGCGTTTAAAGGTTCCAAGCCCTATTTACGCCACACAACACAGCCCTTTGAAGTGACGACCGGCAGGCAGACTGACAACCCTGTATAGCTACGCACCTACGTGCAGATCGCCTATAAATAAAACCTTGTGTCGTAGTACAAGAAGAACAGTAACATAACTACACTAGTAGTCCCTGATTTACACAGTATACTACGCCGAATCGATAGTCATAAACGGTCAAAATTGGTAATATTTAAAAAAATATACTATAAGAGTGTTCATACGGCAAGTGAAGTCAGTGCCAATTACATATAATTGTGGCGTAAGTATGAATGAAGAGCGGGCACGTGCTTGTACGAAGATACATTACTTTTCTTTTATATTATACTGGTACTGATAAAGATTTAGAGAAACATTAACTTTACTGCCCCAGACCTTTTTATTTTAAAAATGTTAATCGCAATTAAAATATATTTGATTCTGTCTGTATTACATACAAGTCGGCTTGGATATAAGATGCGTAAATATCTATTGTGAATTGGGATAAATTTTACAGCGGAAATGCGGTTTAATAAGATTTTCGTACTTATAAACGATATCTAGTGATCGAAGTTTAAAAATGCCATAGAAGGTTTCCATAACGGAGGAACAAAAGGCATAAAATCGTTTAATTTCACAGAAAATTTATCACCTATGATAATCTTGGCACCGAACATCGGAAGGTACTATAGACAATATGCCATTCTAATAAGAAAAAAAACATGAATTTCAATCATTATTTATAGCCAGTAACGTGTGTACACTATTAGGTGTTAACCCTATTAATAGTCAGGAAGTAGAAATGGGTTTGATTATAAACAAACATTATCTGGCGGACGAGAAACACAGGGCTAGCGCGGGCCCAGAGGAATGTGGAACAATATTAGACTGATTTAGAGTTTATTTTTATCTGATTTAATAGGAAATTAATATGATACGAAGACCATGTGTGTAGCCTAGTCGAATGAATGAGTATACTATCGAATCTATGGCCCATCGAAGAATTTGTAGGGTCGCTTGATCGACTGGCCGCCGTTTCTAACCATATCAGAAATTCTAATAGTATTAAGAAAGGATTTTTTGAAAACATCACTGATAGGGTTGCAAACACACTTTTTGACTACTATTTATGGAAAGCTGTAAATAGGTGTTCTTAAATAATTGTAATGGAATGTTATAATAAATGTATATTCTTTAGATATATCACTAAGCAGGCACTTAATATCGTTTGGAAAATTCCGGTAAAACGTCTTTTTTGACGTTGCTGTCGTTAACTTTGTTGAATGTGACGTATACAAGTACATACGAATTTTAGATTTCGCTATTTGATTGAAGAATAATATTTTCAATGAAAACATAAGATTAATTAATTAAAGTATGGTTTTCAGTGTCTATACAATAATGTATTTTGTGTGAATATTTTAGTGTCTACAGCCGTATTACGGGGCGTTTCGTCCACTGGAACAAGTAATGAACTAGCTTGGGTTTCAATACCGCAAGGGGAACATTTCAGAATAGTCTCTTTATAAAAAAACAACTAGAGTCAGCTTTTGCTACTGATACAACACTAATACATATTTATTTTGTAATAGTGATGTAATTTTAGTTCGCAACATCTGGCAAAGTCGTATTACACATCAAAATATTGCACGCAAGCAATAAAATGTGAATCTCAGAAGCTTTACCGCTGTTGACTTGTGCCATTTTTTATGCAAGCACTAATAGTACGGTACGGTACTAATTTAAAAATCCGAATGTTCGGTACAATTTTATTTGTATTTTTTACAAAAGTTTTTTTGTCTATATCTTAATTAGTACCAAACCATTATCGCTTGTAATATATTTCATCAAAGAAAATAATGAGAAAAGAACTTTAAATATACACTGGAAAGGCTTCTTTTTATGCTAACGGTGGTTATCAAAGCACCTATTGTGGTTACATCTGCCATTTTACTGCCAAAACCTAAATGCTGTCATGCAATTTTTGTTATGTTCAACCCATCTGGCTTTCAACCGAAGTGAGGTCATTCCGCCGAACTCCAGCAGTCGAATCAGCACTACATTGTGTTTGTTTCATAAATACCTTCTTACGAAACACGTGTATTGTTTCTTTGTAATCTGGTAGGTATTTGTAAGTCCGTCTTATCATAATATCAAAATCCGTGTTATTAAAACCTAAAGTCAAAATTGAGAGGCAACCAAACTTTTATAATAATAATTTTCTTTTACAACTTTATGACTCGTTTCACGTCGAAATTTAAATTTTACACATCTCACAAATTAGATATTTATATCATAATTGAGCCTTCCAATTTCAAACTATGTCTCACTCAGCTATAAATCCATGGCACAGATACAGTCAGTTCATCTCTAAAGACAATGTCCCAATTACAGAAACCTGATTAGCAGAATTCGGAGCAGCAACGTCGATCGACATACATAACACACACGGAGACATACATTTCCTAGTTTCTAATGGAACACCGTGTGTTGTCTCATACATACAGGAATCAACCTACTTTCGGTTTCCGTTTGTTCGTGCCGGCTATTTGTGCTCATAAGGAAATTGAAACAGTATATGTCTCAACAGCGGCCATTAATTTGCGTTTAATTAGCTATAGTTGTGAGTGCTTGTGATGGGTTCATTAAGCTTAATTTATACATCATTACAGATTTGTCATCGAAATTATACATTTTATAAAACGCCATAGGCTATAGCATTATTTGATAGAATCGTAGTAAATATATCTCAAAGACTCGAATTATACAATACATTGCTATATTTTATCGACGTATGTAACCTACCTTAAAGACAAAAACATGAAATGATCGCTCGTTTTCGAGTTTATACTTAACCAATTGTCATGCAAACTTTTACCCTGACTTAGCTCTATTTGATATTTGGACAATACAATGTGGCCGATTTAAAAAAAAGTACTTTAATAGAATCTGCAAGAGATGTTACCCTTATCCATTTCCCTTACTATTCTCGTCATTTTATGATCAAACGCTTCTGACAACGGTTTGCTGATTATCAATCTTAACGCTAGCCCGAACTTGTCGATGTTTATTTGCCGTGTATACCACACCGCTGATAGTCTGTGAACAGGCTCCATCTGCCCATAGCCCGTATGTTTACGTTGCGGTTGAGCTGCCTCATTAAACATTGTTCCTTTACGTTTGGCCTAGTTTTTTTACGCGTATTTTTATTAACACCTGTTTTAGAGAGGTCTGCGCTCATCGTAAAGTTTATAAATGTTTTATATGTTACGCGGTAGTGGTTATTAATATGAAGGTCTATCTTTTTCTGAATTTTTGATGAATCAGGGTTGCCACGTTGTGTTTTTTTTCGCTTGTACTGCCTTGACGTTAAATAGCCGTAGTTTTGTGATGTGGTTCGTACAGCCTTGCTATGCTGGTTGAGGCTTATGCCATATACGATAGCCTCGCAGTTTTGACCTCTGCAACCAGTTTGTATGAAGTCGACGTATATAGCCGGGCTAACAGCTTGGTAAAGTGATGATGACATCGCTTATGCGAGGTGCTAGCTGAGCGAGCAGAAGCAGCCTCGTGAGGATGCTCGGTCAGCTTGTACATGGCTTATGGCTATTTATTTAATGCAAATCATATGATTCTACTTATAAAGTTCTCATAATTATGCGAGTGAATTATGCACAGCAAACAAACAGAATACAATAACGATCGTTTAACGACGACGCGGTTCGCAAATCGTTAGGCCGACTCCCACACATGGACTGAATATAAGTGACACATGGACAACTTCCGACGAGTCGTAAACTCAAGTGTTTCTCTGGGCCCTAATTAAACCTTAAGCACTTAGCAGAGACGTTTTATAGTAAATTGAAAAGAAAAACAATTGAAGTCGGAATTACAAGTTGAGGGTTCAATTTCAAAATTATAAAAGAGACTCATAATTTAAAATAATAATTGAGGTTAAAAGTTTGTTTGTATGATCTCTTATTCTTTGTAATAAGTATTTCGTGTAAGAAACCTAATTATTACGCGACGCGTTAAAATGAAGTTCCTTCAAATTCGTTTGCCTTTGTTAATGATAATTAATGTGATGACCATAAATTCCTTAATGACATTCCACATTATAATTGATCTAATTAGGTCATAGACTTCAAATGTTTCCGCTCGACAATATTGAGTTACAGCCTTGACGAGTGTCAGGTTCGATTTGGAACATGAATAAGAACGAATGCCGGGTGTCAAGTTTCATTCAAATAGGATTATTCTGGTCTGGTCGCTCTTGGACTAAGTTTCCACGGAGTGAAAGATGAACGGCGCTACAGTTGAACTTAAGTAGCTAAGTACCTATAACCTTAGATTATATATTCCCGAATTTTCCAATTTTCAACAACTTTTTCAATTGTTATTTCTCTACAAACGGAATTCGAACTATTACATACATTGATATAAAACTACTCTTACGCATTTTATCGCGTTTATTATACGTTTTTTACGTTCCCGACGTTTCGGCTGCTTTACAGCAACCATGGTCACGGGAGGACTGAGGTGTTTGACGTCCTAGTGTCATAGTTTGAACTAGGGTACCCTCATATTCAGTTGTTGCTTGCGGTCCGATCTGCGCAGAAACGGCTCACAGTATCTTGAGGTCTTGCAATGGTGCGCCTCATTTTGGATTTAATTATAGAACACGACCAAAACGCAAGAATCCCGCAGAGTTTTAAAATAAATACTGCAATTTAGAGGTTATTGAACGTAAAATAACTTATGCTGTCATTTGTTTGCAGTGACAGGTTGTCTAAGTACAGTGACCTGGTGGCCTACTTCTACTGAAATCGATTGTATACTTTTCCTTTGTATGAATGCTCGGTACGCGTCGGTAATATTATCTGTGACACCCTTCAGGCTTCATTTACACTGAAGGTACTTTAATTAGGGGCCGTACTGAGTTGTCGGGTACAAAGCAATACCTATTAAAATAGGTACGACCCGATTGGTACAATTGAGTGAACTTGCTCTGTACCAATGGTAGTTTTTGTATAGAAGTAATTCTGTTAAAACTATGTATACCTTTTATACCTGCATACCAAAGAAAAACCTACATAAATCGAATCACTCACTCACTCCTGTATCCATTTCATTCATCAACCAAGTGTTGAATTATTTACTTTTTACCCTCAATTCATTTGTCACATATGAACTTAATAAGGTAAGACCGGTGGCCATTCGAGCCACCCACATCGCCTGCGTTATTTTCCCTCACATAATAAAAGCGTTTCACTGTACAAAAACTGCATTCTGTACTGCTTTCTTTCGCGGGAATTGAAGCGTGCCCATTATGTGGCTAGAAAAGCTGCCTTCTGCTTTTAATTTAATTTAATTTTCTATTTGAATGATGTTACTAGGTGTGCGGTTAATTGGAGTAATTAAAGCGTAGGAAAAACATGAGACGGTTATAAAAATATCTTCTATAAGTAGTAGTACTATTTGATCCTCGGTCTTGCCTTGCATCAATTCTTGCTGTACCTACTGTTAACGGCTTTACGTGCACTCGGAGGCACGGGCATGTGATAATCATGGTTTAAAATGAGATTCGTACATGAAATTCATCAAATCATTCCGTGTGAGGCAGGAATTAAACCTATCACACTTGTTTCCCAGGCGTCTCGGTCGCTTTTGGACTACCAACGGGCTTTTGTAATATGAACAATTAATTATTAAAATTATTTATAAAAGACGACGATCAAATATCATGTTTGGTTGTGTGAATTTTTTCCACTATTCCTCAATAGTAATACTAGACTCTTTTAGTGTTAGCTTAGACTATTATTAACCGAATAGGAAATCCCAAACACTCTTGAATATATTAGAGTATTAACTCTATATAAGCATATTGATTTCTTATATTTACGCGAATACTGCACATTGAAATAAAACTAAGTTTTCCAGACAGTTCTCCCGTGACCATGATTGCTGTAAAGCAGCCGAAACGTCGGGAACGTAAAAACATAAAATAAACGCGATAAAACTCCAAAAAAAAATAGTTCTCTTTCAATCTACATAAGCAAGCAATAAAAGCAATGAAATCAACATCGATTTATATCTGTTTACAAATGTGTGTCACGACCCGTCTTTTTATACGACGTCAGTGAGCCAAAAACGGGGATCGCCACAGGTTACACAAGAAGTTGTTCTGTATTCGGTACACGTGGCTACTCCCATATGAAGAGCGGGATTCATGAACAGAGGCCATTATAACTTCTATATGGCTAAGCGTATTCAATCCTTTTTGAAGCGTAGCGGAGCTTATGAACTTTGTTGCCGTCAATACTTCTTATTGAATTAATTAACCGTGGTCATACTAACACCTTAAAAATTTGTAAAGTTTCTTTTTTTTCAGAATCAGAATCAGAATATTTTTTATTCACGTAGACCATTATGTACAGTACTTATGAATCGTCAAAAGTTACAAAATTATTATGCTTTGTTTCCTAAGTCAAAGCTAGGCATAAATAACTTGCACATGGCCTCAGTTTGCAAACGTTTGGGATATAATCTTACTCCTATATTTTTTAAAGCGGTTCTTCCATTTACTACGACTCTTAACTTTTTTTTATGAAGTTGTATAAGCATTTACAGTAGCACCTATAGCATTTTAGCAGTTGTTTAACTAACCTTTTTTTATTTTTCTCAGGTGCGCGTTCGCGAGTTCTACATCGCGATGCAGCGTTGCCCCTACATCCACGAGATGAAGGAGCGATTGCTGGGCGCACCCATTGAACCAGAACAGCGCGATATATCCCGGGAACAGGTGGAACCCCTCGACAACCAGGTCGGCACCATCGTCAAAGTGAGCCACCTCATTTGTCACCTTCATTATGAGAAAGTAGATGCACGACATTATTACTGCAGTTATTTTCGTGATATCTATGATCAAATTACATTTAAGATATGATCAAAGATCAAATTACATAAAAACAATTGCAGTTGAAATGTTGCTAATCTATATAAGATAAAGGAGAATGAACCACAAAGATATAATTATCAAAAGCACCTATATTTAATAAAATATTTGAGTCAAAGTTAATCTAGGACTTAATTAATCATGAAGATTTACGATTGAAGTATGCACCTGCGTAAATGAAGGCAAATATGTAAGACCACGAGACAGTTTGTGGACAGACTCCAAAGATCTTTTAAAAAACGCAACAATATGCATCAATGTGGTTTGTAATCCTTACGATAATGTTAACTACTTATGAAATGAAATGTTGTGATAACTTATATGAATAAAATTATATGTTATTTTATCAGTGTCTAAAAGAAGAGGAAGGAGAAGTAACGAATCGTATCAATCGTTTTCTAGTATAATAGACAATAGTTGTGGAATGTTCATCCAATATCATTTTAGACATTTACTCTGATTGGTGTTAGATGTAGCATTAGTTTTGATTTCATTGTTAGCATTCTTAGCACAAGCTTAAATCAAAATAACAAAGTGGTGAGTAATGAAATTAACGATACTGGGGACACAAACATCACACAAACCTAAATTTTATCACTAACTAGTGAATGTAGCTTTTTTACTTTAGTATTTTTACAACGATTAAACTATAGGTTACTTTTTATTACACCTTGATTTCTAGAACGTTACGTACGAATAAAGTTACCAATTATTAATATTTTTAGGTATCTAGTTAATACTCTAGTTTGTATTTTTATAGTGCATGGGTTATTTTAGCTATCTTCACTATTCCAATACTATTTTACTTACAATAGAAACACCTAATTCCTGTTTAACTAGCATGATATGAAGTAATATAAATACGTACGTGTAATATTTCGTTTCTTTTGTAATTAGCGGTAGAGTAGAATACTACTATCCACTATTTATTTAGGTTTGTCCTACTTTAGACATTCCAATTGTTCTCCAACCATAGCCATAAACAATAAAGATTAAACTTCTGGCTTGCATTTTGCAATATGACTTGTCGCCCGAAGCTGCTGGCCGGCTTACGGAAACTCATTTTTGTCAAGACATTCGAAATAATACTTCACAGTGGTGGCAAAGGAAAAAAAAAACCTTAGTAAGTCCTATACACAGCATATACTTGCTCCCTAGTTCGGAAGCTAATGACTAACCTTCAGTGAAACATGGTGGGAATATATTCGTTGATTTTTTCATATCTATACCAGGAACCTAATAGTCAAAGAATTTAAAGAATATTTCGTATAAGTGTTAGAGTATTAACTTGTATTTCAGCTGAATTCCGACGGGTACGGATCTCACACATCGCCGGCGCGCGCGCCGCTCGTCGCGGACGAGTGCGATGCGCCGGCGGAGGAGATCGAGGCCCTGACGCCCACTGAAGCGGTGCTGCGGTATAGGACCTGCTGCCAGCCTGACACTGCTCCTAAGAATGCCAAGTAAGTTCATAACCCTATCTTCCACTATGTCTAACATTATCCCCTACTTATTAACACAACCCAAAATGTTTTTGATATTTCATAATTTATCGAAAAACATAAAATGGTAAATTTCTGTATGTTTGTGTGTGTATGTGAAGTGAATTAACCAGCAAAGTCGAGAGTGAACAGGTACCTTCTAGGCAAGTATGCTCCATCGTAGATCTCATCGTCACTTACCATCAGGTGAGATCGAAGTCAAATACTTGCCTATAATGTAATTAAAAAATAAAAATATCTTTTCGCAGTAGTACTCGTAGTTACTTATGAAACACAATTTTGTAGTTTGGACTGCAGGTGTTATAAAGTTAGCGGGCATGTCCATAAACACTGCCTCGTCTAGACTTAAGTAGATAGATCCGGCTGAGTACCAAACGCCATGAATAAATGCAACACGTAAGTATCTAGCCTGCTTGGTCTATATTCGCGATTCGTCAATGAATTATTTATATTCAATCTTGTAATAAATCTCAGTTAGGAATCGAAAACAATAGAATTTTATATTATCTACCTACATTCGTTTGTCTGTATACTAAAGCAATTTATAGAGTATTTTGAATGATAGCTTAGAGTAAATAATTAAGAGCCTTTGGTATCTACGTCACATATATTACTAAAGTGAAGACAAACCCAATCATAACCTAAAAAGTGTCCAAAAGTTAATATCTAACCGATAACTTCTGTCAACACTCACTCTATACTTACTTACGTAAACCATTTTGTGATCCATTTATTTCGGTCTATTTGACCAATAAAGGGCAAACTGTCCAGGACAAAAAGCCGCGATGAACAATTTAAAAATATATAAAAGGGAGGAAGCTGTATTGACAATCGATTAAATGGTTCCCGCATACCGCATACATATAAAGCGAACACATATAATAAATCATTTTCAATCTTAATATCTTATTGAAAAGGATTGCAGGTAACGTTCGTGCTTTGTGAGTCGAGACAAAGATTGCTGGTGATAATAATAATACCAGCCCTTTTTAATGTCCCACTACTGGGCACGGGCCTCCCCTCAATGCGAGGGCGATTAGGCCATAGTCCACCACGCTGGCCTAGTGCGGGTTGGCAGACTTCACACATCTTTCGAGGGGTCCTCTCAGAGATGCAGGTTTCGTCACGATGTTTTCCTTCACCGTTTAGCAAGTGTGAATCGTGATTTACAATGAGATTCGCAAATGAGATCCAGAAATCCCAGAGATGCGCGCTGGGGTTACCGAGGCAAGCGTTCTACCAACTTGGCTATCACTGCTATTGCTGGGGATTCTTAAACTATAAAATCAAATGTCAAAGTGAAACACTATAAAATAATCGTGTTCTCTATTTATACAGCCGGGATCGTATGTGTGTGTTTGTTTGTATGTGCGTGCGTGTGTGTGTGTGTGTGTGTGTTTTGGTAATGACCTGTGTTAGTTATGAGTATTTGCGTATAGCTCAAACCAGTAATGTACGTTTAATGCCTCAGACGCGCTCAAAAATAAACCAGTCCTCAGATGAAACCAGTTTATCTTTTTAGATAGATATATCCCAGACCGTAGAAATTGTAGTATTTATATTAGATGCACGTAGTTATTATTGCTTATGATTAGATTTTTTAAAGTAATTTATGATACCGAATAAAAGATCTGATAAAGCAAGTATTACGTGAAAAACATACAATTTAAAAATAATCTCCTAGGGAAAGTTATTTAAAAACTTTTGACTCTGTGCGCCAAGTGAATATGGATCCGGAAATTAAAGAAAATGTTCCCATAAATAACGAGGATTTAGCTTTACTTGCAAGCTTCCCAAGACTATACATAACCAATCAGCTGTCATAATTAATTCCGAAGCTCACATCTGCATAAATCTTAATCAGTTTTGAGGACTCCGTAGTTCCGATGGACGTAACATTGGCAACTGGTATAACAACAATATACAAGCAAATTACTGAATACAATCATCAATAATACGAGAACCATTTACGGCTGCGTTGGAGTCATTCATCCATAATATAGCCAGCATTGTGCGCAAACGCAAGGTCGTTTGCTATAGACATTATGTCATTGAAAGTTTAAAACGCATTACGTCGTGAGATGGCATTGGTTTATTTATTCAATGCGATTACTAATTAGGTATCTACGTCCAAAGTCATCGAACAAAGTGGCCAGGGCCTAAATTGGTAGAATTATACTTTTATTCTATGTATATATTCCATAGCGAAAATAGAAAATTTTAACAGACTTCCTAAAAAAAGGAGGAGGTTCGCAATCCGATTGTATTTTTTTTTCAACTTCATTGAACTTTATTGAGGTACCTATAAGATTTATATTCGTGCAGTCAACAAAGCAAGATATTTGTAAAGCGTGTTGCGTAAGTAAATATACGAAAGTGCTTTCGAAACAATGGGGTTGATGGAGATTATATCGGTCCATTTATTCAAGAATAAGAGTTTGTGGACTAATCCCCCTCACGGCTCGCATTGAGGGGAGGCCCGCACCCAATAGTGGGACATTAAAAGCGCTGGTATTATTATATAATTATGAGTTTGTAACTCACTGGACTTACAGTGTAATATCTGAATTTGTATATAGGGTTAAATATGTATTTATAATTTATCAATTCTCATTTTAATTTATATTTTCGTTCTATGAGTCTCTCAATCATTTTAATTGTTCAGTTCCAAAATTCTAATGCCGAATCCTACTTGTCTATCATTGATATTCTACAGCTTGATAACATTCCATATTCTGCAGTATCTCTACTACCACGTGTGGCCATAGGTACCGTGATGTCATCATCCAAAGATGCAAGGGGGAAATTGAGGGCAGGAATAGTTATGACGTCAGCACCCCAAGTATGATGGCACTATCCCATTTTTATAAACTCCCCTAACTTGACCTTTGCATATCGCACATGCTAGGAATTAAAAATACTATAGCAGAGCCCCAAATCCATAGTTAAGTTACGTTAGTAATGCAAAAACGATTTCATTACCTGATACAGTATTACTTGTCGTATCGTGCTAAGAAGTGGTGTCTATGTCTATGATCGTTCTGAATTAGGTACATAAAGGTCTGACGAATTCTGATTATTTCTTGTATATAGAGTGCTAACTCAGTCCACTATTTGCCAGCGTTATGCCTGAACTCAGGAGCACATAGGAGGGCGTTTGGAAACGCGTTAAATGTGTCCATTACGTAATACCTAGAGTTTGTAATGCAGTGGCGATTTTAGCACGGCTTTGCGGGTCATCACTAATTATGTTCTTAATTGAATTCAGGACACGTTTGTGCCGTCGCAGTTGTGCAATAACGAGACTGGTTTTTAAATGAGCAGTAGACAAATAGATGCAGATGTCTTTATGTGTATATATTAGAAACAGAAACGAGTTAGAAACAGAACATATTTAGTTCAAATGTTCTGAAAGCATAATTGTGATTTTATTGTAATTTTCAAGACTTAAAAAGCGGTAAAAATTACATGTTAAAGGTATTCTCATCCTTAGTTTTCAGGTAATATTCGATAGACTAGCATTTGTTTTTCCATAAAGGAATAGAATTGAAGTAGGTTTCTACGGAGATTTAACATACTTTATGACGTAGATACGTAAGCACTATCGAGATATTTACTCTCAATCCTCTTCACACAATTGCTTGATCTGATAGGTATAAGGCCGTAGCAAACCATAGCAATAAAGCTAAGTACTGCCATGCGAAAAAGACCTTAAATGTCTCCTTGAGTGTATACATAAGTTTACGACCTTTTTAAAATATATTACGTTATCAGTCTTCCGAGCCCACAACTGTGCTACAGCAGGCTAATGACGTCGCATCGTAAAAATCCAACAAATAGTAAACTTGGCACTACTTGGATTGGTTCAATGAACTCATAAGCCAGTGATCACGGGATCGAGCATGCGCACTGCATTTCCTTTCATACTATTCATTATTAAGACTCTTTTCATCGATGCTAGTGACGCGCCTTTTTAACTTTAAATGCAGTTGGTGAATCGAAATGCCAATTCTGAATACTGAATACCAATAAATTACTTATAAGAAGTGAATTATAGTATTGCCAGTAAAAAGTGTTGCTAATTTTGAAATGAATTCTTTTGAATATTAAGTTTCATATTCTATCATAGATCCATTAATATTTGAAAGCTGATTCGTGTTGTAAAAGCGTTACATAATTATTTTTTTATAGGAATTCATTAACTGTTTTTTACAGACTTGATTCGAAAAAGTTTAGTTGTGTTATTACCTATTTATTTATTAAAATAAAACTATGAGGTAGTACTTAGCAGCATTTATTTATACTTTAGGTAAAATATAGTAAGTAAGGAAAATAATTTTAGAATATTTTAAAAGATTTGTACTTGCGAATTAGAAATCGATTTAATAGGTGCTCGATACTTTAGTAGTATCTCATCACTTATTGTGTCTTACACGTGCATGTGCATGATTAGGGTTGACACAAGTTAGTGCGTAGTATGCGAGGGGTTTTTTAGGGCTGGGGCAAGGGCCGGGTCAGTGGGTCGCTCGCGCAGCCTCCAAGCTCTCCGGGAGAGACGCTCCTCTATCGACCGGGCGCCGCCACTTTATAGGGTTGTCGACTACATTTCGGTTTTAATAAACATTCTTATACGTTTTATGTTTTATTCAAAAGGTATTGTATTCTTCGTGTATTGAACAAGTCTTTAGTGAGAAACGGATGCATATGAATTTACTAAATTTGAATATGAATTAAATTTAAGCGGATTTGAATGCGACACACCAAAATGTTGAGTAAATGTATATGCAACATGGACTTTATAAAACCCTCCGCATTCGAATTAACCTTTGATACTAATTTCATGAAATTAAATCAGCCATCAAGCTTGGTCTCTCCAATGGTCCTTCAATATCATGAATGTAAAAAAAAACACCCTCGCGCCATTAAAGAGTGCAATTTACAGGGGTACGTATCGGAGGGTCGGTGCCGCCCCTATCTCGGGAGTACAACGGCCGCGCAGCATCCGACTGCGCAACTCTCGGCACACTCGAGCCAAAGGCACGGTCTGAACGCCCACTCCCACATTTCCGGTGGATTTTGCCTTGAAAGTTCCCCTTACCTATCCTTTACCCGGCACTTCATAATGGGCACTCTGTAACTCCTTTCCTGAGAAAGATGGGGAAAGATAAGCACCAGCCTACGGAGGCTGAGGTGAAGGTGGCAACAGTGGATCTTGAAGCGGTGGATAACATGGCGACTCTGCCGGTGGGCCAGCACCGGCAACAAGGGAGTGATATAGCGATAGCTGAGAAGCATAATACGACGAACAAAGAAATGGAACTGAAATGCGTGCAACCGAAGCCGTCGAAGAAGTATGTCTGTGTGTGCAGTGAATTGGATAGGATAATGTGGGCGGTGTATACAAAGCGCCGATACACTTTTACGTGCAGTGATTTTGAAAGCGTTGTTTCGATATCTAAACCTAGTCTTAAATTAAGCTCATAATACAGTTCATTTGATATGTCCAAAATCATGAAGTCAGCATAAAACAATAAAAGGGCGTACACTTCCCCCCTCAAAATTATTTTCTAATATTTTTCTGCCGACAAAGACAGCTTCTTTTAAAAATTTAACGCAATTAGTACTTAATCTATATGTAGGTATATGAACGCTGAAACAATATGCTAATTACCCAATATGCTAATGCGTGCCTTTTGTTCCTATTACAGAACATCACTCTTCATCATCTCGAGTTTCATCTACGCTAAGCTCCTCGTTGTTGTGTGCATAGCCTACGTCGTCAGTGATGTCATCACGCACAACTTACCCCTCTACTACTATGAGGGTTTCTTCACATATCTCTACGGCATGAGCATTTTGTTCTTGTTATACGTCTTCTGCTTCCTACTTCAAGGTCAGTTTTACTATCATGTTGCGACTGTTTGTTTGTTTAAAAATATTTATAAACAATTTTATTGTTAATTGTACAGAGAGTGCATGCTGCAGCGGCAGCCCTCCGAAACCGAAACCGCCACCAAAAGAAAAGAAGCCCAAGAAAGAAAAGGAAAAGAAAACCAAAGATAAGGAAGGAAAAGATGGCAAGGAAGGGAAAGACAAGAAAGATGGGAAGAAGGAAGGCAAGTCTAAGGATAAAGGAAAAGATAAGGACGCTGATAAAGAAAATCCTACCAAAGAGACCAAGAAGCAAAGCCAGTTCCAGGTTAGTGACGTAGTTATTATAACAACACACAGCACATCCATTTATTATTTGTATTTAACATTTTTACACTCTTGTCGCTTTCGCGTGTCGTCCTGTGTTAGTAACCACACATTATTTGATTAATTTAAATTAAGATATAATTATTCGTCTTTTTGTGATACGCACCCATCCGCAATTTGTATTATTTCGCGATCCACATAATCATTGTTCGTGCTTCTTCAGACCACAACAGGCCGCATGATACTCCTTTTTGTTGACGCCGCCTACTTTTTTTGTTTTTTCCATATCATTTGGGCAGGAGGTGTATCCCCGTAAGATGCGCGATAAAGTTCGCCAACAGCAATTACAATTACAAATGGCGCAATTGTATGCGTCCGAGCAGGTGAGGTACATCTTGACGCATCCTGCTTGTCGTATATCATACCATAATGCGGAGTGCTTTGGATGTGCTGTCGTAGTCTCGTATGTTAGTGCTTTTGTGTTCGCTATCTGTACCCCACATGCTTTCCTCCGGCTTTTTGTAGCCACCTATTAAAGGAAACCTGTGAACACTTCAAAATGAAACCATGATCGGTTCTAATTAACAAAATTCCCGTTTCATTAGATCTACTAATTTGTATTATGCTAGTCATGATTGCCAAGCATAGAACCAACGAAACGATTATGTTACGGGTAAAATAATTATGTATGCAATACTAAGCATTTGTACTGAATTTTCGGTTGATTGACAGCAAATTTTACTTTATTTTTACGGCATTATAATATTTACAGCAACAGCAACAAGACATTGTAGAATTGGAAGCCGGACCTGTTGTGAGACCAATGCGCAGGCGAAAAACTTCTCAGAACGATCATAGTCATGGCAGTTTCTTCCTACGAATTGGTGCAATTGGTATGAATCTCTAATTTCAATTCGATGCAAGCAAAATAAATGTTGTATATTCGAAGCCGAAGACATAGAATAATATAACTAACCCTTGACTATTTTTGCAGCGTTTGGCCTCGGAACCATGATATACAACGGCCTGGAATTTGGAACATTCTTCGAGCTGCCTCTAGAGTCTCCTTGCTACTTGATCCTGAAGGGCGTCAATCCCGTCCTTCAAATGGTTTTCACCTTTATGCAAATGTACTTCATCTTCATGAATTCTCGGGTAAATTATAATTTGTGTAATAATCATTCAAAAAGAAGACTTGCCTAGAAAGTGTTTTGCAATGTTTTCTTGGTTTGTTACAGCTAAACATCCATCGATTCAAAGTGATCGCTCGATTTGGTCTGATGCACGTGGTGGCTACTAACATTTGTATCTGGATTCGTACTTTAGTATTGGAGTCGCTGAAGGAGATTACCGATTATCACGTGAAGAATCCTCAGGGGATCTCAGGAGAAGGCGTTCTTGGAAGTAAGGTTTTTTCTAATACAAATTTAAGCACGCATATAACTCTTGTAGACTTTTAGACACTATTCTAGTTTTCTTATAACTTCTTTCTAACACATTCATTAAATTCCCAGAAGTCATCCGAAAGCACACTCTGAGACATTCAGGAAAAGTGATTGGTGCTGCATCCACTGCCGCTACCACTATCGCATCCACAGTCATATCCACAGTTAAAACTGCTGGAGATCAAATTCTGAATGTAGTCTCTTCATCAACAGCCGCTCCTACTACTATCCCTACCACAAGTTAGTATCAATCAAACGATTATAATACTAACCGTACCCCTGTTATAACATGCGCATATACTCATATGTCTATTAAAATGTATCTTGAACTAAATTTTCAGCGTCCACTTCCTCACCATATAATAACATGGGTGGTGGGTTCCTTCCTAAATCCAAAGTCATCGATACTATAAAGAGTACTGTAGGCTATGGCAATGGGATGGGATACGGTCGTGAGTTTAAAGAGTGGCCCAATGACAATCCTTTCACAACCACCTCTTTTGCACCGCAAACGACGCCTGATAAAGTAGCCCAGACACAGACGGCAATGTTAGAAGTATTCCAGTGGCTGCGCACAACGACGTTGAAACCGATCGTTAACGCTATGTCCACTATGATGACATCAATGAACACAGAACAGTCTGTAACTGATAGAGACGAGTGGGGCAATAGTGTCGAAACTTATCGCGTAGACGACCCACCGCACTCGCCAGGTTTGTCGTTGGAGTGTCGTATTGAAAGAATCATACGTAATCGGCCATTGCACTTTTTATTTGCGGATTGTCTCAAGTTGTTTATTTTCGTTCTGTTCGTCAATTTCGGGTGTGCACTTAGCGATATTTATTTCCAGGATAAACATATATATACCTTTATCCATTGCATCATTTGCATGCATTCTACATTTATTATTGTAGGTTTTATTATGTAATGTAGTTTAGATTTTTAAAGTTTCTTGAAAATTAAAACTAAATAGACATATTAACTCTCACCTTTCTTTTCAGTCAATAATTCGACTCAGATCTTAGTTGAGTCATTCGACGCTCTCAACCCGGCTGCTTTGATCGCCAATATCGATAACACGACAGTGTGCGGCCGGATCCCAATTATGGGCAATATTGTTACCGACTCCGCGCCTTATCTCTATCCTTTCATCATTGAATACTCTCTCATCGGCGCCGCTGTCATTTACGTTATGTGGAAACACATCGGACGCTACCCCAGGTAAATAAACATTTTTGTAGTCATAAAAGTTAAAAGCCACCATCGTCATTAGATAACCTTATAATAACATTTTTGAACCTAATCATTTTGCTAACACTAGTAGGTCATAGTTTTGAGACGTAAAAATCATAACCGTCACTTTTTTTGTAAATACACTAACAATAGCAGAGCGTGCTAGCTTCCCCATAAACCCTAAAGCGCAGGCGAGCCACCTAACATTGCATGTATAGCACTGAAACATGACAGCGACGCGTACGGACTGACGCGCGCGTTTGGTTGCAGCGTGGCCAACGACGAAGATCTGGAAAGACGTCTGGAGGCTGTTCTGTCCCGCAGGGCGGCAGCACTAGCGGCGGCGCAACGCGGCAACCGTGTGGACTGCGCGGGAGCCTCTAAGGGGCTGTTCTGCGGCCTTCTCCTACTCGTGGCCTCGCTCATCTGCTTGATCCTCTTCTTCGTCCTCATAAGACACCACGAGTTGAAGCGTCTGTCCATTTATTTGGCCGATGTGTCCCACTGTGCCTTGATGGTACTATCTATATTCGCAATTCTGATTGGATTTATACGGTGAGTATTTGCTTTATATGTGTATTTGAATTACCCTTGGTGTATCAATGTTTTATATAGACCGTGCACATTATTTATTTTTGTTATAATATTTTTTGTTTTTTTTCCCTATCCTGTTTACTTTCCAATTCCGTATCCCTTTATTTCAATCGGCTTTAAATGTAATTTTTATTTGCACAACGACTGTGCTTCCACACTATTTTAATTCGGATATTCAATCCCGACTTTCGTTGCAATATTTTCTGCTATTTATGTTATTTTTTTCCCTCTTGCTCCACTTTTTTATTTACCATTTTGGTTATATCCTTCATGTATCAGTGGCCGTGTAATGAAATGGAGCTATACTCCTTCCTCCTGTACCGAGCCTCTTCGCAGGGTGCAATCACTGAAGTTCCGCTCCGAGGAGCAATCGGACCTCAATGACATCTTGCTGCGCGTGTCTGCATTTGGACTCTTCGTGTACGCCGTGTTCAGCGTGATCGCTGGCGGAATGGGAGCTTTTACTCATGAGCCAAATCTTCTGGTCATGATCACTGGCTGTTTGAGCGTATTCCAGGTAAATAAACAAAAGAAGACTATTCTTTGCAAAACTTCAATCAATAATACTCCACGTATTGTACTCGCTTAATGAGATATTAATAAGAATGTCACTTGCATTTTTCAGGTTATACTTCAACTGCTATTCATCGCGGACGTCTCTCGCCGCCGCGTGCATCTCCCAGAACAGGAGCGCAGCAAGCCCGCACGCCAGGCCGTCACCTTCCTCCTCATTTGTAACGTCACCATGTGGCTCATCTACACATTTGAGGCTCAAAAAGTCCTAGCTAACCCTGTAAGTTTTGATATGTATCTAAATGAAAATGGTTGATTGTCATTTTTTATTTCTCAATAGGTATTTATGTAATAATTTTCTCTTCGTTTCCAGGTGCAACTCGATTTCTACGGCTTTGTCGCTTGGTCACTCGTCCAACGTTTCACTCTCCCGCTTTGTATTTTCCATCGCTTCCACTCCGCTGTAACCCTTGCCGAGATCTGGAAGACCAGCTACAAAGCGCGGCTTGAGTGAGCACTCCTGTGCTAAACGTCGGAGACCTTAGTCCACATTCACACATCCTAGATCATTAGGATAAACATTGATTTCGTCCACTCCGGGACAGCAATTTTATCGTTAGATCAAACTACGCTACTACACAGTTTCAAAATCATCACGCTATTTCAGAATGTTAGAATATGTGTGACGAAATATTATAGAATTGAGTTTTACAACGTGGAGGTGAATTTGCTCTCCCGGTATACACAGTTTGACTTACAACGGTATCACCTGAGGTCTGGACCTGCCCTTATAGTTCATCACATTATGTTGGTTATTATTTTCTACGGTTTTTTCCGTAATGTCTTTTGAATCTTTCACATTCCATACTAGATTTACAGGTTCAATAAAAATTAGGTTTCTTGTAAGACTGACAGCGGAGACTAATGCGACCAAACAAACATATTTTCAGCTCATTTTTCTTTAATAGATACGTAAACAATTGCTCAGATTTCGGAATTCTATTTACTTACTTGCGATTTTTTAAAGCATGTGGATGAGAGATTTTTCAAATAACTTTGATCGAAATACGATAATAAAAGGAATTTCCAGTTGTGAAAAGTTCCCTCCTTTGTTAGACATAATTTGTGCCATGATTTTAGGGTTAAGGCTTGATTAAAATTCCACAATATTATAATTTAAATTATCAAATACAATATTTAGATTTCTCCTCTGACCCGATATTGTTTAACTAATGTGTTAATACTGAAATATGTTATATCGACGAAAATAACATTACAGAAATACTTACATGGTTTAGTAGAGATGGAATCTACATAAGTAATGTTTTTTTTAGAAATAATGGTAAAATTAATAATTGCTAAAAATATATTCAAGTTTCAGAAGATTTATTAGCCAACATAAATTTGACGTAAGCAAGTAGGATTATGATATTGGAAGTTTAACATGTGGTTATAATTAAGAGGGTAGCCGAACGAGTCGTAAAATAATTATTGTTAATATTCTGAATGAACGTACTTAACAATGAAAAAAGCAGTAGACGTTTTCCGCAGTAAGCAGCCTGATATGGATGCTGCCTGAAAAGGGGCCATATAAAAACAAATCAATCAACAAACTCGGACGTAACTACAGCAGCTCACGGCAGCATTATCCGTAAATGCTGTCGAAATGTGGTAACACTGGAACTATTCTATAATAAGTAAACATTAGAGAATTACTTCTAACATTATAGGTGTTATGGCTATTAACGTAAATTTTGGAGAAGTATCAATAACGTACTATTATGCGAGTTTAAAAATGGGACTAGGTTTCTGCGTTGAAGGCTTAACGCGAGATGAGTTGAAAGTTTTCTAAGCTGATATTTTCATAATGGTTTTGTGCAATCTATTTTTATAGACTGTATAATTTACATACCCGTCTAATTATTCGTATGCAATGATTTAATTCATTGTCACGTGATATCATTTCTATGTTACAGATTTGTGTATAAAATAGTTCATACTCAATTATTTATGATATTATATTTATTAATTTTGTAAATTAAATTGTAAGGTAAAAAAAATGTAACTTATTGCTCTAGCTAGAGTGTGGGAGAAATGTGTGCTTAAGTTGTGAGATTTTGAGTGAATGTAAAACCTAAGTAGGTAGTTAGTGATGGATTAAAGGTGGAGACTGACTTATAACATCAATACCAAATATTGTGACCTAACATTCGGGCTGAGATTGTGTTTTAGGTAAGCACCTAAATCTCCTGCCACAGACCGCGGAGAGCGGCTTGGCTTGCTGTAAGTACCCAGGTACCTACTGTCCATTGTGAAGGTCCCTTTCTAACACGTTAAGTATAGTACTTATACACAATTGATAGATACAAGTCAGTCCCCATCATAATTACTTATACTAATTTTAATGTTAATTACTAAACCGTGAAATAACAGCTATCCGAGAGTATAATACCTATATTGATTTCTGAGAAATCTAAATGGCTAAATGTCTCGACATGTTTATTGTTGACTCACCAGTAACATATTTGGCTTATACACTGCCGATATTTTAACAATACGTCATTATTAGTAAGTCCTTTGATAAACCTATACTATTTCTAACTCGTTCAATTTTGTAGATGATATTTAATGTGTACCATGTGTACCGTGTACCGTGTACCATGTGTACCGTGTTTGGAACGAAATGTACGATGTTTGCAACTTTAGGTTTTGAACATCATACCTATGCGGATACTCAATCAGTGTTGATGGATACCAAAAATTTAAATTTGGAAATTCTACTTTATAGATATAATATGAATAATATACCTAATGTAAATGTCTATTTGAATAAATTAAATAAAACTTATACGAAATTGTTGTTTTACTTGTTCTCTTACAGAAAATAAAGTATCTACGTACATATTTACTTATCAAAGGTTAAAACCTTGCCTTACTGCACCCACATTCAAAGTAGGTTTACTTACGAAATAATTAACGCAATAAAAACAATAAACCTAGACCAAAATTTTGCAGTTTATAGTTTCTTGTCTTTTTTATCTTCGCGCTGTACCAGCCCGGTTGCCACAACATGCACACTTTAGGAGTAGGCACGGTGTAGGGAATTTTATTTTATCAATATCATCCACCAGGCGATCTATGAAATTGTAAAAAATACTACTGATAGGCTTCAAAAACTAGCACCCAGCGCCAGGGCCAGTAAAAAAATATACCAAAATTATACAGGGTTTTTGGCGGGAAGTTGACCCATGAAGTTGTAATTTTTTTTATTTTCAAAAATGTTGTTTCTTTTAATAAATTATATGTTATATTAGTGGAATATACTGCGTGTTCTTAAAGAGCACGAGTGATACGATACGATAAAATAGTATAACTTGACCTTTCAAGTTCTCCCAAGATGGCCCGTAAATTTTCAATAAAGTATCCACAGCCCTACTGATAAGGGATTCATTTCATCATCAACTTACCTACTATACTTATAATGCAATAACAGTAATCAAGAAATACCTGGCAAAAAAGCGTAGATAGAGAATATACGCTTTTATGTTCATTCTGTGTTCATTCTCTATCTACGCAAAAAGGCACTATTTTTTATTTGATTGCCAACGTAAAAAAACAAGGAGAGGATACTTACTTACTATTATTCATTCTTTACGAAATGAGATGCGATGAAATAAAATGGATATGAATATGGCCTCGCCCACAACTTAGCGGGTATTTTGCCAATGTCAAGTAATTAATAGCAATAAATACACATTATAAATAAAATAATGGATGTGACATGTAGATATGAAAATGGCGTCACTTAATATTCTATGCCTACGCATTACGTTCTTCTTCTTCTTTGTTTACGAAATGAAATGCGATGAAATAAAATGGATATGCAAATGGCCTCACCCACAACTTTGCGGGTATTTTGCCAATGTTAAGTAATTAATAGCAATATATTCATATCCATTTTATTTCATCGCATCACATTTCGTAAAAAAGAAGAACACATTCAATAAATACACATTTTAAATAAAATAATGGATGTGACATGTTACGTTCTTCTTCTTCTTTCTTTACGAAATGAGATGCGATGAAATAAAATGGATATGAATATGGCCTCACCCGCAACTTAGCGGGTATTTTGCACAATTTCAAGTAATTAATAGCAATTAAACATTCAATAAATACATATTATAAATACAATAATGGATGTGACATGATGAAATGAAAATGGCGTGTCCACTTACCTACTCAGTCTCAACTCAAACGTCAAATTGACATCACTGACTGTTTACACGTCTAACGTTTGTCAATTAATTTACTTACTTCATATTTCAGATGTTCCATGATTATTTCACAAGAACTTATTTTATTTGATCAACTCCTGCTTCGACTCGGTGCTAGCTTACGCGTATTGAGATATATTTCAAGGGTTTGATATTATGAGAACTTTTCATCATTCAAGATCGTGATAATAGTTTACAATTTCATAATATAAATCGTTTAACATGCTGATACGCTGTGGTCTCTTGATATTGTTAATTAATTGTGTAAAAACGACAGAGTACATACACGATGGTGTAAGTGATTTCTCGTTGTGGCCGTCAGTTCATAATGCCGCTAGGTTGATGAGGGTGCGGAGAGAGGATCAGAAAATTAGTGCAATCGGCCCAAATGGAATTAGTGAAGGTGATACAAACGTAAAAGGGCCATCAACACTGACTCAAGCTCCCCAGGCTGTGAACAATAATTCAACCAATATTAAGGCCCCGACAGACCAAGGTATGATTTATGCCTATTGCATCAGTCCATTCGGCATATGTTTCCTTATAACCTTTATTAATATTATTCAGGTTCCTGTTATATATTAAAGTAATATACCTATTCAGATAATATATTTTTCCTTAGTATGTTTCTATTCCATTTACTTACAAAAATTAAAAATAAAACTACAAATAACTAACTACTTAACTCAACTAATGCTTTTGCTAGTAGAGGGCTTACATTAATAGATTAATGCTCAGAGTACATATCAAAATCCCTACCATAACTATTTAACTTCTGAGCTGAGATGGGAACCTTTTGGTTATGATGGTGGCCTATGTAACCGTTATACTTACTATTGCTATGACTACAAGTATCTCATAAAGAATTCCTTCAAATTGACACAAGCCAGCAAGTGATAATCTTGCGACAGCTTAAGTTTATGCTACACCAGCATAATACAATCACCCTCACTCCATACAATACATACAAGCTGCTATGGTTGCTAGGATTTAATCATAATAAACTAAGCAAAGTATATTCAAGTAACCTAACTACTTTTCATAAAATAGCTTCAAGGAAAAGATAGCGGGTATGTTTCACTATATAATTAATGATCAAGTGATAAACATAAATTATATAATGTGTAATATATTTCCTGTTACACAATGAATGCTACAGTTAGGGGTATATATACAAAATAAAATATGTCCTAAAATTATATTATTTTTACAGCAACAAACCAAGGCGCTAAGCCTGGACCGAGTGATTCTAAATCTGGTTTTGGTGATGGCAAGTCTGCACTTAGTGATGCACAATCTGGATCAAGAGATGAAAATTCTGAACCAAACAATGCTAAACCCGGACTGAATGATGTCAAATCTGGGCTTATTGATGTCAAGTCTGGACCAAGCAAAGCCAAGACTGGACTAAGTGACACCGAGTCTGGGCCAAGTGCCGAAAAGTATGCACTGAGTGATGCCAAATCTGGTCCTAGTGATGGCAAATCCGGACTGAGTGATGTCAAGCTTCCAACAAATGATGCCAAGTCTGGAACAACTGAAACCAAGTCTGGATTGAGTGATGTAAAACTAGTAGCAAGTGATGCTATACTACCAAGTACTGTGATATCCAATAACACCATATTACAAGTTACCAATGCCACACAGCCTATTAAACAGTTTGATTTAAATAATCCTGGAGTTGTCAAACGGGGATTCATTGTCTTCAGTGGATTTGCACTGTTAGCCGTCGCATATTATATATTTTATAGGTAAGTCTCGTATATCCATACCTTAGTACAGTTTATTATAAGTAAATAATGATTGAAGATGAAGTCCAAAGTATGGAGAACATTATGACTCTATTGATCATATTATCATTTAATTAATTACATATGTTGATAGTTGTTTCCTATCAATATACATTTTGATCTCTCTGCTTAGTGTGTGTTATAATTGGTGATAAAACTGCAAAAGTGTTTTTTTGCTCATTGAAGATTTCCCCAACATGATGAATCATTGTTTTTAATTGGCCTAACCTATCTTTAATTTTAGTATCATACAAATTAGGTTGGTTCCTCATGATCTTTCAGTAACATTACAGTGAAGGAACATACAAACAGAGGATTAAATAAGAGCTATTGTATTGTACTTATTACTAATTTACATCAACACCTAATTCTTGGCAAAAATATTTAATCTCTGATTTAAATATTAATACAAGAGGAAAATTATTAAAATCATATTATATTATTACTTTCCACCAACATCCACACGCAAGTCTTATAACAAAAATATTCAATTTTTTATTTTAAAATTCCAGGAGAAAAGGCAAAAATAACTCAACCAACACACACAACCTTACCGATACAAACCAGTTCCGCTACGGTGTACTCCAATCCGAAGACAAGAGGGACACTGAGCTATCTCGGATCCCTCTCACGATGGAATCTGATGATGACGACGAAGAAGACTTGGAAATATTTGACTTAGAACAGAAGAAGAAGTCATTGTCGTACGTCAACTTGCAGACAAATGATGAGGATGTTGTATTCTCTCTCCAAGATCACGAAGGTGATGATGGGGGCAATCTTCTGTTGGACATAGAGGATGGTACTGCCAGTACGCTGATCAATTGGAGTAGTAACGGTAACAATAAGTCAATATTATAATTCCTAGTTGTACAACAAATTGTGTGATATTGAGGTATAAAATGCATTTTGCAATGATTTTACTATTATGCCATAATCTGATGAGAGTTCTGATGAGTTGTTTTGTAAAATTAGTTGTACAATGATTGTTAATGAACATTAATTATAAAATGGTCAATAATATATATTATTTTCTTATATTTACGCGAATACTACACATTGAAATAAAACTAATTTTACGGATTTAATCGCGTTTATTTACGGGAGGATCGAGGTGTTTGACGTCCTAGTGTTACCCCCTCAGACCACCCGTGACCATGGTTGATGTAAAGCAGCCGAAACGTCGGGTACGTAAAAGATATAAAATAAACGCAATAAAATCCGCAAAATTACTAAAAAAATATATTTTTTTACTTTTAATTGACAATACAATAGACACTCTTATGATGGTTATTTGTATGAATATTTTTTTAATAAAGTATCTGTTGATAAGTTTTTGTAGAAACTAATCCAAAATATAACATCCCTTCATGAATTAGCATGTGTCAACACACTATTTTAAACAGTGCATATAAATAGTTTGCTTTGTATTCGGGCGCATACTTATAAGAAAAGGTACCTATAGTGCGTTATATGTATGTATTCTACAAATGAGGCAGGAAACACTCAAGTAAACTGAGGTACTTTAGACTTTCGCTGTAATAAAATTAAGTACAGTTTCTCATATCAATAGTAAAACAAATGGGGGAAGAGGAACCGACCACTGATCCTCAGCTTTTCAACTTCTCCAATTATAAACCAAACAAGTTGATCGATAATTAAAGAAGCCAGCAACACCGAACTCCTCTAAGATGTGAGTCGAGAAACTGTCAGTCACGAGTGTCGGGACCCCAAATAATTCTATAAATTATATCAAATCAATTGTATTTTTAATGATGGTAACATGCCATAAATACCAGGGTGAATTCTTGTGATCGTATACCCACTTGTTTCCGCTTTTATTACTGTACCAATCACAGCAATGCAATACGAGATCTAATGATAAGACGCTATGGTAGAAACTTGCTTGGTAATTGTAACAGTAAATAGGCGCTTGGTGTGGCCTTCGAGTGACGACAGAAGGTTATCGTGATCTCAGCGTTTAGACTGTTTAGACATCTTTAATTTCTTTACTTAATGGTAGGTATACAATTCCGACATAGTGCAGTTTCTTCACGGTACGCTTGATAGGAAAAACTTACACTGTTTGACAGAAGAAATAATGTCCCAACGCACCTCCTATTCATGATGTAAACTATTGTAAAGATAAAATAACATTTCTTAACCTCCATTGCAACACAAACAGTGGTGTTTTAAGTTTGAAGCCCTTGAACATTCGAAGGCTTGCAAAGAGACTTCTGTCTATGGCATCGTGCACTCTGTGTCAGTGTGTGTGGTGTCTATGGTTCAGGAATAGAAACGGTGGGATACTTATAGGAACCGTTTCGTCTCGCTTTTTTGTTGTTGTTTTAAATCACAGGTAATATCTATAACTCCTATGTGTAATAGTAGTTAATGGTCTCGGAATATAGTATTTTTGCTAATCTTTAATTTTTTTTATAAAATATTTGACAAGATAATTGAAGCAGAAACATTATAGTTTTAGCGGGAACGGTTTGAATTTGGTACTTTTCTGTACTTATATATAATTTTATTTTTACTATTTTTATATGCTTAGTTGGTACAACTGGAACGGAAAAAGTAACAGGATTTCAATCTCGTAAACTAAGTAAATTTTGTCTTGATAACTAATCCTCTTAAATGACAGTATATATGGTATAACGAACAACTCTGCTCAGAACTCGGACGAAGAAATAATAATAAAATTGTCTACTATTTTCTGTTAGCTTGTCAAAAATAGATATGTTATAAATTACTGAGTAATAAGTTCAAGAGGCCTTTTTCCAGATTTTATCTGCCGTTTCGGACTTCCTAAGGGACATAATTAACAAGAGTTCATCTCCTAATGATCTGAGAAACTGCTTCACAAAATTAAGCTTTGCGGTGATAAACACAGATCACATATTCTGTGTTAATAAATTGTTAGGTATTATTCTAGCATTCAGCATGATGTTCTTTAGGTACTTATCACAGTATTTTTGCAAGAAAAATATTTTTTTTATTTAAAATAGTAATAATACCTATTTAATAAATAAACTTGATTGAAACAAGCAAAAGCAAGTAAGTATGATGAGTACTTACCTTCATTTTTGGTAATAAATAAACGAGGCAAGTACATATGTCGGTTTTCATTTAAGTATAAGCTCGTATCTCCATTTATAAAGACACATATCAATATAACATTGGATTACAAAGTTGATCGATCCTGAAAAAGTGGTTTAAATTGTATGTAGGTATTGCTAAATGTTATTTTATATGTAAGTAGGTACTTGCTTAAAACTAACAGGTACTAAATACTAAAATTACTAGTCTGGACTATTTATTTTTAGTATTACTTATTCATAAACTCGAAACGATTTTAAAGGAGCCGAAATAATGGGTACAGTACTTGATTTGATTAGAATAAGGCACGATTGGAACACTAAATACTTATTTTTTTATAATGATTATTTTTTGTTAAATAAGATTTTTACTTAAATAAATAATGTCTGTTTTTAACCGACTTCAAAAAGGAGGAGGTTCTCAATTCGGTTGTATTTTTTTATGTCTGTTACCTCAGATCTCCGTCATGAACCGATTTGGAAAATTATTTTTTTATATGAAAGGATATGCTTACAGATTGGTCCCATTTGTTCATACTTATTATTGTACTTACAAATAATTTCATAGCACATCTGTCTGACACTATAATACAGGACATATAATACAGAATGGACAGACTTTAGCTACTTACAATTTTTTTTGCATTATAAAGCATTTTTTTATATCTACTATCACAATTTTAAAGCTTCGAACTGTGATAATAGTCGAGAGAATATTGTATAAATTTCTAGGTATATTTTTTTTGAATAGATAATAACATATAAGGTATAACAAAAATTATGTAAAATATTTTAACCCATGATTCAGTAAGTGATATGGATCACATTAATATATAAAATAATGCTTGATTTTTTTTTACAAGGCGACTCAGTAGCTTTTGGCCGTGCGCTCAGTACGGGTGTCATTTTTTAAATATCCAATTATTTGATTTATTTGTTTTGGAATGTTATCTTTATAACCTACTGATAGCCCTGTTAAAATATTTTACAGTATTATTGTTACACCATCTATAGGTACTATCGGGAGCTACTCCCTGTCCACTTAAGAATAATTTTACTTGAATGGTAGGTATTACTAAAAGGTCGTAGCAAGCTGTACCACTAGCGTCAGCTAACTATGTACTGCCATTCGAAAATGACCTTTAAGTGTCTAGGGTTTGATGTTTCCGATAGCATGTAGATATATCTTTTGCCATTGCTCTCTGCCTCTCTTCTGTTCCCTATTACGGCAAGCGTATGCAACATTGCAATTATTTGCAAAACTACGAATAAGTCAGCATTGAAACCATTTGTAATATAGGTTAAGTTGTTTCTAATTTAATAAAGATATATGATATTTTATTAATTACCGTTTATATTTAAAATATTTTCCACGTAACCTCATACCTAAATTATGGATATACTATCCAAATACCAATCACATCATGCGAACTATTTTATTTTTAACCGACTTCAAAAAGGCGGAGGTTCTCAATTCGGTTGTATTTTTTTTTATTCTCTGAATGTAATTTTGTTCTCGGAAACATTCGCGTTACGTATGCAGGATTTTCTTTAAGTCTTGTATGTTTGCAAGGCACGTGCGCGCCTGTCTGTCTGCGATATTGAGATAAACGAAGCGGCACATTGGATGGAAACACGGATGAGCCTACAAAATAGGGTATGCACAAATAGCCGTGTGCTGACTACTGGTTCCGTATGTACTCGCCCGAGGGTAGTATAATGTTTTTTTATTTTCTTTACCTAAGGTCAAAGTTCGCTCGCAAAGCATATTGTTTTAAAATAGCAAGCTGTCTGATTGGCTGTATGAGTATACTCCTAAGTCTTAACGCGCAAGAACTCTTGGTTGCTGTTTATTTCACGCAGAAGTTATACACGCTACGTGGGTACCTATCTCTTTTTAAGGTGGAAGCTCAGGGTCAGGGCGCGAAATTCAAAATGTCAATGGTTTTTATTTTTTTACGACAAATTTGGACATCGTTACGATGTAATTTAGTGTTTTGCGATATTAGCATTCTGCATTGGATGTCTCGATGTGTAACCTAATCCGATACAATACCATAAAGTTAGTAAAAGTAGCGGTTTTTACAAACCTTATGGTATTGTATCGGATTAGGTACTTTTTTAAGCAAACTGAATACATCGAGACATCCAATGCAGAATGCTAATATCGCAAACCACTAAATTACATCGTAACGATGTCCAAATTTGTCGTAAAAAAATAAAAACCATTGACATTTTGAATTTCGCGCCCTGACCCTGAGCTTCCCCCTTAATTCGTTCACACTGCGATGCACAGGAGGGGTCTTAGAAACTATACTAGGTACTGCTTTTACTTAGTAATTACCCTTTATGCTGTGGCCATTTACACCTTGCTAAACCAAAGTTATAACATCGCCAAAACCTACCTACATCTAGATTATATCGCCGGAGGGTCGCACAGTCAGCCCTCAGGACTGGCCAGTCCGGCCGGAAATGAAAAATAAACACGTCGACAGCGTGGCGCCGCCCGCGGGAAAAGAAACGTCACGCTCTAGGTAGGTAGGTACTTACCAACCATCTATACTATAGACAGATAAATATTTAAATGTGAAGACTGAATTCAGTAGCTAATCTTAGGCTGATGTCAGCATCATGACAGACGATGTACCTTACCCATCTCCTATATTTTTGGTGTCATTAGCGCTGTTAGAAGCTACCTTGCATTACGTACCGGGAGCCCCAGTTTCGAATCTCAGCAGTACCCGATTGTACGATACCCATGATACAAGCGTTGCTTAGTTTACGAGTGTGCATTTGGTGTGTTCGTCTGGCGATAGTTTTGGGTAACCGGCTTACTGCCTAAAAATATTAATTTGTAGCTAGTTAAGTATTATATTCCGGCTCGATTTTATATCCAGACTCAATGTATCTTATATTGCACGAGCTAAATGCGAGCAATTTAAAAGCCCTGGATGTAATACCTATTTGACGACAGAACAAATTTAAAGTACCTATTAATAGCTATCAACCTATGAATTGATTAGTGAAGCCTAATTAGTGATCATTGTAACAAATCTACTCGCTAGCCAGATACAAAGCCGACGCTAATGGCATAATATATTGAACAGGTAATTAATTCCATATCAGTAACATGCGCCGCGCTAATCAGTCGTGTAATAGTTGTAATTAATTTAGTTTGACGTCAACCTACCTGACTACCTACCTGAAAGTAAGATGTAATTTAAGCCTACGAATGATGGGTAGGTATGTGAGAGGCTTAGCTGTGTTGCGAGATGATAGATAGAGAATATGAATTCTAGGTGAAATAAATACAATTTGTAAGGTTTGAATTGATTCCTAAAAACATAGATAATCTCAGTTAGTAATTTCAACCCCCAGCTAAGATCTGACTACACGAGGACTAGATATTGAAAATCTCTCTTCATGTCTGTAATGTAGGTGCATAATTAGTGCATAAAATTATTGTCCTAATAATATCAGCTCATACGCAAGATACCTACTGCGTCTCATATTATTGTCACCACCAACAGTATTACATTATTGTTATCCATAGACTATACAGAAACTGTTACTATCACAGAGATCTGTGGTTACTATCCACCTGTCTATTTGACACTGATAACCCACACGGTCCGTAGCTCAAGGCGACAGAATAAATATAGACATGATGCCATTTTCATATCTTAATGTCACATCCATTATTTTATTTATAACGTGTGCCTATTTATTGAATAAGTTATTGGAGTTAATTACTTGACATTGGCTAAATACAAACTAAGTTGTGGGTGAGGCTATATTCATATCCATTTTATTTAATCACATTTCGTTTCGTAAAAAAAGAAGAAGAACAACAATAAATATGCCATACATAAATATAACTGATATTTATATCTCAGATAACAGTTGTATTTATAAAATATAACAATAATATTGAAAAATATTATAACACGGCTAACAGTAACCCATAAAGATAACATTCAAAAAGAAATTAATCAAATTAATAAGACATTTAAAAAAATACACGCTGTACTGAGCGTATGGCCAAAGGCTACTGGGTCGCCTTGTTTTAAAAAACATGAACATCATTTGCCCTATCTATACTAATATTATAAATGTGAAAGTTTGGATGGATGGATGGATGGATGTTTGTTACTCTTTCACGCCCGAACGGCTGAACGGATCTGGATGAAATTTGGCACAGAGATAGATTATAGTCTGGAGTAACACATAGGCTACTTTTTATCCCGGTAAAATGTATGGTTCCCGTGGGATAGATGTTTTAATTTTACATACTTTTTATCGCGGGTAACACCGCCGGGCGCATCTAGTTATTTTATACATCAATGTGATTCATATAATTTACTTACGCATCGGTTAAAATATTTTACACTTTTTTTGTTATACCTTATAGTATTATAGAATAGTCTATACACTACAATATCTATAGGTACCTAAATATGGTAACAGCTATATTACAACTCACGGTCTGCCTGTAACATGTTACTTATATTTTACTTTCAAATAAAATAAAGTAAGTAACCTTATCAGATTGGGAAATGGCTTCGCGGCGTCGTTGTTTGCTCAAGGTGTACAGCGAACCGCGCCCGGCTCTTTAGTTTGTGTTTCCAACAACTTTGATTGAAATTCACTTTATTCTAGCAAATTGGTAAAACTTCCACAATTGCTTTTCTTTTAAAAGTCGTAAGTGTATGTACTATATGCTTCGGAGTAAGTAAATGAATACATAGGTAGGTAGGAAAGCACTTACATTTTGTATGCTTAAGAAAAGAATTACCCTATCCCCCAAATTTATAGACGTTTCATAACTTTATCAAACGTCATATAGTACTGCGCACAAGAGTTTTGCTTTGCGCAGTACTATATGACGTTTGATAAAGTTATAAAACGTCTATAAATTCGGGGGTACATATATAAAAGGTGTAACGAAAATAGTCAGAAAAGAGAAGTTAATGAGTGGTTCACATCGATTACTATTGTGTAGGTATAAATTAAATATATGTATAGAAAATAGCGTTTGAATTTTTAAAGAGAATGCGAACCACTAACCTTTCACCGTGTCATTAGGACGTGGTGTTATGTAAAAAAAATGTTTTTTTTTATGATCCTCATAAAATATACTTTATACTCATTATCTAATGCTAACCATATACACACTAGTATAAGTGGGACCAGCAACATATAGTTTTAACCCTTAGTAGCCTGATTTACGAAAGTGATTTATTTTTAATATTACTGTGTTTAATAATAATGACATTTGATTTTTTTTTTAATTTCGTTGGAAAGAATATTATACAACAGTAAAATACGTACAGCCAACCTATAAAAAAAAACTAATAGTAATGTGAACATTCGGTTTAAAGATTGGTATCAAAATTGAAACTCTAGGCTAATAAGGGTTAAAAACGTAGTGAACGTATATAAACTATATCATAGAGTATGCCTCTTTGCACTTTCACATCACTGACCATTAAACTGATAAGAAATTATGTTAGTAAGTAACTGTTAGGTATTCGGCTAACGGCTAGTCCTATCATAGGAATCTTGACTAGCATTTAATATTTTAAATCTAAGGCTCGCTTCCACCACAATGCACGTCTGAAGATCAAGCCAATCTTTTCAATAGGATCGACGGTAACGAGAATCCGGGGGCGGTATACTCAAATTAAGTTTTATATTCTGCTGGCCTCTTGAGAGCTGAATAAGAGAGGTATTGCAGTTTCAATGCTAAACGTAGCTGCTTACATAGCCCGCTTTGATTAGGTAAGGAATCGGACGGTTTAAGGTCGTCTTAAGTTGCTTAGGAACTATAATATTCATAGTTTTTTTTATTAAAAAGTATATCTACCTATTACGTAGTAGCTATACTGGATAATTATGGCTGAGTGAATTTCAGAAATAGGATGGTTTTGTTGCAGAATTTTATCACTGCGAACAATAGCTAACGTAGCAAGATGTATCATAATCAAAGTACCCAGTAGCAATAAAAACACATGAACATACCTACAGTCACAACATAATACTTAGATAGTTTTTAAAATTGGTAAATGTTATATGAAATGTTTTCTACAAAAGCAACATCGCCATGAACGAAATAGGTAGAACTCTTGTTAAGGTGTCGGCTATACATAACGGCTGCAAATAAACAAGTGCAATCTTCCTGCGGCTAGTTAGACCAAGTTCCCCTTTATCCGGGGAAAGTCTTGGCTGAGAAAAATAGTCTCGCTTGCTGAGGTACGACTAGTCCGATGGAAATACAAACAAACCGCGGTCTAGAAACTTTCAAGAAATGATTGTGTTTATTTAGACTTCGTGTTAAGTTATTTTACTTCCTGCTAATGATGTGTTGTTTATTAAATACCCCAGTGTTTATTTGAAAATCGTTTAGAGAAGTAGATCAAACTATTCCTTTTTATATTATCTGTTACTTATACTTACCACAGCTTAAGGAGCTTTTTCTCCGTTATTAATCTAGCTTAGGTACAGCTAAATCATTTTGATTGATTGACTTGACTTGATTTGAATTGACGTCTGGTAAACTTACAGGAAAGTATCCGCAGCTTTATTGATGGGGGTAGGTGATTCATTTCATCATCATCATCGGCGTCAACATCATTATTTTCAGCAAGGGTACTCATAATCAAAATAACGAAGAAATAATGTTGCTTGACACTGGCAAAAAATTGCACTATTTTGTAGACAATTACCAACATAAAAAAATTTGAAGAAGAAGTACTTACAGCACGTCTTATTTATAGATAACAAACACTATTTTCGCCATAGATACATTCGGGAAACATAACGCGATAACAATAGGAACTCTCCTCTGGGCATTACTAATGGGAGAAAAATGAATGCTTCTCGGATCCAATCAATAACAACACAAAAATGGATGCTGAATTTATGGGTCCAGCGTATACCTACTTGCTTCGCTATATTTATTAGATACTGAGAAAACGACTCTACCTACTCATTCTAACAAAAAAAAACAACGTAAAACCTACCTAGCTACACAATTTATGACATCCAATTACAAAAGGAACATACTGAAACAAAGCCTGGCCTATCAAAATATACCAAAGATATGTCCAATGTTTAAATAGTCTCCCAATCCGATAATCCACATAATAAACAATATTTTGACAATAATACGAGTCGGGATCGTTTCGTGATAGTTGCCAATATCGGAAGCGATCCACCAAGTGCGCCTTATAGCTAGCCTTACAATGTCCAGTTTTTAGTGGTACACAGTATGTTAGCGGTTCAATTGTGTGGAAGTAAATGCTTTCGTATCGCTACGCCAGCTTTGGATCGAATGAAATTCACTATGTAGTTTCCCCTGAGAGGTTCCACCATTTTGTTAAAGGTTGAGATAAGATTAATAAAATGTTGTTATCTATGTGTATTACAAATAATAAGGTTCATCTTAATTGTGTCTTATTACAAAACTATTAGCTTTACTATAGATATCAAAAACATACAAAAAAATTGATGTAATAAAAATATAAGAAAATGTACTTAATCTTCCCCAATTCTCAATTTTCTATAAAAAAAGACGATGTGTTCCAGTGATCACCTGCCTGACCTGCCGATGTACAGCATAGATATATACAGAATTATTCTGAAAAGGCATACTAAGCCTCGAAACTGCGCTCCCCTTTTCTGAATCATAGTACCCTTTCTGTATAATGTTGTATGAACCTTACGCACTTATTTTTTATACAAATATAAATGTACCTGCCTAATCGCCAAGTCAACATTTTTGTACGTTAGGTACCCAACCCCGGATTTATCCCGAATTTACCCCATGCGCTTAACCCCACCCATCTCTCCTCTATTACCCCATCAAATAGAGCAAAATATTGTGAATTTCAATTAGTTCCAGAACAAGCGGTTGCGAGGTCACATCGTATTACAAAAGGCCATCGTGGACGACGTTATTCTATTCTGGACCAATTAAATGTACTCAGGTAAGAGGTGGCTGTTCGACAATGGTGTCAGATTTTGAATACTAATACAACTGGATGCAATTTAGACAAAAAAATCTTTGACAGTATTGGATTGGTCCTAAACTATATAATATATCGCCAGACGAACACCAACTATACGGTCCCACACTAAGCACTGCTTGTATTATGGATACCATACAATGGACTGGGGGCGAACCCAGTATATAATACTTATATAAATATTAAACATCCATGACTTGGATACAAACATTCATGCTCATCACACAAAGTTTGTTCCTACCAGGATTCGAACCCGGGACCCTCGGCGCACAATGCAGGGTCACTACCAGCTGAGCTAATCAGGCCGTCAAACTGAATAAAAGCCTTAATCGTTCCAAAGACTGTCTAAGGTGATTCGTTATTTTTTTGGCAATGTAAATCTGTCAGCAGAAGGAGTCGTAAACATTTTAAATAAAAATATTAAGAACACACACGATTATTTACAATAAAAAATAAGCGGAACAATTATCAATCTAAATGAAAACTACACATTTTCTAGAGATAACACAAACTATTATGGCTAGGTCATAGAAGATCCCTTCAAACAGAATAGAAATAACATTTGGGCCTATTATAGCAGTCCCCGGCAACGACTAGATAAAATTGCATCAGATTAATTTGCCTACCTGCTCCATCCCTGCCCCTGACAGGCTTTGTGCGGGCCGGGGTCTTCATTACCAACATCACGTTCATCTGTGGATAATATCGGCAAAAAATAATCCGCAGAGGGTTGACCTTTATGCTTTTTATTAGACGCGATCAATAAAATTTCATTAGCTTTGAATAACTCATTTGACTCGTGTTTTTTTACGCACCGTGGTTAAATGATGATGAGATTGTAGAGTTATTTTGTACTAGCAGTACTTGTGACAACGTCGTTGGACTTTCGTGTTTTTAATGAGGAGGTAGAGTTCATTTTCCGGAATGAAAAAAATATCGTAAACATTAACCCGGTATGTAAGTTATAATCTTGCCAAGTTTTTGGTCATCGGATTTTGAGACACAGTTTTTGTTGGCCATCCCACGTTAGCCAATCCATTTCCGAGGGTAAAAAGTATCTTATATCACCACCCGGATTATAAGCTATCACTATGCTAAATTTCATTAAAATATGTCCTGTAATTTTGCTGTAATGCGCGAGCAGATACACAGGCATACTCGAACTGCGTATATATTCGCCCTCAGTATCATATTCCCCTATCTACCACAATAGCCAGCCGGTCATAGCACCGGAAAAAAATCAAATTACTTTTAGGGCCCATAATACAAGCGTTATTTCGTTTGGGTTCATACAGTTGGTGTGTTGATCTGATGATATTGTCACTATATCATCTCTGACCATCTATAGACATTCACATCTACAACGATTAATCATACTAATCCCACTCAATTAAGCCCGACGATCACGAAACTTTTGCAAAAGAATAACAACACAAATACCGCTCACGACATTCGAAAAAGTAATCGACGCTACCACACTGTTATGACAAGAACACAGCATCTTTGTCCGCGATGAAAATATTGCCCAACTAAGGCAATAACGAGCATCGTTAGTTGCCAAGTTTGCCAACTTTCCCGCAACTATTTTTGCCCGTCATAATAGCTTAAGTTGGACCGGACGATCTGTTGGATATTCTCATTGGGGACACTTGTCTTTTTATTAGTTATTGTTAAAAAAGAGTTATCAAAGGTTTTGTTGAACGGAACGTTTGATAGTTGCACTTACCTTCAACAAGATATATTTCATAGTAGTTGGATATTTCATTGGTTATCTTAAAGGAAATTAGTTTGAAACTAGCTCTAGTTCGCTGTTGCCTTCATTTTATAGCATTTTTAAACTAAAGACAACTCATCAGGTCCTCAGTAATATATAAAAATATCAAATACTAGCTAGTCCCAGCGAACTTTTTACCGCCTCAAAATCAAATGTATGGGAAAATGAATTATTTTTAATATATATTTTTTTGTAAAATTTTCCCATGTTTCATATTTAAAAGGTGAAGGAAAACATTATGAGGAATATCTGAGAGAACCCCTCGAAAGATGTGTGAAGTCCGCCAATCCGCACTGGGCCAGCGTGGTGGACTATGGCCTAATCCCCCTCGCATTGAGGGGAGGCCCGTGCCCAGCAGTGGGACATTAAAAAGGGCTGGAATGATTATCATATGTATACTGGAAATCAGCTCACCCTTTTATGAGTTATAAATGGAGTTACTAACACGACTTTGTTTTGAATATATAAGGAAGATATATTTTTAAACACTACGTCATGGATGGCGGGTCAGATCAGTTGCGCTGCATGTGCCTAGTGAATGTAGCGTCTCTATCTACTGCCGCCTTCCTACCTAGGCAAGTATGCTCCATCGTAGATCTCATCGTCACTTACCATCAGGTGAGATCGAGATCAAATACTTGCCAATAATGTAATAAAAAAAAAAAAAACGTTTAGACGAACACAGTGACTTTGGTTGCCAAGAATAAAACACGCCAGATTTCCTCCCATACATATTAATACTTCTGTACCAATGGAATCAGATGCGTCACAAAGGCAAGAGACCCCAGCGGCAGCGTCCGGTGGTAAAGTGAGCTGTTTTTATTGAAAACATCGGTTGTCTCTGATCGGCTCATTCGACTTCATGTCACGATCCCACTTTGTTAACAAAACAGGAGCCCCTTTGAACCGTCGACTAGACATTTTTTAATGCATATCTTGAGCAGAATTATTGATAGCGATACGGGAAACAGGTTTTGACTTTGAGTTTTCAATTCGTAACTGGAGTTTTTTGTGAGTACCTATTGAAAATGTGGACTGGTTAGCAAATATTTTGCAAAAAAAATAACCGAACTATTTCTCGAATTCGATTCTCACATTAATTTAATTCACTGCAGCGAGTTGATATGGATCTAAGTTTTAGTTTAACATAAATATCGTCAGGTACACTATGACTAAAATAAAATGCGGCTACATTTTATTTTAGTCAAAGTGTACCTGTAAAAACACAAAAATTAAAGGTAAAGCAATCTCCGATTTGAAATTGACATCATATCCGTTTTAGGAATATCGGCAGCAAATGTAACAACCCGAGCGCGAGTTGAAGACTTGAAATTGAATAAAAACTTAAGTCATTTTTTAGAACAGCTCGGTAAAGCCGAGCGCACATCTTTGCCAAGTTATTTTTAGGACGAATACTTGTGTTATATTCACACGTCTACGTTGGTGCCTATTTACAAGTTATTTTTACACCTTCCTACACAATCGTTTTTTATATAAATATTTTATATTAATTATTCACGCAAATAACTGTCCGTCTATTAGCTTTACATATCGAAATGCATGTATCGATATTTAAGAAATTTGGCTAAGAAAATAGTGTGCATCATGACCAAGGAAATGCGCATTTACAAGACACAGGTAATTAATAATAATTATAAATACCGCCATACAAACACATCAACTATACGGTCCCACGTTAAGCAACGCTGTGTTATGGGTACCGTACAATGGACTGAGGGCGTACTCAGTATATAATACTTATATACATATTAAACATCCATGACTCGGGTACACACATTCGTGCTCATCACACAAAGCTTGTCCCTACCAGGATTCGAACCCGGGACCCTCGGCGCAGAAAGCAGAATCACTACCACTGCGCTAATCAGGCTGTCAAGTTGTGTGTGTTATACTGAAAAACCATATTATATGGAAAATCTCAACCTAATTTTCATAAGAAAAAACAAATCATTCCTGTCTGATTTTTTTCCCCAGTGTGCGCAGCACCTAAAAGAACCTGATTTCGATATCCCAATTTCTTATCCTTCATTCATTAGCAAGTTCAATCAAGGGTCCGCAGGCTGTGGTTATTTATTGCCCTGCATCGGCCCTCACAATTACGGCGGACGGAAAAACTTTCACCATTAGGGCCCCCGGAGGCTTTCATACCAAAAAAATAAATTGTACACGCCAACGTGTAGTGCGTAATGGATGTCGGGTTTCGATTTCGTTTCTGCTATTGTATTGGGAGTACCTACCTATAGGGCCGCACGTAACCGCTCTACTACGCTCTACCTATCCCGACAGTTGGGTGGAAATGTTTATATGATAAGTTTTTCAGGTTTTGTTTGTATTACCTACTCTTGGAGATATGATTTGAAAATGTCCACTATAGGTTTATGGTAATTGTTATTCGTTAATGGCAAAAGTATCGTTGCTTACGAAGGTACCCTATAAATATCTGGGTGAACTGGAAGTTTTCAAATTAGATTCGATTTGACAAACATGAACTGAGTCGACATCACTCGACAAATGACAGCGCCGAGAGATGACGTTATACGCCTACAACCGCGCGGGCGTTGCGAGACCGCGTTGCTTCGCTCAAGTAGCTCGTCCAAGGCCTACGAACGCGCTGCCTTACCCCATCCGCATTGGCCCCACTGTTAGCCCACCGAGCTTAGTGCTACTACGTATGTTCCTGCTGCTACGTAGTTTGTGGCAGTGCCCAACTGGCATTCCACCTGGTTCAAAAAACCTGGTTCAGATTTAACTCTATATAATATATTAACTATTTATATCTCTTATGAGATATTTACTGAACTCTATTCGTTTCGTATGCTCTACTCGCAGACACATAATCTTAATACAGATTCGTAAGTAACAGTGACATTTTGTCACCCTTGATATATTGGCGCGTGAACACGAACATTTTGACAAGTAGACACGAGCCTCGACAAAACTACAATAGATCTCACGTCTCACTTTGACAACTCGTAAATTGTGTAAGCCTTGGTGGGGAGGGAACGAAGGTTTTATTAAATTTCAATGTGTAGACTTGTCTAGAGATTGGCACACCTGCCGACTGAGTTACGGTTTACGTGCTCGGCTGTAAACGTTAAATCTGCGGAATGAAACGGTCCTGTGCGGTTCGAGAGAAATCTTAAACTGTTTTACTGAAGGTATTCTTGTGTGTTGTTGTCAACATTTTTACTTGTTTCGTTACACGCAGAAAGCATCTAACAATAATAAAATTTTACCTCACTATGTATAATGGATCCTATAATACAATTATATACTCATATCGTCTCCAGTCCATTGAACTACTGATATATCTTTTGTGTGTGATTTTGAATATTTTTTTATGACTTTTTTTACTTGAACTCTCATGACACGCAGTAGCCGAAGGTATATTTGTATTTCGTAAGCGCAGGTACCTATAAATATAAAATAAGTACTTACCTAAATATTCCTGCGCATAAAGTGCTACTCGTAAGATAACACCCCACTAACCGCACGCTAGTAAATTGGAATATTCACAGCGAGGTCGAACTGCAGGCACCTGCGCGAGGCAATGTTATTATCTCATTAGGCCGACCCGTCCCGTTTCTCCTCAATTTGTTGAAAACAAACGGAATTTTAATATTATCCTGTAATGGCTTCTGTTCTTCCTAATCCCGGGGCATTGTGTCTTTAATGTTAAATAAACTGGCCAAACAGAAACTTACTTTGGTAGCGTTTATGTTTGTTTATTCTACGTAATTGGAGTGCGTAATTATGTTTGTGCTGGCTGTGCCTTTTGGTAGATACAAATGAATGTAATAAACTATTTTTGGAATGAGTTCTTGTAAATATCTAGACACTTTGAAGTTAGCGGGTAAATTAATTTGAATAGATAGTACCTGCCGATTTATTCAGGTAACATTGCAAACTGTGGAAAAGTGGTTTTTAGGGATCTTTAAAAACTAAACCTTGAATTTATTGACGTTCTATAACTGTATCAAACGTCATATTGAACGGCGCAGAGCAAAACTCTTATGCGCAGTATTTGAATAGCGTTTTATGAAGTTATAGAACACCTATAAATTCAGCGGTATCTCTTTAGTGCATAAAATGTGTGACTTTTTTGAATTAGTGAATTCAAAAATTCTATATCTCTACATAATTATTACAAATGCGCTAAAACAGCGTTAGTCAAACGTTAGTATACCCTTTCTGAGTCAACCTGTATAAAAAGCGGCAGCAGTATCTTATTAACCGACTTCAAAAAGAAGGAGGTTCTCCATTCGGTTGTATTTTTTTTGTATGTACAATTCTATCCTTTTCTTTTAGCGTTAGAGATGATATCGCCTTACTCGAACTCTCTCGGAGACACATTTAAATCTATTTGCAGTGTATCTTAACGCAATCTTAAAGAGGAAAGTTTCGTTGTGTCGTTATAATGTGTATTTCCATCTCGCCTGGAGGACGGTGTAAATTGCATTGTTATCCAGCATCCGATGTCCACTCCAACAGACGCTATCTGGATGCAAGTAAATCTCAATTGTTCGGGGAGATTGAGAAATGTTGCTGCGAAAATTGCTTCGGATTTGAATGGAGGAAGCGGTTTCTTTCAGTTGATAGTGACCCTGCTTTCTGTGCTGGGAGTCTCAGGTTCGAATCCCGGTAAGCGCAACGTTTGTGTGTTGCAGGAATGTTTATAAAATATCTGTATTAAACATCCACGACCCGGGTCCAATTCAAATCTGACGCAATTAAAATCTATCAAAAAGATTGGTTGACGCCACCAGCGACCCAAGGGCCGGGCATTTCCTCGCTCAGCGTGTAGCTTTGGCTATTCAGGGAGAAAATGCGGCCAGCATCTCGGGTACGCTACCGCATGTGCCTAGTTTTTACACTTTTTGTAAATATTAAGCAGATAAGCTTTTATATTCTCTTTTTAATGTATATTTGCTTTGTACATATTGTGTAAGTAAAATATTATATATATTATAAACTGGGTTTGCTCTCAGTTCTTTGTACGGCACTCATAATAAAAGCGTCGATTAGTTTAGGACTAAACAATTGGTGTGGTCTGGCGTTATATAATTAATTAGTATCTTATGTTGCCTGTCGTCCAAGTCTGTGCTGATTGGATCAAGTATTCATACCTTTGTTTATCACCGTAGATAAGATACTCTACTCAACTTAAGTAGGTAACATCATAACTTACTTATTTGACCCCATTCTCTATATCAAATTCAATTATCTTCAACACAATTTCAGTATTGCACATTTCCATACATTACACAAGGAAGTGGATTTTACATCGCATCCAGGTCTGCCTCGGCTCTCATTCCCGTAAATGAAATGTAAATAAGCAAGAATGTATGTTGGTACGTTCCAGCCTCGCTTGCTTGTATAACCACGCCGTCGCCCGAGGGGGTGGCCTGGTTTAATTATCAGATGTGCCCGTGATATTTGCCAGTCGAAGCTGCTGAATGTAACTTGGTTGTCTTGGTAAAATTCTCTTAAGAAAATAGAAAAATGATAATTGAAAATAATTTGCAAGAATAGTATTTTATTTATCATTAATGCAGATATGTATTTTTTTTTCTATTTCGAATGTACAGACGCGGTAAACGTATATGTATTCTTAATACGTACTTATTATTATAGAATTTGTAAAAAAATACTAATAATAATTAAAACGCAATTTTACAGTATAGTTTTTTCTAATTATACATTTAGTTTTCCAGATAGCGCCTAGGTGAAAGGATTATCATCTAAAACAATGTCCCTTACGAACAATTGTTCCAAACTACGACCACGTTACTGTTATTATATTATGCACAGATAACATCTACAATAAATTCTCACGTAGAAAAACGTATTACCCTCAAAAGTCGGCTCCAATTCTGGCAACATTGTCAGTTGACTTGATTCCCTCGTAGCGCGGGTGCGACGTTCCCCGCTTACGTGGAAACGCAAATGTTGCTGGCGTCATGTTTCGCGCGGCAAGCATATGCCAAGCGGACAAATTGAGTACGTTGCGCGCAGACACCATATCACAGACGAACAAGAGTAGTTAAGTTATTGATTTCTTATATTTACGCGAATACTACTCTTGTCGTACACTCTTGTAAGTCTTGTATTGCCATTTCAAAGTCCATTATGAATAAATTTCTGTCTATCATCATTAATATTCCCACCAATACACTATCTTCCTTTACTACTTAACTGTCTAGCATCTACGTACCTACGTATTTATCTTGTTTGTATCTTTACTACTGTGATTTTCCTGCAACAAGACATGAGGAACACGCGAGATTAAACTGCACGAGTTTGCGATGCGATGTGACTATTTTCCAGACGAGAATTTTATGTCTCCATTCGCACGGACGTATGTGGCCGCCTGGAGCACGTACTAGAAAGAGACCAACGTATTGTCAATAAAAAATACACTAAACCTTAGATAAACTTAAAAGGGGAAGATACGTTACTTAAAGGCAGCACCTGGCCCTACTAAACTAGGTCCATTGGACTCAGTGGCACCCATTCGCGCGTGGAACGTCGTCCGTAACAGTCCTTACCGCGTGCCGATTGAGATATCTTAATTTCAGTTTTTGTTATTAAATACAATCACAATATGCCTTCTTGTTCATTTAATAAATGTTCTAATCACTCAAGAAAGAAAAATAAGTCACACGGGATAACTTTTCATTCGTAAGTACTGCCAAAAATTTTATTTAGTTGAATAATTATTGTTTGCTTCGCCATTTTTGTGCGAGTGAGATAGTTAATACAAAATAAGCGTGATAGAAGCGATGCGCGTGGCGACGCACAAGCGCAGGTAGCTACTATAATATAACCAACGTTGCGTAAGGTTAGCAACAGAAATTACTTTGATTAACTTTTTAGCGTTTTATTTTTATTTTTAAATTATGAAGTTAATTAACTCAAAACTTATTCAAATATTTGTATTTGCTAAGGCAATCATTATTATATTTTATAATTGTTGTATAGACCAATTTCCATCCATTTCATGAAACGGTTAACCACTTCATGATGTAATAAATTCTATAATCGGGCCACGCGCATGTATTTACAAAAAAAAATAAAAGCTTTATGTACTAATAAAATTAAATCACTTTTTCATTATTCAGGTTTCCCAAAGATGAATTAAGAAGACAAAAATGGCTTGTTGTTGTTCGAAAACAAAGACAGGAACCTGATTGGATACCTACAATCCGATCATAATGAAATCATCATCATCATCAATGAAATCCATGCAGTAGGATTCGAATTTTTGAATAATTTTCTTATTCTTTTAGTAATAAAATAAAATAGTAAATAAAATGAAATGTTCATAAATATACATATACATACTCATTGCAATGTACCTTTCATTTCATACATTTGCGATATTTTTTTTATGTCGGGTACCAGTTTTTGACCGTTCTGTCCGCCATCTTTCCTTTCAATATTGTGTACTTTACATTTCATTATTTGTAGCAAGAAGTACGTGTGCCGTGATATGTCAGTTAGTCAGTGCCGCCTTTATATGTATTTTATGGTTCACAGTTTCTTTTTTAATGTATGATACATTAAAAAATAAACTAATATGTAAGGAATAATACTCCTAAATGAAAATATTTGAATAATTGTAATGTTTCTTCATATTGTTAATGACTAAGTAATAATTTTTATTATAAGTAATAATTATGGCAAATTGATTTTATTTATTTCCTGAGATTTGTTTGCTAACGCTACATACCAATGTCATTCATAAACGTAAATTATTCGACGTCTAGCACTATTTCTTTCGCACAACTGTGCCGGCTCCTATCTCTGTTCCTGTCTATCTGTCACCTTAGGTAAAACAGTCGCTTTACAGATGTGTGAGTTTCGATGCATGTAGTGGTGCGCCGAGCCCAGGTTTAGTGACTGCGATGTTAGAGCATAACGTATCTTCCCCTTTTAAGTTTATCTAAGCACTAAACTGTGAATAACTGCAGTCTAAAAATGATCTTTACAATTTACTCGAATAATTTTCAATCATCAAACAGAATGTATCTATGAAAATACGTTCTTCTCATTCTTTCTTTACGAAGTGAATGCGACGAAATAAAATGAAATTAAGGCCATAGCCTCACCTGCAAATTAGGTATTTTGCCAGTGTCAAGTGCTTAATAGCAATAACAAATTGAATAAATACTTACACATTATAAATAACAAATGGGTGATGACATGAAAAGATAAAAAATGATATCCCCTGAAAATAGATACTAACGTTATAAGTTAAATAAGTTCATTTTAATTTAAAAGCTTATATTGTGTGTCGTTTTATGTGATATTACTACGCGAAAGGAATCATCAATCTCCTAAAAGTATAAATAATATAAAAAATAAATAATATAATATATCCTAAAAGTATAAATAATATAATATAGAATAATAAACCTACAACCTCCAATTTATTTTTCCGGTTATTTTAATGGTCCCCCATACTTATTACAATTAAATCTTCGCAACCAATATTCCCGGTATAAAACCGAATTAGCGTTGCTCTAATACAGAATGACGGTAGTGGGAAACCCGAGTCGCACCCATGTCCGAGCTCCGTTTGACGTTTATGAGGGTACACTAACATCGCTGTAATTCGATACGAATAAAACAAACCCTCTAAATTTGCTGGCTACATAGTAGCATGAAACATTATGCTCTAACTTGATGTTATAAGCGACTGGATAAATTTATAAGGATTATAAAGTAAAATATTAGGATTTATGAGTAAAATTTTAATGTCGCAATATAAAATAGTTTAGTTTAGTTAAAGGTGTTGTGATTACGACTTGAGTTGTGATGTGATAAAAACTATTCCTAGAGTTGTCTGTGTGTGTGGTTCCGTGAGAATAACTTCTTGTTTCTTACTAAGGTGGGTAAGTTTTGTCCATAGACGAAGACATAATTTAGATACAGTGTAGCAAATGACAGTTTTTGAAGAACAAAAAAACTAAGCCGATTTATGTGGTACACGTGGATTCGCGTGTGCTACACACAAGGTTGGTTTCTTGTGCTTCCATATGTTGTTTGTGATCCTACGTCTGCATTATTTCTTCGTCTATGGTTATTTTTTTTTTTTTTATTACGATATAGGCAAGTATTTGATCTCGATCTCACCTGATGGTAAGTGACGATGAGATCTACGCTGTAGCATACTTGCCTAGAAGGTACCTGTTCACTCTCGACTTGAAAACACCCAGATTATAGTCGACGGGGAACAAAGACGCCGGTAGCGTGTTCCATTCCTTGGCAGTTCGCTTAGTACGTACCGAAGGAATGTCTGAAAAATTATATATTATAAATAATTGAATAAAATACTTAAATAACTTTTATAATAATACTTTAATAATTTCATCATAAAAACCATAGAGCTATATGTTAGTTTAATAAGTGGCAGCACTGTGTTGCGCTCTCTTGTCCTTTGACATGTAGACTAGCGATTGTGGTCTCTGAATAAAATTAATATTTTAATTATATTATCCACAGCATTTTTATTTGTACATCTACAAGGGCAGGTCTTAGTAGATTAGCAGAAGTAAATCATAATGATTTGAAGTTATAAGTATAAGATGTGTATTGACACTCGATGAATTCGTGAATATTTTTTTTCAATTTTCTCATAGTAATACTGAAACTAGGTAAGCAGGTCGACTCAGTGGAAATACAATAAAAGCATAAATGTGGTCCCTTAGTATTGTGAAGTGTGTAGACAGGTAAGTACTAAAATCTTCGTATTTATTAGTAACAGTGTTCACATTTTCACTCTCGTTCAATGAACAAGTATATTTGTATTAAGAGGTACGACACTCTACACTTGGCTACGCTATATTTATTTTCCAACATTATATACCAATAATCAAGTAAAATGAGTTAACCCAAATGTTACTCGTCTAAATTAATCTAATTAAATACTCGACCTCCCAAAATCCCACAGTGACATAAAATTGTATTTTCAAGGGACGAGCTCTCAAGTGGCAGAATGGGGTAAAAAGATTATTATAAACCATTTTTTTTGAGGTTAAAATTATTTACAACGACCACGAAGGCCTTTCAATGAATCCGCTAAAGAATTCATTGTGAGAACACAAAGACCTCTGACGAGGCGTATCTTTCACAAATCCAGTGTAGCAATTTATTTTATAACAAAATACACCATCGTTTGGCGGTTTTAATAGAACCATTGTTGTTGTATTCGCGTCCGAATGGCGAATTGTAGCGAATTATGCATTAGAATTAGCACTAAATGGTGTGTGATGTCGTATTAATTTGCTACATAGATGATGTATAGATTTTGATTAGTTCGTTCGATTTATCAAAAAAATACAACCGAATTGAGAACCTCCTCCTTTTTGAAGTCGGTTAAAAATAGGGAGTGTCATTATTGAAATAAAACAAAAGTTTGAACTGAGGTACCCTTATATTTAGTTGTTGTTTGCGGTCCGATCTATGCAGAAAGTGCTCACTGTGTCTTAAGGGCTTGCGTAAGATTAGTTTTATTTCAATGTTTAGTATTCGCGTAAATATAAAAAAACAATATGAGTTTCATTATTTTCTATTATTAGAAATATTATTTTTATTATTGCAGGCAAATCAAAATCTGTTTTCTTTGCTTATGCATTCATTTTAAGCATTTTTTTCATATGTCATTCGAATAGAAAATTATGTACGGGTATCGTCACACCCCACATAGACAAACACAATTACGTCACATCCTCTTTATCTCGAGTGCGCACAAGGAGACGAATCGTTAACGCTGTAATAATGCGCATATTTGCATTTCCCTCGTTATTTTAACGTTTCATATGCGTTCTGTAATCATCAAGCTAAAGATAGGGACTCTATTGTTAAGTTAACTGTGAGACATCATTAGAAATAATAGTAATTTCTGATGTAGAAGATTTAATAAGACAATTATAAGTCTTACCATATTATAAGAAAAATACATTAGAGTCTACTTAGGTAGCAGATACTTGTATTTTATATGCAAAAAAGCAACATTTATTTTTAAATTCACCACATACACATTATAATCTCTATATGAATTTATGTGGACAAAGCTTGTAATTTTGAACTAGCTATTAACTAGCACAAAGGTATTCTTATTACTCGCATAAGCAATATAAAATATATTGTTATATGCAATTTTCTGATTGTATATACATCTACATCATAATCCTCATCTCTGCAAAATAGGCATGTCCGCCAAACGTCACACAGTTGGTTCACCTTATCAAAGGCTATGCCAGACGGGGGAATCCCTGCAGCTACATTATTCCCGGTCACGTTCAGTCGGCGTCGAGTCGAGTGTGCGGCTTCAGCTTTGTCCTGAAATTTTAATTATACGGATGGACTGCTTACTGCTCGCGGGACGCTGGATCGACGAGCTAATTAGTTCTGGGGTATTTGAATGTGTCTCGGAGATGAAGTGTGGTGGTAAAGATGGCTTAAAGTACAGTAGCTGGTGTATTTTGTAGACATATTTAGGTTGTAGCATCTGTTTTAGAATATTATTGTGGAGTAACTATGTCTATAGTTAAAACATAGGATCATTATGTTAGGAATGAGTTATATTAAATACTAGCTGCGCCCCGCGGTGTTAACAGCAATTAAAAAGTGTACATTTTACCGGTATAAAAAGTAGCCTATGTGCTATTCCAGACTATAATCTATCTCTGTGCCAAATTTCATCCAGATCCGTTCAGCCGTTCTGGCGTGATTGAGTAACAAACATCCATCCGTCCATCCAAACTTTCACATTTATAATATTAAATAATTATAAATGTGAAAATATAGACGAATATATATATCTACCCTCCTCGCTTGACGAAGTCCAAAAAAAAAAGGTTTAATAAAAGCTGGTAAGTATACGAAAGCCAATGTTATGATCAATAGCCCGGTACTGACCGAGCGACCGGCCTTGCGAGGTCGCTTTACTCGTGTAGTCAGTACGTGTTGTGTCGGAGACAAGCATGCCTGCTGCTGAACCCAAGCCTCGATGTTAGTCCGTCTATGTGTGTCTACATCGCGTGAACTGAGGTGACGCGGATAGTGAATACACATCTAATACGGTAGATAGAGCTATTCTTATAGATATAGTTATCGATTAAGAAGGCTCAAGGCTGCTCGACGCGCAATGGAGAGAGATATGCTCAGGGTTTCGCTACGAGATAGAATCAGAACTGAAGAGATCCGTAGATGAACTAAAGTAACCGACATAGCTGAAAGAATTTCAAAGCTGAAGTGGCAGTGGGCAGGGCACATAGCTCGCAGAACCAATGGCCGTTGGGGTAGAAAGGTTCTAGAATGGCGACCACGAACCGGAAGACATAGTGTAGGACGGCCCCCCACAAGATGGAACGATGACATCACACGCGTAGCAGGAAGCCGGTGCATGCGAGTGGCGAAGGACCGTGATGTTTCGAAGTCATTGGGGGAGGCCTATGTCCAGCAGGGGACGTCTTTCGGCTGATAGAATATAATAGATATAGATATAGTCTGTTCGGAGTTATATGCTCTTTAGATTATTTGCATTAACCAGTAGTAAATGTATCTATAAATCCCAACTTTGAATTAATGTTGGTAAGGGCTCAGCATGGCTGTTCCGAGTTAGCAAGGCGGCAGTATATCGAAGCTGCGGTCGCCACAATTCAATAACTTCGGCAACCACAAGCAAGTGACGCTATATGGCGTTGTTAGAAGATAGTTAGTAATTTATTTAGCAATATTAAAATCTATATCTATAGAATAAAAATCAAATGCTGTTTGTTGGTGAGCGCATCACTTGATAACAGATGAATAGCCTTGGCATATTTCGTTTTTAAAATTGATATAGTTCGAATCCGGCTTGTAGGGAGAAAAAAATAAAAACCTGTCAAAAAAGTACTACAAAGTAGATAAAATTGTATTAAGGGCCTGTTTCACAATATACTAATAAAACCTAACACCAACTTATTTAATAAATGGCCCATAAAAAAAGTACAGGGTGGAACAGGCCAAGAAAATATTATTTTCATTCGATATTTAAATGTTGTTTTTTTCAAACGCGAATCTAAGGTAAGTATGTATCATTTAAAAAGAACTAACTAACTTTAAAGCATTTACGGACTACGGACGGACGGTTATGCGTTTTGATACACCCATAGTCGGTCACTCACCGTCTAAATTAAATTAATTACATCTTTTAAGAAAAATCAAATATATTTTTTTAAACTTTGAACTTCTGAAAACGTACCATCTGACAAATGACCGAAATCCGCAAGTTGCAAAGGAAATGTTTGCCAATTTCTCTGTTACAATGTCGTATATCTATCACAGCTCGGCCCCCTTCTTCTCTACTTATCCGATGATTTGATTGAAAAGTCTGACAAACACCTGAGACGGCGGAGGAATAGGCGCCTGAAAGACACCCATCAACGCTTGTCTTAATCCGCTTGGTAACGTGTAATTTAAAAGAGATTTCCGATATAGATTTGACTTAGGGAAAACCTGGTATACAAAAAAAAGTTATCTTAACCTCTGAAGCAATGTAAAAAGGGTGTGTAATTAGTTTGATCTCGTTATCTATTTGTCACATAAAATCATGTTTGAAGATTATAATTTAAGCACCAAATGGGTTAATAGGGTCTTCACTGTGATGGGTCACGGGTTCAAATTCCACTAGCGACCCTATTAAAATTACAAACATTCCATTCCTAGCGCATGTATCTTACAGGGACAACCAATTATGTGATAGCCTATTATTGCTTGTAATTTTTATATTAATCGTGAAATAAACACACATAATTATATCAAATGGGATGTTTTTTTTTAATCCCACTAATATTAATGGATGGATGGATGGATAGATGCATGGATGTTTGTTACTCAATCACGCCAGAACGGCTGAACGGATCTAGATGAAATTTGGCACAGAGATAGATTATAGTCTGGAATAGCACATAGGCTACTTTTTATCCCGGTAAAATGTATGGTTCCCGTGAGATAGACAGCTTGTTTCTAATATAATTTGGTTCGTGACATAATTTTGACAAACACAAGAAGGCGTACAACATTGTATCATCCGTGAAACGAGCCAACACTGTCACCCCTCCGCAATGTTAACGAGGTGAATTAAAACAAAACAACGCTCATTAAAACGAACGGGCGACTGCCAAAAATTCCGCCATCTGGACCCGCGGTGCTTCCAAGTTGAGCACGGGTTGAAATTGTCCAATACGCTTATTCCAGAGGTAACGAACGCTCCAATCATCCCCAAGAGATCGACTTAAAGCTTGGCTGGGTACGGAAACAAGGATTGCCGGCGGAATTAGGCCAAGTGTGTGATACGGTGTGAGTTTTGTAAGGAAATTAAGCGCGAACGTGGGAACTCATTTGTGAATTGGTCATTGATAGCTGCCGGGGAAAATTTTAATGCAATTTTCAGTTGGATTATTTTAAGAGTATTGAGTAGGTTTCTGTAATAATACTTTACATTTGGTTCTCAACTAAGTTCGTTCGGTGCAGTTCTATGGTCTGCATTTAGTTTATTTTGATTCTGATTCTCATGATATTTATTTAAATATCATTATAATCATAATATTTTTCTTTCTGTGCCGAGAGTCCCGGGTTCCAATCCTGGTAAAGACGATCTTTGTCTGATGAGCACGAAAGTTTGTACAAGTCATGGATGTTTAATCTATACTAATATTATAAATGTGAAAGTTTGGATGGATGGATAGATAGATGGATGGATGGATAGATGGATGTTTGTTACTCTTTCACGCCCGAACGGCTGAACGGATCTGGATGAAATTTGGCACAGAGATAGATTATAGTCTGGAATAGCACATAGGCTACTTTTTATCCCGGTAAAATGTATGGTTCCCGTGGGATAGATGTTTTAATTTTTCATACTTTTTATCGCGGGTAACACCGCCGGGCGCAGCTAGTATCTATATAAGTATTAAAATACTGAGTTCGCCCTCAGTCTATTGCACAGTACCTATAATACGAGCGTTGCTTAGTGTGGGACCGTATAGTTGGAGAGTTTGTCTGGCGATATTATTATTATTATTTATATAGTAACTACATTTGGTTGGAACATAAACACTTTAAAAAAAAAAACAATATGGTAATATCAACCACCCTTTTGATATTTTATGCAATATTAAAAGTCTCTTCTGTCATCTGATCTCATTCATGACTCTCCAGACGTCGGTCGTCGCTGAGTTTGTAAACTTTTATAGTTTCCGCTGAAACTTTTATAGCTTTAATCAATGCAAGACATTTTGTTATAATTTTTATGAACAAACTCTTGGAGCGTGGAGCCATGGATGCTATGAATATTAACGCGGCAACAACGCTTTGGGAAGATATTTGTGATATTCTGCTCTGTTACTTTGTGTCGAAGTATTAATTATAAAGAGTACCTATAAAGAATGACACATTTGACGATATTGATTTTTTATGGCGATCTCAATTCATGCTGAGTAAGAAAAAGACAATTAATAATCAATTACATGTTTTAGATTCGATCCAAAAAAAGTATGCACTTACATACCTAGGAGGTAGAAGCTTTACTACTTGGTTAGGTTATAATAGTAGGTATTTATTTCTCATAGATGGTAGAAAACAAAAAAAATGTTCTAAGTATCTTCATCGATCTAGGGCAGGGGCTCCCAAACTTATTTTGTCTACTGCCCACTTTGAGAATGAATTATTTTTAGCGCCCCCATTTTTTCACTTTCTTAAAAACCACTATAAGTTCAAATTAAATTAATTATTGTAAGCCTCTACACAACGCCCGCATTTTTTTTCTGGGTCTCTAACCTCTAACCTCTTTAGGCCTGCAGCACCCACAAGTGGGCGTCATCGCCCACTTTGGGAAAGTTCTGTTCCTCAATTTTATCAACATATTAACCAATCAATAAGACAATTAAAAAGGTACAAGTTAAATACAAATACAAATTGTAATCATGTATCCCGGGGTGCGCTTTCCAAATACTTGTTATCTTAATGGTGTTTGTCTTGTTTCGTTCCGTTGCGGACATTTTGGGGCCGCAGTTTACACCTCGTTCCGCTCGGAACGGGAGGCTGCTACTGTTTGGGTTAGCTGCCTGTTTTTTTAATCTTTTAAAAAGTATCAACGCTTTTACCTTTTTTAAATTTAGTAGGGTAGGGAGACTTTCATTGAGTTTCTTTAGTGTATCCACTGGTGATTATTATCATACTTATATATATATATATATATATATATATATAGAATTTTAATTGTACTGTGCATACTACATATGAATTGTTATTGAAAATAAATTAGTGATCACTGACTTGGTCACGTCTGATGCTATTTTTACAAATAATTTTGGAAGGAAGTACCCCGACGATTAAAACCTTATGACCTTTTATATTACCTTCAACTTTTTAAATGAGAAGGTCCTACGCATGCGAATGCAGGCAAAGCTAGTCTATTACCAAGATGATTCAACCTTCGAACTAAATATCTAAATAAACTCGCTTTCAAATAAGAATGTTTTTCTATTATAAAAAAGATTGATTCCACGAAACTTAAGCACAAAAGTAATATTCAACTGTAAATGAATCGAAAACCTACTGCCCCAACTTTATCTGTGTAAAACTTTAAAACCACCATTAAACTCTACGAACAAAGAGGCGGAACTTCTTAATAAATCCGTGAACCGTAACCCAACATTAGGTGCAGAATCCAACGACAAAGGAGACGCCATTCGAAAGCCTTCATCTATCAGAGTGACACGCAATCAAACAATACAATAAAACTTCTCTGCCCAAAAAATACTTGAAAATAATTTCCCCATTTAAATTCAGGAGGGTGGGTGGGGGGGGGGGGTCCAACAAAGCTCCTGGCGAGGTAATAAGCGTCGATGTGCTCCGTATATTGTGTGTAAGAAAGGTCGCTAAGAATGTTACTTATGTTTGTTTTGGCGCAGCTACCTTGCGTTTCAATATTGATACCAAGTTTCGAAATTACTCGGTATGTTTTGAATAAAGAGTATATAAATAAAAAAAATAAACTAAAACATAAAAAAAGCCTTTTATTTCTTGCGTAATCACAATACAGATACATTCTTATTTTAATTATGGTTGATTCAATCAGTATTTTGTATTTTTGTTGTTGTTTATAATTTATTATTCTTAATATTATTAGTTTATTTATATTAATAAAGAGTATATATAATTTAAAAAAAATATCATCTCCCAGTGTGTGACAAATCACAATAATTTATTTTATAACGAAATTAATTTAAAAACACGTGTTTTTTCAGACAATCACTAATTAACGAGCAAACGGGCTGTTTAGGTGTAAACTAAACATTTTCGAGGCCTAATATGTGAGATATTTAATTTATCAAACTAATAAAAGTGCAAAAGCATACTTGCATACATATTTTATTTGGCTTTCTTCTACTGTAAATGTTTGAATATTTGAATATCTAAGTTAAAGATCTAGGTAGATTTCAGTGAAGGTAATATCTGGCTGAATCTGTAGCGTAGCGAGGCACAGATGCGGGCTATCATTGCCGCCATAACTGTTATAGAACTCATCATCGCTGTCGTTACAGTAATCGTTTCGCAGCTATGTTCCACATTACGCTGTTACATACGAATGTGATTTTGAAATTGAAAGTTTGCATGTTTATTGCGCTATTTTCACAGTAACGATGAGACACGGGTGGTGATGAATGATGATAAATTATTAATTTCAAGTCGCATGGATCAGAGCAGTAATAATAATACCAGCCCTTTTTAATGTCCTACTGTTGGGCACGGGCCTTCCCTCAATGCGAGGGGGATTAGGCCATAGTCCACCACGCTGGCCCAGTGCGAGTTGGCGGACTTCACGCGTCTTTGGAGTGGTTCTCTCGGATATGTAGGTTTCCTTGCGATGTTTTCCTTCACCGAGGTGATATTTTGTATACGCGATTATAATTTATAGCTTCATGTTGACACCTCACAATGTTTACATTCAATCTGTGCTATGAAAATTTAATTTAAAATGTGTTATCGTTTAATATAATCGTATAGTAGACTTCGTTTATTGGAAAGAAGAACATTACAAAGAATATAGGAATAACGTTGCCCTAACCTAAACTTAATTGCTTATTTAAATAAAACTAATTTTACGGATTCTATCGCGTTTATTTTTTGTTTTTTACGTTTCCGACGTTTCGGCTGCTTTACAGCAACCATGGTCACGGGAGGACTGTGGTGGTTGACGTCCTGGTGTCATAGTTTGAAACGGGGTACCCTCATATTTGATTGTTGCTTGTGGTCCGATCGCAAAATTAGAATCCGTAAAATTAGTTTTATTTAAATGTGTAGTATTCGCGTAAATATAAGAAATCAATACTTAATTGCTTAAATATTAAATTTAAACGGAGCGAGAGGGAAGATCTTACAGCCAGGCGGGTGTTATTATGCCTTGCAGTGCTAGGCGCGATGCCCTACCGATTTTTTTACGAGGTACAGAATGCTGCTAGCCGATGTGGAACTTGCAGCTTCACCTGGGTTTTTAGAGTGTGCTCCAGCTGGGGGGCCAGGGGGCAACTAGCTCAAGCTGCTTCAGGGATTATGAACTCAGCTTGTGGTGTTGCCAGGTTCCTACAGATATCGTCGGGGTCTCATTTATATGTTACATTCTCCGAAAACTCATATAGCGCGTTTGAGGATCGTATGAAGAATCGTCATTTGTTTTAATATCGTCTGCAGCACCATCCGTGTATTTGTGGGGAGGTTGAAGAGGTCGCTACTAGTTTATAAAATGTGTTAGGTACACAGGAAATAATATTAAAATACTAGAGAAGATATAGTTTCCTTACAAATAAAATATAACAATTTCTACGCCTTACATCAAACATTGTGGACTAAAAAGAAATAAAAAAAACCCCTCTTCATTTTCAAAACGTATGTCTCCTGAAATTGATACGGATTTTATACCCCTCTATGACGTTGTATGGTTCCGCATAGGAAACCCTAGGGACGGTACCACAATTAGAGATCTGTAGCTAGAAACAGAAAATCCGCTTACGTTGTACGGAACGACCGTCCCTCCCTTATAACAGATGTCAAACGTGTATCAAAATTAATAATTAAGTCGACTATGAATTCCTGTAAGTACTCGTAATCTGATTGGTTTTGAATTATTTTGATCCTTAAGCCTATATTAATAAAGCTTAATTTATCAATTATTCTGTGAGGGTATTTAATCGAGAGCTAACGAATTCTACTTTGCAACCATAACAAAGTCGATCGATTGATAGATAACATTTTGTTGCACACCGATTTAAACAATTGAATTTTTACCCAACATTTTTATACTATCATGTCAATGTCTTATTATAATGCCAATGATCACATATACCGTAAATAGTATATTCATGAATCTACCTAGCATACAGGATGTAAGGTGCATAGTAAAGAAAACTTTGAGTAAAGGCTACATACTATACAATTATAGAAATCTATTATTTTGAAGTCAATCAATGGGATACAAATGTTGTAATTTTTGAGCACGCAATGTATCGTAAACAACGCGATCACAGCGCTCCGCGCGATACCCGACTCGGCGACGCGTGCATGTGGCGAGTGCGCTCGAGCGTATCGAGTTTTAATTTACATCGCAGTTTTAGCTCTAAATTAGTAATTATGGTATTTTTATTACACGTTGAGATTGACTTCTATTATGATTTCATGCTAAAATCAATATAAAAATACTGAAAAAAAATGCGTATAATTCATGCAAAGATCGATAGAAAATTCCAACTCTGGGGTGTCCAGGATCATGAGTTGAATCCATGGTATGAGTTTTCGTTACCCTGTAGAAAGAATAAAAACAAATATTTTACATAATTAGTAAATCAGTAAGTGATATATATGTAGGCCTAAATAAGAATGACACTCGAACAGAAGGCGGTACTCTTATTTTTTTACGAATCATAAGTAAGTATACTATTGGTAATGTTTACATGAATAAATGATATTCTGGTTCCTTCTGTAAAATTAAATTCAACAATATATACATTAAAAGTGTAGTAGGTACACGGACAAACCATTCGTATTCTGAATAAAGTAAGTAGGTAACCCGTTGAGACTGTTTTTACAATGGACTGAAGCTCTTTACGAAATGGACTTGTCCCAGATTTAAGCTTTCAAGTTTCATTTTTAAAACGACTGTCGTCGGCGTTTTATTTAAATGTGCATTTTATTTTATGAATACAATTTTAATTTAAAAAAAATGCAACACATACTTCGCTATTGTCATGATAGCTTTTTAAATAATATAAGGCACAGTTGTCAAAAAAGAAGAAGAAAGAATTCGGTTATTTTTTATGCTATAATCATGACGCTAAGATGTCATAAAAAGATATGTACCCATTTTAATGTTTTTGTTAAAATCACAAAAAAAACTCAATAAGTAATAATTTTACCAAAACTTACCTATACTTATAGGTATACATTTCAGACCGCTTAAAACATCACACACGGACACCACTCACCAAAGAAAAAATATATTCAAAGCCATTTTAGAAATAGGCGCTCTGAAAGCTGATGTTCCACCATATTTCATGGTTTCCACCCTCGACTGTAGTGCATATTGAATCTGAAATAAACCGCGAGAGGGGACCGGCTCGCTACAATGGCGCGAATGACAGCCTCCCGAGGAAGGCTCTCAGGTGTACGGTTACCACGTCTCACGCCACTATCGAGAATCTATGGAGACATTTACTAATGTGTGAAATAACAGGCTAATGCATGAAGTTTATATGGTTGTTAAGAACTTGTCTGGATAAGGTATGCTCTTTCTTATGCCAAAACGGTGAAAAATTATGATCAATAATATAATTAGGTACACAATATATTTTTCTCTACAACACAAATCTCTCGTCAAGTTTGGGATCAATGGTTACTTGATTAATAATTTGATTAAGAAATAAAAAAATACTTAAGTGCGAACGTTAAGACGACCCAATTGGAACAATAAGTAGTATAGTGAACCTGCTGTGTTTACAAGGGTCTTGGATTCGAAGACCCATAGGAGCAACCTTTGTGTGATGAGCACGAGTCACGTGTCCATAATTCAAGCTTTGCTTAATTCGGAGACCGTACAGTTGTTGTGTTCCTCTAGCGATAACATTTTTATTATACATTACTATTTATTCTGACTACTTGTAGGTAGGCTATCCGTATATGTAGCTAAGCCACTTTAGTGGTGTGCCTGGCGGGGCGGCTGCTATGCCCCGACGGTTATTGTCGGGATCTTGGTTATATGTTACGTGCTGCGAAAACTGTCATAGCGCGTTTCAGGTTTGTATGGAGAATTGTCAATTGTTCTGAATGTCATCTGCAGCGCCATCTGTGTAGCTCGTGCCGAGATTGAAGATGTCACTACACCACATACAACATTTGTAAGCAGTAGTCTAAAAAAGAGGCATATAGTATTATAGAAGCGTTGGGATCGATGCGTATTCAAAAACAGTAAAGTCTCCCAAAAATTAGATGATCTAGTCGCACTAGCAGGTGCCACACATCCAACCTTTTTATTATTTACGTCGCATTTTCAACGAGTGTTTGCTTTGAGCTTTACTTTGATTTGCAAAAGTGGCTGCGTGTAGTGTGATCTGAATACCGGAGGGATGGCGGGTTTTTATGGTAAGTGGGCGGGTTATCATAAGGTAGTTTCATGTTGACGTGGAGCTAATAGTTTTTTGCTTTGTGTCTTTAATGATAAGCTCAGTTAGTGAAGATAGGTAGCTTAGGTACCAACCAGGCACAAAATCAAATTTCTTGTTTGAACATTTTTTTATTTTTTTGTCAAACCAATACTGATACGAGCCAGGCCTAGTGTGAGAGTCACAATTACTCCTATCACAATTTCTATAGTATAAAGTAAATATTTATTTTATTTCATTTTTACCTTAGTTGCTTTTTACGACCTGATTAGCGCGGTTGGTAGTGACCCTGCTCTCTGTGCCGAGGGTCCCGGATTCTAATCCCGGTAAGGTCAATCTTACTGTGATGAGCACGAGTTTGTGCCGGAGTCATGGATGTTGAAACTAGTTACAATTTTAAGCCTGTAAATAATATTAATAATAATATCGTCAGACGAACACATCAACTATACGGTCTCACCCTACGCAACGCTTGTATTTTGGGTACCGTACAATGGACTGGAATAGAATGAACCGAAATGTATGAATGAATGAAATATCTCAAATCGACGAATATGGAACCAAAAGTTATTCCGTAACCGACTCACTTAACACGGTATTCGCTCAGCTACTAATTAACGATCACGCGACCGCTCACTGAACACATTCAGCGAATTAAATCGAATTAGATTGGGCGCGTGAAATTGTGCAGTTATTTATAACGCGCCAGTTAAAACCACCATGTTCAATTCCAAATGAATGGTAGCCTGTAAGAGCATTTACTCAACTCTGCGTAAAGTACGGAAGCGCGCTTCACCGCGTCGCAAATTATTGTCAAAGATTAATTAATTAAATCTGTCTAACTTTTATTTTTCTATTTAATATAATTCTTAAAACTCACTGACTAATAGGCAATTTTCAGCCTAAACTGCTGGACTAAGAGATTAAAAATTTGGATGATATAGTCATTCTTGAGTACCCTAGAGGTGCACTAAGAAGGGTTTTTTGGAAATTCAACCCGGGATTCCCTTACGGGTCGAATTTCCAAACCCCCATTTTGACCCCCCATTTGATTAAATGGGGGGTCAAAGTTTGTATAAAGAAAATGTAATTTTTTTTAGTTACTGGATAGTAATATTATAACATTCTAACTGGGCTGTATCTATGTATACATAAATGTTGATGAAAAATAATAAAATTGGTTTCAGGGCGATTCTTAGTCCTTAACAAGTGTATTGAAAATTCTCGTCTGAGTGTTGGCGCATAAAAACTAAAGAGCCAAGAGGTTTGGACATGCACCTTGTTAACAAAACGTGCGTTCGATCAACTTGGATTTCAATATAAGTAAAAACCATAAATGTTACCTTTAATCTTTATTTAAGCAAATGACATTTGATTTCATGTAGCGCAGACTGAATTCACAAGATAGGTATCAAGTACCGAAGTATTCATCAAAGTGTCACCTCTGCACAAATATTACAATCTATTTACGGAATTCAGCGGAGTGGTGTGCTCTCAGACCGATGTTCATTTGTCACTGAATTACAAAAAGCTTGCGCTTGGCGCCTCCGAGCCAGTGTTGCCAACGTCACGAGTTAAATTCCGTCGCCACTTTAATGGGCTTCGCAACAGCTAATAAGTTTTGAAAAATGTTTGAGGATTATTACATTTTAATAGTTCAGTAATTAATTATCGCATAAGTATCTTCAAATATCACTATATAAATTGGATAATGTCGATATTAACAAATTCTGTATAGGGATCGATGCCTGAACAAGTGTGTAAGATGTCCACTGCTGGACATAGGCCTCCATCAATTACTTCCACACAGTACATTACCTTTTTATTATTATTTTTAGGTACACATTCTTTAATAACTTATTCCTTTCATAGAAGCAGACCTTAAGATATAGCTTATGACTTAAGTACCTACTTAAATACGAAAATCTCATCCATATTTTATTAACCAATGAATAATCAAGCTACTTATCCAAATTACCAATCTAATATTGATAATTAAATGACGAAAATCATTGCACCCATGGGGAAAATGCCCCCTTATCCATTTCCTATTATAAGGTACTACGAATAAATTTTATTGTTACCGTCTAAGACAAAAGGGCGGACTCGGAAACTTTTGAAGATTAATTCTCTAGATAAAATTTCACGGTTGAGATGCTGTGACTACGTATCGGGAGTCGGAGAGGGCATGGTGTATCTGCTGGGGTTTCAGAGCTACGAGCTGGTAGATGTGTAGGTAAATATTTAAAAAAGTATTTTGTATTTAGGAAACAGTAACAGCTGTATCGTAGTATGAAATATATTGATAATCAATCTGAAGCTCCATGGTCTGATGCAGTTAATGTTGTAACAAATTGTAAATGAAACTATAAGTTCATATAGTTTCATTTAAAATTTGTTACTATTATATATAAGCTATGACTACTTAGACATTGCATTCACCATCTTGCCCACACAACAGCGTAACTTACAGGCATTTAAAAGATATAAAAAAATATATATTCAACAAAAAACATGTACAATATTGGAACTTGTCTATGTCCTCTGCACTAAGCACAAGCTTGTATCGCAGAGAACAAGTAAGTCACATAGATAAGCTTACAACACTTAGGAACTAAACGTTTCAAACTCAGAGTACCTGTATTATAAAGACCTGTATAATAAACAGAAAAAAAGAGGAAAAAATTAACTAAAAAAAACAGAACCAACATCTTTGTATCTGTTATAATAGTTGTTAGTCGTGTCGTGAGATAGGAGACATGTAGAGTGGATGATGTGTGTGTGTGTGTGTGTGTGTGCGTGCGTGCGTGTGTGTGCGTGCGTGCGTGTGTGTGCGTGCGTGTGTGTACGTGTGTGTGTGGGTGTCAGCCTATGCACTAGCGCTTTTAAAAGTAAATTTATCTTTTTGTTGAAGAGAGATCGAGCTATATGTTTCAGCAACGAGTTTATACGATTGTCAAGTCTATGCAGTTTAATTTGGCTCGGCGGGCTCGGACTTGCGGTCCCAGGGGCCGTGGGCCGTCTTTTTATAGCCTTCTTCACTCGGAGCCGATTTAATGTCCGCTAAGGAACGTTTTATCTATTTTAGTTTGTCTCTCCGATGGAAAAGGGTTCATTTAGTGTGTGACACACTTCTGATAGCCGGAGATAAACCCATCTCAGTTTTATCAAGTATTTTCCGCTTCACTGGATTAGGGGCCGGCGGGGTTGGATGAGATTTTCCTGGGAGTAGGTAAACGGTGTGACGGGAAAATATAAATTAAATGTTATTTTTGGTTTTAAGTTGCAATCTTAATATATATAAATTACGTGTCACGGTGTTTGTCCGCTATGGACTCCTAAACTACTGAACCGACTTAAATAAAATTTTGCAAACTGTGTGCAGTTTTATCCAACTTGAAAGATAGGATAGTTTATATCTCAATTTATAATCGAAAATATTTAACTATAAAAATATTTCCTAGAAATAATGTATATGGCAAAACAACGTTTGCCGGGTCAGCTAGTATAACATATATTTTGTCAATAGGTAATAGGAGTCGAGATTTTTCTATTTTAAATATTACTAATAATGAGCGATATACACGTTAAACGACTAAGTTTAAGTTTTTGTGCTATGCAGTGGGTGTACGTCAGTAGTTTATGGGCCAAGGTTATGTAACCCGACACCTCGCGGTTACGAGAACGATCCATATAATCACTGGGCTATTGCCACTTTTTTTGTTACTTTAACTACCACTGGCCTATTTAGATAAAGATAGCAATTTTATTTCTAACCTTATTACATACCAAACGACTCCAAAACAACAAGCTTTTTTATTCTACCTACACATAATTTGTTCCATCGCCCATCTACAAAACTACCTTCATATTTGAGTAATAAATGTCACGTTTACGTGGAAAATAAACGTAACAACAAACGTAAGGGCGCAATCGTAGGTACTTTATTGCTGAAGGGATGACCGGTCGAGCCGGTGGGGGGCTGGCGCCGTATCACGCTGCCTGAAGCTGAAATTGATATCAATATAATAAACTATTATTCTCATAAAAGTTGTTTTGATGGTAATGAGGCATAGGAGTCTTGTTGTGTTAGATTGCTATAGATATAATAAAAACTGATACATCTCTAGTATCTGATTTATGTTTGATTTAACTCTACTAGACTTTGACTAGTGAGCGTTAAATTTTTGCAATTTTGAAATTATTATAGTTGCAGTGTGTTGTTGAGGGTCTATTTATTTAAGACCTCAACTAATATATTTAAGATAATTAATTTTAGCGAAGATATTAGTCGTAGCAATAGTGAACTGTTGAAACTTATATATATATATATATATTTAATAATACTTTCCAAAATTAAACATTGTAACGTGAGTACACTCACGCGCCGGCCATGTTGGCGATCCGCGCAGTAGTGGATGGGTGGCTAGTTAGTTCGCTCGTGACCGCCGTCGTGCATGTGTGTGCACAATGCTTTACACCTCTCGTAACAAACTGTACAATACATACATACATACATACAATATGTACATAAGAACCCTACAACATGAAACAAAATTGTAGTACCAACTACAATTTTATTTTATGCCAAAAAGAGCTTGGTATTTTTGTAGTAGTTTGGGAGTTCTCCTCCTGAGCAAAAGCTTGCCCACAACTTTACCACAAACTACAGTCGAGCTATTTCTGCCCAAGTAGCATCGGTGCTCATTTATTGAATCATCTCGATCGACAACTATATATCAATTACCCTAAAAATGTTCGTACAAAATCCACGGACATGGCATACAATCAAGGCAACAACGTTCCATATTCATAAATCATGCAGCAACAAGCTTCCAACTAATTTGGGTTTCCCGGGGAGTGGTAACAAAAACAATCCTAAACAAATAAAACAGAAATAGTGCGCCTTGAGCGAAGCGGAACTAACATAAATTATAATTTCGCTATTGACATATTGTGTTATGCTGATGTTATTTGGAAATTTTGCAGTCAGCTTAACTCAAGATATAACTTATGTTTGGCGGTTACTTGAATATTTACATGCCTTCATATACCCAGGTCATCACGACTGAGTAACCACACCAAAAACAAAACTTATTGCCAAGTATTGGCGGTGTGGTAGACATTAAAACATAGGCCGGCCACAGATGAAAAATAAATGGATATTACAGCAAGGGTATGTTTAACAATGTACTGTTATAAGTATATAATAAGTATAAAATACAAATTTAAATTACAAATTCTATAATAAGTACTGAATAGCACATATTACGAGTATGCCTCTATCTATACTCAGAATCAGCTTGACGTAGAATCGGTTTTTATTAGTATATTAATATCATTTTAATATCAATCTGGCAGGCTTTTCCCCAGTAGTGGAACATAAAGGCCTTTAAAATAATAATATTTTATTATAAACAAGCCAAAAACCATAAAAAGATCAGATGACATAATAAAAAGTAAATAATCATCGTCTGGAAATGTCTAGCTTGGATTATTGTTTTTTTATCTCTTTCGCATTGTATTTCTGTTAGCACAAAGAGCAGGCAGCAAGGATCCGTAATGAGAAAATGAGAATTGAATTTGCTTTGTCAGCCATTCTACAAACCGTGCAAAAGGGACGGCAACACAAAGACTGCGATTACATGAAGATTAATTATTCTATAAAATGTCTTAAGTACATTCTTTTAAGAGTGATTTATAGGTTTTCACAAGTTGTTAGGCTTACATGCATGCACATGTGAATGTTTTGTAAACTGTAATGTTATTTCTAATAGAAGTTTTATTTTTTGATTTTCCCAACAATAACAAGATCAAATGAGTATTTTCCACATAAAAGCACTTTGCAAATTGAATTCAAAGATTATTTATTGCGACGCACTATTAAATGACCCTTAAGGTGGAAGCGCCAGATCAGGGCAGGGGGCAAAGTTTTTTTTTTGGCTTTCCATATTAAAATATGCAATTTACCAATGTACCTATTTCGAAAACACGCATTGTTTTTTTTAATAAAATTCTTCACTCCCCCACTATTATTTTTGCGCTGCGATAATTAAATTATAATCGATCGGTTGATCTCGGTAGCTGAATCGAATCGCAATTAACATAACGAATAAATTGACTCGAAACGCTCCTAAAAATATAATAGAAAAATCTCATCGATTTCCTTGCGACTATTTTAAATGACACATGGTGAATCATCCATTAAATTAAAAAGAAAAATTATATAATATTGGGAACTGCTTTTTTATAATATCGCCAGATGAGCACACCTACTACGGTCCAGGACTAAGCAACGCTAGTATCATTGGTACCATACAATGGGGTGGTCGACCAATAGACATTAAAATAATAACATTCGTACTCATCACACAATGTTTGTCCCAAGAATTGAACCCAGGACCCTCAGCACAGAAGACAGTGTCACTACCAACCGAGCTAATCAGGTTGTCAGTTTCATTAAAAAGAAAATGAAATCACACAAAACTCGATTCCCATCCAAAAATATTCCTAATAAAGCCCCTATGTCAAAACACGGCCTGCTCTCCATTGTCATCACGTCGCCATTTTGCAGAATGGCCGATAATGGAAGCAATTAAAATGTATGGAGGCTTAACTGCAGTGCCTGGGCTAAAATTAATTTATAGTCGGCCAAAATAACCCCCCTGTAGTGGTACCCTCGCCTCCGTACCGTGTAAATGCGGCGTTCAGGTTTCGACATTCTCATTCAAAACTCATTCTTTTGTCCGAAATGTAGGCTATACGCGTTTAAAGAATTTTGTGGTAGGGGTCTGTGCAATTGTATTTTAAACCGACTTAAAAAAGGAGGAGGTTCTCAATTTGGTTGTATTTTTTTTTAATGTTTGTTACCTCAGATCTCCGTCATTATTTTGGCCTTTAGTAGTTCGGTTTCTTGATTTTTTTATTTAAATTTTATAAATATATTTTGTATTTCCGCGAGTTCAATTTTATTTAATTTTTTCTGGTTTTTATTTTCACGCATCTTTATTCATACTGTGTACTTAGTCCTTTTTAATTAACCTAGAACCTTCTCATAAATATAATAATCACCACAAAAAACTCACAAACTTTCAAACAGCACTTTGTCCAACATAAAACAAACAATTAGAAAACACAACCACCTTATAGGGTGAGCGCGCCCATTCACGACACTTGCTCCGGCCATCGGTAATTAAAGCAATTGTGAAATACGTCCGGGGCTGTATGGTAATTTCCTTTGCCCGTATCAATTTATTGTCACCCCTAAAACAGGCAATTTGACACCTCCCCCACTTCACTCCCAATTAGTGGGCACGTCAACATTTCATGTCTTCATAGTACCGTTTAAACGATTTCGTATGGGTCATTTGAGAAATATATAGGGAGCTTTTTCCGATTAACTTACTGGTAGTATTATGTGTACGAGGCTGGACTAATCCCATGTTAGTTTAAGGCAGTTTATTGATTTCTTATATTTACGCGAATACTAATTTTTCGAATTTTATCGCGTTTATTTTTTTGTTTTTACGTTCCCGACGTTTCGGCTGCTCTATAGCTTTAGTCCGTTGCTAAGTTGAAATTAGCGGTAAATGATTCTTGACCAACTTATGACTGAAGATTAACGGTTTCTAGATACTTTATAATAGTAAATATCGCCAGACGAACACAGGGAGCCCGGGATCCGCAGTACAGAAAGCAGGGTCAAACAATTGTATTCAACGAAAAATCCAAAACATATATAAAACCTAGGCCCTTGTGTTGGGAAACTAACCTTGCGGTCACTAGACCAACAGGGCACTCACACTCTCTCTGAAAATAACTATTTTAATATTTCTGAAACTAATTACCAACCAAACGAGTCTCATACATTGAATCGTCCATGTAGTTTGTATTTAACCAGCCCTACATTTTGATACACGCCAATTTGAACTCTCTGAACACACGCAGTACCAAGTATCAGGAAATGTAGTCAATCAATTATTGCACTTGCCTGTAACGAGCTAGCTTCTGCATTTCCCAATACCATCAAAGAAGTTAAATGACAAATATTTTCATAGCGGGCCAATTAGGGGAGCGAAGTTAGCAACGAGCAACAGATAGGGAACACCGTAATTCTATTAAGCGATTAAATAATTCAAGCAAGTTCAAAGGAGATGCGCTTTCGCGAGCAAAACGAAGCGAATAGCTTCGTAAATAGAACAGAGGGAGAAAAAATGCGAACGCATTCTGTTAGATGTGGTAAGGGATAGAGGATAGATAAGTCGACGGAACAAAGTACTTATTGCATTCGATTTAAGTAAAAAAGGTAATCGATTCAGTTTGATTAATCGATTATTCGAATCGATATTAGGTTGGTAGACAAAACGTTAAAGAGAAAACAAAATGATGAAGCCTATTTAATACTCTTTTTGGGTTTAGAAAGCTTGACTTGTTTGGTAGTGGAAAATCACTAAAATTTAAAATTGTTATTAAAACTACCAAATAAAGTTTTTTTTTCGATAATAATTTTAATAATATCGACATAATTGGATTGCGCCAAAATAATATGTATCGTTGAAAAATCGTTTCGCTTCGCAAAAGCCCGCGCAACGGCTGCAATACGGTGCACGGCGCAAATTAGAGCAATTTAACTTTTGAACGTGTCTCCGTAGTGACGTATGGCGGTCCTTTCAGATATAGTTAATTGAAGTCGTAAATTACAGGACAGATTTATAAGCAATTTACAAGCAACCTGTCGTTCAAATTATTGTATATCAATCGTAATATTGAAACGTTCTAAAAACTTAAGCGCGCTCAAGACGTCAAGTGCGAGATTGTACGTAAGCTAACTGTGTACTCCATAGTCTACGTATTTAGACACATTGTATGGAGAATTGAAAGTTTTCAATACTGTTTGCTAGAGGCGCTGTTCAATTCGCCATACGAGTCTAATTACGTACCCGCAAATTTATAGACAGTTACAATGGATTACATTGGCATTATAACGAACATTTCAGACGAAATAGTGCGTAATAATCGGTTTATAATCCATTATAACTTTCTATAAATTTAAGGGATAGACAATAAAGTATACAGCTAGTTTACGAATAATCTCGCACTTGACGTACTGAAAGTCCGAACTAGCGTGGCTACGCAAAAGTACCTACGGACGCTGCGATCGCTACAAATTAAGCTACGAATATGCTACGGAGTATCATAAATACTACAGACTTTTGAAACTGTGTGTAAAAGTAAATATCGTTAAGACCTCTTTGAGACTGCAATGAATCGCTTCATAATATATTAGCATCTAGTGCTATGTCTGAACGCTTAATCACCTTCGAAGAACGTGGGGTGCTAATTATCATTCAATCTGACCGCCTAGCAGTGAATGGGGCCCGTATTTTAGCCAGATTATATCGCTGCCGGCTTCTTTGAGATCAACCTTCGACCTTTGTAAAGGCGCTATCGGTGACGCCGAGACGATAATAAATGGGTTTCTATTACGTAGTTTTGAGGTAGGGGACTGAATTAATTTAACTAATTTTATCGAGAATTAACTTGGCTTCGGATTTGCATTTAGCTATTTAAGAAACGATATTTTTATTATGTACCGAGGTTTTTCTTGAATAAATCTCGAAATTATTAAATCATCCGTCTCTTGAAAAATTATCCGCATCGTAGAAATCGCCTCAGGCCAGACGCCGCAGTAATTAGGTTTTTTTTTCTTTGGTATCATAGCACAAACATCCCATTCAGTACCAGATAAAAGATTTTTATCTCCCGCCGGCCGATCGTTGATGTAAATAACGAACCCATTTCTTGAGGGTTTTTTTTTAATGAAAGGAAAGGGGATTTTTTTATATTTTTCTCTTAATAACGTAATTTAGAATGAAAATAATGAGGTTGTTTCGTACTACAGCAAGAACGTTAATTTAGGTTATTTAAACGGTTTGATTAAAAATAAAAAATTAAAATCGTTGTCGTCATATGTTTTTATTAAGTCCTTATTTTAAACAGCTCTTAGTTTGTTATTGTTATTTAAATTATTTTTATATTATTATCTTTATTTAAATATGCTTTTAATTTAATTTATATTAGTATTTTTTGTTACATTTTATTTTAACAAAATATAATAAATACACAAAACCTATTCTTTTTTTAATAAAACTATGACGGTTTACATTATATGGAGATAATTTTGAATAAGCCTTCTAAAATGTACATATTCTACGTAATCTAGGTATACATCTACATATGTACTAACCGCACACAAAAGCTGCTCGTATAATCTCATATGATTTTGCATAATCTGTCACACTGATGAGCAACAAGGGGAAGCATGCTGTAGGGATTCTAAAGATATTTAACAATACACAAATACGTTCATATAGACGCATCCAACCAAGGGTTCAAACGTTAATGTTATCATTGGAAACTTGAACGGGGAAAGCGGAAAGTTTAATTTGGGTACACAATCGCAATTCTAAAGTTCAACCTTACGCAATTCAGATTCAAAGTGGATTTCGGAATTAATTCGATTTTGTTCCAACTTCACAGACAGTTTGAGTTTTTAAAGATTTAACTTAAAACTTTAACTTGGTCTTTTATCTTTATCGGTGTATTGAGTTGTTAATTAAGTTAGTATAATGTCACTTTGTATTTTGTTTCTTTTAGAAGAGGTGTTCCACTGTCCATATTGTCATCGTTAAATTTTAAAAATTAAGTCGTTCCTAAAATTATAATTAAAACAGAGCAAAATTTTTTAAATTTGAATCAATAATTAGAGAAGAAAATTGATTTAGTTTTAAAAATGGTTTGTTCTTTTTTCTTTTTCATAATAGCGATCACATTACATTTAAAAAAGAATGCCTACATCTACAACTGTTCGCTATACCCGCATATTATAGTGCCAATATGTAAAATACCCCAAGCTTTCCATGTTTCGAGTACCAAACGGGTAAGGTTGGCGTCGAATGAGTGAAAACATCAGCCCCCCTCTGTGCGATAAATCGGCCGGTATTTAATGAGTTTCCTTAGTCGTCAAGTGTCACCCCCCAGCAATAATGCACCGTTATCATCGCACGACGCTATCTCGACACAGAAACATATGTGACGACAGAAGCATAATGTATTTTTCGGGTGATTTATTGAGTACCTACCACACTTTTTTGTGCGAGTTTTTCTTTGAATTAACAAGCATTATTTTTGTCAGTATTTTTCATTAAGGACAAGTTAGGGCCACATAAGGACCGACCAAAATCAGACTCAATGGGTTCACCATTTAGAGTCCGATATTGGTCAGATTTGTTTTACGTTGTAAGCGCTTTCACGGCCATAACTAGATTTTTTTAGGTACCTATGTAAAGTATGTGTATGCATTCCATTAATTATTAATTTGTCGTACTGCTAGGCCGCGATCATTTTCTAATTCATACATTCAAGCACTTTTCTATTGAATAATATTTTTTATGCCATCGTAAAGCAATTGAAATGTCTATTCTCTGACGGCTATTGGCATATCGTAATATTGTTTATGTCATACTAGCTGTTGCCCGCGACTTCGTCCGCGTGGTATTTAACAAAGACAACCGTTGACAACAGCCTGCTCGCCCATTCTGAGCCCGCGGGACGCATTGCAGGTTGTTGCTATCAAACTTAATCAGGCGCTGCGCTGCAACATTGGTTTTAAATTTTTTTTCGTGAGACCCTATTTTTTTTCTAAAATAAAAGTAGCCTAAGTTACTCCTTGTTACATCAGCTATCTGCCAGTGAAAATCCCGTCAAAATCGGTCCAGCCATTTCAGAGATTAGCCGGAACAAACAGACAGACAGACAAAAATTTAAAAAAATGTTGTTTTGGTATAGGTAACGTGTATACATCCAAATGCACTTAGTAAAAAGCGGTTATTTTAATATTACAAACAGACACTCCAATTTTATTTATATGTATAGATGTATAGATACATGAGGGCTTTGCGTCCTCATTCTTATATGAAGTGTGTAACTACAATAATGGTATACTCATACTAATACAAATTCATCAATTCATGAACAAGAAATTACTTTAACATGAATGTCAGAGTTAACATCAATTCGAATTATTATTGTCAGAGAAACATGGTATATAAATATTATTTTCACGTGTTGCCCTAATATTATCCTACAGGTTTGGGGAGAGTGACAGCTCACTCAATGCAACCCGCCCACCAGCTTGATTAATAAGAGGGGCGCTTATAAAGCCAGATCAACAGTTTTCAAACGGCTCCACAAAAAATATATGAAATTGTTATCGATAATTTATTAATACTATCTCTGTAATTATCCTTATATTGACGAATGTAATTAAATTAAAAGAAAATTATTTTTTTTAGCAATAACGAACTTGTATTCATTTTACTAAGACTCAGGCAGCTACCTATTATACCTAATGAAAATAATTAAATAATTATTTTCGTGTGGTGTCTTAATTAATAACATTATTAAATAAATTAAATTAGGTAGTAAAAGCTAGCTTGTCACTTTCATGTGATCATTCATGATTTATTTATAATGCGTATTTATTGAATTTGTTATAGCTATTCAAATACATGACACTGGCATAATATTCGCTAAGTGTGGGTGCGGCCATCTCATCTTTTCCAATTTATTTTATTTTATTTCATTAAGAAAGAAGAAGAAGAAGGAGTTGGTAAGTTAATTAGAGCTATCAAAAGCGACAGTTACAATGTCATTCAATAATAAGTTAATTGTGTGTAAAAATGTAAAAGATCTCTTTAAAAAGAGCAGCCATGGAGTTTGTTGTCTGTTCTTCTCCATTGGAACGGCATTCCGAACAGGAGCCAGCATTTTGTAATTCTTTTGATGATTCATCAGTACTGTACTTAATGGTTTACATGAATAAAAAATATTCTGTTTCTGTGTTATCAGTGTCACAACTCACAAGTTGTCCGCAGTCCCAAAAAGTCTTTTCACGAGAGCCAATTAAAAAACCGATAACACGCGCTATTTATTATATATAGGTACTTTCCACTCGCATGCCCTCATAATAAATTCGTTAATTTCATTTTCATATCCCATCAGCCATTAGCTGAAGCTTTTTCAGGCAACACATTGTTGTGCGTTGTCGTATGAAATGAAAATTGACGTTTCAGTTTACCGTCGGTGACTCCCGCGGGCTGGCTCGATTTATTTTATTACTACTACTCTATTAATGGTTTGCAAACAATTTTATAGTCGCGTAACATGTATTGTTTTATCGATTACGTAGATTGGCGGTTCAGTTTGATTAAAAACATCATGTTTCATGCACCGAATATTCAATCCCGACTCTTCTTCTTCTTTCTTTACGAAATGAGATGCGATGAAATAAAATGGATATGAATATGGCCTCCCCCGCAACTTAGCGGGTATTTAGCACAATTTCAAGTAATTAATAGCAATAAAACATTCAATAAATACACATTATAAATAAAATAATGGATGTGACATGATGAAATGAAAATGGCGTCATGATTTGTACTCCAATCCCGACTCAAATTGGAGGGTCGCTTAAATCAGAACTCAAAGAAGTTTTAATCATGTAGCATAAAAAAGTACTTAATACGGGCTTATATCCCAAAAGAAATCTGAATCGAATACTCATAAAAACATTTCGAATAAATGTGCTCTGCTGGGACCGCATTATGCCTTAATTAACCATTTAAGTAATTAATGAGCAGGAATATTAAATAATCGTGAACGAAAATGTATTACTGGCTTGCATAAAATAGTTATCGGTAATATTGGTACCTACACTAACTGCCTGTGGTAAAAATATTGATAACAGTTAAATAATAATTTTGAATCCAGGTTTTTATTCAATGTTAATTAAAATCATTGAATAACTATTTTCTTCCTCTCTTAGTGTGCATCTAAAAGTTAAATAACAAAATATATGTAGTCTATATATAAACGACTAAACCTTATTTATTCCAAAAAAATGTGATTTGACATTTCTTAAAAATACATTTTTAACATTAAAAAAAAATTGGAAACCTACTGCAGACAATAATCTTTCGCTTTAAATTTTTACCCGACGGACAGACGGATATAGTCGCACCATAAGGGTTTGGTTTTTAGCATTTTGGTACGGAACCCTAATTAGGTAGTTAAAACGTGATACATATTGTGATAAAGTTCATACAGTTAACAAAATGTTTATGCTAAGCCTCCAACGCAGCGCTGTAGATTTAATTACACCGGTTCAACGAGCCATGTGATTGTCAAGTCACAGGCGTGCTATATCACAGGCAGCGCTCATAACCTTGGGCCTTCCAGCCATTTCAACGTTTAACTGAATTATGTGGGAAAACCGTTACTGCTATAATTTAAGCAATTATAATTTTATAAATTATTTTCTTGGTTCTGTCATGCATAAATCGCGTAGCACCGATGCAAACTAGAGAAAAATCCAAAATTAAAAACATAATATGGACGAACAATCATTTATTTTTCTGTGAGTCTTGTAGTTTTCTTTTAGGATTTTTTTATCCCATGATGAGATGGAGTTGTGGCCGTAAAACTATACCTCAAATCGATTGAGCGCAATGAAATTTGCCATGGTGATAGCTTCAACGCCCGGACAATGAATACGATACTCTTTAATAAGCAAATCCCGGGTAAAAGGACAGTTCACGCGGGATTATCAAAAAACTAAAGTCCACGCACAAAAAGAACCCTAAAGGCTATTTTTGCGTGGCAATACAGCTCTATTGGTGGCGTGGGATTTTCAAAAGAAACTGTACCATATAAAAATAAAAAAAAATATGGCCAGATATTAGTATCCCTCATAGTCACATGATATCAGATATGAAAGCAGATATTCAGTTAATCAGCACCATGTAGCATAATTTCAGGTAATAGTTAATTGTCCCGTCCCGTATTGGGACGCGTAATTACGGGACCCAGAGTCGCTTCAACTGTACCATAAATTGTTCTATGCAATTAAGCTTGGCTTATGTGGTCAGTGGAAGATTTTCGTCTGTAAAGGGGTTGGACCTTTAATCTTCTGCTGGTTAGTAAGTAAAGTGTTTGAAGGTAAATTGTTAGTTGGTAATATTTAAGCTAGGATGAAACGATGTGAACCCGATGAGATTGGTCTAATATTCTATCATCCACATAAAGTCAGAATATTTACGTCAGAATTTTTAACACTATTTATATTTAGCGTACTCTGCAATAATTTTATGTTCAGCCATTACTAAATGTTGTTACATTATTTTAGAGCACATTATGTTAACAGTAGTGATAGCCAAGTTGGTAGAACGTTTGCCTCGGTAACGCGGATCGCAGGTTCAAACCCCTCGGCTACCACTTCTGGGATTTCTGAATTTCATGTGCGAATCTTATTTTCAACCACGATTATCACTTGCTAAACGGTGAAGGAAAACATCGTGAGGAAACTTGCATATCTGAGAAAACCCCTCGAAAGATGTGTGAAGTCCGCCAACCCGCATTGGGCCAGCGTGGTGGACTATGGCCTAATCCCCCTCGAATTGGGGGAGGCCCGTGACCAGCAGTAGGACTTTAAAAAAAGGGCTGGTATTATTATTATGTATATATGTTATGTATATATGTTATGTTAGAGCTTTCCTATTGACATTGCTAGTAGGTAAGATGAAAAAAGGAAAAATATGGCCACTACTGGCAATCGTTTGTTAAAAAAGATGGCTTTAAACGACTTATAAACCATATAGCACTGTATATGTCTAGGAGTATGCCCCGCGGTCTGTGGAAGATGGCTGTAGGGTATATACCTGTAAGCTTTAATATGTCATCATATAAATTTTAGCGCTTAGCTCCGGAAAACAAAGTGCCTCGGTGGGAGCCTTAAATCGTTGCCTCCGGGTAAAATTACTAGATGGCGTTTGTCGTTACGGAGCACCGGCGGCCCGGAAGATGTAGTAGGTATTTCAGTCAACAATAAAATAAGAGATTGTAATGATTAAGATGAAAAGAAGTGGAAAATAGAGGTGTGAATATATTTACCCAGTTATATTTTTGAATAATATGTTTTTTATAGTTCCCACGATTTACCATTATTTTTAATATTTCCTAAAATACATTTTTTTTACCGACTACACATCATTCATACGGGAGTATAATTAATTTGTTACATTTTAGCTGAATTAGAGGGGCTAACGGGATTTCTAGTAATTTGATATTATACCTAAGTATATATAATATTCTCTCAAGTGTTGCTGACTTACATCACTTTACATAAAAGTCTCCTCAAAAACAAAATTGTGGGTGTTACTAAAAAATTGCGGTAACTATAGCTAGTACAACCCACTAAACTCTTCAAGAAAACTGGAGAGAAAAGATCGCACCCTTTGGCCGCTACATAACCGTCTATTTCATTAAGGATACGTAACCACAAGATCAATGACGAACTTTATTAAGGCCAAACGCTGTCGGCCAACTATCAAATTAGCAAATTACACGTACAACATGGTCCTAGTTGGTAGTGCCAGCACGTAATGTTTGTATTTGCGAGTCAGTTGGCACATTGCAGCTTTTATCTTTCACAGAAAGTTGTATGGTTAATTAAGTCGAAGCTTCTAGTTTACTCGGCACGTTATGCCTCAGGCTAACTCGTTACAACATGTTTACCAGTTATACTAAAATAGTTGATGTCTGTTGCGTTGTGTAATCAAACATAATTGTAATGTTGAAATGAAACTAATTTTAAGGATTTTATCGCGTTTATTTTATGTTTTTACGTTCCCGACCTTTCGGCTGCTTTACAGTAACCATGGTCACGGGAGGACTGAGGTGGTTAACGTCCTAGTTTCATAGTTTGATGGTAGGCCCGTGACCAACAGTGGGATATTAAAAGGGCTAGTGTTGTTTGCTTCAATTGTAACAAGTGATCAGTTAAGTGAGCATTCAAAACGTTGGCAACATTTTTATAAGAAGAAATTCACACGTGAATTGTGGCTGATGATAGGCGTACTCAGCATTTCCCCCCTCAATAATTTTAACAAATGTCGGCGAAACTGACACAGTTCAGGAGATAACGGCTTCTGAAACATTGCAAGGTGTTACACATTTTTCAGTTACGCTTCGCTTCAGTCCGCTTACACACGGTAGCATTTTGAAGATATATTATGGGGATATTTTTCTGCTGGCTTGCTTTTGGATGAGCGATGTTATGGATGTGATGCGACCAAGTTGTGTTTTAAAATGGAAAATTAGGAACAATTTTGATCCACTGATCTTATAACTACTGTTTTGTTTTCTGTAGTTGTAGTTCTACATGACTATAAATTACAAATAATTTACAATGTAAGTTTGTAAATACAATTTGAAAGTTAATATAATTGCAAAAATCGTTAAGCTTTTGAGATAAATGTAAGCCGTCCCATGCCCGCTAACACCTAAAAGCTTGGCTACTTAAGGAAGTTTTTCATAAATTCCTTGCGTTTTGTTCGAAAGAATGCTTAAAATGTCGGCATCAGCATTTCGCGGAAAATCGTAACCTCATTTTACAAAAGTTTTTCCGTCGAGTAAGATTGATGTTTGTAGAAAAAAATGCTTTCGGTGAAAAACGAATGAAACTTTGGACTGTACTCGTTTCACGGGGAATGGAAATTAAAAGTATGTTTATATTTATTTTTTTTCGTTTTTTTTTTGTAAAAGCACAATATAGAGCAATGCTTAATAAGTATTTATAACTTTTATTAAAAAATATACTATGTAATGAGTGTAAATATGCCATAAATGTAGCCGAAAAATATCATAAAAAGTAATATTACTGGTATTATATCCCATATCTCTGGTGACAGTTTGTGCAATTGCTACAAAATGACCTCATTTTCTTGCCGCCCCATTCTATGTAATACACTAACATCAACGTTCTTCACATCTTTCATATCGTGAAGATCACGTAGGGCATCGCCAGCTTATAACAGAGGTAATTTGATCATATTACTCGCGACAGATGTTTCCGGGTGTATTTTTCAATCTCACCCCAGCCAGGGGCGATATATGGCTGCACCACTTTATAAATGACCCGAGTGGTCCAAATATGAAATAAAAAATTGGGTTCCGATACCTACCGGCACCTTCTACCGCCTACTGTTATCGTTTTACGAAAATTGTTACTGGGATATATAATGGAAATATTTCATACGTTACTAGACAGGTACCAAGTATCTATTGTTAGTAGACAGGTACCAAGTATCTATTGTTTTATTGAAAGTGTTTTATTATTTTAACGGAATGTCTATGCAACAAATGTACATACCCACTTAAATATAAACACTTAACCCCGAATTTATAGACGTTTTATATTCTTTTCAAACGTCTTATAGTACTGCGCACCAGAGTTTTGCTTTGCGCAGTACTATATGACGTTTGATAAAGTTATAGAACGTCTATAAATTCGGGGGTTAGAATGAAGCATATATACATAGTTGATAATAATAATCTAGTAAACGCTGAACCGTTAAATGGTCCGCCCTTTTAACCGAGAGGTTCCGGATTCGAACCTCTACTCCTTGGCATAACTTTGGCTTAGCTAGAGGGTTTTACGGGGCTACTAGTGCACTTATCACACATTACTTTAGAAATCTTTGAAAAATCAAAACATAATAACATCGTCTAAATAGACTAACTACGATTAGTCAAATTAATAATTAAGAACTCAACGTATTTTTAACTGACCTCGTATTTTATTGTCCACTGTATTTTGAACTCCAAAAAAATAATGAAACGCAATCAAAGTATTTGCTGATACAATCACAAAGGTCTGTAGAACCCTTTGTGTAGTCGGATTGATAGCTGGAGATGCGCCGATCACAAAGCGACGGAGAATGGGAGCGATCTGAGCCCGGAGAGCGATCTATCAATTTGTTTAATTGGATTCCATTCTTTGCGACTTTATTTTTTTCTTTCGTTTGCAAACAGCGGACCTATTGAGATTTAATGTTATTTCCTTTTATCGGCGTACGATCAATGTTTATTCTTCTTTGTTGGTAATTTGATTATGTATCTTGCAAAATGGTACACATTAATGTTAATGGTTGTAAGTATTGTTGCTAAGTTTGTCGATATTTTTTTTTATTTCATATAATTCGTGTTATCACAATCACAAATATTTCCATTCACACACCATGAAATATTTTTCATAATAAATCTAAAAGCGTTTAAAGTTTCAGGAAAAAGTACAAAGCTAATGCTGTGACGTCACCGCCTTAAATTAGTGCGTGTAGAAAGAGCACGATCCCGCTTCCTCCCCCACCCTCCTACATTCTTTTTCTAAATTACAATAGTTATCTATGCCATAAAATACTTACCAATAACGTTGCCAATTTTGGAATATAATATCTGTTATTTTTAAGTTGAAATATATCAACCTAAATTCGCTCTTATTACATTAAAATTTGAATCTACTTCTCCATGTATTCGGTACAATCTATACATAAATACGCTGAAATCATCTCCCATATCCAAAAGTGTAAGTATACTTTGTTACGCCAACCATTTCCAGCCAGCCATTTCCTTTATTGGCCGAACAATGAGATGATCCTGAAAAGGTGCGAAAAGTTATTGTTTGCCAAAATTAGCTGTCAACAGATTGATGTATCGTTTCCTCTGAAAAAATATGGCTGGATTCCCGTAACGTTGTTTGATTGAATATGGGCTACTGATGTGATGGTTATAAATACAGCTTCTGTCTTGGTAAATTGTCTGAGATTAATGGAAATATAAAAGGAACTTTAGAAAACTCTTTTGCGATAATTTCACCTAGGTACTCAGTATTGTAGGTAATTACTTGCTATTTCACAATGGTGTGTTGTATAACCTTAGGTAGAACCTCAACTGTAATCCCAGATAGAGTATTATTTGAGATCGTAATTTATTTCCCGAAGTCCATCCATGCTTATAAATCATTATTTTGATTAATAAACTATAACAATACTTTTGTAAATTTTAAAATTAAATACAAAGTTTTACCGGCTAAATAAAGAGTTAAGTCATTACATTTAGATATACATTTTAAATTAGATAACCTTGAGTTTAAGTTTCATTTGAGTATTGAGCTTGGTTTTCAATCAGACAAATAATAGGCAAGAATAATATGCCTTATCCAACGATTTTATCAAATAAAATAAAACTCTCCCAATTAAAAAGATATCCCTTTAGCAATGGGAACAAAGCAATAGCGATCAGCGTCATTCAATCACAGCACCATAGACAATACAAAAGGAACTCATTAATATTTGTTACCTTAACGATGCTCCATTAAGCCTTGCTCTGTCATTACAATATCACGGAACCCGATGACAATCGTGACAGGTAATAGGCGCATACAATTGATTGATCGAAGACCAGTTTAGAATTCCGATTGCGTATTCAGAAATTGTGAGTCAATTGATTGATTTAAAAGCGCCTTATTCGTATACATTTTCTGTGTTTCAATTTGAAATGTTGAGTGTGTTGATTTTAATGAATTTCGTAACCAATTATCAGCTTAATATTTTTTTTTTTATTTAATAAATTATATACAATAGTTATGTACATGGAAAAACAAAAAAAAACTAAAAAAAATAAAATAAAATAAAATTATATACACAAAAATGCCTCCACATCGTCGTCGATGCCAAAAGTGCCCAGCAGGCTGGCCGCGTTTCCACGCTGAATAGCGAGGCTCACTCTCTGCGCGAAATAGAGGCCAGCCCGTCGGTCACGGGTAGCGGCGAAAAGTCGTGCGGCAACCTCCTTGTAAAGGAGGCGAGCGTTGGGGCCCCGCGAACCCAAAGTCTCGACCCCAAAAGGCTCAAACAAGTAGCCTCCAGGGAGGCTACTGTATTTTTGCCGCTTCGAATTTTCGGCTTAATGAAATGATAAATGTAAATTTTGTGAAATTAAAGTTGTTGAGGAGAAAAAGAAACTCCACAGATAAGAGTGAATTTCAAGATCTAACTAATCAGTTTATAATAGGTATTTAGAGACCAAAACTATTTTAGTCCACTATTACAGGAAATCCTGAAAAATCCTCAATCAATTTAATCATTGTTTAGAATAGGTATTCATATACCTACAAAACTAAAAAAGTGTCTCCTTTTCGTTATCGTTACAGTGAATGTGTTTTATGTTTTAAAACAACAACGAGAGAAGTCTAAATTACGCTCAAGAGGCTTAAAACAACGAAACTTAAAACATTACAGTGATGAAGTAAAAAAGTATTCAAAAACTTTTCAATGTTCCGCGAAAACTCCGAGGTTTGTTTGTGTCAGTTAGCAGGATTATATATTTTATCTTACACTAGTATCCTCACTCGTGCACGCTCATCATTTATTAAATATATTTTTTTAGCTGGAGCTATTCAAATATATGGATGTGAAAGTCAAAGTCAAATCATTTGTTTTGTATAATCTCACCGCGCAAACAAAACATGACGTTCGGTCGCGATCTTAGTTCAGGTATTTAAGTTTCTGCAATGTTTTACATAGGAATGCTCTTGCAGTAATGCCAGTATCACATCTCCTACGGTTTAGGACACAAAAAACACACGTAGGAGGAGGGTTTATTAGCACGAAGCACTTACAAACAAACTTATACACAAATATAAACAAAACAAAAAAACACGAAAAACTCCGCGAACTGGTGAAAGGTCTAATGACCAAACTTATCCGTTGCTAATGTTTCTTTAAACGCTCGTCTCGAACCCATTACGTTGAGCAAACGAACATACCTAAGTAGCAGGGAATAATTTTGGTTTGAATTTACTTGGTATTCCCAGATGTAATTGTGTGGAAGTTTTACTTCTGTTTTTGTTTTAAATGCTATGAATAATAATTGCTACTATCAAGCTATGTATGCGATGCTCTTTTCTTTTTTAACCGACTTCGAAAAAGGAGAAGGTTTTCAATTCGATGTGTTTTTGTAATCAAATTTTTTGATTTGAGCCTTGGACAGAAAGTTAAAATTATATACTATAATAGATGAGGCTCTGATATATCTAACCGGCTCGAGTACTAGTACTGAATGTTTCGCCTTGAACGAGTTCCTAACAACAAATTATACAATGAAATAAGCTCTTTCAGCATGAGACTAAGGAACGCGGCAATAGAACGCCCTGTAATTTTTTTGTATGATTATACAAATCAAACTTTCCAGCCAGTTTTGTCTATTTACAGCCTATTTAACTATGCTAGACAGAAATTCCATTAAAATCCTATTTCTATTATACTACAGCAGCACATACATTCCGTGTGTTATTTTCTCACGTTTATGAGAAAACTAAGGATGGGAACAGATTAAGAAAGTTCGCGAGCGATTCGCTGCTTGTAATAGGATTTGTCTGTTTAAATTAAACTCACAGATTGAATTTGTACGTATCTCTTTATATATCTACAGTTGTAATGATGTTACGGATTGTATTATATGTATTCCTCGAAGGTTTAGGCAGGGGTTCATTATTGTGAACCCTCATTTCGTTGATAGCACCTAGTAATTCCCAATGTAATATTATTTTCAACTTATATTATACTTTTAATCGAACCCGGGATCCTCGATACAAAAAGCATAATCATTACCAACTATGCCAATGGGGTCATCGAATAATTCTTCTTTCTTTACGAAATGAAATGCAATGAAATAAAATGGATATGAATATGGTCTTACCCCCAACTTAGTGGGTATTTTGCCAATGTCAAGTATTTAATAGCAGTATCAAATTGAAATAAAACTATTTTTAAGGATTTTATCGCGTTTATTTTTCGTTTTTACGTTTTTATTTCAATGTGTAGTATTCGCGTAAATATAAGAAATCAATAAGCAGTATCAAATTTAATAATTACACATTATAAATAAAAAATGTATGAACGATGACATGAAAAGATGTAAATGGCGAATCCATGGAGTAATTTTATTATCATGATACGGTACTATTATAATTTAATGTCACAAACCATAAAGATCATAACATTTATATAATAATAATGTCCAAAAATAAAATTCCCAAATTGTTATAAAACACAGACAACATAAACAGACCGCGGTAATATAAACCGTTTGATGTGCGCCGACGAGACGGTATTGACATATTATTCCGTTGTGTCTGCGCCGCGGGGCTCACTGTGCCAACTCAATGCTGCTGGGTCATGCTCGCTTCAATTCAACATGGCTTTATTTAAATTATATATATTTTGTTTACTGGCCGGTTGATTTCCCTTCACTTGTATAGAAACTTAAAGCAAAATAGTATTATTGAACTGATATTATTACACTAGGAGTGGGCTCTCAGCAACGGTCAGGTTTTGGATCGATCGTGAAAACTCTCGGATACCAGGGCGGCTCCTCTTACTAGTAGGCCTATGCTATTACCACTTCACAAGGTCTGATTCTGTAAAAAATGGTATCTACGCAAAGTAAAGTAAGATCATGTACCAGTATATTGAAATACTTTATTATGAACGGTGACATTTTTATTGTCCAACATCGGCTGCCCCTTAAATCTATCCGATATCAAGTATCCTAGGCCATATTTAAAAATGATAATATTAGTGATTCGAAAATGAATATAATTTAATTCAGTTTTGAAACATCTTGTTTAAATGTCTACGTTTTGAGAACCAAGAAATAATAATTACTTTTAACAAAAAAAACCAATTGGATTGAGAACCTCCTCTTTTTTTAATTTGGTTAAAAATAAACAGTCAACCAATCCTACACAGTCCACGTGGACTGCTATCCAATAGCTAACACGAGTCTTGCACCATATTTTTATTTTATTTTAAAATCACTTTTTTAAAGTTCATTATTTACATATATTTTTTTACCAAAGAACATGTAATGAATAAGTGTAGGGTAAGCAGGAACTCCTAATATAATCGTAACGTCAACGAGAAAACGTGCTGTCTGTGTCAAACTTATTTATAACTAGCTGTTGCCCGCGACTTCGTCCGCGTGGTATTTAACAAAGACAACCGTTGACAACAGCCTGCTCGCCAATTCTGAGCCCACGGGACGCATTGCAGGTTGTTGCTATCAAACTTAATCAGGCGCTGCGCTGCAACATTGGTTTTAACTTTTTTTCGTGTGATCTTATTTTTTTTTCTAAAATAAAAGTAGCCTAAGTTACTCCTTGTTACATCAGCTATCTGCCAGTGAAAGTCCCGTCAAAATCGGTCCAGCCATTTCAGAGATTAGCCGGAACAAACAGACAGACAGACAGACAGACAGACAGACAGACGGACAGACAGACAGACAAAAATTGTAAAAAATTTTGTTTCGGTATAGGTAACGTGTATACATCCAAATGCACTTAGTAAAAAGTGGTTATTTTTATATTACAAACAGACACTCCAATTTTATTTATATGTATAGACAACTGTGGTGTGAGAGGGATGAGCGCTTACATACCGTTACCGTAAAAAGGATTGTGCTTGACATATAGGTTCGCCTTTCTAAAACGATAAGCATGTCACCTTGTATGTTTATAAATGCAATGTTGTTAAAATCTATCGAACTGGAAAACCAGCCTTTTAACACTACTCTCTTTATTACTTCATACAGAGTGCAAATAAAACTTAACTGTTATGACCCACAGACCCTCATACCGACCTCTCGTTACCAAGTAAAACAAGCCATACCAAGTACGGTAACGCTTGAAGTAAAAATACTTGGTGGGTTGTACGTACACCAAACTCATTACACGGAGAAATACCTCTTAAATCGCGGAACTAAAACAGCAATCGTGTTAAGGGGGCGTACATACGAAATCGTTTGGTGGCAGCCACCGTGTCGTGGTGGCAGAAATAGAGATTAATATAAGTGGTGTTAAAAAATTACGAAAATGATTTTTTTTAAAACTAAGATTATGACATAGATTTTCGTTATTTAGAAAAAAAAAAACATTGTTTATCATCATATGACAGCTATTGAACTATGAATCACCAATAACAATACATAATCATGTACTGTTCAGTTATTGAACAAAAATACTACATTATCTTAACATGACCAATCCACTTAACCGTTTACATAATGACTTAACCCCAGGTTATGCCACTAGTGGTCAGTCATTACACTCTCGTATAAACAAAGCTTAACGTTTGTCCATTTTGTTAATTTCCCGCTCAAAGCGGAACATTAGAGTGCGTTCTGAAACTGAATATAGCCACGGGCAAATGGACTAGGCATTCAGAAACCACAATGTGGCAGCATGTTTAGTCCAAAACTACAAATGGATAGTTTGATGTTAGAGTGGTTATTAGAGAATTTCAAAATTGAAATTGGAACATAATGCAACTGAATAATAAATACACTCGCGAGCAACGAATCCTGGTTACCAACATAATCTTAATAAATCTTTGAGCTATATTTTTTAAAGTAGTAAATTATATTGTGTATAAAACACATTTTTTATATGAATATATTTTAATTGCATGCTATAATTTCCGATATAATTAGGGTTTATTTTGTGACCCGAGTTTATTGCTCTCGAGTGTAGAGCAATAAAAACTTTTTGCTACGACAACTGTGCTATAACAAATGAGATACATCGGTGAGCTATCTTGTTTAGGTATAACAAACTATACCACATCACGACCCCATTTGCACACCTGGTGGTGACCCTGCTATATGCACCGAGGGTCCCGGGTTAGAATCCCGGTTGTGGTAAACTTTGTGTGATGATCCCGAATCCTTGTACCCGAGTCAGAGATGTTTAATATCTATCTAAGTATTTTATACTGAATTAGCCCTCCGTCCAATGTGCGGTTCCCATAATGCACGCGTCGGTTAGTGACCCCATAGTTGGTGTGTTCGTCTGGTGAAATTATAATAGAGCTAAGTAGTAAACACATCAGAGTGCTTTAAACTTTAATGTTAGTTAGTCTTTTATGTATCACTAGCTGCGCCCCGCGGTGTTGCCCGCGATTAAAAAGTATGTCCTTTCTCTCTATGCCATTTTCTAATCCCTAAACTACCACTACATATGCCAAAAATCATGACGATCCTTTGCTCTATGAAAAATTAAAACAAAACTATCCCACGGGAACTATACATTTTACCGGGATAAAAAGCCTATATGCTATTCCAGACTATAATCTATCTCTGTGCCAAATTTCATCCAGATCCGTTCAGCCGTTCTGACGTGATTGAGTAACAAACATCCATCCATCCATCCAAACTTTCACATTTATAATATTAGTGGGATAATTTGTGGCCAAGTTGACTTAAAACCTGGTACCCTAAACGCGCACATGGACATTTGAAATTGATCCTCGCAATTCAATATACGTTGTTTACGATATGAATATGAAAAGGTTGTTTACGATATGTTGTAGGTTGTTTCAGCTACCAATATGTTTGTCCTGAACGTTAGCTCGCCAGTGTTCACCGAAATAAACTCACAACTTGCGGTTGAATTGTATTTCACAATGTTACTCTGTATCCTGAGGCGTCGAACTCTTTACCTTTGTTCGAAACTTCGCTGCTACTTTATTTCTGGACAATTTGAGAAGAGTGATATAACCAAACTTTGGTAGAGTTAAAATGTTCAAAACAAAATAATAAAATCTAGCAGGTAACGATATCTAACAGCAAGTTGCTCTAGTAACTACTTATTCAATTCAGTCAAATTTATTTCAGACTGCTGTCGATAATGTTAGTAACAATTTTACTGGTAGAATTAAATGTTTGTACAGGATTATTCAGAAAGGGTGTACTAACCTTTGATCCAGTGCTTCTATAGCGAATTTATAATCATGATTTGAAGGCAGAATTTCAATATACAGTCAATAAAAAGAACTACGCAGCAATCACAACTGTCATTTTGTTAAATCGACTTCGAAATTCTGACGTCATATAATGATTACAAATACGCTAAAGAAGCGCAGGTTTAAAGATCAGTATAACCTTCATGCTTCACTCTGTATAACTTCTTCAGAAAATCTTGATCTATTTTTTTTTTCTAGATTTTATTTCGTATGTCAATGGTGGGCTTGAAAATATTTTTTTCGTCTGTCCGATAGCAACGGAAGAAGAAATTTACATATTTCTAATACGTCGTTTACGCTTAGAATGCCGACACAATACTACCTTAGCTTAAATAGCTGTTCCGTGAATCGTAGAGTTGGTTTTGAACTATTATCTTTCTACAGTTTGTTATAATGAATTCAGTGGTTTTTTTTTAAATGATGACGCTGGCTATCACGGGTAGCTACAAAAACATACTGTTATACTCAGCTAAATAAGTACAAAACCGCTAAAGCAAAATGTTACGGACATTTCAATACGAGTTTCGCAAGACAGTGACGGAAAGGTTACTCTGTAACTCTGTAGAAATAAAGTTTCTAGAAATACTCACAAAACATCTACTTTGTTTAAAGAAATACATTGTTGCCAACGTTAAGTTTCTTTGTCACGTTTTATGAATTACTGTTAGAACAAAGTCTAAACATATTAAACGAAAATGAGGCAGACATGTTTGTACAAAAACTGTCAACGCCATATTTAACGAAACCACGTAGCCCCGAACTTATAGACGTTTTATAACTTTATCAAACGTCATATAGTAACTGCGCAATGCAAAACTCTTGCGCGCAGTACTATATGACGTTTGATGAAGTTAAAAACGTCGATAAATTTGGGGGTTAGTGTACAACGTCAACTATTGGAAATAAAAAAAATATGCATTGACGTTTCCAGTCGTCATATTTGTCGATGTTGCGGTGAAGGAAGGGTCAAGTCTGCATATGATATATGAATAGGCGAGCCCTTTCTTTGCCCGGGTTAGATAACCGAGGATTCGTATTGTCGCTTTAATACATTAATCATTAAAATTGCTCTGAGGTTAGGCTGAGAAGTTCGGGCCCGCTTCAAATGGATTACCCACTCGCTGTTAATACAAAGTTCTGACGTTGACGTAATTTTAACGATTTATACAAAACGTCGTTTTGTGTGAGTTTCAAATGAATGATGATATAATTTCCTCATCACTTATACATATAATGAATACATCACGACAGATTGGTCTAGCGGTTTGAGCGTAGGCCGGTCGGGTCACTGCACCGGTTGTTGCGGGTTCGATTCCTGGCTGGGCAAATTTCGGAAACGGTCATTTCGTAATCTGCCCTGGTCTGGGTGTTACTGGAATCGCCCCCAGTCCATTATACGGTACCTATAATACAAGCGTTGCTTAGTTTGAGGCCATACAGTTGGTGTGTGTATCTATCGTATCGTGTGTTGTATATTATTTCTCATGTCGATAAAAATACATACATCACTTGCTATCGTATCTTCCAATTGACTGAAGATTTTTCTTGAGGGGATCACGAGTTCACGGCTCATGTGGCAGCCAATTTGTTGCTTGCGAGATGAATAGATAAAAACATAGAGAAAGTTTTATTACTTTTGTCATAAATTGTAATAATCTTAATTGATAATTTACTTTTATTGAGGCGCTAGCAGTGCCCAAGACTTAATAAGCGTGGGTGATAGCTTTTTGGCTATCTCGAAGAAACTTACTCGGTTGATAAGCTATCCCGCTATGTTAAGTTTATAGAAAAACCCTTCAGAAGTTTACCTGTGATGCAGGTCCGCAACACAGACATTAAAAAAAACTTCTTTATCGACAATATTTTTTCGTACAATATTCATTTTTCAAAATAAATACTCCATGAAAAAAGGTCATTACAGACTATAGCTATTTTTTGTTTATCAGCAAGTTAATAAAAAAAATAATTAAAATAACAATATTAATGATAAAAGAAAGTCCTATTGCTTAGCTAGTGTATCTTCAGTCTCAAAATTCACCTGATTCAGCATTAACTTAGATAAGCTACGTCAAATAAACTACACTGCGTGTAAAAACATCGTACCATAAAGAATAAACAGCGAAATTGGGATATCATTCAAAATATTACTTGTCGTCAACCTTGGAAAGGAGACCTGCAATGTTAGAAGGAGGGTGCAGTGCAAAAGATGAGATACAAGTGGAATTATTGACATTAAAATAAAACATACATTTTGGATAAGTTTTACAAAGCTTGTTAGCCTTATAATGCCATTGTAAATGGGAGTGTGTTTTTAGTGTTTGATTTTGTTTACCAAGAATCTCATCATACTAAAGCCATTTATATTATTAGCAATCTGTGAATTCAAATTGGTAGGTATACAACTTAAATTCCTACAACGAATATAATACAAAAGAGTTAAATAAAAATAATTTATCTCATTGAATTGTATTCGTCAATCTCCATTTTTAAGCTTATTCTTAACCAACACGTCCATCTCCATTAAACGCACGGCTTGGACTGAGGTTCCTTTTATTGCGAAAGAAAGCCCGGCCTCGGCCCGAAGCGACAAAATTTTCCTCACAATACAGTGAGCCTCCAGATAGCGATAGCGTCTCTGGAAAAAGAGTTTCAACCTCTCAAAGGCGATGCATATTCTCCAAATCCTTATAACTTGTACCCCACCCTGCTATTCTGGGTTATCCGACATTCGGGTCACGAGTTCCGGCTATGGCCCGTGTCCGATGGATGGCTGCTCATTCCAGATCAATCGCCCTACGGAGGTGTTCTTTAATGGAGATTTTACACGTGATTTCCGGATCCCGTCGGCGTTCCGACCAATACGTACTGGTTTATGGCATCGATTATAGGTACGGAAAAATTCAACGGTTTTTATTCTGGATCGAAATATATTTTTTTGATGGTTTTTGGTTAGTCATTGTGTGAATAATAATTGCGATATGGGTACCTAACTGTCATGATTCAGATAATGCCAATTTTTTAAGTATTTATTCCCGCATGAATATCCCCTCAATGCGTGGTATAGTCCACTACGCCAGCCTTGTATCCTATATCACAGACTATTAAGAGCTACTGACATATTATAGTAAGTGAGCTTCCAGCTTTCGAAAATTGTATATATAGGCTTTCTCAGACGGTAAAAATTTAAAAATAGATTAGCACATAATTCCTTTTTGAAAAAGGCTAACGTTCTTTCTTTAAAAAGCTTATTTCTTTCACGAGCGATTCCGCAACCTCACGCCTCAACCTCGCTCGCTTACATAAGCTAGCTGCGTGCGGTCGGCGCAGATTTCTGAGCTTTATTTTTTGCAGGTGATGGATCGCTTCGCGTTGTCTTGTGTAATTTCCTGGCACTAATTGCGGCCGGCATCCGTCACGGTGGCTGGAAAAACGCCGGCTAATGCGGCCGGGATGGTGATAAATAATTGTCTATGTTTTGTGCAATTTTGTTGGGTAAGTGGTTAGTTGGTTGATGGTTTCGGTCATTTAAGAAAAAAGCCAAGCAATTAGGTCATTCGTGGTTGGTTAAGGCCTGTTTCAGAATGTGCTAATAAAGCCTGTCTATCATCAGAAAATGTGCTAATATAGCCTATCTGTATTATTATTGAATATGCTTTAAAAAAATTATTCTTTAAAAATTGTTGTGATTTAACTTTCAATCTATTTCAGGATAATATTTAACTTACATGAGGGTATTTGGCTTCCAATTTCTTTTGTAGTAAGACGTACAGATAATGTAACAAGGTCCTACGAAATAGGCTAAATAATTGGATTCGTTCATTTTATCTAGAATTCACGAAATAATGTTTTAGGTTCAATTTCATAAAAATATCACAATTTCCTAGAATCAATAGCTCCAGCATCTTAATTCGGACCAGACGTTATATTGAAGGATAACATGTCGGTATTCTTGTGAAAATATTTGATTGGCCCCAGAAGAGGGGAGATGGGAGGAAGAAATTTTTATTAAGCCGGTCTTGTTATTAGATTGTCGACCATGGGCTAGTGCTTCGGTATATTGCTGAAATTGATTCCTTTGTGCCAATAAATAATAAAAGTGAAACCAACAACCACTTATGTTATGACTATAAGAGCGATGCGAAAGTTTGGATGTATGGATGGATGATTGTTACTCAATCACGCGAGAACGGCTGAACGGATCTGGATGAAATTTGGCACAGAGATAGATTATAGTCTGGAATAGCACGTAGGCGTTTTTATCCCGGTAAAATGTATGGTTCCCGTGGGATAGATTTGTTTTAATTTTTCATAGAGCAAAGGATCTACATGATTTACAGAAAAGGACATAGAGGAAAAGGACATACTTTTTAATCGCTGGTAACACCGCTGGGCGCAGCTATTATGAAAATAATGTGTAAGGATCATTCATCTAATATCTTAAGAAGTCGCGTTCTCCATTTAAACATTGTTAAATCTCTTTAGTAGGTATAACTAAAAGTGAGTAGGTCCTGTGCGGAAGAAAATTGGGAGTAAAAGAAAAGTTTTTTTTTTCATTTAAATGGGCAGTAAACTTTGAATTGAGTTTTGCTGAAGCAAGTAATCTCATTCTTGAATAATTCATGCTATGACGATTACGTTATACGTTTTCGTCGTTATAAAAGTTTAAATAAATACGTCACATTTTTGGCTAACAGAAAAGGTGGTATGCAAATGAAGTTTTGAATTAAAATTGAATAGGCAGGCCGATTTTTTTTCTTGTTTTTCAAACGATAAAGAGAAAATTTGACTTATTATGCACTGTATACATAAGTAACAATATTACATGGGTAATCAATACGTAAGTGTACTTTTGATCTATAAGTGAATTGTGTAAGTGATTTTATTTATTTTTATTCATCCTATTGTCACTAGGTAACCGGAAAGGCGTCGTCCTGTCGGACAAGCACTTTCAGTTTTTCCCATTTTTTTCGGACAGCTTTTTAAATTTTCGTTTCTCTACAAACCTGATTCGGACTATGTGATATTTAAAAAAAATGACAAATCAGTTTTCATTTTTATTTGCATGGACTTCATTGGCTAATATTGGTAACCGATTATCGGTCTTATATCTACATCATATACGGTATATCGTCATTTAACATAAGTAATGTTACGCTATCTGTAAGTACACTATTGTTTTATATTTGTAAATCACAAGCATAAAGTACACCTACGTATTCCGCCTTTCCTCTGTTCAATGCAAATATAACAGTCGCAGGAATCAATAACGCATCGTTGTATAAACTCCTTAACATTCACCATCGCTCGATGCTTCAAAGACATCATTACGAAGCGGTATCATTACCATATAAAAATGATCTCGCTTTGTTTTGACTCGGGAATTCGGAATTCGATTTTAATATTTAAATTCGAGATATATACCTGCAAAGAAAAATGATTTTTGAGCATCTATTTTTAGCCTTAGACGAAGATATAATATAGACGGAGTGTCGCAAACCACATATTGTATACCAAAAAGTCATGCAGATTTCTGTAGTGCATGCGAAACCTCAGAGTTGTTCCGAGGTTTAGGGGTTTTTTTTTGCGAGGTTTACGAGGTTTATATACAAGGTGTTACAAAAATTGTGTAAAATAATTTAAGGGGTTAACAAGTAACTGATAACGGTCACGTTTATGTATTTAATATATGTGTATACATTGTTTTATTTTTCTTTAAAAAAGCAAGACATTCCCGTCATATCGCGGATTTAGTATATTGTGTTATTTTTTAAAATTTCAAATAGTTTAATTGTTTGTTTTGGGAATTAGACCTTTATAGCCTACTGATGGACCACTTATAATATTTTTACACTATTATTGTTAAACCTTATATTATGGCCAAAATCGGATAGATTATCTACATAGCTGCTCAAGTGACCGCAGTGGTAGACCCACCGCCGAAAATATGTAGATCCTATTTGAGCATGGTATTATTTCATTTTGGTCTTTTTATGGAGGATTTATAGAGGAAGATAAGAGTGTGTGTGAGTGTGTGTGTCCTATTCTAACCAGTCAGCACCAGAAGCGTACCTTGTGCCCATATATTATATCTGTCTCTGTTATACTGAGCCAAGTAATGTTTTGACAAAGTTGCTTATCAGCAGCCCAAATTTTGATGTAAACATGCCAGACGTTCAGTTTAAAATATGAATATAAATTGGCAAACTTTAGGGTTGCTCGAGTCCGATGCTAACTTTAACATTATTAATACAGAAATTCACGCACCATAAATTTAATTTGAAATCCTTGAAATATGGTGCGAATGTTTGTATTATTTTATTAACTGTTTCTGGCCAGTGTTAGCCGTTTTAACAGCATAATAATTGTTTTCGATTATATTTTATTATGATAACAAAATACCTGTTTGATACTTTATTGTTGAAGCCAAAGAATAATAGTTAATTATTGTTCGGTCAACATTAATTCTCGTATTTGTAAAAGTGAAAAAGTTTACAGAATGCGCATAAAATACGAAGTAGTATTTCGGTACTACGGTAGTTTATTACTACAGAAATGAAGAAATATCTAGATATTTACGTCACGTAAATATCTAGATATTTCTTATATCAAGGTATTTTTCGTGACGTAATCACGAAAACTAACATTTATCGAGTTTCGCACATTTCAAATACAAGTTTATACGGAATCCTCGATTCTGATCACGCGTCGAGTGCAGGAGCCACAGTGGGAGACGCGAGTGAGGAATTTATTTGTGTCTCCAATCAGTCCCCCAGACATTTGGAGACAAAGCGTTTTCTAGAATTCATCGAATTACTTTATGCCGTTCTTTTATTTCTTCCGTCAATAATCGGCATCGTGTTTTTGCGAATGATGACAATAAATAACATTAAATAGTCATTTTATTTTTGATTCTTCAATAAAAATGGACGCGCCATTTTCATATCTTCATGTCACATCCATTATTTTATTTATAATGTGTATTTATTGCTATTAATGACTTGACATTGGGAAAATACCCGCTAAGTTGTGAGTGAGGCCATATTCATATTCTTTTCATCGCATTTATTTTCGTAAAGAATGAAAAAATGTGGTGTCTGTATAAGTACGATTCTAAGGGCCTATTATACAGTATATGCTGATAAACCCTATTCACAACTTATTTGACAGATAGCCCATTCAATTTATGTTATATAAGTGGTGGATACGGTTTATCAACACATTCTGAAACAGCTTCTCGACATTTGCGGGCAATAACGTTACTGTTAAACGTATAAAATGTTGATCATAGAAAACAAACCATCAAAGTGGAAACTTTTTTGAGGCAGAAATGAAATCATCATTGATGAACGTATGATATTGGTATCTTTATTATAAAAACAAAAACAATCGTCAAGTTGTCTATCAACGATACAGCTATAAGCGTCATAACTTAACTAGATCAAGCAGCCAGCGAAATATATCATTTTTTCAGAATCGTTCATACATCATTTTTCTTGACGTCCAATCTTCTCTAGTTCATTTCGTTTATTTTTCTCCCGTCCGGTCACATGTTAGTTTATTTTTATCTGCCCATACCATTATTTGTCATTATACATTTGGGTTTTACTTAACTGGAACCTACTAGGATAACTGCCACTAGTTGTACACCACACATGTATAGATAATATATTTACCAATTTAAAATCTATAAAAAAATTAATTATAAATAATTTATAGACCAATGTGGACAAAGCAGTATTTCCTATTAAAAGTCACAAACCCCAAAGAAAACTCCTTGAACCTTGAACTCTTAAGAAGCAATTTAACACTGAAAATGCCAGGCTAGGTATGGCAAAGGCTAATGCTAGTACAATATACTTACTTCATCCGTGCCTACCGTCAGCATAACATTCCAGCCAGCATTTGTTTAGGAGTCGATGTTGGAGATTCCTAGTACAGCTTACGCCAGCACTATGCGGGTCCAGCTAATAAAATTAGAGCAGTGTTTGGATGGACGCCTCGTTAGGAAGCAATATCAACGGATAGCGTAATCTCTTAATTACTCGTGTATATATGTATAAGGTTCAACAATAATAGTGTAAAATATTTTAATGGGTCCATCGATAGGCTAGAAAGGACACATAATCAAAGTATTAGATTTTTTTTTACATAACACTACATACTAAGGCCGCTATGAAAATATTCTGTCTCGCTTTCTCAAAGAAAAATCAAACATTATACACACAAATAGTTTATACATAAACGTGATCGTTATTACCCACTTGTTAACCTCTTAAAATATTTTACACTATTTTAGTTAAACCTTTTGTAGTTAGTTTTTAAAATTTATTTATACATTCACCTACTATTTTAACGATCCGCTGAACCCATTACAAAATTTCGACGGCCTATTAAAATATTCTGGCCCATCACATCTGGTACACACAGATTTTTTTTTTATTTTCATTCATATGACCGATATAATGTCCACGTGGGCCGAAAACCATTTCACTGCGTAATAGGATTACGGATTTTATTACATGCACCAGAAATATCGTTAGGAAGGCAATTTTGGCGTCAGATATTGCCTATTAGCGTTCGAGGTAATGCCTTCTCGATATTCATGTAGGTATAACGACGTTAAGTTAAGCATATTTGTGGCTTAGCTCTATGTTAATGCCCCGTCTCAGTTTGGGTATGTGCTAGTGGGAAATTAGGTTGGCTATGTAATGCTTGGGTTTATCTATACAGGGCGTAAGTGGCTTCGTAACTAAAAATTAATATAAATACCATGGATTCATGATTTTGAACCCCCCCAGAGTTGGAATTTTGCGTCGATCTTTTCATGAATTTTGTGTGATTGTGAATGCGGTATTGCAAAGTAAATAACACCTTTACATTCTTAGATACTACGATATGAACCGGAAGGCGTAGTGTCGGACGGCCCCCCACAAGGTGGACCGATGAGATCACACGCGTAGCAGGAAGCCGGTGGATGCGAGTGGCGGAGGGCCGTGATGTGTGGAAATTATTGGGGAGGCCTATGTCCAGCAGTGGACGTCTTTCGGCTGATAGAATAGTGTATTCTAAGATATTGTCGACGGTTATTGTCGGGATCTTGTATATATGTTACGTGCTCCCAAAACTCTTATAGCGCGATTCAGGATTGTGACGTCAATTGTCTATTGTACTGAATGCGTCTGCAGTGCCATCTGCGTAGCTTGTGTTGCAGTTGAAGTGGTCGCTACAAACCTTTTCTTTTAATTTCGGTAACGTTAAAACGAAGTAAAACGTGATTACTGCAGTAACCCAATTGAGGGTTCAAAAGCTCGCGATAAAGCTAACCGAATTTGATCCGTATTTTAATGAGGTAACCGCTCTTTTAAAAGTTAAAGATTGAACTTTTACACGATAATTGAACTAGGCGTCCGCCCCGGTTTCGCGCGAACCTATAAGATTATAATCCCAATACTTAGGGTGGATTGAACGATTCACGGGTTATATTTAACTACTGTCAATTCTATGGATAATCTGACAGCCTCTGTAAAAATTTGACGAAAGTTAAATTTAACCAAAGATGGTGGACTCCAGCCCTAACGCTAGAGTAGTTAGCAAATTTTTATATTTTTAAGAGAACATCCCGTAAGAAGGTTTCAGGTGCATTTAGAACCAGATTTTGGCTTAACATTTTGTCTTTAAAAAATATAATATACAAGCAGCTATACAGACATTTTTCTCCATTGTGCTTTGATTTCGTGTTCAGTATCGATCACAGCCAAAGTCGAGGTCTCAATCTCATTAACTTCTTAATTAAGGACCTCGGACGTGATCTGACATTAAATTTTTTAACATCAACCGTTTCGTCGCTCTCGGGCGAGGCAATACGAAGCGTTTACTCGGGTCAGGCGCGTACTGACCGAGCGAGTAGAGTAGACGATGTTTGGTCAGTTAGATACATGGCTAATAGTTATATTTTTAATATAGTAATATATAGTTTAAAACTTACTTTGCAAGTGGGCTCCTTTTTAAACTACGAGTTTACAATATTTTGAATACAACATTTAGAAAAATGGATTAAACTTCAGTAAATTGTATTATGAAGGTTTTAAAAAGAATATGGAAAACTGAAAAGCAAATGGAGAAACATCGTCCATTACGAACAGTGGATCGATAGGTCTCGATTGAGCTGGCCAATTAGTGAGGTGTGTCGAAATCTGTGCGCTGTACCGTGCAGTTGTTTTAATTTGTCCGTCGGCTCGTAGTTTTACATATTACGTTATACATTGTTTTATTATAGGTACTCTGTTTTACTATAGGTACTCTGATTTACTATAGGTACGTTGTTTTACTATAGGTACTTTGTTTTACTATAGGTACTTTGTTTTACTATAGGTACTTTTGATTGGTATAATATGATTACCTGACTTGTTTTGTATTTTCGTTTGTCGTTTTCGGTGGATGCGAGTGGCGGAGGACCGTGATGTGTGAAAATCATTGGGGGAGGCCTATGTCTAGCAGTGGACGTCTTTCGGCTGATAGATAGATAGAGTTATTTTACTATCATAATCTAGCTTAAAAGTAACTAAGTATTAAGCTTACAGTTGAACACTCAAACCTTAATAATGATGCGTTAAAATTAATTTGTTTTGTGTTTTAGTTTTTAGCGGTTAGCATAACATGCCATAATAACTAACCACGAAGATGGTAATGACCATCGACTAGTTGATAATGACACTTATAATATTGAGGCAGAGAATGATCAAAATCAGTGCAACGCAGCAAAGACTATTTAAATAATAATACCATTCTTGATTCAATTTACATTCATAATTATTTCATAATAATTCGTTAATTAAGGATTAGTATGTGTTATCAATTGATGTGTTATATGTAATTAATCTAGTACATGAGCGTAGATGCTGTGTAGGTTTACATTTCGTATGTCAATTTATACCATACTTCTTTACGTTACAAATTCCAAACACCGCCATTCAACACCAGTTCCACTAATCATAGTACCTGATAATTCAAAATTACACCAATTAACGATGGTAATGATACCTCACTCGATTCATAATAATTGAACACAAAAGTTTCAAACTAACTCGATTCAATGCGGCCAACCAATTAGGTATCTCTAAATCTATATAAAGGTGATTTAATTTTCCCGTTCAGTTCTAAAGTTTTGCCCGAAGTGCGTTAATTAGTCGGGGCGAAATGCTTCCCTCACGGTTGCAAAATTGCCACGAATTTGGCTATGACCAATTAGTTGTATAAGTACAACTAGTTGAAATGTCGTCGGGCAACGCCGTCGATGTCTCCAGAGACAAGTGTCCGGGCATACGAAAGCTTGGAACAATGTATTATTTCCCAACAAAGCTGTGACTAGAAATCGAATGAATTAATGAATGCTTGTTCAATACATTGGAACAAAACATTTAAAACAGTTGTTTTTGTTTCTTTTTTTATCCAAGTTAATATACAATTCATATTATATGTTAAACACTCGTAAAAATCAGTGTATTCACCTAAAATCGAAAGCTCTTAATTATACTAGTCACAAGGCCTACTCCTACTGGTCATAGTGTCCTCATATGGGGTAAAATGTGCCCAGTTTAATGGCAATAGGCTTGTCCCCTACTATATTGGGACCAAATACCATCGGCGAAATGTTGGTGCATAGCAGTACACCTCTGACTACCCCTTCGGGCATATCAGGCGTGATGACCAGTCACTGGTCTATTGGCAAAATGTGTAGATATTTTGTCCCTTTTGTGTAGCCGTCTGTTTGTCGTCCCTTCGGTCCAGACTTTTCGTTTCAGTTAATTACAGGGGACGAGACGGTCTGCATTTCGCTCCTGTAGTTGCCGCAAATTTTCTGGTCAATCAGTTATGGTAATCAACGCTTGCTGTATCGTTTATTCTACCAAATATTTGGTGACTATCATTTTATTTTAGTGTTTGTTTAAGTTTGTAAGTATAAAACTAATTATGAAAACAAATGTAGTATGATTTGTGTTATCCATACATTACTTTTGACATCAATGTTTAGACTTATGTCTCACAATTATATTTAACTGAAAAAGAAAAGGTTCGTAAGGAAAGAAAAAAGTTCGGGGTCGAGTCACCTTCGTCCGTAGGAGAATTAAGTACCCTCGAGATACCCTACACGTGACCCTGGGTGGTGCCAACCAGGTGACAACTCTACTGGTGGTAGGCTTCGGCCGTGGCTAGTTACCACCCACTGAACAAAGCCATGTCGCCAAGCGGCCTAGCCGTGTTCCGGCATGATGTTCGGTGTTGCCATTCATGGAAGGCGGGTCAGATCAGTTGCGCTGCATGTGCCTCTATCTACTGCCGCCTTCCTACCTAGGCAAGTATGCTCCATCGTAGATCTCATCGTCACTTACCATCAGGTGAGATCGAGATCAAATACTTGCCTATAATGTAATGAAAAAAAAAAAAAAAAAAAAGGATCAAAAAATATGTATATTAAAATATTTTAAACAATATTGATTTCTTATATTTACGCGAATACTACACATTAAAATGAAACACATTTTATCACTCCTCCCATCACCATGGTTGCTGTAAAGCAGCCGAAGCGTCGGGAACGTAAGAACATAAAATAAACGCTATAAAATCTGTAAAATTAGTTTTATTTCAATATTTTAAACAAACACGAAAATAATTCACTTCAATTGTCCCGGGATCGCAAACCACCATGAAATTATCTCGCTCTAACAAACTTTAAACAGCGCTACAACAAATAAACATATCAACGTCGGAACGTACCTCCGCAAACATTCGGAGATCCCAAGGGCGCCCTTCCACATAACAGCAGTGAAGTTATCACACGATTCGTTGAGTCTGCGCTAATGAAATTAACCCCCATTCCGGACGGTACGGAAAGCCGGTAATGACAACGAAACACTGGTAATGAGATGTCCGTAAACTAACAACATGCGCGTTAGCGGGGAATGACTCGAGTCATTAATGGAATGAAAGGCCATAAATGATGTCGGCTTCCTTTGTTCGAGGATAATAAGGTTTTGTTAGCCGCAAGGAAGGTAATTTTTTATAAGAACTGAATGTTTTACAGATATTTAACGTTATTTTCTTACAAATAACGTGCTTATAAAAATAATACTATAAAAAGGAAGTTCAAGTAGGTCATAATATTACTGATGAACAATACTGGACCGTTTTTAATGCCCCACTGTTGGGCACGGGCCTCCTTTCATAGCGAGGGGATAAGGCTATAGTCCACCACGCTGGCCCAGTATGGGTGGCGGACTTCACGCGTGTTTCGAGAGATTCTCTTCGATATAAAGGTTTCACCGTTTAGCAAGTGATAATCAAAATCTTATTATATTATATGAATTCCATCGCCATTATCCAATCATTATGTTTGCGCTATAAAAACACTCTTAAACTTGGATATAAGCGACCAACCAACAGAATCGTGGGCTGTTGTTTTAAATTAACTCGAGCCGTTGATGAGTAATTTTAAATATGAATTTAAGAGAATTAATTAGTGCGTTGAGTGGTGTAAGAGAAACAAATATTTGTTAGAATAATAGATTAACTTGGCGCGGACGTGCTGGTGAATGTTTTTGTGAGATTAATAAAACTTGGACGTAGATAAAGGTAGGTAATTTGATCCAGGTGAGTAAATACTCTTTTATTTTTTTCTAATTATGATAAAGTTATATGTTACGGTATTTTTCAATACCCTCCTAGCCCTCTACCCCGCGACCGGTGACGCAGCTCTAACTTTTTATGTGCCTAGCGGGAACTCCTAATGTTATGATACCATCATCGAGAAAGTGCTGTCCCTGTCATTCATATTTAAGAAATCTGTGGTATGAATGGGACGGATTCCGTCTACGTTACTGTGATGCAACGTAAAAACATCGTGCTTGAGCCAGTGGTTCCTATTGTGAGCGCTCTTATTTCAATCTTGTTATAAATTACCAGTAACATTGTAGCAGAATGAATACCTAATTACATGTAAGGGCCAAGGAGGTCTTACGTTGACCAAAATAATGTTAATTAGGTAAATACCAAACAAACTATAAACGACATTAATTTTATTTAATCACGACATTGGAGAGATAAAAAAAATATATTCTACAAAAAATAATCAATCAACATCTCAAATCCATTACATTATTCTCCCCCGGCAGACACAATGCATTCATCGACGAAGGCGTCATACAAATTGAAATAGCATCTAATGGATCAGTTTTCCAAGAAATGAATGGGAGTTTTTCAAAATCAAAATAGGGAAATGCTTAATTACTTTCACACCCTCCGGTAAAATAATCTTCTTTATAGTATAATGTATTTTGGAGATGCTGGATTTGCCTCGGAGAGATTAAATTAACTTTAAATTAAAATTATATTATGAATTGATTTATTTATTTTAAGAAACACTAATACGACAGCAGGTATTTGAGCTTGATATTTAGGCAGTAGGGATTTATTTATTTAATTAAAATATCGTAAAATATTTTAAAGGGTTAACAAGTAGGTGACAGCGATCAGATTTATGCATAAATATATGGTGTATACAGTGTTTAATTTTTTTGTGAGAAAACGAGACAGAACCGTTACATCGCGGACTCGGTGCGTAATATTTTTAAAATTTCAAATAATTTGATTATTTTTTACGGAAATGTCACCATTATAGCCTACTTATGGACCACTTAAAATATGTTACACTATACTTGTTAAATGTTATATACTTATTATGTAAATAAAAATGTTACTGTTTTATTAAATATTGTATATTACTCTAATAAATATGTTCAGAATATTAAATACCAACAGCTAATAGTCACCAAGTACTCTGACGATAGTTTTAGCTAACTTTTCGACGTGATTCTGCCTCACCAGTCGTAGACAAAGAGCGTCTTGAGTAGTTCACTAAGTCTTCCCACAGAGCATTAAAGTCAAACCGCCAGTCTGCGAACTGAAATGCTAATAATAAGTTATAATGACTGGTCTATAAGTTCTATTTTTCTTAGCTTTTTGCACCAGTTGAGTAGTGTTTGGTTTAGAAACGATGTTAACGTTCACTTTTAAGTATTTAAATTTAAGCAATGTTGAAATATTTGTTTTAAGAAAATTTACAGTTTGAAATAAAACATTTTTTTCAGATTTTATCGCGTTTATTTTATGGTTTTACGTTCCCGAAGTTTCGGCTGCTTTACAGCAACCATGGTCACGGGAAGGCTGAGGTGGTTGACGTCCTAGTGTCATAGTTACCCTCATATTTAGTTGTTGCTTGCGGTCCGATCTACGCAGAAATTGCACACAGTGTCTTGACGTCTTGCAATGGTGCGCTTGATTTTGGATTTAATGATTACGGTACAGTTTGTTCAAAATAATAAATTATTATTTACTTAAAATATCTGAAGTGTTGACTAAAAGACACGTGGTCGTGGAAAGATGCTTAAATCCAGTAACAATTTTAACCCCTATAGTGCAAATATTTATGTCTGTCAGAGTTGCCCGGATTAGTCCCAGTCACAGAAAAGGTGTAGCGTTTAATCCGTTGGAACAAAGGCTAGTCTGTCGCCAGGCTGACGCGAGTTGAGCGCCTGGGACTATTCTTGAAATATAATTTATCGTACACGATAAGGTTTCATCCTAGTTTCGATTAAGTATTTTAGGGATTTGGTCCCAGTACTGTTACTCTGCAGTGGTGTCCAATGAAGACGAGTTAGTTAATTGTCTTGGAGCTCGCAACGAAGTTAATCGAAAGAAAAAATAGGATAAGTTGGGAGAGAAAGCGGGAAACAAGTAAAACTCTATAAGTTAGCCACAGAATTTGTTTAAGATTGCCACAGAAATAAGACTGTTGCAACTGATGAAGACTAATCTTATGGAACCATGGATGTTTTAACACAAGTTGGTCTTCATCTTGGGAGCTTATTAGACTTGATTTCAGCAATGAGCTTATTAATTAATTTGGTTGCGGTAATATTTGCCGGCGACCAAAGGATTAATAATAAATATAATACTACCAGCCCTTCTGTCCTACTGCTGGGCACGGGCCTCCCCTCAATGCGAGGGGGATTAGGCCACCAAGCTGGCCCAGTGCGGGTTGGCGGACTTCACACATCTTTTGAGGGGTTGTTGTTCCTCACGATGTTTCCTTCTCCGTTGAGCAAGTGATAATCATGGTTGAAAATGAGATTCGCACATGAAATTCAGAAATTCCAGAGGTGCGAGCCGGGGTTTGAACCTACAATCCTCGGTACCGAGGCAAGCGTTCTACCAACTTGGCTATCACAGCTCCCCAAAGTATTGTCTCGCACGATTTCGATCATAGAGGCACCTCCTAAATCCTCTGAACGGTAGAGTCAGAGACGTCTGCGCCTGAAACGTTATTATCTGCCCTCAAAGGGCTTCACTTCCGTCTCGATGACCTTAACAAATGTTTCTTTTTACGCACGCTTTGATGATCGGATCTCTTCAAATGTGTGAAAGGTGTATTGTCTTTGTGAGATGGCTTGAAAAGAAAAAAGAAATGTGTTTATGGTTTTGACGCATTACAAAAAAAAAACTAATATAACGTAAATAGATAATAGTGGCTCAAGTACAATATTTTTAAGTGGCGTAACGTTAGCGATCGCGTGCTCGTTCCGACCACATCAGAGATTTTATGAATGAGAATGAAGGCATTGCTCTCTCGATGGCGTTACAGTATCAAGAGTTCCTGCTAGGTACACAGTATATTTTTATGAGACAATTTTCAGTAGGCATCGAGATTTTTGGCCGATGTTTGTTAAATCTGTCGACTTTTTTTTTAAAGCAAAATTTAGACAGCTCCGCTAATTTGCCCCTGTCCGTGAAAACATTTACCAGCCAAAATCCAAAGTAACACTATTTACTAAACCATAATCCGTAATTAATTGATTACAAAATACGCTCGCTTCTAAACTTCCTAAACTTCTTACGACTGACTTGAAGTTTAAACGATTATGTTACAATACGTACACCGGTCCCTTGGGTACGGTCGACCGCACAATATGCGCTCTCAATTACATACGAGTACACACGCGAACAGAACGCTGGTTGTACTTGTTAGTATTCACATGCGGCTAATAAATCATGGTTGTGCGGTTTGCGTACCAGTTTCAATTTAACTTTTGGTCCGCTACAGTGTAACGTGCCGTCATAAAATTGGAACTTTGGCCGTAAATTTGTGTCAATGTTGTGCTATATGTTGGTGACAATGGATTTATGCGCATTTTCCGTGTGATTTACTATTAGAGATGCTTGTTCTAAGCAAGATTTTGATATTCAATCCGAATGAATAGGATTGAACCACTGTTTCGGATACAATCCATCCATCAGTCAGAAAATGTGTACGAATGTCAAAGCCAAACGATTTATTTCTTATAGACCTACGGGGGCATTTTAATTTTTCTTATCTCTACAACCGCATCGGAATGCGACCTCAAGTGAATGGATCCGACACAAAACTCTGCGGGCTTGTCTATTTTATAGAATACTAGTACCTAACAGGTTATTGGGACGCGCGGAAGATCATCTGTTCACCTTGTCATCATACGTCGGGAGGCCATCATACGTCTTCTGGTTCGTGGTCTCCATTCTAGACCTACTAGCCTATACCATGTACTTTAGTTTTTATCTAAATTCTTGATATACTGCCGGTATTTTATATAAAAAATGGGCTTCTCTTTAATGCGAGAGGGATGAGGCCCACTCCGGTTTGGCGGACATCACACGTTTTTCGAAAAGTTCTCTCAGACATGCACGTTTCCTCAAGATTTTTCCTTCACCGTTTAGCAAGTGATAATCATGGTTGAAAATGAGCTTGTCACTTGAAAACCAGAAATCGTTGAAGTGCGAGCCGGGGCTTAAACCTGCGATCCTCGTTACCAAGGCAAGTAGCAAGTTCTATTATTATTGTTACATACAACAGTTTTATACAATGATATAGTTGCTTGCACTATCCCTAAAGTAATTGCATCCATTCCCTGTTCCAACTCAATTACAATAGCCAGCCTACCGATAAAAACGTTGTCTGTACTCGGCGTATCGTGCGCAGGTAAACAACGACTAAAAGCCGAAAGCCGCACCAGAATTAAGCCCATTACGAGATAACCGCAACTATAGGCCAGTGTTCGGTGTGTAGCGGTGCCGCAGAGATGCCGCACTGATGCCGCACTGATGCCGCACTGATGCCGCACTGATGCCGCACTGATGCCGCACTGATGCCGCACTGATGCCGCACTGATGCCGCACTGATGCCGCCCCGGTACCGAAGTATCTAATGTCATAATTTCGGGAAATAACCTCCTTTGGTATAGGAAAGTGAAGAAATTTTATGATTCAGAAAATTTTGAACGGTTGCTGATTGTGTTTCGTGTTCATGTTCAAAGGAAAAATATCAGAACTCTTATGGGAGGCGAATGTATAGAGACAATTATTATTTTACAATTAAAATTTCGATGTAATGAAAACAATTTTGAAGTTATTTCGAACGATTCTTAGAGTAATATTAGATAGTTATATTACTTGAGTAGCCGGATGGGTGTAAAAGCGTCTCAATTTACAACATAATTATAAAAATGTAGACTTACTAGAAAATACGAGAATTTACTTACTTTACCCAGTGTGTCTCATGTTCAGTTGTCCACTAATAATTCTCGTCGGCTATTTCCATCGCGTAACAATTTGTTGCGGTGCGTAGCGCTATAGTGCTACGCGTTGAGTGGATGTGAAAATGTTGTTATTTTATTACTGTTAGAGTTGTATTTCACATGTACTTAAAATTCATACTTTTTTTATAATGGGAGTATTTAATTATGATGGAGTGCTTTGGTTCACTGTAATTTTCCTTTTAAATAAATATCGAGTGCTTATCTACCATTATAGGTGTTGTTAGCTATTTACATAGAGAATTAACGGGGCGATACGGACGTCGTGGATGCTTAAATTTTAGCTGCGCAGGAGAGTTATACGATTGCTACTCCGAGCACTATAACTAGTTCCCGGCGTAGCGATTTTATACAACTACTACGAAGCTACGAGGCTACATTAATTTGCGTTTGTTTGTGCGGTACGTTGTATAACTATTTTTTATAAATTTCTGTTGCTTACCACAGATTATGATTGGTGTATCTTTAAAAAATATATATAAAGCTTGTGAGCACAGATAATGTTTGTATTTTTTTTATACCAAAACAAAAATTAAAGCTTACTTACTTCTAAACCCAAACATTACTATCATACGTTGTTTAGCCAGAATACTTTTAGGAGCACCTTTAACAGCATGACGTTAATCGTAAATAACGTAGTCAAGAGACATTCTGATGCACCGTAACTTTACGTCCACCGTTTATTGATCCCAGGGTGTGGACTAAATATAAAGTTCAATAAAAGTCCCCCACGCGACGCCGAGTCCCGGATTTATCGGCCTAACCCCATGTAAATAAATAAAGTGGAAAAGCATGCATTTCTTATGAGACGGTGGCAGCGAGCGGGTTAGCGGAAGTATCGATTGTATCAAAACTGTATTGTTATGATTGACTGAGTTTTTTTTGGGAAGTTTATGTGATGGAATTTATAAAAATAATACTACCAGACCTTTTAATGTCCCACTGTTGGGCACAGACCTCCCATCAATGCGAGGGGATTAGGCCATAGTCTGCCACGCTGGTCAAGTGCGGGTTGGCGGACTTCACACGTCTTTCAAGGGGTTCTAAGTGATAATTATAGTTGAAAATGAGATTCGCACATGACAACCAGAAATCCCAGAGGTGCGAGCCGGGGTTGAATTTGCGATCCTCGTTACCGAGGCACGCGTTTTCCCAACTTGGCTATGATGTTCAAATGGATAACAGATGACAAGAATGGACGTTGCCATTCTACAATGTGCAATTGATATTCGATCTTAACGTGATAAAGGAATTTCTTGGCTGAGTTTACCTTCAAGTGTTGCTTTTTTTTGGACCAGACAATTAATGATTTCATTTATTAAAATTAAACTGTATGTCTTTTTAATCTAAACAAAACAAAATCATAACAAAACCATAGGCATGAATATTTCTCTTCGACACGATTTCATGTATGCCTGCAGACCATCCAAATAACCATGGTTCCAATTAATATTACAGTACTTTATGGGGACTTCAAAAACTGAACTCCCATTCCCGAAGTAACAAATTTCATTAAAACCTAAGTGGCTATTTATCAACACAACAAAGCGCGCACCTTTAACAAACCCCGACGTTTTAAAACTCCAAATGTCACTTGGTGCAAGTCGATTTATCTGAGTCGTAAGTTCAATCAGATTAAAGTACATTTAACTGTAGGTAAAAGTTCAATTTGGGGAAACCGGCAAAAGAAATATGGCGTCAGGTAGAGGGGATCCGATTCAATCAGCTCCCTTGCTTCTGCCGCCGATGTGATTTGATGAGATTGTTGGAAATGTATTCGCACCACAAAAAAAAGAGTGAGTTTTTTTTTAAATAGGAATATTAGAATAAAACTATCACATATTATAATATCGTTATATTACGAACTAGCTGCCACGGCGCACTTCGTACCGGCTCAGAATCAAATGAAAGAAATTAGTGTTTTTTTTCTCATGTTTCAATACTTATTCGTGGCGAAGACACAAAAAAAAACAAAGATTATAAAAGTCGGCCGATCTTTTCTCGAGTTATAAATGGTGTGACTAACACGACGAAAAACAACATGTATAACTAGTTTTCTGGTTATCGAGAGCTTCACAAATTCGCTATCTGTGTAGACAATCACGAGACTTCGAGCCATGCATTATGGGATAGCATTGTTAAAGCTTTAAATAGCAAAATAAAAGCGAAGCCCATTCATTGCGAAGTACATCTGGGCACCTTTAAACCCCATCCAATTTGTTTGGAGGACACTCGGATAACCGCAATGATGTTGACAAATCGACCGGCAGCCGCGGCCCGCCTTTTTGATGTTCGATCTTTTAGCAAATTCCAACGAGCCGTCGATTATTTGATTCGAAGCCGATACGATTGAACCAATGACGGTGAAATTTGGGAAAGTATACAGAATAGCGAAGGTTTCATAACCATTTTAGTGTGTATATTATTATAATAATAATAATATAAGCCCTTTTTTTAATGTCCCACTGCTGGGCACGGGCCTCCCCTCAATGCGAGGCTATAGTTCACCACGCTGGCCCAGGTCGGGTTGGCGGACTTCACACGTCTTTCGAGGGGTTCTCTCAGACATGCAGGTTTCCTCACGATGTTTTCTTTCACCCTTTAGCAAGTGATAATCGTGGTTGAAAATGAGATTCGCACATGAAATCCAGAAATCCCAGAGGTGCGAGCCGGGGTTTGAACCTGCGATTCTCGTTACCGAGGCAAGCGTTCTACCAACTTGGCTATCACTGCTATATAGTATTAGTTACAAATAACAAAACATTAGGTGGCTAACCAACTCGTTTTGTTTGGTGACTATGTTATATCCTGAAAGTTTCTTATCTACAGGGTCAAAATACGTTAAAGCTTTGAAATTCTGACTTGTCTTGAGAAAAGGCTAGTCGAGCTGAACGTGGCATGGGTGCTTGTTAACGTATAGACATTTTTTGGTATAGAACTCCAAAATATTCTATTACTGGTAGTGCCTGCGACAACCCGGGCCAGTATACCACGTTTCAGTGAAATTGGCCCAGTGGAAACAGTGTTTTTTGCCTATCCCGTCAAAACCAATTTTCTGAGGTACACATAAATTTCAAGATGTTGTGGTTCTTGTTATAAGCATTCACCGTACGTACCGAATTCATCAAAATCCGCTCAATGGATTTTAAGCTATTACCATATCCCAACCCAGCCATTTTACAGGACACTAATTATCCTATATCCAGCCTCAGGCTATAAACCATCACTATCTACCAATTTTAATCCAAATCCGAAATCGAAATCGTGAGACATGAAAAATACGATTTCGCCTTTATTATTGAAGTATTTCTTTTTTAAAAAAACATTCAATATAAAGAGACACCAAAGTGACAGTCCTATTAAGTATATGTATAGAAGAATGAATCCGTGTTATTTATTATAATAGGCACTTAACACGCACATTTTATTTAATTCAACACATCTTTCAAAACATAATATATCACATAACCCCATAACCCCATGTAAACAACTCTGATGTTCTCCGAATAAATTATAGCCCAAAAAAAAAACAACAGGCTTTGAACTGATACAAAAGCCGGGTAGGTATTTATAGCATTCCGAACACATAGCCAAGGGGTCCGGTGCCCCTAGCCGGAGGGGCGGTACGTGGTCTAAATGTTTCAGCCGAATTTACATCCAACGATACCCAGTGTATGCTGAATATTTATTTGCCCAGTTCTGTAACGAGGTGTCAGAGCACACTGGCACGTAGAAGCTTAAAATGATGGTTTATTATTTATAAGAGGAACATCAATTTTCGTGGGTATAACCACAAGCATATTGCTTAGTGCCTATATGCTTATATTGTATATGCTTGGCTATGCTTTTTAATAGGCTATCACCTAGTGCGTATATGCTCATATTGTATATGCTTGGGTATGCCTTTTTATAGACTATTGCTTAGTGCCTATATGCTCATATTGTATAATTGTATATGCTTGGCTATGCCTTTTTATAGACTATTGCCTAGTGCCTATATGCTTACATTGATTGATATGCTTATATTTCTCATATCAAGAATGCGGTTCCCTCAAGGGATCACTGTCGAACCTAAAAGTTCCAGGTTCGATCCCTATACCCTGCCTTTACACTATGCATGAGCCAACTCATAGCTTTGTCCTTTAGGTTGATTTATCAACAGCTCTAGCTGTAAACAAATACTGAATAATAATTTTCCTTTTTAATGTCCTACTAATAAGAACAGCATCCCACTCGCAATGAGGGGAGGTCCTTGCCCAGCAGTGGGACATTGAAAATGGGCTGGCAATACAGACAGGAGCAGACCACCCTTCAATACGAGCCATCCAGGTCACAGCCTACAACCCTGTTTCCGTACGAGTTGGCATACTGAATGCGCCTCAAGAAATGTTTAGGTTCTCCCGAACATGCAGGATCCCTTATCATGTTTTCCTTCACCGTTTAGCCACGTTAAAACATATGTCTTTGGAAACCCGACACCAGAACCAGAAAATTTGATATAGTATGATGAGTTTGATGTATGTAGATCGGTATGCTTCTTGTCGTAAACATAGATTAGTCAGCCAGCCCTAAGATGCTGCATATTCAGACCAGATACTGCTGACTGCTGTCTCATCATAATTCCCAACTCTAAAAACGTTATCATCTATGAAATTAGCTCTAAATTACTTCTAAAACTGCACATCGTCCAGATAGCACCACTAGGGTAAGAAAGAACATCTCACGTAGTAACTTTAAGGAAACATGCTGTCACGGTCATACTTATTCATGAAATCTGTGGTGCGAGAGGGATGGAAGACGCTTACGTTACCGAAACGCTACGTAAAAAGATTGTGCTTGAGCTACAGTAGGCACTCGGGTGCAATGAAACGAAAACAATTGCCCATTCGTAAAGTTGCCTCAACTCGGAAGATATGGCGCGGGGCAACAGTCGCGGCGTAACTGCTCTTATGGGAGGAATGATGAAGGGATAACGAGGGTTATGGGGCATATTCGTGAATAAAAATCTTTAGATTTCAACCTATGGTTGTTAGTTCTTTTTCAATAGAACATTAAAACTAGGGTAATCATTTATTTAATAAAATTTAGTTGAACCCAACTATAAAAAGACTAAAAAACCGTCCAAGTTAGTAGTGCCTTCTTCTGGCTGTATTTCCTCTTTGGGTAGCATAGCTTATCTGTTGGAAGAAAACATATTTGGAAACAATATTGGCGGATCTGAAACATGGCGAAGTGACATTACTTAAGTAATTAAAAGATACTTGATCTTAAAATTACTAAAAATGTTCTGTCTAGAGCGGTTTCTCTGCATGCGTTCTGAGATATTTAAGCACTTCTTAATCTTCTTATCCTCTACAGTAACACCAATACTCAAGAGGAAAAATATGGATAAGTATAAGAAAAGATCATAAAGCTATTCCACTTTTACATACCTAATGCATAACTATAACAAAGGGCGATAAAATGAACCGTAAATACAAAAACATCCTTAAGACAAAACCCACTTGCAAAGATTAATCTATTTGGGACAATGAATTATGTATAAATAATTGTGTCATGTACCGCAAACGGTGCAAAAACACATAACGACATTCACATTCTCAACAGCAATGCAACCATTGAAGATGCACATTCGTATACTGAACTGTATCACTTCGCGGTTACAGTTTACATTAGAATGTTTAATTCGATCTGGATAACTCATTATCGCACTATGATGTTCATTTGTGGGTAGTTTTAGTACAGGTATTACGGGAGATGGCGGCGGCGCGGGCGCGAGGATTTGCGGCCGTGTTGACTTCTCGTTGGGTATTAACAAATAGTTTTGGTGTTTGAACTGGTAAATAAACAGTGTATTATTGTGGTGAGGCAACACTCAGCAATGTTTCACTACTGTGTTTGGTTAGGCTTTTGAATCCAAAATATTAGTGATACCAAAAAAAAATTCTTCTATAAATTTGGTTTTTTATCTTGCATATTAACTTCCCAGGTCAGAGCTTTAGTTGACATTTTAAATGAGTCTTCGTTTTCTTAATTTAAACAATACGAACCTGACCGACATTAACATTTTATCCTACCCTCAAAATGCCAGAAATGGACGGTAAATTGAATAAATTGAACTGACGTGTAGCCAACATTTATATCTCCTACTCAAAATCATAGGGCTATCCTTCGATACTCCATGAACGGAGTTATCATAAGTCGCGCATCCTTCATAAGCCACTCACATTAGTGGATTACACGCGAAAGCTTTTCGTTCCTAAGGCGACCTGTAATCGGCTTTCTGACCCTTCTTCATAATATAAATAGTTCACGATATAGAACGCAGCAACAACGCGGGGGCATTCTATTAAAACTAAGTTATGAATCGTAGCATACTTTATTTAAAGCAATAACAGTGTTGTGAATATATAGTGTTTTGTTAGTAAACTGAATCAAAAGTGTTTTAACATGCGCTGAACTTTTTTTTCTTTTTTTTTTGGGATCTTCCAGCCTGTGTTCCGTGATTCTACCGTTAGTGCATTTAACTTTTCTATGGTATTTAACTTGCGGTACGGATGACCATTGTTTACTTGTAGTGATTGCCAAGTTGGTAGAACGCTCGCGTCGGTAATGAGGTTCACGGGTTCAAATCCTCCAAAAAAAACCTCTGAGATTTTTGGATTTCATGTGCGATTCTCATTTTCAACCATGACCTCGTGTCTCGGAGAGCACGTAAAGCCGTGAATACATCGCGTGATCTGTCTCTGGTCGTGTCGGATTGCCGTCCCATCAGACTTTGACAGTGAGAGAAGAGAGAGCGCACCTGCGCTTGCGCACACGCTTGTGAACTATAATATCTCCTGCGCAGATGGCTGGTCTTCGTTGAGATTAGCCGCCGTGACCAAAATTCTGTGACTATTATTATTATTTATTTACACATTATGTTTGATCACCTATTGAAATAAAAGCCAGGTTTAAAATAAAATCATTTAGGCTCGTCAGGTATCTAAATTAGTATTTTAAATTAAAATTTCTGGAATATATTTAAGTACGACAAGTGAAAATCCTTCAACATATTTTGTAATACGTAAATCCGTAAATTGTGTCCAAATCTGTACTATAATAAAATTTAAATTACCACGATCGTGCCTATATTTTTGGAGAAAAGTTTGTCACATTATTATCGACACAGAGAGCGAACCTACAATTTGTGGATTATTTGTTGGTAATTCCTTCTACTGGACGACTTTTAATAAAAACTGGCATGGAGCTCGGATCAATGCACACAATACTTTATTCCCGGGAAGTGAAACAGTTCTCCTGGGATAGTCCAAAAATAAAGTATACGCAGGCAATGCTTGTGTGCAATCGATCTTTATTTCAATTATTAAATGTGAAAGTTTGGATGGATGGATGTTTGTTACTCAATCACGCCTGAACGGCTGAACGGATCTGGATGATATTTAGCACAGAGACAGATTATAGTCTGGAATAGCACATAGGCTACTTTTTATCCCGGTAAAAAGGACATACTTTTAATCGCGGCTAACACCGCGGGGCGCAGCTAGTTTTCTATAATTATTGTACGTCGTACACAATAAACTACAAAATAGTTTCTACTTTCCCCTCAGCTTTGCATACTTACATTATCTTTTTAACCGACTTCAAAAAAAAGGAGGAGGTTCTCAATTCGGTTGTATTTTTTTTTTTTTTTTTTATTTTTTTTTTTTATGTTTGTTACCTCATATCTCCGTCATTTATGAACCGATTTGGAAAATTATTTTTTTATATGAAAGGATATGTTTACAGATTGGTCCCATTTTTTTCAAAAAAATGTTCTGATGATGGGATCCATGAGGAATTGAGAGAACTCCTCAAATTTTATAGGCATACCGATAGCAATTTTGGTATTTTCATCAAGAAGTCAAGCATTTGCATTCAGAAAGTATCATTTGCTGAAGTGGAAGTGATGAAGAAGGCCACAAATGGCCAGCGGAACTTGTCAGTGATACGTATTTCACGGGTTGCGCCAAGATAATCTCGATTATTGGTATACCTATTATCCAGTAAAAAGATTGATTTACAAATCTTTTTAGTGACAAAGAATAGTAAATATATCCACTAAAAAGTTTAAAATAAAAAACTTTTTAACAAAATAAAAACCGTCTTCAAAAAACTAAAAAGCAAAAAATAATCTAATCTTGAGATCTACCTTGTCTAACCACATCAAATATTTAACTAATCTGAAGTCGGTGCCAAATAAACAACCGACGAAGAATAACAAAAGTATACTCAGTAACGAGATGCGCGGACCAATTTGTAGGTATAGTCTTTGGCGCAGACCGGCAATACTCGACTCAGTTGTTAGTTTGGCACCGACTTCAGATTAGTTAAATATTTGATGTGGTTAGACAAGGTAGATCTCAAGATTAGATTATTTTTTGCTTTTTAGTTTTTTGAAGACGGTTTTTATTTTGTTAAAAAGTTTTTTATTACTATTTTCTCCCCACGTCCTAACGTTAGAATCAAAGCGATACTCAAATGTAGTTGGCGGAAAATGGCTTGTAAATAATAAAAGAATTCCGGGCCACGTGGAAATCTTCCCTTAAATTTTCCTTCACCGCCTTGCGTGCGTATGTTCGCTTATCTATTGAACGGTATAGTTACTGTAACTAGTTTTTGAATGGAATATTAGTAGGACTGTGGTAGGTATGTGTTTGTTGCCCTGTATCGTGTATACTTGGTTTTGATTCTTGTGTCTGTCTGCTCCGCGATGCGACTAGTGACATTAATATAACTTCTGTGATACCGTGGAAGGCACTTAATGCTAACAAATATACATAATTGGCTTTTCATAAGTTTATTTAAAAAAAATCTGAGAATTTTAATTATAACATTACTAGCTGCGCCCTGGGGTTTACCCGCGCAAAAAATATGTCGATCCTTTGCGCTATGAAAAATTTAAACAGATCTATCCCACGGGCACCATACATTTTACCGGGATAAAAAGTAGCCTATGTGCTATTCCAGACTATAATCTATCTCTGTGCCAAATTTCATCCAGATCCGTTCAGCCGGTCTGGCGTGATTGAGTAACAAACATCCATCCATCCATCCATCTATCCATCCATCCAAACTTTCACATTTATAATATTAGTATAGTATAGATGAACTTTAATAAGAAAAAAATGCATCATTTATATTCGTTATCACGTGACCGTAAACGCTATTACCTGACGTGACGTCAAATCTTACGCTATGTTGAAGAAGTTGTATAAATAATATTGGTTTAACATTTTAAATAAGAAGATTAGTGATTCCTTGATTGATTATTAAGCAAAAATAAAAGTAAACATAACCAACAGCGCGCGGGAAGTTTGTAGTTTTTAAAAACAAAGTTGTGCGCTGGCGTGAGACTGTTAGGAAACTTAAAAGCTGGTTAATCCATGGAAAATACGAGCGGCTATATCACCGAGCATCATTCATAATATAGTGTGAGTCATTATCAATTAATTATCGTATTGATCACTATATATTAATAAGTATATAATTAGTATTCGTGTTTAATATACGGAACAAGTTCAATCATTGCCGTAGTAGCTGAGGTAATTAATATAGTTTAGTAAAAATATAACCACATTATAGTCTGTAAATACGTTGTAACTATAAACTATGAATAAATGATGATTAGCTATATCAAGCTTTTTTTTGTCTGGCAAGAGTAGCTTTTACTATAAATAGAAAATTATGTATTAAAAGTGGTAATTACAACTCAATCCCCTAAAATGGTCCACGAATAGGGTAAATATCCCTAACGATATTACACGCTTCAAATCGTCACAAATTGAATGAAAAAAAAACAGCTCGGAAAGTATTGTACGCTTTTTTTCACGCCAAACCAACCAATATTTATCAAGCTAGTAGAATTACCTGCCCGTATATATAGTGAATTGTAAGCCGACGTCAGACAACACCTCGGCAGGCACTCCGACGAAATTGAAAGAGAAAATAAACAGAAAAGTTCACGTCCAAGATTACACCTGAGGAGTTTGATGCAAACACGATTTTGGATGAAGCTGTCGAGCTGTCTCGATCATAGTAACGTTACTATGTAGATGACGTAAACGACACAACGTATCGAGGAATCGAACAGATAAAACATATTGTGGGCTCTTATTTTATTTTTGTAAACAGTATTTTTTATTCTGTATGAGAAAGTATTTGAGTTAATAATCTTGCTCGGCTGATTATGAACACCCTATTTATAATAATACGGACATAGCCTAAAGAGTAATTGGAGGCCTCGCTTAGTGAAAACGTGACTTACCCGAGGCAAATGATGGCGCCTTGCCCAAACATTGCCATTTGTCAATTTACTCCGCTGTCAGCTAGCAAGTTTATGACAAAATCCCGCGTTGTACTCGGCTGGCTGTGTTCCTGAGCCATACCCATGCATTAGGCTGTCAGTTATTACGCGGCTGATGATTTTCAACTCATATAGGTAATATCGTCAGACGAACACACCAACTGGATGGACCCAAATCCCAGAACTTTAATCCAAAGACTTAGTCTAGGCCCGGCGCAAATGCTAGACAAAGATTTTGATCAAAATGAGTCCCAAACTTAGCAATGCTTGTATTACAGGTTCAGTATAATGGACTGGGGGCAATAAAATTAAAAACGATCATTCATGTTCCTCACACAAAGTTTGGCTCTACCGAGATTTAAACCCGGGACCCTCAGCACAGGTAACAGGCCACCATCTGTGCCAATCAGGTCATCCAAATGGGACAGTACCACGCAAAATATTATCAAACCCAATTTTAGTTCAACCGATTTCACTATCACTTCTGACTACATAAAGTACCATAGCCCACACATAGTTCACGCAAAATAAAAGCCGCAGGAACCTGCACAGAATTCGGATACGACAGGTCCGGACTAGGGAGATGATGAAGGCTGGTAATTTACTGTGTCCCGGTTACTGTGACAGATGGCCGGCCCTGTCGCCCGCGTCTTGTTTGGGTTAACTAAAGGGTGCTTGGATGCGGTAGATTTGCTACTAAGGTGCTGTTACATGAGTGTGCAGACTGCTGATAAAACTTATCTATAACTTATTTGGCAAAATTTGTACATGCCCCGAGAATAACATAGCAGACTTGGTTTTATTATAAAAACTTAAAAATGTATCCATCAACTCGAACGATCAATTGTGGTTATAGGCTAGGAATGATGGGCAATCGTATCAGCTATTATTAACAGCTTTTAACTTCCTATAGGTATCATAATTTGGTAAGTCATTAAAAAAGTCTACACACCAAATTATTATATTTTAATAGTAAATTAACTGGCAATCTTGGGCGAATTATTTTATAGAAGAAAACATGTTAAAAGAATAAAAAAATAAATTGACAATTTTATAATTCATATTGGTGTTTTTTTTAAACTTACTCTCATATTTGAAATATATCATGTTTCGTAGCTCACGGTATCTAAATGTAGTCCTCATTTACTAAAACATCCGGCCCATCTGCGACCTCATGACTGTTTGAGGATATTTATCATTTCGTTGTTCAACGTTTTACGTTATTATATTCTTGATTACAATTTATTTGAGTGGAAACACAGATTTGAATGTAAATGTTAGGTTCTCACGTTATTTTGTTTGTGGTTTGTTTATATTATTTTTTGTTACATATGTAATTTTTTTCTGTGTCAGGAAATATGTCTGCAATCTTTTCCTTTATTCTAACCCAATTTGGACGATAGAGACAGTAGATGCTGCTAATTTAGTTCTCTTATTAGTCACTTCTTGCGCCACGAAGTATGCTTTGATGGTATTCTTTCTTTGTTATGAGTCTTTTGTCACCTCATAAACATAGATAAAAGTAGATGATATGTTGCTCTAACTAGAGCATCTTACCGATCCATTCAACATTGTTCAATTCTGTCGCTTTTGTGTGATTCTCAATCTTACAAATCTAAGCTTTGAAGTGTTGTGATTGCCAGTAATGGTTTCAAAAGTAACCTATTATAAGAATAGATATGTACTATGGCTGGGTATTTTTGACGGATATTTAAACTTAAATAATTTCTCGAAGAATCGTATCAATATATTATCTATAAAGTCGTATTAGTTACACCATAAATATAAGTTAAGAACGGGTGGGCCGATTTTCATGATCTTTGATTTTTTTAATTTGTCTCAGCCCCGAATAGCAAAATAACTACTTATTAAAAAAATAGAATAAATAGTAATAACGATAATTCATTTTCATACATTTGATTCTGAGGCCGTACGAAGTTCGCCGTGACAGCTAGTTGTAAATAAAACCATAAATATAACATACAGAATTCCATTTGGTTATTTCCGCCGTTCAGTACCTAAAGGGGATTCGGATACACATAATGGAATAATTTCCTGCTTTCGGAAACGCTCGAGTGTAAAACTGTTCGTTATTAAAATGCTACTTCGGAAGGCAAGAGTAATTTCTTATCTTGCTTCTCTTTTTGCCTCGTTAAAAATATGCAGACTTTGTTAGAACTCGAGTAAGTGGGAATTTAAGGTATTTTTTTTAGAATCTAAACATAGATTAGATTTTTAGATATATATATTCATTATTCTACCTCATAAAGAAGTATTACAATAATAACATGCAATTTACACAGAGTGTCAGAATGCGCGACTTTATTCCTACCACCTATTCCTACCTTATTAGAATCCTTACCAGGCAACCTTTGGCTGGAATCTGAAATGGATCTCCGATGGATTTCATGATACATACAAATCCAAGCTGATCAACATAAATAATAAAATAATATCACCCCTTTTAATGTCCCACTGTTTGGCACGCACCTCCCATCAATGCGAGGGGTATTAGGCCATAGTCCACCACGCTGGCCCTGTATGGGTTGGCGGACTTCATACGTTCTCTCAGACATGCAGGTTTCCTCACGATGTCATCATCACCGTTTAGCAAGTGATAATTCTGGTTGAAAATGATATTTGCACATGAAACCCAGAAACCCCAGTGTTGCGAGCTGGGGTGTGAACCTGCGACCCGCGTTACCGAGGCAAGCGTATGAAGATATATACTAGGTAAATAAAAAAATATGTTTTCATATTTTAACATTCGCGCTATTATGTTAAATCCTGTAACACTCTGCTAAGTGAATATAATCCACTATTAAAATAATTAATTATCCTACACCAGCATTACCCCCTAGTATAGAAATTACAAGAAGGGCCAACATCTAGAGTGGGTATTCGCTGCATGTATCTTGCAACTTTCTATACTGATTCAAGTATTCTTGATAACATTCTAGACATTTGAGATATTTGACATTGAAAGAACCCTTCGAAACCCGCACAGGGCCAACGTGGTGGGCTATGGCCTAATCCCTCTCTCATTGGCAGGCCCGTGCCCAACAGTGGGACATTCAAAGAGCTGGTATTATTATTATTTATTATATTCTAGACATAAGCATTGTAGGGCTAATAATTCAAAAACAAAAGCTCTACAATTTTCCAAAATATGCGGCCAGCATCGTCTGATAGTGGATGCGTAAGGGATGCTCAGTGTTGCATTGACAATCCCCTCTATCTGAGCGCCTCACGCCGCGCCGGGCGAATTATCCAATAAACATAATGAAAATTTAAGCCTACAGACGCTGACGATACCGTCGAGACGTCTCTCCCAGATAATCCTTAAGCTATATACACAACAGATGTGGATAATATTAATCGATCGATTGATATTAATTGTAGCGATAGTCAATTAGCTCGTCGTAGCCATTTATACAGACTTCCCATACTTACTACCTTAAAAACATACTCGTATAACATATGCAAAGGTGTGTTGGTTTCTAGGTTTTTTTTTATTTCGTCGTCCATTTCGCAAAATCTGCTGAACGTATTGGAATGATATTTGGCATAGAGATAGCTGTTATATAAATAATAATATATTGGTTACTTTTTATTCAATTGTAAAGAAAGTTTGGCCTTTATTGCATAACAGAGCTAACAGAATTAAAAACGTTGTCATTTAGATTGTTGCAGTGTAGTCCTACCTTTACAGGGCAACTCTGAAGCGGAATAATACGCAAATTATACTAAAATGAAACGCATTCTGCGACAATAATGGCATCGATTGTTATTCCGAGGGATCTGGTACTGAATCGCCAATTGTTTAATAATATAATGTTTTGTGAAGATCAGCTTAGATATATAAGATGGTTAATTCGGTACCACGGATGCTGAATAACTTGATAGGTACTTCTGTTTCTATGTGTTACCCCAAATAAGTATTAAGTATACCTTTTAAAGGGCCTGTTTGACAATGTCATGGTAAACCCTATCGACAACTTATTACAACTAGTAAGTAAGTTGTAGATTGGGTTTGTTTATTTGTATGTACTAATTACATATTATTTTGTTTGTGAGACATCCTGTCACGGAGTTGAATCGATTAAAGCATACATAAAATAACAAATTAGCTCTAACAGCCGGAAGTAGTCCACTGCTAATCATAGACCGACTCTCTCAACATGACTTCTTCACTTCACTATCATCCGCCAATCGCATCCACCGACTTCAATCCTTGTGATGCCATCCTACACTATGCCTTTAAAAAAAAAACCAATAAAGTTTTTTTTTATGTTTGAATCCGTAAATTTTAGTCACTCAATTTAACAACGTGTTTTAGAGTAGAGTATGTAGATGGTTATGTGAGTCAGTCAGTAAAATGATGGATAACAACAGAATTATAATGAATTTACCTAAAATGTAAAAATCACCCAAATTAGGGAACACAAAACAAACTAATTGGTTTTGTGGTACCTGTCAACAACCTAGAACATGATTAACATGAGTACATACATGCAATATGACAATAACGTAATTACTAAAATATAATTGATTACTCTAAATTAATTGCAAAGGCTTCGTGAAACATACGACGTGATGTGGTTGCCTTAATCATTAGGTAGCTATTCGGTAGTATAGCGTAGCGATTATAAAGCGTAGCAAAGTGGAGCGTAGCATAATTGTAGCAAAGTGGAGCCAAGCATAATTGTAGCAAAGTGGAGCCAAGCATAATTGTAGCAAAGTGGAGCCAAGCATAATTGTAGCACAGTGCAGCGTAGCATAATTGTAGCACTGTAGATCTTTATTATATATACTTAAAATGGAATATGCGTTAAAAAAAAGAATATTGTTCTGCCTTTTCTATTTTTACATATGCGGTGATGTATTATTATACTTTCTCACATTTTAAGGCATTTTGATGGAAATAGATTGTCAGTAGTATACAGAAAGAATACAGTTATTTTTTGCGAATAAGTAAGTCAGAGTCAGATTTTTTTTTTATTCATGTAATCCATTAAGTGCAGTACTTATGAATCGTCCAAATAGTTAATGCTAAGCTACAACTTTACTACCCGTTCGGATTGCCGTTCCTATGGAGATGAACGGGCAAGAAACTCCATGGTTGCTCTTTTTTAAAAGATCCGTTACATTTTTGAGCAGTACATCGTTATGGGTGTGTGAGAACAATGTAGGAACGGCTAGGCAGGCTTTAGCAGCTGATCAAAAAAAGTACTAACTCTAAGTATATTAGTACAAGTTAATGGCTACATGGTTCCCACATTTACAAATTACTTTTGTAAATGAAAATACTGCTGCTGAAAGTACTACTGTTAATACATATTTGCTGCCGTTGTTGCTACACAATTAAACATTACGCTCAGCTTATCGCTCCGCTATGCTAATCTAACCAAACCAGAGTCTTAGTCTCGTTAACGAATAAAACATTTATAGGGGCTTCGGGATACACCCCATGAATATTAATACTTTACTTTCTCCGTACCTGAAAGTTTATTTCATTAGGCTCACGATATGGACGGGTTATGAGAGGACCGTCATTTTGTATGGCATCAGAAAGTTTTACTACTCAACTGCTGGCGTGATTAAATTGTTGAATAGTTTGTATAAATTTCACATAATAGTGTAGTGAAATCTGTTCTAAATTAAAATAGAATTTTGTATATTTCTGTGTATATATTGTTTAAACAATATCCGTATTTCCGAACGCACCATACCGCTTCGGCCGCCTCGTGTAGCTCCGCGCTGGATACCTGCACTCGTTCATTGAGACGGCGAGAGAGAGATAGTCGAGAGAACATGGCACTCACGATCGGCCCCGTCGCATACGCAAACGGCTGGCTAGATTTAATTTATTTTCTTCATTTTTGTACCTACATTTATAATTATTACTTTGTCACATCCTTCTCTGATTATTATACTTTAACACGCTAAAATGTATTTTATTTGCTGCCCAAGAATCTTGGTAGGTAAGTCGAAGTCCGATCATTTATTTCGTATAGACCTAGGGGGGCACTTACAAGTCTTCATTTTACTTTTTGTCTTTACTTTACAACCGGATCGACACGCGACATTAACCGAGAAGATCCGGCAAGAAATTCCGCGAGCTTGTTTTTTTTATAGGACTTTATTTTAATCACCCTGTACGTAAGGTTGTATTTAATTAGGCAATATTTAATATTACAGATAACAAGACACATAACCAGAAGATAAGACTTCCGATGCATCTTCATTCTAAGCGCGGTAAGCTAATTCGTATCTTAATACATGTCAATATGTCTAATGTATAATAAACCTGTATACCACATACATTGCACGATCACTACAAAGTTGTAATACACAGAATCAAAACGAGCGGTACTAAGCGAGCATACCACAACATCGCAGGCGATGTTAACACCGAACACGCTTCGCAACCTATTTAATTGTTCTTTATTAACGTAATGGTCGACCGGCCGGCTTGCTGATTTACTAGGTCAGCCTTGCGATGCGAATTAATAAGGCTTTGTTTTGTAATTATTGTAGGCTTGTGATAGACAGTATTGGTTATAGCACGTCAGGGTTGATGGGTCTGAAGATCTGAAGCTGGGAACGATTACAATTTATTCAGCGACATATACATTGAAATCATTTCAGCAATTATTCTATTTCAAATGAGGTACTACTATAACATAAAATATTACAAATGTTGGTACCTAAAATTACATAATTGTAAAAAAAGTAAATTTAAAAAGGCTGTTTTCGACTGGAATCGTGGCAAGTAAGCTAGCTGCATTTCTGTGCGGTATTGTCAATTTGTCATGCAATTTTTGGTAAGGCAAAGATTAAAAAAAAAATATTTTTAAATAAATAATAAGTTAATCAAATATGTACTAGGACCACATAGAATAGAAGGAGGTACACAAATTCGTGCGCAGCGCACAAAGTAACCCCCTACCGGTATTCGAACCTCGGATCCTCGATACAGAATTCCAACTTCGGTACATATATAAAGCATTATTGGAAGAATATTCATTTGTAACGTCATTGTAATTTATTTTTTAAATTTATTGTAACTTGCTGTGAATTTGAATCTTTATTAGTGTTATTCTTGATTCCAGATTTAAATCTCTACCAGCGAAAAGCACTTATTATTCACCCGTTCTTTGCAATAAAATACTGCGCCAACTGAATAATTCACACAATAACTTCGGTAACATGGCGTTATCTAAATTAAAAGCCAACGGAATATAGGTACTACACGAGTTATAATTAGGCGCTTTTTAGTTTAATAAGAGTGATATTTTGAGTGTGGAACTGGTTTTATAAGAACCTTGTAATGTTTTTTTAATCAAGGATAATGCCTTACCGTATACTGAATATTTTCTTAACTATTCAAAAAAAGCTGACCGTTAAGTTTATTGACTTTATTGACCTTAAATACATAAAAAAGAAAATTTGTTCGCTATAGTAGGTATCTTTAAAGTAGCTTATCTCACGGTCCCACACAAGTCAGTTTTATTAAAAAAATATTACCTTCATCCAAGAGGCAAGCTTCGCATGGTATAAAGCACAGAATGAGTAATTACCTGGAAATTGCATACATGTAGGCCACGCGATCTCCAGTATAATATATGCAGCGGTACGGCCAAACTCATACTCTCTCTTGAAATAAAACTAATTTTAAGGATTTTATCGCGTTCATATTTTGATTTTACGTTCCATACCATTGCAAGACCTCAAGACACTGTGAGCACTTTCTGCGTAGATCGGACCACAAGCAACAATTAAATCCCGTCTCAAACTATGACACCAGGACGTCAACCACCTCAGTCCTCCCGTGACCATGGTTGCTGTAAAGCAGCCGAAACGTCGGGAAAGTAAAATCATAATATAAACGCGATAAAATCATTAAAATTAGTTTAATTTTAAAGTGTAGTATTCGCGTAAATATAAGAAATCAATATCATATTCTCTCTGTCTATTCTAGTACAAACATGTGTGTATTTTTTTTAAAGTTCTCATGAGATTAGTTGTTGTTGTGTCACTTGTTTTAAATCAATATACTTAGTTTTATACGGTGCCTGTAAAAACATTGTTTAGTTGGAGTTCGTCTGGCGAAATTTATAGTTTTATTATGTTCGCTAACCAATCTATTCATTGTTCTGTGGTATAAAGACACGCAACACTCGTGCATAAGGACTTGCATAGTGCTCAGAATATGCATATTGTCTGCAGCGAGCACTCGAGCACTCCCCGAGACAACAATAGGCCGGCGTAATTTCAAGTTTTTATAGCTTTATTGCGATGTAGAGACTCTACCCTAGGAACATAACTGAGAGAGACGTGGATATAAAATTTAAAAAAAAATACGGTGGTCCTTAAACACTATTTTCTGAATCCAAGCATTTAATCTGTCTAGTCGGTAGTGACCTTACTTTTTGTGCCGAGTGTATCTGACTGACTTTGTGTGATGAGCACGAATGTTTGTACCTGAGTTATGGATGTTTAATATCTATATAAGTATTGTATACTGAGCTCGCTCTCAGTCCATTGTACGGTACCCATAATACAAGCGTTGCTTAGTGAGGGACCGTATACTTGATGTGTTCGTTTTGCGATATTATTATTATATTATAATTAAAATGTTGTTGTTACCTTACAGGAGCTAAACATAGGTATACCAACACCCGTATAAGTCCCATTACAGGTACAATAGAAGGTTACATGAAAACGTTTCAGGCCCTTCTAATTTATGCGTCAACGTGCACTGTTTTTTTTTTAATAAAAAGGTCTGCACTCTTTAATTTTGCACTCAAAATTTTGGGGCAATTTTAAAAACGTTATTTTTTTAGTAGAATAATTTTGTTCCAAAATTCTCAACTTTTATTCGAATGTTCGCGTGCCACATTGCACGTAGCAAATACTAACAATAACAGGAGGTAACGACATAAGCCGACCACGTATGGCGTCTGCTTAAACAGCATTTATATTCATACAACCTTCCATTTACATAGCATCCCCTGTAATGCGGGGCGGTTCCGTTTCTAAGGGTTTTAGGTTTTGTATATACTCGTACTTACTCGGTGGGTAGGCCGTGTCGATAAAGATAGTAATCTGCGAGATTTGAGAATGCATTTGTGTGTTTTGGTTATACGGTAGAGAGATAAGAATTACAAACACAGTCCTGCAGGACTATTTAAAATCTATAAAAATAAACGCGATAAAATCCGTTAAATAAGATTTATTTCAATGTGTAGTATTCGCATAAATATATGAAATCAATATATTTAAAATCTATTGATTAATTATCAAAAACGGGACCTGCTATCCTTCCAATCACTAAACCTGAGTATTTAAAGACAAAACCATTGCTATAGGAATATAAACCTTATATTCAATCTTTTGGAGCATACTTTAAAAATCAAATGCTATAGCAATAAAATTCACTATGTCCCGGAAATATGAGGTTATAGAGAGTGGAGACGTGGAATTTGCAATAGGATTGTAATATTGAAAATAAGCACTTGAAATATTCTCAATAAAAAGTATATATAAACAGGGCATAGACTACTGAAAGTATATGCGGTTTTTATAAAAAAATACATTTTATCATAAAACTTACTGTGAGAATATTATGTGATGGTCAACAAGGGCATAAACACGTCGCACAGAGCCGCGTCATTTCAGTTTCGTAAATATCGCTGCTTTTGGGTTATACAAAAGTTCAGTTCGAGCCGCACAACGATGCAATATGAGTCCAAACTTAGTATGAACTCACTACAAAACACTCTACTATATCGGCATCCACAAGATGACAGTATAAATTGAATTGTCAAAAAACACTCCAATCTTCCGTGGCCGCCATTAGCGAAACGAGGAGTCGTCTGAGAGCGAAGGACATTCGCTAAAAATAAGCGAAACGAACAGCAAAGGAAAAGCACATACCACCAACATGTTCATGGGGTCGAAGTTATTCGTGTTTCCAAAGGGATGTAGTCGAGAGTGGAACTTCGATATTTATGTTTAGGACATCATAGGAGGATGTTTTATATGGAAAAAGTGAAGTTGCATATACAGTGTAAGATCCACAATGCTATTTCACATACCTGCTTCACTGTGTAATAAGTTTATAAACACAAATTAAGTTTATCTCTAATTCAGTAATAAGCAATATATATATATATATATATTATACCTATCCAACTTTCCATTTGCTAATTCATGAATAGTTATTTTTTATGCAAGGTTGCAAAGTTGTTATTTGGTGCGAATGCTTGTATTGAATACCGAGTAAGCAAAGGATCCTAGGATTGAACCACGAGCGTAACGATTGGTTCAAATATAGAATCCTGAGCGTAGCAAGGGATTTAAAGACACGAGGCTCAAATAATTTTGCTGCCTTGCGAAACACTCAACATTACATCTCACTACAGCGAGGAAAAAAATAGATGCAAGAAAAACAATTAAATTACTATAATTAATCAGCGTTACATTATTCACATCATTAAGCCTACCCTGCAAACTACGTTTTATGCACTGACCTGTACTTATAATATATATCTGGTTATTACCCCACAAACACATTGTTTATTAATAAAACCCTTTTTTTTTTAAATAAAAAAAATACAATAGAACGTTTCATTTTTTTTTTTAAATAGAATGGACACACCCGGTACTCCATTACCACAAATTAACGAATAGTGCTTATGCATTAGTTCGTCGCAATCAAAATTCGAAAACCATTTCCACTCATGGGAATATAATGGACTTTTGAGAGAAGGTTTTGAACAATAAACGCCGCCATTCCAAGTTAATAAGATGAAAAGATTCTTTAATATACTCATACTAATATATCAGGAATACTAAAATTTATACAATAATTAAATCCATATTTAACTTTCGTTTTGAAATATACCGGGTATTAAATAACAGCAACATGCTGTACGCAAATGCCAGACAAAGTAGAATGTCCGGGTTTTAATTAAATTTATAATAAAAGCACACTCATTTGTGAATACTCGTGCAGTAAAAAAAGAATGTAGTTACGGTGACTACACTTCTGAATGATAATATAAATATATATGTATGTACATTTTATGTATGTATGTAAGTTTATCCATCTCTACAGATTACGTAGTGGGATCCCGGACTTGTTTAGATGTTCAGACGTAAAGTTGCCTCTAGCAAAATGAAACCACTTTTTCAATTAATTTGTAATTTGTGTGGTTTATCTTACCGCACATAAAACTCTTTGCCTAGTAAATAGACTTAAAAGTACTGGACTTTTTTTATGTGTGCGTGGGTGCGTATGTCTACATACTAGACCAGAGTTTTTTAGGCTTCACTTGCAGCGCACACCGCGTGTTGTCTGAAATTTTTTACAAGTCTGTATATTGTCATAAGTACAGTAATACTTAACCTAGTTAGGTATAGTACGTACTGTCAATATATTCTATCTTCATCCTAGCATCACATGCTAAAATAATAAATCCATGCCAGCGAAGTCACGTGCCAAAATTAGTATTGTATACAAAAATAGAATGTCAGATTCTGGTTAAAGTAAAGAAAAAAGTATCGTTTGTCCGTAATAGAAACCCGCGATAATGGGATTAGTGGAATATTAGTTAGCAAACAACGTTACAGAAGCAATTTCGGCGCCGCATATTGCCTGTTAACAAGTAGCCGTGTTTTGTTATTCACTTTATTTTCCATGGAGTATAGCGAATGCATATTGATATTCTAGCCCCGAATAATAAGGTCTGAGAATATTATTTTATATGGCCCGGACACAAAACAATGTTAGAAGACAAAAGTATGGACACAAAATAGTCAGTAGCCAGAATAAAATAAATATTTGTCTGCGGTTTGTAGTCTTAAGTCTTATGTTTCATTAAACGTCCTACATGAGATTGCTTGCTTTGAATACATAATTTAACTAAATAAATGTAAAGAGAAGAATATTGATAGATATTTACGTACCTACTTAATTTATTATCTTAGATATTAACACGGCGAAACTAATGACCCAACGAGTGACATTATATATGCCAAAGGCAAAACATACGCTTTATAAGTATAAATGTGAATTATGAAGCAATAAATGTGTCAAAATGAAGAAGCCGTGCTCAGAGTAAATAATGGCCCGAACATATAAGATTTTGAACAATAAGTTACTTGCAATCTGTGAGATGTTCCTAAAGGTGGGAGCTAACAAAAAAGCTTGGAAACTTGTAACATTCATGACAAGCTTGCGGAGTTTCTGGTTGGATCTTCTTAGTTCGCGTTCTTATCTGGTTGAAGAGTTAAGATGGTAAGAAAAAAAATAACTTGCTGTACCAAAATAAATTATGTGACTTCAATTTTGATTGATGACGATCGATGGCGTATATAGGTTGTCGAGTCAGTTCTCTCGATAATCGATAAGTCTTCAGTCAGTTTTGACGGCCTGATTAGCTCAGTTGGTAGTGAGCCTGCCTTCTGCGCCTAGTGTCCCGAGTTCGAATCCTGGTAGGGACAAACTTTGTGTGATGAACATGAATATTATATACTGGGTTCGGCCTCAGTTCATTGTACGGTACCCACAATAGAAACATTGCTTAGTGTGGGACCGTATAGTTGGTGCGTTCGGCGATATTATATATTAGTTTGAAGAAAGATGGACGATTGAAGAACATAATAACATTATCATTAATTTTTTTGCACCAAGTATTTTAGTGTATAGAGGTAGTATTATCGCCTGTGGCCGACTGCAAATAATGTAGGCTCACCTTTAACCAATTTCCCTACAAAAATCCTGGGATCTTAGCAAATCGTCGCACCTGCGCGCTTGAATAACGTTTTCCCATTTCCCCGTAATATATTTAATAAATCTCCTGTAAAAGTTCAACATATATTCATATTTCCCTTTATGGATATCAATTGTGATAAAGTTGAGCCTTTTAAATAATAATTCTTGTGTCACTAGCAGCTTTTGCGTACTGCAATGTTCCGTCCAACAATTTTGTTGGGAACAACATCGCGAGTCAAACACGAGTTGATTCTCGGTGAATAATTAAAATAGTTGTTTTATACGAATGCATGAATGTTGACCGCATATTTTCAACACATTCCGCTTGATTAAAAACCGCCGACGAAATTAATCACAGGGCTTATTTTATTGTGTCACATATGTTTTTGTAGATGGAAACATTGTTTATGCATTTTTTTATATATTGGAGTCTAGTTGGTGTTTTATATATTAAAAAAATAACATGCAGCAAGTATTGAATCGGAAATAAAATCAGGCGTAATTTAGTATAAAACAACAAAAAAAATGTAGTAATAATAAGTTCGTTTAAAAAGTATTGGATTTCCAGGACTTTTTAAACGACGACGACGCTGATAAATTCCTCAGAAAATTATAATTTGTTAAATTTTTGTTCGTATTTTCACCAAAATATACATTTTGAAATATTCCGCGAAAGAGAAATATATTATAACAACGACTATCCATGTTCTTATACAATAAACGAATATCACTAATGTGTATTCGGTCTCCTATTGCATCTATGAGCCTATTAAGCTGCAAATGGCTGTTAAGGCACATTACCCCAGTGGAGTGAATAAAACAAATTATTCAAAAAAATACACAAAAGTAAACCATTTCTTTTTCGAAAAGTCCCAAAACACCTAATCAATAAAGCACATAAAACCTCGGCGTATTAATCAAAGATACACTTTTTTACGAGCCAAAGGGTGAGTCTCAATGGTACCCCCTTCCAAATATTGGTTTTTGTGGCCCACGCTTGCGTCCAGTAAAAGCAAACCCGTGTTTTCCCATTTACAACGGTACGCACGTTCGCGATATCTAGCTCTATGGATAAAGGCTTCGCTATGATGTTTTATAGTGCTACGTCATTAAGCCCTGAATATAAAGTGGCGGTATGACAAAACATGAATTAATTTCAGATATGTCGCACGGTACGGTGCACACCCTTATGTGTGATACAGACGGGCATTTGAGTTGGGGACAACAATATGTGCAAAGATAAGGAAGTTTTTTTTTATTTTAAGCTTTTTCTATTATATTTGAACAGCTTTTGTTGGTATGAGCAAAAGATATGAACGGTGATAAAATACGTGATCTGTTTTCGAAAATTTATTTTTATTCATATTGATTCGTAGCGACCTCTTCAACCTCGCCACACAGATGGCGTTGCGGACGACATTCAAAACTAATATGACGATTCTTCAGACGAACCTGAAACTTGCTATGAGAGTTTTCAGAGAACGTATGAAGAATCGTCGTGTTTTTTCTGAATGTCGTCTTCAACGCCATCTGTGTGGCGAGCTTGAAGAGGTCACTACAGTACTCCCCCCATCCATGTAGCTTGTGGCACGGTTGAAAAGTTCGCTACAGAATCTTAATTTTAATGACAATTTAATGCGTCTTTTAGCTGAGTAAAATCTTCAGTAACATTTTATTGTATACGTGTCAATGTAGGTGTTATGAAATATAGGACTTCTACTTGCATTCTGAGAAGAACCTGCAATCGAAACAAATAAAGTTATCGGTAACCTGCGTTCTAATTATCCTAGCTCGCCAACCTTCAGAACAGTGTGTCACTATTATTTGTACGCACGATAACGACAGCACCCTTTGCAGTGAAAGTGAGGAAATTCGCTCAATTATATCACCCTACAGCTTTTTAGCTTATTTATCAATCAATCTCTGATCCCAGCTGATAGGTGCACCTCAACGTCAACAGCAGTATGCTAAGTTATGACGATTCACTTGAATTAATGGAGTTACTTTTGTTTATTGTTATTTAATTATGGTTGGTTTTGTGGTTTGGTGTTGGGGTGGATAGTAGCTGATTAGATTTTTTTTTTGTGTTAACGACATTAATTTCAAGTTTATAATTAATTTGTATCTTATTAACTCATGGAACTCGCAACGGAAGCGCGACTTTCCGCTCATAAATTCCTAGCTTCAACTTCTGGCTCGTGCAAAGTAGAATTTAGGTTTTCTGTTATGTAACTCAAAGTCTGCAATGGACGGGTAAATAACATAGGTATCTCCGATTGCATTAAAGCCGCGGATACCATAGACCTATTACACGATAAACATTAAACAACCTACAAACATTTATATAAATTAGTATCGGCTACGACTGTAGACTTTTAACGATTAGCGTAGCTTGTAACGTCAATCAAAGTCGTAACCCTTCTACTCGTAAATCTTCAATTGCTACGGAATCGTCAACAGCACTAGTAGGATCACCCTAGCAACTGGCGTAGCAACTACGTAGCACACATTAAAGGCCACACCGACACGTGCTAGACACGTGTGCAGTCGAGAACACGTCATTAGCTTCACGACTCGTCTCTGCGGAGGGCGTAGTTTTATAGGCATAACTGTTTTGGCGCGAGTTTTGAACCGACAGCGAATACGACGGGAAGATTCAAGAACGTGAGAGATTGTTGGCTTTGAACTATGAGTTTTTTTTTTATTCAGCCAGATTCGCCTCAGGTAACGTCAACTAAAGATAAGTGCATGTTTTATTCTCTCTTTATAATTACATTATTTTTAAATTAAGGTAAACGCATTTTCGATACATTTACAATATTTGTGGAAATAAATGGCGCAGTTTTGTGAACGTTTTCTCATCACATAAGTGTTTTTTTAACTCAGATCTTTTTAAAATAATTTTACCAGATGTTCCAGCGCAGTACCACTGGCGCCATTATCAATGTCGTGTGACAGCTGCTCTATGTTGCGTGCGCGTCGGTGTCACAACACTATTTTACTTTATATTCATTCATTCGCCATTTACCATCCATTTAACCATGTTTAACTTTATAATTAATAAAATTAGAATACGCCAACAAAAAGGAGTCAGATGTTTTTAATTACCATTTCAATATCATCACACACAAAATGAAACACATTTCAAAGTTATTCGTCGAGGATTATGATATGAAAATTGACATTGTGTACACTCGTTAATATATTATTTGGGTGCGTACATTTATTTACAACTGAATATTAAACGTGTATTTAAAAAAAGAACTAGTTATAAATATTAAAACTTGGTACGTCGTCGTCGCAAAGTTCAGTAGTTTGTAGTGATATTTTGCAAACCATCGCCGGCTACGTGAAGAGGCTATAGAATAATAAGTGAGGCATCTTAAATCGCTACTCTTTCATGACTTGGCTCGTTCGAGAAGTTGAGAGAAAAAAGGGGAGTTTACGAGTTGGAGCTTTTTAAATTTCCAGCGGGAGGATAGTTGGAGTATCCTCATTAATTTGTAATTTAGTAATTAACACTACTTAGCTACTAGGAGTGCTATAGTTAATAGGGTTGCTACATTTTTTGTAGCAGCATTTGATTTACTCGATTGGACACATAAATTGAAACATAAACCCTGGATCGATTGTAGAACATAGGTTTCGTCTTCAGCTTCTTCGTTTCATCCAAAAATTTTAAACATTAATTCAATAAAACTTTATTTTCTGTATTACTGGCGGGGCGGCCGCTATCCCCCGACGAATATTGTCAGGGTCTCGTATATATCTTACGTTCTCCAAAAACTCTTATAGCGCGTTTCAGGATTGTATGGGGAAACGTCATTTGCTCTGAATGTCGTCTGCAGCGCCATCTGTGTATCTTGTGGTGAAGTTGAAGAGTTCGCCACAGAAACATTTATCTTCTTAATTAGAAGGATAAAATATTACCCATCTTATAATTTCTCAATAACTCACACTAACTCACACCTTATCGCCCCTAAAGGTATAGCCGAAATAAGACCACCCATATGATGACGACGGAAGGCCTCCTTTTCTGAATAATGGCCGACGACTTCCTGCGATATATTTCCGCTATCTGCCGGCAACATAGCGCTGGAACTTCCGGTTGACCGTTATGAAGTGTTAATCGAGCATTATGTCTGAACGTATCAAAAAGTAGCTTTAGAACCAATAGTGTGAACGGTTTTCATTGAAAAGTGGTTTGTTTTTGTTTTGCTAATGATCTAGTGTGCTAATATTGTTTGTTATTGGGACTATCTGGGGTCAAGTGATATGAATGATAATTCCTTTGTGTAGCCTTTTAATGTATACGGGCTCTTACAATTGACTTCGAAAATATTTACGGCTAATTTGCACACGGTATGGGATTTTTGTGACGAGTAACAAAAGCTACCGTACTCACAACAGTAATTTAAGACCGATGCATCCAATATCACATGCTAATTAAATATTCAACCATATTTTCCTATATCCCCATTGATTTTTGATGACATGAATGGAAACAGCCGAGCCATGGTTTCGCGGCAGACATCATTGTTTGCCTCCCTCCTCTGCGAGGCCTTTTGTTATCATGAAACCCACCTTGAAACAAAAGAACTTCCCAGTTGAACAAAGACGTAATTACGGGGAAAGGGCTGTGAGAAAAAAATCTTTAGATTACATCAAATTTTTCGCCGTTATCCTTGACGTAAATGTTTCCCTTTGTTAAGGAGTATTTGTTGAAAGATCAAAAGGCGAATTTTCAAATTTACTTAACGCAGTTATTGTTTGCGGTTGAAAAAGATTTTTGTGTAATGTTTTAAGTGAATTTAATATTTTCTCAGGCCACTGTTTCTTTTAAACTATTTCCTCGTTGTAATATTTAAAGAAGGAGGTCATTCATCGAAGCATCTCCATTATGTGACTTATTTAAAACTATAATTATTGATTTCTTATTTAAATTCTTGAAATTAAATCTTTACGCGAATACTATACAATGATATAAAACTAATTTTAAGAATAACTACGCGTTCTAGTCCTCCCGTGACCATGGTTGCTGTTAAGGAGCTGAAATATCGGGAACATAAAGACCTTAAATAAACGCGATAAAATTCATAAAATTAGTTGTCTATATACTTAACATACAGTTAAAAATAATCTCCCAACAGTTAGTAACCAAAAGTACAATAAAGAAATCATCCAAGTGAATTCAATTCAATTATGTTTTTCCGACTGCTATATAAAAATCAATCGCTTAACAGAGGTGATCAACCTTTGGGACATCGTGGGTACGCTGCAATACAATACAACATGCTATAATTTCCCCATCCATTTTCCAATTACCCCTGCATTTTATACTCTATAATTTTTGCAATTCTCATACGGGATACTTTTTTAAGTGATTGCGCAGTCTTTAATATTAACAGAAGCCCTCTTTAGCTGCTTCAAGTAATACCCGGTTTGGTTCAAGTAGTTGGTCTGTTGTCTTCGGATTGATAAGTGAAAATTGTTGCTTTGCTGTTAAATTATAGTGTGAAGATCGTTGTAGTTATTTTCTATTCTATTGTTATACACTTACAAAGCCTTTTATAATTTGTATCAAGTGCATCGTCGTCGAGGTTCTTACGATAACATATTTTACATATTTTTGCCCCATACATTAGCATAATATAAATATTATATGAAATACTGAGAACATCCAGAATGGACGATTTATAATTCCGTTTGACCTTTACCCTACCTGCCTAACTGGACAGTAGGATTAGACTACATACCATATACATGCAGCAATTATGCGAAAAATTAAGTGCGACCTCTCGCGGGGCTGTATACAAACCGCCTGTTCGTCTTATTATATATTATTTTCATCACATCTTTGTACTAAATTGTACTAATTTCCAGATTTTATAAACCCTCACAAAAATATATAAGAACGAGGAGGGACCAAAAATCGATTTTACCTCTTATTAAGCGTGCGTGCGTATTTTTTTTTACACAGATGTATTTTCCTTGGAAAGCCTTAATTAAACGTTCCGCAGCTAATTTGGCTGGGGGCAGCACAATACGCTCCGAACTCATAAGACATTAAGAAGGAAGTAATTAAAATATTACCGTGCAAAGTCTTATGTTTTCGTCTACTTATTACTGGCTTTTAACAAGTTGGACTTACTTTCTGTACTACGTGAAGGAAAATAAAATTGTGGGCGGACTTTAGTTTGTAATAACATTTTCTTGGAAATAATTTCGCTGGTGTATAGTTGTAGTGTTTGTGTTAGCTAAGAATTCTCTTAATCCTAGCAAAATTATCTTCGTACGTATTGCAGAGAAAAGTAGAAATAGTTTTAATACAATAAAAACACTTAAAAATTACTTGTTCAATAGAACTCCCATTTATTTTGAAATAGCGTATCCATACTGACCTCGCAGCCTCGAGGGGCTGGCTCGGGCACAGGCATGGGCTCGGGCAAGGCACACGAATATTTGCCATGAAGGAGATTCGTCCTAACTCAGCAAGTTAGAAAGCGGGTTGCATAACGTACTCATACCTATTCCCCCTTAAGACAAACACACGCATGTTACAAGAACAAACGGCCATATTTTCACAATTCAGTATTTTTGTTACGTCACAATATTTTCTAGTAAGTTAGGGTACAGTCGGGTACACCGTTTGTCCCGATGTTTGCCCACGTGTTCGCTCCCACGGGCCTCTACCGCTAGCATTATGCTAATTCTGTACACACACCGAGTATTATTGTTACTAACTTTTGTGCGCGATGTTACTTTTTGCACGACCGCAATTTTAATTTTGTATCGTCCTTTTATGATTATGACTGTTATTGTTAAGGCGATGGGCACAGCCTTTTTCGTAATCAAAATTACATGACAAGGGTAGGTTTGTTTTTATGTTGAGTTACGTTGGTCTCGTTTAAACAAGCGTGTGGGAACAAGCGAGTGGAGCCCATTAAAAAATAATATGTCTTTATTTCCTATATTTGGTGTAACCATACAATCAATTACAGTATCTCGACTAAAATAACAGAGCAGTTAATTGTCATCAATAAGGTGAAACGTGAAATGTTTTTTTTTTTAATTCGTTTTGTAAATATCTGTCTTCACTTACCTTCTAGATGATATCATAAAGTGGTTTTAAAATCTTTTGTAACAATAGATCAGTAAACATTTATGGGATTAACAATAACAGTGGTATCTGCTTAGAACTAGCGTCGATAAAAACCAATAAACACTCAATAAATTTTGGAACATTTCAATGTTTACTGTACATAAGTATTATTATCTTAATGACTCCTCGAAAATCTACACTCACAGCACGTTCAATTGCTTGTAGCCACGTATTAAGGCTGTAACAAGTTCGCGCATAACTGTCTCACCCTACACCAAAAGTTTCCCCGCTAAGCACAACTAGGGGTTGGAACTAACTTCGCGATATATAAACAAACACTATTCAACTCTATAAACTGTATGTTTTCTTGAAGTTATGGTTGATACTTATGGATATATTCTAACAGAATAAGCCGTACATGTACAAACTTCAGACATTTTTAGGCTTACTGCTTTTTTATTCGACACACAAATATTACATTCATATTGAAACAAAACTAATGTTACGGATTTTATCGCGTTTATTGTATGTTTTTTACGCTCCCGGCGGTTCGGCTGCTTTACAGGGCAAGTGCACTATTGCAAGACCTCATGACACAGTGAGCACTTTCCGCATAGATCGGACCGCAAACAAGAACTAAATATGAGGATACCCCAGTACCCCAAACTTTGAAACTAGGACGTCAAACACCTCAATCCTCCCGTGACCATGGTTGCTGTAAAGCAGCCGAAACGTCGGGAACGTAAAAACATAAAATAAACGCGATAAAATCCCTAAGATTAGTTTTATTTCAATGTGTAATATTCGTGTAAATATAAGAAATAAAAAATATTAAGAGACCAAATACTATCAGAGAAAAATGGGTACACTTCAGTGCATGTCTGACTACTTATTTTGGGAATTCAGACATGATGGTTTATTAAAGTAGCAGTAATATAAGTGAAGCCATCGTCCAGTCATACCCATAGCCATCATCACAAATCTAGCACGTGGTATCTATGGTTACTAATCCCGGTCCTTACTATTTCAGTTGGAAGTTGGATCTGTTCATTCACTTGTTCAAAACTAAGCGGTATTTGCAAGGGGCGCATTGGTACCGTCTCATTTGCCACAGACAAGGAAGAGGCGGTGCCGCTCGTCGAGACTCGGCGGCGTCTATTCAGCTATTCACAGTGATTGACCACTTGAATAGCCAATTGTTAAATAGCGTGGTTGATAGAATAGGAGCAAAAATCTTCGGTGTTTGTTTTATATAAGGTTTAACAAAAATATTTTAAGGGGCAATTGATAATGATCACATTTATGTATTAAATATATGTTTAACAGAGGTTTATTTTTCTGTAAAAAATCGGAACAGTACCGTTTCATCGCGGACTTAGTATTTAGTGTTATTTTTATTTATTTTTTTCTTTTTCGGTAATATGACCTTTATGGCCTACCGATGAAACACTTAAAATATGTGACTCATAAAATAAAGTGTGTGTGTTTGTTAGTTAGTGTGATGTTAGTTTTGTAAAAGTCGGTCTTTCTTCGGTCGGTCTACTTCGAATGTCACAATAAAGACGAAAACATTTGTTTTAAGTGTCCTATTCAGGACCTTCAAGGAAATAGGTTTTTAATAGTACGGAGAATAGTTGATTGATAATTAGAAATGCCTTTGTCCAATATTGAAACAGACATAGATAAGTATTGATAAATATTTTTCTTATCCGAAATTACCTATATTTATTTTCCAAAAAAATGATGAGGAGACCGAGCAGTCATGTCCTCTGAAAATGTCACAGATTGTGTGTATTATTTATAGCAAGTCCACGACCCCAGCAATTTCGTTTCCAACTTTCCCTTCCGTCCTTTTATTCCAATTTCGCAATACTAGAGAAAAAAATATGACGATATTATTGGTAGAGTCAAGTTATGAGTCGGGCGCGGTCAAGCGGAAGGGTAGAGCTTTTTATTCAGATCCGTGACGGAAATATTTTCAGATTCAGGAACGTATGGGATTAATCATTTATGACTGCTGTGTAAACTACACAGCAGTCATAAATGTCAAGTAGTCATGTAAATCTATATATATAAAACGAAGTCGTGTTAGTTACATCATTTATAACTCAAGAACGGGTGGGCCGATTTTTATGATCTTTTTTTAATGATTTTGTGTATTTGTCTCCGCCCCGAATAGCAGGATAACTATTAAAACATGGGAAAATTAAGAAAAAAAAAATTTAATTCTGAGTCGGTATAAAGTTCGCTGGGACAGATAGTGTAGAATAATTTGCATTATAGATGTCAAATTACAGAATATTTTATTTAATATTCTGTAATTTGCATATTATATATATTGCATATCTCTTCTGAAATTACCTGTACGTTATACATAGTTATACAATTATTTTACTGAGCCATAAAGGAATCCTGTTGAAATAATGAAAAGGCCATCGACCTCTCCAAAACATTCCTTAATCGTCAATATATGTCCGCTGTCTTGAGATAACCTCTAAAGAAATTCCTAACCCTACGCGCACACAGGGTATCCAAATCAATTTTTAATATATTTCCTTCAAAGATCCGCCGAGTTATTTTAAAATTAAACTACCTACTTAGTACAAGCTGAGATTCAAGAACAAAATTAAATTCCAAAACATCCTTGTGTTGAGCTTAAATACCATTTATATCATAAACTAGCTGTTACCCGCGACTTCGTCCGCGTGGTGGAAGTTGCGGATAACAGCTCGTCTAAAATAAAAGTAGCCTAAGTTACTCCTTGTTACATCAGCTATCTGCCAGTGAAAGTCCCGTTAATATCGGTCTAGCCATTTCAGAGATTAGCCCGAACAAACAGACAGACAGACAGACAAAAATTGTAAAAAATGTTGTTTTGGTATATGGACCGTGTATACATCCAAATGCACTTAGTAAAAAGCGGTTATTTTAATATTACAAACAGACACTCCAATTTTATTTATTTGTATGTATAGATGTATAGATAGGTGGGAGTCTATATAAAAATGTGTAAAATATGTTTTGCTTCTGTTACGAACGGTATGGTATGGCTGAGAGAATTTAATAAATACGACCAGAATTGACATTTTGCTGAAGCAAATGGAATTCCTTTTTGACCTTATAAGATGCCTTGGATTTTTCAATGTGAATAAATTTTAATCTTTGTAAGCTCTTGCGATTACTTTATCGACCTACTCTTTTGTTTTATTTGTAACCGAGCAATTTAATTTCTGTGTCGTTATGCACTTATTTATGATAAACGTTGAGTAACACTGGACGATCTGAAAAAGTACTATTTGATAGCCGGTGCATCTGGCTATAAACCTAATACTAACATACTAATAACGCTGAAAATTCTTTGACCTCCGATGCGTTTGAAAACCGTTATTTTTGTACTATGTATAGAAAAAAAACACTTTGAAATCGGTCAATTAGTTCAAGAGCTATGACGCCAGAAACTGATAAAAGTCTTGTAACATATTTTGCGCAACGTTGATGGGAGATTAAAACTCTGTAAATTGTAAAGCGAATTCATTTTCCAATAGATTATCGTTCAGTTTTCCTTATCATTAATTCCTATAGGTATACGTAAATGATACCCGTCATTCATGTTGTATCATCACAATCTAATGCATTCACGATTTCAAACATTTTCAAGTTGACCCTGTTTACAAAAGAGAACACTTGAATATTTTGCATAGCCCGCGCCGAGTTACATTACATATTTATGAGTTCCCCAAGCCAGATCGCAGCGAGAAAGTCAAACATTAATATACGCTTAAATATTCCGTACATGTAGATAAAGAAATGAATTTTTCCATCATAATAGGACAACGGAAGTATTGGAATGTAAATTGGGTTTAACTCTGTGATTCGCAATGTTTTTTTTTTGGTATAGTTTGAATTGGGAAAGTTTGTTGTGACGTACTGGCTCGTCAGTTAATTCTGTGCTTTTTATTTAACCGACTTCAAAAAAGGAGGAGGTTCTCAATTCGGTTGAATATTTTTTATGTATGTTATGTTAAGAATTAATTTTATACATTGACAAATTTTCTACATACATCAGTGACGTTGTCAGTGGGCTACAGGAGAATCCTCTTTTGTTAACAAGATCATTGCTGAAGTTCTCATTTTATTAGTATTTTTTTATTTTCCTCTTTGTGCTGTGCTTGAGTTTGTTACATCTACGTCATGGTGCCTTTTTTATGAATATAAATATTAATAATAATATCGCCAGACAAACACACCAACTATACGGGCCGCACTAAGCAGACGCTTGTATTATGTGTACTGTACAATGGACTGGGGGCGAACCCAGTATATAAGACCTACTTATATAAATACTAAACGTCGGGTGCAATCATTCGTGTTCATTACACATAGGTGGTCCCTACCAGGATTCGAACCGACTGAGCTAACCAAATCGTCAACTTACTTATATAATTTTCATTACTTGCACTTACGATTATCAATTCAACCCTATTTAAAACAAACTGTTTTGTTAGATCTCAAAATTTATCTCTTAAAGGGTCCACGGCAAGTAATTGGTACATTAAACCAAAATAAGACATAACCACTGATTAGCCATGATTCATTGAGCAATTAACTGAGCGACTCCTCCTGACGAGACTCCTTTTGTGGTTTGAATCGGTTTTGCATTAAAGATTAGTTGGTTTTAGTTATGTTACCGTGCGCTTAAATGCAGTTAAAGCTTTTTGAAAGCGCCAAAGAATCTCAGGTTCAAGGCTTAGTATACACTTTCTGAATCACCCTAAATACGTCCACTAGTCGGCACCCCTCAATGTCTTAGCAAATTATTAGTTAACAACCAAATTTTCCTAATTAAAAACACCACTCCGAAGGTAAGCACCCAATTATAAAGAGCTCTTCAAACGTATCAACGCGGTAGCTAATCTAACTTAATCATTTTCTTTTTAATCTCATTCCCTCCGCGTTTTACAACTTTGAAGAAACAAAAATGTTTAGAATAGGGTGTCCTAAATTATTACCCTACGTGCTGTTTGACCCCTTATTTCGATCTAGAAGAAAAATAAGTTTGGTGTTGCCAGAATCATATTTTTTCTTAGATACAAAAGAGGTTTTGAGTTAATATTTCAATAGCAGGGTTTCAAATGCAAGTACTAATTTTGATAAAAAATAATTAAGCTTGTTCAGTCTTTTTAGGAACGTATACATAATATATTATAATTTTAATAGGTAGGTTGTGCATCAATACTCAAAATTCTAGACAATTGGAGTATTCACTAAATACCTTATACCATAAAAATAATTTATTAATGTAAAATAGGTTCTGATGCACGAGCTTTAGGTTTATGCTAACTATTATACGTAACTATAGAGATGGGTTTATTTTAGTTGACTTTCATATTGTAGTCTGGTATCCCTGAAACAACATCAGTCGTGCGTAGCAGCTTGCTGTAACAGTTATTTATGGACGGACTCCGAGATTTGGGCAGTTAAAACAAGTTTTTCCATTACCAAACTTAACCGAAACACGGCGCAAGACACCGAAACATGAATAATAATTAATTAATCACAGTATTTTATTTTTAAACTTAATATCGTGTAGCGAATTATGTATCGTGTAGTGTATTACGTTTAAGAGAGATCTTTAAATTTTAATTTCAAATGATTCGGAATGAGTGCTTTGAAAATTTGTCTAAACTCATGGTTTATTTTCTCACCTAAACGCGTATTAAAAGGCTAGTTGGTACTTATTTATAATTGCTTCTAAAGTATGAGGTAAAAAGAAATATATCTATATGTATATTATTATCTATATGTATATATATATATATATACATATAGATAATAATATACATATAGATATATTTCTTATATATATATAATATAATATACATATATATATATATATATATATATATGAATATTAAAAGGTAACTACGAGATGAAATTGAAACGCCTTACAGAAAACTAATAGCAAACAAAATTATTGCTATATTTTTCCCGTAGGCGTTGTACGCTCTCAATCATCCTACCGGTGCTATGGGTAACTATAGAACAAATTTCAGTACCTTGAAGGAGACCAGATGTGTTCTACAGCGTGAAGACCTCGCCCTAACACATAAATTACGTTGCTCCCTTGGTCCTTCGTTGAAAAACGCTCCTAAAACATTGTTCAGTGTTATAACAGCCTGTTGAGAATCAACCCGATGAGGTAAAGATAATAGAGTTAAATTAAGGGCGAATTTCATAATTATTTTTTTTTTCAGAGCTCGTTTTGTTAAACTGTTTTTTTCTTGGGTAATTTATATTGCTTTCATTTCATAAAAAAATGCTGGCAATTTAATGTACAGATTGAAGATATTTTTTTTTTTTAGGATAAAGTTTGACTGTTAATTTAAGTCCATATACCTAATTACATTTAAAAAAGATTTCAGTCTCCAAATTCCACTTTAATTGTATTTAATTTGATTTCGTATATGTAACAAGCAATGAACATAGTGACATAGGATAAAGTTAGTCGCAAGGATGTCGCATCGTTAGACGGTAGTACGGTACACTGTTTAGCTAATTGTGTAAAACAACATAGAAGGTTGGGTTGGCTCATAGCCTGGGGTCGCTGACAACGCCGAGTGTCTACCAAGTTCCTTATAACTTTCCCTGGAATAACATACGGAGATACATGCTTCATGGAATAGTTTCTATTTACTCTTATATAAAAACCATTGTTGTATAATCCTATATTAGGCGGAGATGTAATACTTTGAGTGAGTAGGTGTCTTTGTTTTTGTTTTCAGAGAAAACCAGTTCTTATAACTTTATCCTCCTTGGTTTTGTTTAGTCTTATCTCGCCCTAATCTCTATGTAGGTAGCTTAACATAATTTATATCAACAACGTGTGATAAAATATTTTCAATGTTTTGTCACATAAGTACTTTCTTACCTACTTGAAATAATGATTACCTGAGATCAACCACCAAATGTATAGACGATATATAACTTTATTAAACGTCATATAGTTATGCGCAAAGCAAAACTCTTGTACGCAGTACTATATGACGTTTGATAAAGTTATATAACGTTTATAAATTTGGGGGTTAGATTATGGAGGTTTAATAATAGGTACGTGTTAAGAAAACCTATATAACTATAGGTACACATAGTAAGACTGAAATTTAATCCTCTCTATAACCCTGTGGTTATGTAGTGTGTCCGTCTGGCTAGTTTGGAATTTGGTCTGTCAGTCTGTTCACGCATCACGGGCAATTTACTGGCCAGATTTAGAGGAAGCTTAGCATTTTGATGCCTTATAATTTCCTATATAAGTTACATTTATACCGTGAAAGGGTGGGTTCCCCTGGAATAGTCAAAAAACTTAAGTCCACGCGTAATAAGTGGCAGGAATATTACCAGCCAATAAAATAATGTTATTATTTCTTAACGGATATTCAACAACCGTTTCTAGTTAACATCGTATCATTAATTAAAGAATATAGTTCCTTTATTGCAGTTCGTGGCACTTTAAGCGTTTAATTTGATAGTTTATCTACAACTGCGCGCCGCGAAACCAATAAACGACTTTATAATTGCTATAGTACAGCTTAATTCTCTTTGCTATGGTAATGAGTGTATTGTGGGAATAATCAACTATCAATTTGTCGGTTTGAGGTCAGGTTTTGTTGGTCGCGGTGACTGTTTTCAAATTGTACAATTCACAAATAAGTCTTGGGCCACCTGGCTGTGTAAAATTTACATTGTCAATGTAAATGGCTCATTTGTTCATAGAATTACGTGCTCAACATTTATGTAATATTTGATATATTATTGTAATATACTACGCTTTTACATAGTAATCATTAATAATAATCACTATTATTAAAAAGGCAGTGATAGCCACGTTTACATTATTATTAAACTGCATATTAAATAAACTATAAATCGTTTGCGTTTAGGTAATCAAATCATACATTTACGTAAACATCTTTTTAAAAAGACGTAGAAAATAATAAGATGGCAGCTTAGCTCTACGGAGGCAGAACATTGCAAGGTTACGGAGGTCTCCGTCTCTGGGGAGCCGTAGCGCTACGAGTCGTAGCACAAACGTAGCTGCTACGGCAGCTAGTAGCCCTAATAAAGTTTTAGATCTGGGTTTAAATTATTATTTGGTATACCATTTTCAAAACAGTTTTGTAGATTATTTGTCACTCAGATACAAACTCATTCACTATGTATTTATTGTAATAGTATAAGTAGTGAGTGTAACCTACCAGATAATTATATACTAACTGTACGTTAAGTGAAATATTATTTGTAAGCTAACCGTATTCTTCATTTAGTCATTTAGTCATTTTGTATGGAGAAATAAAGTTTTAAATACCGTCCGCTAGAGGCGTTGTTCATTTATCTATATAAAGTGTTTAAATACTTACCCTCGAATTCAGGGGGTAGAATATAAATTATACGGTGGACGGTACAGAGGTCTTTCATCAACGTCTTTGGCCGATACTATTTACTATAATACTACTTACTATAATGACCCCGAAAATTATAAAAGTCTTATTCAATTTACAATGGTAACACAAAGCATTTAAAAAATCCTGTATGAATTCGGTCTTACATACTAGTCTGCAAGCCGCTATCTATTGATTCCATTCACTCACTCTTTTAGGTAATTTAAAATACTACATAGACTTTAGGCTTTTCTAAATTAAAGCACCATCCCCGTATATTCTAGAACATTCCGCAGGCTTCGTCGAGACGTACGTAATCAGTATCGTTCATCGCCCCATGCAACCGGTAGTTGGATTTCTCGAACCGTGAAATTTTATCAAGAGTATTAATCTCGTGAAACTTTCCCCTTGGACACTGCCTCTTTTATTTTTTAATTCGAACCCAAATTGATTCCAGTTCTTTCAGGGATCCATGAAATTCCGACAAAGGTCAGCTTTGAAGTTTTCTTATTTCGGATTAAGGGATTAGGTTGAATATTTTATTACCTACGCTTGAAATATTTGTATAAAATATTTTTAAACTTTTATTCCCTCTAAATAATGTGACTATGTTGTTTCATTTTAAACTAGAATATAATACAGAATGTATACAATAGAGATAACAGTGTATTTATATTGTTTAAATATTACATAAAAATAATATATAATTTGTACTCTACTCAAACGATTTCACAGTACAAATTTATAGATTTAGCTGCCGTATTAAACATTCATTTTAAATAACGTTCTTCCATTCAAAGATGTCTTAAAAATACTGATCAATTTTATCATGCATTAAAACAAAGCACACAATAACGGAAGCATGCTATTATTGAGAACACGCCAAAGCTGTTACCCCATTACTTTACTTTATAGTAAGCAATAATCAGTTATAAAAAACGAATCGTTTCCTTGAATTGGAATTTTATAAGCGCTGTGCTGAAAGTGCAAAATACAAAAGCAACATACAGTTTTGTTAATATATTATACCACATTGTTTGCTGCGTGTGAATACAAATTTATCGAAGCAATTACCTGTCGACCCTTGAACGACTTGATGACACGTCTGTACTCTATTGTCTATATAAAGTTCACCCTGCAGGCGCCTGTTAGAATTTTATATGCGTGGTAATTGTCAAAATTTATTTGTTTATACGAATTTGAATTCTTTTCCAATTATCGTACAAGACAAACTTGTACAAGTTATCCGAGCGTGTTTGTGCTGAATGTATTAAATTACCTGGAGCGTTATAGGCGTGATAGTAAAGCTACTTAACAATACAAAACCTACTTTCTGCACCTATCAAAAATAATCATATACCTGATATTATTTCTATGAGACATATTAACTAGAAATAACTCTTTACACTGTCAATAAAGCAATTTATCGGCATACAATAAAGCTTTTAATGTGCCTCAAAAATCTAAACTCATAAAATGTTTATAATTATAATTCAAAAATACACTTTGAAACCTACAGAGACGGTAAAGCTTTTGTTCGGAGCATGAAGGTGCTCATAAATAAGGTTGGAAACGGTGAATATTTTATAATGCCTCCACCATTATCGGATGGGGTAGGGATGTCCGGGCCCGCCTTCGATCCGGGAAATCTGGCGTGTCAGACATATAACTTAACGATTGATTTTTCATGTCTTCCTTTAGGTTTTTTTTATACTAAGTACCTGTTGTCAAAGCATGTGAGTTTTTATTAAGAAACAATTTAAAAATGAATCCAAATTTACAAAAAAAAATACTGATAGTTTATATCAATATATATATTAGTAGAGTTTGTGCCTTATTTCATAAAATACAATACCCAATAGGTTGTAGCTCTAATAACAGTTAAAAGGAATCGATTGTTAGTTTAACAAACGTTCCAATACAAGTCACAAAACCACCAATTCATTTTTTATTCCATGCTATTTGAAAATTATGAATCGATATTGATGATTATTCGGGAAAAGACACATTATCAAATATACATAAAGATTCAAAAACAATTTTAAATCCCTTCAAGATTTAGTAACGTTTTTGGAAAAAAACAAAAAATGCTGAAATCTCTCTCACGAAACCATGAATTGCGATCGCTAGGAATTATAATAATATCATTCACCGGGGCTTGTGCGATCACCGAGATCGAGGTGTGATCGACCCGCCGGATCACCGTCGACTTATAAAACATTCATGACCTCTGCCTTTGCTCGTTCATGGCGATCCGCACCCGGCAAGTCCGGATCACTGAGCGGTCCGAATATCACAGCGGTTATCATTAAAAGTGTAACAAATGTTTATGTTTGAGAGTTATGTTTTGAGCACTTATTACATTGTTGGGTGCTATTGGGCATCTATCAACACACGTTGTTACCAGCTGGTAATGAACTTTGCTCGTGTATATAGGTACTATATAACGAGTTGAATGATTAAACTCTCGTATTGGGAGTAGAGTTTATTTTTGTTAAAATGTCTGCTGTTTCTTTTAAATTGTTATCGACAAATATTGCAGATAATTATTTTACGTTACGCTGACGTCACGTTAAACGTATTTTTTCTAGCATTCGCAAAAACATTAAAAACAAAGGACATAGATGGAAATGTACATGATTTTCACAAATCCTTATTTCATTTCCCCAAACAACACTAGAATCCGCGGCTCGACATCTCAAATTTTCATTACCACCCAAAGGACGGATTGAATGGAACGAGACGGGTATTATAAATGCAGGAGATGACAGTTTATTGACAATTTAAAATTCCACGACGATGGGGATGAATGAATACCGTGGTAGGTTTATTAGCGTCGTCTTGAAGTATGTCGACAAAGTTGTTTACTTTGACTTAAACTCTCGAAAATGTATGATTAAGTATAAGCAACGAGGTTTTTTGCTGTATTTTGGACTCCATTTAGTTTTTTTTTTGGTGTCTAACTAGTCTAACTAGTCATCCCATTGTGGGACGGACTTTAATCCTTATGTTGCTCAGTCATTTGACCGGTTATACTTATCAAATCTGCGTAGATCGGACCGCAAGTAACAACTAAATATGAGGGTACCCTCGTCAAACTATGACACTAGGACGTCAACCACCTCAGTCCTCCCGTGACCATGGTAGCTGTAAAGCAGCCGAAACGTCGGGAACGTAAAAACAAAAAATAAACGCGATAAAATCCTTAAAAATAGTTTTATTTCAAATCTGTCAAAGAATTTTACAATCGGATCCTGGTTGATTCACTCGGCAGTTATTACGGAGCTCTCAAAGCAATGTTCAATCTCCTTGGCACGTGAAACACTGGCTGTTAATAGAAGCTGATATTGTCAGAATGTCGGCTTCCGCACGAGATTGACATATTTTCCTTTGCAATACCTACTCGTGGAATTTTCGAATAAACACAACAAATATGTAATTTTAAATAACTTTGTTAATAGATATTGTCAATTAATTTGGAGTTCTTAAATAACTTAGGAATATGATAACATCAAGTTTTGTATTTATTACTTATCGATAAGAATAAGTGTTTATACTGTCGATACATCGAAACTTTATTGCCTAGATTTTTTATTGTACGATATTTTATAAATAAATAAATATGTAAATATAGCCAGACGAACACACCAAATATACGGTTCTATACCAAGCATCGCTTGTTTTATGGGTACTGTACAATGGACTGGTGGAGCGCAGTATATAATACTTATATGCATATTATTAAACATCCATGACTTAAGCTTATCACAGCAAGTTTGTCTTTACCAGGATTCAAACACCGGACCCTCGGCGCAGAAGGCAGGGTCACTGCCAACTGAGCTAATCAGGTCGTCAAATTGTCCAATAACTTTATCATGACCAAAAAAATTACACTTTACTTATTGCGTGAATTTTACCTAAACAAACTTCATCACATGCAAAAAAAAATTTGAAATATAATCTATACCTAGACGTTTCAGTAAATAGCGACATTTGAGATTTTTTCTTAATTAATTAGCCGCACTTCACCACCAGGGGAAGTCTTTGATGGTGCGACTATTTATTTGCACCTTGAAAAGGCAACTCCATTAGCAGAATGAGCGTAGGGAGTGAATAGAGGTCATTCAGGAGATGTCTACTGTCGCAGAGACGGGGGGACTGGGGGGGGGAGACAGGTGGGCGAGTAGGTACAGGCTTATAAATAGGCACGTTTTAGTCGGCACTGTAAATGGAAAATATCGCTTTTCATGCGAAAAAAATATAAGCTTAATAAGTTATTTTAATCTTCCCTACTCTCTAATTACCGATGTAAAGGTAGATTCATCAGAAATTAGAGAGTAGGGAGGATCAAAATAAAGATTAATGAATAAAATGCAGGTGGAAAAACTAAAATTGTTATGTATTTTGATAAAAGTGTGGGTAAATTTTTTATCTTTTGTCTGAACTTACATTTCTCAACATGATTCACACAAATGGTTAAGGAAAAAAATTAATATTCGTCCTTCAGAAGCTTGATACGTATTTTTGCTCTTGAATCTCGTAAGACATCATCCACTTAACAATAACGAATTATACAATGAAAAAAAATGTCCAATTGTGTAAGTCACATTTATCTATATGCTTCCTTACTTATCGATTTAGTATGTTTCTAAGGTAGCTACTAAAAACAAAGGTTTCACTGTCGCGCTGTTACCATCAACAGGGAATTGGCGGGGTATGTAATAAATCAATTCGTAGTGCGAATTTATTTTCGCTCACTGAGTGACGTTTGTGCCTCCTCCCTCAGGCTCAAGTTAGTGAGGACATACCCGAGCTTGTTAGTTGAATTTTTCCACTGAAAGTTAGATAAAATACAGTATTTTAGTTGAATATTATGGACTTGTTTATTTGATACACAAGCCACTCCAACTAGTTATTAAAGTCAAAAAAAGCTCAGGAAAAGAAATTTTTGAATTGATTTTATGGCATTATTAGATATAGAATCTTATAACATTCAATATATTTTTTACAATATATTTTTAATAACAATAGTCGCCCATGAAAACACAAGCAATAACACGATATTGATTTCCAATTTTTATATCAAGAACTGAATTTTCCAGTGTATACTACAGTGTAGAGTTACAAACCTATTGTAAAATCCGGACCTCTTTTTTTATAAAACGGTTAGAACCCAAAATTATAATTATATTATTGTTACGTCTATTGAAAATATCCACAAGAATGCAACACAGTCGGATACGAAGATGTGATAACGAATGCAATTTTCCAAGTTTCTGAACATTGTTTAGGCGGGTCCGCACTGATCCGGGGGTCTCGACTGCTACCTGACTTGCTGAATGATGCCTTAGTTTGTTAATAGGGCCGGTTTAGGAAGATTTAAACAGTAGGTAAGTACTTACACTGGTTACTTACATGCGTATCTTTTAATATATTTATTGCGATTCCAACACAATTGAGTTTTCATAATACGCTTTGCGTAATTAAAAAAAATTAAAGATCTCCAGACGAACACACCAACAATACGGTCCCACACTAAGCAACACTTGTATTATGGGTACCGTACAATGGACTGCCGTATCGACGTACCGTGATTGACGTACCGTGGAATGGAATGGGCGAACCCAGTTTATATTACTTATATAGATATTAAACATCCATGACTTGGGTACAAACATTCGTGCTCATCACACAAAGCTTGTCCCTACCAGGATTCGAACCCGGGATCCTCGGCACAGAAAGCAGGGTCACTACCAACTGTGTTCCAACAATGCTCCAATCTAATAATGGCCTATGTACGCCAATCAATACGGTATAATATAGTTAATGCCCAGGGGATCACTATTTGGTGCAGATAATCCCCTTTTAGAGAAAAATGAATAGCCAATACTTTCATGTAAATTAAATGAAGGGATCGCATGTGCCTAATGTCCTGGACATGTGAAGGGATATCGATTATATCATGGTATTAGTTGTAAAGCTCATAATACCGGCCAGCTGGTTCATAGAAAATGATAAATTATATAATTGATGCTTGAGTTAAAGGTTACATGACAATAATGCTAATAACAAAATCGGTTGTCAGTTTTAAATACAATATACCAATCAACAATTATCATCATCACAATTCACAGCTTGATGCTACCACCACTGCTATATTTAATGTATGTTTAATAAACTTTCCCCAAATTTATAAAAAATAAAAAATAATTCATTGTAACGCCTTTATAAACGTACGAAATATTTCCGTAAATTTGGGGATACATGAATAATTTGTCCATATAAATATAATAATAATAATAATATCGCCAGACGAACACACCATCTATACGATCCCACACTAAGCAACGCTTGTATTATGGGTACCATACAACGGACTGAGGACAAACTCAGTATATAATACTTATATAGATATTAAACGTCCATGCCTCGGGTAAAAACATTCATGCTAATCACACAAAGCTTGTCCCTACCAGGATTCGAATCCGGCACCCTTGGCACAGAAAGCAGGGTCACTACCAACTGCGCTAATCAGGTCGTCACAACAGGTCAGGTGGTCGTCAGATTGAAACGTCTCATAAACCAAGAACTCCATTTCAATACTCAAATTACCACTCAATCAAATCTTTACAACAATTACGACCCTCCCTACTCGAGACATACTCCGCAACTAAGCCCGAAAATCGATGTGGACGTCTCCAAAGAAACTTTCTAACGACATAACCGCATGCAATTGATATGCCCCAAGAGTAGGGGCCATTGTAAAGAAAGGAAAATCCCGATCCGAAAATCTTGGGAGTTAGGGCATCAGTATTCTGGTCGCGGCGCCTTCCCGGTGTCGGTTGCCTTCCCCACACCCCTTCGAATGCGGTAAACTCCTTCAGTAATTTGACTTTGTTGTTATAACTCAGTTTTAGTTGTTTGTCGCCGCCGGCAGATTTATTGCTTTACTGAAATCCGCTAAACAGCGACAAGTATCACCGTGTGCTTGAGCGTATTGGCGGGATGGGTTTGTTTTCAAAGTGTGTTGGACAATTCGTGTTGTGTTTTGGCTTTAGGGATTTATTTGATGTCGCTGTGTTGGATAGTCTTTTATTAAATAATTTTGTTAGTGCCTCACTTTAATCAGAGGTACGCTGTGTCTTTTTGTGAACCATTATTCATGTTTAGATAAAAACTTTAATTATTACTGGAACACAGAACGTTAACTTCGTTATCTATACATATAATAAAATAGTAACTGATCGATGTGTGTACATGGAAGATATATGAGAAAAAATATTATTGGAGGTCATGAATAACGCAATAGAACGCAGAACAATGTTTTTTTGTCTGTGTGTTTGCTGTCGATTTGGGTGCGGTTTTCACCATTTTACTGCGGTAAGCTTCTCTTAAAATGTAGTGTTTTATATCAATCAATTCAAAAATAAAAAAAAGTGATATCAATTTAAAGACGAAGTCGCGGGCAACGGATAGGTATCTGTACATTTTATTTAATCATTCTCAAAGTAATATCATCACATGTATACCTTTATATACGCTTCTAACCTAACGAGGCCTCGATCCTTTGATCATTAATAGCTCAATCATTAACTCAATAACGATAGTCGGAACATCGCTCGCTTACACCAGTATTATAATTGTATTAAATCATGGCATTGTGGTCAGATCCTATTCAGTTGAATACGTGCGCCGTGGCTTCATCAAATAGCATTCAATAGGCGTTAAGGGGACGCTATGAAAGCAAGCTGTGCTGTGCTGAGCGGCACATAGCGAAATCTTGCGGCGTTAAATTCCCGGCCGAACACGTAATAAACGCCCTAGTAAGCTGCGCTGGACTGTGTTCCTTATAGTTTACTAGCTTTTTCCCGCGAGTCCCCCCTCGAAAAAATCGATTTCGTGTGGCAGCTCTACCTCCAATGGTCTTAGCATGATTATTACTAACTAACTAACTACCATATTATATATTTCTGATGAAATTATTCCAGCAGTTTATCATTGTTGCTGGAACAAACACTGGCCAAAAGTTCTAATAACACTTATTTTGGATTCAGACACCTCAAAATTACTAATTTTACCTAAATATCAAATAGGATGTCTGGATGTTATGCATAATTTCTCTTAGTATGCCAAACAATCTCGCGATGGGCGAGTGATGTTTCTAACATCGATAAGAGAGATACACAGCTCACCTCTAGCGTCACCCTTAGACCACTCATCGAGCATGGTCTGAGGGTAAAAATTTGAATGGAACATGTACAGGGTGGAATGAATGGGAACGGTGACGCCCACTCAGCCCACTGCCACTACGCTCGTCGGGAATGCCTCCGACCACTCGGACGTAGCTCACAATGGATCGGCGCGGACTCAATCTGATATTGAAATTGGAGAACTAACGGCGATTTTCTTTTATTAAGACGCATATGGTTTCAGATTTTTGTCTATTTTACATATTTTTTTATCGTCAATTATCATGCAAATTATAAAAGTTTATTTAGTTTTGTATATCGCGATTACTATCTACTTTTGTTCAGAATAAGTGCATCTGCACTGTTAAAGTTAATCACGTATAATTCTGTTCAGAAGTCATTCGAGCCCAGGTCAGCTTTCCCGTTCTCCTTATATGTATGCCGTTGTCATCCAAATGCATCGATTCAGAAATTAATTAACTCACTTTAGACACTTTCAATTCAAAATCTATTACACAAACTGCGTCAAATCATCAATTCATTCAAAGACACGGAGGGTCTGTCCCCCGATCATTAATGATGCCATCCCTCATGCTAAGCTGCAATGTAGGTTACTGTGCAAAGAGTGCCGGGGTGGTTGGCCTTTGGGTTCTATAAGACGCGCGGTGATGCCGGATAAAGTTTAATGTTGGTTCTAATTACCAGCTTAGATCGTTAAAATTCCGATGTCTTCGGGTTATTTAATTTTAATTATAGGTATAGTTGGCTATTTTTTTTTCTGCTACATTTAGCCAGTTCAGGATACACTACATGACGTCAAGTTTATTAAACCGAGTGTCGAAGTTAATACCCTGTGACACTGACTTGGGAACTCGTTTCTTTGGCGGCATGCTGTCGACAGTAGTGTCAAAGGTCAATGTTCCCGTGTGTACTTACGCGAAGTTTACATCTCGAGGTAGACAATGCGAGCATGTAGGTATTACAAAATGATCTTACACAATCCATCCTGTCTCATAATAGGCCGGTCTTTCATTAAATCAACGATAGGCAAAAAAAAGTATCGCCAGGCGAACACTCCAACTGTACTCCCAATCTAAACAACGCTTGTATTATGGGTACCGTACCGGACTGGCGGCGATCCCAGTATATATTACATCCATGACTCATTTACAAAACTTTGTGCTCTCACACATAGTTCGATCAAACCGGGATTCGTATCCGTGACTCTCGGTACAGAAAGCAGGGTCTCTATCAACTGTGACAATCGACTCGCTATCTGATTACATAGTACTATTTAAATGTAAATAGTAACATGTTTACCCAACCTCATAAATTATAGCCAGGAAAGAAAAACAAAGGGTTACTTTACTGATACAGTCCCAACCATATCTTGGTCGGCCACGAAATTTATGGTCCACGAAAATTAAAACTAAATTTCATTGTGCATAAAATATTTAAGATAATGTTGACAATGGATAAACCACCCTTTCTTACGGTGACCATAAATTAAGTGCACTCGTGTACCGACTATAAGCGGACGAATGCAGAAACCATTAGAAACCCCAGTGCAATAGATGCGTGCACAAATCACTTACCCTAGACGTGTGCGCATTTTTTGTGCGTATTAAAACTTGACATTGGAAAATACACTCTACCATTAAAAGACAGTAGTCCAATTTTGAATAACGTTGCATGGTATATTTTGAATATAGTAAATTGAACTTTATTCCCACAAAATAAAGTGTAAATATCGAATATTGGAATACAAATCATAGATAACACGGTGACCTACATCTCTAGAGAGAGACTGCAGTGCGTTAGTGTCTATTGGGAATAATATTTATAGGGTGCAGTACGCACATGACGCTTTTATGTATTCCCCGTCCGTTGATAGGGAGCCATTGTTCGGTGTCCTTTTTATTTGCGAAAAATATTCGTTTGCAGGATCATTAATCATGTTGCCGATAATCAGTTAATTTCGTTAAGTAATCAATACTAGTGCTGCTCGCGACTTCGAACGCGTGGTCTTTAGTTTTTTTCACTAAACTAAAGGAACCCATTTCTTAGGCGTTCCGCATCAGCAATCTCCGTGTAAATTGTCAATAAAATCCACGCAACCGATTCCGAGATATAGTTTTATTTCAATTATATCAGAACATATTATCCATTTTCATGTATAAAAAAAACTTGCCGCATTTTATTAAATTCCGTTTCGTAGTTTTCCCGTGAGACACGCTTAGATGAATGAACAAAAAATCCATAAAGAGCACTATAAATATCGATTTTTTTTTTAATAGTATAATAATAATATAAATTACAGTACTATCCAACCCCTTTAAACCTACAATAAATTCATGCAATTATTCGCTTTATATATGTATAAATTACTTATATTATGGGCCATGCCAGTCTCTTGTCTATATCAATTACACTCAATTGCAAAAAAAAAAAATGAAAATCTATCACGCAATTGGTTAATTCTTTTCAAATAGTGTAAGTCCGTACATAAAACAAACTATTAAAACATTTCACTTCATTCTTAATGTAAAGAATAGATACAGAGTAATTCACAAGGAAAATCAATTTTCTTCAAAGCCTGTCCAAGGAAACAATACAAGACTCTTAACATTAGTTCTTGACGGGCCCTTTCAATGAAACGACAAGAAATTATTGTTTAATTCTTGTCCCATCTTGAAAGGGCTCTAACGCAGCTGGGCCCAAATTGTCTCCCGAATTGCTGTTTAGATTTCACTAGACTGTTATTTGCACATGCAAATCAGCATTTTGTTTTCATTTTGGAGAGGATGTCGTGCGAGGGAGACGGAATATTTGTTCTAGAGGCGTTTGACATGGATTTGCATAAACTATTAAGAATTAGCAGCTGAGCATAATATATTCTCGTATTTGGGTTGCAGTAAATATCAGTTTAATTTAGAAGGTATTCGTGCGTGTTATTTTAGCTATTCTATCAGCAATATATCGTAGCCTTTAATTGTGGTTATTGTGACAGTTCAGAGCATCAGGAAATGTAGGATTATTATACATCTAAAAACAGTGTTTGACAAGATTTTTCATGAGAAAATTAGCTGTAAACTGTGAACCGTTTCATTTTGTTTAGTTTCTGTCAAATATAACCGACGTTTAAGAGTAGAAGGAGGCTTCATAGTTTTTAAAACGTCATACATATTTGTATATTCCTAACAGGACGTCATGTGCGAGATTCTTCATAAGCTAACCGTATACTTTATAGTCGACCGTATTTGGACATTTTGTATGAAGAATAGAAAGTTTTAAATACCGTCCGGTAGAGGCGCTTTTCAATTCTTCATATTTTTTTTTAAATACGGTAGATTGTAAAGTATACGGTTAGCTCGCACTTGACGTGCTGGTCTATAAAGACATACTATTATATAAAATAACTCTATCCTGCAAACCTACTGTTAATGTTTTAAAAAAAAACCCATGGACGTTGGTCTCCGCAGCTGAGTGGAAATTGGTGAAAAATCAATAGACTTTACCGCCCCTCTAATGCAATGATGGATTGCACAACACTTATCTGTACGAGACATCGCAGCAGAGTGCGGCTTTTTGCTCTTTTGTTTGATGTTATGTGTTTATTCGACGCTATGTGGCCCTTTACGATGTGTTGATGAAGTGGCTAGAGTAAGTACATTGTGATAACCAACGTTATTTATTTTCGGATATTATGCTAACTCTACATGCAACCAAGGATCATATTATTCGGTCAATGGAATGTCGATTCGATTCTTTAGTCTAATGAGAGGGAAACTGATGTCTAAGTTCATGCAAATGTTTTACTGGCGAGAATTCTCGGCATTAGTATTTAGAGGAGTTGAACAAAATAATCTGCCCAACTTATTGACCCAACTGATGCGATAAGAAGCCATAGAGCACCGTTATCAATAATTCATCACATATATAGTGATCTACGTAAAGTGTCATTAATGATTTGCAAATCACAGCACGTAATCAGATTGGCAGATAGTCTTCAATTTATAAAACGTTAAAATACTCTTTAATATTTAAAAGAATAATCTTAATTAAATTCACAATAGCATTGAAAAGCTTTTTTAGAACTTTTTTTATTACCGTCATTAATATATTGTAGCATCAATGAATCGTACAGTCAAACACAAACACAATCTACAGGTTTCCACATTGTTGTACGAGTATTTATTCAAAAACTTAATTCAACCGAATAGAGTTTACAGCCCAAAACGTTCAAACTTTCTTCGATGAATAATTACAGTTATGAAACCGAATATATTCCTTTACGTGACGCCGTTGTGAAGGGCGAGACGACCAACTTGTTCAACAGGAGATCTACTGTCGCTATTTATTAGTGACATACACGCGAATACTGTGAAATACGATTTAAAATAGCTGTTTATGTTCTGTTTTCGACTCTATGTAGAGTTATAAGCTACACCTACATTATAGTATATAGTAGATATGTTTGTGAAATCATGTTCTGACCAGAGCGGAATTTGCTCCCGGCCAGGGTACACGCAGAAACATTCTAACTTATTTATTATTACTGCTTTCCAAAGTAGGTACAAAATAACGGCTAAATCTAAAGGGATGCTAATAATGGCGTATCTACTAGAGGTACGAGGCTAGGTTTCAAACTAAGTTTTTCAACTTGTAAATTGTGGCAATTTGGGCTTTATTTTATGTTAAAGCATTTAATAGGCGCTCAGAATTTCTGGAATACAAGTTTGTTTCCATTGATCAGTAAATGTTTATGACGATAGTCCGGTTTTTATCTTAATTATGAAGATTTCGTTTCTAGTAAACATAGAAAAAAATCCTAGCGCGCCTTAATTTTATGACTCATAATTTATCGTTACTTAGTTTGGAATCATAACATTTGATATATAGGTTATAAGGGGTCTGGTATCAAAAACTTTGGATAATAGTTACACTTAATGCCTTTAATAAAATTATAGATTTTTTTGTTGAAAGTCATGGGTTACATGCTATTTTTAAGCGCGCAATGTATCGTATACCTCGTCTGGCACTGCTGATAGGGGCAAAGACACCTCTGCGCTGTATCTAACAAACACATTTTGTACCAAGATGAATTCCTACGACGTCCTCTGTCCGATCCAAATCCTTCACCTCCCTCAAAGTTTTCTAAAGCTCATTATCACGCTCTATCAGACATTAAAGTACAAGCAAGAGTATTTACCACGTTTCATCTCGCCCGGTGCAGCTGTTAAAGCCATTTATGGTCCAAACTTTAGACAGATTGAAGTTTTCTGGTGTCTGGTTTTCTCAAATTTTGCCTCACGTGGGATATCAGGTTACAAGATATAAAAGAAGGTATAGTCACTATTTAAAATCATACCTGTATTCCCTGAAAGGGAAGGCAGGGGTGCAGTGCAGTGTACCCATATTCCACTGATGGTATTTCGTTCCAGTGTAAGAATGGGTGACCCTATTGCCATTGTGCCGGTACCGATCCCCCTCATTGCGAGAGGAATTCAGGCTATAGTCCACTCCGCTGGCCCAGTGCGGTTTATCAAACCTTACACGTCTTTCAATTGACTAGCAGGCTCTCTTACGATGTTTGCCTTGAAACTGTAGCTACTGAAAGTGTTAATCATAGAATCCGCACTTGAAATAAAATACCCTAGAGGTACGAACCGGCTTTAAACCCGGTGCACCTTCTTTCCAAAGCGAGCGTTTGGCTATCTGGGCTATCACTGTTCTTTATTGGTTCATTAATTAGAGTTATATAATCGTCGAATGTTTCACGTTTTCAGCACACCGCATAACCGTTTCACGCGGATCAATAAGGTCATTCAATAGATCCATTTAATACCTAATAACACCATGAATCCCATAGATAATCCCGTTCAGCCCTCCAATATTAACCCGTCCGAGCTAACGACTCACTATCGCTCATAGGCACACACATGCGTCTGACAGAACTGTTATTACGTCATTAATAAAATTACAAAAGTGAGGTCCCATGTGCCGGCAACGCCAAGCTTGGAGCCCATTTTGTCCCGTCGCGTTTAAAGGGTTGGTATGCAGTCGTTGTAATTAAATTTGGGCAATCGTCGCAGTGTGTTAGACCTCGTTATTTTAAACTCAATAGAGGACAGTTGTCAAAGAATAGTCCTTATGGTTAATTTGGTTAGTACCTACTACCTACCTACTCTTGGAGTATTTTGGTCAGTGGTACCTAGCTGCATTTTTTAGTAATACTTTTTATTCAGTATTGTTTTACAGCAATCTAACTGTAAAACAATTCTAATAAATGACGTTTAAAAAATTTTAAATTAATATTTTAATTTAAAAGTGCACTGGGAAGTGCTGGGTAGTAAGTAACAGCCTTCCAATCTTTGTCTCAAATACACTTTAGAGAGCCATTGAACTCATTTCCATCAAACCAGCCTCCAAATGAAAAATCTGCATTGAAATCGGTCAATTCGTTTCGGAGCTACGAGGCCATATAGATACAGGCAGAGAAATTTAATAAGTCTTCATTTAGGATGTAAGGACCTGTATGGACGAGAAGTTTAAAATTCGAATGCCCCGACTGTCATTTGTTCGAACAAAACCAACTCGCAAAATCCGAAGTTCGTATATATTAATCCAAATTTTACGAAATTTTGTGTCATTGTATGAAATAAAATGTTTTCGTGTAACGTCTGTCTCATCTACAACGTCGTTTAATCGTTCTCACGACAAACAGGGTGTGTACTAAATACGTTAGCTTGACAATGACCCCGAGTGAGAATTAAGTGAATTAAGTTGAAACACGTCTGTCGCTTATCGCGTGATGCAGGCGTGAGTTGCAGTTATTTACGAATTGTCATTTTCATTACATTAATTGAAGAAATATGTCTGGTGTTATGGACGTGTAGTTGAGATTGAGTTTACTGATCGAATACAACGTGTTTGTAAGTTAACGCAAAAACTGAAATTAGTTTGTTCGTTATTTAAATTTAAGGCATAATTGCAGGATTAAAAAATAAGGGTATATTCTTTGCTGATGGGTCACAGATAAAGTGTTAGTATTTGAACAGTAAAATGACACAACATAATCAATATAAATATATCTGCGCTTTAAATCATAATTGTAAATTTCAATGTATCAACAAGACAATAACATCCCACAAACCATCTACTGCTCTCATAAATACCTTCATAATCCCATCTTCCATGTATTTAAAAGGGGCCTTATTTAACTGCAAACCCATTTAAAAATGGAACAGTAACAGGGTCCCGATAAACACGGCTGGGGTACGATATTAAAAGGCGCAGAAGTGTTTCCCTGAAAAGCCCCTGAACATTTCTGAAGCTCGCTCACTTGAGCACAGTATTAAAGGCACTTTCGGCTTAAGGGCGACCGTATATTATCGCTGCCTTTCCCTGTACGGTGAGATGTCTATTTGAAGAAATTTTATATGCATTTTGCTTTCTTTTTTTTAGATTGTAGCTTCTTAGAAAAAAAAACTCTTTCTTCTCATGTTGCAACTTTATCGAATATATTATTTTGATACCTAATTTATTAGTGGGTATACTGCCATCAGATATCAGGCAATACATTGGAAATTATTACGATAAAAATGTCGAATCCGCATTTTTTGAATTCTTGTCTGTCTGTCAGTTTGAACATCACAGAAAATATACAAAGAGATCTGATGAAACTGGCATGATGATAGTCAAATGTTGCGATTCTGCCACCCAACCCAGGTCCAACCAAACTGCATTTACCAACAAGTATAACAAAATATTCACTATCTGTCAGATATGTCTTTGCTGTGCATAATTGAATGCATCAACATAAAACCCCTTACTTATATGCCCGCGCCACTCGTAAGCCTATTAATTGATTGACAATCCAACCTCCGTCCATCCCCATACTGGGTGTACAAATTTTCCATTAACTTAATTGACGTAACCGCACCTCGTCAAAATCATATTTCCCCAAAAGTACAGTGACCAATTAATCTGGTAGTTATTTCCTATTTCAATTACATGCCTACGTCATTCGGCATAAGTTGGCTAAGTTCGCCTGTGATGGGGCATTTTCGTTAATGTGTAATGAGTGTAAGTAATGAGCGAAAGCTGAAAAAAAAAATCAATATAAGAGGTATGTAATAATCTAGGGGTTAGAAAACCCGCCCGTTCGTTCGTACCCGATATGATCATAGTCTCACCTTTGACTTACTCTTAGACCAAGCTTAAGGTGATAAGAAGCGAATAAGAAAATACTAGTGATGTGTATCGCGACTCTTAATTATTTGTTATCATTTTAAACGATAAAATGATAACAAATGAATGTCAATAAAATAATGACAAGAAATATGAAGATAATGTTGAATTTCAAGCTAGCAAGGAATTTTATGTTTTTCTATGTCTGTCTGTCTGTTTGCGCGTCATTAAAAATATTTGGCATGCCAATTGCAAAATCAACACTTACTTAGGATCATTATTATTTTCTCATTGCACAATCATAGCATATATCCATTGAGGTAGAGATACTTCCACCCCTGCTCCTACGAGGTCATCGATCAGTAAACTTTTAGAGCTCATTAAAAAAGCTGGTTCATTTGGTTCGAGTAAATTTTCAGACTGGCGGAAAATTAAAACGGCACCCGCGGCATGGCACACACCGATGCTGTTGTGCTACTGTGGCGAACAGGGCCGGACTTAGCACTGGGATCCGTTTATCTAGGGCCCCTTAGCTTAGCTAAAGACTTGGTTTAACTCTACAACCGGATCGGAACGCACCCTGAACTGAGGAGATCTGGCGAGAAACTCAGAGGGCTTGGCTTTAAAAAAAAACTTTTGCCAAGCGATTTCATTTTGTCACATTATTATAGTATTTCACATCGATAAATACAGGCAGAAAAATCTTTACATACCGTCTAGCTTTTTTATAAAATGTAGTGTGTTGTTAAAACTTAATTTTGTGTACTTATCTTCAAATAGGTATTTACTTGGGTCGTGTTTAAATCCATCCTTGCTTCACCCAAAACTGCAATGTCATAGTTTATTTTATTGGTTTAGTAGTAATACGGGCCCCGTTTGTCCAAGGGCCCCCTGTACCGCAGTCTGTCACTGGAGAAAAAAAAAACATAGCTAGTTTGAAAGAGAAAAACCTCGCATGTTTTCATACGTTTACTTCGCTCCAAAAAAGTTTATCTGTCCTGCGGATACGAGTTGGACGGATTTCATTTTGTTGTTTGAATGTTGCCCGTATTGCAATGGTATGCAGTAAATATTTGTGTAATTTGTTGTCCGTATGAGAGCAATGTCCGGTCATACTCCACTGGGATCTAAGCTACATTCATAATTATCTATCAAAAATTCTCATTTGTACCGATACCTTCTATAAAACTACAACTAAATTCATAGAAATTTTAAAACATGAGAATAAAAATTCTGAATAAAAGTCCTGTGACATGATTGTGACCAATAAAGTAGTTCTCATGATAGGTTGATTGTCATTTTAGAATGAGCATGCAGAAAGATAAGTGTTCCCTGTTCCCAATATACTGATAAACACTATCCTCGACTTATTTGACAAATAGCTCACACAAATTCAGTCAAATAAGTTTTTGATCGGGTTTATGAGAACACTATGAAACAGGCTGAGATATAGAAAATAAATTCAAAATCGCCAGCCTTTATGCATTCTTATAATATCATATGCAGGATGCAAACCAGGCAAGTCAAACAATAATAGCATATTATGACGTAACTCCATTCGTTATTCAATTCATTTGAATGTATTGAACAAAGCCTCCACATAATGGCCCAGTTGGAAGACAATGTTGAATGCCAACATACGGTAATGTGGTTTAGTTATCGCTGAATTACAGAAGGACTGGGGCTGCCCGCTGGCTGGTTCGAAATACGAATCGATTACACTTACAGCGAGTGTTGGATCGAGATTTGCTACGTCACAAATGAATTGCAACGTGGACACTTGTGTGGTGCGATTAAAATTTTCATTCGATGCTTTTGTTTTGTGTCGCTATTGAAATTGAAGTAAGTGTATGTATGAAATTGTTTGTGAATGAGATAAATGTAATAGGATTCGAATATGGTCTGCTGGTCAAGAGCCAAGGATATTATCCATTTTTAGGTAAGTTACTGCATCTCGACAAGTATTTTAGAATCAGGAAACAAATGAGGTAGGTAACTACTTTAAAATTATTATAGTGTATGCTTCTGATATCTATGGTTAGTTTGAATAGGTAGGTTTGAAATTGAAAAATTGTATAAAATAAAAACACCATATCATTCGTAATTTAAATTATTTTATTAAAAAATAGGTATTCAAAGACTAATTAAAATCCGTCAATGTTTTACATAGTGAAAATCAGTTTGAATTACATTATTTGTCACATGAAAATAGGCCTTGGGATTTAAAAATTGTTTTCCTTTTTTAAATCAAGAGAAAAGAAAATAATTGGAGATAGTACCTTTTAAATGTGAACGTAAATTAATTCAATGTACCACCTACATTTTACCGAGTTTGTTAAAAAAATATTACAACAATGGTCACGAACTAATTAATATTACATATTTGTAATAATACAAATTCCAAGTCTATTATACATGGGTTTTACATCCTAATTAAAACAAAGTGTGTAAGGAACTACGTAGACTTCTGAAGCGAATAATCTGTTCCCTATTATAAGTACCCCTGACGATAAAGATGATGTCGATGACGACGATGATGATGAAATGTATCCTATACCCCTATCAATAAAGCTGTGGTTACTTTACTGATAATTTACCAGACATCTTGGGAGAACCTGAAAAGTCAAGTTAAACTGTTTTATTTCAATTTCCTTCTCTCGTGTTCGTTTTTGAGGACACAGTGGTCAATATCTCACTAATTTTACACATTATTTATGAAAGAAATACATTTTTTTGGAAAATAAATCAATATTGACAACTTCACGGTTCAACTTCCCGCCAAAAAGTTCCACTCTCTCTTTGGTCGGTCCCTCATGTCTGAGGATCGCGATCATCGTTGGATAGTCCACACTTGGATCGAACGATTAACCTCCATCAGGCTCTGTTCATGGCGCTTCTGACCACCGAGCTGAATTTGGTTGAAGATGAGTCCTTTACTTGATGATGAAAGTTCCACTATAGTTATATTAATTGGATGTATAAAGGCAAGGTAGCTAATAATAGATATTCATGTAAGATTGTTTATCGTGACAACACGAGGCCACAACATTTAATTTAATTGAACGATTCGGAAAGTACAACTCATAATGTTTGGGTTTATCCTTTAGATACTTATAATAAGAGTTTAAAGCGTATCTTAGACATTGTGATCGTATTTTGTCACGATAAATGAAGTAAATTTTAGAAGTGGAAAAATAAATGAACAAGTAAGATCAGGTTAAAGTACAAAAAGCAAGTCAACTTCATTTTAAATATTTACAAAAATGAAGGACTAACAAATTCTGTACAAACTGATGATATCTAATGAGTATCATTAGACATCATCAGACGGGCTACTAACTGATCGTTTGACGAAATTAATCATTTAAATTCTATTGGAGTGGTGATGATGGTGGTGGTTGATCTATGAGTGCAGCTAAAAGTATTTTTGTCTTGTACAACAAAGGTTTTGACTTGAGAAAAACAGCAAATGACTTTATGTGTCTGAATAAAAAAACCCAATTTTCCGTCTGTTAGTAAATATAATATCGTCGTTAACATTTTAATCTATCCTCCAAGCCAAAGCATAAATCATCATCGCTAACTCTAGCGCGTCTGCACGGGTTTTATAGTCTTCAGATATGGAAGCTTCCTAATTAATAACTTTTTTTTATCTATTATATGACTAATACATTTGATATGCAATACATCGTGCTATTTATTATATAACAAGTGGCTATATAAACTCATATCACATTACATTACGTAGATTATAACTTTAGGTTTCGTAAAAGCTTTATTTGAATTTTAATTTCACAACTCCAATGTTACATTAAGCTATGAATCCCTACTTATGGCACGTGAAATAAATCTAAACAATAATACTAATTAAACGTAGTTAATAGAACTAAATTTTAGTCTTTATCATTATAAATTGATGTTCCTAAAATGCCATTGAACTAAAAAACTAGAAGGCTAGATTGTTTTAGACACGTACAATAATATAACATTTTACTTTAATATTGTTTTAACGTAAGTATACGCAATAACACAATAGTTGCAAAATGATGTGTTTACAGTATAATAACAATCTCTTGCGCTATCAAAGTAAAATGTTATAAGAGATTTATTATATTCAATGTTATTTATATTATTGCCAAGCGTGTTTGTTCAGTTACTATGTTTCCTCTTACACTTATACACTAATGATATTAGATTACCAAATTCGTTAATTGATATTCAGACGGACATATCAATTGAATCCAATTCCAATAATAACACAATTAACAGTTATCAGAATAGATAACAAACTCTATCAAGTTTATTTTAAAGTTCAAGTTAGCCAACTATGTACAATATATACAACTCTATACAAAGACTAGGAATACTTTTGTTGCAATATATTATCATGAATTTTCAACATAAAATTAAAATGTATAAGTTATTGTGCGTTAGGCCATTCACTTAAACCACACTGAGGCGAAATTGTCTTAGCACTTCCAATCGAAACTGTTCACTTAAAAGTAATAAAATCACCACCAGAACTGTAGGAAGAACTGCGATCTCTTAGTGACGTCACTACACTACTAGGAAACAGCATTGGTCTATACATCCGTTTGGCACAGATCGCCGAATACCGGCAAGGCGTGATACTACCGAGTTACCGAATCAATGCGAGGGTGCGGCGCTGGGGGCGGGTGCGTCGGCGCCAGGCACGGTTTCGAACCACCGGTCGGCCCTTGACCTTGCCTAAATGACGTCAGCCGAGCCAGCGTCCTCGTTCCATCGATGTCGAAGTTAGGCCTTTCATACTGATGCTGAGGTCGTTGTCTCTGAGGCTGAGGCTGCATGGCCTGCAACTCATCGTACCCTCCATCTTCTGGATAAGTATCTTCATCCGTATCCTCTTCACCAAACGCTCGGTACGTCGTTTCCGTTTCGGAATTCTTCCTGGAACTGATGCCGTAAGTCCGACCTATCAGCGATTGAGTAACATCAGTCTTTAAATTCTTGTCGCCCCTCCTCTCTTCTAAACTCTGGTTGTACCTCAATTGAGCTTTCTGAGTTTTGTCCATTGAAGGTAAGTCATAAAATTTTAGTACATTTGGATGGCCTTGGAAATATTTTTCGCTGTATACGTTTCTGTTGTAATAGCCTCCATTGCTGGCTGGGTACATTTCTTCGTCAGGCGCATAGCGGTTATCGAAAGATTCAACGTTCTTCCCAGTTGGTGGAAACCAGCCCTGTGAAGGAATAAAAGAATTAGAGATTACATAATAACCCATCTTGAAACCTGAACTTACAAGAAGAGTTAATACCGCAGGGAATCTGTTACTAATGGGCGGATAAATCTCTAAAAGCTTTGTTACCTCCATATTGGCAAACTTTCAAGTAACTAAGTGCCTGCATGAAAATCTTACAGTTAATGGGGCACTCACCAATGAGCTCACACACTGCCTCGTATTGGCGACCAAAGTTACCGAAGCGTATGCAGCCGGCGAAGTTGCAGTCTTACTTGTATTCCATTCATTTGCATTCGCTCTCGAAGACGTCACTTCTGCGTATTCCGGTAATTGCTGGGCAACTTTATCGTATTCAGAATTAGTTTTCTCCTTTCCCTGACTTGTTTGTGTACCGGACATGCATAAGCCCGGCTGATTCTCCATCCACAATAATGACTCGGTCTTAGTCACTGTGTTCTTATTGTAGCAACTGGTGAGTGGATGCGACAAAGATACAGCCGCTTTTATGTTCATTTGCGTCACCAAGCTCGTTCCGTTGGAGTCTAAAACAAAATCCCCAATTACACCAAGATCTGTATCATTATAATATCGTTTGTCAACGATTTCATAAGCCGTATGCAAATGATCTCGTTTGCCGAGGTCTTAAAAGATGTAAAACGCAAAATGAAACAAACAAAGCGAGGGAAATTGGCTTAAAGGTAACTGGGTGAGTCAACAAACGGATCGTCTAGAGAAAACAAAATAGAAAACATTTACATTTACTGGGTCTTTATTTCTCGGATTTGTATCATTCCTTTGTGCCCCGAACGTGAATGCAAAGTGAAAGAGATCCACTGCGCTCGTGAGGGAGCTCGTGCTACCTTTCAACTCGAAAGTAATCTAGCTCCCCTCCCGCGCCGTCGCATGGCAAAGCCTCCATCAAACAAACGCTCGGCCTGCACCGCCCTACGACACCCGTGGAATGTTTTTAATTTTGAAATTCTGATGCTGATTCCACGGAAAAAGATAGCGCTCTCAGATAAGCTGAATAACTGTTTGTGTTCGAGTTAGTGTCGGTTGTTTTACTCAAAACAATCGCGATGCGTGTGCAAAGCGTTTGTTAATATTTAAGTGTGGGGTAAAAAAAAACAAGGAACCATACAAATAAAGACACTACTTATAAATAATTTTGCATTTAAATTGAAATTTTCTGTAAGATATTACTTACCATAAATATTCGGGAGAGCGGATTTTTTCGCGAAAATGTTGTTTCTCCGCACGTATATTATGCCGCCAATCACAATTATCTTGAACAGAACAATCGCTCCAATCAAAAAGTAAAACCATGTTTCCATCACGAAGTCCCCAGCCACTATAGACACCTCCCCGTTCATTGGATATCTGGAATAAAACAAAATATGTCAGGACGTCCTTCGGATGTTGCGTGTAATGACATCTCATTTGCTTTTAACACGTTCACTGCGGGCCACATTTTGAAGAACTTTCAGCTGGTGCGGCTGAGGTCGAATCAGCCCCAAGCTAAACTTCCTTGTAATGCGGTTGAGGCCTTTTCTGCCTCATGTTTCAATCATTTGGTAAATGTGTTGTAACTTGATCAGGAGCGTGATTCGATGTTTAATTTTATGCTAAAATTACTTGCATGGTATTGTTTTATGTACACCTAGCTTCGCCCCGGGTTCTGATTTTTAGTTTTAGAGAAATCACCTAAAATATATTTGAGGTCGTTTTAGACCACACATCGCACTAAATCGGGGCGGCATTAGTGATGGGAATGAATTTATATCGATGAATGTCCATGTCTATGTTATATTTCTATTACTTTTTTATATTGTTATAGTATTGTGCATAAAAGTATGGGGTGTTGTTAAATAAAATACAAACTATTCGTTCATCTAATTTATTCTATATTACTTTGCATGCTGTTCGTTAAAACAATGCAAGCACATAGCTTTCTTACATTGTGAACAATTAGTCATATTTTTTTTTACTTTCTTTGCAGCCTGCATGGCACCTAATGTAAGTCGTAATTTTGCATAGCAAATGACGCAACGTTTCCTTATTTGACCCTTTGCAAGGATGTGCTGAGACTCTGAATGGTTTGGTTCATTATTACCTGTAAATTGAAAACATTTCTCATTCTAAGTACTTAAATGTAACCGCTTGTGGACGTGCAGAAGTAATTTTAAGAGGCCCAAAATCGTGCTTTAAGCTTTTAAAATAAAAACAAGTCATTGACCTAGTAAATAAACGCCCCCACAACAATAAAACTAATACAGCCAATAGTGATCAAAACATCAACAACTGCGCATGCAATATTTTTGAAAAAAGTGATTAGTATTAGATTCCAAAAATAGAGAAAATATATATTTATATATATATAAAAACAAACAATTAACACGATTGCGCAAAGACACGTGCTCCAGTATCGACTATGGTAGCGTCACTAAAGTCGACTTACCTGCTCTCACGCCGCCCGCGCGCCCCGCCGCTGGAGGTCGAAATCGGCCTCAACCCGCACCTTATTCAATAATTTTGTGATCAGTGCGTTTGAGGCGTATTTCGACCTCAAATATTTTTTTTACAATATTGAGTCAATGCTTCGCAGACATAAAGAAAGCTATATTTGTCTTTGTCATACCTCATACGGTTGAGTGTAAACAGCCGCCGCACTAGAGAGAAAACACAGCTTTACGCGCCGCACCAGCGTAAAGTCTGCCATGAGGCTGAATCAACCTCAAGCCGCAGTGAACGTGTTAAGCGAGTTTATTTTTATAAATGGAATTTACCTTGATAAGGGATCTAGGCCAACAGAACGGGAGTCGATGTTTAAATAAACTTTTTGGCTAAATGGACCCCGCCCGACAATTGTTTCAGCGGCAACTTGCACTGAATAGCTGACGCCAGATGTCAAATTTGTCATAATTAGACTCGTAGCTTGATGTACAGTCGTGTTGATGGCCACCATAGATTTGTTGGCCGGTATATCTAACCAATTAACCACTACATTGTACCCGGTTATGATACCGTTTTGTAAATAGGTCTCCGGTGGGGACCATTTTAAATGTACCGTTGTTGTGTTCATAATAAACATTTCTATATTGATTGGAGGACCGTCGGGAACTGTAAAAAAATAAAAATGTTGTTAGCAAAATATTTACGCATTCAATGTTAATTTTGAAATGAAAGTAATGTATTTACCATCGTCCAAAGTTTGAGCGACCCTGGAATTCGAAGGCTTCCCTTCGAATTTCTTATAAAAAGGTATGAGAAAAAACTCGTATTTCGTGTATTTTCTCAAAGAAGCTATTTCATATCCGGAGACGTCGTTGGAATGCAAAATAGTTTTCATTTCGTACTCCGTCGTTATATTGTCTAAAGGTCTGAAGTATATGAATAGGCCTTCTAGATAGTAGAAATTCAGTACCTCCCACATGAGTTTTATAGTTTTTGAATCGATTGGTGTAGCTTCAATCAATTCAACGATATTATCGGTTAGAATGTTATTTCTGAACTCCGTATTATTAGAAAATACACCTGTCTCCCATAAAGAGTTTGCATTGTCTCCAATAGTTACAGCATCCGATACTCCGCTCGGTCCGGAGAGTCCGTGAGAATTTTCAGCTCTTACAATAAACATGTACGCTACGCCAGGCGCTAGAGATTTTGCTGTATAATGTGTTTGATGAATTCGCTTCGATAACACCACCCAGGCTCTAGAATTCCTGGGAGTATTAGTGCCTGAAAGTGTTTCTCGTGAAAAAACTTCGACTTGATACCCTAGTATCGACGATGATCCTATTTTGTTATTCTGATTCCACGAAATAGTGACGCTTGAGTCTGTTACGTTGTACATTTGCGGTTTAGTCGGTGCTCCTGGTAAAGATGAAACGTCGGCCGCTCGAAAAAAGTGTATATTAGGATTAATCGGTCTATCCACGAGCAAGGTGCCGCTCCACACGTATTTTCCGTGAGGAGAAGAAGCCACACACGTATAAGTACCGCTGTCGCTTTTGTCCAAATCTTTCAAGATCAGTGTGCCGTCATTAGTAACATTCCTTCTATGATTCTGTAATAATGCTTCCCCTTCGAAATACCAGGCTATGATTGGTTCAGGTGTGCCGACGGCCGTGCAGGGGAATACGGCCATCGATTTTATAGGTAACGTTTGGTTAGAGGGCCCGTTTGTTATGATTGGCGGTGGTCGGTCATCGTCTGACGTCACGGTTAGTTTCCCTCTGGTAAACGAACTGCCGGCGAAGTTTACCGCCGAACAAACTATCGTGTTGCGAGTGTCGTTTTTGTTTGTGTCGTTGATTGTTAAAACTGTGACTCCGTCGAGGACCGTCGACGCGTGGTATTTGTCTCGGGATGTTCCGGGGAATATGATTGTTCTATTTCCCTCGATGCTCCAGAACATGGTCGGCTCGGGCCTGCCCGTGGCTGTACACGTGAATGATGCTATTGTTCCGCTTTCAACATTCACTGAATTTGGTTGTAGACTGATAGTAGGTGGATCTAAAAAGACGGAGGCAATTTCATTTAAAATTTTGACTCTCTATTTTTTTAAATTTGTGAACAGAATATAATTTATGGTGTAACAAAACTAATTACAAATGGTAATTATATATAAGGCATAAAAATATTAACTCACCATATACAGTCAAGTATCCGGTAGCACTGACCGCGCCAACAGAGTTATCAGCTTCACAAGTATACTCCCCTTCATCCTCTAAATTAACGTTGTCGAGTCTCAGACTCCTGTCGTCGAGGACTTTGACACGACCGAGTGGCATGTTCCCTCCTCCAGCGGTCCTCCGCCACAGCACGTCAGGGAGGGGGTCCCCACCCACCCGGCATTGGAACGTCACGCTGCCCCCAGTCTGCGCCACAACGTCCTCAGGGCCCGTGATTAAGTACGGCTTAACTGTGCATTGAGAAATGTCTCCCTAAATTATATGACAAAAGACGCGTCCGCGACAAACGGCATTAGAAATTAGCAGATGTGAATTGTATACGACAAATCTTTGTTTGGAAATTTGCGAGACGAGTACTTACTGTGTATTTTGAGCTCAGCAATAGCTGATTCTCTCGTTCCTGCTGCATTCCTTGCAATGCATTGATATCGGCCGGTGTCGGTTTGCCTCGCGTCTTGTACTACGAGGTTACCGCCGTCGACTAAATGCATCCTGTCGCGATAAATAATCACACTTTATTTAGCATACTAAAAGTTTGTTTCAATATTAATAATGAGGTTTTTGTTTAACGCAACAAAGTCATTCAAATGTGGGGCGGGCTGGTTGAAAAGGAAATTAACATTTAATAAGGGGTCCGGTGAGTCAGAACTATTGAGATTTTTACTTGATTGCTTGTCGAGCTCTTCAAATATCCCCTTTTAAAACTTTGATGTACACACCCACCCTCGGTACGGCTGTTAATTATTTTTATGCTCCGCCATACGTAACGATGCGCCCTCAAGATGTGACGCTCATAAAAATTCATAGAGAGCTGAGTGAAAATTGGCTATACAACTTTTGAGCGAAATTCAATTTGGCACTTTAAGATTTATTTAAAATGAGTTTTCATAAACATTTTACACAGCAACAGTGCGTTACGTCAATTTACAAAGCAATAGTTAGTTAACATTTATTATTATACATATATTTATCATCTCATCGGGAATTTGATAAATGATTGGGCCATATATAAAGTTCTATAAACACTCCCAACATTTAACAGCAACCGCTACAAAGCGATAAGATCGTAAAAGAGACCCTTCTGCATTTACACTGCGCATAAATTAGTACCTACTTTGATTACTTGCGAACGGAATATATGGCGTAAAAGTTTCCGATATCAAACGGTATTATTCCCGAGTCATAAGACTATCCAGTTTCCACCATCCCACTTAACTGGCGAGAGCTCTTCGTACCCTCGAATTAGATTCAAACATCACTTTATCACGGACGCAACGTTCCGATTTTCAGGAACTTCTTTAGAGCTAGTCTGATTTCACCTGGTCGTTTGTTAGCCAGTATTATGGGACTTGTTGGCAAACGATGTAAGTTTGCGAGGTATTTTTGAACAATTGAATCGCGTTTCATGGGTTATTGATCGGATTTTATTATTCCTCTGTGCTGTTGTAAAGATATATTATTTTAAAATAGGAACAAAGTTTTGACTTTTCGTAATAGGTAATTTTTAAGAGTTTGAGATTTCTTTACTTGTTTACTATGGCATTTCCCATGAATTAGATACTTGCAATATTCTGAGGAATTAAGTCTTATCTATCGTTTTCTTGACTGACCTGGAATCACCGTCAAAATGCAGCATTTGCCCGTTCTTCTTCCAATAAATTGTAGGTTCTGGAGAACCTCTGGGTGGTAAGCACTCCAGTACCACTGTCTCGCCTTGTGCTGACTGCGTGGACACTGGTTCTAGTCTAAACTCTTCCCGCAAAACTGTACAAATAAAAAAAAAATATGTGACTTATTTTAATCTACTAAACACATTCACATATTATACAGTATATATCTCTGTGAGCGAACCCAGTATATATAATTATATAGATATTAAACCTACATGACTCGTGTACAAACATTCGAGCTCATCACACAAAGTATGGCTCTACTAAGACTCGAACTCGTGATTCTCGTCACAGAATGCAGGGTCACTACCAACTGCACTTATCAGGTCGTCATAATTGTTATTATAACATTATTTAATACAAGTAATGCTACCAAGAAATAAATAATCTTACCAGCGATATGTAAGCTTGCATTCCTACTTCTCGCAGTACCGTAAGGATTCGTCGCTTCACACCAGTACACTCCAGCATCAGAGTGCGCCCTTCCATGAGTAGTTCTTAAGAAGAATAATCCACCAGCTGGCAGAAGACTTCGATGAGTATCAGAGACGACTAACACTCCCCCCTTATACCATCTTATAGTCGGGGGAGGGGAGCCACCAGCTCGGCAGTTGAGTGTGGCGGGTTGGTGACGTGCTACAGTCACGTCAAGGGGCTGCTCGATGATGTATGGCGCTTCTCCAGTGCTGACGTAGTCATCGCTTATACCGCTTTCAACTGGACCTGGTACAAATATAATGGTATTGAATTAAAGATCTGGGTTACCAAACCTAAAAAAAAATCATGTAGCTCACAGACCATTTATGAATGGTCAGAATCTACCACCGGTACGACTCTGAAGAGCCGTCAAGAAACAAAATGGTTACCAATTCTTTTTAAAAGCGTGAAATTCGAATTCCATAAACGCTGATTTTCAAATAGGTATACGCTTAAGCCGATATGCATTATTACGTAACAAGAACAACTCTAACACTATCAAAAGAGATATTTGATCTATCCGTGCGTCATTAGGGTGTCCCATTATTGCTGTAACAATATAAACTCTTTTTAAATAGTGTCAAATTCGAATTTCATAAACGCACATTTTCAAATAGGTATACACTTAAGTCGATGTGCATTATTACGTAACAAGAACTCTAACACTATCGAAATAGATATTTGATCTATCCGTGGGTCAGAAGTGTGTTCCCATTATCGCTGAACAATATAAATTACTACCCAAACACTCATGTTCAAGTGTATAGCAGTAGCATGCATGCAACCTAATGAAAGGCAACGTCGAAAATCGGCCCCACCCACTGCTATTTCTCACTGGCATACTACCTCTATTTTAAAATTTACCTAACAAAAGCCTTTCTAGCCTACGATTTATTATAATAATAGGTGGACTATGTCATTTGCAGTTGCTAAAGCGTCGCACAATAATAATGAGCTATAAACACAGGCTGCCCCATAGAACCCATGCTCTGGGGCCGTTTAGACCCCATTTTACTGTACAACGTACGCGCAGATGTTAGTTTTTGACACTCGAATTGATGTATTTCCATTGTTATACCTCGCTATTGTAGCGACGGAAAAAATTGAGAGAAAAAAACACGATTCGATAAAATGAACCTACATAATCGATGTGCGACTCGATTTCATAGGCGATGTTGTGTTTTGCGAAAATCGATACGGATTACTCTTTTGTGTGTTGTAATTGTGTTTATTTATTCACGTGTCCCAACACTGTGAATGTGGTGCGGCACAAGGGCTAATCTATAATTGAATCGCCATTCGCTTTGCTATCTTTCGATATTCGATCCCTAATTTTTTTTTATGTATTTTTGCAGCGGGCTGATTGACAACATTTTAGGTAATAGTTGATAATTAGCTATACGATCATTTCTCTACTTTATTAGATAATTTATTATACAGGCTGTTTCAGAAAGGGTATACACATCCTTATATCTGCGCTGCTTTGGCGCAGTTGTAATTATTATTTGAAATCAGAACTTCGATTTGTCAAATAAAAACAAAACGATTTGTTCACAAAACATTACAATTATTGTTTTATTGAAACCAAAATATATTTATCAAAATTCTGACTTTACTAAATTTTACAAATGCGGTAAAGAAGCGCAGGTTGAGATCTAGTATAGCCATTATGAATCACCCTGTATATAATAACGATATCGAGTAATTATTCATAATAGAAATATTGTGAAACCAAATCTAAATGCAGTCGATGTTGTATTTATTAAGATAAAAATCTTACGAGATGAAGTTAAATATTTGGACTATCTTTCTCAAAAAATAAGTATCTTTTGGTCAAATACTCCACATACAAAGTATTTCTTCTCGATATGTCGACTAAGAAATGAAACAGTGAAGGTTTTTTTCACAGTAACCGGTAGCTATAAGGTTACTATCATCCATCAAAGCCGACCTACCCCTTCTAAACACAAAGTAATCTTTCATTGACACCCACAAAAGTTGCATCGTCAGTGTTCAAATATTAAACACCAAAATCAGTTTTACCATCCACAATGGTACAGATGAACCAAATCTCCTATGAATCTAAATTCCCGTGAATGGGATTCGCAGCAAAAAATAATGTCCACACAAACGGCGACTTTGACAGCTATAAATTAACTGCCAACCTCGTAAAGAACGCACCGAAATAATATAGTCCACTACACAGATAGATGGGTTGGGCTTTGAAAAACGCGATAACGAATTACAGAAGTGAAATCTGGTAATAGGACAAGCCGGTAATAGATTACCGACTTGTCGGTAATAATTATAAGAAAAAAACCGTAATAAAAAAAACTAATCGCATCAAAAGTTTTAGATGCCAAATTATGATCATGGAATTAATATATATATTAATATATTTAATACTAGAACTCAAATGAGCCATCAAGTGCTTTGAGTCACATAAGCACTTGATGGGCTTGTATTTCAGTATATAAAAAAATACAACCGAATTGAGAACCTTCTCCTTTTTGAAGTCGGTTAAATTGCTATAATTTCATTTTTAGAATTTGCCGCAGCATCTTTACGTTCGATATTACTCCGCTCTTGCTATTCGTAATCGCTTAATTCCTAGCCACACCGTGTAAGACGCGCAGAGATAAAAATAAGATTTAGCAGATTGCGAGGAACATAAAATATTGTTTATGTTTATATCTATACGTCGGTTTATCGCACATAAACCGAACTTTATCGCATAGTTGTGCGTTAGAACTCTATTGATTATTGGATATTAGACGCGATATATCCTTCCTACAGTTTACTGCGTTAAGGCATAAACTTTTATGATCCGTATCTCGTAAATATTTTATATAATTAGAAATTAAATTATGGATTGAATATTGCAACGTTCCAAGTTCTTATTAACTTTGTAAGTATGTTTACATTTTCAAGTTCGTATCTTAATTTAAGCGATAATTTAAAATTTAATTATGGACGCTCGCGCTCTATAAAGCCTTTAGCTAGGTAAATAAATATCGCCTCGTCTGACGATATTTACACACCAAGAACACGGTCCCACAAAGCATCTAAGCAACGCTTGTATTATGGGTATCATACAATTGACTGAGGGCGAACTCAGTATATCATACATATATGCATATTAAACATCCATGACTCGGGTACAACCATCACACAAAGATTGTCTCTACCAGGATTCGGAACCGGGACCCTCAGCTTAGAAGACAGAGTCACTACCAGCTGAGCTAATCAGGTCCTCGATTAGGTATTCATGTAATTTCAAATAAATTGTTATGAATTGCTATATAAAGATTTTTTTTTTTAAAACTGCTCTCTCAGTTTGCGAGTGAGTAAGTTAGTGCTTTCGCAAAGTATACGCAGCAAATATCCGCATTTAATAGCTTTAATAGAGCACTACATATTTAACAAACACAAAACAAACATTTAGAAACCGTTCCATAACAATGAAGTTTTATAATAAATTTAAAAAATAAGTTAAATAACTTCGGTTATTAAGTGTAGCAATGCTATATAACTCCTACTAGAGTTCCACACGCCAACGCCAAAGGGAGTGAGTTTTTAACTCGCACGCGAGTAGTTAGGTCTATTGTTCAAAAATCTTTGTTAAAAAAATCGCGAGGGTTACTTGTGTCCCCTACTAATTTACTGCAGGCACATGTCGACACGCGTCGAGTACAAAAAAAATAAATATAAAAAATTGCTCATAGAGACATGGGTTTTGCATTAAAGGTGATGTCACGGACTGAGCTATGCTGCGCGATATCCCACTCCACTCGTAAGTGCTATGTGTAGTATGAAGATTTAATAGCTTAGCCTGTTTCTAGTAGGCCTTGGAACGTTGTGTCTGGAAAGAATGTAAAATATATCGATTTTGTCCCATTCTCTCCTATACATTAACATAGAGACAAAACGATCCATCGCGTCATAATCCAGGATATAAGCTTAGTCTTGCTCTACATGTTAGCCCTGCTGCTAGTGACTGGAGCAGCCAGCGACCACAACAGTGACTATCGTTAGCCAAGCTTACTTTATAGTACAGCTCAGTTACCCAGCGACCACAATAGTGACTCTATCGTTAGCTGTGAGCGTTAGCCACGCTTACTATAGCACAGCTCAGTTACTATGGCATCACCCTTATAGTCGGTCGCCACGCGGCCAAAGTGTTGCAAGTCCGTTTGAACCGATCCGTTAATGTTTTTTGTCGGTAACCGATAGCTCTCATGTGTCCGTGAACTAATAAACTTTTAGAACATACTATTGCACTCAGCTCAATATATTCAGGTTTATGGATGTGTAAAATCCACTTTTGATCCGAAAGATTTGGTACTTCAATAAAATTGTAATGGTTATAAAAAATCTTTGATCAATGATCCGTTGAGTAAAATTATTATCTCTGAATATGATATTATTTATTGATGACCTGATTAGCGCAATTGGTAGTGACCCTTCTTTCTGCGCCGGAGGTTCCGGGTTCGAATCCTGGTAGGTTGTAGGATGTTGTATCTATATAAGTATTATATACTGAGTTCGCCCTCAGTCTATTCCAGTCCATTGTTTGTATGGTACCCATAATGCAAACGTTGCTAAGTTTGGGACCGTATAGTTGGTGTGTTTGTCTGGCGATGTTATTATTTAATATGCTGACACTATATAAAGTGCAACTTCTGGTAAATTGAGTTACTGTATACTGCTGCTGTTGATTTGATACTGTAACTTTTATGTACTAAAAGAAAATTGCATTAGTCATTAGTTCTGGTGCTGACTGCTAGAGAATATAGTTCGTGACTAGAACCTTATCAATTGAAAAAAAAAAATTCTTTGATGTTGCAAAATGTCAATTTACCAATAATAAATGTCCCTAGATTCCATCTAATCGCGCAATTTCAAACTCAACGAACATTTTCGAATGAGCATAACTGTCACCCCAAGTAACACGATAGCCGTTTGAATTTCGAATATCTAATTCTAATGGCAGTGATTGGCTCCCTTAGGAGGTAATCATGATTTTTGAACTTCGAACACGTGTTCAATTTTGTGCTCCCTTTGCAATATGAAGCGAGTGACGTTATTAGTTGTCAGTGCGTTGCCAATTTCATCTCAGTGCACGCAATTAGTAGAAAATTAAAGTCTGTGTCGTGCTTTTGTGACGGGGAAGACCCTGCTATTGTTACTCCGTATTATTGGTTTTAGCCTTTTTTTGGTCTTCAATGATATAATTACTATATATATACATATCAACACGGCCAAATGTATTCTTAGAAGTGATAAGGAGCACCTATGTTTTACAGAAAGTTTTTAAAAAATACCTTACCTTTGTTTTTTTTCTCTAAATATCTTCCTATGGATAAAAATAATTGTAAATATTCTAACTCAAATAGCTCGCAGCACTTGAAGCCGCTAAAAATAAACAACCAGAAAACATTATTCAGCACTTTAGCGCTTTATTAGAACCGTTTTCACACATTGGACTTCACACGCACACGTGATAGCGACGGCTCGTAATAAATGAAACTCAATTTAACACAAAACAGTCGACTTCACAGTTAATGAAATAACACTTATATTTTACAGCGCAAAAAAAGGGCACATGTGGCTCGAATTAGTCCAGGATGGACGGATTACATAAATGTGTATTCCGTGAGTTAGTATGTTTGTGTTGTAAGGCGACTTAATGCATGCAGGGACAAATTGTTGACACGGTGTCATCTTTCGGGGCCGATACCTGGAGACAAATTTATTTGCACTTCCCAAAATAATTTTCGAGTAATTTTCGACTGTATTGCTGCTGTTTATAGTGTCAATAGGTGTGTTTTTGGAAAGCAAATGTTTGGTAATTGCTGTTGTAGCGATTTGCCAGTCTGTTACGGAAATCTATTCGCGGCAGTTGTGCCGATGTTGATTTTCGGCGCGTGGGCAGTTGCAATAATATGTTGTCTTTTCGTTGAGAAATGGACAATGATACATTCAACTGACAGACTATCGTGTAGGATCCTAAATATTACTAGGAGATAAGCAAAAAATAGATCCTAGAGACATTCAAATTGATTTTATCTACAATCTATCCAATTTTTTATCTTAAGCGGTCGGAAATAAGAACTTTAGTAATTATATAAGTAAAACAAAATATCTAATTATCTATACTTCGTATAAGTTTCTACAGGTATACTAAATGCATCAGAGAATATAAAATCCATATTTAAATTATGTCTGGCTCTTTGTCAAATATCTCATGAAGGGAGACTTTTTGCTCTTATTTAAAACAAAATAAATGATTTCATGGAGCCCACTAAACGAAGCTACCGAAAAAAGGTAGTTTCTTTTAGAAGGAATGTTTTATTGCGATGGCAACTCGCGATAACATTGCTGATTAATTTAGCGACATCTATATTTAGGATCGAGAAACGAGATAAGTATCGGTAGCAGATACACAAAGAGCTGAGATGTCTTGTGTGAGTTTGTTTATTTTCGCGATATAAAGAAAAAAAACTACCTTGCTTTTAGTTTTTTTTATATCTCATGTGTTCTAATTTACACACAAGGGAAATCTTTTTTGGGAGCTTTATAAAGAACACTGTGCTTGGTAAAATAATAGTTTTTGAAGCCTTAGTCCGTTTTTTTCATTCTTAGTATCATTAATAGTCATTATTTTAGACATGCGTATTACAAATGGTTTTTATAAAAGTAAAACCTATAGATACTATTTTATTATAAAAAAAACTTTATTCCTCTCAATTTCAAATCTATGTACACACATGTTCCAAAATTACATCGACCCGTAGGTTTATAGGGGTCACACACTCGCGTCAATATTCATAAAAGTCAAAGTTTTGTTTAGGCCAACGTTTGAGATACGATCAGTTTTTCAAACATCGAACAATGACGTTCTGTGTACCGGCCATGCCCATTGTATGTTCCACGTTGGTTTTTTTTTACATGGTGACTTTTGCCCGTGGGCTTGTACTACATGTAGGTACTTTGGCTTTTTGGGCGATTATTTCTAGGTAACTTTCTATTGGTTAAATAAACGTGGAATAGTATTTTTTGTTCGGTTTTTTATTTTATTTATTTCACTAGCAGTGCTCGCGGATCGTTAGCGTGGAGATTTTTTTTATTGTTGGGGAAGTGCTATCATTTCGCGAAATGAAAAATGTATCCTAAACTAACTTGGTATGTATCGAACAGATAAATATGACCTCTGTCCTCATTATCTATAGTTACAGTCTTATATACAGAAGTTACATTAAGTACCATCCAATATTTACACATAATTTTGTATATAACGTGCTGATATCAAAAAAAAAACTACCCGTACCAAAAAAAAATCTTGTGTCAAATCTATTATACGTTGCTCTGTCAATGCATTATTATTACTTCTATACACCTTTTTCCCATTTCGTGTTGCATCCATAACGCATTAGACACAAAAGATAGGCGTCGTTTAACATTAGCTTAACTTCTTCACGGTTTGATAGCTGCCCCGGGTGCGAGTCTTTTGGGGTTCCCTCACTTAAAAAGTGTGAACGCTAGATTACTTCTCAAATTACAGCAGTATATATAATTATGTATCTTTAATAAAAGTTGTAACAATAAAAAAAACCTACACGTTTATTAAAGGATCTATAAAAGGTATAACAAACATAGTGTAAATTATTTTAATTTTTTTTTAAACTTGAAGGATTTTTATGTAAGAAAAATGTGTATATTTTTTTTGATTCATCGTTCAGACATTTTTAGCCATAATGATAGTTAGGTAAAGACATTATTAATATGTTATTATTTATTATTACTAACTTAAATTAACAACAAACCGAAATTAATTTTCTGTGATGAGCACGAATGTTTATACCCAAGTTATAGATGTTTGATATTTATACAATTAATTATATATTTGAATAGACCCCAGTCCATTGACTACTTGCATAATAAAAATCACAGATTGTGGCACGCTAGAAAGACACTCAGAAATTATATTTACGACAATTTTATTCCCCCCCATTACCAACCCTATTCATGTTCACAGTCTAAATAATTACCTAACAGCGACACGATTTTGTTAACAGTTCGACAATATCCAGATTCGGTATTTTAATACTCTGTTCATTGTGAAATACGCAACAGACAGATGCGGGCCACGCATGTGTTTTGTTGAACTAATGAGATTTGTCAATAAGTTACGCTTCCCGCTTTATATTAGACCCAAGAGAATAATAATGGCGTGTTTGTTTAGTAAAACACGATTTTTACGGCTCAAATATCTTTTGGGACTGTTTTTTAAATGTTTTACGGTGTGTTAAGCGTGGGTGCGGTGATAAGTTTCAATAAATAGTAAAACGCATGAAACGGTTAAAGCGAATTATCTGTTTTTTTTTCTTAAAAATGTACTTAGGTACCACCATTTATTATACCTGTATACCCCATATCAACAATTTACAATGAATATTTTACTAATTATTATAGTAAGATTGAAATACCTATATTTTTGCTGGTATTATGTAATTCGTTTTAAACACTATTAATGACAGCAATGATTGAACTAAAAACAATTCACACTATACAAACGTTTAGAGCCCATAATTAACAATATATTGGATACGGTATACGTAAACACGTATATATATACGTAAACACTTAAAGAATATGTACAAAGTTCCAAATTAGCCCCATTTTTTTCCGTCCATGATAAATAAAAGCTATACGGCGGTGACACGGTTATTTTCGTCACTAAGTGGTGCCACAAATCTAAGATGGTACCACAAGGCACTATTCCATGGGGGATCGCAACCCCGAGGGTGAAAGCTATTAGGAGTTTGAACTTTGACTTATAAGAATTCCTTTTCGCGAGTTTGTATTAGTTATCTATTTGTAGGGTTGTAAATTGATAGGGAACTGCAAATTGAACTCTAATCACATATGACGTTACTTTTGCGTTTTCTCAGTAACTATTTACTGTTTAGTCTGTTGTATTTGTGATTTTTTTTTATTAGATATATTTAAAAAATCACAAATAAGTATACAAATCATTTTTATATAAAACGAAGTCGTGTTAGTTACACCATTTATAACTAAAGACCGGGTAGGTCTATTTTTATGATATTTGATTTATAAAATTTGTTTCCATCCCGAATAGCAGAATAACTATTAAAACATGGGAAAAATTCGCTAAATAAATATTAATGAAGAAATTTGTTGTCATACTATTTTTAAGTTTTTTTTTTGTTCCTATTTAGTTTAACTGTAATTGTAAATTTTATATTATATTCCGAATAAAATTCTAGTATTGATAAAAAAGACGGCCCCCCACAAGGTGGACTGATGACATTACACGCGTCGCAGGAAGCCGGTGGACGCGAGTGGCGGAGGACCGTGATGTGTGGAAGTCGTTGGGGGAGGCCTATGTCCAGCAGTGGACGTGTATATCGGCTGATAGATAGATAAAAATATTTTTTTTTTTAAATATTCCATGTTATTTACCTGGATACAAGCAAATGAGGCCGAGCAGAGACGCCACCACAGTCAAGGTATCCATTCTGGCCACCCACTACCACATCTTCAGCGTGATGATGCTTGATATTCTAACGTTATTGATGTCCTCATCGTACCCCTTGTGGCGATTCATCTGAAAATAAAATAAATAAATTCAAAATTGTGTATATCCGTCACTAATAAAAGTTATATGGAATCTTACTAGTTGCCATGAATGAATACAACTAGAAATAATGAATTTCAATAACTAAAAAATGTTTAGATTAGTTTAACTATTTTTTGATGATAGAACATCTTTCACCAGAATAAATAATAGCGTATTGGTACCATTATTAAAATTAAATAACTAATTGGTCCTTGACCCACACATAACCTCCATTTCTCTCTCTTTCTAACCCCTAATGAATAATTACTCAATTTTTTTTTAAAAGGTAAGCCAAATAGCCCTCGCGTTAATTTCATTACCTTTATCAGTTTAGGACCACAACGTAATTTTGTGTTCTTATCACGTCGAATTTCATAAAACCCTCGGCTCTTATCTAATAATACGACAAATTAACGGAACCCTGACTGTATTTGGGTGAAGTACATTTTAGGGTGAAAATGAAGGCAGCTTGAACGGCAGGGATAGAAGTAGGATGGCATACTATTAAAAAGTTTTTAAAATTAAAATGAAATAGTATAGTTTGTTTTTTCACCCACAATGATTTCATTATTATCATCGTCATCGAGATCATCATAATCATCGGGGGTATTTATCATTTTATAAAAATTATATCATAGAATACTTGACACTGGCGATGCCTCTATTTTGTACCCGATTGCCAACCTAAAAAACGAAGAAGAAAATGTATTTTTAAAATCGAAATATCAAAATTCTAGCTTCTCATTATGATTTCAAATGTGTTAAAGAGCGCAGGTTCATATACAATAATAACGAAGACGAAATGTATCAAAATATTTCCCACAATTCAAATATGCATTTCTTTAATTTCGTATTCATTAAAATTAAGTACGGATACGCTGAGCGAGTTTTTTTTTATCATGCGATGAATGTTGTTTATTTAATAAATGTCGGGCAGTCCAGAAACATATCTTCAAAATAAATGTTAAATATGTGAACGTTAATAATGATGATTATAAATTTTATTTCTTGTTGGAATTGGGTACATTTTACAATATATTTCTTCGAATCCTCTGGAGTGTTGAATGTTAAAAATACGAGATACATTGATTAAATATTTTGTGTGTGTTGATGTAACTATTTGACCAAAATATCTCTGCCTGTAGTTTGTTTTTAATATTATTTAATTTATCCTTCAAATTTATTATTTAGGTATTCGGTTTTATTAATATCATATTTTTATTGAAATAAAACTAATCTTAAGGACTTCATTATATGTTTTTACGTTCCCGAAATCAGTAAGATTAGTTTAATTTCAATGTGTAGGATTCGCGTAACTATAAGAAATCAATATTATGTTTTTATTTCAGTCTTACCGATTTAGTAGATAGACAAACATTTTAAGTATATTCATATATGTATATACTTCCAATGAGCTCAAAACATAGAAGCATCAAAAGCAATTCGATGATTGACAAGGATATTTCAATTATAGCTGTCAGTATATTAACTGATCCAATAATACTCATATGCTTTATTGGTAACAAATATTCAATATTTGAATGTTAGAAAGGGTTATTTGACTCTTAACAAGCTATTTTAAGCCTTAAAATCATAGCAGCAATAGTGGGTTTAATAAAGTGATGAAAAAATATTAGTATTCCGCGGGTGATATATGTTAATCCGTAAAAGGATTCACCGAGTTTTGTAAGTGTCTAGTTAAATGACAGTAGTGCAACTCAGAACAACGGTAAATATAATGAAGCAGAAGATTTATAAAGTCTAAAAATACAAGAAGCTGATCTTGAACGTTATAATATGAAATAATTGAATAATTTTTGATACATAGTTTGTTATCATATTATTTTTAAGTTTTTTTTTTATTTTCCTGTTTGTAAGTATTTAGTGAGATGTAAAACTAATAAAAAATTACCATATAAAAAAAATATATAACATTAGGTACTTATGTTATTCTAAAATACACAAAAATCAAATAGCTTTGTGGATAAATCAACAAAATAAATGGTATAAACATCTGTGCTTATTTTAAAAGGAAACCTTAAATTAAGCTCAATTCTTTTTTTGTGTAAACTATGACTCAATATGTATATCACCACAGTTAAACATTTGACCGGCTCAAATTAGTTCATCTGAAGTCGACCACTCTCAACAACTTCCGGTAGCGAGGGCTATACTGGGTACCTATTGCTATTATGAGTTTATTGTTTGATTGTCGATATCGTTTGTCAATATCAAGTATTCAAGATGATGCGTGTGACTGGGGTTCTATAATACGTACACATCATTACGCCTGTAATCCATGAAAGGATAGGCAGCGGCACACCGCGAGACAGTCACATTTCACCAATATTATTTAAACAAATTTGGGCAGAGGGACCCACCACTGACCCTCGGCTTGTCAACTTTTCAAATAATAAACCAAACAAGTTGATCGATAATAAAGTAGCCAACAAAATAAAAATCCTCTAAGATATCAATCCAGAATATGTGTGTCACGAGTGTCGGGACCCTAATTAATATGCAATCCCCGCAAAACGAAGCGAATCTAAAAATGTATTCGACACGTGTTTCGCCTCTAAACGAAAGTCCCAAAGAGGGTGAGCCTGTTGCCATAATATACCGGGCACATTCCTTAATGCGATCGGAATTCGGGACATAGTCCAGCATTCTGGTCCAGTTCGGGCTAGCGAACTTCACATAGCTTCCGAAAAACGTACATACATATTTTAATTATGTTTGCTTTCACTGTACCTACAGCAAGTGACAATCATTACTGAAAATTTAATTCGGACATGTAATCCGAAAAATCGAGCACGGGTTTGAACCAGCACACATTTTTTTCCAAAGCTCCAAGAGTTTCCAAGAGTTTTCCACCAATTTGGCTATCACAGTTATAGGTTAATACACAAAAGTTGCACATGGACCCATAAAAGATTCCATTAAAACTGATCTTACTTTTTTATTTGTGTACTCCTTAACAAAGTAGAGCTCACTAATAGCCACAATAACTTACTCTGTTTGGTTACAGTTTTGTTACATTATTAATATCCTGTAATAAGTTGGCGGGGCCGGCAGATAAGATACACGGTTGTAAATAAAAGGATTAAGGTAACATAATTACTATAGGTACGTTACAAAACTGCGGTCTGACCACATCGCTTGGGAAACAAACAAAAAACATTAAGAGGGATTTAGTAACTCAGAAGATGTTTTGTCTCACTCATCTTGTTGACCGGGTGAGTGATACTAAAATAATATCGGCAACTCCTGCAAAAGCCAGTGGCAAAGGATCCATATAACATGATTCCTGTTGACTTCCCTTTTAAAATTATAATTTCGGTTCCTAAGTAGCTACCCAAATTATAATATATATATTTTTAATGGGAGATATCATACTAAAAATCCCTTTTTCTATTATTATTATAATAGTATTAGGATTGTTTTAGTATATTTCTGTGCACTCACACGTAACGTTTCTTTTCGGCTGTGCGAATAATCACGTATGTAAAGTGAAACAACTTTGTTTTAAGTAAAATTGAACCTTTTTGTCGAACATTTAAACGTACTTTTCAATGTAAGAGTATGTTCTGTGACATACTTAAGGTAACATAAACTCGCAAATGTTAAATGAATCAATTTGAAAACTGGCGCCATTTTCATTCCACTACTGTACAAAAACGTGTTGAATTTTTAATACTTTTATTTCGAAAAGTTATTCGATTAAATGTAATGTCTTGATATAATGTTTATGCTCATAACAATACTTGTTTATGATTGGTAAAGCTGTAACAAACACCACGGTTATATGTTCACTCGGACACCATAGTTATGGTTAAATTTTCACTTGGTTAAACCATCGTATCAGTTACAGTTGCACATTGTTTACGTTGCACAACGTGCGCTAAATATGTCACCCATACAGGAATACCATAAAGCTCCAAACGCTATGACGATAACGGACGTGATTTAACGATATTATGCGGCGATAGGAAATTATTAATAACTAATAAACGTCTTTATAGGATTGCATATCTTTGTAGTGACAAGAAACGTTAATTCGCTACCACATAGTGGATCACAGCTGCATGTTTTGTAAAGTTTAATAAGTTTTGAATATTTCCATTTTGTAGACGCCTTATTTAACGGCACCATGAATCATAACTTATTAATATTTATTATACAGTGTGATTCAGAAAGGGTATACGTCACTTTAAAACTGCGCTTGTCTAGCGCATTTGTTATCAGTAACTCTATGTTAGGTCATAATTTCGATATGTCTTTTTTTGTCCTAATGGCCTTTTTCCATTGAGTCAGGCTCTTTACGATATGTCAGTTTAAAAAACCAATTTGTGCTAACAAAAATACAACCGAATTGAGAACCTCCTCCTTTTTGAAGTCGGTTAAAAATGATAATTGTGACTTTTTTGACGTTAGCTATTAAAGTACATGTGAATCTTTAATAGTGCTGTCAAGCCTACCTACCGCCCGTAATTAAATTCTTCAACCTGTTTATCTATTGCGGTAACATAATTAATAAATTTTCATTAAATGACTACAAAATTTGAGCCGAAATGGATTTCGGTCTGTTACCGATTTTAGATTGGATTCCGAATCATACAGGATTATCCATTATGATAATGAACTAATATAGGAGATTACAGTGACGTTATTAACCACTTCTATGAGTGAGTACTCTGTATGTGATATTTGTAACGATAATGTTTATGATATACATAAATAATTAGATCACTAGCAGTAAGTTTAGAAAACAAATGTCATTTTGATATTAGAGATTTTGTAATTTAAAATTCAATGACTTACCCCCGAATTTAGAGACGTTTTATAACTTTATCAAACGTCATATACTACTGCGCAAAGCCAAACTGTTGTATGCAGCACCCTGTGACGTTTGATAAAGTTGTAAAACGTCTATAAATTCGGGGGTAAGTCGTTTAATTTTAAATACCAGAATTTCTAATATCAAAATGATATTTGTTAGGGGTATGTTAGGTTTTATTAAATAAGTACGTAAAATAAAGACCGTCCGTCATGAAAATCCAAATAAACATATATATACTGACAGGTATTTAAAATATTATTATTAAATTTGAACCACAATGTATGTATACATAAAATATCTGTAAATCTGTTTTTTGGTTAATAAACATTATTATTATTATTATTATTATATACGACTTATATACATATATATATATATTGGTTGCGCCATTTATAACTCCAGAACGGGTGGGCCGATTTTTATGATAGCAGATAAATAAATTGCAAAAAATCACTAAAAAAAACAAAAGAATTAATAATGATAATTTATTTTCTCACACATTTGATTCTAAAGCGATAAGCAGTTCAACGAAACAGCTAGTAATAATTAAAACTAAAAGAATGGTATAAGCTGTCGGTATAATATGAATCACTTAAAACCCACATCATTGCCCCACTCGAGATCTGTATACAGCGGGCTACCATTATGTAAACAATTCAACCGACACACAAATTCATAAAACTAACCTCACATAAAGTTTCTCACGATGCACATATGCACTCGTATGACCGAAACATAACATGGCCAAGGTTAAGTTTATAATTTATAGCCTCTTAGCCGATGACAGGCGGACATTTAGTTGAAAATAATGTACCCTGTATAAACAATAGACCCTTTTGAATGAGCGCTTGTTTTAAAGAAGTCTTTATCATGTGGTAACACTAAAGAAATATACTTATTTGTTTATGTCTGTATTTTTTTAATCGGAATCGGAATATTTAACTTGTAAACATAGGTTGATCGTACAGTACACTGAAAATACTAATTAGTCGAACTATTTTTGTTTTTTTTCTAAAGTAACTTAAAGTTAAAAAAAAAACATGCAAGCTTTCGAATATTTGCAATTTTCCTTGGACTTGAAATGTGAAAAAAAAACTTACTACATCGTCTGCAGGATGGATATTATATTACATAGACGTATACGTTCTCATTTCAAATACATTAAACGTCACAGTAACACTTTATTAATGTATCTATAACCACTAAAATCTTAACGTATCTTTTAACAGCAACAAGCCTTTTGACAAAAAAAACCCCGTGGGCAAAGTACCGTTAAATTTGTCCCATCCTAAAAAGGATATTATTTATCTGACACCACTGTATATGGATAATTGTGTCAGTAAATTAAACTGTTACGATTATTGACAATGACACTCGACATTACAATGCATCTATTTACTTTGACCGAGCTATGGAGATGACTTTGGCAAACGCACTGATGGTTCCATGTGTTTATTCTTCGCAATGTGGTTACATAGTTTGTTATCGTTGAAACTCGTATGCGGAACCCGTTAACATTGTTGCTAGCTTTTACATGTATCATGGGTTTTTTTTTGTATACCGATATTCTTAATGTAACTACTAACTATCTAAGATAGGGTTTATAAGGCGAGCCTCAAGCAACCGGTATTATTTCTGGAAAATGATAAGGAATTCATTAGATTGACCGGCCGACGATGCATAGATAAGTATAATTTAATGCTGCTCTTCACATTTTTATTTATCAATTTATATTGCATATTTGCTTTTATTTTGTCAATTTATCAGGGATTTCGCATTCAAAAAAACCTGTGAAATTACACTGCAATATTTTTTTTACATTATTAAAACATATTTATATATGCCATAGGAATCGGCGCCCATAATTTGGAAGTGTTATATTTACCCAGCATATAAGTGAAGCAACGACTGAGGCATACAAAAATATTTTTGAATACAACCTTAAAAGTTTATATGAAAGTCTCACATAACCTGCGCGTAACGATCACACGCGGTTGCCTCGAACGTGGGTGTTATTATAAAAATAAATAACATATTGACTAATGTTTGTTTTGAACGACTCGTAATCGCGGAGGCGTCGAAGACCCACACAGAGACGGACTGATCGTTCCACTAAAATTATGAAGCGCGCCACTATTAGAATTGATTAATTGTAAGTGCGACTGAATCTCCGTGCCAGTTTGAGAACAGTCCCGAACGGTTATTTGTCGAAGACGGAGCTAGCTTTTTTTAATTGCTGCCACCATCAATCGCTCAATGCCCACGTTGATTTACAAGCGAACGATGCTTTTTAACTGACAATTTGAAATCTGACATTCTGTGTCGTTTGACAGACAACTTTTTTTATATACAACCGCGACAGTAAGACGGGCATTATGCGCGACGGTGCGTGTTGCCCAAATTGTACAAGTTTTTGCGAAAGTTGTACAAAGCATTGTACACAATGGTGTATTTTTGTTAGTGCGGTGTGTACTGACAGGTCGTGTGATGTATTGGGCCGGCGCGTTGGGGATTATTTTTACCCATTTCACGAAGTTTGCATGCATCTATTGTGTGGGGCGGAAGCGGCATCACAAAGCGGCCAGGAGATTATTGTTCGAAGGGAATTTGGATGCTTATGAATGATTGGGGATTTGAAATGTAATATTTGGGAGAGGATCACTTAAGCTTCTTATTTTTATAAGTAATTTACTATGTACTTTAATACCTTTACATATTGGTACTTATTCTTTGAATGAAAACTTATTGTGGAGCTGTATCTAAAACTACTTATTTTAAATTGATAAGTTTTATACTGACAAGGCCAAGTAATCGCCACAAGATAGTAATTAAAAGTAAGTTAGACAAAACAGTACATAGGTAATAAGATCTGTTCGATTTAAAAAATATATACATTTTTTTTTACAAAATTACGCACGAGTGAGTCGCATACAAGTAAATAAATAGGGATTACGCGCGAAGGTGTCAATAGAGAAAAGCCGAGCAGGAAAAATACTGAAGCGATACAAAAGCTGTATTCCACGTTAAGACCCCTATTTATTGAAGCGCTAAACATTTATTAGACAGCTCCAGGCATTTGAGTAACTTTTTTTTAATTCAGACCTCATGTCAATGTCTTTACTTTATTTCGTTATCCCACTAATATTATAAATGTGAAAGTTTGGATGGATGGATGTTTGTTACTCAATCACGCCAGAACGGCTGAACCTAGGCAAGTATGCTCCATCGTAGATCTCATCGTCACTTACCATCAGGTGAGATTGAGATCAAATACTTGCCTATAATGTAATAAAAAAAAAATAAAAAAATAAAACGGATCTGGATGAAATTTGGCACACAGATAGATTATAGTCTGGAATAGCACATAGGCTTTTTATCCCGGTAAAATGTATGGTGCTCGTGGGATAGATTTGTTTTTATTTTTCATAGAGCAAAGGATCGACATGATTTTTTGCATTGGTAGTGGTAGTTTAGGGGTCATAAAATGACATAGGCTAATATTTATCCCCGAAAAATGCACGGTTCTTATGGGATGGCATACAGGAACCGTGTTGTTTTTAACTTAACTTTTTAATCGCGGATAACACCGCGGGGCGTAGCTAGTATTAGCTAATCACATTAAAATAATCTTCGACACTAATCAATGTTTCAGTCAAAACTGAACTGAACATCAAAGCTTAACGTAATCATAAAATATTTTGACAAATCGATGCAACGTATCATCGCAGCAAAAACACGCAGATAAATATTTATATAAAATGTATATAATATATAAATAAAACAACTTTGAAGTATTTCTTAATGTAGATCGTCAATGTGTTAAAAAGAGAAAGAAGTTTATGTTACGAGTTTCGCGGATCAAAGCTCCCGATCCTTTGCGCGTTCGATGGATTGTGTAACGATACGCAATATAATATTATTAAAAAAAATATTTTACGATGCGCTTTTTGAGATTTACCGTGTTAACGCAACCTTTGAGGAGAGCTCATAAAATTCTGTGATGTGCAAATGGTGTTTCAACGGTGCAATATGATAGCAATTAACTTTTCGTTTCGTTTGTTTAATTTCAAGTTTTTTTTCATTAAGAACCTGATCAAAAGCATGTCTTTGAAAAAAAGTGCGCAAGTTCAATTTTGAAGTCACACCTCTGGGATATCAATCAAGACAAAGTAAATAATTTATGAATCTCATTTTTAACCATTATTATTCTGAACAATAAAAGTAAAACTTCGTAAGAACACGTGTTCATAGTTCAGAAACCAGTGTTTGCATAACGTGAGAAGTACCTACACTGACAAACACTGGTGGACTATGGCTAGAATCACCCTAGAGCTCTTCTGTCTAAGTAGCTCAGCTTATGCTGAGAAGTGGGAATATTGAAAAACTCAATTCAAACGAAACACTACAATTCAAATTAAGTATTCCAAATAACTCCGGCCGTTATAATGATCGCTTAACTCAATTAGTAACTTCACACTAAACAACACATTCATACCAAGCATTCTACTCGCCTCAACAGCCAGCCTTTTTGTTTGCACCCTGACATTTTGTTCACTCAAGATAAGCTTAAGTAATTATTTATTAAAGGACAGATAACCCGTAAAGTCAGGATCATTGAGTGTTATCGTGGCATTCTTGATCCGTTTACAAAATTGTTAACTGTAGCTTTATATTATTAGATATAATAATTTGTTATGTGATAATGAGTAATGGCTTCATTATTTGTTATAATTAAATGATGATATTGTGAATAATATAGTTATTGTGTTATAATGTGTCTCCATTGAGTCTATGCCAATTATATTGGGTACAAATGATCGATGGAATTACATCTATATAAGGTGTAACTTTAATAGTGTAAAATATTGTTGTCGACAGTAGGTTATAAAGACAATTCACAATGTAATAAATTAAACTATTAAATGTCATATACTAGGAGCACGTTAAAACGTTAGTGGTTCGCTTTCATCAAAGAAGAATTAAAACATTATTTACACAATGTTTTATCCATAAACATGATTTGTAAGACATACTTGTTAACCTGTTAAAATATTTTACACTATTTTTGTTATACCTTATATAAATAAAAAAATAAACTATGTACGTTGCTAAGCTCGTCACTTAAGAACATATAAACCGACTTATCATTTTTTCTAATGTACGTTACAGTCAGGTTAATTTTGTCAGGAAAGAAAATTTGAAAAACCTATCTGAAAATTTGGAAAATTCAGAATCAGACATCGTGTGTCGGGTCAACTCGTAATAATATCTATATATTATACATAAAAGGTTATTTTCTGTATGATAATAAATTTATGGGGGGGGCATGAAAATACCCTGAGTGACGTAATTGGACTAAGTTTCCACGCACTGGTCAATAGATACCTTGTTGATTAGCCAACCCTTTCACCAAGATAAGAAGAAATTACATTTATATAAAATTAATGCGAAGGAACATAATGGAATTTATAAGTAACTTCTTAGTAAGCTTCTCAAGAACATGTTGTTTAGTTATGATTTCATCGATGCTCGGTCGTTACAAAGTGATGAAAGCACCCGCTGTTAATAAGTTCCCATGAGAATCTCATTTTCCCGGATATCGTGGTAAATCACGATCATGTGGTATGATAGAACATTAGAAACCTATACAGACTACACGTATACACATACGACACTAAACCTTCAAATTTAAAACTACATATAATATTGATACATTTGGCTCAGGTTTTTTTATAAAGATTCTTGATGCAAAATAAACGATCACATCACACATGTAAGGGTATAATCACACTAGCGCAGACCTATTGCCACGAGTCACGAGGCACCAAGGCAAGGCCCTCGTAAATCTCCCGTGGCGTCAATAAAACTGAATAATTTGAGTCGCGCCCACCGCCCATCGCCCCCGGCCCGGTGTCAAATTTTCCACATAATTAAACCGCACTTTTGGAATTAGACTTTAAAAATGTACAAGCATTTATCGATTCGCGATGCATCAAGATTCATAAATATTTTATAAAAAAAATGGATGCCTGCCTAAGTATAAGATAAATTAAATATTTAAACTCTTTTTTTAAAGTAGGAGATAATATTGATTGATAAAAAGAAGACATGAGTGATTCCAATAATATCCCAATTTGAAATAATTTAGTTTATGAATTATCGTTATGTTAAATAACTTATCTTATAACGAAATAAGACACCATCATTATTATAGACTAGCTTCTGTCCGCGAATCCGCCCAATAATTTAGCCTATATCACTCAGGGATAATGTACCTTCCTATACTGAAATAATTTACAGAATCGGTTTAGTATATCCCGAGATTACCCCTTACATTTAAACTCACAAACTAACAAACTTTACCTCTTTATAATATAAATACATATACAAGACACTGACAGGCATCTTTAAATTTGGAATAACATAAAAAAAAAACAATCAAAATAGCTAACGTGTCGTGTCTAAGGAATGAAATAAGCATAAAATACTGTTCCGCGAAACACCTTTGATGTGCAGGAATTTCTCGCGTTAGCGGTTGAATCATGGGCAGACAGATATTTCTGGCTTTCGAGCCCTGCGCACGCGCGGTGAAAGCGTGGATATCAGCCACCGGTACGTGACACGCCGATTAAACATTATTGCACAATGTTTGACCACATGTTACAACTTACAAGCTATAACCACACGCGCTATCATAATATTGACGCTCTTATACGCATCGAGGCTGCACTGTGGCTTTACACAAGTGTGTTCGAGTCCTTATTTACTTACCCTATTAGCGGGCACTTAATGTCTACGGCATTAAAAAAATACTGAGTTAAGTGGCGTCTGTAAAGTACGAATCAAACTTTACTTATCAACCATCATTACGACCAATGAACAGGCGGCTACTTATTAGTTTTTTGTCCATTTATTTAGGATTACTTTTTGTTGAAAAGGGTCGCGCTGAAGCGTTACTTTAAGGGTGGGCTGTAACAATTAAGGAGCCGCCAAAAAAAAATGTCACCCTTTAAAAAGCTTTGGGCTAAAAAGTGGTCATTTTTTATCACCTGGTTTGGAAGTCACAAAATGTTTATCGCCACTCGAAGCCATGTTGATTTATGTTTCCACCCCGAGGACGGGGTTCGACCGAAATGAATTAGATTGTTTAATTGGTCATTTATTTTGTGAGATAACGCTGTGCGGGGTTTGAGTGATTTTAGGTCACCAAGTGGTGCTCTCAGGATAATTGAGTACCATTTAAATCTATCACATAGATAGAATTATCTGAATGGTTTGGATGGCAAACCGTAAAATATTAACGTTTTTAAAAAAAAGATCTCCAAATTGAATATAGAATGTATAAGGTGTTACAATAATAGTGTAAAATATTTTAACAAGGCCAACAGTAGGTTATAATTTCACATAAATCAAATTATTGAACATAAAAAATACACCCTGTACTGAGCGCATGGCCGGTACGCTTTGTTTAAAAAAAAAACAAACATCATTTACACAATTATTTTATACACCGTGATCCAAATAACGTACTGATTCATCTATTACACAATTATTGTTAAACGTTATATTATTATTTTTGTTTTCCTGAGTAATTTTTAGTTTTACATATTTTCGGACACAATTTACGTCCACGATAATATAATACGGAATGAATAAAACAAAAACAAAAAATGCAGGCATCAGCTGTTGATCTAACTTGAGATTTATTACACATAATTGCTATGAGGTATAGCGTATCTCATGCATTATGGATTACGCCCGAAAAATATGATGTACTTTAAACAAAAGGTATAAAAGTTAATATACAAAAAAATGCCTAATGACCGCCTTACACTTTCCTTTAGCCCACCCGTGACGAGGAAATTAATGGTAAACCTTAAATTAAAGTTAATTGTAGGTTCTAAAATATAGATTGAATTTCAATCGGTTTGATTGATGGATTTACTGCATGTGATGTAAAACTCTCAAATGTATGAGGATCATTAGCATGGCTGTGCAGCGTACAGCACATGAATAATGTTTGATATCGGTACAAATATATATTCCGTAATTGGTACGCGTATGGGTCGCGGGAAGCCGGTGGATGCGAGTTGCTGAGGACCATGATATGTGGAAGTCATTGGGGGAGGCCTATGTCCAGCAGTGGAAGTCTATCGGCTGACGGATGGATGGAATTGGCACCTAAACAATAGATATATCTAAGAATATATATACCTACTTCTTTATTATAGCGACTTATCGGTAAAAAATCCTATAAAAAATTTGACTATAGATACCTAATCCAAAAATATAATGAAGTAAACTGAATAACAATCTTCTTTCTTCAAAATCATTTTGTATAAAATTTGCATGAATATAGCCCAAAGCCCTACATACTATCTATTTTTGTATACAATTCAATGTAAACATAATTCAATATTCAATCACCTCTTCACATTATTAAAGAATCTCGTCATGTTTACAAGTAACTATGTAGTTTCTCTCGAGTCATGTTTAAACGATTAAGCAGTTAACTCTAATGACAATCGGGTGTTAAATGCAACACAGTAGTTAAAACGCCGGCGAATAAGTACTGTTCCCAGTTAATGCTCTTGTCAGACGTGCCATCGCAGTAATGTTTGAAAATTTGAGATGCAAGATTAAAGTTAAGATTAATATTGTTACGATAACATTCCAATCCTCAGATAGCGAAATTCGACGGATGGTACGATTCTAAATTGTTAAATCGTCAGATTTTTGGTTAAAATCACAATATTTTTTATTGTGTCTGTGTCTGTACTTAGAATATTTTTGCGATACAGGGACGAAATCCGCTTTTTTAAATTTTGTCTAATCGCGCTCCACAGCAAATTGCTTGTTTTTTGGTGGGTGCCCCGTAAACAAAAATAAGCTCACCTCATAATAATATATATAACACTATAGATACAGAATCCTTCTGAATCATGATAATGGCTACTACACAATCCATTTTATAAGTAATATCCTCTTCCGAATAGCAGAAGACTGAAGCAACTATTATATTTAACAAACAATTGTTACAAAACATTAATAACAAATCCATTATAAAAAAAAACATAAAACACAATATGAAACTGCAATTTATCAACACAGGAAACACGACCATGGGAAAACAAACGCTAAAAGGCAAATTATCGTAATTATTTGTGCCATAAATATGATGTCGACTATGGTAGCCATAAATAACTTAATGGAATCTGGACACCGTTCATAAAATGTTGTGAAACCGGAGCACGGAGTATTGCCTGCTAAACGTATTTAATTACAGCACCAAAAAAATCCCAGTAACGAATGGTTACTTTAAAAAAATATATAGCGATGTATGCTCGTTGAAATCCCTATTTTGGTACTAAAAGATATATAATCTTTACCGTATGTAGGTAATTCATAAATAGGTTTGCCTCAAAATTTAAACACTTCACATAATAACTTCATAAAGCTCCTTGAAACACATACACACTCACAGAATGCACACATACAGAGCACACGGTTGAATCACACTATTAACATAAAATCTCCACATTTAAGAGCTGAAACAATGCCACATTGTTCACGAAACCAAAACACAATGCTCACACTATTGTGCTTTGCTGTGGTACCCAAACGTAAGGGCTTTTCGAGACATCATAATTATTATTAGAGGTGAAATGAGTTATGAAATAATTTATAGTTCATGAAAATGGAGTATAATATACTGCTTTTTTGGATACACAATGAAAAAGTTGATTGTAAAACTATACCAAAATAACAAAAGGTATGGTGTGGATCTATGTTGAGAATTAAATTAAAAATATAAGTTGTCCATAACTTAATTGATATTGACTACAAATTAAGAAGATAAGAATGTGGTTACTTTTTAGTTCAAGTCTCGTTTAAAAAACGCATTCCATGGTTGCTCTACATCTTCCTAATTCCAACTTAATGTTTCAAAGGCACGAGTGATCGTGAATTTCAATAGCGTGCGCTCCCAAGAAAACTCCGTATCGTTTTAATTGGCCAGACAAAAACCCGCTCCAAAACGTTCAACAAAGGTGCTTGTTGAAATAACAGATGCTAGGAACAGCTACTTTCATCATGTTTTTGTATTTGCCCGTTTAAGAGTGCATGCGTTTCTTCTTAAAAGGATTTTGTTGTGAATTTCTTTTTTTTATTTCTCTTTAACGTTCAAGTGGTCTAGTTTAGTTGGAGCTAGTGTTTTTTTTTTTTAAGTGGGCATTAAAGGATATGAATTCAAGAACGTATAATTATATTCAGATTGTTAAAATTTATCGGTTTAAGTCCAAGTTTTTATTAATGAAGTATAGTAACAGCTGAAGAATTTTAGTAGAAACTGGCAAGAACCTCTTCACCAACCAACATATGGTATCAATTCGGTAGATTTAATGGTGAGTCCTTGATATAGTATTGGAGGATCTTGACTCAGGCAGCCCCAATAGCAGACCTTTCAATGCCTTAGCAACGAATCGAACACATAATTCACCGCAAAATGCCTCCGAACGCTATCATCGAGGCGAAATGGTACGAAATAGAGACGGCCTGGACGTGGGCGGAGATGGAGACAGTTAATTCTAATTATGGCCGTATTGTGCGGCCAAATTTTATTGCTATCTCATTGGCAGACTCATTACGAGTGGCCGCGGTAATTGTGCGCTATTGTGCGAGTCAGACGCGCGACAGTTTCTCGCCGAACCGTGTGAATCTGGGACGAGGGGAAGTCGATAATTTCCGTCCCTTTTGCTGATTTTAGTATTTTTTTTACGTTTGGCGAGAGAATAACTACCCAAAATTTTGATATTAGAGTCAGTGTTATTGAGCTAAAATAACGTAGCAGTCACTTTTAATTAACGTTACACACAATATGTATTTTTTAATCTCTACAGTATCCGATAATCTCTAAATCGATATAAAGACGGCGCACCAATAAATCGATGCCACACGAAAATCCTCGAGCAAACACCAAATGCAATATTCGTTAAAAATAACGAGCGCCAGGGCTCTCGCTAAAAGGATAACAGAACAAATAGGCGCGTTTATTGTATGCCTATTTTTGGGTCATACGTTGGCCTTTTAGAAGACCACTGATGGATGCGGGGGTTTCATCGCGGCCTGTCGGAGCGATTAGCGGCCTGACAGCTAATTTATATACTCAACTTACTGTTCTATTCCCGGAGGGATGGGCGGAGACCTTTGTACGTATAGACGGGGCGGCATGAAATGTATTTATGAATGCCTTAACTGTCGAAAGCGAGCGAGCGATGCGCTCGCGTCGATTGTTTGCAAAAGCCGTTTCCAATGGGATTCTGGTCCTTGTAGAACTATTTAAATTGTCGACTCAAATTCTAGTTTTCTTTACACACCTGCATACATATACATGCAAAATCATAAAAACTACCACGGACTATTACTGACTATGCTAACCTAACACTGAAAACATGATATCATTAATACCGATCGCTTGCGATAACTATCATATCGCTAACGCATAATAACCATATTAATATAGATAGCGGCGAATCGCTATCGGTATTGTAAATTTGGCTAAGCCGAGTCGCGTTGCGGTTAGCGATCGTTATCCCACGTGACGTTGTGTTCATAAAGAGATTGCAACATGGACTGTCCGACGATTAAAAAAAAAGCATAAAGTATGTATGTAATACCGGTCATCGTAGACAAAATATAGCCAATCAACAAAAAAAAATATATTAAATAACATGTACGTAACAGTGAGCTTTTCAAGTTCTATCAATTTTTTTTTTATTTTTTTTTATTACATTATAGGCAAGTATTTGATCTCGATCTCACCTGATGGTAAGTGATGATGAGATCTACGATGGAGCATACTTGCCTAGGTAGGAAGGCGGCAGTAGATCGATGTCCGTTAAACGTTCAGTAAAGTATACTGATGTATATCAGTATAGTACATAGCTTTACTGATAGGGGTGGGGATTCATTTCATTATCATCATCGTCATCAACATTATCATTATCATCAGGGATACATAAAATTCAATAACAATGATCAAGAAATGGACATTGGCAAAATGGGCACTATTTTGTAGCTGATTGCAACCTAAAAAAAAGAAGAAAAGTACCAATGGTTTATTTGAAGAGGTCGTTCGATCCGTAAACTTCGTAAATCGTACGGTATTCACAAACTATGCGATTACACACAAGTGTGCACCCAGTACAAAGCCGGCAGATGCGCCGCGCTCACACCTCATTGCATTTTCCGTGACATTGGGCTGCGCATAAAATATTAGTCTATATAATAATATCGAAGCATTGATTTATGATGCTTTCCGATGAAATTGCACTTTTGCGTTCTATATTTCGAGCTGTTGACACCGTCATTTGAAAAAGGCCATAAAGTATAAAATATTTAATAGCTTTTGATATCAATACGTCTTTCAATTTTATATCAGACTAGCTGTTGCCCGCGACTTCGTCCGCGTGGTATTTAACAAAGACTCAACCGTTGGCAACAGCCTGCTCGCGGGTTCTGATCCCGCGGGACGCATTGCAGATTGTTGCTATCAAACTTAATCAGGCGCAGCGCTGCAACATTGTTTTAATTTTTTTTCGAGAGATCCTATTTTTTTTTTTCTAAAATAAAAGTAGCCTAAGGTTACTCCTTGTTATATCAGCTATCTGCCAGTGAAATTCCCGTCAAAATCGGTCCAGCCATTTCAGTGATTACCCGGAACAAACCGACAGACAGACAAAAATTTTAAAAAAGGTTGTTTTGGTATAGGTACCGTGTATACATCCAAATGCATTTAGTAAAAAGCGGTTATTTTAATATTACAAACAGACACTCCAATTTTATTTATATGTATAGATTGAAAAAAAGTTTTTTCACATTTGATGTTTACACGATCTGCCGTCTGAACCACCTACAAAGGAGTTCAGATTCGGTCACCCATCATAGTCCAGGCCTACTATAACGTTTCTATGCACCTACCAACCTGTCAGTATAACCTTAACAAACTACACTGTGACCTCAATACAAACTTCATTAACAACAAATTATAGACAACTGTCTGTCCCGGCGAACATTGTACCGACTCATAAGGAAATGTATGAAAAAATGAATTACCTTCATGGCATTTTTTGTGAATTTCTTCCATGTTTTAATAGTTATCCTGTTATTTGGGGGGAAGACAAGTTCAAAAACTCAAAGCATATAAAAATCAGCCCACCTGATCACGAGTTATAAATTGTGTAACTAGAACGACTTCGTTTTATATATATACACTGTCTGCGCCCCGCGGTGTTACCCGCGATTAAAATGTATGTCCTTTTTACCGGGATAAAAAGTAGCCTATATGCTATTCTAGACTATAATCTATCTCTGTGCCAAATTCATCCAGATCCGTTCAGCGGTTCTAGCGTGATTGAGTAACAAACATCCATCGATCCAATGAAAGTTTGGATGGATGGATGTTTGTTACTCAATTTATAATATTAGTGTGATTTGTAAGCTCACCAATTTTCATATTGCCACTCTGTGAGATTAATAAGCCAACCTTGTTAGACAATGTCTCAGCATCAACATCGGAGGGCTCCCCTAATACCCCTTCAATTCTAAATGCGGAACAATTTTCTGTATGGAATCGCTTGACAAATAATTTAAGCACAAATTCATCCAACTATTAAAGACTTGTTTATGTCTTCAAATAGTTACCGGGCCACATGAGAACACTTTTCTGGTTCGGCTTTTACATTTGAATGTCACGGAATGTCGTTTTGCTATTTATAGTTTATGTATCAACGAAGGTTATTTTATTACGTCTATTGTCTCTGGCAACATCGATGCATACTGAAAAGTAATTACTTAAGTTGAATATACGTTCGTCCCGTATTTTGTAAGTTAAGCTGAAATATATTTTCTAAATAGATGTGGAAGATACAATAGCAATTAGGTACCCTATCATTTGGTACACAACCTAAAAAAAAGTACTATGTCGACGGTCCCTACGTACGTACGTACATAAAGACATGTCAAAAATTTATATTTTATTTATTGCACATTGGCTTTAGATTATCCATATACACATACCTTTATTCGTTTTTTTAAAACATTATTAAGATTTTTTTTAAAGCCAATATTAAAAAAAAACAATATTTGACATGACTTTATGTACGTAGGGACCGTCGATATGTATGTATGTAATTATACACACACACTTATATACCTAAATACATACAGATTTAAAACTCAACTTATTTTAATTATATGTGGGTACCCTGCAGTACTCTTCTGCATACTCCTTTCGGGAGTACAAGGGTCATGAAGGTGTAATATCTATATTGTTTCAACGAAAACGCCATTAAAATGTTCGCGCCCAAACGAAACGCAGTCTTACAAATTAAGTTCCACTTCTTCACTCATTTGATTTCTACAATTAAATTAGTTCAGGCGAAGGTCGCTATAAATAACATACGTATATTAAACTCTAATAACATCGAACCCAATAATTATATTTATACCGCTTAATAAGAATAAAATCAATTTAGCGTCTAATAACTAGAGATATATTAGTTAATTGCCTAGAGGCACCACCTACGTACTCGTAGTTGAACACTGTAATTTAATTCAATATTTAGACCGCTATCAAGATGTTATCGATAAAATTGGATTACACATTCTCGGATGTGCCTAATATAGTCGTACCATAACTTATCATCTTTAAAGAGACATGCATTTAGGAAAAATCGTTATTCCGAACGATCACCCTAAAACGGGGCTGCTTGTGTGCATTGCATGCTCGTAAATTACCCTGCGACGACGCACTAAAATAGCGTAACACCCCAATACCATGGGAACGGAGGGCCCACCCCATGGACTCACGCTAAATGCCTACAAATCTCGTACGGTCTCGAATCAAAAAGACATTCAGATAGTCAGATTGGAGACGCCTGTACGATAAACAATTTATAAGGGATGGAAGCTTCGCGGCCACAATAGAGCCGTCGGTCATGTATTGAAATCAATGCATTCAATGTGTGAATTGGATGGATGAAATGAAGTAAATAGCCGTAACTCCTAAATCAATTTAGTTGAACTAAATCGTTGATTAATATACGACCTGCATAGCACAGTTGCTAGTGACCCTGCTTTCTATAGCTGAGGGACCCGGATTCGAATACTGGTAGAGGCAAACATAAAGGCAATATTTATTCCCGAGTCATGGATGTTTAATATCTATATAAGTATTATATACTGGATTTGACCCAGTCCATTGTACGGCACATACCCATAATACACGCGTTGCTTAGTTCGGAACCGCACAGTTGGTGTATTCGTCTGGCGATATTCATATTATAGAGAAATGAATATAGAACATATCAATACTCGCTGGAGAGTTATGGATGCGATTAGAACTATAAGGAGAGTTGGCGTGAACGTAAGATGGCTTATGCCCAGCAGTGGGTGATGATAAGCTGTGGATGATGATAGTAACCTAAATATTTAATAACAGGTATTTTAAACCTTATCGACTTCGCTGATAAGTACCTACTCGCAAAAGTCTAACTGACAGTGATATTGCTTGTTGACCATATATATATTATTCAATTACACATCAACACCCGCGAATGACGGTGATCGGTCATTACGACATTGGTCTCCATAGACTGGTGGGCAATGGTGCGAAGCGTTCATGGTTTCATGGCACCGCTCCCATCAATCAGTTCAATGGCAATACGCGGATAATGTATCGCCATCCGCCGAACATTTAATTGGTGATGGATGACCACGAATCCTCGCAATGCGAATTAGTTGCCCATTTTGAATGCGAAATATTCTGATATTTAACTGGAAACTCAGGCGCAGAGATTCTGCAGCTTTATCACGTTTATGCTACAAAATCACTGCGACTACGCATCGTGAGGAAGTAATAATGATTTTTATTGTTTCTTTTCATAGGCAGATATTTGCCAATCGTTCATTATTTTAGTGACAAATAAAAATTTAAAAAAATCGCCAGACGAAGACGCCAACTATACTATACCACACTAAGCAACGCTTGTATTATGGGTACCTTACAATGGACTGTGGGCGAACCCAGTACAAATTACTTATACAGACTTTGGTACACACATTCGTGTTTATGATACAACGTTTGTCCTTACTAGGATTCGAACCCGGGACTCTGGGCACAGAAAGCAGGGTCATAACCAAGCCGTGATCTAGTGTTTAAACGGCCGACGCCTTCCTCATAATAATTATAATTATTCCGAGGCAAAAAAAAAATCATCCTTCATATTCGATACGAATTTTATTATTTTCGCTTTTACATCTTATCCGCATTTGGGCTCGGAAGCGATACGTAAAATGACGGAAGATATGAAGGGCGGTAGGTAATGGGGGAAATTGGACTTTATTCAATTTTGATAGACTTTATGGTGGATTAGGGTCCCACCGTTTGGTACTGACAGCTATCGATAAATTGTGATGTGATTATTTTAAGACACACAGACTTTAAAAGTACAGTTTTTAAACAATACTGTTCTCTTAACACTGAGAAAAATGAGACACGGGGCTTACAAAAATCAGAATTTTTATATTCTTCTATTCATTAATCCTCGCGAATTCGAAATTTTAAATAACGTTGAAATTAAACATGAAGTATATTTATTTTATTTACTTAAGATTAGTTTTATTTCAATGTGTAGTATTCGCGTAAATATAAGAAATCAATATGAAGTAAATTTTTAAAAAACATGATGCCACATTCATTCGCATGATTAATAATTTCAAGTAAGTAATTGTAATGAGTTTAAATCATCTGTACCTTTATAATAATTCAAATTAATAAAACAATTATTCCGCACCTGTGTTCATTAAAACTAGACCATTCAAGACTTTTGTCGATCATGTCTGCACGAAATAATCACGATAACCTTTAACTGTCTAAAAATAATGCTTACCTATTACTAAAACACTCAAATACACTCTTGTATACATAAATATTATGAGTATGCAATATTAGATAAAACCAAAGCGGATTAAAAAGTAATTAATTAAACGTTAATTAGAAATGCGTGTCGAGCGCCATCTTACGACACACGCTGGGTGTTCCATAAAAGGTTCCGTGTTATAAAAGTTTTATATTTTTTAGGCGTTATCTTCGTCTAACAAAGGACTTCTGAAGGAGCATTTTGATATATTTGTCCCCACTGATAAGGCGCGGGCTCAGTTGTCAGTGTGTTTTAAAAAGTTTTATTTTTAAGAAAAATAAAAAATAGTTGACAAAGCTCATGTGGGCTTTGGGACATGCCATGCGATGTTACAATGATAGCTAAGAAAAAAAGTATAATGATGTTTATATATAACACAGGGTTTATTGGTAACATTTTTTAAAGCAATTTATTTCTAAGTAATACCATGCAATTAAAATCTGGGTGTTTTCAAGTCGAGAGTGAACAGGTACCTTCTAGGCAAGTATGCTACATCGTCACTTACCATCAGGTGAGATCGAGATCAAATACTTGCCTATATTGCAATAAAAATAAATAATAATAATAGCATATCAATAAGATCAATTATAAATGAAATCCCAAGAGAATTCTGGTTGCAGAAATCGTGTTATATTTCTGTCATGAAGTAGGTAATTTGGAACCTCAATTCACGCCTATACAATATCGGGAATCAACGCCGAGATACCGCAAAGGGGCTGATTTGTATCACTTTGTCGAAACCACCCGATCGAGTTAAGATTGTATAATTTAATTTATAGCCGCTATCGATACCCCATAGTCTACGGTCGCCCACATTCCCCAATTACCTATACGATAAGACTTATTTACGATCCGGCTGGAATTAAAATTCATTGTTTCTTATCCTGAAAATATATACCTACCGATATGCCGAGGTCAGGAGATATCTTCACTTTATCTCGAACAAGAATTGGCTTTTAAGAGACGAAAGCCGCTTGATACCAGTGGAATAATTACGTGACCTCTTCAAATTTGAAATGTTAACGGTCAGGACTATTGATCTATGAAGTTAAGCTATCGAGTTTCATGGATCCAAAGTTTCGGTTATCGGGTGTGAGATGACAAAACTAGATACGGATCGGATTTTATTGCTTGAAAAGTGACTATAAAAGTTTTAGTTGTACTAGTGAGTTATAGCTGTGCATTAGGATGACAAGTTTTATTATTTGTATGTAGAGGTATAAGTAGAGTAGTATGTAGAGTTTAAGTCTTTGGTGGAGTGAAACTTCAACGATGATAGAAGTATTGTCAAATAACGATGAGACTACGTGTGTAGAGACTTAGAAGAATAACTTACAAATACTTGATTCGACTCCATATTTTCTTAAACTCTACTATATTATCATGACGAGTTTATTGATAGGTAGGTAGAAAAGCGCTGTTCTAGGTACACCCACATTTTGATATTGGTATCAGATGCCGCCCGAAGTAAATAGGGCAAGCCTATTGTCATGTTATGTCAAGGTTTTATATTTGATGCGCTCAAGTGATGATCTCACACAACATGGATGATAGCAGGATTTAAAGCATTAAGTACTTGTTTTGTTATCCATACTGCAGTTGTTTTATGGAATATATTTCCATAGCGGCCCTGAACGATGATAATAAGAATTTCAAATAGGCGGGTGACATTTTTTATTTATTCCAATGACGACGTTGTTTCGATGGTCAAGATATTTTTTCTTGTGTCGATTTAGACTTTCCATTGGCCATGTTGTTGTTGGAATATATAGTTGTTTTTATGGGAATAAGGATACGAATTTTGCCCGAACACCTTAATTCATAGAACATTTTGAAACGTAATATTCTTTTGTGATTCGTGGCTAGAGGGTGTGGAGGTTTTATTCATTATTAAAAAGATTTTTGCGCTGATCATTTAAGGAATATTTTCAATAGTTTTTTAACAGGAATACTTCTTTATTCAAAAGGCCATTGTTCCACACAACATTAAGAAGAGAATCGTGTTCACAATAATTGAACTCAATACAAAGCGAATGTATCAGATGTTGTTGCAACGAGAACTAATGTATCTATTTGTAACCAGTGTGTTTCCGGCTTTTTGCTTCTCCGGCGTGGGACTGGGGCTATTAAGGAGATTTGTGGCCCAATGTTCTAGCGAAACTTTTTATTACTGCGAACCTCCGTAAGGTATAAAGTCGTGTATGGGTACTAAATTATATAGTGTGATTTTAAATTTTAATAATGGTGGGTTCTCTATATTATTTTTTATATATATGATAGAGTTAATCAGATACTTCTTCTTCTTTTTTATTAGGTTTGCAATCGGCGACAATACAGTGCATTTTTCCAGTGTCGAGAATATTTTGATAGTTATTATTGAATAAATACTCTCGATGATAATGATGTTGTTTTTTTGGCAAATAAAACAAATTGATAACTTCACGGTTCAATTTCCCGCCAAAAAGTATATCAGGTACTTATAACGCACTTTAAAATGTTAACATTAAGCAGCTATCGAATTTGAGTATCATTTAATTATACAGCGGTATATTAGCCGATTATTTGTAGAGTTATCTAGATACTAGATGTCCCGGCGAACTGCGGACCGCCTCAGAATCAAATGTTTGATAAAATAAATTGTGCTTATTATTAATATTAGTGAATTTATGCCATGACAAAAATAATCAATGATCATTGAGATTGGCTCACCCATTCTTGAGTTATAAATGTTGTAACTAACACGACTTTGTTTTATATATAGATACAAGTATGCCAGGCATATGTATATACGTATATTATTATCATGAGTTATTGTAATTAGACTTTAAACCTTCCTGTCCGTAAAGAATATTCAAAACCATTCGAATTTTTGAATATTTTTAATCATTTATTTAAATTCATTTTATCTTCACCGCTGGGTACATTTTCGCTAATTCATCTCGTCTACCAAAGGCGTCGTTAAGTGGTCGCCAAGTCGGCCGGAAGTCACTTTTAGTCTCGCAAACTCTCAAGAATCCGCAAAAATGTCTTTGAAACGACTTTTTTTTCTCCTTTTATGTACATTTCGTCATTCTTTTTTAAGAACGGTTGCCACCACTTAAGCCAGCGTTGTGTATTTGGCGTTGTCATTGACGGGTAGAAAACATTATTTGAATTGATGTTTATCTATGTACTCCTAGTGAGTACTTGGGATGAGTGTTGTTGGCTTTTGTATTTTGAGGCTTTGATTTTGTTGTTTTTTTTTCAGGCAAATGGTTGAAGCTTATGTACTCAAAAGCTTTTTAATTGATTATGATCTAATATAAGTATTTATACGTTAGAATAGGTTCTCTCACTCTAACTACAAAAGGTTCTCAAAAATCGTTATAGGTAAATAATAAAAATAATACTTACAATTTTCAAACATCCTTTCAATATTACAGTCTATTACAGTCACTAAAATACCACAAAATTCGCAATAAAATAAAATCCCAACGGTCAAAAAAACACGCACTGACGTTTAAAATTCGCGCCCACTATGCGCAACGAGCAACACCCTGCTCGCTCAAAAGCTCGGAAGCAACTAATACGGTCTCGTCGCCAGTCTAGACGAGGGGATCTGAGGGGGAAACGAAGCGGGGGCGGGATCGTAAGGGCGAATCACCCCCAGCCAACATTTGCCCAGAAAACGGTCACGTTGAAACATCAATAAGGAAGTATCTTATTAAGCATTAATAACCAGAGCTTTGTACTTCAATTAGATAAAATCATTTGACGTGATATCCCAAACAGCGGTTTAATCCTGCAGGCATTTTAAACGCTGATTCTTACGCAAGATAATTAAGAAGCTTCGTGAAATTGAAAACTTCCGAAGTGGTCTGTGTTAGAAGTTTGGTAACATTATTTGTCTTCGGGCTGTTCAGATTCTTTGACTACCTCACAGACATGTTTGGACATAATTAAAATTTCTTCAGGTATACAATTTGGCAAAGTTTATGGCAATTTATATAGACAATTAGGTTACGTTAAAAACAGTTGCTAACGTTACAAAAGAAAAGTACACTACATTACAAACAAGAAACTCTTAAATTATCTCCTCGAAGAGAGTAAAACTACCGCTATTTTTCACCAATTTATAATGTCAACCTCGAAAGTCATATCATCTAGGCATCTGGAAGAAGACGCACATCCTGGATTTTTAACCATTAGATACTCGTTCGGTCGGAGTATGATATCCTTATTATGAGGCAATTGTTTCTAGAGAAAAGATAATTATGATAATTACCATCGATTGGTACCAAAAACCCAGTAACATCAGTATCGCCATCAAGAAATATGTGGTCTTTTCAGACAGTGATTCACAGAAAAACTATTTTATTCGCAAACGAATCCGCTTGTAAAAACAAATCGTTTCATGAAGAAGTCGTCGACCTAAAACACTAACAAATGAATAGTTCAAGATCTTTTGCAGCGTGTAATGTATACAGAAATGTACTATTTTCATACATAATCTGTTGTTATGTGGATTCTACTAAATAAACAGTTCTTAGATCCAATGTTTTCAGTATTTTATTGCACCGCTGCTGGTAAAGTCTGTTAAATACGATTCAATGATAATTATTCTAGCCTTTCACGGTCACTGGAAGGAATACCGAAATCGGTCTTAAATATTGATATTAATAAATGTAATTTCACAAATTGGCTTGAACTTAATACTGTAATAGTGATAGAGTAATTTTTACTCAAACACATTTGTGAGGCTAATACAGAGCATCCTATTAATAAAATGTCTGCATCGCCAATGCGCTGGATGCTGAGAATAATCCGTATTGATCTAGTTTAAATTTAGTTCAGCGCCGAACGTAAAAGGAAACGTTGGTTGCGCCCAGACTCTATGTGCTATAGGGGATCGTTTAAATTCGGTATAGCTTCAATGTAATCTCTTATTGGGTTTATCTATGCCAATTGACTACTATATGATAAAGCTTGCCAATGTTATGTTGTGCTGCCAGTGTCACCCCAAACTTTTTGCTGTTATTATATAAAATAATAAAAAACTTCCTTCTTAAGCAATGCTTGGGAATTATAGTTACTTTTCAATTAATAGACTGGGTGTAATATCAGAATAGGACAAATTACATTTTCGAAATTTAAACTGGAAATTGTTCCTGTGAACGCCCGGTTCAGTATGGTGTTAGGTTTTCAGGTCAAATGACTAAATAAGGAAGTTGTTTAAATTAGTTCTGAATATTATAAGCTATGATACTTTCAGTAAATATGAATGATGCTATCTTGAAATTCCATTATTAAAAGGTAGAGATGTAGATGGTGCCGACTTTATGCCACTTGTTTATTTCCTTTTTATATTTAAATTCCTTTAATATTTTTCGAAGTCTATTTTTAAATTGGTGTTTGTCAAATTAGCTTCACATGTGGTAGAAGTAAGTTTGTAATTTGCCCTGATATTAATATATTACATTATTTCACAACCATCCAGGTGTTTCATTTAGTTCATATAGTCTACACACATTGGATTTAGTGCCCTTTTTTTCTCTTACCTACATAATTGTGTGTTCATTATAAAGGGTATGTACTTTGAAATTCAAGTAGCTGAGTTGCTCCACACAAAAACAACACAACACAGGATTAAAGTGACTTATCCCACGTAATCCGTACTCTGAAGATGCGGGCGTAATGACAAATTGATGCACTTATAAAAACGTCATTTTAATACGACGAGTTTAGACTTGGCACTGACTGATAGAGTCGTGATGATACGGCAGAATTGAAATATGAAAGTGTCTGTGTGGTATTCAAATTCTTTATTATATAATGAAGGGGTGATGTGTAATCGGTACTGACACGTAAACTACAATAGACATCCACGATAGTTTTATTTTTTGTTTTGTTTCAAGAATCACAATTATGTCAACTAAACTATGTCATAATGGCTATTATAGGATCATGGATTATTTGGATGATAAAGCAGCCTGGGACTGATTGCTCAAATATATAGATCAATTAAGATTTTAAGACGACAAATTGTAGCGTATGTGCGGCTTGCATGGCAATACACTGGAGAACTCTTGCCGATTCTCAGTTGAGGTCACGTTTCAATCCGGTTGGAGACTAAAAAAATAATTTTTGAAAGACAATTTGTAAGTGCCGCATACGAAATAAATAATTTGACTTTGACTATGAACTGATGCTATTTTAGTGATTCTAGACATCTTTCATGTACAGATTCATTTTCTTTCACATGCTAGATGGTTGATTCAGAGTCAAAATCTCAAAAAACTTTTATGACACAAGGTATGAGAACTTTTATGACGTAAGCCGAGCAAATATTAACGTGTGATACTACATACTACAAGTTTACACAAAACTGTATCTTCCCCAATTTCCACGAAACAAAATGTTGACATGATAGTGTAGTGACGTAAAATAGACTGGTTAATCGTGAAGTTTGTGCGCTTCAAAGCTCTGAAGCACCAGTTAATCTCTCATGTTGAGTTAAGCTCACAAAATCTTTAGTAGATAAAGCTTTCGGCTGTGCCGGCCCGGCGGCGCCTACGGGCACGTTTCATTATCGTGCACATTTCGTATACACACGAATTTTCTATTTAATCTGCACGTTTGACGGAATAAAACAGCGGTTCGCCAAATTAAATTTACCCCCGAAAATTTTGTACAAAAGGTTTAGTGTGTAATAAGATTAATTGTATAACAATAGAAATGTACTATTGTTATATGGATTACTTGGTTCTTTGAGTAATGTTAATGGAGTTTTGGATATCTAAATGTAGTAGTTTTAGTTTTCAAGCGGGTAATACGGTTTGATGGCAACTTTATTGCAAAATTATTTTACATTGTATAATTTAAATATGAAAATTTCAATTTGTTCATTCATTATTTACATCACGTATGGATGCTTAAAGAAGCTTTTGAACATGATCTGTTATTTTTTTAATTTGTCCAAAAAAAATTGATTTAATCATTTTGTCTTTGCGACTGATAATTTACTAACTTCAGCCTTGTCCACTAACCAAAAGAGGAAACAGATTTATGTCATCACTAGTTAAGTACAAGAGACAAACAATAAGACAATAGACCCCGACGGTCGGAAACACTTCCTTCCCAAACACATTAATTTAACAGCTGCAGATAGATTAAGGAATAAAAACATAGCGTCAGAAGTAGCGCTGCTTTTATTACTAGCATTTGGATAGTTCGACTAAATCTAAAATACCAGTAGTAGTTTTGGTTTCCTCAATAAAAAAAGCTCAAATTTGAAAAGATCATAGAGATTTTTTTTTATTTTAAATTGTCTCTCCTGTGTATCATGTGTTTATGTTAGTAGATTTTTGCCTTTCAAAACTTGAATAAAAGCTAAACAAGGTTATAAAAACAGTTTTCCGATGCAACAATAACAGTGTAAAATATTTAAAGAGGTCCATTAGTAAGCTATTAAAGACTCGTAGGAACATAGCAAATTAAAAAAATGCATTTACAACGTACAAATTGCGCGGTGAAACAGTACGCCTTGCACTCTTAAGACTGTTTACACATTTATTTTATACATAAACGTGATGGTTATGACCTACTTGTTAAACGCTTGAAATATTTTACACAAATTTTCGTTACACCTTATATACATCAGTGTTGGAATATTACTATCGTGAAAAAGACTATTGTAGAGAAAGCTAATGTACTCTAGATAAATCTTGCTACGCTTACTAATATTACATAGTATATGTAAACAATGAAACTAACTATGTGTATGAATACCACATCAACACTGCGAGCAATGCTGCACATTTCTCGTCTCGATACTCGAGCATGCTTGAACTTATTAGTGCTCAACTATGCTCGAGCTAGAAACTTAATCAGCTCACTACGAGTTGAGCCGAAGTAATTTACACCGTAAGGTGTTCATTTAACGCTGGCATCGGATCAAAATTAATTTACTTACAGTACATCGTGGAAATTTATCGAGCAGCCACTCATGGAAAGATAAAATTGCATCTAACGAGACATCAAACGTATGATCTTATACATTTAAGTAGGACGTAGGTACTTATCTTAAATGATAAGATCATACAAATTAGCGGCCTTTTATTTCAAGCGGAAAGAGGAAGGAAGATGAATTTTTTGCTATCATTGGTAGTATGCTTATGTTACACTTTCTTTAAAGTGCTCCAGAATTAGGCTCTTCCTTCCTCAGCTATTCAAAGCTCTATTTTGAGATTACTTGCTTAATTTTCAGTTTCATTTCTGAACGTACTTCGTTAAAATTTAAGCTGTCATTTGGCTCTAGTTTTGGCGATGATTATTTATTTTTTTGTCCTCATCAGCACCACCGTTTTCTATAATACATAAAATCACTTGAAAGTAATAGTCATGAATCAACCGAGTGATATTTATATATCTGGTCCCAGAACTTTATTAAAGCGTACCCACCTCATTCGGTCGGATAGATATCCTCTATAAAAACACAGCTGCCCCCAACAAAGGACCTATCCTGATGGTCACTTATTGTTCAACTTCGACCACGTACAATGGCCGACATCAGAGATCACCCGGCTCGCACCGACAATGCATTGGTTTTGTAATAAGCTTTAGGACCGATCACAACTGTATTTTTAACAATAACACTATTTCTATCAAATTTTGTGAAGGAGTAAAATAGTGTACCCGGTGATTTATTTCAATGGATAGGTATTGGAGGTTTTGATCGCGCTATGTCCCCATGTTACGCGTAGGTAGAGTCGTTTTGTTTGGACACACTGACGTGCATTCCCTTTGTTGTCTTTCGCGCTATATATCAATCGTTGACACATAATTCGGTAACAAAAAAAAGTTAAAAAAAATATCTCGAATGAAACTTTTTCGAATGTGAATCGATAAAATTGAAAAAGGTTGTCGTTTTTTGAATGGAATATCTTTGATGTAAAAGTCGATTCTTCGCTCGCACTCGTAATTCTATTTTTATAAAGCTTTAAAATTTTACGATTTTTTTTTACCGTTCCTTGTGCTATTGCAATAGAGAGAAATGGTGATGATTTACATAAAAAATGTCACCTGTTGTAATAGAAACAATTATATCAATGGCTTCTAATAACAGTTGATTTATTATCACACCGATAGAATTTCAATAGACGCGACCACCCGCCGAAGTCACTAACGATGTCATTCTGGAAACAATAGTAGTGGTACAATGCAAGAGTAACGACCTTCCGAGACTCCGCCATTGATACTGATGGTGGCTAAACAGCCAAAAACAAAAGACGAATATAAATCACGGAGTACACGTCTAAATGCAAAATACATTTTCCGTCAACAAAATACACTCTAACTGTACTTGTAATAAGGGTCCAAATCTCCATCGCCCTCCACAGCTCTACAGAATACATTGTGATTCTTAACAGTAACCGCTTCTATGTAAACAATAGGTTTTTACAACTAGCATTATTACGTTGGTAACATGATTATTGACCCATTGTTGGGCGTACGATTCTCAAAAATGCATCTTGGGTGTTAAATGGTCTTACAATTGAATGCGGGTGGACCGGACTGGACAAAATATTTTTACCGCCGTGCATAGCGAATTAATTGTTAGACGTTCTAATTTTAAAACCTTTTTTTTATCGTAAACTTTTAAAGGCATTGTCGTTTGTAAGCAGCATGCATTGCATAGAATAATTTACGATAGCGTTTTATTGGATGTATTTTAAACAGAAAAGAGAAGCGCTCTATTCCTTGATAGATTTATTGGACAGCATTTGTTTTTTTTCTTTTTTTTTTAAACATAATTTACATTTGATGTGTTTCGTTCTAGGTGATAGGACAAAGTCTTATCGGTGCAATCACGTGACTATCCTAAGTCAGTTACCTAGTCTGGATCAGGAAGCACGGACTTGGAGATGGTTGGGAATCAATATCACGTAGGTACGCCTATCGGAGCATTGGAACATACCTACATAAATCCAGGCTTATAGCTTGATTACACGTAACGAGTAAAATGAAGAGGCAGTGCTCTCGGCCGAGTAAATATAAGATTTATATTTACAAAGCATTGTTTACATCTACCGAGCACTCGGCCGAGAGCACTGTCACGCCATTTCACTTGTTACGTATAGATAATCAAAGCTTTAGAGACAAACGCGAGTGAAATAATTTCGGTTAAACTAAAAATATTTCAAAGAATATAATTTCAAACTCATAAAAGAATCGTAGGTGTAAATGCATGTAATCATGGTAATAATATTAAATACAGTAGAATAGATTGAAACTCAAAAAGTAATAATAAATGTGACGCCAAGTCTACCAAGGAAACATAATAGGTGCTAACATTAAAACCAATTAAGCACATTTTAAGCAAATATTTTAGTAATAGACGTGACCATCAACAGAGTAAACTCGTAAACCTGACCGCAGCCCTAGCCTAATTACCCTATCGCCGTCTCACTCGCTCCATAGGGGTCGGATAGGGAGGGAAGAGCCGATGGCTCCTTTTCCGAACAATTTACGGGCGTGGAGCGTTCCTGTTAATCTAATTGGCGCTTTCACGTTTAGTTCGGCATCGCCTTGACCTTTTGTAAATGCATTTTGTATGTTTCATATTGTTGCTTTGCAGCAATTTAGGGATGGGAGGGCAATTTAATTATAAGCACTTGCCTTTAAATGTACATCTGGGATTTGGGTATGACAGTATTTTTTAATTTGCTTACATTGAGCGTTATCGTCTTTTCTTTGGGTTCTTTCGAAACATTTAACTCAAAGCGAGGTCCGCTTTTCACGTTTTGCATTCCGTGTTTTTTTCAAATGTGTGGGTTGCAATAACTAACCGCCAAGTGTTCGCACGGGGCGCTATGAAACCCATAAACTGCAAAGAACAAATGTGACACTTAATAGACGCTTCAGAATTTAGTAGCTCTACCTATTTGAGTGATTCAGTACCGTCAGCCATTTTTTTAATCTAATCGTTTGGTTAAAGTAAAGTAAATTTATCGGTTGCAATACACAACGTCTCAACACCAAACGATCCCCTAAATAAGTTATACCACCGCACATCATCAAGAAAACCACAATAATGATCAGAAAAATGCATGTTTTCTTACACGCAAAGCGTAATTGCGTGCGTCAATTCCTATTGTGACGCCCCCATAGTAGACATTGGTGTAACTCATCGCATGACGGCGCAAATTAACACATCGTTCGGTCTGTGTTCCCTAATATTTGTACACAACACTGTGACGCACACGTGAAGTTATTCAATGAACGTAAGGAGTTTTCGTTAGGATTTTATTGGAACTTGAATCTTACTGGCGGCTCCTTGCATACTGAATGGAACTGTAGACTTCCGTTTTTTTTTAAGACGACAACCTATGTCAGGTTATGCAAACCTCTTATGCGCAGAACTATATGACGTTTGATAAAGAAAAGAACGTCTATAAATTAGTTAATCTTTAGGGTTAATCTTTGTCTATCCCTTTGAGGAATACATTCTATTGGATGTTTTTTTTTTGTAAATCTAAAACTTTTATCCTTGATTATTTCCTAAGCCGCACAGTAACCGTGGGAGCAAGTTGGCGACGTAATCTGGTGTTAGAAAATTTTCGTATCGCGTGTTCTCTCCGAACAAACAGACACGAAGGCGTATCGCACGCGATCATATTTCCCAGCTGCGGAGAAAATGAACGCCATGATTTAATGGCTGTGTGTGAGCGAATATTTTATGTAAAAGCTTTCAGAAATAAGGGTTTAATTTCAAAACGGTTATTGCAAGTAAGGCTTTTTCCTAAGGTAGTTATACTAATAATACCAGCCCTTTTAATGTCTCACTGTTATGCACGGGCCTCCCTTCAAGGCAAGGGGGATTAGGCCATAGTCCACCACGCTGGCCCAGTGCGGGTTTGCGGACTTCACACGTCTTTCAGGGTTTCTCTCAGACATGCAGGTTTCCTCGCGATGTTTTCCTTCACCGTGAAGCAAGTGATAATTATGGTTGAAAATGAGATTCACACATGAAATCCAGAAATCCCAGAGGTGCGAGCCGGGGATTGAACCAGCGATGCTCGTTACCGAGACAAGCGTTCTACCCACTTGGCTATCACTGCTAAGGTACTTACTTTGATGTAGGTAATATCTTTTGAGTCCGTATGATTTATGAGGTTCTTATTTAATATCTTGGTAAAAAATTGATCTAATTAACATAACATGTACAGTTAAACTGTAGGTACATTATCGCCATTATTATTTTAATTTAGTTCTTTTTTAACGAAATGAATGGGAGTTAGCGGGTCTGTTTAAAATTAGACTGTATTGGCCTAGAGGACAAAATTGGGTTTCCTTTATCGTAAGGGTTCTCATAATAAAAAAAAGTTAAATGAATATCACATGAGCTAAATTATGATACCGTTATTCATTTTAGGTCCTATGAAAATATTGTCCTTTCCTAAAGTTGAACCTTCAGTCGATTTATTAAACCGACCCGCTTTTCATCACGGCATCTGAGGCATTATGTTTTCCTATTACTTTCATAATATTTATTTTACACAGTTCACGTCGTTCTTATCAAAAATAAACTTTGTATTAAGAGTGATACAGTCCCTTTTTGTGGGAAACAGTTGCTGTATTCAGTGCCTTTTCAAGTTGAGTGAGTCCATTTCTTTCGCCGCCCATAATAGTGTTTGGCGATTTATCAAATCGCAATTCCGTAATAGATACCCGCTTGATGTGAAAGATGATAAAAATAATATATTGTCCCATTATTTTGGGTAAATTGAAACTGCCATTAGCCAATTAAGTATTTATTTATATTATTAACTAGCTGTTGCCCGCGACTTCGTCCGCGTGGTATTTAACAAAGACAACCGTTGACAACAGCCGGCTCGCGCGTTCTGAGCCCGCGGGACAAACATAATCAGGCGCAGCGCTGCAACATTGGTTTTAATTTTTTTTCGCGAGATCCTATTTTTTTTTCTAAAATAAAAGTAGCCTAAGTTACTCCTGGTTACATCAGCTATCTGCCAGTGAAAGTCCCGTCAAAATCGGTCCAGCCATTTCAGAGATTAGCCGGAACAAACAGACAGACAGACAGACGGACAGAAAGACAGACAGACAAAAATTTTAAAAAATGTTGTTTCGGTATAGGTACCGTGTATACATCCAAATGCACTTAGTAAAAAGCGGTTATTTTAATATTACAAACAGACACTCCAATTTTATTTATATATATAGATGTATAGATTATGACGTCACATATGTCATCATTATATAGTTGCAGAGATTAAACAATTTAAGAGACCCATTTTTATTTCTGGGTACAGCAATGAAATTATTCATTTAGCTATTACAGGGTCTTATAAAATATTTTCCACGTTAGTTTTCTCAGGTTAACCTCAGCCCGTTAATCCCTAGAGAGAGATTGATCCTTATGGCTTCTTATAAGAACATTATTTATCTTAGAACTAGTAATCAGAAGACAACGAGCAACATGTGTGGGATATTCTATTAATTTTATTTTTATCTCGGACATTATCGTAACATGAAGTATTCCATTTTTAAACCCGATCACAATTCAATCTGTCATATTTTGTAGGTGTCTTTGTAGTTCATGTACTTTGTGAAGTAGTATTGAGCTTGGAATCATACCATATCTACACACAATCGTGCGTCGATACACAGCCCGGCGCTGTTTATACGTAATGTTACCTTTTGTTACAAGCTTTTGTACCGCGTTATCTGCTCTATCGCTACTTCTTTGTGATAACACAACGTTTATAATACGAAATTATTTTATTATAAACTCCTAAATATGATTGTAGTAAAGTCGAATTTAGATCAACGGGCGTTTTTCGAATGCCTTTTTCTTATTGTTTTCTCTCGGTGCACCAGAGATGACAATAGATTTAAATGACTTTATTCGTGATGGCTCGTGTCCGGTCTCGTGTGCGCGAGGCGTTATAGTAAATTTATGTTGGTCTTTTTAAAATTCGTGTTGGTACAAGTGGTACAGATAGGGTCCAAGAATAATATTTGAATAATCGTGAGGCGGATCTCGTTGGGTTATTTTTGTTTGAACATGACCTTTGTGTTTGCATTCTTAACGGGTTGTGGGGTTGGTCATGTGTGGTACGTATAAGATACATTTCTTTTTTTTTCTTTTTTTCTTTTATACATAATGGCTTGGCCACCCTAGCAGTGTAGTTGTGAAAGATTGTCGTTAGTTAGTGAAAATATTTAAGCTTTTGAAATGTTTTAATTGAATAAAACAATAGTGATCGCATATAGGACGCGATCACTATTCATACTTGTTGGTAAATTCATACTTAATTATCATTATTTCTTTTCGTTTTATACCAATGCTTGAATCAATATTGCAGGCAAATTGCATTTTAAAATAAAAACAGTTTTAATAACTGTATAAATGTATTATTTTAAATCCCACAGAGTAAAAAAAACATAAGTAATATAATAATTAGTATAAAAATTAAAGATTAATTAATTTATTTAAAAAATGTAAGATAGCAAGGATTTTCAACATACATAATGGCCATGGTGAAAGCAATCATTTAGGGTGGTATTCCTCTTATTCAATATCTTTGTCCAATAAAAAAGTACACTCAATAAAAAAGCTTGCAGCAAAGCATAAGTTGAGTTACTATAATATCATCTTATCTTTTTTGATTGTGTGCACATTGGACAAATAAATTTGACGAGTGTAATACCACCCTTATATTCTTCAAATAACAAGCACCTGTTTACCTTTACGTCATGTCAATCTTATTTATCTATTAATAAACTGACTTGACAGACGACCATTTTCCCAAATTTCAGGTAATTTTATTCAATATTCATTTCCTTAAAAACCTTACTCGGACTATAACGAGCTAAAAAAAATCCGGAATGGTTCAACCGTTCTCATGTAATGCGCTAACAAACGAACAGTATTTCATTTATATTTATATACCTAGACGATTTGCTTTATGCCTCTCCACTATGCACTGTATTATACTGACGAGTCTAGCCTAGAACTATTACAAATTATTTATGTGTACCCATAAAATTATTACTGCTATAAAACAAAACGACCTAGTAAACGTTAGTAAAAACGTTAGTAAAAAAAAGTTTTTTTTTTTTGCAAATCATTGGGGAATCATATTAATCCTTATACCTATTTCTAAAACTCCTTTAAGCCAGAATCCTATTAGAATAAAAAATAAACTTACAAAACGTATCAAACAAGTCCAATCACAGAGTCCAATACACAACACAGCACTCGCAAATATGGTCAGCGATACAAATACGTCGCCGTGGGCGGAATTGCCGCCCAAACGCGTGCGCCCTCCCTGAGTGTTACAGCCGTACTGAGGGGAGGGCTCTCATAGGCTACTGACGCGCGCATCCTGTACCTAAAGTACTCAAGCCTTTATATGATCGAGAGCAGGTAAGCTGGGATCTCAGCTAAATGTTGAACTTTATAAAATAAATATCGCCAGCCGAACACACCAACTATACGGTCCCACACTAAGCAACGCTTGTATTATGGGTACCGTACAATGGACTGAGGGCGAACTCAGTATATAATACTTAAATAGATGTTAAACACCCATGACTCGGGTACAAATATTCGTGCTCATCACATAATTTTTTCCCTACCAGGTTTCGAACCCGGGACCCTCGGCACAGAATGCAGGCATATTACCAACTGCACTAATCAGGTCGTTAAAAGACAATGAGTTTGTAATATTATCTAGTATTTTTATGTCGTTATTGGGGTTCATTCATATTTATCAAAATTTCGATTTTTTTTTTATATAAATACGTTGTATTAGTTTCGCTTACGTTTGGAGGTAAATAAAAAAGCACTAATATACCAATTGGAAAAAACTAACAGAATATATTCCAATAATTACTTGCCAGAAAGCTTACGGGTGAAAACTTTAATGAAACTCAAATAGATAACATCTCAAACAGTTGATTAGAACTTAAACATGTAATTTGCTCTAAAATTATATAGACTTTTCTTTTCATTAAAAGAACTCCATGGTATTTCGATTATTTGGCGACCTGATTAGCACAGTTGCTCTCTGTACCGAGGTGCCGGGTTCGAATCCTGGTAGCGACAATCTTTGTGTGATGAACACGAGCGTTTGTACCCAAGTCATGGATGTCTAATATCTATATAAGTATAATATACAGAGTTCGCCCTCAGTACGTACGGTACCCACTTAGCGTCGCTTAGCGTGGGACCGTATAGTTGGTGTCTGGCGATATTATTATTACAAAATAAAACTTTATGCACCAAAGTACAAGAATTAGATAAAGAAAACCAAACAAAGCCTTTAAAAAAAACAAACAGCATTGTGAAAGTACAGTTAAAGTAACCGCTTTAATTAATCGTCCGTGGAAACCAGCGAAGCAGCATTATATTGCCTCTGCCAAGATAAATGCATTCATTGTGTCACATGTCCCGTGAGCGCAATATATTCTCCCTGTGCAAGGAAAAATTACGCACAATAAAAAGTTGAGTTCCCGAGAAATTAACGATGTACGAGTTGACAGCGGCTCAGCTTATCTGCCCGTTTTAATGGTCTGCAAAAGCTGCAAAATTTTGTGTACTTAGTATGCGTTACAAAAAAAGGTTTGATAGCTCTAGCTGGCTCTAGCCGTAATAACTACAAGCATGGGCCCAAAGGGTAATACTCGTAGTACACTCGACTTATAATTAAATAACAATGGCATAGTATATAATGTCAATTATACATGTGTCGATATTGTTCCTGACAGAAGACTGTCATAGTGACACTTATGAGGTCATTGCCAATCGATTGTGAGTTGTTTGTGTAAGCAGATTTACATTGTGTAAAATTAAATATGTTGTATTGCGTAGAAAAATTTGTTCACTTTTATCGCTCGTATGTTATAGCTTAGTATTTGACATGGCATCGCTACATTGTATTCGAAGCAATGGTAGATGCTATAAATATAGGTAAAAAAAAAACAAAAATTTAAAAAAAAACAGAAATTAAATGAACTCATATTCATTTTTATCAATAATTCTAGCTTATAATAAACGTAAAACCTTTGTAAAAGATTGTTACTACTTTTTGTTTAAACCCCGTATTATTTAATAAAAAGAATGTAGAGTAGCGTATGCTAATTATATTTTCGTTTATATCTCTACGTTTTCCCATCACACCATTAACTGTGTTTTCTTTTTTCGTCATGAAATGTTTTTCATCGTTTAATTCTTTTATTTTCCATCCTTTTCATCTTTTGTTTAAGCCATTAGTCCCGGAAATTATTAAAGGCCACATTAATCCTCTTACGGCAAAGAAACATTAAAAAAAGATAAGTCATTTAACGATTTTAAAAAGTAAGAATGTCGGTAACTACTTTAAAATGAAATTATGAGTAATAAATATGTTTCCTATTATAGCAAAGTAAATATGACTTTGTATAGATTAATGAGAAAATTGTCAAAACTGACAATCCCATTGCCATTCGATTATGAGTCGATTGTTTAAGCCAACTTGGGGCCTAGTTCTGCTGGTCTAATCAGATCGATTGATTAGCCTTATCTGATCATCCTCCATTTTACATCTCATACCTTTTGAAGGTTTAATAAGACCCACTATGCCAGACCCACTGGCTCAGGGCCTAAACAGTTCACATATAAAAAAAAATCTCACCACACAACAAGCAAAAGTATAATAGCCTTTAATGTAGCAATGACACAAGCAATTTCTTATAGAGCACTTTACCCACAGAACGCACTTTTGAAAACACCTCACTGACAATTTCAACTCGACCCTTCATCTGCCCTTAGACACTCTTCGCTTACACAGATTTTGTTCAGTCAATATAAGTCGGGGAGGTAAAGTTAGACTGGTGGAGTTATGAAAAGATACTTATATGTCTCTTTCGACTATTAATCAAGGTTGCCCAAAAGCCTCCGTGCTACACAAAAAATTAACACAGTACATTTGTGTGAGATAGAACGCAGTGTTCACGTGTTCACCTTTGTTCACCCATGTATCAGAGCTGGCATAGTTATGGATATGGCGTTGTCGAAGTGAATGGGCACTGGGAGCATCATAATTCATTGTTTTTGTACTAGTGTTAGTTATTCTATATTCTTACAGTTCAATGCTGGTTTTAGTTTGTATATTGTTTCGGCTGTTACTCATAAGGCTTGTATTATAATCATACAAGTGAGTTACATTGTTCTTACTGATTGATAATGTATAATAGGACCGAATATAAAAGATATGTGAGAGCTACGTACTACGCTTGCGACAGATATCAACGAGATATGTACTTATAACTAGTTTTGCATGATGACGACCTGATAGGTGCAGTTGTTGCCTTGCTTTCCGTACCGACGGTCCCAGGTGTGGCTAATCGTACCTACCTTTAGGTTTACTTTCTTTTTATTATTTTTTAAATTTATTTCTTATTTTGTTTGTTTGAGTTTGGTTCTGTCCATTATAATGATCGCATATAAAATCTGTTTTTCTTCCATATCCCCCTTTTCTTCACCCTCCACATTGTTATTGAACTATCATTAACGTCATGGTTAAAATCCCGGTATTCCCAATAAAATGCAAATTATAATTTTGTGAAGATTTTTTGTTAATTGTTTCGAAATTATGACTGCACATAATGATTACAAATGCGCCAAAGAAGCGTAGGTTCAAGGTTTAGTATACCCTTTCTGAGTCACCCTGTAATAATACCAACCCTTTTAATGTCCTACCGTTCGAAACGGACCTCTCATCAATGTGAGGGGGATTAAGCCATAGACCACCACGCTGGCCCAGTGCGGGTTTGCGGACTACACACTTCTTGTGAGGGGTTCTCTCAGACATGCAGGTTTTGCCACGATGTTTTCCTTCATCGTTTAGCAAGTGATACTCATGGTTGAAAATGAAATTCTCACATGTGATCCAAAAATCCCAGAGATGCTAGCCTGGGTTCGTACCTACGATCCTCCAGTCTCAATAAAGTTAAAATCCTTGTTAGCTCACGCCTCAATGCCAAATTGACACCTAATCCATTTATCCCCGACCATTTTAAGCTTCCAATGTCGTTCACGTTTTCAAGGTATCACTTAGGTTACCTGTATACTGGCTTTCAACGAGATTATTTAGATTAGTCAGAGAAAACACTTTTTGTAAAAGGCGCTATAGAAATACATTTTTCAACATTGGGTCCAATACTGTTGGCGCGTAAATTAAACATGATTACGTATTACTTTCCATATGTATTGCGTACCATACATTACGACCATTGGTAATTACAATACATTACTTTAGTTATTTGGAGATTATTTAAGTCGTGATTGTAAAACCTTTGTATTTTTATTAATAATACAATGTAAAAACATGGACGCGTCGAGGCAGGGCTCTAAGCCTCTTGACGAGAGAGTTAACAGCAAACGTACTTTACAATGATGACTCTACCTCACTCGATAGCTGTGTACGGTGGCTACTAGCAACAGTGTTATTATTTATTTCTTTATGAAACTCTTTATTGTACACCAAAGAAAAAACATAACAATAATCAAAGACAAAACAAATATGTGTGACCGACAAACGGCGGTTTTATTTATAAACTGTGATCTCTCCCAAGCAACCATTTGTGTTATAAAGAAAACATATAGATAAATTGTAATTACTTATCATATTGCTGTATTATATTGGATATGAATTGTAATACAACAGCTTAGGTTAAGAAGGTATATTTGATGTCGTTCGAGTCTAATAAAGCATACTACTACTTTATTTTTTATGAAAGTTGTGTAATTATATTTATGTAAAATCTCCATAATAATTATTAAATGTTACATGCGTGGTTTTGGTAATTATTGCAAAATAATAGTAATACAAACAAAATAGACAGCGCACCGAACCTAACAATGAAAACCGTAAAGTCAAAATGCGAACGACGTAAAATATACCAAAAATGTTAATGGAAAACGTTGCATAGATAACAGAAAATTTATGACGGCCGAACATTCAAAATAAGAATCGTTTGGATTAAACCGACCCTGGAATTTAATTTCGCAAATAGTGTGGCTATTTATGTAATGCTGTAAGCATTTATTTATTTTAAAATGGAATTGTTGCAATGTACACCATTCATAACGATTTTTAAAATTGAAGAATATTGGAACGAATCTTTGTTATACTTTTAAATTGTCTGCTAGGCACACAAATTGGGATCTATTCTTATTTTGGACTAGCTGTTGCCCGCGACTTCGTCCGCGTGGTATTTAACTAAGACAACCGTTGACAACAGCCTGCTCGCCCATTCTGAGCCCGCGGGACGCATTGCAGGATGTTGCTATCAAACTTAATCAGGCGCTGCGCTGCAACATTGGTTTTAATTTTTTTTCGTGAGATCCTATTTTTTTTTCTAAAATAAAAGTAGCCTAAGTTACTCCTTGTTACATCAGCTATCTGCCAGTGAAAGTCCCGTCAAAATCGGTCCAGCCATTTCAGAGATTAGCCGGAACAAACAGACAGACAGACAGACGGACAGAAAGACAGACAGACAAAATTTTTAAAAAATGTTGTTTCGGTATAGGTACCGTGTATACATCCAAATGCACTTAGTAAAAAGCGGTTATTTTAATATTACAAACAGACACTCCAATTTTATTTATATGTATAGATTTCCTGCTCTACATATATATGTTTTTTTCCAAAGTTATAAGTAGATACAGAGTGCAAAACCATACCCCAGATAAACATTTGTACATTATTGTACTTATTTTATAAGTATTGTAATATATTTCTCCAATCAAATGCACCCGCTACTTGCAAAACGGGCATCACATAAACTCTTTGAGAGCCTTGATTGCTACAGGAATAATTATTTAATTAGGTGTGCACTTAAAGAGTCTTGTAAAAAGGCTTAAGTAAAAAGTTTCCCGTAGCCGGCGCCCACTGACGCGCCCTTAATCCCATCGTATGCATCGATGCTTTAAAAATAGTTAAAAAGCGAGTGCGACTTTAATGCTACAGGTTCCATATTAGCTGTGAAACAAAATACTTCTTTTTCTTTTTTCCAATTATATGGTTTTGTGACCTGCCATAAAGCTATTTATGCATATGAATGGGAAGTGGCAACAGGGAAAGTGTACGCGGTAACTCCTGCCTAAAATTTCTAAGCCTGCCTCACTTGCGTGTAAAGTGGAAGTGGAAGTGGAAGTTATACGTTAATGAAAATAATTTTCAAACTATGTAAGTATGTGTCAGGTACTTATGTGGTTATAATGTGCCAAACATTACTAAGAAAATGACAATTAGTATATTTAGCTGTTTATATTCTACCATTGATTATTATTACTAAGGTACCATAAATAATAATAATAAATAATTTTGGGGTCGAGTCACCTTCGTCCGTAGGAGAATTAAATACCCTCGAGATACCCTACACGTGACCCTGGGTGGTGCCAACTAGGTGACAACTCTACTGGTGGTAGGCTTCGGCCGTGGTTAGTCACCACCCACTGAACAAAGCCATGTCGCCAAGCGGCCTAGCCGTGTTCCGGCATGATGTTCGGTGTTGCCATTCATGGATGGCGGGTCAGATCAGTTGCGCTGCATGTGCCTAGTGAATGTAGCGTCTCGATCTACTGCCGCCTTCCTACCTAGGCAAGTATGCTCCATCGTAGATCTCATCGTCACTTACCATCAGGTGAGATCGAGATCAAATACTTGCCTATAATGTAATAAAAAAAATAATAAAAAAAAAAATAATGTTGTATTTTAATTTGTCCTTTTGACGGTCACCGGCCGCTAGTGCGGTCGTTTACTATCATTTATATAGTTTTAATAAGGTTGTTCGTTATAGCATCAATTTGATTTTCAAAGTATGTTACGAGTATAATTAGTACCAAATAAATTAATTAATATTCAATTCGTTTTTATACCTGCGGAACCCTATTAAGGTTTGGCATGCATCGAAATTTCGGATTACACCAGTAATCTGGGCACAATATATGCAAGTATACTGCACAACGTCAATGTATCGATGGGATTAACATCGTTAAATTGCTTTTAAATGATGTACGAGGTATCCGTAAATAAGCTCTGAATAATATTATTTCCGAAAGAATTATAAATGATTTCATGTGTCACCTGCGTTCGTTCCGATTTCATGTGGGAATTCAATAATTATTCTCACTTGCTGTTGTACTTGTTGAACTTCGTGATCGTGAACCAGTACGTCAAGTGCGAGATTACTCGAAGCTAACCGTATACTTTATAGTCTACCGTATTCAGACATTTTGTATGGAGAATTGAATGTTTTAAATACCGTCCGCTAGAGGAGCTGTTCAATTCTCTATACAAAATGTCTAAATACGGTAGATACGGTATAAAGTATACAGTTAGCTCGCACTTTATGTGTTGCATGTCTTTCAAAAGCCGTAGATGTATCTCTGCATCGCACATCAGAATCAGAATCAGAATATTTATTTATTCACGTAAACCATTATGTACAGTACTTATGAATCGTCCAAATAGTTACAAAATGCTAAGCTACAACTTTACCACCCGTTCGGAATGCCATTCCGATGGAGGAGAACGGGCAAGAAACCCCATGGTTGCTCTTTTTAAAAATATCATTTACATTTTTGAGCAGTACATTGTTATGGGTAGGTATGTGAAAACGACTTCATCAACTGATCTAACAAGTACTCACTCGTAAGTATATAATTACAAGCTCATGGTTACATAGTTCCCACATTTATAAAATACTTTTGTAGATTATCATCTGCCTACTCCTTTGGAGATTACAGGTGTAATTATTAATTTAGACATTAATATTTTGGAATATGCATGTCAACTATTTTTTTTAAATCTAGTCATGTAAGAAGGCATTTTAAATACAGACTTTTAAAATAAGTTTTTGGTGTTTTTATTCCATAAGCACGTGCATAAAAATTGAAATTCAATCTCACTCAACAGTTCCGTAACTCACATTATCCAGACAAATTGCGTTCTAATATCATGAACGTAGAAAATCACATCCGGCCCATCCTCACGTATAGCAATTAAAATTCGGAAACATCCCCAGTTAAAGTTTGAAGCACCTGAAGGTACATGGAAATCTCGAAACAAATTGCGTTAAAACGTAATAGAAACTCGTTTCCCGTAAAAGTTTCCATCAGATTACGACGCAAATTCAATATTTAAGATTGATTCGAGCAGATGCTTGAAGGGCAGGCCCCGTGTTGCGAAAAGGGCATCGTATATCCGATATATATTTATTTACAGTGGGTAGGTACAATCTAAATATATTTACAGCGGTTAGCATATACATCCATTTACAGTTTGTAGCATAAAAATATATTTACAGTGATTAGCATAAAAATTTATATACAGTGTGTAGCATATAAGTTTATTTATAATGGGTAGCATATAATATGTTACATGTACGACATTTTGCAACATGCTTGTGAGTAAAAAAAATATAAAAACACACACATTGTCAAGACAAATAGGTATATTTGTTAAAAATGCCCTCTGTTTTTTTCCGGTTATCCCGCGCATATCAAAATGATGCACTGATTACAAAGCCGTAAAACAGCCTAATAATAATTTTACATAATGATTCAGAAAGGGTATTATATAATAATAATTCCAGCCCTTTTTTATGTCCCACTGCTGGGCACGGGCCTCCCCTCAATGCGAGGGGGGGTTTAGGCCATAGTCCACCACGCTGGCCCAGTGCGGGTTGGCAGACTTCACACATCTTTCGAGGGGTACTCTCAGACATGCAGGTTTCCTCACGATGTTTTCCTTCACCGTTTAGCAAGTGATAATCTTGGTTGAAAATGAGATTCGCACATGAAAAATCCCAGAGGTGCGAGCCGGGGTTTGAACCTGCAATCCTCGTTACCAAGGCAAGCGTTCTACCAACTTGGCTATCACTGCAGAAAGGATATACTAAGCCCTAAACCCGCACTTCTTTAGCGCATTTGTAATAATTAAGTTAATGTCAATTTGTTGACAAATATAAATAATATAAAAACAGTATCCCGCGTTGCTACCCGCAGCTGAATAAACTGGCAATAAAGATAATTTCAAAGGCTCCGCCATATACTGTTACAGATTGTTTACAGCCATTATAAGATCTTTCTCTAAGTGCGTCGCACGCAAAATTCTCAGTCAATTAAGTATTCTCCTTGGAAAATAGTCCAGCCATTGTTAACATTGTAAGCGAGACGAATGTAAAAGCATTTTTACGACATGACCCGAAACCCTAAGAAAATGAAAGGAAAAAATAAAACGAGTTTCATACTTTAGAATCTTGTTTAAAGTAAGGATGTGCTTGCTGTAAGCAGTTGAGTTAATAAATGTTTTTAAAAACATTTAAAAAAAAACGTTTTTGTAATATATCCATTTTGTTGCATGCTTACATTACATACATTTACATATTAAATATTTTACATGTACAATGATTACTATCTCTTCTTGCTATAACTATTACTTAGGGAAAATTATCCAACGGCAGAGTTGCGACAACAGTTTGTAACTGTTTACAAAAACCTCTCCATTATATGTCGAATGTTACTATCGCCAACAGAAAAAGCCAACAAAAATGTTTATTGGTCAAGAAAGTTTTTATGTAGTACATTAATCAAATATGCTTGAACCAAATATATAAAAAAACATTTCTCGAAGAGCTTGATTGGATCCAAATAATTCCAAGTATCGACTTGCACAATCCCATCACTAACTGATCCCGTGGAAATTTGCATAATATTACAGCTCATCTGCCTCTCGCGCCTCTAGCTTGTGCACAACAGTAAACGGTCCGCAACAGAAAATTTGAATATTTTCCTTTGAATTGCTAAAGAATTGCTAATTAGATCCACGATATTTTCCGTGAGAGATTCGCTTTTGAAAATGAATCGAGTTTATTATAAGTATACTTGAAGATTTTTTTTTCATGTTAAGGAGGTTATCTCTTAATGAATAGATGGCATCGTGGCATACTTACGGCCGAATACTGAACCTGTACTTAAACATTTAAATCATAATTAGAGCTTTGCATACGTTGATTTTTTCATGAACAATTTAGGCGCTTCAGTCGCAACTAAAGCGAGTATAAACTGTCGTTATGAATAACAGCTACCAAAAACTATTGAATAGACCTAGAAAATAAACCTAATAGATACGACGAAAAGTATAGCAAAATTTCACTATGTGCATTTTTTTATTATTTTGAACAACACAAATGATTCTGAAAAAAACATGATACAATTTTACCCCCTTTACCATGAACAATAAATGCGACTAGTCTTTATTACCAATGCGAATCAAATTAGGACCTCAATTGATCTACATCGCAAATTTGAACCACTAGAATTAATTAAAGTGGCATAATGTTCCAATTGAGGTCATGATTTGATTCGCATTAATAATTTCGTGGTAAGCCTCCAGTTTTCCACAAATACCGCCGTGGCGATTCGGAAGGCGAACACAAATTCATACAGACAAGCATACGTCCTCCCTTCCAACTGAGCCATGTCATCCGTGGCATCACCTCATATACCCCATTATTTTTTCTCTGTAAACGCCCCGAAGCGTTCAATTTACAGAAAAAGAATCCCACAAACACAGTGTTACCCGCTTCAGATCACACCGTGCACTATTTGAATCCCACCCCAAAGAGGGTGGATTCAATTTAAATTTTAACTCGCACTTAATACACCCTTGTTTGGTGTTTAAGTGGTGTGTTTGAGGCACCCCCTGTTTTGTATAATAAGTTCGAAAGACAGTCTCGTGAAGTGTACTAAACAATTCTTTTTGGCTAAAGCGGCCTATGATGGCCTGATTAGCGCAGTTGGTAGTGACCCTGGTTTCTGTGACGAGGTTCCCAGGTTCGAATCGTGGTAACAATAAACATAGGGTGCTGTTCTATTGCACATTATTCAAATAATAATAGTACTGCCAGACAAAGACACCACCACTGTACATTCCCAAGCTAAGCAACAAGTACAATAGACCGGTGCGAACCCAATACTTATATACCTAGATATTGAACATCTATGACTCAGGTTACAAACATTCGTGCTCATCCGACAAAGCAGTACCTCTACTAGGATTCAATCCCGGGGCCCTCGACACAGACGGCGGGGACACTACCAACTGAGCTAATCATGTCGTCAAAATAAAATTATGCCACAGTTTGAAGTCATCAAACGAAATATTTTATTTTATAAAAGTCGTAACATGTAAATATCGATATTGGAGCCGAGTTAATATTTGTTTTTGTGTATTTGTGTATCACTCGGAATACAGTAGGTGTTTTTTTAAACAATGGAGTAGGCATCCCGTTTATTATCCTGGTTAGTCGCTCAATACATTATTAAATTTATCACAGTAATAATATTCCTATGCTAAGTTAACATCATACCTAAAGTACGTATGATGTTTTAGTTTCAATTATCTCCAAATAAAAACACAAAGCTGAAATATTACAACCCTAAACTCTCTTATAGAGTCTACAACCTGTATAACAGTTTATTTTTCATACATTCAAAACAGTACAGGCGTTGCTCAGTTTGGACCCGTACAGCCGGTGTGTCCGTCTGGCGATATCAATTTATTTAATTTAATGTGCCACAATTTAGCGCTAGCGATATGCAAACTTCATGATATGTAAATTCACTCGTTGGTCCTCTAAGTTATTATTAATAAATACATTTTACATATATTAGAGTTGTGTTTGTTAGCTGTTAAGTTTAATGATAACAGTTATCGGCGGTCACATACTTGGTATAAGTATGTGACCGCCGAATTTATAAAAATCATTTCCTATTATAACAATTTGCCAGTCATTAAACCGACTAGTGATTGAATAGTTCATTTTATTAAACTTGGAATAAGTAAACTAACCCTCAAAAATATTGATTTCTTATAATTACGCGAATACTACACATTGAAATAAAACTAATCTTAAGGATTTTATCGCGGTTTATTTTTTATTTTACGTTCCCGACGTTTCGGCTGCTTTGCAGCAACCATGGTCACGGGAGGACTGAGGTGGTTGACGTCCTAGTGTCATAGTTTGACAGGGGTACCCTCATATTTAGTTGTTACTTGCGTCACATACATACACATACATTAGATACATTAGAGGTGTCACAGACAAGATTGGCTACATCTTGAAGCGCGCTTCAATCAAAACTTCTTTCAAGCCGCCGAAGAAGATTAGTCAGTTTTTACCATCTGTGAAGTGTCACATTCCTCTACAAGATGCAGGGGTATACAAACTCGATTGTGAATGTGGGCTCTCTTACATAGGACAGACCAAAAGATCTATAAAAACCCGGGTAAAAGAACACATTGCTGATGTAAAACACCGGCGCTCCACGAAGTCTGCAATCTGTGAACATGTACAAGATCGCACCCGCCATTATATCAGATTTGATAAGCCACAGATCCTCGCAAAAGAACACCGATTCCGGCCAAGGATGATACGCGAGGCCATTGAAATTAAAAAACATCCTAATTTCAATAGGGAAGATGGCTGGGTGCTACCACCAGCTTGGGACTCTGTAGTAAACATCATAAAATCCAGAACCAAGCGTACCATTGCAAGACCTCAAGACACAGTGAACTCTTTCTGCGTAGATCGGACCGCAAGTAACAACTAAATATGAGGGTACCCCCGTCAAACTATGACACTAGGACGTCAACCACCTCAGTCCTCCCGTGACCATGGTTGCTGCAAAGCAGCCGAAACGTCGGGAACGTAAAATAAAAAATAAACCGCGATAAAATCCTTAAGATTAGTTTTATTTCAATGTAACCCTCAAAATTTGTAATTTTCTATATATTTGGAGATTAGTATCTAACTATACATCTGCTACTACAGTCACTTTAGATTCAGAATGGATAAAGTAATATGAATGGGTATAAGTTACTAATCTCACTTGGACCTTTTGAATCCACGCAAGAATTTCGACATCGTTCAAAACTAAAAATACAAAAAATAAATCATAAATCTCAAACAATTTATATGCATCAATTTATTTCAATTTGCATTGTTTTTATATAGTATAATAATAACAATATTACATTCAGTAATAGTGCCAATTCTGTTGTCAACAAAATACGACTCAACTATACTTAACTGTTAAATCATTACTATCTCGCTCATACAGTTAGTTAAGTACCAACGTATAGTTTGTGAACCAACAGAGACGGCACCAATTTAGGACTATCAACTTATGTCATGAACATTACCCACCGTAGGTGCCCAAGTACGCGTTACAAGATGGGCAATAATGATCCAAATTCTGACACGAGTTCGTAACGTAGGGGACCCAAAAACATGGGCAGCTAGAAAAAAAATACATAAAAATTAGCATTAAATATAATTATGCCTACCTACCATACCTGTGCACACCTTCCCTGTGCATACCATACCTGTGCATATCATACTTGTGCATACCATACATGTGCATACCATACCTGTGCATACCATACCTGTGCATATCATACTTGTGCATACAATACCTGTGGTGCATACCATACCTGTGCAACGTTAATCAGAAAGGGTACACCACCATTTAAACCGCGCTTCTTTAGTCTATTTATAATCAGTATGTGAAGTAAATTTTTTGATAGGTACACATGTTATTTTTTTTAATTAACTTGAGTTTTGAGTCCCATCATCGGAAACTTTTGCTTACTTTGAGCGGCTAACGAGACAACTAGTAATATGTTTTTAATTGCTCGGGTTTTTCTTTTAAATTAGATTTGTGTGTTAATTTAATTATTCCCAGAGAGCAATAATATGTTCTGCAGACGTAATGGTAGCAAAGCAGAGGGATGAACTCACCAAAAAATTAAGCACAGTAAGGCTGCGCAATGGGTCCTACCGGTTGCTTTGGTTTCTACCTTGGTGAGTACATTCGCATGGCAGGATGGGCAGACCAAGACGGCAGGCTCAGGACCTACGGCTACAGCGTTCATCTTTGATCTGATAGGAAGAGACAAAATGAACATCATTAGAAACACATTTTTATTAAATTGAATTCTATGTAACTAACTATGTAAGATGAACAGTTTTTGTTTTTCAAAACTGGCATTACCGTCACTTACGACAATAATTAGGTGTTTTGCCAACATGAAGTAACTTTTAGGAATAACTTCACCAATAATGTGAGGTTGTTTGTAGTCTGTAGAATAGGCCTAATAAACCCCCCTAAACCTATCAGTAAAGTGGAGAATATTTACTGACAAATTAGCCGACTCCGTAGGACAACTTGAAAAGTTATGTTCGATAAGCCCATTGCAGTGTTCATAGCCAAAATACTTGCCAGTCTTATTCCCAAATCTAACCTATATACAAATGTCTTATGAACTACATAATAAATATTATATTAACTCCATTTACCAAATTTTCTTTAACAATTGAAAATAAATTAATTACCTTGATCAAATATGGACCACCCAATTTTGTGTTTGCGCTGCCAATATTGACACTAGACTGGTGAGTATCGATAACAGGCACAGCTTAAAGTATTTTTTATCCTTTAACCTTCATTGTAATAGTACGTAATAGATCACAATTTTCCTTGTACTGAGGTAAATAAAAATGGATAAAATATAACATTTTACAAAATATACAGACTTATTCTGAATCGGTATACACACCTTAAAACCTGCGTTACTTTATCGCATTTGTAACCATTGTGTGTAGTTACAATTTGTCATTTTTGACACTATTTTTGTTCTCATCAAAATGACAATAATTACTTTAAATATTGAAATTCTGACTTCAAATAATGATTGCATATGCGCTTTAGAAACACAGGTTCGGAGTTTAGTATACCCTTTCTGAATCACCTGTATGTATACCTATGCCTTCAGTGTTGTATTTTCGCTTTGCTTTGGGCACCACAGGCGGGATGGTGTATATACTGTTATCTTATACTACTGTCCTTGGATCTTCGTTAAACGATCCACGTGAGAGAGCAGTATATGCATACTTGAAGCTACAACGAACACACTCTAAATCTCAATCTCACTCAATTATTAATGTGTCATTGTTACCGTCGAAATACGAATGAATAAAGCAAAAGCCACGACTGCGTCACATAAAAATCCAGTAGATATATAAAACAAGAGAAATGAAATTTATACTGATTCATTCGTTTTATCATCACCCATTCCAAACAGGCGTAAAATAAACCGCAGAGCGAAGTGCGGAGACAAAAAAGCCTCTTTCATTAGTCCCCAGGAGAAATCTTTTTTACCAAACGACAAAAGTTTCATGCGGTTCGGCCACCAGAATAGAGTATATAAATCACTATAATTTATCGAAACGAAAAAGCTCAAGTAACCACGGCACAATTACAACTGACTAATGTCCCCTCAGAACGAAACTGTGATAGAAAGTTCAGAGCTCGCATTAAAAATCCGAGTTTTTGTGTAACTTTAAGAGGCCGACTTTTAATTAATAGGTGATGTTACTTAACAAAGTGATTATAAAGTATTTTACAACCGGAATGAACGAGGTGAATGTAGCCAGACGGGCTAAGAGAGGCTCAAAATTATCAATCATGGAGAAGTAAAAGAATAGCTTTTGCTTAACAGTAATACAAAGACTATTAAGGCCAAGAAGGGGGCTTGATTAGAAAATTTAAATCATCATCATAGGGATCGTAGGGATGAATGAGTCTTTGGAGATGTATCGAAAAGAAAACGATGCATCACGTAAAGAAAATAAACGTAGAATGTATAGGAAAAATACACGTGATTTAATTCTTTATTCCACTCAGATATCGGTGGTAGAGTCAAACATTATTAAGGTGGAAGCTCAGGATCAGGGTGCGAAATTCAAAATGTCAATGGTTTTTATTTTTTACGAAAAATTTGGACATCTTTACGATGTAATTTAGTGTTTTGCGATATTAGCATTCTGCATTGGATGTCTCGATGTATTAAGTTTGCTTAAAAAGTACCTAAAGCGATACAACACCATTAAGTTAGTAAAAGTAGCGGTTTTTACAAACCTTATGGTATTGTATCGGATTAGTTTCTTCTAGTGTTCAATCACGCCATGAACAATGTTTAAAAATGACTTACATAAAGAAAGCAGTTATACAACAATAAATTATTTTAAAATATTGATTTCGATCGTACCCAATGTATTCATGAATCTCAATCCAAAACAAGTTTTTTTGTACTGTGTCTCGGTTATTGTTCATGCATCAGGGTAAAGCTTACTGGACCAATTTTAACTGCTTTTTAGGTACTGAGTAGCAGGCCATGGTTTCACCAGTTTTTACATCAACTATTCTATTACCTACCAAAGCTTACATGTATCAAAATCCTTTAACCCTTCCACGAACCGGCACACTTTTTGCTCACCTCCATGTTATGAGTATTGCAGATCCCATACAGTACGGTATAATAGAAAGGCGGGTCACGCGCCAACAGTTTTTTGGGCCTCGTTCACAACTTTACGCCTTAATTTTTTGCCATGACTGTCTCGTATAGCTTATTGTTGCATAAAGGGTAAATTTATGTTATAGGAGATTGCTGTTTTTTTTTTATACTAGAACCATAAAGTAGGCTTATTATAAATTCATATTTTTTTTATTATAGTTTTCTTTGCATCAACATGTAGACAAGTAGAGTCAGTGAGTAGAGAGAGTGAGAGAGAGATATCTTTTTTAAATATGTTTTATGATTCTACAAATATATTTTTTAATGTTACCTCCAATCAGTACACAACTTGGAACTAGAAACAGATAAAAATATCTTCTCTTTTACTTATAAGCATAGTTACAAGAACATCACAGGTAGCTATCGTAATTTTAATTGAGATCGTGAGTTGATTAGATTCGTTTGCCGTTGAGTTATTTAATTAGTATCGTTATCTGCTACGAGCGTATTTGTAGGGTTCTACAATTACTACGACGTAGCGGGCGTAGACTACGTAGACGGTGGAGTTATTATAACTTTCTCTTTGGTACAGGATTTCCAAGCCTACGGATTTTTATTACTGTTTTTAGAGCTTTTAGTAAATAAGACTAACATTACAATTGATATTACTTAATGTTATATATGTGTCACAATATTCTTTAGCACTTCCGATACCACCTCTCATTCAAATATACAATGAAAACCCGAGAAAGTTTAGCGCCACGTGACCAAATTATAAAACCGAAATCAAACCAATAAGTACTGCTACCTGTCAAAAGCGATACGCGACTACGTAACATAGTTAGCCGGGAAATTGTCCGTCGGTATTAGGAAATAATGTCGTTAAAACATTGCTTAGAAGCCAGTGATTGATGCGAGTTCATTTGTTGCTCATCAAGTGGGAGACGATAGTAGCGTTAACCGAGTTTGAATGGGAAATTCGATTTCTAATAAGATAAGACTTTGTAATAATAATATAATGTAGGCGGCAATAATAGAAAGTCGGTCTTTATTTTTTAACAATGATGACTTTTTTTAAATATTATTTTATATTGATTTCTCATATTTACGCGAATAGGTACTACACATTGAAATAAAACTAATCTTACGTATTTTATCGCGTTTATTATATGTTTTTTACGTTCCCGACGTTCGATAATATTTAAAAGCTTATTTTTTAAAATATTAAATTTTACCTCATAATATTTTATGGAATGACTGGTTCCATTGACAACCAGTCACTCCATGTAAATGCAGCATTAGCTGCGTATAGACTTGTAGCACAGCCTCGCGTGTCTGACACGGGCATGGCAGCCTCAGTTTTAGCCCGAGCAAACTGCAGTATTTCTCGCAATATAAACAGACGGGCTGACAGCGAGGCAAATGACAGATGACAGATGTCAGCGCTCGCGCAAAGCAGCGTAAGTATCGCGAGGCGGCTCGCGTAATTTCAGTAGTGTATATTGATTTCTTATATTTACGCAAGTACTGCATTGAAATAAAACTTATTTTGCAGATTTTATCGAAACGTCAGGAACGTAAAAACATAAAATAAACGCGATAAAATCTGTAAAATAAGTTTTATTTCAATTCAATATTGTATTTTTACATAAAAGTAAAAAATAAAAAATAAACAGCAGAATCAATTTCCCGAAAAACTGCTATTACATTATACAAAGAAAACACATCAGTCACGCGGGTATATACCGACACACTTTCCTACCCTTTCAGCGATATTAAATTGAAGAGAAAGAAACTTGCGACTGAAATGTATTAGTTCTCTTTATGAAATAAGTTTCAATCAGTTTGTTTATATTTTTCTCGGTTCTCGTATCGTCATAAACTGGTTGTGTCGTTTCGTAAGATGTAATAGGAAAATTGAATCATTTAGTTAGATACACAGAAATAATACGTAATAATAACTATTAGAAACAAATACAAAAAAAGTAGAGTGTAATTTTGAGCTTTGTAACCACAGATATATTAGAGGAGATATGTTATGAAAGCGGTGGGCTTGCGCTCACCTTTAGCCAAAAATACGCTAACATAGAGTTTTCGCCGTCAGTCGACTGCAACTGCACGTCGGTATCGGAGCTGTAACTTTTTTTTTAAATGCCGTGTTATTCCGTGGTTGTGTGCTAAAATACTAGCAGCAAAGTGAACTACGCGAAAGATGGAATCTCATTTCACCAGCCAGTATTAAGTATTTTATTTATTCGTCTTTAAAATCATTAAAAACAACAAATCAAAAAATATTTAATGCCTTTATTATGTTATTTTAGTTTTCATGTAGCACAACGACTTTTTTATTTTTGTACAAAATACATGGCTCTTTAAGTACCACCTATGTTCGCTACTGAGTGAATGTACGAGGCAATGGATAGATCGTCTAACGATACTTTGAATAAACTGGTGCGTCGCGTGGTACGGCCGCTGCATGCGGCGACGACGCAGCACGCACCGAATTATTGGCACGCGTGTGTGTGTGAGACTTTGTATTGGTTGGTTTTATGTAATTGCATGTGTTTTGTGGCGAGTGGTGGGGACAAAACGGAGACAGCGAGTTCCCATACATTTTGAACCGCACGGCATATCTCTCGTGATCTGTGTTTGTAACCGTTTACCTGTGTCACAGAAGTGCTTGGTGCATGGTGCAGCCTCGTCGGCTGGCACCTGAAACAATTTCAACCCAAGCAGTTTACGGGAATTTTAATGTATTGCTTGTAACGTATGGGTGAAAACATCATTACCTAACTTCCAGTAGGTACTTTAATGTAACATTCGACTTTTAATAAAAATTTAATTTGGCATTTAATTTGCATTAAATACCTACCCTTCACGGTTGTCACTTTTGCATCAAATTAGGACGACAAGTAATGACACTCATTACGCTGTTAAATATTTACCAACAAACTTATCCGCTCGGGTGGTATAATTAGAAAACTTTTTATAGGCTAATAATTATGAACGCGGTCGTAATTTCAAATGACGTAATAATGTTATTGAAGGAATTTGCGGTTTAAATTCGCTCCGTTTGGCGGATCACTGCTTTGAATTTCGAATCATATCTTTTTAAACTTTGGTCCGAGCAAACGGAGACGTGGGACTTTTTAGCGGGAAGTTTAAGAATGAGGTGGGATATTAACCATTGTGTGCTCGTAAATATGCACGAGTGCGTTGCGTAGTTCAAGACCATAAAGTTGGAGCGTTGAACTGACGATATAAAATACAAAATCAGAAATAAGGTAACAAAATCCATACGACGCCATCCCTTTTATAATTGTATACTTAATACTGCCAAGCTATTAATATAAACTGGAATATTCAGAGCAAGACGCAATGTGTAATATGATAACCCGCCCTCAGCCATCGCTCCTACTTCCCCACAACAAAAAAAATCATTTTTGCCAAACAATCGATATACATCAATATTAATGACCGATATTTTTGCTCATTTATTTCCTTTACATGTGCGATTCGATTACAAAAAGGTTGTGATGTATGTAAATGCTTTTTGATGTGATAAATAAAAAGTATAACTTTGTGAGGTAACCGTAAAAATAACGGTAACATAAACAAAAGAATTTGAATGAATTCTTGCTTTTCCTGGATATTTTTTATTCGTTCTGGCTGAAAATAAAATAAGTAACAGCATAAATAAAAATATTATTTTTAAATTTAGAACTCCAGCTGTAATTTTGTTATGCCTCTAATCCCGTATGTAATACATTGGACCCCACAATAACTCCCCTGAGCTCACCAACGTTTAGCATTACAACCACTCTTATCTATGGTATGGGCACGTGGCATGTACGTCGATACTGGCTTAATCCATCACCCCGGGAACTCTTTGATGTTGTGCACAATAGGGATAGTATTTTTTTTAGTTTCATAGCGAAGATAAAAGTTGGTGACGTAATTCGGTAGTAACATGGAACAAAAATATCCTTATAATGTGTTTGCTATTAAAACTGAAATAATGTGATAATACCTTGACCTTGTAAATGTTTTTTTTTTCATAACATTTAAAGGTGAAAAATTCAACAGCCCGTTGTGTTTAGAAAATTATTTTGGGTGATCCAAAAAAAAAAACGATTGTGAAAACAATTGTAGCTTTTTTTTGTAAATAGTTTTAGTAAAGAGCAATTAATCAAATCAGTACCAATCTTCTTGTAAGTATTTAAAATCTAAATCCACTGACTCACTGGTCATGGTGTCTCTAAAACCATATTTTACTTTTTGCTCATTGTACTCGATTTACTTTTTCCTCATTGTACTCGCCAAGCAAGAATTTCACTCTGCGCCACGCAATCACATTTAAAATCTCAATCCTTTAAAGGTAATTAATTCCCTGCTATTTGAATATAGAATAAATTAATATAAAATAATATATATGCTTACTTTTTATTATTTTTTTTGTAAATATAATGGATAAAAAAAAGACAAGCCCGCTGAGTTTCTTGCCGGATCTTCTCAGTTGAGGTCGCGTTCCGATCTGGTTGTAGTGTTAAGGAAAAAATGTAATGACAATTTGTAAGTGCCCCCGTAGGCCTATACGAAATAAATGATTTGACTTTGATTTGACTTTGACTTTGACTATAGAGGAATAGAGAATAGGCTATGTAATAACAAAACCCTCATTTATATACGAGTAGTTCTAGTATTTTTTCAGTGATGCTCGAACATATTCGAACAACAAAACACTTGTTAGAATTCAGATACTTTTAAATAGTCCACATCACTTCTTTTTTTATGTCACATAGAGTTTCATAAAATAGATAGATAACCATATAATTTAGAACAGATCTATCTATAATTTTATCTGCAGACACTATAAAATCCAACGCAATCATTTATTACCCACATCCACAGTTGCCCCTAAATGTTATAGATACAGCAGATAAACGTCACAATTGCAATGTTTCCGTATGATTCTATTGGGGTGACACGGAGGGCTCCTTGTGTCACATTGGACATCTCATGTTGTCTATTAGCGGTACATGAACGACACTAGTTATCGTAATGGGAGGTTTGAAAGACGTAAGTCAATAATGTAAGGTTAATTCAATCATTTAAATTGTTTATTGATTTCTTTTATTTACGCGAATACTATACACATTGAAATAAAACAATTTTTTGCAGTCTGCAATCTGTGAACATGTACAGGATCGCAACTGTCATTATATCAGATTTGATAAACCACAGATCCTCGCAAAAGAAGAATAATTCCGACCAAAGATGAAAAGTGAGGCCATTGAAATTAAAAAAAACATCGTAATTGCAATAGGGAAGATGGCTGGGTGCTACCACCGACTTTGGATCCAGTAATTAATATAATTAGATCCAAAACAAAGCGCACCATTGCAAGACCAAGACACTGTGAGCACTTTCTGCGTAAATCGGACCGCCAGCAACAATTAAATATGAAGGTACCCCAGTTCGAACTATGACACCAGGACGTCAACCACCTCAGTCCTCCCGTGACCATGGTTGCTGTAAGCAGCCGAAACGTCGGGAACGTAAGAACATAAAACAAACGCGATAAAAGCCGAAAAAAAATGTTTTATATCAACATTTAAATTGTTGCCTGTTCTTCTATCATGTGTTGTTGTTGATTGGTTGGTTCTTGTCGCAGTGGCGGGAAAGGCTTAAACATTGTTACCAAATACAAAATACTAATGTTTGTCTGTAATTTCTTAGAACCCCGTTGAGGCTGTGCAGTAAATCTGCGGCTTCCATCGATAGCTAATAATGTGTGTAATTACTGCCCCTTGAGCCTCAGGCTGTTAATCTTGCTTAGACCCCTACCCTCACCGCACCACGTTTAGTTAAAAAATATTAGTCGCAGGTAGAGCCCGTTAATATAAAGTATTTAGTACAGGTAATTGCCGGTAATGGGTACTAAATAAGTGTCGTTTAAATACGTTGAAGAATCTTAAAAACGGGTGTTCTTTTTTCAAAGGTTTCTTTTTTCAAATATTTAAAATGTCAAAAACTAGATTTAATAAGTTTATTTTAGCGGCATAGAGCGCGCACATAATTACACACACAGCACAGAGGAGATGAACAACAGATTGACAATAATAAACAGATTGAAAATGACAATCTGCCATACGTCAATAAGTACATGTACGTCATGTACAAAGAGGAAGAAGAAGATAAATACAATACGTACCTATCTATCTATCTATCAGCCGATATACACGTCCACTGCTGGACATAGGCCTCCCCCAACGACTTCCACACATCACGGTCCTCCGCCACTCGCATCCACCGGCTTCCTGCGACGCGTGTGATGTCATCAGTCCACCTTGTGGGGGGCCGTCCTACACTTCGTTCATTCGTGGTCGCCATTCTAGAACCTTTCTGCCCGTACCTATCTGGCCATTCGTAATTTACCGTTCAATCTCTTGCGTGTCTTAGCTTACGACGCCGACGTTGACATTGGCAGAATCGAATTGGGCGTAGTCTCAATAGAAAAAGGCCAAAAAGAAAAGAAAAAAAAAGAAGATAAATAAATTTACATTCAAATCTATTTGTCAGATTTTCAGATTCACAATCACAAATTATTTACACAATTCTACTTTGTGTTGCGCTGTGGTAAAAAATGTGCCCTGGTTCCCTAGTAAGAGATACACAAAAAGGAGGATGCATATTTCAATAACATAACCGAGAAAATTCATAAAAGATACGATCAAAAAAACTAGCACAAAGGGAGTTTTCCCCGGCGTGTCGTCGTGATGCCGGTCACGTGGTGCCGTTCAGTTATACCCGCCCGCGGTTAGATACGTTCTTACAGGTTTAACGGACACTGAACAATACTATATCAACAAAAAAAAACAATAAAGCATTGGCCATAATGTCGCGATTGAACGAGGATTCGCAAAGGCCCTGTTTGAAAATTCTCAAAAAAAAAATCAGATTCAGAACGTTCCGACAAGTATCCAAATCGATTAAATTAGTAAATTTCTCGTTTCGACACCGATCTTTCAGAGGCATTCTTCGATACGAATACGCTACCAAATGGTTGGATGCGATCACTCGTTATATACATAGTAGATTTTATAATGCAAGTTTCAATCAATAACCGAATCGATGGATACAATACTTGTCGTAAGGTTGTGAATCGGGGGGCAGCTTTTATATACTGTTTATCTATACGATTAGCGAGAGCAACTGAATCGGTTGCGTTAGGAAGCTTAGGGTCATATATTTTATTAATAATCATCATTAACATTTAATAAAATATATAACCAAAACTATACATAGAGAACGATTTTTTGGCTGATATTAATATTTGATACATTTCAGTTAGCCTCTTCATGCTAAATTGCTTGTAGGTACTAGGAGTGGTTTTAAGTCAATATGTCCATTATGGTAGAGATGGTAAAACCCGGGATACATAACACGACCAATCGCCACGGGTTAACTTTTTACTATCGGCGCTTGAAGTCTTGGTATATGTCCAATGAGAGTCGTTCCTTAACTCTTTCTTTACGTAGTCGAATAGTACGCAGATATAAATATCTGGAGCGTTTCGGGACCCAACATTAGTAGTCGAGAACAAGTCATGGCTGCCCAAATACTCACAATTTTTGGACAAATATCCGCCTGAAGCGAGGGTATATCAGATAATCTAAATTTAGATCTTGAAAAATTACTTACTTCTTAAATGTGACATTTACAACTAACAGTAGGTACGGTTACGATCGATATTGTATCGATTATCGAATATTCGATTGTCGGCACGACGGTGAAAACTATGTTACTTAGAGTAGGATTCGAGACGACAAATGTCATGATATATCATTATCGACTTTGCCAGTAGACTGTAGTTCCTCTAATATCATGTTTGTAATATATTGAAAAGGAAAACAAGCTTACCACTAATAACGCGTAACGGAAATAGTGTAAAATATTAAAATAGCTGAATAGTACGATAATATATAGATCCCGTTGTGTCAATGATGTTGTTTTTTTTTTCGTACTGGCCAAGATTATCTACAACTGATTCTAAAAGAACACTAAGAAAGCAATGAGCTTGGGTTGTAACAAAATTTACATTTCGCTATGGCTACGGCAACATTATATATCGCGTATACTACGCTAATCAGCATTGCTTTATTGGCTTCAAAATGTTGCTAGCGACATTTTGTCTTAACTTTTTTTTTTATCTGTGTTTCTACGTCCAAGATCTAAAGGATGTGTCTGATGATGAAGAAGAATGATATACAATTTTGGATACAAAACTGTCCAGTCGTAACATACAATTAACAAACCCAACCTGCTCTGGAGTGGATATGATTGCAATAACCGTAGTACATAGGTCAAATGAAAAGATTTGTGATAGATAATACCTTAGTCTTAGCTTAGCTTAGCTTAGTCAGAAGGTCAGGCTAAATTAATCGTTAGCAAAGATAAGTAGGTCTCAAGCAAGGCTAGTTTATATTCAATGATGAGGGCTCGGGCTAATCTCACTGTCCCAGTAGGATTACCATGACGCCGAGAAACTTATAGAGTCCCATATTAATAACTCACAAGAATAATAAAAAAAACAAAAAGTAATGTTATGAGTAAATAAAGAAGATTGGAGTTTTTTATGAATTAATAATTTATAATCATAAAATATTATATGTGTCTGTGATATATTTAAAGATGATATTTAAATTGGAGACGCTTTGTTTACAGTACTTAATGTTAATATCTATCATATATTTAGAGTTATTTCAGTTAGAATAAAAGGCGTTTTTTTTAATCTGAAATTTATTTCAGGACTTATAAGACATGAAAAATACATATGCCCATATAAGTAATCCCTTAAACGTAGTCAAGATTAATTTAAATTTCTTAAATAATAAATATATTCGGGGATTGAGTCTAAAATAATATTATCCTACAAACCTGGTCACCCTACTTAAGTTCACTTAGGCACGAAGATTGCTGTCGTTCAGAGATGCGGGTGGAATAATTCTAAGCTTTTGTGGGAAGATAAAGCGTCGCAGCATCCCTGGCTAGGAACTGGTCAAGAATAATGTGATGTCTTCATGATATATGGATGTGGACGCAGTTGCAATAACGACGTAGTGAGTATTGGGATAAGGTTCTGTTTATGCTGTGTTAGCATTTTGTCAATGAGGTCGGTATTTATCCCTGGAGATAGTGATGTTACTGGTCAAATTAAAGAAATGTGTGGAATCGACATTTATTTATTTAGAGCTGCCAACAGAGTTTACAATGTACATTGACACAAAGAAATATTAACTCCTATTACGAAATCAAATCAACTGATAGCGTATATTGTATGTACTTCCGAAATTGATTTTTTGTAAGCATGTCAATTTGGGACCCATAAATACCTATAGTTATATTTTTTTTTTATTATTTACCATGGACATATCGAACCTGGATCCTTTAAGTTGCGGGGCTTGCCGCTCTCACCACTAAGCTATTGATGCTTCTATAACAAATGCATTGCCATTATTTGTATGGTGGTTAGGACGGTATTTTTTTTATAGAATCTTTTAAAATGCACTCTCATTCTTTGACGTTCTAAAACCTTCCTTTAAAAAAGCACCCATAAGCTAAAACCTGTCTATGTAGGGGGCATTTTTCACGCGTCATCGTTCCGCGCGTGTCAGACGTCGCTCTCAATGAACCGGAAAAGCCGCCAGATAGTGCTTCTTAGCTACATCACACTCAAGTAACACGCTTGGAGACGCCATTTTCATATCATCATGTCAAATCCATTATTTTATTATAATGTGTATTTATTGAATGTTTTATTGCTATTAATTACTTGACATTGGCAAAATACCCGCTAAGTTGTGGGTGAGGCGATTTGCATATAAATTTTATTTCATCGCATTTCATTTCGTAAAAAAAGATGAAGAAGTTACATGTTTGATAATTACCGACATTTTGGGAGACTGACTAATAAATGAATTATAAAATAGTATAAGGTTTTTTTTTTTAATTATGGAAGTTGTTTGATAATTTCAAAATTAAGTGTTGTGGAGCTTTTCATCCTGAATGTAACTATATTCTGCTGTCCCCTTAAATAGGTATCCTTCTTAAGAATACACCTACCTACCCTTAGAAACTATGATATGATCAAATGACTTTTTTCACTATTATTTAAATATGATGACATTGAAATGAAAATGCAATGTCCTCCATAATTAAAAATTCTTAGCAATAACTTGATGTTGTTCTTCTTGTAGCTGCCTCATCTTGAACATGAACAATTCCTGGAAAAATAATATAACATGAAAAAGAAAGTTCTCAAATGCTTATCATAAATCAAGTCTGTAATCACAGAATCCCATTAGTTCGTTGTCCGAATGTCCTTCGATCGCCTTCCAGCTTGAACAAGAGCTTTTTCCTATCTAGAACGTTCTTGGCACTTTGCCAGCTATCCTTGCAGCTTCGATCCCTTATTTATTGCCAGTTAATAATTTGTTTCAATTTATATCTACTGAGAGCGATGCAATATTCTTAAGGCTGCTTGTATTAAGTGTTGCTTTGCGATTTATATTTTGTATTTGTGTATTTACTGGCTAATGCAATTTCGTACTTTATAATTTCGTACATCTTAGTTGATTTCGTATTCTGGATCCCAGTTTAGTACAATTTGGCATTATGCTTGGACAAGTATTGTCGATCCAATTATATTTTTATTTATTCCCTCTGTTTTATATGTTTCATCAATTCAATTCAAAATTAACTGATCCGTTTTGGGACCTTCGTCTTTCTATAGTAGGAATTTTCTAATAAACGCAAAACTACATGAGCTGGTCACTTAGTTCATAACACATTTGATCATATCATAGTTTCTGATTGTAGGTAGGTATATCATCTTAAGATGGATACCCGCTTAAAGAAGGACAGCAGAATAATTATACTAAGTAGGTATAAAATATATTATTATAATAAGTATCTATTAATTACACCTAACTCATGATATAAAAAGTATATATTTTGTAACTATAGCATAGGTAGCTAATTTGTTAAATAATATCTAAATTAAGCTATATCAAACACATACTGCAACAAGAGTCCCGTTGCTATTATTAACAGTTTCTGCACAGGAACGCAATGCAAATTGCTCTACCAGAGCGAGCTCTACGTGCCCAGTATTTCGGAGTTCATTCGATAAATCAAATTCTTGTAATGAAATGCCTGAATTTAACCGCTTTGGTAAGCTTAATCTGACGTTTTGTAATAAGCTGCGAGCTGTACTTTACAACAGTTGGCAGAATTAGACATTTTGAATGCGATAGTTTCTCTATTAGCGTTGATAACCAAGTTGGTGGAACGTTCGCCTTGGAAACAAGGTGTGAGGTTCAAACTTCGGGTCGCACTTCTATGATTTTCATGTGCGAATCTCATTTCCAACAACTGTTATAAGTTACCGTATGATTAGGGCAAACATCGTGAGGAATACTGAACGTCTGTTGATAGTCGTGAGAAGTTTATCTAACCGCACTGGGACAGCCTGGTGAAATATGGCCTAAATCTTCCTCATATGCGGTATAATAGCAATAAGCTCGCCCCCAATACCATTGGTGAAATGTGGGTGTACTCGAGTGCACCTCTAGCTACGCCTTCGGATATTTCAGACGTGATGATGTATGAGTTTTATATACAAATTATGAGTTGCACTAAACATTCGCGAGGTCGCGTTCCGATCCGGTTGTAGACTTAAGAAAAAAAAAATGTAACGACAATTTGTAAGTGCCCCCGTAGGCCTATACGATATAAATGATTTGACTTTGACTTTGACTTTTCAAACAATCTTTAAGCTTTACCGAAACTACATAAATGGTGAAACATTTTATAAATTGGTTTTACAGGTATTAGCCCGAAGCGAACATCGTGATCATGTCTCGTACTGTACCGCTAATGGAAAACAGTTGTGAACCAATCAACGTGTCTTTGTGGAGATTACAGCGCCTAGCAATCCATTCCAGAAAATGTTCAGGAGATTATTATTGCGGAGAATTATAATATCTAAGGAGTAGGTACCTAATAGAGTGAAACATATTGATTACAATAAGGTATTTTGACCCTTTTTTCATCTCATATAATTTCCCCAAACGCACTTCTCTCCCCCGTAACGGCTATAATAATCTGAGAAACGAGAGTGAACAGGTACCTTCTAGGCAAGTATGCTCCATCGTAGATCTCATCGTCACTTACCATCAGGTGAGATCGAGATCAAATACTTGTCTATAATGTAAAAAACAAAAAAAAACTATTAGCCCTCCGAGACGGGAATACCGGTGACTACTAACTGTCCGTAACGACTCTCTAATGTTCTAAAGGCAACAGATACCAACTTTGCTACCTTTTGAAGCACGATCATAAGAATCGCTACTAATACCGCTTCTCGCGAGGAGTACATTCGAATAGCCACACCCCAAGCGTCTAGGATAGTGGTGGTCGGGCTGGCCGGACGCACACGATCTATCGACTGTGTTAACTAAAATAAAACTGTAATACAACACCATACATTTTCAATCCACTATTCAAGAAGTCTCGATAAACTTTCCAAGCATCTCTCACATGGAGTTTCAATTTTGCCACCCACAGCGTCTATTTACCAGCAAGGCGGCTACCTCACGTAACCACCACAATTTATAAAGCAATTTTAAACACATTGCCAATCCCCTATAAATCAACGCTTGCCCGAAACTAGCGGTACATTTATTATGGTTAAAGGATGAAAAACGCCAATACAACTGGCCAGTTTGAGTAGACCCCTAGTTTTATACGGCCGAAACCCTTTGAGTACTGAGTTTTTGGTCAGAGAAGGTTTAATAGGAACTGGTTGTAGTGTAATATAGATGCAAAAAGGTATTTATAGGTAGGTGTTGTATGAAAGCTTTCACGTGAATTGAACTCTGTTTTGGTCATCCGGTAAAGATTGGACATTGCAATGTTTGAGAATTGGGAAGTCGCGATTATTTTTTTGGAAAGTGTATTGGAAAGTAGTATTAGTTGTGTGTGATAGAGCGTAGACTGTACCAATTAGCGAATGCGAAGCGAAACGAAAAAAAAATTCTATTTATTTTTTACAGTCATTTGGATTTATAGCAAATAATAATAAGGATCGTTATTCCTAAAAGTATTCACAACACTAAAGGTATGTTTTCGGTTGGGATACACATCACGCCATGAGCTTCATACTCGTCAGTAAATTCCATCATGTTGCATGTCGATCGGTACAACACTCGTGACGCCTCGTTAGAGGCGCGTGATCGCAATCCGGATTGCCTTATTATACACATTGTCGGCTGCGATGCCACTCTCGACTTCCAGCGACATAACCTCTCAATATAGACCCCCTATTACTTGCACCTTTACCCTCTCACTTCCCAATAAAATGAGAAAACAGACGGGGGTGGGAGCTCTTCGTAGATCGGTCAAAATGAAGCAGTTTTCATGAATTCGATCGTTGTATAAAAAGAGTGGAATGAAACTTAGTTGGACGTTAACCCTCGAATGAATGAGAACTTTTCAAATAGCCGGATAGTGATTACGTACTCGACAGTATTTTTAGTTTCATTTCGGACTGCACTCAGCTGGTTCGAATCGGATATTGAATGGAAAAATGTTTCGTTTACATTCATTTGAGTTCGTTTTTACATTGAAATTGAATAAGAATTAACGAAATATTATCCTTTTAGATATTTGGCCATACCAAAACACAGACTGTACAGTACCTAAACAAACATCACCAGAAAAACGTAATATGGTCTGAAATTATGTAAATATCGTGATGAACGAAACGAAACCTATGCGTCAACGATGTATGGAGGCACTCTCTATAATACACAGACTATGGGGAATCATGAAAATGGTAGATCGTAGAAACGAAGAACTTAGCAATCTCATAATTTATGTAACAATTATCTCAATACACGTACTGAATAAGCAAACTCAATATCTCATTATGCAATTCAACTAATTGCTTAATTAAAAATCAACGCATCGTAACCGTCCAATCACGGCTCTGAATCCAAATGAACCGAACTACACCACACAAATTTCGGCCACAAAACGCACGTAGGATTAATAAAATCGGACATCCAGAACCATTCAGACGGAGCGGTGCACGCAAAATGACCCGAACTGAATACTGAATCAGAAATTCGTACCTATTCGGGGATATATTCATAATACGTAGCCATGGGGTCAAACTTAATATACTTTTTATTTATATTTTAATCCTAGATGTAAATGTCTCTGAAAAACAGTTCCAATGATAGTATGTGCTTCCGAATTCCAGCTTTTGTTTTCATACTCTTTTTAATTGCACTGATGATCCGAGGTACGAATAAATATTTTAATTAAGTAAATAAATAATTATTTAAATATATTATGTCGAGGTAAGTTAATCAAATAAGTGTAAACGCACATTCTTTATTTCAGATACCGCGAGTACCAAGACGAAGCATACTATACCACGAAAGTATACAACAATTCCAGCTGAAATAGGTACCAATATTACTCAGCAATACTATGCCCTATTCAAAATATTCTGCGTCTTTCTAAAACAAGCGCTGTGCGGTGCCAAGTGTGACTGTTCTGAACGCGAATGCACCGGGTATTGTTCGCGTGTCTCCGCGCGTTATCCGACGAGCCTCACGGGAGGCGACCCACTTCGGCCCGTACCCATATCCCTAAGTGCGTACGCATCTAGGTTATTGTGCTATAGATCTGTGCCCGAGCACAAGCATTTCACGAATAAGAATTATCATAGAATTAGTCTTGTCTTAGTCTCCCGCTTTGCGATGGAGGGGAGTGGATACTTTTCTTCCAACTCCTCCTATTTTTAACTTTTGATTAAATTCGTGCGGGTTCTAAGACAGTTAACTTTATCCCGTGAAAATATTAGACTACGGACATAGTTCTATAAATAAAATATCGATCAGTCGGTTAAGTAATGGATTTGAGCTAAAGTCTTAAGTTGTTATAAGAGTGCTACAGTAGAATTTTATACCACTATTAGCTACCTAGCGTCGGCAACATAGGACGGTATTATAAGTCTTTGACAACTCCGCAAGTTATAAACAACACATTTATTAGCCGTATGAGTTTGACTTCGTATAACATTATTATGAAAGACTTCAATTTACCAATGGAAATTGGGAGGATAATGGTAAATTGTGGTTAGAAATACCAAATCTCTAATATTTAACAGTAGGTATTGAAATCGATATGTTGAGATGTACAGTATTTCGCGGGCTTCATTTTCATTTACATAAGTAATTTGTAAATGTGGGAACCATGTAGCCATTAACTGTAATTTTATACTTAGTTAGTAATTTTTGTTTTTTTTGACCTGCTGCTAAAGTCTGATTAGCCGTTCCTACATTGTTCTCACATACCTATAACAATGTATTGCTCAAAAATGTAAAAGATATATTTTAAAAAAAGAGCAACCATGAAGTTTCTTGCCCGTTCTTCTCCATAGGAACGGCATTCCGAACGGGTGGTAAAGTAGTAGCATAATATTTTTGTAACTTGACGATTCATAAGTACTGTACAATAATGGTCTACGTGAATAAAAAATATTCTGATTCTGATTCTGGCTTTCACCACAGATTGCGTAAATGGATATCTGGATTTCAGTCAGGAAAACGATGGCCCTGCCAAATGGGCGGTTTAACCGTAAAATGAAATACATCCACGTTGTCTATTATTTTATTTGATATGCGCATGTCCGTTATGTAGCTTTGGGTATCGTGGTCAAATCGATGTAGCAAAGCCACATTTTTTGTTGTATTTTTTAGGACTGTTACTCTTCGAACGGTTTCATTATCGATCAACTTGTTTGGTTTATAATTGGAGAAGTTGACAAGCTGAGGGTCAATGGCGGGTTCCTTTTCTCCCGTTTGATTAAAAATGGATTTCTGCCAAGTATCGCCTAGTTCTATCACTTATAAATGTTTTCATGTTCTGGTGCAAAATCTTCCAAAGATTAATGGAATACCAAAATTTTAATTTCTAAAGTTTCATAATAGCTTATCTGTACTAGGAGTATATCTTGAATGTCTTAATCAAATGTATCATTATGCTGTCGAGATTAGAAATAAAGGAGGTATGTTGCTATTGCAAGCCATAGTTAACATGACATAAAGACCAAAATTGCAAAATCTATCTCACCCAAATACAGAGGAGACGGTTTGAAAAACTAAACATTTAAATTCAAAGCTTAAAAAGCAATTTTAGATAGACAACTAGAAAATCAACCCAGTGACTTGCAAACCACACCCGAAGGCAGATAAAACCCAATATCATGTACGGTCTACAAGCATCCTTATCTATGCTTTTAAACGCTTAGTAGTAAGAGATACCCTATTACACGGCAAATCCCATGACAGTTGAGCCTAGTTGCATTATAAACTGTCTCTGAAACCCAACCTAAGTTTTCATCTTACAAAATACACATGCAATCTATTTTAAACCTACAGCTACTTAGATAAGGATCACTGTGACAATTTGTGGGATGTGCAGTTATCTTGGTGATACACAGTCTAATGTTGGCGCGTGGCGCAGACGCACGCATGTTTAATCTTCATCCCTTGCTTTGATGTGAACGGGACCCCATGTTTGTCTAAACACCGGTTTAATTACAAGCTCATTAATTTTGTAGCTATTTACTGTTGAAAGAACTGTCCGGACATCGTTTGTGGGCGTTGTCAAGTATCTGCTTAACGTTATTTGGTAAGCGTATATTAATTGCTTTGGATGGGGCGTGTTTGAAGTTGGTTCCCAGGTACTTACGTGACATTGAAATATGTGATGCTTTTGGGCTTCACTATAAAATATAGATCGTGTGTCAGTAGATCAAGTGCGAGATCATTCTTAAACTGACTGTATTGTTTATAGTTTACGTATTTAGACACTACATATTATAGTAGCACTCATATAGTCTATAGTCTGGTGAAAGTAGGTACTCACTCGATGAGCTTCAATTCATAATTCATCAATGGTGCGCGTGGTAAGCGCACCATTGCATGACCTCAAGACACAGTGAGCACTTTCTGCGTAGATCGGACCGCAAGTCGTAGATCGGATCGGACCGCAACTTTGACACTAGGATGTCAACCACCTCAGTCCACCCGTGACCATGGTAGCTGTAAAGCAGCCGAAACGTCGGGAACGTAAAAAACCAATAATAAACGCGATAAAATCCGTAAGACTCGTTTATTCAATGTGTAGTACTCGCGTAAATATTTGAAATCAATATCATCAATACAATTTTTATCAGGCCAGTTAACAATTTGAAAGGTCCGTAGCACAATGTGCTGATAAACCCTATCCGCAACTAATTTTAGAGATGTTCCATGCAAATTGTGTCAAATAAGTTTCGGATAAGATTGTACATATATATGTAACAAAAACACTATATCAGCTCGTTCCTCTATCAAAATTCAATTTCACCCAGTTTGTTCGAATAGTCGGTGCACTAATTACGCGTTAAATTTGGTTTTCGCATATAAACAATGCTGATTCAGTCACATCTGCGTCTGCTCCGTGTACAGTGACGTAATCACAGGGATTATCGCGTGCGCAGTGGTACTGGGGGCCATTAAACGGGCGTTACGAGTTCCTTCCCGGTTTTTGTTGGATGCAAAAGGTATGCAAATAAGGCGCATGTTGTTTAAAAAGCTGTCGTTTCTTCGTTGTGTGAGACAGATGCGTTTTGAAATTGGATAATTGCGTTTTAAAACGCCTAACTCTAGTTTAACTGTCATTATATCTAACCCCGTGCATCATATGAAAACTAATTTAACATGTTTAGTTAGCATAATAAAGTGTCTAAAATTTTGACTCTAATTGATAAATAAAACTTGTTTAGAAAATGTTCATTTGTTTTAAGAACAACGTTAAAGGTATTACAAGAAGTCACGTTAGCTTTTCCAACAGTACTGAAAGTAAACTCGGAACATTGTTTTTCACGTTGAAGGTGACACCGTGAAAAGAGCACTCTAATATATATAAACACAATTTTCACAACAAATTGTACGTACCTAAATACGTAATTTCAAATAGCTTTATAAAAAAAAACGGTTAACGAACTAATAGTTTCTATAAATTTGGAGATATATATTTGACTTGCAACACTCTCAATTTAAATCAGGCAAGCATTATAATATCGAGCTCATATACTTTATTTAAAATAGCCTTTCAAACAAAACGAATTTGTTAGCGGACGAAAAGATTCTATAAATTTGAAGTTTCGCGTTTAACTTGCAACACTCTCCTTCAAGTAAAATGAGCTCAGTCTTATAATCTCCGGCTCATAACACCCCACCTCATTATGCAATAAATCACAAGTACCACCATAAATCACACTCGAGTTAAGTTGAACAAGTTACATTGTCATTACTAAGTCGTATTAATCAAAATGAATCAAAACGTCCAGTGAATTATCGTATTAAGAAAATAGTACTTACTTGAGAGTTGACTTCTAAAAGTAAGTATATTTATAAAGGCAAGGATGTGAAAGTGTAGTGTAATCATTTATTTCGTATAGGCCTTCAGGGGCACTTACAAGTTGTAATTTTACATTTTTTTTTCTAAACGAACGCGATTTCAACTAAAATTTCCGACAAGAAACTCAGCGGGCTTTTCTTTCTTACTGTATTATTTTAGGATCATGTTTGATTATTATAATCTGAATATTTTTACATCGTCGGCTAGCTATCGCAAGTGGTCCTGGGTTTGATTCCCGAATCATGCTCGCATAATTTATGGAAATTTTCTCATCTATTAGATACTCCAAACGATTACAAACAAAACGTGTCTACCTTTTTAAATACAACCGAGCCGAGATCTTGCGACCATTTTCCTTAATTAAAAAAAAAAACTGCTAATGACTAATTTGTTTTTAGTAGACAGTTTTTTTTTATTGAGTGGGTCCATTTTACGACTATAGCAAACACGTCTACCGTCGCTCTAATTAAAACAAAAACGAAATAGCCAAACAGAAAACAAAACACGTTCGACAAAGTTAGAATATTAATGCACCCCACCTCTACTGGCGGGATCCCTAATAGTGATGGGAAATGTTATGGTTTTTTCAGGGTGTCGTGATTTTGCTGCAAATCTTTAAATAACATTTTCGGCAGGCTAATTACGTTTTTGAAAATGAACTAGCAACGGAAATATTCTCGCAATATTTGCTTTCGAATTCCAATCTCATATTACGTAACGTATTTAAATGTTACAATACAAAATAATATAAAAGGTACACTACATAGCTAATGTCGTCAATAAAATACATTTATTTAAATATTATCACATAATACCGAAGAATATATTATTGAAAAATATAAACACTTGTTCATTGACTATAGCGCACTTAAACACCTAACATCAATAGATCTTTATCTTTTGTACACAGACTTATTAGAATATTCAGACAACAGACGGCGTACGCTATAAGTGAAGCCGACAATAACTGGTCTAGCATGTTGTTTCAATTTTACAACCAGAGTTTTTGTAGGCTTCACTTTAAGCGTAAGCCGTGTGCTGTCTGAATATTCTTGAGTCTTTGCTTTTATAATTAATTAAAGTATTTAAACCTCCATCACTTCCATAACTACAGTAACTTTCAACTAAATGTATGGTCCCTTGTTCCGAAATCCTCCACTATGGTACAACACTATCGCTCCCCATCGCGTGGACCTCTCTAATGCGAAATGATCCCTCTATTCGAGGTAGTGTCGACCAGATAAACCTTCGGACAAAAGCTCCGGAGCTCCTCTAAAAGGATTATTTGGAGTTTGTTTATACGCTCTTTGAATTAATTATTGGTTGACGATGCATAGAGTGGAATAGTGTTTGTTACATATTGGTGTTCAATTAATTCGTGAAGAAAATATGCTATATTATTCTTGAACCAGAAATCTACGTTATTCAGAACTGTTAAAAATCAGTAGATTTTTATGAAATAAAAATTTTGTCAGTTTAGATCCTAACACGTGACTATGAAGCCATGTTTTACTGCCAGAAGTGGACCCACTTTTAATAATCAGAATCGGAATATTTTTTATTCATGTAAACCATTAAGTACATTAATTTATGAATCGTCAAATTAGTTACAAAATGCTAAGCTACAACTTTACCACCCGTTCGGAATACCGTTCCTATGGAGAAGAACGGGCAAGAAACTCTATGGTTGCTGTTTTTAATAAGATCCGTTATCCGTCTCTATTTTAAATTATGTAGAGACACTCCATTTTTTTGTAAGATACTAAATCCAAAACTTAAAGTAGTTGGCCTGGCAATATTTATGACTTTTAAAATAGTTTGTATGTACATTTGTTTCGTTTTAAATATATTTCATATAATTATGCAGTCATTTAAAAAGAATACATATTCTAACACAATTGAACTTATATTAAAACTATAACGCACTTAATTTTTACACCCGCTCGTATCATGCCATCATACAATGAAAAAAAAATGTTTGATTTTAGTGGTTTTCAGTTTTTCTATGTATCGTAATACAAGCTTAGTATTAAAAATAAAGTAAACATTATTTTGAAGCACAGAATCTTTCATTTAAGTTATTAAAATAAAAAAAAATAAAAAATTATAAGCGATCCGCTTCTTCATACAATTTCAAAAAGAGATTCATTTCTGAATCTATATCCACTAAATTTGATCTAAATATAACGTTTACATTTATTATAATATATTCACCTTATTAGCTATAAAGTATAAAGTGTATCTCAGCCGTAAGTGTAGTACACTATGTCAGCTGTTATCAAAGTAGGCTTCGGTGAATATACAAAATACCTAATGGCTCTAAAAGCTGCGTTCTCATTCCTTAATCAAAAAGTACAGCCCTCTCATTTTTCATAGATTAACAATCACCTTACCTTAGGGTAGGATAATGTAATTACGACCAATCGATGCCCCATCTAAGCACTGGAGGGAAGAGGACATCACGCTGTGATATTTATAGGTAGATTATTGAGACGACGGTATATGGTCGGAAAACAGACTTTAAATATGGAAATAAATCTAATTTTGCGGATTTTATCGCCTTTTTTTAAGTTTCCTAGAACTTAGATTACTCAACAAATGGGGGAAAAGGAACCAGCACTGACCCACGGCTTGTATTTTTTTCCAAACTGGGCTACGAATGAGCAATGAGAATGGCTCATTTGTAGCCCAGCCGTCCTGAGGATGCCTCGTTTAGAGGCGAAACACGTGTCGAATACTTTTTAGATTCGCTTCGTTTCGCGAAGAATTGCATTTTATTTGGGGTCCCGTCACTCGTGATAGATAGTTCCTCGACTAACATCTTAGAGGAGTTCGGTGTTGCTGACTTCTTTAATTATCGAACAAACTGATAAAGTAAGTAGTAGTAGTGGTGGTAAAGTAGTAGCATAATATTTTGTAACTTTTGACGATTCATAAGTACTGTACATAATGGTCTACGAGAATAAAAAAAATATTCTGATTCTGACTTGTTTGGTTTATAATTGGAAAAGTTGACAAGCCGGGGGTCAGTGGTGGGTTCCTCTTCCCCCATTTATTTAAAAATGGATTTCCGCCAAGTAGCGCATAGTTCTATCAATTAGATTACTAAGCTAAAGTAGGATATTTTTTTTAATTTTTCTTTTATATATAACCATAACGTTATCAATAACGATTACGTATCTATAAAAGTAAGCCGACTAACAGAAAAGCCTATTACATATCCACTCAGCGTCACCCATTCAGATCCAACATTCGTCATCTCGCAAGCGAACCGGAGGCGCAAAAAGATTTAGCTCACTCTTGAATGGAACGGAGCGAATCCCTTGAGCCGTAGGTATGATGAATGATGTTGTCCTTTTCACTGGTACTTCGGGAGTCGTGATCTTTGTGATGTTGTTGAATAATGGTGATTTTTATGGATTTATATACTTTTTAGCAGTGTTAGCCAAGTTGGTAGAACGCTTGCCTCGGTAACGAGGATCGCAAGTACAAACCCCGGCTCGCACCTCTGGAATTTTAGGATTTCATGTGCGAATCCCATTTTCAGCCATGATTATCACTTGCTAAACGGTGAAGGTAAATATTGTGAGGAAACCTGCATGTCTAAGAGAACACCTCGAAAGACGTGTAAAGTCCGCCAACCCGCACTGGGCCAGCGTGGTGTACTATGGCCTAATGCCCCTCGCATTGAGGGGAGGCCCGTGCCCAAGAGTGGGACATTAAAAACAACAATGAAATCCAGAAATCCTAAAGATGCCAGCGGTTGGAACCTGCGACCCTCACTACTAAGGCGAGCATTCTATGAACTTAGCTATTAATCTTAGATTTTTTTAATAGGTATAATAAATTCCTTTATATAGCATTTGCAATACGAACTCCTTAGAAATCCTCACGAAATATAAAAATACTCGAAAAAATACTTAGTGAATCTAGTATTTTATTGTCATGTTTTATGGTAATTATGGCGGAATGTTTTCCCGCGTGTAGTTTCAACTGCCATATTCATCTCTTTTACAATGAAAATATTAATTTAAATCAACATTTATATTTCGTTGCATTGCATAACGTTGCAGGTGTCACAATGTGGATTAAAATGTCGCACTGTTATATTTATCACCGGTAATTATTGTATTCACTTTAATGATTTATTCTACTTGACTAGTCTTGTTTACACCATGAGGTATTTCCTCATTAAATTGCTTAAAAAGTTCTTAGAATCAATCTCCAAATTACCAAAAGCGACTCCCTCGACCTGCCCTTCAAAGGTCACTGACCTTGACACTCAGTCGCTCAGTAAACAAATTTCAAAGTATTCAACCTTTGTTCAAACAACACGCACCTAATCGCCCATACTTTACGCTCTAATGCAAAAATATCTTTCCTACGCTCAAATAAAAGGGTTTTGTTATTAGCGTAGAGCCGCTTGGGTCCTAAATATACGGGCATTTTGAGTTTCGAGGCCTACAACAGACTTGCTACTTTTTTTATTGCGATTATTTGGGAATCGCAATGATTGATTTGACTATATAGTACGTGAGTAATACTGATGAATCTCCGAAAATTGCAGGCGTGTGTAACTTAACCCATCGGCGGCCAAATAAATATAGTTTTAAATTATGTAATCTACAAGTTTATCACGCGCGTCAGGGCAAGACATAATATTATGTCATAGATGATATGCTTATAAGGCCTCAAGTTTTTTTCCCTCTTTTTTAATTAACAGAAAATAATGAGACCAAATCGATATATCTGATATTCTGTCTTGTCAAAGTCGGCACTATTGGCAGCTGCTTGAGTTTTAACGTTTTACAACAACTGGTGTTGTATGTCACACTATAGTGGTCGTGGAGAAGTTGAGTGAACGACCCGTTGGCGCTGCGATTTCGCCGCGACTTTACCTACACCTTAAAAATAATATGATCGAATACTCTAGCGCAGGGGTTTCCTAACTAATTTTGTCTACTGCTCACTTTGAGAATGAATTATTTTTTAGCGCCCCCATTTTTTCACCTACTTAAATACCACTATAATTCAAATTAAATTAATTATTGTAAGCCTCTACACAACGCCCCCATTGTTTTTCTGGGTCTCTTACCGCCCTTGAGGCCTGCAGCACCCACAAGGGGGCGTTATCGCCCACTTTGGGAAAGGCTGCTCTAGCGCTTAATGAAATGTAGCCAGTCTGCTCAGCCGCACAGAGTTCGTTTATAATCCTTTATTTACGGCGTTCGTCAGTCTAAATAATTTTCGCGGGCCGGACACGCCGCCGGATTAATTCGAGCACGAATCAAAATGGCCGGCAGGTTAATTTGAAACTTTGTTCTACAACCGTTGCAGGCTGTAGCGGGAAGCCTGGATTATGAAGTGTTGAATAATATAGTGAACGGTGCATCTTGAAAGGGTGGAAACCACGGTTTAATAACTTATGCTCGTATGTTGTGTTGGAGTTTCTTACTCGTTTTAAGTTTACCATAACGCTCGGTATACCCGACGAGGTAGGCAAGGGTACATTGCAAAAAGAGGTAAGCATATTGTTTTTTACCAAACTCTCAAACAGATCACAGATGTAAAAAAAAATAAGGCAATAATAATAATACCAGCACTATTTTAAATGTCTCACTGTTGGGCACGGGGGAGGATTGGGCCAGAGTCCACCATCGCTGGCCCAGTGCAGTATGGCGGACTTCACACGTCTTTAGAGAGTTCTCTGAGACATGCAAGTTTCCTCACTATGTTTTCGTTCACCATTATGTTTAATAATATTATAGTAGTCCATAAAAATCCTAAGTATAACTACTTCGAACGTTATCCGTATAACAATTACCAAGATATCCTAAAACCGCTTTTTAACTAAAATGTAAATAAATAACATGTCATTCACTACGGCATCTCGATTTGGAACATTTAATTTGCGAGCGATTTTAATGAACTCAGGTCCCAAGAAACAAAAGGTGGTGGTTATTTTTTTTTTTATACTAGAATATCATAATCTTACGAGCGTTTAACACACCACTGAAGGTATTATATATATACTTCGCTTAAATCACAGAATTGAAAGAGCAATGTAAAATATTCAATGCTGCTGAATCGCGGACATCCCGGATCGGTCCCGTCACGTCCGGGCCCGGCTTTATAGGGGAGAATGAGACAGAACCGAACGGGGTCCGGTTGATTTATTCGCCGTACGCTCCGCTAAAGGTAGGCAGTACGAACGTGAGCGTAAATCTCGTTAATCTCGTAGCTGGTTGCGAACTGCGGAATACTCAAATGCAACTTAAATTTGAAAGCTGCATTTATTTATTTCGTCGTACGATACATTCAGGGTAGGTAACAATGTCTTACACAAACTGTTTTCTTCTATTTATTAATGTTTTAAATAAGAAATTTATAATAAACAATTAATCTTATACTACAACCGTTGTGACCCTGCTTTCTGCGTGCTGCGCCTGCTTGCTGAGGGTCCCGGGTTCGAATCCTGGTAGGGACTAACTTAGTGTGATGAGCATGAATGTTTGTACTCGAGTCATTAATGTTTAGGACCTATTTAAATATATTATATATAACTGGGATCGCACCCAGTCCATTGTACGGTACCCATAATACAAGCTTTGTTTAGTGTGGGCCGTAATGCTGGTGAGTTCGCCTGGCGATATGAAAAAAAAAACCATAAAGAAAATAGTTATTAATTCTTTCGGTTTTCGATCCATAGGGATGCGTAGTATATAAGTACTACCTTATATATTGTATGGCTACATTCAAATCTTTTCAGTTTTTATATAATAAACTTATGTTTTAACGTTAAATAACTAACTTAATAGAACATACAAGTAAACGATCATTTTACTTTTTTATTTGAAGCTTCTATTACACAGTTTATTCACAAAATTTACAACTGAAACGTGGATAGCTACGGCGTAGCCTCTGCTACGAGCGTAGAATACTCATACACTTAAGAAAATTAATTCCTTATGCAAATAAGTTTCTTATAAGTATTTATTTTCTTATAAAAAATGCGATAAGCTATCCGTTTTTTATAAATAGCATGGCACCTGAAAAAAAATACGCTTCTAGAGATATTTTAGCACTCTCAAGTAATTACGGAATTGAAGTTAAATTTTCTCAACTTGTTTTTAACGGCACAACAGACCTCGCTTAATAGTAACTATTCCTCGCAAATATTCAACAATAATATGCCAAATTTAATACAGTAAGAGGTCACTTTACACAGTGAAAATCAAGCTTCCTAACATTTTTGTGTCATTAGTAAACATTCTGTATCCTTGATATAACTTATACATCTCACAAAAACAAGGATATTACACTCGGCGGGTACTAAGCAGTGTTTATGTCTAAATCGACAAAAAATCCTGGCGCAAGTGTCTGGGCCCCTCGTGCGAGGCCCGGGGGCCCCCACCCCCCATCGACACCTGCGACGCAAGACGTTCAGTGATGTAGTAAGATGTTTGCACTATAATACTGGTTTGTAGGAAAATATTGATAAATATCAGATTGTGTACGAAGAAGAGGTTGGCAAAAGTTTTTTTTTTATTTTTGGCTGATGTTATTACGGCTCAATGTAAAAGGGTGTGAGTCTATTGCCTAAGGTCACAGTTCACACAAGCTATAACGGGCTAGATAAAATGTCACCATACACTGAAAAAAATAATTTATCAAACTTTTTTGGTGATTTACAAAATAACTTAAGTTTTGTAAAAATTAACTCAACTTTTAATAAATTTACATAACTCAGTGTTATTAGTAACATATAGTTTGTATGTCACAGTATTATTGTAACTAGCAGTACAATTTTCGTTAAAATAAAACTTAGTTTACAGATTTTATCGCATTTATTTTATGTTTTACGTTCCTTATATTTACACGAATAATGTGTATTATTCTTGTAAATAATAATATTTATTATTATTATACCGCAAATAAGATTTACTTCAACTTAGGTGTAGTTAATAGTATCTTGTTTATATTCATCATCACACCTTAATCAAAAGAAATAAAAAGAAGCCTTGCGTAGACAAAAGAAATACCATTTTAGTCCACCCCAAAAACATGTTGACAGAATTTCGGTATACTTACTCGTGGCATAAAAAAATATTTTTCTTGGGAAAATTTCCTTCATACATTCATGTAAGCTCGTATGTGCAAGGGTGGCACGCAATTTCACAACCCTCCGTGATGATGTGGCAAGCTGTGATATTTCAACTTTGAAAAATGACTTTGAATATTAAATGATTGTTAAGATGATCCTAATGCTGTAGTACTTGCGTTTGTATTGCACAAAGTAGCCAAACGCCCTCCTATAGTACACGTTAGGTATTGCAATAAAACCGTTATCAAATTATATCATTCAACAGATGAAAGATAATTTGTGAATATATAAATGAACATTATAATGTATTGTGCCATCTATTGTGTAGACAGACGGAAGACGTAGTGTATGACGGCCCCCCACAAGGTGGACCGATGATATCACACGCGTAGCAGGAAGCCGGTGGATGCGAGTGGCGGAGGACCGTGATGTGTGGAAGTCATTCGGAGAGGCCTATGTCCAGCAGTGGACGTCTTTCGGCTGATAGCATAGCATAGCATCTATTGTGTCGCTATAATATCAGTTTTTTATTATGCCCCTTATTAGCTCTACAAAAGCTTTTTAAGAGTTAAAACACAATTTCTCTCTTGTTCGTTTTCAGATCATCTTGTGTTTTCGAAAATATCGTTATATAATCCCCGAAAGAGTAGGCAGAGATGCACTGCAATGCGCCCACAATTCACCGATTGTGTTGGTTTTTTTGGTCCCAATGTAGCCTTGTTTCCAAATCGAGCGTACTATAAACATGGCTATGCTTTATAACGTTATATACATTCTGTATTTTATATATTGACTTTAAGGTCTAAAATATTAATGAATTTAAAATCCTCGTTAAAAGTGGGGTCAAAAATAAGGCTTGACTACAGGATACTTTAAATATAGTAGGACTCACAGACATACAGGCTAGGCCAGGCAGGATAAACAAACAGGCTCCAGTTTTAAATTACATGGGATTTAAAATATCGGTAAGATAAGACCCCATACCAACAACCTATACTGCAACAATAACTTACCAATAACGAATGTACCAGAATTTATAGTTTGCAACTAAATCACTACATGTCACCTGTTTATTGGACCAATATTGCAAGACCTATGTACTCTCGGCCAACTTCCCCTACTTCGTCAACGTAGTACTAAAGCTCGGGGGATGGGATGGTCTCCGTGTACTGGTTTAACACCTCGATTTCGATGATAATAAAATTAATTAGCGTGGAATAGAACCGCAAATCAAGTTCGCGTACTAGGCAGGTGAACTAGTTAAGTAAATATATAACAGTTCAGACAGGTACCGAGCGAGGTTTATCAGCTATGCTGTAAAAATAATACTGTACTCCCGTATATTCGATTTGATTAGTCAAGCAAAATCGGGAAAAGAAAAATTTCATTGAAATAATTGAAAATGAAAATAGGTGTGACAGACGGATATTGTCGCACCATAAGGGTTTTTTACCATTTTCTTACAGAACTCAAAGATTAAGAAGATTTTTTAGAACGTTAATCAATGTTCAAATATCTAAATATGAGACTATAAATAAAGTATTATATATTAAAAATAAGCTTTTTTACATTGTGATCTCTTTTTTATTATTCGTAAATGTAATTAGTTTATCTGAGTATTTCATTTTAAATAAATTGAAAGTGTCAGCACCTCTAATTGAACTAAAATTGTGATTGAATTTCAAATTCAATTGATCTGAATCCTAATCTTTTTGAACACATGTTTGCGTCAGACAATTTGAACGAAGGTGGGTACTCCTGAAATTGCGCAAGAGAATTTCACATGGAACGTTTCACTTCCAAATGTGGATTCGCACCAGTAAATCTAACATTTCTATTTCCGATGCAACGGCGTCACGCTGCACACTGGTGCTAACTAAGGTCCATGATGAGGACAAAATATTTTAAAATAAGTATTTATCTTCGAAAATTAAAAAAAAATAAAAAAAAATAGCATGCAGTTAGAAATACGTTTATGATTTATGATAAGTTACATAAATATTTTATTTTAAAACTACAGTTAAAATTAAATTGTTTTTCAAATATTTTGCCAGCTGATGCATTTACAATAAGCTCAATTTTTATCCAATAATATTGCGAACATTCTACTTTAAATATGCCGTACAACGAATCGAACTAACAAATCCAAAAAACGTCATCCTACAAAAACCACTTACATTTTTTTTGCCCAGAAAAACATACATTTGTCCCACTGTGCGTCGATTGCACTGTCAATCACGTACATCGTGGGAAGCCGTAGGGACTATCACAGTTCGTCATCAGTACTCTGCGACTGTGTATACCCCTTTCCTTCACTCCCATCAGTTAGATAGAGAGAGAACACCCCGGGTTCAGTTGGCTCCGGATATTTATTCCGGATCTTATTTACTGCTTCAACAGCTTGCCGGCAGAATTTCATTTTCATATGCATATTGATGCACGCTCTCGACACATGTGTTAGCCGCCTCTACAATGTAGGCGTACAATGGATTCAATTTGAAAGTTTTGACATGTAAATAAATAAATTGTATGCAAATAATTCTACCAGTCTTGTGGAACATTGAGGAGATGGACAACGTCAACAATCTTATGCAACGTTATCACACATTAGACCTGTCAATCAAACAAACAAACATAACGAACAATTTTATTTATAATGTGTATTTATTGCAATTAATTACTTGACATTGGGAAAATACCCGCTAAGTTGTGAGTGAGGCCGTTTGCATATCCATTTTATTTCATCGCATCTCATTTCGTAAAGAAAGAAGAAACAAAGTATTATGACGGACACGCCACTTTCATTTCATCATGTCACATCCATTATTTTTTTATAATGTGTATTTATTAATGTGTTATTGCTGTTAATTACTTGTAATTGGGAAAATACCCGCTAAGTTGTGAGTGAGGCCGTTTGCATATCCATTTTATTTCATCGCATTTCATTTCGTAAAAAAAAGAAGTATCGTGACTTGATCGCAGTCATCAAATTGTCCAACTTCATTAAGTATCAAACTTCACACATCTTTTTCTTTTTTAGTTTGCGATGGCTGTGGCCGTAATGAAATATTAATTGAATATCGATAAATCCATTTATTTTATCATTACCCGCACAAATAAATAAAAAAAGAAGAACGTTGAAGTTGGGGACAGAGATGATCGCGTTGGCATCGATTTTTAACAAATATTTTACTATTACAACGAGTACCATCCCTATTCCACAGACCAACATCAGTTAGAATGCTATAAGTTATTTTTAATGTGTAAAGCAAACATTCAACAAAATACCGTGTTCTTAAAAACTATCTTATCTGGCTTTATTACATCGCAATCAAGAACTTGAATATAATCTTAATTAGGTGAGTAATGACTACTTATTATTGTAGAGCTAAAAAAACAGAGGACACGTAACGCGCCGATTACTCCTATAATTATTACCAACCTTTCGGATAGGAATTCGTTGTAAAGCAAATATTCAGTGACTTATAGAATTCCAGCGTTGCCATCAAAGCTTGCTTTTAGGGTTGGAACAAAAAGGAAAATCGTGAAGCATTCCGCCCCACGGACAGTCCCGGCCACTGAAACATGGACTGCGTTCAGTAATGAATGTACAGCCGGACTGTCCGTTTGACAGATACTAATTTATACAGGGGGCTAAACGAGGCTTGAATTTGTAAAGGCGTAATTTTTGAGGTCGGTATCGAAAGGGTTGTGTGTGTTGATGTGATGTGATTGTTTGGATAATGTGTTCTTTTATTGTAAAGTTTATTATTATTAATACAGTTTTGACGTTTAAAATAAATACACTCTATGTAATACAATTATAAAATAGTACAGTGTAAAGATATATTTCTGTAAGCTGTGAAAATTGTTTGGAATAGAAATATCGGCGATTTCACTATAAAATAATCAAAAGGCTTCAAATGTGTTTAAAAGCTTTCTAAAATGTTACAGTGAGCATTATATATACTTCAGACAGGTTCTCTACCTGAGTCCAGATGAAAAGGTCTTGTCCTCGGTACCACAGAGCCCTCGCTACATTTAATATTCCTTAAACACGCCGCGTAGTATTTAATTTCGCACCGACAACACGTGTAAATGTTTAATAGACACGTGCTGAGTGCTTTCACAAAGGCACAGAATTCATTATGAAAATTTATGACGTATTCTGAATTGATAAAAATCTATTTGAAAGTCACATTTTTAGATATGTTTTGTACGTTGGTTGAACCCAATAGTAGCTATACTTAATGAGCTATAGGTAATATATATATATTATAAAAAATAAAAAGTGAATTATACAATTTGGAATGAACTGCGCAATTAAGCTAATTATATGATTACTTAAAAAAAATGTTTTAATTAATATTGACAAAGTAAATTGCAACACTACTGAACATATTTATCAATATAACTCTTGCAGATAATTAACAAGCCATAGATAGTTTATCTTAGATAACTATTCTCTCAATAAATAACCCTAAAGCTTTTACAAAAGACATCACAAAGATTATTCTAACAAAATAGCAAAAGGCCAGAAAGCGGATCGGAAACTGAAATTAAAAAAAAAACAAATCTTTTGCGATCGAAGACAGACATATCAGTGCTCATTATTGGATAATGTGAGAACTGTCACGTTCTAACTTCAAACGTAATTTATAAATGATCCAATAATTTCAAATTTAATGGACTAACATCCAATAAATTTTACGTAGCAAGTAAGTTTAAGTAAGTTTTTATTATTTTGATTAATTTGTCAGCTAACATTTTTACTAGTCAATGGATTGCGTTCTAATGAAATAAAGTCTAGATGGTAGTAATGTAGCTATGTAACATACTAATCTGGATGCATAGTACAAATCAATTGTGCTGGTAGGTCAATGAAACTGCGGTATGTTTTTGGAGCTCTTGTACGGGTTCCATAGCGAGAATGAACGCAGCTTGTAATAACTATTACAGCTAATCAGTTTTACAGTAGAATCGTTCTTTAATGGAACTAGATACCTGAGTAAAGTACTCATAAACATTCAACTAACCGAAATTTACAACAATAAAGGGCTCGATGATATAATACGTGATTTAAACTGCAATATGTAACATCGTAAATACGAATAACTTGAGACAGTAACAGCGTTCGTTGATATAAAATAACGTCGTAAAATCGTCCGAAGAAGGGCTGGGCTATACGCTGCGGTTGTAAAAAATTCATAAGTGTTTGCGTGAAACGTTGTTTAAGAGCGTAGGCTTTTCCGCGTCGAAATTATGACAGATGGAGCCCAGCAGTGAGCAGATCTCGGCGCCGGCTTTGCGTGTTGGGGACGCGAATCCCTTGAGCCTCTACTTTCTGAGTGTTGGAAACATTCTATTTCTTTCTTCCGAATATTGCTGCTTTTGTTTTGAGTGATAGCACTAATAAAAATATTGTTGATTTCTTATATTTACGCGAATACTACACATTGAAATAAAACTTATTTTAAGGATTATATCGCGTTTTGTAAAGCAGCCAAAACGTCGGGACGTAAAAACAGAAAAAAAAGGCGATGAAATCCATAAAATAAGTTTTATTCCAAAAATAGTGTTTTGATGGGTATTTCTTAAATTGATCCATTATCAACCACGTGTTTATATTTCTGAATTATCATATTGATAGTGATACTTATTTATTTCGTTAGTTAATTACACTATTCCCTTTCTCCTAGAAAGGATAATAAGCAGCTCTTACGATTGCTGCGTAATTGCTTTATCTTAAATAAACGCATTTTATCCATCAAAGGCCGGGATGAATTCGCCCAAAAAAACAACAAAGAATAAGATGTTTTGATTACAAACGTAATTGGAGATAAAATTATGTTTATAACAGGCAACAACGCTAAACTAACATTATAATAGGTAAGGCTCTTTAAAAATAAAACAATTTCCACAAAACTTGTGCCGACACGGATTGAAAATAGACAAACACGAGACATCACGTTCCCTGTCTCAGCATGAATTTTCCAGGTGAGATAACGCTAACAATATAAACGGAACTGGAAGACAAATAGTGGCACGCCGAAATGAAATAATGCTAAATAAGCAATATGTAAAGTGTTGAAGGAGTGAAGAATCAATAGACTTGGCGGAACAAGGCAGGAGAGATTCGCGGGCGCGACCTGTACAGTCCTCTCCTCATACTATTTTTAATCTCTTACATACATTGAGAATTGTTATAAGTCTTTGTCTGTCTGCACCATCATAGCTGTCTATGATCGACGAGTTTAATCGAACACACCAACTATAATGTCCCACACTAAAGAACGCTTGTATTCTGGTTATCGTACAATGGACTGGGGGTCTCAGTATATATTACTTATATGAATATTAAACATCCTCACGTCTTGGGTACAAACATTCGTGCTCATCGCACAAAGTTTGTCTCTACCAGGATTCGCACTCGGGACCCTTGGCACAGAAAGCAGGATCACTACCAATTGCGCTAATCAAGCCGTCAGTGGTTCTTTGCTATGTTTGATTTATATTATGTAGCCATGAAACTAACTGTCTATACGTCATGCATTTCATTATTCAGATTATCCTACATAATCAGAAAAACGGTGAAGGAAAACATCGTGAGGAAACCTGCATGTCTGAGAGAACCCCTCGAAAGATGTGTGAAGTCCGCCGACCCGCACTGGGCCAGCATGGTGGACTATGGCCTAATCCCCCTCGCATTGAGAGGAGGCCCGTGCCCAGCAGTGGGACATTAAAAAGGGCTAGAATTATTATTCTTATTATTATACATAATCTGACATTCTTAATCCGACGTTGTTGATGTTCATTGATTAACTCCGCTCTCATCCTGCTCCTTGCACCCACCCCCCCAAAGGCTGCGTTAAGGGTAAAGGAGCAAACAGCCCTGGGGTGAGCAAACACGCTGACGAAGACACGGGTACTACCGATTCCAACGTTTTTATCTGTCACAGACAGCCGTGGGCAGCGTTTTAGTGAGCCCTTTGATAGCGTTGACATAGCCGGGTTTACCTAAATCGTTAGTTTACTTTGCGTATAGCTTGTACAGAGCACAATACCTAATATGACGCTTGAGAGAGAGGGACGGAGCTTTACAAGGCAATAAGATCTCATGACCAGGTGACCAGTTTCTCGAGTCACAACTAGTCGTAACTCTCTCTTAGGGCAAAGGGTAATATCCGAATTCAACTGAATTAGGGAAGAGTCTGTCTTCTTACAAAATATAGGAGAACCCACTATTATAAGTTACCATGACGAAAAATGTCGGTTAAAAAATATACGAACTTATAAGTAGATATATTTTTAATATTTTCATATATTGGACTAGCTGTCCCTTTCTAGCGCGACCTTTCTAGCGCCTCAGAATCAAAAGTATGAGACAATTATCTTTATTATTATAGTTATTTTGCTATTCAGAGCGGATACAAATTTAAAAAAATCAAATATCATAAAAATCGGCTCATCCGTTCTTGAGTTATAAATGGGGCAACCAACACGACTTTGTTTCATAATATAGAAAAAGATAGGAAATGACAAACAGCTACAATGTCACAATATAACAGGTATAATTTATATGAGGGCGAATATACATCTTCTGGTATAGACCTTATAAAAGGCTAAATAAAGTTTAAACTTAAGTACAGTAAAAATTGCTATTTAACCTGTAGTGCTACCCTCATAGCAAATAAATAGGTAAATATAGTTGATGTCTTAGTGGAACAATCTTTTGAGATCAAGCTAATGTCTGTTAGCTATGTATGTACAGGCATACCGTATTGCAATCCGGTCTGCCAATATAAAAGGGATTGTTTGCTATTCATAAACTTGTAGGCGCTTTTGTTGGTTTGAATTATTATTTACCTGTCTGCGCATTCAATATGGAAGAATACCCGAAACGGAGCTAACAAACTCGACACATTGTGTAACATTGAAACAAAGCGCGGGTTCTATTCCGGTTTGGCATCTGGAACTCCATACAACGTTTGCGACATAATGTCTGAGTTGCTTAGTTCGGGACCAGAATCAGGATGTTTTTGGTCATGGAAACTATTATTTTGTAATAATTTTTTGTGTAGTTATTTTTCCTGCAATTAAATATTTTATTTATTTATTATAGTAGCCATGAACCATACAGTTGCTGGGTTCGTCTGGCTATATTTTATAACTAGTGACCATCCACGATGTAATAGGAATATTTGTAAAAAATATTCAGACATCTTACTAGGTACTTGTACTTTAAATATTGGCATACTAATAACGGATTCAAATAAACATAAACAAAAACATTGTTGACATTTAATAAACATGATTTAGTCTCACAAGTACGTTGGTACATAATTCATCCAATCTCTCGAAACGGTACTATAAAACATAAAGGTCAATGTCTGATTGCCCCTACGTTGTCCAAGTGAGCGGACTTACTGCCCATACAAAACACTTGACGACACCGTAAAGGCTCGCCATTGAAGGCCCAACATGCTACGTCAGCGAAACATGATCGAGGGGGTGTGCTGAGTTACGACACTTGACGCTTGTCGACTCGTAAAAACGAGGTATCGAATACGTTGCTTGAGGGGTAAGCAGACCAGTACCTCAAGACAAGTTCACTGTCTTTGTTCCACGTTCAAATTGATGAAACTTCGAAAGCCAATGGTTTAGTTCAGTGTCTGACTACCTGCACCAATTAGGTATCGATTGCGTTTCTTCTAGAGGGGAAAAGCATACCTCTGGATATGTTGGCTGTCTTTGTAAACCATTGAAATAAATGTGGTTGTGAACATTCAAATTGTCGAAAACTGGAAACCCTATGGTAAATGCCCTTAGGCTAGCCCGATTGGGTTTCGAATTTAGACAGGGCTAGAATCAGAAGCTAAAATAATGTATGTAGCTATTATTTCATATTATTTTGAAAAAAACATCCTATTGTCATAATAATAGAAAAAAAAAACTTCAACTTGGTCAAGTCAAATTTTCACCTTGAAAGAGCTTGGCTATTTAATCATGTAAGCTACAACTTTACCACCCGTTCGGAATGCCGTGCCTATGGAGAAGAACGGGCAAAAAACTCCATGGTTGCTCTTTTTAAGAATGTTATTTAAATTTTTGAGCAGTACATTATTATGGGTATGTGAGAACAATGTAAGAACGGTTAGGCTTGAGCAGCTGGTTAAAAAGTACTAAATTTAATTATATAATTACAAGTTAATGGCTAAATTGTTCCCATATAAGCACCGTATAAACATATTTCATTTAATAAATTACTTTAATTCTGATTAGGTGGGAATTCTACTGCCATACCCCAAAGATAAACTCCAATAAGTATGACTAATCAGCCTCAAAAACCAATTGCTCTTAAAGACGGTCAAAACCACTTCATTCAAAATGACAGTAACAAGTCTCCAAAAATCCCGCGGATATTTCCCTAATACTATTTGTAACATGGGACGACGTGGGTGCCGCGTGGTCACCCTAACGTGTCCTAATGAAAATTCTTTGCAAACCGAAATTTGGACTCCCCTAGTATTGAGTCGGACACTTTTTGGTTAAATCGCTTTTCGGCGGTCAACGAACTTTGGACGAATGGGATATTGCTAGTGGATATCAAATAGCCTGGATATAGTGATCCATAGCCCATATCCCGTAAACGAGACGATTTATCCCAGGAATTACGACGGCCTGATTAGCGCAGTTGGTAGTGACCCTGCTTTCTGTGCTGAAAGGTCCCGGGTTCGAATCCTGGTAGGGACAAACTTTGTGTGATGAGTACGAGTGTTTGTCGCCAAGTCATGGATGTTTAATATCTATATTAGTAATATATACTGGGTTCGCCCCCAGTCCATTGTACGGTACCCGTAATACAAGCGTTACTTAGTTTGGGACCGTATAGTTTATTTTAATTGTAAGGGTTAAAAATCTAAAGCCTACGCATACGAAGTTATGTGCACAGCTAATTACAAATAACACTGTACTATCTGTACTGTACCTATATCTGTTAATAGAAAAACTACAAGACTGTTATAGGCTGCTGCTAAAGAGATTAACCATGTATTTCTTCCATCCGTAATATTCATTTTACACAATGAACATAATAAGAAGTGGACTGCTCCAACTATATTTTCTTTTACGAGGCAAGAACAGGAGGCAAGAGGCCGTAACTCTTCACAATAAAGAGGGGTGACCGCTTGGTCGTTTCAATTGTCTTTATAACCTTTGCCTAATTCTACTACCAGAAATAAGGGCGCAAGCATAGTGTATTTTACAACGTTGATCTTAAGGGTAGTTCAACAAGACGCTTTCAGGTCTGAGATGGTCGCTAATTTCATCTTGGTAGACATCATGAAGATGGAAACTAATCTACTACTTAACATAAATGTTTCACAAACATTTAAGTTGTTGTACCATGTTTATTGGTACCGTACAAATCGTACGATTGACTATAGGGGCGATTCTAGCATATAATAATTATATACCTAGATTTTAAAAATACATGACTCGTGTACAAACATTCGTGGTCATCACACATTTGCCCCTACCAGTATTTGAACCTGGGACCCACAGCACAGAAAGCTGGCTCACTACCAACTGTGATATTCAGGTCTTCTATGCCATTTAATTGCGAGACCATTTTATCAATATTATTTTTCACTTTCCATCCAACCCTATAAAAGCGTCATAAGCCAAGTTACATTTTATGATCGCAACTTGTACTGACATCACTTCCACATTTATAGCCGCCCTCTATGACATTGCTTTTGTTTTATACATACTAATATTGTTTGTTTCTCCTACGAGGGGCTGCAGTACGAGTTTTGGTAGTATTTAATACTGATCGGGTGATCGAATCTCAACAAATATTTCACAGTACAGGAAAAGTGCAGCTTACTGGTAGACCAAAAAAAAATATTATTTCAAAATATACCTACAAAAATATGAATCTTAATTAAAGTATAAAAACACTTGTTATTAAAGATTTCGTACGCACGTAAACATTCGATCGGTTGCATATGTTCAACATTTATATTGTGGGCCCAGGACTTAAGTTATGGATATATTGGGTAAACTTTGTTTTTATGTAGGCACACAAGTATTGCAATTTATATGAGTAAATGGTAAATAAATATTTGAAAAATTCATAGCAGTAAATAAACTTAACATTTAGGAACTACTACTACATATTTATTTTTGTTTGGTTTTTATTTTTGTTTATGTTAAACATTTCTTTTATCTTTTGTATTTTCAAGTCACATTCAAATCATTAATTTCTTGCAGGCCGACACGGGGGCAGTTACAAATTGTCATTTTACTTTTTTTTTCCCTTCTTTTCTCTCTACAATGGATCGAAACGCAATGCGCCCTTATTTATACATCGTGTTACAATACAGCACGATACTCGAAAATAATCCCACACCTTACATCCAAAGAGTAAAATTAAATTAATCTTCATCCGATATGTGACAGTATATTAAAGCATAAATTTTCCGATAATATAATAAAACAAAGTTTATAAAATTAAACTTTATATTACGATAACTTTTCACATGAACACGATTGGTTTAATTCTCAATAAAGTGAGTTTTAATTAATTTTCTAATCATAGCTTACATGGGTGGGTAGAAGCGGTGTTTGGTTAGCCAACAACAATATTTGTTGATGGAGAGAGCGAGTTGGTCGTACGTAGCGCTACGTACCGCGTAGCGCTACACCTTGCCACGGTAGTTCTATCTAAACTCAATGCTATGTTGGCTAACAATTAAGCGAAATCTAGTTTCTAGAATGTTATGCGTTTTGATATTGTTTGGAAAGACTTTCGAGACTTTTAACCGGGTAATTGAACCGTGAAGTTTTCAATTATGTTTTATTTTCCAAAAAATGTGTTTACTTTATATAATATAATGGGGTAACATTAGTGGAATATTAAACGCTGTGTGTTCATAAATGTGCACGAGTGGCGAAAATTTAAATAAAATGTTATATAATGTAGGCTTATGGATACGGGTAGAGGATTCAATTCATGCATCAATTCAAGAAAAAAAGGCTTTCGCTTCTTCTAAAAAACATATAGCGTCCTCATCTTAGATATTTGCCAGCGTAGAGTATATTATGTTCAGCTAAAATGTTTAATCTTCATATTAGTTCGTTCACATCTCCCATTACATGAGCGGTTGTTTTAGATTTTTAGCCAAAAATTCCAATCTTCAGATAAATATTGTTACAAGGAACGTAACAATCAGTTTTTTTCATAATCACAATTCTTTACAAAAGCAAACGATTGTTCGTTCGTGTTATGAAGAAGACATAAACAAAAGATTATCATCTTTACGGCCTGCCTGAAATATTCACGTTTGATAATCTCGTGGGGAGCGGTGATAGTCCTGTAACGTTAAATGCGACGTGTATCCATTTAACTTATATATATTTATATATTTTTTTTATATACATTATAGGCAAGTATTTGATCTCGATCTCACCTGATGGTAAGTGACGATGAGATCTACGATGGAGCATACTTGCCTAGGTAGGAAGGCGGCAGTAGATCAAGACGCTACATTCACTAGGCACACGCAGCGCAACTGATCTGACCCGCCATCCCTGAATGGCAACACCGAACATCATGCCGGAACACGGCTAGGCCGCTTGGCGACATGGCTTTGTTCAGTGGGTGGTGACTAACCACGGCCGAAGCCTACCACCAGTATATATTGAGGATATGAATAACTTTTCTGATTTAATATACCAAGTTCTATTTGTACGTCTAATTCACAATATAATGTATTGCTCAAATATGTAAAAGAGCAACCATGGATTTTCTTGCCCGTTCTTCTCCATAGGAAAGGCATTCCGAACGGATGGTAAAGTAGTAGCATAATATTTTGTAACTTTTGACGATTCATAAGTGCTGTACTTAATGGTCTACGTGAATAAAAAATATTCTGATTCTGATTCACCACTAAAATAATCTTACGGGTATGCTGTCGTCTTCTTGAGGCTATGCGTCCATTAATACATAGTCATCATGCAAAACTAAAAGTTTTACTGGCATTACTTAGGTCTGTAGTAACCTTTGGAGGATCGGATCTCTCCCCTAAGATATTCGCGGATACAATTGAAATCCCTAAGAAATAAAAGTACTCTTAAGGGCCTATTTCACAATGTCGAATAAGTTGTGGATAGGCTTTCTCAGAACTGTGAAAAAGACCGTAAGTAGTACGACTGCAACAACAAAAAGGGTAACCTAACCTTTGACCCTACGTACTGTAACAACATAAAAAAAAAAAATACAACCGAATTGAGAACCTCCTCCTTTTTGAAGTCGGTTAAAAAAGGATAAACTAACCTTTGAACATGCGCTTCCTTAGCGCCATTGTAATCATTGAGTGAAATCAAAACGTCAATATGTCGATTTAAAAAATACATTTTGTTCCCAACAAAATGACAATCGTCATTTTTTGTTAGCAATTTTTTTTATTGACGTTTCGAAATATTGACTTCACATAATGATCACAATTAATGTGCTCTAGAAGCGCATATTCTAGGCTTATAGTAGCCCTTTCCGAATTAACCTGCTGGAGAGTTCATAGTAAGTCTATCTATCAGCCGATATACACGTCCACTGCTGGACATAGGCCTCCCCCAACGACTTCCACACATCACGGTCCTCCGCCACTCGCATCCACCGGCTTCCTGCGACGCGTGTGATGTCATCAGTCCACCTTGTGGGGGGCCGTCCTACACTTCGTCTTCCGATTCGTGGTCGCCATTCTAGAACCTTTCTGCCCCAACGGCCATCGGTTCTGCGAGCTATGTGCCCTGCCCACTGCCACTTCAACTTGGCAATTCTTTGAGCTATGTCGGTTACTCCAGTTCGTCTACGGATCTCTTCATTTCTAATTCTATCGCGTAACGAAACCCCGAGCATAGCTCTCTCCATTGCGCGTTGAGCGACCTTGAGTCTTCTTATGCGGCCCATAGTCAGCGACCACGTCTCGGCACCATATGTCATCACTGTCATAGTAAGTGCCTTTTCCGAATGAACCTATATATTTGGCTGAAAAAGTTAAGTAAGTAAATTATCCATCAGCCTATTGTGCACTTCAGACGCCAGGTCATTAGTAATCTATAATGATCCGTACGTGCTTAACGTGTATCGGAGCCAACCTAATTGGATTTGCAAACCAATTAATGTTGAACGTATGTACCTACCCTCATTACACGCACACATGCGCATATTGTAAAGTCAATACGCAGCGTTGATTACTAATTGATTAGTTTCCGAGATACAATTGATGGGAGGTCATACACATAATTGTCCGAATTGAAACTAAAACGATAGGCAAGATTAAATTACATATGTTTGCAAAATCAAAATGAACATTTAGCGATAGAGGAATTTCCTGTGAAATAATTTATTGCGCTGTTAATAATTAAGAGTTACACGAGCTACTTTTCAGGGGCATGCCGTTTTACTGGCATGTGAATAATAGTCATTATGGAGTAAGCAGGTATCTTCTTAGTGTCAAGGATGTGAGCTGAAGGGCCATACAAGTTAGGAGATCCACCACCGTTTAAGTCAGTAGGCCTCTTGCCTCCTCCATGGCTGGCAGATATCTATAAGGATTTTCCAACATTAAAAAAGGTGTCTACTTGGCAGGGCCACACTTACATAATAATCATTGATTCAGAAGAACTTATGGCGTGTATTATGAGCAATTGTATCCACCAATGAACGTCAGTTAAGGAATAAGCCATTGAAAATACTATAACATTACTATCACAGCATTCTAAGTCCGGTATTTTTTTTATGTTACTCAAAGTCAAAGTCAAAGTCAAATCATTTATTTCGAATAGGCCTACGGGGGCACTTACAAATTGTCATTACATTTTTTTTTCTTAAGTCTACAACCGGATCGGAACGCGACCTCAACTGAGAAGATCCGGCAAGAAACTCAGCGGGCTTGTCTTTTTTTTTTAAATTCATTATTTTTACAAAATATAAAAGTAAGCTCCAGTGTGTTGCCATGCCATGCCAGTGTACTATCTGACATCGTGGAATTATTTCAGTCATCCGTAACGGTCCTTAGTCGATATTACCACAGAGTTTGCTAGCTATAAATGAGAGCAATCCTACTGTCATAGTTTGTTGATATTATACTTGAACTCATCATGAAAAAAAAATGTAAATACCAAAAATATTTTATTCAGAAATGCTCTAGTGCAAACACGAACAATTTATTGTATTATAGATGGCAGTATGTCAATGAAATTCGTTGCGGTATCGTGCGCCTTTGATCTGCGCGAGCCCTTACCGAAATAACCGTATATAGATGCACTAATGCATTTGCTTTGTCTGCCCACACATTGCATTATATGGCCCGAGGCCCTTACGCTAATGACTTAACGTTAGCCTGAAAGCTACGCTCCCTAACTACAATATCCAGTTTGTTAGCCTAATTTGGCTATTCAATACGATGGATCAGAATTAAATGGATCGATAGGCCGTCGGCATGGATTAGGAATGTTGATGCAAAGATATTGAGTTGTCAAATTGTATCAAAGCTCCCTGGAAATAATGCAGTTCCGACCGATGTATGGTGTTTTAAAGACTCTAAATTCTAACAAATAACGACATTCATGACGCAACGTCCGGAGGAAACTCGTTATGGTTACATTTTAATAAAAAAAGCGACCGAATTTTACAGATAACAAAAAATATTTGGTTACCTATTATATTACTATTAGTATATCGTTATTGAACAATATCTGGGGGTACGACAGTGCCCATGTCGAGTGGCATGGCAATCAAGTCGAGTTATTGTACAGCACAAATAAAGCGCTGCTATGTGGAAATACCTTCTCAGATAGTTTTTTTTTAGAAAATGGCCCCACCCACCTCTGGTAGGTATTTTACCAACGTCATGCAAGCCTAATAAACCCCCCTAACCCTATCAGTAATGCCCTGGTTGGAGCCAACCAGGTGACAACTCTACTGGTGGTAGGCTTCGGCCGTGGCTAGTCACCACCCACTGAATAAAGCCATGTCGCCAAGCGGCCTAGCCGTGTTCCGGCATGATGTTTGGTGTTGCCATTCATGGATGGCGGGTCAGATCAGTTGCGCTGCATTTGCCTAGTGAATGTAGCGTCTCTATCTACTGCCGCCTTCCTACCTAGGCAAGTATGCTCCATCGTAGATCTCATCGTCACTTACCATCAGGTGAGATCGAGATCAAATACTTGCCTATAATGTAATAAAAAAAAATAAAAAAAATGTCGAGGATACTCTACTGACTAATTACCGGACTTCTTGGGAAAATGGAAAAGTCATATTTACTATTTAGTTTTATTTTCCTACACTCGTGCACGTTTATGAACATATGGTTAATATTCCACCAACATTACACATTATATTTCAAAGGAACACACTGTTCACGAAATAATAGAGAAAACCACACCCAAATCAGTTAAGTCGTTTCTGAGATTAGAGCGCACAAATGATCAGACAAAGAGACAAGCAAACAATTATTCTAACAATCATTGTTTTGGGTTCTATTGCTTTGATGTTATTTATACACTCAATCTGACGTTCCAACGTTCAAATATCATAAGAACAAAGTATATACTCACCCAACCATTAAGATAACGTAAAGTAATGCGTAAAGCCACATCCAATAAGGTTGTCACTCTCAAGTAGTTTTGAAACACTCTTATCAGTTTCAGATTTCTTGTAATCACTTATGAAACACGGTGTCGAGTACTTTGTGAGACATGCTCATAATACTTAGATAATGTTTAAAATGTAGATAGTGCAGGCTGAAGACTGAATTATTTTTTAAGTATTTTATGGTATAAATGTAGAGACAATAAATGGTATCCATCATGCATGTCCGTATCACGCATCAGATAGGACTTATTCTAGTAAATTTTGCAGCAGGTTCTGATTGCCTCGTCCAGATTCAGAAACTACGTGCATTTGTTTCTTGCTAAAAAATCTATAAAACATATTACACAATAGTTAAATAATTACATAAACAAAATCCAAATAGTTCCAATCAATTAATACCGTAGAATCAGCGCAAATTATTTTTCGTTGGAGTTTATAGATCGCTTAAAGAATAAGGATGCAAACTATACATTGCGTGGAGATGGTGGATAAACATGATATCACTGAGCTCTAAGCACATACTTCTAACGTAATCGTATCATAATTGACAAGTGTTGTTGTCACTTGAATTGTTACTTATGATATCTGTGCTATGAGCGAGACAGAACTCGCTACACTCACGTAACACTACTTCTACTTCTAAATAAATACTCTTGCAATTGGTCTTCGTGCAGTTGTAGAATCTTGATTTCTATAGCAATCTGCCTTCTGATACAGATAAAGTGGATAATTATCTTTCTAACTCTTCATATTTTTCTTTAAACTACTTTTTATAAGATTCCAAGACAAATATATTTTCCCCGGTACTCGCTGAGTGTCAAACCTCAGCGTATTCATAGGTCACCGCTGAGGATCCTATCTTGTCAGAAGTAGAAGTGGTAGGCATGTGTGGCAGGCTAAGTCCCATTTTAACACCACCTATGTCAAAAGATTTGGCTGGAGCCCCGGGACCTTTCAATGGTATTTCCAAGTCACATGAATTGTTATTATACCTATGTGACATCATTGATAGCGTGCACCCACGCAAAGTGTAATTGATAATACAATTTCCGTGCAAATGCTGATAACAGACTTATTAGCTGCTTATACACATAAGTTGTGTTATTACAAGCAATGATGTAATAATTAACTTGTATACCACGTGATTACAGGTATGACTGTGTCGGATAATTATTAATCTTTATGAATTACTTGCGTGTTGTTAAAAGCTATTCAGAATAACTATCGTAAAGTACATTTTATTTCCATTTAGACATTGACATGGTAGGTTAAGTTGCGGCACCAAACAAGGTCAATCTTGGACTACCGAAAAGTATTGTAAGTTTATCTTGCTTGAGATTTCAGTCAATAGCACCGAAGGAAATACCTACCTAACTTTGTTGGGACATAATCGAAGTCTACCAAATCCTGAATAATGCTTCCAGTGCATTCTGTTTCCCAAATGCCGACTAAAATACCGACGGCCGAATTTGTGTCGTGTCCATACATACTTGGGATTCAATCGATTGCAGCTCGCCGCCACTGACATGGTCGAATATTGATGTCATAAAGGAACCACATCCTAATACATGAGTAGATTGTTGAATGCATTTTCCTTACACATAGCAACGTTGCTCTGATCATCCTGCATTATGCAATTGGAGTAATGTATTGACTTAACTTAGTATCTGCCTACTAAAACTTGATTTGACTTACCAATGTAAACCCAAACTAAAATTCAAACTGTTGTGATAGCCAAGTTGGTTAAATACTCGGTTTGAGCAATGTATGAAATTTTCTGGGCAATTATGATTTTCTGAATTCTTCTTCTTTGTTACAATAAACATCTTATATGCATAACACAAACTCTATACATTACCTAAATCTTAAGCCGGTTATAAAGTTTGTCCATCGTAGCCAAAACTTGGCTGCAACCAGACCAAGCCTCAATTAAATTATAACTGATGCAAAGCGAGCGCATAGCGGCCGATGTGCCGGCGCAGAGATGGTTATGGAAATTATTTACTGAGTTGAGATCGCCGTCTGTGTGGCCATACAATAACGTTAGTTAAGGGGGAAGCTCAGGGTCAGGGCGCGAAATTCAAAATGTCAATGGTTTTTATTTTTTTACGAAAAATTTGGACATCTTTACGATGTAATTTAGTGTTTTGCGATATTAGTATTCTGCATTGGGTGTCTCGATGTATTAAGTTTGCTTAAAAAAGAACCTAATCCGATACAATACCATAAGGTTTGTAAAAACCGCTACTTTTATTAACTTAATGGTGTTGTATCGCTTTAGGCACTTTTTTAAGCAAACTTAATACATCGAGACATCCAATGCAGAATGCTAATATCGCAAAACACTAAATTACATCGGAAAGATGTCCAAATTTTTCGTAAAAAAATAAAAACCATTGACATTTTGAATTTCGCGCCCTGACCTTGAGCTTCCACCTTAAAGTGCAGGGATTGGATATAGCCAAAGTACCTAATATTCATGTTCCATGTTCATTGTATTGGGTTTAACTATAGTTCATTGGGGAAATGACAGCCGCAAAAACCTCAAGATTAAGATTAAATCCGAGCAATCATTTATGGTCAGTTTTATGCGAAGTTGGCTATCAGTCGGTTTGTTAGCAAGGCATAAGAAGACCGCAATCTGGAAAATCAGCGTTACGTTTGCCTCGGGTAAGGAACGTGCTGTCTGAGTGAGTGAGAGGCTGCTTGGTCGGCCAGTATGAGCTTTCTGCGCCGAGGGTCCCGGGATTGAATTCTGATAGGGACAATCTTTGTGTGATGACCACGCATGTTTGTACTCGAGTCATGGATGTTGAATATATATAATACTAGCCTTTTTTGTCCCCCTGTTGGGCACGGTCCTCCCTTCAATGCGTGGAGGATTAGGCCCTAGTCAACCACGCTGGCCCAGATCGAGTTGGCGGACTTCGTACCTTCGAAGGGTTCTCTCAGACATGCAGGCTTCCCCACGATGTTCTACTTCACCGTTCAGCAAGTGATATGATATATATCATGGTTGAAAATTAGATTATCACTTGAATTTCAGAAATCTCAGTGTTGCGAGCCGGGGATTTGTACTTGCGGTCCTCGTTACCGAAGCAAGCGTTTTTCCAACTTGGCTATCACTGTTTTTTTTCTATTTAAAGTACCTACATACATATAAATAAATAAAGTACAAGTTTTTTCTGGAAATTTCCATATCAAATGTTATTTTATGTTGATAATACTATTCGCAGAGCACAGGAAACAGATAATTATTGCGCAATTAACCATCCATGAGTTTTTTCATCCAGTAAAAATACAGCATAACTACCTAAATTGGTTCTATTTATTGTGAGTTTGAATTCAATAGCAATTTACATGCATATATGATCCAACAAAATATGAGTAAGTCACTGATAACATTTATATATAAAATAAAAGTGTAAATCATATTGTTGTTTTTTTTAAAGCTCACACATGACACCGTATTGGATAGTTTGAGAATCTTAATTACCTTTTTTACGTTATTTTAATGGACTTTAAGTTATTTTAAGATTACTGAAATTTGAACTTATATTTTTTAGTTGGTATTAGTATTCTATTAGTCCGTTTTTAAAACCAAACATAAGAGATAATCATTTTGGCCCTAATACCTATAAAGGGCCTGTTTCGCAATGTGCTACAAACATATCAATCACATATTTAACAAACATTTTATGTGTTCGCCAAATGAGTTGTGTTGCCGACTTGTTGCTACTACTCTATTTCTTTTTTATTTCTTTTATTTTTATGATCTAATTATTTTTGTATTTTAATAGTATGTGTTAATTTTGTGTTGTAATGTAATTTTTGAAGTGTATTTAAAATATTTTAAGTGTCAGATTGTCTTCAGTGAACCAGAGGTAGGTTATGATTTCCCCAAAATACTAATATTATATTATTTCATGATCATCTAAGTGTTTCATTAGTTTACAGTCCACACACATTCGCTTCAAGTGTGATATGGTTTATTAATAAATTATGAAACCGTCCCATATTATTCATAACGTTAAGCTTTAATAATTAAATAATAGGCTACAAAACCCAACTTAAAAATAGAAGGTCGTAAACAACTGGCTAGCATGTTTTGTGCCAGTCTGAGGACACAATTTGCATCGACGCGGCTCGTCTTCCGCTCGCTAGATACTACCTGATCACATGCCACCCTGTATCTTTAGAATAGGCAACAGTTCCAACGTAGGCAAACGGTTTGAAGTTCTAGGGTTGACACTATTGAAATAATTTACTGAATAAATATCTACAGTCTTAAAAGCTACTGAAATACAAAAAGATATGGTTAATCTAATAGTAAACTACGGATTGACGACCTGATTAGCGCAGATGGTGGTGACCCTGCTTTCTGCGCCGCGGTTCTCGCATGAATGTTTGTACCCGAATCATGAATGTTTAATATCTATATAAGTATTATATACTGAGTTCGCCCTCAGGTCATTGTACGGTACCCATAACACAAGCGTTGCTTAGTGTGGGACCGTATAGTTGGTGTGTTTGTCTGGCTATCAAATAAATGAATAAACAAGCATAGTCTAGTGGTTTGAGCGTTGGTTCACCGGATGCTTGCGGACTCAATGTCCGTCTACGTAAATTACCAGGCCTCCCCTCGCATTGAGGGAAAGCCTAGGCCCAGGAGTTAGATATTAAATAATAGTAATATTGCCAGACGAACACACCAACTGTACGGTTCCAGCAGGGTCACTATCAACTGTGCTAATCAGGACGTCGGCTTAAGGTCGAATAAATAAAGGGCTTATAGTAATGATATGGTAGGAAATTACTATTTGGTGTGGTAGCCCTATTCGTCTCGATCGTTTACATAAACCGCAGTATTCCGGTGCGCCGGCAGCGCCGCGCCGCGCCGCCGCCGCGCCGCGGACGCACGCGGAGGCGCGTGACAGATATTTTTATGTGCGGAACCACTGCGGACGGTTTATTGCGGAAACACCCTCAGTGTTGCAGTCTTCATGATGACACGTTATAATAAAAAAAGGTTTTATATTTACCTACGTGAGATTTTCCCTATTGAAATTTTCACGGTAAAAATGTTCTGTGATGGTATGGATTTTATTCTATTAGTTTACATTTTACATAAGAAATATGTGACAGCCAAGTTGTTAGAACGCTCACCTTAGAAACGAGGATCGCAGAACAGTTCAACCCCAGCTGTAACCTCAGGGATAGCTGGATATCACGTGTAAATCTCATTTTCAACCATGATTATCACTTCCTCATGCTACGGAAATCACGTGAGGCCGTTGTTATTTCGCCTGATCTCAGATCCCAGGTCACATCGTATAGCCGTCTACTCATCGAACTATGAGAGTGGGGGATGAAAGAGCGCACCTGCGCTTGCGCATACTTGTGCATTATAAGATCTCCTAGGTACTTTGATGGGTAGTCGAAAGAGACTTTTGAGATTGGCCGCGGCCTGTGTGACCGAAATTCGGTCAGGACCATTACCGACTGTTTTTGCAAAATTTGTTCAGCTTCCTAACAACAGTTATTTGCGTAATTTTGATAACTGAAGTATTTACAACCAAAGGTTCAGAGAAAAAAATACAATACAAATTGTGAGAATCTTCAAAGTTTATTTCAAAATATCTCAACAGCATCCATTATATTCATCTCGCAACAAATTCTTAATCTAGCGAACTATTTCTTGTAGGCACTAAAATATTTTAATCTAATATATTAAACACCGCGAACACAGCGAAGAAGAATAAACTCTCAGCTCAATGTTTTACACCATATCTGACTCTATGCTTCAAGTAATAGGGATCATAATGGTACCAACAGTGCTTACTTCTCCGCCGCTGTTAACTTCGATGCATAACAGGAAAACCGATGTTTGATTATCCTATTAAAGGTGTATTATCCTCAACACGTGAAGTCATACAGTTCTTATAAGGCGGATGTTTTAGTTAAAACTTAATTATGGTAGGAAGATTTTATTGGTATTGTATAAAATATATTAACTACTTACAATGAATATTAGCGAGTCTTGGCGCAGATAACCGTTATTTTTATAGTTAAATACGTTAACTTATATCATTTAATATTAAACACCGCTGCCTTGTGAGGTAATTCATTATGTTAGTAATATCAGGCACTTACATATTAATGTTTTTTTTTATAAGTAATATAAAATATGTCGTTAGTATATAGGAAGGTGTAAATAGTATATAAGGTAAAGGTATATAATGCAAAGAAATTGCTATCGTATAGGTGATTTCACGTTTCACGTTGATTGTTAATAACTCATGTTCTTAGATAACATAACTATGGCGCCGAGAACAGGAAAAACGATGTAATTTGGGCTCATTTATAAAGTGTACGTACATACATTATCAGGTAAATGTGGTTATCTTAAAAAAACAAGAAAAAAATATACATAATAATACAAAATAAGTTACATTTAATGTTGAAAAAAAGGAACACGACGACCTGATTAGCTCAGTTGGTAGGTACCCTGCCTTCTACGCTGAGGGTCCCGGGAAAGAAATCGATATCGGAAACGGAATCGAAAACTTCCAAGCTGGATTACCGCAATCGCTATTAAAATTTACGAATTTGAATATCTTCGATGTATTTTGGTGACAATACCAAATCGTTTTTTTATAAAGTTTCCGTCGGAAAGCTCGTCGGGAGCGACATAAAAATCGGAAAGTTTCAAATCCGTTTCCGATGTCGATTCCGAATGATTTAAAATAACCCTGCTGGTAGGGAGAAAACTTTGTGTGATGAGCATGAATGTTTGTACCCAAATCGTGGTTGTTTAATATCTACATAACTACTATATACTGGATTCGCCTCCAGTCCATTGTTTGGTACCCATAATACAATCGTTGCTTAGTGTGGGACCGTATAGTTGATGTGTTTGTCTGACGATGGCATTATTTATATACTAAGGCAAGTACTTAGATTACAAATTAAAATACATTTCATGCGCCGAAGGCTGACGAAATATAGTAAGTACCTATTAAATGTTTTGCACATCGCATTACGTAATATATAACTCATTTAAAATTATTTTTAAAAACACAATACGACTAAAAAATTAAACTCTGATTATAGTATTAATAAAATCGTTGACAAATACCGACACATGTTTTTCGGTGTGTGTAATATTATAGCATTCTAAATTTGAAATACTTTAGAGTGTGACATCCATAAAAAATAGCTTTAAAATGGTAGAGATGGATTTAGATTAGAAAATGTGTGGCATGTGATTGTTAGTACATGTAAATTTTTTTTAATTTGGTTTACGGCCCTGGGTGCTAGCCCTTTGGAGTACATGCACATATACACCAGGGTTGCCAGGTGTACTTGGCAAACTAATTGTGAAAGGAATATAAAGCATACTATGGTAGGAACGCCACTTACTGACCAACACAATTGGGTGAGCGTGGGCGCAGCCGCGATAATCGAAACAAGACAGATGGAATACGATCAAAGTTCAGAATCATGAATGTATCCCTAGCCATCTACTTGTATAAACAGTTTAATGCTGCTTGTTGGTAAAACACATGGAAACGACTATTTGTCTTTTTTTTAATAGCGTGGATAAGGTTTCTAGAAAAAGAAATATTAAAAAAATGTTTCCGTAAATTCGGGACAGAACAACCTCTTTTAAGTCGGCTAGTTTGTAAATAAAAATAGATTCTAAATTGTAATTCAATCAATTAATTCGAGATTAAAATGCGTTTACCGAACCACTCATACTTTGGTACATATCTTTGTCATACCGAACATGGAACACGGGACTGAAATATCGAACAGTTCGGTTAAAATCGTACACCTGGCAACACACATACCGCAAGCCCTAACAACACGTTCTGAGGATACAATGACTTGGTTTTTCACGATGACACATCCAGATGTCCGATACGCGCACGCGCATTAGGTATTTCCACATCTTAGTAATATCCACTCATAATTCTGATAATCAATGTCTACTGTTTGTATATTTTCTCACGTATAAATATAGTACAAAAATTCAAGATTCATTAACGTTATTGTTGGTAGGTGCCTAAGTAGGAGTTGCAATTGGGGCAGTAATGGTCAGCATTCCGACATGAGTCCATGCAGTAAGGGACGCACACACATGGCCAGCACCTGGAACAAAAACATAAGTAAAAATATAACTAGACAAAAACTTTACATCTTGACATCAGCAGGCCCTTCTTTGGCCAACTGAGAACCGATATTACGAGTAAATATGTTTATTTTTGGAATATCAAATGAAAATTATTATCCTAAATATATATAATATATATCATGGAGGCCCCCAGAGCCTCAGGGTATTAGTCCGATATTAGTCACGGCATTCGTATAATCTATTGAACTATTGTTAAATTATTAGGGAACGGGACCAACCAATAATCCTCAGCTTTTAAACTTTCCCATTATTTCTGATCGGAGTGAGAATGAATACTACGCCCGTAATATTGCAGAGATGAATGAACTACTATAGAGATGCGCTGATACTTTTATATTTCAATAAATACTTCTCTTTTCTCATGCCATTATTTTTCCTATTTCATCTACTTAAAATGATTGCATCCACTAAAAGGCAGTGATCGCCTTAAATAAAACTGCAAATCCATAAGAACCGTTCAAGTAAATTGAAATCGTCGTTATAAAACAAATAAATATATGCCGGCATCCAAGTCATTCTCCACAAATCAAATCCAAGTCACTCTCTATTGAAATTAAATTCAAGTCACTTTCCAGAAAGTTGGTAGAACGCTTGCCTCGGTAGACAACGTCTGCCAGGACACCTAATATGTATATAAAACTGTTATACCTTCCGAATGTCTAACTAAAGTTTCCATATTATCCAAAACAAAACAAAACACGTGTTATGCCAGATATGTACGGGGCGGCTGTCAGTAAGCTTCAATAAAATAGTCCTTAATTAAAATGGGTATATTCAGATATTATACACAAGTTACAAGAATGAAATAATAAAAAGGTACAATAAAAAGTAATAAGCTAGGTATTATAAACTACGTGTCCGTTCCCACCGATGTTAGGAATAGGAAGGCGACACTACCGAAGCGGCAACGCTTGATGTCATCATCAAGGCGGTGTCCGATGCGCGGTCGGCCGCTTTGAATACTGGGAACGCCGACGAGGCAAGTTGCCCTCGTAACATGCCTTATCGCTGCATAAACAAAACTGTCGCATAAGATACTGCCTTGTAGGTACGCCTCTTGGTTAGCGCTATTATCAAATTAATGTTTATCCAAGCGATATACTGATAAAACAAACTCAAGTATATTGTGTCTTACTATTACAGTTTCTGGCAAGATGTACTCGTACCTGCTTCTTAGTTAATATTAAACGTTGAAATAATATATTTTTTTCGGATTTTATCGCGTTTATTTTAAAATAGATGCGATAAAATCCGAAAAAAAACATTTTATTTCAATGTGTAGTATTCGCGTAAATATAAGAAATCAATAATATGAAGTATTTTTATACGATTCCCGTCTACGCTGTAGGATTATTTAACAAATGTTTTCTCGGAGTAGGAAGCTGTGATTCTAACGTCCGAGACGCTATCGGTAGCCCCACGAGGAGCGTGATAAATCCAACGGCCGTGGCTGCGGCAATCGGAAGGTCAAAGATAGTCGCAATGCAACGAATAATAAGGAAAATAATGATGACGTTAATATCGTATTTCTTTACATAAGTAAGGACTTTGAATATGTTCTGTTATTATTATTTTTTAAATGGATACCTGGTACCACGGTCCCAGTGTTAGTAGTAGTCTGAGTCGCCTAGATACCCAAACATCAGTGGATCATTATCGAAAAAATTGGTTTGGTCGTAGTTCATGGATGAATGACATAATTTTTGGCCAATATTCTATTCCCTCTGGCGTAGGGCCAGCGAATAGCCCGACAGAGTAGAGACAGCCATAAATAAAGATTTTAAAAATAATTCTACTGTTTGATTTTTGTTGCCTATATATATATATATATATAATTAATTATTATTATTATACCACAATTAATTATTATACCATATTGATATCTTATATTTACCCGAATACTACACATCGAATTAAAACTAATTACGGATTTTATCGCGTTTATTATACTTTTTTACGTTCCCGACGGTTCGGCTGCTTTACAGCAACCATGGTCACGGGAGGACTTAGGTGGTTGACGTCCTAGGGTCATAGTTTTTTTTCCCACCTGTTAAACAATCACCCTAAATTACTGAATTACATATATGCAATTGACTCACAGAAACAGACACAGCAGCAGAGCTATAACGTGGGTCTTAGTCGTGGACTTGCGGTCAACGGTCGTGACAACCGTCGCCCTGCAGGAGGGGCACATAACTTGGCTGGGGTTCGGTCCGACAGGCACAATGTTCATCTTGGCTCTGTAAAGAATAATCATTATAATATCGCCAGCCGAACCCACCAACTACGAGGGTGACACTGAAAGTTCTTAGAAAATCAAAAACCGAACAAACTAGCAAGTGGCCAGTTCTAAAAACTTTCTCTTTCTCGAAGCGAACCGTAAACTTTATAGTCTAGCGTATTTAGACATTTTGTATGGAGAATTGAACGTTTTGAATACCGTCCGCTAGGGGCGCTTTTCAATTCTCCATACAAAATGTCTAAATACGGTAGACTATAAAGTATACAGTTAGCCCGCACTTGACGTACTGTACGGTTGCAAACTCAGCAAACGCTCGTGTTATGGGTGGCCGTTCAATGAATTAGAAATGATCTCAGTTGGCTTAGCTGTAATTTGTTAATCATAAGATCCTAGGTTCAATTTCCAAGTCGTATAATGTTGGTTAAAGAACAATCCATAAAGGTGTACCCGGTAAATGACCATGAAGGCTGCTTCCACGGATGTTTGCCCCCACAGACGGTGGGGGATAAAAAAATGTTGACACATATTCATGACACTGAATTCTATACTCCTTTCGAAGAATAAGAGTAAGGAATAAGGCCAAAGGAAAATAAACCCAGACTTGTTTATCTTAAAGTCCCTACTTGACATTTGTGTGTTTTAAATGTTTTATCAATATTACGTATGTAATTAAAAAGTCCTTGACTGACCTACACACAACTGGTTGCACCACTATAATCATTAGAAGATAATTTTACAACGATTTCATTACTTTTAACTGCAGCTGTTAACGTGTACTTCATAGGTACCATTTGGCGATAACAGGTCATGACGTAAACGTGTGTACTCATCTTTAGAGTCTTGTTTAATGACATTTTAATAGTACTTAGGTACCTAACACTGGCTATGTCACCGGCGGGCATCACACAATGTTTTCTACTAACGGGATTGAAACCCGGGCTATTGTGCGACTCTGTTTCAATCATTTCGTGTATTTCAATCCACTAATTAGTCGATAGAAATACGCCAGATGATTGAAACAGGTTTGAATACAGAATTACAATAGGTGCTGTTGCACATCTGTGTAAATAATTTCTTGTATTTTATCGACTAAATAGTCAAGTAATTAGTCAACTCACGGCTATGTTCATATATATGTTATAGTTATAATAATAATAAATATCGCCAGACGAACACACCAACTATACGGCCCCACCCTAAGCAATAAGTATATTTTATTTTATTTTTTTTCATGCAGATATATTTGTATATACACCTATTGTATATATCTTTTCGAGTCACGTTTGAGATATGAGATAGTCGTTACAGAATAGTACTACTACACCTCTATAGTATTACGCGTGATCAAACAGCTGCGGCCGGCCTTGAGTAAGTACCGTTTTAGTTTTTACCAATACAGCACTTCTGGTTTGAACGTACCAACAATGTACACAAACACTCGCTTTGTGAATCTCTAGTTTTTGTACCGAAGATTCAAAATTTGAATCTCGGTTGGGGATATCTTTGTGTGATTAGCACGAATGTTTTGTAGCCGAGTCATGGCTGAATTATAAGTAATTAATTCTAAGATCGTGGATCCGTCTTACAGGTACCCATAAAAAAAAAGTTTTTAATAATCGTTATGATCTTCTAGTAAGTATTATAATATAATAATAACGCCAGACCAACACACGAACCGTACGGTCCCATACTAAGCAACGCTTGTATTATGGGTACCGTACAATGGACTGAGGGTGAACTCAGTATATACTCGTAATACTTATATAGATATTTTACATCCATGACTCGGGTACAATCATACATGCTCATCACACAAAGTTTGTCCCGACCAGGATTCGAACCCGGGAACCTCGGCTCAGAGAGCAGGGTCACTACCAACTACGATAATTAGGTCGTCAATTATTATCTATACTAATAGTTTGTGAGTTTAACTCAAAATGTTAAAAACAACCAGACTTGCCTTACACTTTGAGTAGCTAAGTAATTATTTTATCTGATATTGTTGTATTTCCCTTTAACTACAGTACATGAGCCACAAAATAAGGTCCCAGCTAGACCAAAAAGTTTTTTTTTTTCTAATGCTTAGGTACCTAAGTAGTAAGTAATATTTAACTGTTTTAATAAGCATCAAACTTATGAATTAAAAAGGTATGAGGTCATCGACATGAATGCAATTAAAAGTAATTAGAGATAATTATAGCAACGGGATGCTGGCAACGTTATGTAGGTACTCAGGTAACGTGTGTAAGGTGGATATTACGTAATCATATATATATATATGACATAGATCTGTGATCATATTTCTCGATAGTTCAATTCAATTTCATTAAGCTTCCTATATCTTGTTTTTATTTATTTATTTCTCACTAAAGGTTAACTCTAAGGAACCCTATGATTTTCTATGACATTTTAGCGGAAAAGGGAAGATCTTCCAGCCAGGCGGGTGGTATGCCTGGCGGGGCGGCCGCTATGCCCCAACGGTTGTTGTCGGGATCTTGTATATATGTTACTTGCTCCGAAAACTCTTATAGCGCGATTCAGGATTGTGACGTCAATTGTCTATTGTTCTGAAAGCGTCTGCAGCGCCATCTGCGTAGCTTGTGGTGCGGTTGAAGTGGTCGCTACAACATCAATATAATATGATATCCCATAATAAATTTACTAATTGACATTACATTATTTGAATACTTGACTACAGTGAATGCTGAAGTAGGAACCCACTTCATTTGTTTTTTTTCTAATATGGTAACTTCTCTCGAGTCTTTTTCCATCGAGTAAGGCTTAAGGTGATGCTTCTTCTTCTTTTTAGGTTGACAATCGGCTACAAAATAGTACCATATTTGCCAGTATCGAGTAACTCTTGAAAATTGTTTTTGAATTATAAGTACCCCTGATAATAATGATAATGTTGATGACGATGATGATGATGCAATGAATCCCCAGTAATCATCAGTAATGCTGTGGATATTTTACTGAAAATTTTCCGGACATCTTGGGGGGAGAACTTGAAAAGTCAAATTATACTATTTTATTTCGATTTCCTTCACTCATGTACATTTATGAACACACAATGGTTAATATCCCACTAATACTACACATTATTTATCAAAGACAAACATTTTTTTTAGAAAATAAAACAAAATTGACAACTTCTCGGTTCAACTTCCCGCCAAAATGTCTCTTAAGTGTTATATTTCTTTCAACATAATAACACATTTCACTTGCCAGACATTATAAGCGTGACCATCTCACGCAATTGAACGTTCACCTAGTATCAAACAATTCCATTGTGACGATTAAATTAATACTATAAATACAACACAATAAGGTATATTTTTTAAAATAATATTTCTTTTTGTTAACACCTTCATGTAAAATTGTTACGTGAACCTTTTTGTTAATACCAGCTACTCAATTCAAATGTTTTAAATTAAGAACGACAAAGCTAGTGCAATTTAAAAATGTATATCTATTATGCATTTTGGGGTATTTATTGCTTGGCATCTACTTGCTTGATGACAAATAGCCAATCACAGTATTGTCATTTGATTCAAGGCATTTTTTACCCTCGCATTGTCAATATAAAAGTTATATTCCTTCATGCACTGTATAAGTGTATTGCTCAACTTGTATCGAGAGTTTGCTTATATTTTGCATATAATTGACCGTATACACGGCACCTTTACAAACAGCTGGAAGTTGGAACCAATTTTAAAGCAACAATTGTTTTGTAAATTCACAGGTGTCAACAACGGTTGCTACGCAATATGATAAACTCGCATTCGGTGTACAAAGTAACGTTTCAAACCAAAACCACTATTATATTAAACCGAAATCTTAGAAGTATGCTAAAACTTATTATAAGTAGGTAGATCTACTTCTCATAGCGTGCATAGTTCCTTAACAAAACAATCGGATCGGATTTTGTCCTCACCGAATACACTGCCTATATATAGTTTTTTTCTCAACCATACAACGTCATCATAGACTTTTCTTAAAAAAAAGATACCAACTCAACTAGCTACTAGGTAATAATAGAACAGAATAGAAACACATTCCAAATTTAAATTAATTCTTATTATAAATTAATTACCTTGATTATAGACTGGCCACAGAAAAGAAAATACTTTTAAAACGTTAGCACGGGTACACACTAGCAATATCAACACGCGACTGACAAACAGAAATGGCGCCTCTAGTAGGTGAAGCATAGCCGGTTGTGGGATAGAATGACTCACTCATCCGTTGGGTCCACACTGAGAGCCCAGCAGACATAATTATTCATTAACTTTTACGAGCAGTTGTGGAAAATATTATAATAAGGTCACCCAGTTTGGTTGGCGTGGCTCCATTTCATTTACTTTTTAAAGTATCGTGCGTGACAATACTCGCTTCTTCATGAAGACCTACTCTAGGTTTCGAGTGTCGTTATAGAAGTAACCTATATGGCCTCTCTATTTTTTATGGCCTTTACAGGTCACCACACGAGATCGTGAGGTCTTAGTGCGCTCCAACCTATTCCTGGGTAATAATAGGGGGTGAAAGTAGATCAAGGGCAAATTGAGGGGAGGCTTCGGCCTGGGCAGCAGGAAACCTCGATGCAAGGTTGTATCTATCGAATGAATGGAAATCTCACCAAACCCAACAGGTTCGTTGTCTATTAAATTGGATTGGATATAAAGCTTGAAGTCAAGACCTCTACTCAACACTGTAACGATGGAACATTACAAAAAGTATTCATAATTCAAGTTGAAGTTGCTACTCAAGTACCTACTTTATTGACTTACCATTTTGTTTAAATCGTTCCCACGCTTCAACTTAAGGTTCGTACCATCTATTAGTATATAGGTCGCCATAATTTCTCTTTGTAACCATTAAACGTGACCATGATAATTATGTCAACGAAATTATTATGAAAAAGCAAAGAATATCTAGTTGTATATTAGTCAAAACTATAGTGCTATGAATGTTTTTTTCAAATAATTTACTGATGGACGCCTAAATAGCTTACAACCAAAATTCGGAAAAAAAATCAAAGTATTGATAAGGTTAATAGTAATAATTATACTTATTTTTCTGCAAACTATTAAATAGCTGTTGGCATTTTATGCATTAAGATTAAAGGCTAATAGTCGTGTTGAAAATCTTTTTTTTTTTAGGAAACTCGACCAAATAAGTATAACTGGCTACAAATTTCGCAGAGTCGTAATAGTTAGCGCACTGGTTGGCCTCAATCGATTGACACCCATTGCTTCTGACCTAACAACGAGATGCTATAAAAACAGCCCATCCACGTGGCGACATGCCCATCGTGACGTCAACGCCAAAAAAACAAATCTTCCGCGCTTGCGCACAGACACAGATGCGAGGCGGTCAAGGCCATGATCATTAATTCTTGTGACAAATAAATAACTCCCAACATTAGCTTAGCTTTTAGTTTAGTCTAAATAAGCTCAAAACAATTGTTCCTCCTGGTTTTTTTTGCAATTATTTCCTGCCAGTTTCCAAGACAATTGACTACTCCCTGAGTCCCGCCGAGGGTCAAACCTCGGTGACTCCGTGGATCCTGGCTTACATGAATAATAATGTTGGGAGTGTGTGGCGTGTTAAGTCCCATTAAAAATAGCTCAAAATAAAATACTTAGGCGCCCCATCTGCTATAGTGTGTTTGTTTCGATGATCGTACCAACTGTGTGAGCCTAAAGAAAACAACGCGTTTTATAGGTACACTCAGACCAGAATAACGCAAAGACACATCACGAAAGAGGGAAACGATACATAACCCGCCCCCTGATAGCGTAACTTGCAATAGCCTAGCGATAGCAATAATTGTGCAACATTTGCTAATTCGTATTACGTAGCACTGCGATATCATACACATCTGCAATTTGAGAGCAAATATTGCGAGATTATTGCTGTTGCTTTGCTATCGCTAAGCTAGGCAAGATATCTGGGGGCAGGTCTCGTGCATGAGCCGGTGGCGTACGCCCAAACCACAAGAGTACACCAAGCTGCGGTCGTTACTAGACTTACTTAAGTATCTAGGTAAGATAACTATAACTTAAAAATATATTTGTTCTTCTTTTTATTCTTGAACGGTTTCTTCGGATACCCAAACAACTCTGTTCAAGGTTAACAAATCCAAAAAGAAGCGTTCCGTGATCAGTCAGGTCTGAAGGTCAGTGGTGGTCACAGACCTATTAGAAATTTGGATGTAACGTTGCCACTACGAAAATGAAGCCTTTGCACTGCATTTGTAGAGGTAAATGTTACTACATACAAAACTTTTTGCCTAGTTAATAGTCATGGAGTAGGAAGTTCTGGACATAATTTTATATATGTTTGCGTGAGTGCGTGTGTTTACATTCTAGACCAGTCTTTTATACTTCACTTGTAGCGCACGCCGCGTGTTTTCTGAATATTCTAGCAAGTCTGTGGTAGTAGAATAAATTAGTGCGTTCCTATATCCAAAACAAATATTGCAAACTGAATTGGTTTACGGCATCTAGATCAGTGACATGCCTTTGATGTTTTGGCTTCAAACACATTCCGTAAGTATTGGATGTGACTGACAGACGCACGTGAGTGATCTTAACTGGTTATGTAGGTACCATATCTTAGGTCATTAAACTACAAAACTGAGTCGCCGCAACGGTTGATAATCCGCAATTTGAAAATAGCAAATTTTAACATAATGAGAATTTTGCTATTTGAAATTTAAAGGCGCTGTTTAGTGAGGTAAACTTTAATCGTTTTATAACACCAAATAGTATCTCTACTTCGTATTATACAAGAAACATTGTTTAACTATTAATAATATAATGACAGCCATTTCAGTTGTGTTCAAATAAAACTATTAGTGTTATGTTTAACCTAAGTATAATTTGTTTACAAAATCATAATAGATCTTCAACATAATGACATCATAAGTACCAACTTAATAATAATTGTGCACATAGGTACCTATCAAATACAATAATTTCTTATATTACACATTGAAACAAAACTAATTTTAAGGATTTTATCGCGTTTAATGTATATTTTTACGTTCCCGACCACAGATCACGAGAGATATGCCGTGCGGTTCAAAATGTATGGGAACTCGCTGTCTCCGTTTGTTCCCCACCACTCGACACAAAACACATGCAATTACATAAAACCAACCAATACGAAGTCTCACACACACACGCGTGCCAATAATTCGGTGCGTGCTGCGTCGTCGCCGCAGACAGCGGCCGTACCACGCGACGCACCAGTTTATTCAAAGTATCGTTAGACGATCTATCCATTGCCTCGTACATTCACTCAGTAGCGAACATAGGTTGTACTTAAAGAGCCATGTATTTTGTACAAAAATAAAAAAGTCGTTGTGCTACATGAAAACTAAAATAACATAATAAAGGCATTAAATATTTTTTGATTTGTTGTTTTTAATGATTTTAAAGACGAATAAATAAAATACTTAATACTGGCTGGTGAAATGAGATTCCATCTTTCGCGTAGTTCACTTTGCTGCTAGCATTTTTGCACACAAGCACGGAATAACACGGCATTTAAAAAAAGTTAGAGCTCCGATACCGACGTGCAGTTGCAGTCGACTGACGGCGAAAACTCTATGTTAGCGTAATTTTGGCTAAAGGTGAGCGCAAGCCCACCGCTTTCATAACATATCTCCTCTAATATATCTGTGTTCCCGACGTTTCTGCTGCTTTACCGCAACCATGGTCACGGGAAGACTGAACGTGGGGAACGTAAAAACATAAAATAAACGCGATAAAATTACAATAATATTATATACTTACTTAATAACAGTGTACGAACCTACCTATTTATCTTGGACTATCATATATGTTACTTCCAACCATATCTAATCAATTTCATAGATATCCAGTAATTAGCTATGTATATTTTCTTTCACGATATCTCTATCCAACGATAGATCAAAGTCAAAAAAATATATTAAAAATGACCGTTACAAATAAGTAATTAATATAACACACTTTGTTTTCATTCAATTTCTTTCTTCAATTCATACACAATTTACCCAGAGAGGTTCCAAACTAGCGTCATTATAAACCATTTGTGGTCAGCTTACTTTTTTTATACAGGGTGATTCAGAAAGGGTATAATAAGCCTTGAAAATGAATTAATTAATTATTAGAAGGTTAAAGCTACGCGTATTCATGCCGGGTACGCACGTACGCCCCGCCCCCCTGTAAAACAAACTTCGGTTGCATTGTACAGATTCTCATAGAACGGTATGCCTACCAGAAACTCCGAACGCACAACGCCATCAAGAAAGCATGCTTTCACTCTCATTTATTAACCTATGGTGTGAGCGGGACGGCACTAGCTTGCATTACGAAAACGTTACGTAAATATGATCTTAGTTAATGTAAGTGCCGATATATGCATTGCAATTGGGACAGTAGTGGTCAATGTTGTTACAGGAGTCGACGCAGTATGGAACGCAGATGCAGGGCCAGCATCTGGAAATTTAAAAAACCAAGTTGAAGCATAGACATACAGGTTAAATGAAAAAAAAGCGGTAGTGCCAATTTTCTTACGGAATTTTGCAAAGTCATGTTAATGTTGTAAAATTTAATGTAGGTAATTATACCTTATATTTGTAATCAATATAAATGTTTCTTCGAATAAATTTCAAGACTGCTTCATCACGACATCTCTCAAACTATGAGACCTTTTCTGAATTACACATAGTGCAGGCTATGTGTATATTGATGGAATTTTATTGCCTAAGTGTTACGAGTTCAAGAGTGTTCAATGTGTTTATTCAAGCTCCTTAAGAACGTACCTATTTGGCAGTATCCATTCACCACTTATATAGAGAAAGGGGGTTAATAAAGTCCTATCCTGCAGAAGCTTGATTTTTTTATTTTAAATAGCTATATTCTTTATACTTGAAACTGGAAAAATAGCTAATGTAATGATTTGGACTGATCTATTTGGACTGCCCGTATTATTATTGTTATTTATACTTATGGTCAATGGGGTGGAGCTTCTGAAATAATATGCGACATGAAAGCCAACTTACCCAAGCAAGCAAAGCAACGCAGCGAACAAATGTGTCCTCATTGTAGATCTCATTTCAACCCTTGTCACGATCTCCAGGTTGCAGGACTTGCACCTGATGACTGAAGCCTTGGAGCCCATCTGCTGGCCCATAACCATGGGCACCATAGTGGGCACCACTACTGGGACCCCAGTCGCGTGGTCCACGGTGGGGCTATGTGATGGGGGGGGTCCATATGGTCCAGGAGTGTAAGGTGGAGGGTTGCCTTGAGCGTTCATTCTTGCTGGAAGAAAATATTAATGATTAAAAGAAAATAATTCGTCATATATATAGTGTCAAACTATAATAGTGTAAATATTTTAAGGTGTCCATAAGTAGGCTATAAGGGTCACATTCCCGAAAAAACAATTACATTATTTGCAATTTGAAAATGACACTACGTAATAAGTCCCCAATGTAACGGTACTGACTCGCTTTCTCACAGAAAAATCAAACACTGTATACACATATATTTTATACATAGACGTGATCGTTATCACCTACTCGTTAACCCCTTAAAATATGTTACACTATTTTTGTTAAACCTTATATATTAGGTTTGTAGGCACTTCATAACTTCAATATTGTCAATTTATTTATAATACACTATTGTCTAATATAATATTTAAAAAATTTAAATCGCATTATATAATCACTTTAGCAATATAAATTATTATAGGTAACTAGATTATTCACCATAAAATCTTAATTATTTACTAATTAATTATTTATCGCCCCAACCAGATCTATAGAAAATAATAAAATAACTAGGAAAAGTTTAACCATTTCACTTCTAGACAGCGGAAGAGATTATATATGTTTTTATGATAGTTCAATGTCAAATTTTGCAAGCGTCAAGCGTCAATTGCCCAGGGTATATAGGAGGCGAGGGGCTACGGTTCGATTCCCACCCTGGTCATTAAACATTCGACGTGAGCAGAATCCAACCACAAGCTTTGGCTTAGTTGAAAGAGTTAACGACCCTACTGGTAAAGAGCACATTGCACATGCCTAACCACACTGATAACCAAAGATTGCCATGGCGACAACATAAAAAAAAAAGCATAGATTAAGCATTCCTAAAATATTCGACGACTTACGTTTCTCGTATAATGGGTCCATAAATTAAGAACAATGTTTTAAACAACTAATGTTTTTTTACCTATAACGTCTCCAGCCACTGAGCTATATTTACGCACTGAGTCAGCCCAATACCGGACTTGTAGATAAACTCAAAATTACGATAACGTCAGATCGATAAGGTTATTTCACCATATTTCGGATGCTTTTTGGCGTAGTGATACGAAAAGGATTGAAAATACTTATTTTTTTAAGGAATAATTGTAGTGTGACTAAAGGCATTCAGTTAACCACGTGTTGGTTGCCATATGTTTTTAACCTCTTGTGTCCCACTGATGGGGAAAGGTTCAAATCTTTCCACTCATCACAATCTTTAGATCTCTCATCCCAACACTCTCAATGAGCGTCGAGGTCGTGGCAAATTTGCCTACAAAACTTGAAATAATTTATAGTATGGTATAAACATGATAAAAGAAGACATTATGATAAACAATATTCTTGAAACCGCATGAATCATTGCATACAAAGGAAATGTAAATAAATTAAAACGTTGTAAATCATAGCACAATATTGTATTACTTATCGAAAAACTCTTAACGCGAACCTTATCGAGCTGATAACATTATCAAGCTAATAAACTAGGTATACGAATAAACATTTTCAAACAGAACATATCTTTTGAAACAGAACGGAATTCGAACCCAGATTATAATATCAAAAATACCAATATGATAGATTTTTTGGTACGTAACAGATACGATACTTGGTATAAAACTCAGCTTATAAATAGTAATATCTACATACCTACCTACATGTATTCGGGTGGTTTGATGGTTGCAGAAATAGTTTGTAAAACCATGAATATAGGATCTAATATGAACCCTTAACGAAAATATTTGAACTAGGAGTAGGTATAAAAACCATCGATTGTACTTTGTAATTGTCCCCTAGTGGTCATAGCGTGATATTCCTTATCTTTGGAGTACGACTATAAGCTATGCTATAGTTAAAGCCTCGTTGAACTTGTTTAAATAGTTTTAGGCTGATGAACTTCAAATACAAACTCAGACAAGAACACTAAATATAATGGTTTTGGATTTAGTGACATAAGATCATTCTTGAAAGTTGTTAAATTGTATACAAGAAAATCAAAATTCTATTTTGCCAAACAAAGAGCACATGATCGCATGGCTTGATCTCACTAGACTGACGAGACAGATGATAATATTCAGACACCTTAAAAACAAGCTCTTTAAAAAGATAGTATTTCCATTTCACAGACTTCAGAAAGCGACAAAGCACTCGGCACTCAAATTAGCACAAAAGCTTTCAACTCCGAAAACACACCTTAAATTGCAAAAGCGAATCCTCTGAATAGCCACGCATGAATGGGGGACGTTTGTCAGCTCACCGATAAGTTAATCTTGATGGAAAACCTATTTGACTAATGGAGGAACACGCTGGCAGAACACACGCCAATCCATCACTTAAAATCAAGATTCTATTGCCAGTGTTACATTTTCTCTGCAACTAAGCATTCGATCTGATGTGTCCGTTGGACTTAAGATTTAATTAAATAACATATTCATTTTTTATATTTACGCGAATACTGCACATTGAAATAAAACTTATTTTGAGGATTTTATCGCGTTATTTTACCCCGTGACCATGGTGGCTGTAAAGCAGCCAAAACGTCGGCAGCGAAAAACAGAAAATAAACGCAATAAAATCCTTAAAATAAGTTATATTTCAAAATAACATATTCGTTTAAAGCATCAATAACTTATGAACCAGCCTTTACGTGAGCTTAACCATTTACCTGTACGTATATTAAAGAACTAGACGGAATAGTGATTAAGACCAAATTTATATTTTAACCATGAGTATAAAGTAAATTTAAAAGGAGACAAAGGCTACAATTTTGACGTATTTTTTTTATCAAACACCATTCTTAACATGACAATCGCAATTCTTGATATTACATTTACCTACAAACATTTCATTTCACGTCGAATATTTTCTTGCACACATACGTCATATATGTATCCGAAACGTAATATTCGCGATCGTAAAGCGTCGAACTATTCAGAGCAACTGTGCTCAAGGAAAAAACCTTGAGGTCTGTTTAGTAGTCATAAAGCACTTGATCGAGTTCACTCACCCACTTGACTATCGTTATAAAAAAGGCATTAGACTCGTGTACAGTTTAAATTGAGTGCTTGATGAGTAGAAATAAAGACATATTTTTATTAATCCTGTGACTAGTGACAATGTCGCTGGCATGCCAGCAACTACCAATCACCGTTAATAACTTAAATATATTTTCAACTAGCTATCCTGGCGCACTTCGTACCGCCTCATAATCATATGTATGAGAAAATGAATTATCTTTATTATTATATTTTTGTTATTCTGCTATTCGGGGCGGAGACAAATTCAAAATATCAAAGTACATAAAAATTGATCCATACGTTCTTGACTTATAAATGGTGTATCTAACACGACTTTGTTTGATATATATAGATTGCATTGGTATCGACAGCACACATATGTGTTTAAGCTAATGGGCAAGTAAGATCAATGTAATTTCGTTCTTCAACTTCACAATTTTACTGTCTTAACGTATTACTAAGCTGTTCCACTAACTCTAGTAAGTCGACAGGTAAGTGACGTTCAAACGCGTATACCGCAGTGCGTAGGAAGGGTTCGCGTTACGCACAACGGTTCGAAACGATCGCGTTTGCGAACAGAGAATATTATTATTATACGTTCGTGAATGCGTAATGCTTTCCAGCTCGATCGTAATTCATGGATTTTAAATATTTCCATTTTGTATACGCTTAAAGCGCTTCTATACGGGAAAAGCTGCCGTGCATCAATTGTTTTCTTGTATTTCTATCGCTCTCTGTTGGGTGGTCGATCCGATTGTCTCAAGCCTTTTATATCATTCTCGATTCGGCCACAGAATAACCTTCAAATTTATAGGAGTTTGAATCAATTCACAATAGAGTTACAAAGAAATGCTTTGTGAATTAGTATATTTTTAATTGGATTAAAAGTCCATAGATTTGAAAATAAACTTTGCGTAGGTGGTCACAGACATACTAATTGAATGCAGCATTTTACTCCAAGGTTCAATTGAGCTAATTCTTTAAGATCATATGGGTGAGCAAATAGTCTATGGTAGTTTCGGCTAATCTAAACTAATTAACTGTCTTCGCCATGGGTTATAAAGAGTTTATTAAAATTGAAGGACTTCCTTTGGATTTTGATGTACTACAGTTATTTGGCTTAACCAGCTTATTCATATAACACGATGAAAGTATAAAACATTGACCCAGGTATAAGCTACCACCATGTCACGTTTCGTGAAAATCTAATTAAGTAGTTTCTCCATGATGCGCGTTCAGACAGACGGACAATACCAGCTCCAGTCTCTATATCGATAGATATATGCACAACGATTACTTTTTATTGAATACTAGCTGTTACCCGCGACTTCGTCTGCGTGGTATTTAACGAATAATATATGTACAAAACTTCCCTATTTGAATCGAATATTATTAAAAAAATTCATTGGTTTTAATTTTTTTTTTCTAAAATCGGTCCAGCCATTTCAGAGATTAGCCGGAACAAGCAGACAGACAAAAATTGTAAAAAAATTTGTTTTGGTATATGTACCGTGTATACTCGTACATCCAAATGCACTTAGTAAAAAGCGGTTATTTTAATATTACAAACAGAAACTCCAATTTTATTTATTTGTATACATATAGATATTCAAGAAACAGACGACCTAGTAACAAGTCTTATTAGGTATAGATTCAGATAGAAGCAAACATTTCTGGCAGTACGACGTCCCATCAGCTCTGGCACATGATCCCCCCCCCCCCCCCCCCCTCCCGTACCGAAGCGCCGCCGCCCGGGACACAAAGGCCCGCTATTTGTCCCGCACCCAGCTCTGAGCAAGCAATCGCCTAATTGAGATGTCGCGTCGCATTGAGTGGCATTGAATCTATGTCAACCGATTTTAATATCTGACGTACGGCGTCCAATTATGTAGAGTCAAGTACTCTACAAAAAATATGATGATATTTTGAATGTTTCAAAGCCTAAAAAACAAATATTTTCTTGATACCTATCCAAAAAAAAAGATATCAAAATGACAAGAACAGATTTTCTTCATGATAACCGTGACTCAAAAAAACATAACATATAGTGAAGGATATTTTTGTAAAAGATACTTTAAAGAAAATATATACATGTGTTATTAACATCCCAAAAATAATATATATCGACTAAAACAACACACAAAACTCCGTCTAACATTTACCCCCAAATTTATAGACGTTCTATAACTTTATCAAACGTCATATAGTACTGCGGAAAGCAAAACTCTCGTGCGCAGTACTATATGACGTTTGATAAAATTATAAAACGTCTATAAATTTGGGGATTAAAATACATAATATTTTTGGTCATACGTGTATGAGAGAAAATGAAAAGGGTGAAATTGAAAATAAACAGGGACCGGTCTGACGTGGAAAAGTTTGTCGCGTACTCGAACTGACCGTAAGCTGGACTCGAACGTTTCATAACTTTGTTATTGCTTTCCAAAATGCTTTGAAGCTATAGTAACTATAGGTTGTATATTAAACTTAAATCTACGATTACTAAATAACTGTCACGTTTTATAATCATCAATCAGTTTGTCTAGCTAGACTCTAGACGTAGGTCACGCGAACGGTCTCTGAGTCATGCTAAGCCTTCGTCAGAAACTTCATAAACTATGTTACAAGAACCGTGTAGTAGAGATGTAAATTATAATTAGCTTTAATAACATAGATAAGCGAATTCGATTCATGTAATTATTTATTAAAATATGTGTATTTTTTAAATTATATAATTCTCATCTAAGTGAGTTACTTTATTCTTTTGAGAAATAAAGATAATATCTCTAACCTCATTACCAGTCAAAACGCAGTAGCTATTTTGGGCTAAAATTATTGTCATGAAATGGCGTTCAAAGAATCTATGCAGTAAGTTAAGCATAACTAATATACGTTTAGGGTTACCAGACCAAAGGGTTACCCATTACAGCTACACATACTAAACTGGGTACATCAAACATACACTTTAATATAACCAACTATAAGAATCAAAATTAATCACTTTATTACTCTACAGCCTCTTCAAACAGCACACTTGGGATGTGAGCCCGCAATCGCATATGCAAATTCTACAATGACACTAGCGCCGCCACCCGACTGCGGCTGCGGCCCAAAGTTAATGTCCCCATCCATTAACTGAACCGAGCACTTATGAAATTCGTGCCGCGATCCGAACAACATTACATGGGCTAGCTGACATGTTCCTAAGATTAGGGTTGGCAGGCACTAAACACGCAGCAGGCAAACATATTTAGCGGAAAACACAAAAAAAATAACAAATTATGCTACCATTCTATTACCTATATGAAATCTAAAAAAACATGATTTAGAAAATTACGCTAAAATTCTGGAATTTAACTAAGTTTTAATGTTACGCTAAAATGTATATTGTGTGTAGCTTGCGAGAATGTTGTAATCTTTAGTGTTTTTTGCAGATTGACATGCAAGAAGTTTATTGCAGGCAATCTACCTCATGGATAGCGCTCAGTGTGAGAATAAGTTCCATACCCCTAACCGTTTTAAATGATACCTAACACAATAAATAATAAATAATCGCGAGAAAAACACACTTACTATAAATATGCGTCTCAAAACGAACAGCGCTTGTATTATAGTGATTATGTGTAACGTTGATAAAAACTTCTTAAGACCAACTAAGCGACAGGCGTGATTTTTATTGTTTTTTTTTTTAATTTATGTTTTTACACCAAAATTTCGAAATCAAAATATCGTTAATATCATCTGCCAACCCTACATTCACTCACTCGTTACCTAGCCGATGGCACCTCAGGCGTTTGTTGCGTCTTACGCCACGACCACTCATATCGGAGCTCAGATTAAACCTCACCTGACCCATAACACGCCCAATTATATAACTAACGAGGAGGCGGAGGAGATCACAAGAAACTGGCGCCTCGGAGCTAAACCGTATTTGCTAATGGAATACAGATGTGGAGATGAACAACATTCTGCGGTTCCCGGTAAATACGTACCTTATTACAACTATGTTAGGGTATATATGTGTGTTATGTTGGCGACTATCGAATTACTCCGAGGAAGCCACGGGCCGGGATCCAGTTGGCGTGTGATTATGTAACGCGGATTATTATGGTAGCAGTTTGGGTAGCGGTGATTAATATTCGAAGCTTGTAACTTAGATGTAGTGTTTAATTTTGTAGCATTCGTGTTTATGCATTTCGAATATCTCTTGTTTGGATGCGAATATAACATCAATCTTTACATATAATAAGACTGTTTATTTATGTCAGGTAAGAAAAACGTCGATAACATTGTTTTCGATACTTAGGCCGAATCATTTGAGGTTCTTTGGTCTGTCTATCTGTTCCCACATTACGGAAAATCGACCAGTCGGATTTTGATGAAAGTAAAAGTGGGTGTGCAGCGGTGCACCTCTGCCCGTTCTGAAGGGGTTACAAGGAATACAGTCGTATGATAATTTCATTCATAAAGACTTGTAATATTTGCATCAGGTAGGTTCTACCTTTGCGATATGTTCGGTGGAAAAAACCCGACCGGTAAAATTCTATATTACATCCCACACTCAACCCTCTTAACAAAACTTAAACCCTCATTTTAATCCAAATAAAAATAGCAATTGCAATCTCAAGAGCGCCAATTTACTGAGAGCAACAACGTTTGTTCCCAATAATCCAAGCGCACCGTGTTCCCGACATCGAAACGTGCACTTTCAAAAATCGAACCCTCCCTAAACGTTTCCAGCGGAGTGAGAGGCGCGAGTCCAAGCGGAAGTGACGTTGCAGGTAGATAATAACCGTGGTTGGGCGCGCCGCCCTCGCATTGTGCAGCTTCCGGTCCGCGCAGGGAGCTCTGACAACGATAATCTTCGACGTACGTAATTTTGAAATAGGACAGAGAAATGTATTGAGAATGCGATTGAGGAATGTTATTATATTTTTGTGCCTGTTAAAAAGAGTTGATACATTTATTTGTGTCGATTTTTTTATTATGTGTTACCAAAAAATGTCCTTCTATTTCTTGGAAAACATAACACACTGATAGCGTGATGAAATTTTTATTTTTATTCTTCATTACTTACTAATAAGAGGTGGACCTTCGCCTCTCCCACAAGTTGAATGCGACTTCAAAGACGTTACCCGCAGCGAGATTTTTTTGTTGTTTTATTTTATCTCCATAGTTTTCCTTATTCCGTGCACCCCTCACGATACGGTGTAGTGACCCTGCTCGATCCCCGCTTAGTAAACAGTGGCTGAATGCCGGCAACACCTGGGCTCAACACTTATACCCAGCATCTTAAGTACACTCCACCATACAGCCTAATGAAACGTAAACACTTTTCAAATGTATTTAGGTTTTACAAGCGGATCAATTTAAAAAGTTAAATCAATTTAACAAAAAATAAAATTATTCAGAAGAGAAATTATTTGTATCGGATTCATACATAAATTCAAGACTTTTTTTATGTTTAATTAAATTTAAAAGTTCTTTAGCAATGTCTTAGCGACTAATATGCTAATTTTACCACACTTTTTCACAAATGCCATCGATTTTATCTGTAACAGGATGGCCAAAGCAAGCTGCATCTTAAACGTTAATATTTCCTGACTGTAAAAGCTTGAACAAACTTTGTGCTACCCTTACTGATGCAGTATAAGGTCCATAACTAGCATAATTTGTTTTCCCTTTTTTAATCAACCGAAAAAAACTGTTTAACAAAAAAAAACAACAAAATTTAAGTGGTACCGAAATTCACATAAACAGAAAAAAAATTGGACCCTTAAACATTAACTTTGAATTTGTTCTTAATTCAAAATATTTTTGTATGCGGCCAGCAGCAATTAAGAAAATAACTCCTGTATCCCTCCACACACATAAAAAATCGAATTTCGAACACATTTATAAATTTTAATTCTTTTTCACAGGCAGCGGTAAAAACGTACGCCCATCCGCTATAAATCCATACATCTACCGCAATATTTATGACGTGTTATAGCATCCACCGTATCTGTGACTTTCCACACACTTCCGCAACATTGAACGGCCGTAAACTAAACACAAAAAAGGACAATATAGCCCTTTCAACAAAAAAATATCCTCGGACCCTTAGGAATGCTTGTTTAAAAATAAACTATGAACTTGTGGCGATAAGCCGTTGAAAAATTGCCAGTTTAAAATTATGGCTGCATAAATAGAAAAACACACAATAGGTAGATAATCTAAATTCTTCTTCTCTTCGAAGAAGTTTTCTTTGGACGACGACTTTAACAAAGGTTTTTAGTATCTTGTACTTTTATTTATATTTTTTTAGGTGGAAAGCAAAATAAACAGACAAGTAAAAATATAAAAGTAATCCCAAATTATACTTCTAATGGAATAAAAATGGGATGATACAAACATTAATCTTTTGAACAGAAATTAAGTAGAATGCGTAGGTTCTCCGCGTGGAAAATGAAGTCATAAATCAAGTCGTTTCTGGACCGACATTCATCTTATTGGCATTACGTCCTTGACGGCAACATTCCCAATAAATATAGTAGGATCCATCTTATGATAAAGACATGGTTTAAGAGAAAGTAAATCTCGGATAAAATAATATGGCAACGGAAAAATATTTAATTGTATGGGAACATTTTTATAAGTAAGTAAGTAAATCATTAATGTATGTAAATTCGGCCAAGAAGGTGGTTATTATGACAACAAGTCCTAGTGAATAAAAAAAGCCTATTCTTTTTTCAAATAAATACCAACAGACTTGCAACAAACAGATTTGGACTATTCTAATTTCAAATTTATAACAAATTATGAAAAAAGACCCATAGAACTGTCTATCCAATCGATGGTCTAGACGAGAATGATGCTAAGTACAGGATTGGTATTTTTTCACGAGAGCAGTTTAAAGTTTGTCAAACTTTAAACAGTTCACAAAACAAAATATGAAATTTTATGTTTAAATAACCCAAAACCCCATTTCGATAAATACAAAATAATAAGCCAAAAAAAAATCACATCACTTTTTGTGAAAAAAATAATAATCTTTTCATTTATAAGGTTGCCCATATTTTCCGATATCTTGGAGACGCTCATAAAACGTGAGTAATAAATGTAACTGGCCAACTAATTCATTCCTACATCCACTAACTGGCGGCAATTGGCTGCGCGCCCTTCGTCCGTGACCTCACGTTCCGACACCTGTACAGTCCGGCTAATCAGTTGCTATTATTTATTCGTGTCACGTAGTTTTGTGGTTTGTGTGGCTATCCTTTAGGCCTATAATGCTACTGGATGTTGGACTATTTCTAGGAATATCACGCCTCTCTACAAGGTGACTCGTGTCATGGCATTCATTTAAGCTTATCGCTTTGGTAAAAGCATCATATATGTAGGGTATATTATCATAAGCATATGTCACACGTCTAGCATCACAGGTTACTGAATAAGAATCGAAGTGACCCAAGATTCATTCCCAAGCATTTAAAAAGGCAATATAGAGATAGTATTAGTAAAATTATTATAAATGTCTCACGATATTCACAAATTCTGGAGTCATTAGTCTGGGTTCGCTAAACGAGCTCTCGCTTGTGTTCACTACCGCTCGGAATTACCGACTTCCTACGAATTCGGACGATATGAATGAGCTTAATATGTGCTTTTGAATGAGTTGACAAGTTATCATTGTTAAACATTTTCATTAGGTATAGAAATGCACTATGAGTGCTAATATGTTTGGTATCAAAATATAGGAGTCTTATCCATATATATATATTAAACAAAGTCGTGATAGTAACACCATTTATATACTAACTATCTATAACTATTAAAACATGGGAAAAATGGCTCAAAAAATAATAATAAAGTTAATTCATTTTGTCATAAATTTGATTCTGTGGGGGTACGAAGTCCGCCCGGACAGCAAGTGAGTTTGATAAAATATTTCTGATCGAAAATATTACCAACCTAATCATACCTAATTCGAATTTGACCAACGCCTTGAAAGCGACCTATAAAAATATTTATTAAATAAAGTCCACTCACCCGCAATCTACCAATTTAGAATTACTTTATCTTGTAGATAAAATATTTATTAATTATATTTATCATCAATCAGCATAATGGGACGTAAAATGTTAATTACATACATTAAAATTACTTTTGATGCGATGCTTCCATACTCTACAATACAAAACGAAATAACTACCTAAATGCTGATTTTCCTTACTATTCCTGAAAGGTAAACAATTTTTGTAGATTTCTTTGATGTAATAACTAATTCCACACATAATAAACTACATAACTATAACGTATATGTAGAATAGTTTACCTTCTAGGAATAGATAAAGACCTACAAAAATAGTTTACCTTTTAGGAATAGTGCGGAGAAACATACTTTGTGTTGTAATTTTTTAAGCACAACACTATAAAACAAACTAGATCATGCAGCGACCGGAACGGCTGGCGGTCCCATTTCCCGAATGTTGTGGCGGGTAAAAGTGTCTAAGCGAGTAATTGCGCTGCCAGTTAACAGAACTGGCTTGTGAACTCACTGGCTAGTGTGTACCGCCGGTATTTAGGTAGTTTTTATGCGCTAGGTGGGGATAGTTTTAAAAAACACACTCCACAAAATCTCAATAATCTAACCTTATCGTATTCGTACATTATTTTTATGTTCACAGAGACTTTATACTTACTGTGATACAATTATAAAAGGGGTCATCCATTAATCACGTGCGGCTAGAAAGGGGGGAGGGGTTCGAAAAAACCAAGAAATATCACAAGGGGCAGGGGGGTGTAGTTATCTATCAAGTGTATTTATATTTTTGTTGAACGCACAATTTCCAAACAACCTGCAATGTTAATGACTGTCTGGACATTTTTATCACGCTGCTAAATTTTTCAGAATTAAATAAGATTATTACTGTATTTAATGATAATATTCTGAAATGTTTCAAGATATTAGTAATTTAGGATGGGGGGGGGGGGGGTAGTTAGCCTAAAACCTCACCACGTTTCACCAGGGAGGACGGGGGTTGAAAAGTTGCTAAAAACAACACGTGATTAATTGACGACCCCAAAGGTAATTAATAAATACTTATATTAAATGTTTCGAAATATAATAAATTAAGAAAATATTTTGTCTCATTTTCATAAATGGTATTATCAACAATATAAAGTGCTTACCTTGTCTAACAAATATATTAGTAGGTACACAACACAATTAAAATGGTCTACCGCCCAGCAATGTTAAAGTATATTAAAGATATCATTAAATTTTAATCACGCCACAAAATAATTTTAAAATAGATAATATACATAATTGGCAACACGTCTCCTTTATCACTTTTAATCCATCAAGCCAGATAAAAATTAAATAAATTTAACGATTAGTCCAGCCATGTTTGCAAAATAAAACAAGTAGGAACAAAGACATAACATTCCTCATTTCAAAGTGCAAACAGGCATTTTAGGACTCTATAAGGGAGGGCCATTAGAATGGCTGTAGTTATACGCGAGAGATCGCTGAATAGGTATGGCGTTAAAGCTTAAATACAGAGTTAAATATTATAAAAATAAGTTTACAATATCTCAAACATCAATAGTTCAACTTGATTTAGCAAATTAAAGTAATTTCTTGCAGCCAATTGTGGACTATAATTCTGACAAAAGTTTTAAGTTCTTAAATATAATTACCATTACTTAAATAAGGGCAATATCATACAAGAAACTTTGTTTTAGGGTAAAGTGGCATAGCTTTCGTATAGAAACATAGCTAACGAATATCCGACCTTTAAACATCTCCGCCTAATGCTTACAGCCTTACATACACTGACTGCTATAAAATGTATGGCAATTGCGATCGGTGGCTAGTCGGTCATACAATAAAGGCTACAACACACTATTGCTCCGCGTAAATAAGACGCAAAGATATTTGACAATTGTACTCGCCTGTCCGCCTACTACTCGCTTCGGCAGCGCTACCTTCGTAGCCCCACACACAGGCACAAAGACTTATCTTCGATGACACGTGACCACACCAGCATCCTTTGATGCCTCGCCCCTGTCCACCCATGTTGTCTCAAAGCCCTATTTAATTGCTACCTCGTTATTTTTGGATTATTTACACAGTACAAATGTTTTTAATCACAGTATTTGTTTCATTCGGTACGATCAAACGGCTTTTTTACTTGTATGTTGGTAGTTAATTGCCGTTAAAACGATTCGAGTGTGCATTAATGCATTGAAAGGGTAAAACTACAATCGATATTTTGATTGACGTTCGTGCTTATTTGCACCACTACTAGAACAAATTAAAAAAAGAAGGGTAGTTAATTTTTTTGTCCGCCTGAAAAACCGACAGTATTTTTAATCTATTTACAACTATAACTAATGTTTCCTTACTTTACGGATTTAGTAAACAATCTTGGTAGATCTCTTTGCATGAGAAAATGAATTATCGTTATTATTATTATATATGTTTTAATAGTTATTCTGCTATAAGGGGCGGAGAATCGGAAATCAATGTTCATAAATATCGGCATATTTTAAGTGTTTTTTTTAGTACTGAAGATATTTATCTAAAAAATAGATAAATATATCAAGTTGAACCAGAGACAAAGTAGGTAATACTCGTGTGTACTTGTGAAATAGTCAAATGTAGACGTTTGGAATAAAAAGGGGCACAAAGAAAAAAATCAAATTGAATTTAGAATATAAATATTCGACTTAACCATCAACGACCTTTTCATAGCACTTTACGGGCAATTTGCCATAAATTAAAAAATTATGACCGCCTTTTCCCCCCGCTGATCCTCTTTAACTAATCCCCGCAGGGAAGCTTGCATTCATACGCTCACACGTCAAACATTTCTTTTTTATGGATAATTCTCTAACTCTGATAATCTTTATGGAGCGTTTATACGTACGCAACACCAGATTCAGCACTGCGCGAGATACACACACTGGCATGTGAAACTAATTTTGGCATTTTGATAGTCAATGTGAATTTATTGCAACATCCTTGTTTTCATGTGTAAGTATTTCGATTTTTAATCAGATGAACACCATCAAGATGTTTATCGAGAAAAAAACATTGTTAAAGTGGATGCGCTAGATCGGGGCGGAAAATTCAAAATTTGATGGTTCATAGGAACCCACATTTCCCTGATGGTATTCGCGATCGGTGAAATGTGTATGCTGCTACCACGCCTACCCCTTCGGGGAATAGGTTTTATGAAATCGCAGCAGAAACGTTCGTGACTCTAATAAAGAAATGTATACAAAAGGTAGCGCGGATGACGTAGTCACGGTATACTACGGTACGGTATGTACTGCCCTACATACGTGTTCGCAGTTAATTCGGCCTCATTGTCTGGCATTTTTCGTTTCTCTAATCTTGTTAAGTAAATCCGGGGGAGGTTGCGTGACATGGGTCGCGGGATTGTGTTAACACATGCGATTTTTTGTTGTATTTCAGTCCTTTTCTACATATATGTTAAAGGTTACAGGATGGGCGTCAATTCTACATTTGTGCTTGAGACTTTTGCCTGTTTTAGGAAAATACTAGTATGCCAAATAGCAATCTTAACCCTACTACAAACCATTTGAAATAACCCAATATTAGGATAATTTCTCTCTTCACAGAGGCTGTATCGCATGAGATGCTTTTGAGGCAATGCAAGGAAGCTCAGCAGTTATGACCTGCGCCACCCACAGAACTTCCCCACCAAATTCCATAAGAACTAGGTATGACCTTTGGTGTCGGTTCAGTTGCAAAAACCTACGCCTAACGGAGATACCATTCTGAGTTTGTTACTAGTCTCCCTACTTTTCAAATGAGACAAGATGTTATAATTATCTTCTTAGTACCTTAGTCGCCTTTTATGACACCATGGTTAGAGTGAGGTAGAGAGGTCTTAAGCCAAACTCTCCCACAATAGGACCAACTTACTATGAAAATAGAATGGGCACAAGTATGACTATGAATATGATTCCCTCACTCCCCTTTCTATTCCTTTCTTAGCGTTAAAAAGATAAATCTTCTGGTAATAGGGACTTAAACTGTCTCAGGAGTCACTGTCTATTTTTTGGTACCTATTTGTGTTGTGTTTCCTTATTTAAGCCGACTTATTCTTTTTTAATGGCAAAATCAGTGATAGCCAAGTTGGTAGAACGCTTGCCTCGGTAACGAGGATTGCAGGTTCAAACCCCGGCTCACACCTCTGGGATTTTTCATGTGCGAATCTCATTTTCAACCAAGATTATCACTCGCTAAACGGTGAAGGAAAACATCGTGAGGAAACCTGCATGTCTGAGAGTACCCCTCGAAAGATGTGTGAAGTCTGCCAACCCGCACTGGGCCAGCATGGTGGACTATGGCCTAAACCCCCCTCTCATTGAGGGGAGGCCCGTGCCCAGCAGTGGGACATAAAAAAGGGGCTGGAATTATTAATGGCAAAATTACTATTTGATTATTTTCTACATGTTACCTCCAGTTTCCAATAATATTGTAGAAGGCACATCTCGTGTATTCACTAACAAACGTTCACAATACGGTTTAAAATCTCTGAATGTACTACGACTTGAATGTCATACAAAGATTCTAAGTTGAAGTAGAGACACCAACTCTACAGCTATTAAGGATACATTCAATAGTGCATAAAGAAGTCATTTTAAAAGCAATATAAATTTACTACACACTATTATCTTACAGCAACATGATGTACTCGTACAACCCCTGGAACTATCGAAAGCTTTTGTACTCCAATTACCACCATTATGAGTGCTTATTTGTTTATTTGCGAAATATAGGTATAACATAATCCAACCCATATAACAACAACAACCAAATAACATAACCCATATAATCATTTCAAATATTATTTGGCATAACAATTTACCAAAATGAATGACAATCACAAAACTAAACAGAAATAAATATTTTCTTCACGTTTGTTTAATTCGTGATAATTATTAAACAAAGCAGTTGTTTTAAGGCAGGCCTTTTCCATAAATATATTCTTAGTTGGTCACAGTACGCGCACGAGTTATAACAAGACAAACTCCAGTCTAGCCCCGCTAACAAGTCGGAGGACGAGTTTCTAGGGGTAACTATTGCTCGAATATTATAATCGGCTTAGTTACTTGTACCAGTGTACCAGAGCGCTTTAATGGGATTAAATAGAACTGTAGGGGACCTATTTATATCAGATTTGTATAATATATATGTAATAGGAAATATAATTAAATAGATATGGAATTTGAAATTGCTGTACAACTTCGGACAAGAATCATGTTCATCGCACCGCTACACAGATGGCGCTGCATACAACGTTCAATACAATCCTGAAACGCACTATGAGAGTTTTCGCAGAACAACCGTCGGTGCATAGTGGCCAGCTCCGCCAGGCGTACGACCACCCGTCTATCTATATATATATCCCTTTAGTATTTAAGTCCAAGGTAGTCTCTTCCTTAACGTAATACGTCATGCCATCACTACACTGTTAGATATATAGTGTGGTGATAGCATGACGCATTGATAGCAATGATAGCGACCGTCGTAATCACATCCCCTAACATTTATTAACAGTTTCGATTTTTTTTTAGTGAGTCGTTCATGTTATCAATCGTTTTCTCGTCAACTCATTACTCTACTAAAATAGTAGGTGAAAACATCAGTATACTATATATACTATAGTATATAGTACGTCATTCGGCTAAGACATGATATTTTGTGCATTTGCAATGCAAATATAGTTTTTTGTAATCTGTGATCGTCTCTCGTGTACTTATAAGAATCGTTTCATAATAATATACTGATACTAAAGCATTTTATGATAGAGTACTAACAAGCCCAACTTAAAGATACTCCGACCAAAGCTAAGGATCTCAAAACTTTACAGCATCCAACACGTGCGGATCAGGAAGGGAGAGTGCATTATCATCGATCGACACCGGCATTGTCTCCAGGTGCACAATAAAAGTTAAGTGCGCGTAGTGTTGTGCCAGTTCCCGGGATACGAGGGATTTAACGATCTGATTAGCTCAGTTGGTAGTGACCATGCCTTCCGCGCCGAGGGTCTCGGATTCGAATCATGGGAGGGACAAACTTTGTATGATGAGCATGAATATTTGCATCCGAGTCATTTATGTTTATGTTTAATGGCTATATAAGTAATATATATTGGCTTCGCCCCCAATCCATTGTACGGTACCCATAATACAAGCGTTGCTTAGTGTGGGACCGTATAGTTAGTGTGTTCGTCTGGCGATATTATATTATTATTATGTCTCCCACCACACGGGCTATACCCGGATCTTTGGAAGGCTTGCGCGATGACATGGGTCCAGCACGTAGCGACCCTTTATGAGAATTTTAATGTTATGTTAGCCACCTGCTGGGGTCAACTGATAAAACTAAAATGATAGCATAAACAGCTTATTGACCTCAGCAAGCGGAGGAACTATTGCAGGAATATGGAAAGATGATTGGGACTATGGATTGAGATATTTTTAATCATATTCCCGGAATCATATTTTCCGTACATCACTAGTTCGAGCCCCTCCTTAACAGTTACGTGAGGTATTAAGAATTTAGTGGGAGATCCCGGGAAGCCCTCCTCATCGATTCGGAGCCAGGCTGTTGCTTTTATTACCGTGTTTTGATTGTCAGCCCCAAAGACGCATGTTGCGACTTGTAACCGAGAATAAAAGGATGCATGTTTTTGTAATTTATTTTCTGTAAGCAAGTCATTTACAATAATTATTTACAAGAACTCAAGAAAACGTGTCTAGTTTAGTCTTAGGCTCTTATCGTAGATTCTCAGCAAGATTTCAGGCCGCGATTTAAACTTTTCTATGAAATCACCGTGTAACAAATCATCAGCTAAATAAAACACTTTTTTCTGACATAATAAAAAAAAAGAATTACCGCGTTTTTTACAACACACGTTTAATTTAAAAAATTTACAAAAAAAACCACGATGAATTCAAGTTGTTACATCCCGAAGTGGACGTGTAAATAGAATTACAAACATAAACATCCGAGGTGGCGCCCCCCTAACAAAGGTTGCAATTTATAGAGGGGTAACAGAGGCGTTAAAAAAATAAGCATAGGTGCACAGTGCTGCAATTACGCAGTAAAAATAATGATTGGACAGCTTAATGTCATTAAAGTTTTTTTTAATTTTGAATGGTTAATTTAAAAAAAGGAATGGTCCGGAGAAATTGAGTCGTGAATCTGATCTTAGTGACTTAGAGTAATTCCTTTAGCCCTGTCCTCTATGCTCTATTTTTGTGCTAGGTTCCCGGTTATAATGAAACGGACAGTGACTGGAACTTGAGACTTCTAGCTTAGCATATAAACCATCCAATCGTTGCGCCGAACTATCATATCAACCACTTTATTACTATAAAAAGTCACTTACACGCACACGTTTGTTGCAACAGCGAATCTCAAGAAATACTCAACCGATTTAAATCTTGTTTTTATATTTATAAATACAATAATGTCTTGGAATTGTTAACGCTTGTTTATTTTTAACCCTAACCTTACCTTACCCAAACAAGCGCACAATTCGACTCTTTACGCGCTCGTAGCGCCCGTAGGCAGCGCTACGAGCGCTACGAGTACATGCAAAGCGTACATGACGCCCAAATATGTCACCCGTAGGCGCTGATATATGACAGGCCTTAGCTGCCTGTTGACTTATGGAGTCCCGAGTATCACTGTGACGTATTATAGGTACGTGAGAAGTAAATATCGATAAAAAGGTAGAATAAACTTAATACAATTTTCTGGTAAACTTGAGTGGAAAACATTGATGAGATTGGCATAATATGTGATGTAGAGTAGCCATAACACGTCTACTACGCCATCGAACCTACTATAGTCTAAAAACAAGGTAATGAATCTCTTTGTCCGAAGTTCGATACAAAACCCTATCTCTTTTTGCTAAAGTCCAAAGTCCAGTTCCACAGGTTAAAGCGGTTATATATGCTATATCTTTATAATGGGTTTACATATTCAAAATAATAACTGATTATTTTATTTCGTAGTTACCATTCAATTTGACTGTTCAGCACTAATGGTCGTTAACGAGTGGCGGCACATACCAGCTAGTCGGGCTTATACAATTATTTGTCTCAAAAAAATTATCTCTTCCAATGTATATCCGCCTAGTAACATAAACTATTTTTATGACTAAATCTAATCGGATATCGATAGATCTCAGCTCATTGAGTACCTCACTATTCACCCACTTTACATTCATCGCCACGCCTCGACGGAGGCAAACGACTAATCTTCTGATATATCGGCGCTCACCTTCCCTTATCTTACAGGGATCTAAGAAAAAGTGCCCCTTTATTACGCTACGAGGATTACGCGCGTACAAACGGGGACCCATAAAGCCTCCGAGATCAGAGCATAATGGACCACGCTCTTAAGAAGCGATGATCATTCCTTGTGTCGATGTTGGAGATGCTTGTTTAACGTTTAACATGTGTGTGATTCTGCCTTCTGCGCTGAGGGTTCCGGATTCGAATCCTGGTGGGGACTAAACTTTGTGTGATGAGCACGAATGTTTGTACCCTAGTCATGGATGTTTAATATCTATACCTATAGTCTTAGATAACTTTAGCCAGCTATCAACTCCTAAAGAAGTCGACTTGCTATCATCCAAAGAATAATAGCAGCAGTAAAGTTGACTAGAAACAAACACGGGCTGGCTATCTAGCAGGAGAAAGTTTGACAAAGCTCTTATAAAGAACCCCTGGATTCTTCGTGACTCAAGACCGAGCGCCGTCTCGCACGATAACGACTTACAAACTCAAGAGAGGGGCGGTTTCAAAATTGTCCCACACTAAAATGTAAAGTCATATACACAGTTAAACAGAATTGCGATATCCACTTTTGATCGATATTAGAAAAACCGCATGCAAAACAGCCGGTATGTCCATTGCTGAAAAACTTGCAGGTCCGACTTTGGTGGTCGTGATGTGAATTGTTCTATTCCTACGTAAGTACCCAATTTTCAAATGGAGCTTTAATACCATCTGCTAATCAAGAGACCTCCACTGCTGGACAGGTCTCTCCCAATAACTTCCACACATTATGTCCTCGCCACTCGCATGTACCAGCTTCCTGCGACGCGTGCGACATCATCGATCCACATTGTCATCAGCCGTCCCATCACGTTTTCCGGCTTGTGAATGGGGACCCCCATTCTAGAACCTTAAAAATTTGATTGGAATGATCTTATTATCCGTTTATCTTAGTTAAAATATAGATAGGTACTTTAACCACCTCAGTCCTCCCGTGACCATGGTTGCCGTAAAGCAGCCAAAATGTCGGGAACGTAAAACATAAAGTTAGTAGTTTTATTTCAATGTAAGTACTTTAATTTGCCTGTGTCAAAATGCAACTAAGAATATGCGCACATTTGTCAATGTGTAGCTGCACATATCAAATCTAAAAAGTCGCAACAAGTTTATTTGAAACTGCACAAGCCAGTAGTGTACCACAGCATCTCGGGAGTTGAAGTTTGGCGGAGCACTTATTGTTAGTGGAGTAGTGCCGGGATTCCTGGGATAGTGCATCTCTAACCTATAATGGCAAGTCGTTTTAAACTTACATAACTAGATACCGTCTTAAGAAAACCTATCTACCTACTGTAATTATATCAAAATCAAATGATAAAATACAATAATGATAAAGAAGTATCGATTTATGTAGGAGAGTAATAAATGTTGAATAAAAAATAAATGTTTCTAGAATTGTCAACAGTGCAAAGTAATATTTTCCTCTCATTCTTCTTACTTGATTGCAGCCTGCTCCTTTTTTATGGTTCTTTAATACATTGAAAGCTATTCCAAAAAAAATGTTACCATCTCCAAACAAACACAAGTTATCTATCGCTACGACCCGGCTGGTCTGAGAAGTTTGACAAAGCATTAATTGTAAAGAAGTCCGTAGTCCGGGATACCGCGCCGGGGCTTGAGGACGTGCTGCCCTCTAGTGATAACGAGTTCTACAACTGAGGGTGCGATAGGTTCAAATATTGTTAGAGACGAGTTCCAAATTTGTTACTAAATTTAAAAGTTTTTTACTTAGTACTCGCCTACTGAGATTGTTTTTTTTTTTTTTTATACATTATAGGCAAGTATTTGATATCGATCTCACCCACAGATATATTAGAGGAGATATGTTATGAAAGCGGTGGGCTTGCGCTCACCTTTAGCCAAAATTAGGCTAACATAGAGTTTTCGCCGTCAGTCGACTGCAACTGCACGTCGGTATCGGAGCTCTAACTTTTTGTTTAAATGCCGTGTTATTCCGTGGTTGTGTGCAAAAATACTAGCAGCAAAGTGAACTACGCGAAAGATGGAATCTCATTTCACCAGCCAGTATTAAGTATTTTATTTATTCGTCTTTAAAATCATTAAAAACAACAAATCAAAAAATATTTAATGCCTTTATTATGTTATTTTAGTTTTCATGTAGCACAACGACTTTTTTATTTTTGTACAAAATACATGGCTCTTTAAGTACCACCTATGTTCGCTACTGAGTGAATGTACGAGGCAATGGATAGATCGTCTAACGATACTTTGAATAAACTGGTGCGTCGCGTGGTACGGCCGCTGTATGCGGCGACGACGCAGCACGCACCGAATTATTGGCACGCGTGTGTGTGTGAGACTTCGTATTGGTTGGTTTTATGTAATTGCATGTGTTTTGTGGCGAGTGGTGGGGAACAAAACGGAGACAGCGAGTTCCCATACATTTTGAACCGCACGGCATATCTCTCGTGATCTGTGATCTCACCTGATGGTAAGTGACGATGAGATCTACGATGGAGCATTCTTGCCTAGGTAGGAAGGCGGCAGTAGATCGAGACGCTATATTCACTAGGCACATGCAGCGCAACTGATCTGACCCGCCATCCATGAATGGCAACACTGAACATCATGCCGGAACACGGCTAGGCCGCTTGGCGACATGGCTTTGTTCAGTGGGTGGTGACTAACCACGGCCGAAGCCTACCACCAGTAGAGTTGTCACCTAGTTGGCACCACCCAGGGTCACGTGTAGGGTATCTCGAGGGTACTTAATTCTCCTACGGACGAAGGTGACTCGACCCAAATTAAGGGTTTTTTTTAGTAGAGTCGATGTGCTTATATTTAGCGTAGTATTGTCGCAATAGGACAGCATCAGTTGGTAATTACTACTAAATGAAATACAAACATAAATAATGCTAACTTGAAAATTAATTACGTTTTTTTATTATACCATATATTAGAAATTAAATTAAATGCAAACACTGTATTACTCTGTTTGCTAATACCGCAACCGATGTTCCTTACGTCATGATTACAATTCTGCCTATACAGCTATATGTTCAAGGGTTATGTTAGGCTGGAGTGGGGGTAAGTGCAGTACAGTGATTACCGACGCTCCGATGGAGGGCTGGATCTTGAGGTGTACTTAGCAATAATGAGCTTTAGTTGCTATTGTGCTTATTGAACGAGTAGCTACTGCTACAGGATAATCTTTAGTGGATACACTCTACACATGTCAAATTTATTTTAGGCATTATTGCAGTCTTCATCTTTATAATTCTACCTGATTGAAATAAATCTAATCTTACGGATTTCATCTCGTTTATTATTCTTTTATTCGTTCCCGACGTTTCGGCTGCTTTACAGCAACCATGGTCACGGGAGTACTGAACGTCGGGAACGTAAAAAAGTATAATGAACTCGATAAAATCCGTAAGATTAGTTTTATTTCAATGTGTAGTATACGCGTAAATATAAAAAATCAATATGCAACCTGATTTTAAAAGAGTTTACGCATCGCATCCATCATGATCCTATCAAGTCAGAGTTACTACGGACTCGAAAGAGTTTTCTAACTAAAACAACCACATGATTGATATACCAAAAGCGTCCGCAATATATTCCTTTGCAAGCAGCGACTTCCTAACCTTTAGGGATTTTGTCTATACCGAGTCACCCTTTGCTTTTACGGCAGTCAAATTATTTTAGTTGTTGATCAGCAAGCAAACTTTAATTAAATCCCACAGGTAGATTTGCCGTGATTTGCGAACAGACAAACAAAAAGGTTGAATATGGCCTATAATAATGTCCCTTACGCTATTGTATTTTTTTAATAATCTATGTACAGACATGACTATATGTAAGTATGTATAGAAGATAGAAAGATATCGCGCCGATGAATAAGTGTATCGCATTATGCTAACTGGGGACATTTGTTTGCGAACTATCCGAGGGACTGGATGCCTTATCCGGTCTCACATTTCATGTCATGGTAACTCACTCACTCTGTTTCTGTATTCCGAGTGCGACGGACGTTCACGAGTCACTGATTTAAATCAGATAGAAAAATACTCTGAAAGTCTCAAGGAAATGTTTTCAAACTGAAATCTTTTGGTGTTGTGATGTTTCTTAGTGTTTTGTTTGTATTTGTCGGTGGTAGTCAGCATTCAAATAATATTTCGAAAAAGAAACCATATTGCTGATAAAACAAAATTTATTTTACAATGTATCAAATATATATATGTTACTTACTATACATTAGTAAATATCGACAGACGAACACACCAACTATACGGTCCACACTAAGCAACGCTTGTATATGGGTACCGTACAATGGACTGAGGGCGAACTCAGTATATAATACTTATATAGATAATAAACATCCATGGGTACAAACATTCATGCTCATCACACAAAGATTGTCCTCACCAGGATTCGAACCTGGGACCCGCAGCGCAGAAAGCAGGGTCACTACCCACTGAGCTAATCAGGTCGTCGAACTCATTGTTTTTATATTAGTAAATACTGCAAAAATTATGTATATTAAGTAGTCACGTATGCCATGTCTACTAAGTATAAGTGAGTTCTATATGCAAATTTGGTATTCCCCTTAAAAGGGAAAGTAATATAGACAGCTAAATTGCATAGCCCATATCTCTCGTATAAATGCTTCCAATTTGGAAAAGTCGTTAAATTGTCTGGCCTGAACAATAGCCATATCTTTATTCGTTATGGCTCAATATTTTAAGAGCAATTTTCGCAACATAATCAAATATTAAATAATTTAAACATCAGGGGAATATTAAAAAATCAAGCTTATTAGGTTAACTGGTAGTAAGTATATAGAATGAAAAAAAAAAGCGTTTTAAATCTTCATATATAAGAAGGTAGCAGCATATAAAATAAACACAAAATCCAGCGGCGTGATCATGCATCATTATATTTCACCTCAAAATCTACACAATTTCATGATAATACCGTTCAAACAAAAGCTGAAACTCCACTCGCTTAATTTGAAGTGTCATAAGCCACTGTGTATTTATAAGACAATGCAATAATTGTGAAGTCTGTCGGCAGGATGAGCGGTCTCATTGTGTGCTGCGTACCTCGCTTCAAATCTGCCTTGCGGATCCCCTTACAACAGAAAGGATGGCTTAAAACCTCATTTGGCTCTGCCTCGACGCCTCGACCACTTAAACGTTATGGGCCAAGAAAATTGTCGCGTAATTTAAATAACTTTGTTGGAGCCCCTATTGTCTTCAGTTTGAGGCTCAGACAGGCTCGAGTGCATAAATCTTTGCGATTCGTGGAGCAGTCTTCATTTTTATTTGGAACTTTTGTGTTGTTGTCTCTTAGGACCATTTCGAGCACTTAGTATTGCGTTTTGTTGCTTTATTCTATTTCAGTTTTGTTTCGTGGCGTTTTCTATTATTCCCCGATTTTATACTTCTTGTCCGTATTTGTTTATAATGTTTTCTTTTCTCATATTTTAAATCTGTCTACTGCTGTCAACTGCTGGAAATAGGACTCTACCTATGCACTTAACGAGGCTCAGTCTCAAGCTCTTTGTATCCAGTTAATGCCAACCTCTTTCTGCAGGTCATCACTCCACCTGGTCGCAGAGCATCCTCTAAGTATTCCTTTGTCTCTATTCGAGACCTTGGCTACTCCAGCGACTGTCAGTTCTTTGGGATACGTAGCCTGTCGACTACTATTTTAGCTCGTTAGAGGAGCTCCTTAGAGGTATGGCGTTTACTCTGATTCTATATCTATACGATAAGGTCGTCTAAAATACGAAATTGTTCTGTGTGTAGTAGACTATAAGCACTACATTGATAAGGCAATCAACACACAGAACGTCGGAGAATGCGGAAACATTCAGGTATGATAGAAGCCAAACATGTTAATTGGAAAGCGAACTATTGACTCTGTGGCGGGCAGACTGTGTGTACAGCTCTCGTTCTATATGTAGCAGACAAGTTGGGAGGTTAAAATTGACGAGATTAATATAAAGTTGTGTTTGCCAAAACATATATTTACCTATGAGATCATGGGTCTCCCAAGGAATTTATTACGGAATGGAAAAATTAAGAAGATTGATATATCTATTAATTCTATTGTTTTTAATGGTGTTCTCTTGACATAGAAACTAAACTTGTGTAAACTAGCCGCACTGCACCAGTGTGGTGCAGTATGGCCTGAATCCCCTCACTGACCTGTTCCCAGCAGTGGGACAGTTAAGGGCTATATTTTTATTACATTATACTTGAATATTTACTTAATTGTAAATCTGAGATATAAGGATATCTGGGAAAAACACTGACATTTTCATTCATTCACATTTATCTGAACTTTTTTTTAATTGTATTTAAAACTTTTTATAATTATAATAACTCTTACTCTGAATACTACAGTATCTATGAAAATAATAACCACCTTTAATTTCTTAAAATTTTAGCATAACACCATCCCAAATCAAAATTCAAAGGCCAAATCAACCGACAGTTAATCTCCGACGTCACTTAATCAACTTGATAGCTGAGACGCTGTAAACTTTAAACCTCAACATAAACCAAATTGGCTAATGGAGCTCATTGGAGTCAGCCTCCTGGTTGCTAATCAATAAACATAAATGTCGATTCAGAGCTACAGACACGTAAAACCCGTGTTATCGTCTTAATACCCAAGAGAGGGAGTTCAAAGACTTTCCAATTTAGCAACAGGGCCGGATTTGGATTGTGCGACCGCTTTACCTAAATGGTGAAACATTTCAAACTTGTCATATGTTTTTATACTTAAATTTATGCGGGCAAAATATTGATGACAGTTTGGGAGTTTATTGTACATAAAGCATTTAAATAGTTAGCACTAAGAGTCTAACAGTCTAAGGTGTCTTACCGCAACGAGGTCGCGCGTTCAAATTTAAGCGAAGGCCACACCGTGACTTTAGCAAACTTAGCACAGCGTAGCTCACGTAACTGTGATGTCTGTTCATACTTTGATTCACACTGCAAATTACAGACCTAAGCTAAGCGAGCTACCTGAACCATATGAGCTAGCTAACTAGCCAATCCCAGCTAAGCTATGCGAACTCTGTCACCTTGCTGCCACCTCTCCCCTCCGCAGGCATCACTAAATCTATAGTTTTTCGTATGCACCAAAAAGTGTTAGCTTAGGTTAGCCGCATAGCTGGGTACACACCAAGCTAAGCATAGCTAGGTTAACTTACTCTTACCACAAACATTTTAGCTTTATTTTATGTACAAACGGGACTACTAGCAATTTATGACATCACGAGTAACCTTAAAAACATACCCATGTTTTTTTTAGATAATACGATACATTCGGTTACACATTGACGTGTGAACGGACATTTGAATTATTTATTTACTCCTAAATCTAGAAGTCTAAAATTCTGTTACAATCCACCCCTGGCATAAACCATCAAATGTAAAGGTTAAACCGTAACCGTTAGATGGCAGCGTGCGCGCTATATGAAGCGATTAGCGCAGGAGCAAACCTGCAAGGTATATATATCTTTAAGAAAGATTAACGATCAGGTACTACACAGTGGGGTCGGGCTATAATTAAACGCAATAGATGAAGCTTCCCCGAAGATTTAGTAAGAGGGTTCGCGTCTTGCTGAGTTATGATTTCACACTAGACGGTGTGATTGGCACCCCGTAATGGAGACGTGAATCGACTTTTTGATCGTACCCACGGAAATCTTTATTAGAAATGTTTGAAATAAAATAAAACTTATTTTGCGGATTTTATCGCGTTTATTTTCTGTTTTTACGTTCCCGACGTTTCGGCTGCTTTACAGCAACGGGAGGACTGAGGGGTTTGACGTGCAAGTGTCTAAAAAAATATGTAAATTATAATTTGTAAGTGCCCCCGTAGGCCTATACGAAACAAATTATTTGACTGACTTTGAAATTATTTTAAGATTTTTTTACAATTAAACGCACGTACTAATTCATGATTAAACTTAACATTGGCTGCCCGACCACATAATTACTAATCCCAAAATACTTATCAATAAAATTGTGTGGCTATAAGCAATGATCATTTCTTTATGCTCTCAAAATATATATTCTAAAAGCTCACAAAAATAAATGACATGTATATGAGTAACATTGTGAGGTGTGCATATTATTTACTGCACATAATTTATGTAATGTATCTTAAGAGCAGTATTCATACATATTAAAGTTTCTATGGTTACTTGAAGGTACTATTCTTCCTCGCTCTACGGAGCGTGTCTGCACTGTCACATATTTTACGTTGCCCTACGTTCCCGCCCGCCCTTAACGATCGCAAGTACCGTGTTAGAAGTCTGTTCTTGTATAAATTTTATTTGAGGTGAATTCTGTTGAGCTTTTATCTAGTTCTGAACGAGGGTTAAGATATAACTAGAGGTAAGAGGTATCGAATATTAAACTGTGTAGTGTTTTATTGATCTAGATCAATAGTGTTTTGTATAGTAATTAATAATAATAATAATATCGCCCGACTAGCACTCCAATTATACGGTCCCACGCCAAGGAACGCTTGTATTATAGGTACCGTACAATGGACTGAGGGCGAACCCAGTAACATACTTAGGTATAAAGATATTAATCATCCATGACTCAGGTACAAACATTTATGCTCAATACACAAAGTTTACCCCTACCAGGATTCGAACCCAGAAGCCTCGGTGCAGAAAGTAGGGGCTACTACCAACTGCTCTAATCAGGTATTATTGGTATTACAACTTCTTTGTAATATACGTACGTCTATGTTATTATCCGTACTATGTACTAAGGGCGATCTAATCATACAATTCCTTATATAGATATTTAACCTGAGGTAAAACATTCGAGTTCCATCCACAAAGTTTGCCTCTACCGGCATTCGAACCCGGGACCCTCGGTACAAAAACAGGGACACTACCAACTGCGCCAATCGGGTCGATGAAGTACAATGCGTGGTATATTCCCAAACATATCAATCCTGACCTAAAAGCCCGCCTTTAATCCGGCAAGCCGGCGTGACAGATCGATGGTAGGAACGCTGGCGTCGACATCTCGGAACTAATCCAGACCAATGCTGAATACGACAATTAAGTTATTGGATGCTTGCAATCTATCGTAGGTGCCTTAAATTCATAGAAGGTTAAAATTATTAACAATAATAATAATAACGCTATTTTTGCTATCATTTTCAGCAGTTGACATTGATATAACATTAAAATTCTCAAAAAGGGCCTCAAGGGGACCTATGTGCAAGCCTTCTAAAGATCGGGGTTTAGCCCATGTGAAATACATAATAATCATATTATCGCCAGACGAACACACCAACTACACGGTTCCACACTAAGCAACGCTTGTATTATGGGTACCGTATAATCGACTGAGTACGAACTCAGTATATAATACTTATATAAATACTAAAAATCCATGACTCGGGTGCAAAGATTCGTGCTCATCACACAATGTTTTTCCCTACCAGGATTCGAAACCGGGACCCTTGGTACACAAAGCAGGGTCACTGCCCACTGCGCTAATCAGGTCGTCAAACGGCATCTAATAGTTATCTTGACAAGTGAGGTGACTGGGTTTCGCTATGAGATTTTTCTCTAAGATGTTTTCCGCTATGTTGTTTTCCGCTATGATGTTTTCCGCTATGAGGTTTTTCGCTATGAGGTTTTGTATGAGCATAGAGGTGGCATACGTTACGTCAAGTATATGCTAGGAACTAATTCCATCGACATGAGAGATATGAGAGACATGAGGGAGATAGCGGCCCTCGTACATCGGAGATAAGATTAAATTAACCATTGCTCCACAAATTTTATAAATTCTACTTATTTCCACCAACTAATTACAGTTTATTATCCAACAACCACTGTAGGTACATCTCGTATCCAACTATTACATCACTGCACAGGAGAACACTGATCCCAGCCTGATAAGCTTAAGTAATATATATATAATAATTGGCTATCGTCTCAACCAAAAAATGCGTGAGCTTAGACTACTCTATTTTATAGTTTTTTCCTATCTCGACTTATCGGTGCAATACGCTGACCGTCAGCTGTTTTGAACAAAGCAATTTCATGAAATCTGTTGAGTTGGTTGCCGTGCGTGCATTCTTTTCTGACAGGTTGATGCGTGCCTACCTCGATAACAGTACTATTGGCAAATGAGGCTTTTCTGGTAATAGCTCATCAAACATAGACACTACAAAGATAAAAGACAAAAGAGAGTGTGAAAGGGAGACCACAAAAAGCGCCTTGCTTGACTTATAATTATTTTTGAACTAGCATTCCATATAATGAAGTTCAGCGTCCAGTGGTACTATTAAGTTTATGCTTACAAATAAATCCTCAGTGTGATAAATAAATAACATTTCTCCATTAATTTTTATTTATAGGTCTACAAAAGGTCACTTGGTTCCGTACCGCTAAAACCAAGCCTTAATTTAATTCCCCAACACACTCAGACGGCCTAAAAAATACACTCATTTGAAATTCCAATGCAATTGCAGACATGTCCTTTTTATAATCCCATTCGGATGCACTCCGGGAGAGCCTCGATTAGGGCAACCCTGTGTTTACGGAATTACTGGATGGTATGAATTTTGCGCTGTAAATTTCACATGCGAATTTAATTCAGAGATAAACTCGAGCACCGTCGGGCAATGCTAGGTCGGGTTTATGTCGAAATGTGAATGCTTACTTTTTAGACAAGTACCTACTGACTAAATGATGTGTTTAGTCCTAAATGTGGACTAGACTAGACCAGTTGCAAGTGCCGTAATTCGTTGCCGCGACTTCAGATACAGTCTCTCCTTAGAATACTACTGCCTTAAAATAACCAACATTTGAGACCACAATACGATCTGGACAGGGGCAGGCGATAATGAGCCTTGAATAAGTGATGTGTCGGCAAATAGTGCAGCCACTGTCACGGTGAACGCTCTCGGTGTTAGGGGTGACAAACAAAAATGGCTAGAGTAGCGTAGTAATTATCGACATCGAGAAAAAACTATTGAAGCCAAAATATTTTACAAAGTGAAGTGAACGGTAGCATAGGAATGTTTATTATCAAACTAGAATAACACACGTCATTGTTGTAAAAATAAAAACCAGATAATGGAAGTCAATGATTTCGGTGTTCACAGATAAAATAATTATTACGTTTGCGTACCGTTTCATTAATAATACTTAACACGCGAAGGATTGGTTTTTTCAAACAATCCCAGAGGTACCCACATATTTTTCCGGGATAAATGAAAGTTTCCTATAGGTATATTTGACCCAGCTATCATCTTGCCAAGTTAATAGTTTTCCCATGATGCGCGGACAGATAGACGGACAGACTTAAATACCGAATGAGCTTACACTCAAATATAATTATAACTAGTTTACCCACAATATATCTTTGGTTTAATACTTTGATTTATTCGACTCCGCCCCGGCACAACGAGATAATATAATAAATTGAATATTAACGTCCATTTCATTGGAAATTTAACGAACATTCCTTTCCGTGGCGTTAGCAAATTAGGAAATTTAAGTCTTGCAACACCGTGATCCCTTATGATTTATTTTTCTATGATATTTTATTATGGCTATAAAGCATTTCGGACCCGTATCAAGTAAAACCCCTTCCTTTATACCTGAGAACATAATTTTCTTGAGCGCTGACAATATTGCCAGTTGTAAAAAAATAATTTTTCGCAATAACCTCGTTACGGGTATTGTTGGTAAATTCGGGCGATTTATACCGGCTTAATGGATAACTGGGTTAACGTTGTTACGGCTTAACATTATGCTCATTCGGTAATCTTTATGATCTTTTTTCCGGGAATGACTTTTAAATGGAAAATTTTCATTTTCATTTATAATACTGAATTATCTTCTTTGACATTTCAATGAAAACGTCACAAACTATGAGTTATTCTTATACTCTTAGGTAAATCATCGTTACTGTATTTGACTTATTAATGTTATCGACTCAGAGAAAGAACCTTTTATCTAGTAGGGACGCATTTTCATAACGATTTTATAATTGTTATGAAATACCATTTTGAAGGGTATCTATTTAGATAACTACCATTCAAAAGTGGTCTGTATACCCATTTTAGTTTGCTTCAACTCAATATCTTCCACTAAAACAGACTATAAAACTTTCCTAAACGTTAACCATCCATTATCTACAATATTCTGCTAAAATCTCCAGCAATTTCGTACTAGAATAAAGGAAACTGTACAATAAAGGCGTGTGTGGTGCCAAAATATGTATCTTTTTCATTTCGGAAGGAAGTTTAAGCGTCTGGACGCAGGCCCGCCGCCACGTCGCCGCCGGCTAAGATGTTCCCCTTGCGACGGTCTAAAATGCTGCTAAACACGTGAATTTTGCTAAGAATTTAAAGCCAGCAATAGGTTTAATTTTGAAAATGTTTTGCCTTAATAAATATCGGTCCACCTTGTGGAGGGCTTCCCCACAAGGTGGACCGATGATATTACACGCGTAGCAGGAAGCCGGTGGATGCGAGTGGCGGAGGACCGTGATGTGTGGAAGTCATTGGGGGAGGCCTATGTCCAGCAGTGGACGTCTATCGGCTGATAGATAGATAGATAATAAATATCTGAGAGGTCTAAGATTATTTTAATTGTATAAATTGTTTGGATTCTTAGGACTGTAATAAAATAGTAAATATTTTATGTTACTGGCAAAGTTTGCTTAGGACCCCTAAGCTAGTATTATTTTTATATCGACCGAATAAAATGAATGAGGTTCTCAATTCGACGCATATTTTTGTTTTTTTTTTAAACTTACTACCTACCAGAGATTAAGGTTTAGTTCTGAGCTTTATAGTGAGCAAAATATATAAGCCTATAAAGTAAGGACCTCAGTTCGATATCATATACAAGAAATAAACATGTGCACAATTTCAATAAAAATTCGAACTTCATATTTTTTTCTAATACTTAATATTTCAATTATTGATTTATTATTTTAGCCTCCAAATATTTGTCACAATCGTGTTAATTAGCGGCATTTTATCCGCCCAGCATTGCCATCGAGGTTGTAATTGGCAAATTTATGGCGCCCAACGCTAACGTAATTGTGGTCCTCCGACGGTGGCATGCATCACTCCAAATTAGATTCAGAGGAAACTGGCAAAATGGCTGTCAGTGAAAGTGGGAGCGGGTTATTTATCGCGGCGCACGACGCTAAGCACCGCACCCCGATGACAGTGCGGATGGTTTATGGGAGGCTGCATGTAACCCGGATGATATTGTGTAAGGAACATTGTATTTTACATGTACTCATTCACTTAACGTTCCCCCGTGACAATTAAGAAAAAGGTTCATTAAAGTTCTAATGTGCACAAAATTATTACATTTCAAATATTGGTTGATTGCCACCACAGGTGACAGGAGGGCTGCTGGCTCTTTCCTCGCTCAAAAAATTAGTATGATTATACAGCGAGGAAATGCAGCCAGCATTCTTGCCACCACTCCACGCGGACGAGGTCTTTTGGATACATAGTTTGTTTTCATATTATTTTTAAGCTTTTTTTTTATTTATCTGTTTGTAAATATTAAGTGAGATTTCAAATAAAAATACCTAAACATTAATCATCCCAAAAAGATGGCCGGCCTGATTAGCGCAGTTGATAGTGACACTGTTTTTCTGTGCCAAGGGTCTCGGGTTTGAATCCTGGTAGGGACACACTTTGCGTGGTGAGCACGAATGTTTGTACCCAAGTCACCCATGGGATGTTTAATATCTATACAAGTAATATATACTGGGTTCACCCCCAGTCCATTTAACGGTACCCGTAATACAAGCGTTGCTTAGTGTGGGACCGTATAGTTGGTGTGTTCGTCTGGCGATATAAAAAAAATGGATATCATACAATACGAAGCTACGTGTACGAGCGCCCCAAAAACATGAAAAAGTCCTACGTAACTCCGCGTAAGCCTCACTAAAGGCAAGTTAATTATCATAATGTACAATAACAAGAAGATAAGAGAACACGTCCAACATTTCAGAACAGGTGAAAACTTCTGAACGAAAAGCTCGCGCAAACTGCGGAACAAATCCTTTGAAATTTTCATCTAAACAGCTCTTAACTGCGTTGTACGTCTAACTCGCCATTTTGTTCGTAACTCGGAACGCCGCTGGCGACTTCTTTAATTTATTTTCGTAAAATTAACCTCAAGACTTACTCGCGAATGGAGATAAAGACTTAACGTTTCTGAAGTTATCAAGGCTGTTGAAATTTTAACTACATTGTGTGTCGCAATTAAACTTTATTGGGTACATGTACACTGTGCGATTATAATATCAGTTTAGTCCTCTGAAAGATGTTCTCTAGAGACCTATGACGTATTAAAATTTCGAAAAAAATAGGTAATATTCCACACATAAGTAAATACTAAAACTATCTCGTTTAGCATAGCTTAGGGAGTCCTACATTTTATTTTTATACCATGTGCCCGAAGAGGTATATATGTATAAAAATAAATAAAATTGGAGTGTCTGTTTGTAATATTAAAATAACCGCTTTTTACTAATAAAATGTTTGTCTGTCTCTCTGTTTCTTTCGGCAAATCTCTAAAATGGCTGGACCGATTTTGACGGGACTTTCACTGGCAGATATCTGATATAACAAGGAGTAACTTAGGCTATTTGTATTGTAGAAGAAGAGTTTTGTTAAATACCACGCGGACGAAGTCGCGGATAACAGCTAGTATATATATAGCGAACTTTTTGCATATAAAAAGTTCATTCGTAACTTCAAAAGTCAATTCTTCAGAAATCTATGCTTCAGATAATTAGTAGAGTAATATAAAAATAATAGCTTAGATTAAGCTACAGCTCCAAGAAGCAGCGTTGTTTAGCGTAACATAGTCGCGTCTGCTTAGAACTGATCAATTACGGATAACAGAAGATTGAATTCCTTTGACTGCAGTTGGATGCCGATATTATGTTGGCGGAAGACTGTACTATGGGTAATGTTTTCAGCGGACCTGAAGCGATGTTTGTTTTACTCGAATTCTTTATACAATGTGTTGTCCGCTGTGGCTGTAAGTAATTTAATGTCAGTTAAAATTGGTATGTCCTCCTAGTATGTACCATAATTAGGTTGGTTACATGGTTTTAGGTTAATAAGAACAATATATTGAAATAATTATCTCGTTTCTTTTACGGTTTTTGCGTAAGTAAAATAAACGCGATAAAATATGTAAAATTAGTTTTATTTTAGCAAATTATTAGCTATTTCAAATGTCTTCGACATCTCTTGAACGCTTTGAGTATTATTAGGTGGAAACTCCCGCTCGGGACATTTACTTGAAATTCGAGCATCCGTGCGTAGTGAGTCCGTGCGCCGTGATGGATGTTTTCGATTGCATATTGTAACACAGCGATTTTGCAGCCTCCTTCCATTTAATGATAACCCAAACAGACTAATGGTTAACCTCTTATCTAATGGATAAGTCCCAACATGGCCGCTAAATAGATTCCTACCCTATTACATTTGTACTAAAACAATAAAAAACAAAACCTTAGTAATGATACAATGTCCCTATTTGGGCTAACTTGGTCATATAAACAGCGCGCTGGGAGTATAAAGGAACGAGGAAGATTGGCCCGCGCGGCACAATGCGCCCCATTGTTGCGGCACAAAGGGATGGGATCTATTAATTAAGCCACGCACAGATCGCTCTTGTTGGTCGCAATCATAAACTTCATGTTATATGATACATATTCGTTTAGTTGACACATTTTGTAAGTAATTTTCAACGCACGAAGCAACGCAAGTGGAATTGTCAGTTCTTAAATTGATATTTATCGCATTTTGCATAGTGGTTCGGCCACACCTATGGTTTAGTGCAATAATTAGTGCGTAATGCCACTAAGTAGATGTGGCCAACGGTTTAACACATTAATTTACGAAGGTCATTACTATGATGACGTTAGTCATTAAGCTATAAGAGCAGAACTACATTAATGTAATCAAGCTTTTAACGTGGTATTTTTAAGGGCTTTAATTAAGGCGTATATTGGAATCAACATTAACACTAACGTTAACCCAGATGTGGCCGAACTTATGATTACAAATGCGCTACATAAGCTAAGCGCAGGTTTAAAGATTTGTATGCCCCTTCTCACTCACCTGTATATTTTTTTAACTACGGCGTAGCCAGAAAAAACAAAACGTGTTCGTAGCAACTACAGAAAGTTAGTCTGCTACGAATTTCGTAGCACCAATTCTGTCTACATACCGACATATATTGCAACAAAATGTTTAATAATCAAAAACAAGCAAACCGGAACGTTTATATTTTTATTTCCACAACAACAAAGCTCTGGAGCAATTAATTTTATTACAGGTTGATGCGGGACGCGTTTGTGCGTGAAGTTTCGGCTACGCGCCGCGCCGCGCCGCGCGGCTGTACGGCCCTTCAGGGCGACGTCAAATAAACTTTGCAATCTCTCTCATAAAGCTTAGCCAAAGATAAAAGAAATCTGTAGAGATGACAACAGTATATGCAGAGTAAAAAAAATCGTATTAAATCAAAATTCTCATTTGGTTATATATTTTTTTAAATCGATAACCGTACCCATTACTCAAGCGTTACTCAGGACTGCACAGTTAGTGTGTTTGTCTGGCTATATTATGGTACCTAAAGTGCAAGATAACACCTCCTGTAATTATATGAGTAACATTTGAGCTTTCGGTCTTTAACAAAAGCACTGACTCTTTCTCATATTCTTTTCACATATTGCCTACATGCAGATGAGTGTCGAATCTGTTCTCGCAACAGTCTTTGCCGCGCACAGCATGCACTCGACAACAGGGTAATAATTAAAGGCAAAACGGCTAATCCCGCCGCCGAGCGAACATGGCTCACGGTGTTTACACATTCGTACATTTCGCTGATAAATATTAACATGGCAAGGATTAACACTGTTTACATTTAACCCGAGAGATATTTCTAGAAAATATTTTATATAAAATAAATAAATATCGCCAGACGAACACACCGACTATACGGTGCAACACTAAGCAAAGCTTGTATTATGGTTACCGTACAATAGACAGTCGAACTCAGTATACAGTACTTATATAGATACTAAACATCCATGACTCGGGTACAAACATTTATGTTCATCACACAAAGATTGTCCCTACTAGGATTCGAGGATTTTCCGTCTATATTTTGATGAATGATACGTACATTTTTCACTATTTTGAAATTGATTTTAGCATGAAATCGTAATAGAAGTCTGTCTTAACGCGATTATAAAAAAAAGAAAATATAATTACTAATTAAACAAAACAATAAGAACAAAACAAGCAATGTAAATTAAAACTCGATACGCTCAAGCGCGCTCGTCACTCGCACGCGTCGGTTATCGTACGGAGCGTTGTGTTGTGATTGAGGTGTTTATTATACATTACAGATTTACACACAAATCATCATCAACGTCACATCCTAATTAATTTCCGACCGAATCCATCCAATCACGTTCCGGATGATTCCATCTAAAAATCAATTAGAATTTCTATGACGTCGATATCCATGACGTTAAGAGGACTCTGTCTGATTGATGACCGTTGAATTTATTTTATTTTTCATGCCATTCGGCCGGTCGGAGCCATTCGGCATTGATTGCTTATGAAATATGCCTGGAATGGGTCTGAATTAATTTTGTTGGTAATTACACGCAATTCGTGTTTATTTTTAGAAATTAATCACGTAAATTGGGTACTTACACAACTCATCTTAACTACAGTTAAATAATGGTGTTCATTGTTTTAAGTGTTCACAGTGTCTTGAGGTCTTGCAATGGTACACTTGGTTTTGGATTTAATTATATTAATAACTGGATCCCAAGTCGGTGGTAGCACCCAGCCATCTTCCCTATTGTAATTAGGATATTTTTAATTTCAATGGCCTCACGTATCATCCTTGGTCGGAATCGGTGTTCTTTTGCGAGGATCTTTGGTTGAACAAAGCTGATATAATGGCGGGTGCGATCTTGTACATGTTCACAGATTGCAGACTTCGTTCGTTCGATATCCTATGTCTTTATTACGCGTAACGTGTAAAATAGCGGGACAGTGCTCTCGGCCGAGTGCTCGGTAAGTGTAAACATTGCTCGGTACGTATAAACCTTGTTGACTCAGCCGAGAGTCTCGCCATTTTACTCGGTACGTGTAATCAAGGCATTACAAGAGGACTTGTCCAGGTATCAGGGATTGTGTAATTGTTCGTCCTTATCTTGAGAGCTAATTATAATTGCTGCTATCAATAGGTATGGGTAAATCACTTGAAACCCTGCTGACATTGCAAGTTCCTAAACGAACAAGAACAAAAAACTAATCTTCCCAAAGCATAAACAACTGCGTAGCTCCCATGAGCCAGTAAAGTATATTACCAAATTCATTATACTACAAACCGTAGCCAATAATTTATGATCAAATCGTTAATATTTGCAAATATCCCCAGTCGATATTCATAATCGATGCCAGGTCGCTAAATTGCCCTGTTTAAAATTCGCTTGTCGACTGTAGAGGTGAAAAAAACAAATTTACATGGAATCGAATTGTCTTGGATTCGTATCGACTCACGCGAACCGGTTAGAAATAGGCCATGGTCTTATGTGAACACAGGGTGTGGTTTTATCTACACAATCCAAAAGTATGACTCTTCTGACTGACAGAAATACGACGAAGTATGAGTTCTTATGATAAGAACAGGTTTGGTATGTTTTATTTAAGCTGAACTTAGCTGTTCCCATTATATAATTATCTAGGGTCAGTGGAGGATATTTTATTCCTTACATTCTTCCCACTGTTCTCTAGCCTCTACAAAATAGCAGTGATAGCCACGTTGATCAAACGCCTACTTGGTTTTCAGGTTCAATCTTGGGCTCGTCCCCCTAGCTCTGGAATTGTCGATTTTCATATTCAAATCTCGTTTTCCATAATGTCTAGTCTAATTCCATAACTTTCAAATACACACTGAATACTCTCATAGACAAATGTTTCTCATTGATTTTCATCACATCCCCAACTATTCCAACGTTCTACTTTTAAATTCTTTCTCTTTTTCAGCTAAAATTGTCTACTTATTTTGTGTTTCGACTTGGTGAGGGCACAGCCGTGCTCTCGAATACTATTTGGATAGACTGTTCGGGAAAATTGTTAGGTTAGTAACATTTATACAGAGCTAAACGTATACTGATGTCAGCTTACACCAACCCTATAGTCATGGGTCTTATATTCAAAGTAAACTCGTGTTAATTATATAACTTCTGTGCTGCGACACTTATAAAAATAACAGCTCACCAACAGCCTGTACAGTCCCGGACATGTATGGCAAAATATCTTCATGGAATCAAACCGATTTCGCATGCAACCGCGCGACAGGCGTTTTGTGAAAAATGCGGACGGAAGCCGCACGCTAATGTCACCCCGACACGATAGAATCGACCTATTTGGCCGACCTCCCACCATTCGGAGGTATACATCATTGTTTGTTTTCGAAAACAAAAGCATTAGGGGATGATTAGTGAAACTTACGACCTTTTTTATGTAAGTAAGTTTTACCCGCAACTTTGTCCGCGCATCCTTTGATTTTATTCTGCAGCTCAATTAAAAATAGCGCTATGAAACACTAAAAGAAATCTTAAAATTGTGAAGTGAATTTGGACAACACAAGAACCCCTTCACAATTATTTTTGGATTCAATGACATCATCGGTCCAAGACGCAGACAGAGATAAATATACCTACTATAACAGATATTTTTTTTTTTTTACGCGAACCTATTTTTTTAGACCTTTCAACACTAAGGATGTAATGTAATGTGGAGTAAGCACAATCAAAAGCCTTCCCCAAGTGCCGTTATGGTGGCTGAACATGCGCCACACATATGCCAACGCGATTTATCGCCAACCTTTTTAACCGCACCGTTGCCTATATTTAAAAAAGGAACCCTATAAATACGCGCTGAAAGGATACTTTGTTGAGGTTCCGTAGGAATCCAATGTTGCGCCAGCGCTAATCAAATATTTAATTCCCTTTTAACTGTTTGAGATGTTGTGTCTTTGATGCCTTGTATTTTTCATGTGACGTGTTAAAATTAAGCAGCTCCCAAATTTTAGATGCGTTTGAGTATTTACTGAAACCAGAGCTGGTATAAAGAAAAATATACAATGGATGCTACTGAAAAGTAAGTAGGTACCCATAGAACCTTCGGATGGCTAATGTTCTTTATTAAAAATATTAATATAGTAACATCTACACGAATAAAATAAAAATATTATCAAAACGGTTTGTAGGACTTATTGGCGGGTGGTTGAACATTGAGTTTATCAATTTTGTTTTATTTTCTGAAAATTTGTGTTCTTTAATATATAATGTGTAATATTACTGGGATATTAACCATTGGGTGTTCATAAACGTGCACGAGTGAAGGAAATTGAAATAGAACAATATATCTCGATATTTTCGAGTTCTCCCAAGATGTCTGGCAAATTGTCAGTAATAGTAAAGCTGTTACAGCTTTACTGACAGTGATAGGGGATTTATTTTATCATCATCATCGTCATCAACATCATTATTATCATCAGAGGAACTTATTTTTAAAATAACGAAGAATCATTTTACTTGACACTGGCATAGACACTATTTTGTAGCCGATTACCAACATGAAAAAGAATAAGAAGAAAAAGGTTTTAACTGTCTCAACTCAGACTCACCAGAGAACATTAACTATTGTTACAATGTGATTATAGAAAAACATGTACAGACTTTTCTTATAAATATTAATCAGTATCTAGGTATAGACAAAATAAAACGATTATAAAATAATGTCCCGCAGAACCCTAAAAAGTTTGAAACACCAAAGAAAGGGCCGGCCCCGTGAAATATGTTATGTATCTCTCCGAAATTGTGATTGGGACTTTGGGAGCGATAACTTCCATTTTATGACCCAATTTTTATCGAATAAACAATGGAAATCAAATTGTATCGCGATCACGTATCAGAGATCGTTATCGGCGCGTACTCTTCAATGTAATGTTGCATGTAGGTATATGAATTTTGTAAGTGCATGCTTATTTTCTGACAAGGCAATACTTATCTTTAAGCATTGAATGACTGCCAGCCCGCCCGGTCGCCTAGATAGATTTAGTTTTAAAGCAAAACATTTTTAAATTCGGCAATTTCCAAATACAGGGTGTAAGTGGCTTCGTAACGAAAACTGATACCATAGTTACAACTCATAACTCTGAACCCCCCAGAGTTGGAATTTTCCGTCGATCTGTTCATGAATTATGCGCATATTTTTCAGTAATGTTAAATTGATTTTAGCATGATATCGTCTTAGAAGTCTATCTCAATGTGATTTTCAATAAAAAAACATTATCACTAATTTAGACCTAAAACTGTAATGAAAATTAAAACTCGATACGGTCGAGCGTGCTCGCCACTCGCACGAGTCGGGTATCGCGCGGTGCGGTGTGTTGAAATCGCGCGGTTTACAATACATTGCGTGCTCAAAAAATAACAAGATTTGTAACCCGTGACTTTCGAAACAAATTATTTCTATAATTCTATTATATTCATTAAGTGTAACCTTTACTCAAAGTTTTCGTTACCATGCCCCTTACACCCTATATTATATACTATGTAACTAAAAAAAATCGACGAACAAATATAAAAACGAAACAAACATTATCATTAACAACACTTGATATTCATAAAAACACAACTGAATATTCATTCATACACAAACATACCTACATACACAGCAGGATACCCGGAGGGTGCATTCAAATGGCCCAAATGAACAATGAAACCCGTCTGCCCTAAGGAAACACTGTCATGCAAATTTAATGATCTTCGGAACTAATTACTTCACAGAGATAAAGCTTCCATGTTTGTATAGTTTTCCTAGACCGGAGTTAGTAAACGGACTGCCTCGGTTTGTTTAAGGTAAGTTCGCGTAATAGAGAAGTTTTGTTTTAGTTACTTTAGTTTATTATGCGAGTTCGCTGTGTGTGTTAATACTTCCTCGCTTTTAATGTTCACATTTATATGTTTCTTCTTTCTCACGAAGACTTCCGGCTGCCTCTGCGTCCCCTCATATAACTAATTTTCTAACACCTATCTAGGATTTCTATAAATAAATAAAAAATAGGAATTTCAATAGCAGACTTTATACAATAACTAGCTGTCCCGGCGAGCTTTGTACTGCCTTAGAATCAAATTTATGAGAAAATTACCTTTTTTTAGGATCTCTTTTCCACATTTCAATAGTGATTGTGCTATTCGGAGTGGAGATAAATCCTATAAATAAATGAACGTAAATAGCTCACCCGTTCCCGAGTTATAAATGGTGTAACTATCACGACTATGTCTTATATAAGGTGTAACAAAAATAGAGCTATATATTTTAACAGATGAATTAGTAAATTATATGGATCATGTTGATGTATAAAATAATTTGTAAATGATGTTTGATTTTTATTCAACAATGCGACCCTGCAGCGTATGGCTGGGTGTAGGTAATTTTTTAAATTTCTAACAATTTGATTTAATTATTAGGGAATGTAATCCTTATAACCTACCGTTGGCACTGTTAAAATAGTTTACACTATTTTTGTTACACCTTGTATATATTACCTAGAAGATTTTTATTGGCACTCGTATTTCATTCTAAGAATATAATTTAGGTACCTAAACATATGAATGTCAGTGGATACAGCATCACAGCAAACACAACCGACCTCCGGGCTACATTAGCGGAATGAACCGTCTAATATAATTAAGGTTGTACATAAGGCTCCTCGTAAATATAATGAATCTCTTGGTCCTCATTATGTCGGAATATTATCCTGACTTATTCACCATTTATGAATTATTTATTTTATCTATTGTTTTAATTTAATAAATATAAATATCGCTAGACGAACAAACCACACTATACGGTCCCACACTAAGCAACGCTTGTATTATGGGTACCGTAGAACGGACTGAGGGCGAACCCATTATATAATTCTTCTATAGATATTAAACTTCCATGACTTGGGAACAAACTTTAGTGCTTATCACACAATGTTTGTCCCTACCAGGATTTGAACCCGGGACCCTCAGCACGGAAAGCAGGGTACCAACTGCGCTAATCAGGCCGTCAACTTTGATTATTAATTATTACATTTTACTAGCAAAATAAAGATTAATATGACTGCTTTGTAATGTAATAGTTGACTACTATGATTATTTTAGAAATTATTGCGCCTTTAACCTGGATTCTCGCCTGGAACATAGGTTTATATGATTAGGGGTCGAGTCACCTTCGTCCGTAGGAGAATTAAGTACCCTCGAGATACCCTACACGTGACCCTGGGTGGTGCCAACCAGGTGACAACTCTACTGGTGGTAGGCTTCGGCCGTGGCTAGTCACCACCCACTGCACAAAGCCATGTCGCCAAGCGGCCTAGCCGTGTTCCGGCATGATGTTCGGTGTTGCCATTCATGGATGGCGGGTCAGATCAGTTGCGCTGCATGTACCTAGTGAATGTAGCGTCTCGATCTACTGCCGCCTTCCTACCTAGGCAAGTATGCTCCATCGTAGATCTCATCGTCACTTACCATCAGGTGAGATCGAGATCAAATACTTGCCTACAATGTAATAAAAAAAAAATCGTACTTGCATACATTTTAGTATCATTCATTTCCCAAAAACAAAACAACACAAAATGGCACTTTTAATTTATTCCATCGTTTATTTATCGTTTTAATTCAAAGCACACCCACTGCTATATCTTCTTCGCAGCCGATACATTTCCAAATTAACTGGATACTTGAATATTTTCGATACAAATGCCAGTTATCGACGGCTCCCAGGCTCGGCTGGCGGGAATTTAATCTATGAAATGAACACGTGAACGGTATTTGATGTATTTTGTTATGCAAATAAATAATACTTACTTACATTTCTGTTCGGTATTTTAGAACTCAATTTTATTGTAGCTTTCGGATTGATTTTGCGAATATTCCCCATTGATTCGTATCCAATTGATTTGTTTGCTGCCAACTACCTTTACGCGCTGGTTCGTCCGTTTAATGATTACAGGTAGCCTTTATGTCATTACATAGTATGTGCGTATAATGTTATGATTTTGATCAGTGAAGAGCAGTGATAGCCAAGTTGGTAGTACGCTTGGCTCGGTAACTAGGATCGCAGGTTCAAACCCCGGCTCGCAACTTTGGGATTTCTGGATTTCATGTGCAAATCTCATTTTCAACCACGACGATCACTTGCTAAACGGTGAAGGAAAACATCGTGAGGAAACCTGCATGTCTGAGAGAACCCCTCGAAAGATGCGTGAAGTCCGCCAACCCGCACTGCGCCAGCGTGGTGGACTATGCCTAATCCCCCTCGCATTGAGGGAGTTATGTTCTGAATACCACATCACATGAAGTAAGGCATTTGAATGATGTTTTATTGTTAATTTCAAATAGGTAATGTTCCTAAATAATAATACTAGCGCTTTTTATGTCCCACTGTTGGGCACGGCCTCCCATCAATGCGAGGTGGACAGGGCCGTAGATCGCCACTAGGCTTGGCTCTGTACCAAATTCCATTCAAATCCGTTCAGCCGTTATTACGTGATGCTTACTTAACCCGACAAACAAACACTTTCACATGTTGCAAGGATACGAATTTAAATTAATACATTTATGAATTGTAGCTTAGATCAATACTTTTCTCATTTTCGTAGAAACGACGAAAAGACAGTTGGTATAAAGATAAAGAAAAAGGATTTTGAATTTAGAATCAATCACTGCCGAATAAAATATGGCTACTTGCGATGTTTAAGATTTCCCCCCTATTATTATTTAATGCTTAAAAGCGTAAGACGAGACATTATCGCCTTTTGTATCAGACTTATTGCCGTGTTGAAAGCTTTTACAGCCTTTTCAAACAACTTTTATAATAAAAACCTCAACATTAAAATATATTTTTTGTTCCAATAACGAATTTTCCGCAATTTAGACATTCGAAGATGACGGCGATTTGGAGTCTTAGCTCAATGGATTGTGTGTGTCCTTTTGGTAGGATTATTTTTATTTTCGTGTATAATTAACCATAGACAAACTTAGTTTTCTACGAAGGAACTACCATGTCAAATCGTTCTTTACAATATAAGGTTCAACAAAAATAGTTTGAAATATTTTAACAGATGAATCAGTAAGTTAAGGATCACGATGATGTATGAAATAATTGTGTAAATTATGATTGATTTCTTTTAAACAAGGCGAATAGCATTTAGCTATGTGGTCAGTACAGGGTGCCGATTTTTTAAATGTCTTATAATTTGATTTATTTCTTCGGGAAAGTTATTTTTATATCCTACGGTTGGTCCTGTTGCAATATTTTACACTATTATTGTTACACCTTTTAATACGAAGAAAATACAGTAAGTACCTACCTACAAAATGTAATTAGGGCTTGCTTTAAAAATTATCGTGAAAACAACAAAACAAGCTCATCACATTTTTGATGCTACATTACAGTGTGAACTTACTTCATCACACAATAATGTGCCTTATTATCTCCTGAAATTACACAATAAATTGTTTGAAGAGATGGTTGATATTCCACCGTCGCGTAAGGCATATTTGCATGCAGTAGCAAACGAATTACGTCGAAGGTTCGCGTCGACGTGGCGTTAAATTGGCTCTGGATAGAAAATTACGTATTTTATTTTCATATGCTATCTTTATAACGTGTGTTTAAGGCCTAAGATGGGATTTTATAAAAAAGTACAAGTTAAATGTGGTGTTCCTTATTTTTGTGAGGTGGTGATGTTACGGAATCTGTTAAATTAGTTATACATGCAATTCACCATTGTTGTAGGAATCATGGGCGTAGCTACTATGGGGTAGACTTGAGTCATAGTTTCAAGCGAAAAACATAAGGCCATATCACTACTGAATTCAATAATTTAGGTAGTCAGACAAAGGTAGGCAGGTAGACAGACAAATGCATCAAACTTATAACACCCCTCATTTATCGATGAGGATTAAAAATTATCAGTACGGACATCCCTAAGCGCGAACAAAGCCGTCGGCAAACAAAACATATTGCTGCTAAATTTCGACCATTAACTCTCAATTAGTTTAGTTACCAGAGCACCCTGCAGCAGGCATCCGTGCATAAATTAGTCTTGTTAAGTGCAGTACAGGAATTTAATCCACATATTTCGTGTGCTCCCCGTTCGGCATATCTTTTCAGGTCTAAAATGAATTGTACATGAGGTGAGGAACGTAAACAAATTGCAACGTTACTGGATCAGTTTAAGATTGAAAATTCATTGACTCGTTAACTGTTTTATGTTTTCGCTGTATGATATGTAAATAAACACGTCCAAATGATTTCCATTCGAAGTGTGTTGAAGTTAGAGTTGATTTTGGAAGGGTGTGGTTGTTGGTTATTACTGTTTGGTAGAGGGAGGTTTCACGTTTAATGGTGCTCATTACTTGGTGAATGAAATCGGATTACCAGACGGCAACTAAGCTTGATCTCTGACTAAAATATGAGGGGGTTTTAATTTTAAATACGTCATAATCTAAGTTCTTATGGAAACTCGAAGATCAATAAGTGCTTCCAGAAGTAGGGGCGATAATCTATCATTTACTTACAGCAACGTTTTATACTTGTTTTGTTTTTTTCTTGGTAAAAATACTTGAAGGGATTTTCGATAATGAATCCGAAAGCGCCAGTTTTGGAATTATTGTCTTCTTGTCGGTCTGACTGTTTGCGAATAATAGGAAATATACCTATTAGATTTTGATACAACATGGTATCGTGATATTAAAATTAGAAAAGAAAGAGTTTTTACAGGCTAGCCAAAAACTAAAACCCACGCCTACGAAGTCGCGGGCACTGCTAGTTGAGTAACAAAATATGTACCAATAGTTATTACGCAACATTACTACGCTACGCTACTACAGCGTGATTCAGAAACGGTATACTAAGCCGCCTAATTTGCCTAGGTTCGATATTTTCATGAATATACGCATTTTTTTCAGTATTTTAATATTGATTTTAGAATGAAATCATAAAAGCAGTCTATCTCAACGTGATTTTAAATAAAAAGAAACATAATTGCTAATATAGACCTTTTTTTTTTTATTACATTGTAGGCAAGTATTTGATCTCGATCTCACCTGATGGTAAGTGACGATGAGATCTACGATGGAGCATATTTGCCTAGGTAGGAAGGCGGCAGTAGATAGAGACGCTACATTCACTAGGCACATGCAGCGCAACTGATCTGACCCGCCATCCATGAATGGCAGCACCGAACATCATGCCGGAACACGGCTAGGCCGCTTGGCGACATGGCTTTGTTCAGTGGGTGGTGACTAGCCACGGCCGAAGCCTACCACCAGTAGCAATGTAATTTCAACAACCTAAAACAGCAATGTAATTTAAAATACGATACGCTCGCGCGCGCTCGTCACTCGCACGAGTCGCGAATCTCGCGTAGCATTGTGCTGTCATCGCGTGGTATAGAATACATTGCGCGCTCAAAAACTACAATATTTGTAACCCATAATTTTCAACATAAATGATTTCTATAATTTTATTATAGACATCAAGTCTAACCTGTACCCAAAGTTTTCTTTGCCATGCCTTTTACAGGCTATATAATTATTGTGAACATATTTCGTCGATTTTAAGCTTTAAAGAGCCACGCTTGAGTGTTATTTCTTTGTTTACAGAACACTCGCACATTTATTTCGGAACAGAATGTGAAAGCAACTTTTATTTGGAGCGCATCAACGCTGGATAATCTTTATAATCGTCTCACGTCCATCAAATGAAAATCCTCCTCCGTTTTATTGTTTACCGCCTTTTATACGATTGGGAGTCGGCCATGTTTTTATTCGACGAGTGTTCGTATCATTAAAATTATACCGAACTTTTTATATTCAGTGAAATATACTGAACGTGAGTTAATTTTAAAAATAAGTACCTAGTTAGAATTTCAAACACTTAGGTGGTATTTTATTGGATGACGTGTAAAAATCAGTTTATTAACAAAAGTTTTACTGCATATATTTGAACTAAACACTGTGTAGTAAGTGTGTGTGAGTAGTTAAGGAAATATTAAGTAAAATATAATTACTGTTTGTAGTCTGTCACCCAAAACAGTGTCTTTTATTTTATTTTTTCAAAACATGTCCGGAAGCTGGGTCACTACCAACTGCGCTAATCAGGCTGTCAACATAATTAATGTCTATAGTTATATGCTTCCAATTGTTACCTAGAAACAACAAACTCATTCCTCTCACCCATATATTACTCATCCTGTTTCCCCACCACACAAACCACATACTCCACTATAATTCCACTCCAACTTCCTAACAGGAGCGCGGTGAAGCTCTTTGTATTATACTAGTTGTAATTTCTTCTCAGACGAACCTCGCGACAATCCGGACTTATCTTTGTTCCCTGACAACACTTTCCCTTGAGCTTCCAACTAACAATATTTATATTACACTCTATACCGGTCTTATTGCGAGGTATTATAGTTGATATTCTATTGTGTCTGGTGATGTGTATGTTGGTGGGAACGCCGCTCGGATATAAAGCAACGACTTCTCAAGTCTTGTAGTCGTTTTCATTTCACACACTGGCTTGTTTTCGCTCTCATTGTGTTTTGTTTAACAAATCACCGTTACAGTAATGATTTCTTACATTTACGCGAATACTACACATTGAAATAAAACGAATCTTACGGATTTTACATGAGATTTGAATCCACATCCACAGATCTTCGCAAAAGAGCACCGATTCCGACCATGGATGATAAGGCCATTGAAATTAAAAAAACATCCTAATTGCAATAGCTATGCAATATGGCTGGGTGCTACCACCGACTTGGGATCCAGTAATTAATATAATTAAATCCAAAACCAAACGCATCGTTGCAAGACCTCAAGACACAGTGAGCACTTTCTGCATAGATCGGACCACAAAAAACAATTAAATATGAGGGTACCCCCAGTTCAATCTTTGACACTAGGACGTCAAACACCTCAGTCCTCCCGTGACCATGGTTGCTGTAAAGCAGCCGAAACGTCGGGAACGTAAATAACATAAATTAACGCGATAAAATCCGTAACATTAGTTTTATTTCAATCACCGTTAAGTTTATATTTGTTGCTTAACATTATGTGTATTGCTAATTATATTCTTCTCACTTTTATCCCTAAAATATGACGTCTACAAATCATCTGTCAGCGAACATCTGTTGTCTAAACAAAGACATCACGTGCCAAGAAATGATAAAATAAATTTGAAACACCCCCCGTTACAAAGCTAATGGGCTGTATCTCGAAAGCTAGGGAATAAAAGATCCGTCGATTAGAAACTTTATGTTTGCAATTTTCTGGAGTCCCCCCGGACTCTGCGAACCTTGAAACCAAGTGAAGGTACACGCAGCGATGTAGCTACACTTGAAATAAACAACACCTTTGGTTTTCTTTCTTTATTTTATTTTTAATTAAACTTCATCGTCGCAATGTAGACACCAATATTTTACTCAGTGTATTGTAATCTATGGTTTCACGATTGAAACATTACCAGCTTTATTACGACTTCGATATGTCAGCTTTACGTACACTAAATCTATATATAAAAACAAACTCGTGTTAGTTACACCAGTTATAACTCAAGAACAGGTGGATCTTTGATATTTTCTACAGCCCGAATAGCTTAATAACTATTAAAACATGAAAAAAAATACATAAAAAAATAAAATAAAGATAATTCACTGCGGTACCAAGATCGCCGGGACAGCTATTCATTTAGGCATCAATTTAAAAAAAATACTCTATCACCTAACACGATGGGAAAAGTACATAGAACGGCGGGACAGCTATTAAAATATAAAACTAAATTATGCTTCGCGTGCAAATTTAAAACAAGAACCCACCTACTAGGTATTTAGACAATAATTTTTAACCGACTTCAAAAAGGAGGAGGTTCTCAATTCGGTTGTATTTTTTTTTTTTTTTTTTTTATTTTTTTTTTTATTTTTTTTTTTTATGTTTGTTACCTCATATCTCCGTCATTTATGAACCGATTTGGAAAATTATTTTTTTATATGAAAGGATATGTTTACAGATTGGTCCCATTTTTTTCAAAAAAATGTTCTGATCATGGGATCCATGAGGAATTGAGAGGACTCCTCAAATTTTATAGGCATACCGATAGCAATTTTGGTATTTTCATCAAGAAGTCAAGCATTTGCATTCAGAAAGTATCATTTGCTGAAGTGGAAGTGATGAAGAAGGCCACAAATGGCCACCGGAACTTGTCAGTGATACGTATTTCACGGGTTGCGCCAAGATAATCTCGATTATTGGTATACCTATTATCCAGTAAAAAGATTGATATACAAATCTTTTTAGTGACAAAGAATAGTAAATATATCCACTAAAAAGTTTAAAATAAAAAACTTTTTAACAAAATAAAAACCGTCTTCAAAAAACTAAAAAGCAAAAAATAATCTAATCTTGAAATCTACCTTGTCTAACCACATCAAATATTTAACTAATCTGAAGTCGGTGCCAAATAAACAACCGACAAAGAATAACAAAAGTATACTCAGTAACGAGATGCGCGGACCAATTTGTAGGTATAGTCTTTGGCGCAGACCGGCAATACTCGACTCAGTTGTTTGTTTGGCACCGACTTCAGATTAGTTAAATATTTGATGTGGTTAGACAAGGTAGATTTCAAGATTAGATTATTTTTTGCTTTTTAGTTTTTTGAAGACGGTTTTTATTTTGTTAAAAAGTTTTTTATAAACTTATCAAAATGTAATTTAAGTAAATTCATCCAGATACATTGCGAATAGTATTTGAGCGTCCATGCCTTGCAATTTGGAGGCTACCCACCGCTAGCACAGGCTATATTGTGATTAGGCACAATATGGTATTGACTCGGCCGACGCCAGTCAAATCGTCTATTAGGCGGATCAAAGGAAACAATTCCACATGACTTGGGATTGTCTGCTCACCAGGTACCTGACGTCAGTATATATTGTACCTTTACCTAAGTTAGGATGGCACGCAGTGTTTAGAATTGTAAGCTAGGTATATTGAATTGGTAGTAAGTATGTACACGTATCTAGATAAGTATAATACCTATTGTCCAAATAAATAAATAAATGAAAGACCTTATTTGTATACAAGCCAAACTCTCACTACATCCTAGATGTGTCCCAGGAAAATTTACGAATCACCTAGGTTTTTGGTAAATTTCCCCCCGGAAGATGTTTAAAGGACTGTCTCGATTTTGTCATATATTAAGTGGAACGACGAACTAACATTTCAATCATTGCATTAAATCGTTGATTTTATTTATGTCGTGCATTATACCTTACTGTAGTACATACACCTGGAATTGTTCAGCGTAATATAAAAAAGAATATAGAGCATTTTCCTTTGCTCTCCCTCAAATACCAAAGCATTTCCACAAAAAGCGCAAGCAAAAAGCAGCAATCCAGGAACAATTATCTTAAAACACCGTCCCCGTGAATCGTTATTAAAATAAATCATCGAAAAAAAACGCGCTGAAAGAAGAAAATGGCCATCATTCCGTTGTGATGGCACCGCTTGAATTAAAAACGGCGAAAATTGACGGCCGCGCCGAAAACATATAAATCTGAAGGCTAGCGGAAAATTAAAAAGGTTCCCGGGGCGCTGACGCGATGGCCCAAGTGCCGCTTGGCACCGGGAATAATCAACCAATCTCTCATTACTTTGCACGCCAGTCTTTTTGATTCGAAATCCCAGCAGGCGTCTCTTTGTCAAAGCACCTTTATAAAAAACAAATGAAATGCTTTTAGCTATGTCTGTATACAGACTCCAGCCCCCGATTCAGATCCTCACGACAAGTCTTGTGTCGTCCGATTTGGTTATTAATTGAAACTTGCGTTATGAAATGTACTATGTAAACAAAGCGAGTGGTCGAATCAAAGCATTCGATGGCGTAGTCGCATCAATCTTCTATTCGCTTCCAGGCATCTGCCTATACATGGTAGGCATAACATTATTATTAATTATTGAGTAAGGTTAGTACCTGATTACATAAATAACGATGGCGTTAAGAATACTTTATGTATCTTGAATTTGAATCTTTTTCTTAGGCCTGCGACTATATTTGCCAACAAGCACTTAGGTACCTATTGTGTATTGTCACGGCAATTATACCAAGATAAAGGTTATAATTTAACACCCTAAGTCCATAATCACCTACGAAGTAGGTTGAGGTGCACCCACATTTTGCCTATGGTATTGGTCCCAATGTGTCTAATAATGCGCCAGCCTGTTGCCATTACTCCGGGCACACTCCCCCTCAACGCGAGCGGGTTTCAGACCTATACCATCACTCTGGCCCAGTGCAGGTTATGAAGGTTACACGGCTTTCAAAAGACGTACAGATTTCCTCTGGATGTTTGCTATCACCGTACAGTAAGTGATAATTAGGTATTATTAAAATTAAAATTCGCACATAATATCCCTTGCTTTAAGTGATGTCCAAAGGTTTGTTCTTCGCCTTTCATCTTCTTCAGACTTGTGCAACACTAGTACTTGTTTCCAAATCAGCTGTTGGGACCAACTTGGCTGTAGCTGATTGCAGTTAAGAGTCACATTTCTTTAGCTCCCATAACCGATAGTTGGATCGTTTTGGTTAACGACGCTCTAATGCGTTTGCACTGTTGCCATTACAGAGGGCTCTCGAAATGCTCATTAGTTGGATACGATTAATAATAATATTGTATTGATACATAACCTTTTAAGACGGAATTACTCTGATTGAAGAAATTGGACTAGGCTATATTTTGCTTACAACCAGGGTGATTCATAAAGGATACAGTAAGCCCTGAACAGAAGTCAGAATTTAGTTTTTTTTTAATTTACCACAAAAAAATAGAATTAGTATGTTGTTGGAAACAGAATTTATATTATATTAATGTCGACATTGCAATTCTGACTTTACAAAATGAGATAAAGAAGCGGTGATTCAAGGCTAACCCTACCCTATACCCTGGCTGCTGTCGTCTGACCTTTTCAAGAGTCCTGCCCAGCTCCACTTCACTCCATCCGCACACCGAAGTACACAATAACACAACTTCTCTTAGACAACGAAAACCTATCACCACAAACTCTTACTCAGTCATTTGTGAGCGTCCACGTTTTGGCTCCCTATGTGGATAGCGGGAAGACGTCTTGAGACATCATTTTGAAGACGTCATCATATACCATCAGGTATGATGATCATCATAGTATGCACTCAACAGTAGGTAATCACAATTTAAGACAACAATTACATAAATCCGCCATAACAACACCAGTAAACATTCAAAAGCAATTTATTACCCGAAATACGATCAGAACTAAAGCTATAGTATATTCCCTTCATAAAGAATTCTAAACGTGCATTCTCGCATTACGCCATCTTGAGATTTATGGCAGCCCGCTGTCCGCCATATTATATCAAATTTAACAATATTTATACGTATCCCTGGCGAATCCTGTAATAGTGTCAAATCGCGGAGGTAAGCACTGAGTATACATGAATTTGTATTTCGATAAACATTCAGTGGAATTTGAAAATAGAACTGATTGTTTTAGGTTTCAAATAAACAGCTAAACGTAATAAACAAAAAAAATAATGGTACTTTACGATACCCGGGTTACATAGGTGTGTCATGGTATGCCTATTGCTATATGTAGAGAACAATCCCATTCATTACAGCATAAAACGACCAAGCTATGAATTAGCAGAATTGCTATACAACGAAATAAATAATAAGTTAGATAACTCATACCATGAATTCACGAATCTTATACTCGCTTAAATATGTTGCTAGCTAGCGATATCTATCAATAATTAACTATACCCATCTAGAATACACTTCATCTGAAAAACTTTCAGAAGCGAGGAATAATTGAACATTGTGAATAGGTAGGTAATTTTGTCTTGGCCAAGTTGGTAGAACGCTTGCCTTGGTAACGAGGATCGCACGTTCAAACCCCGGCTCGCACCTCTGAAATCTCTGGATTTCATGTGCGAATCTCATTTTCAACCATGATTATCACTTGCTAAACGGTGAAGGAAAACATTGCGAGGAAACCTGCATGTCTGAGAGAGCCCCTCGAAAACGTGTGAAGTCCGCCAACAAACACCGGGTCAGCGTGGTGGACTATGGCCTAATCCCCCTCGCGGGACATTAAAAGAGCTGGTATTATTATATTATTATTAGGTTTTTTTTTTCAATTGGTAGCTTTATTGTTACTAGTTAGCTTGGTTCCTTAAACTCGATTGTAAACTTATAACCTATCAGTGTATTAAAGGGTCAATAGCTACAAATGGTAGGGGTCGCGCCATTGAAACCATATTTTAAAGCATGGCGGAAAATTAAAACAGCCCCCGCGGTGCCCAGAAAACAATATGATGTAACAAACCACATAAAAAACACAATATTGCAATGAATAACGACACAAAGACGGTATTCAATTTATCACACACAATATCGGGCGTGAAATATGGCGAAAAATTATATTAATTTCACAAAAAGACTAATATGGATGGCATATTAATATGAATTAAATTTTCGAAGCAGTTTTCATTCACCGTTGTATCATTCAATGAATGTGGAGCCAAATTCAAGAAGCCACCAACACCGAACTCCTAAAAGATGTTAGTCGAGAATAATATGCAATTCTCCGCAAAACGATAAGAATATAAAAAAGTATTCGACATGTGTTTCGCCTCTAAACGAGGCATGATCAGGATGGCTGAGCTACGATGGGCTCATTCGTAGCCCAGGTCAGTGGTGGGTTCCTCTTCCTCCATTTTTTTATCAACGGATGTCCGCAAAGTATCGCCTAGTTCTATCAATTATATTGTTAGCTTATTTCTGTCAGTGTAAGTAATCTTGAATGGTTTTTTTTTCTCGAATATTTTGCAAGCCCCAGTCTAACATGAACCCAATTTACCGCGTAAAGTTGGTACCTAACTAAACTTCCCTATATACCTACCCAGGTATCTACTTACACCCAAACAAATACCTTATAGGGTATGCATTGTGAACAGCATAATACAATAAAAGGAAACAGACAAGGAAATCCGGGGAATTTTAAATCGTTGCGAGAAAATCTAATAATCCTCTGTCCGGGTAGACGCGGCCCGGATCAGCCAATTGATCAATGACAGGAATTTACTTGAATTATAGAGAAATGGTTCTCATTCGATTATATAGGAATTGGATTACTTACAGGAAGGGCAATGTTTCTTATTACTTAAATTTAATTTTGGTTACCATAATAACTATTGCCCGTAACTCAGTCAAAATCTCAAAATATTTCACCCTAGCTTAGTTGATTACATCTTCTATATTACGACTACTTTACACATATACACCTACCAGTATATCGGTCATACGATAAACGACACATAGGTACTTCTTATAATAGAAGCAAGGCTTCATATCATCTCAAACATTCTAAACTGCCAAGCAAAGCAACCCGAGCTAAGCCTGACGTCAAAAGGGCAGTCGTCGACAAAGGAACGATAAAGAAATTAACCGTCGGAGTATAAACAAGTTAATCAAGTTAACCTGCAGACGTCATGTCAGACCCAACCCTTCTCGAAGGGGTGCACTCGCTTGTGACTATCTACGTTGGATTCAGTAGGTTTGTGATGAGTCGTAATGTAAACATTACTGTTTGTATCAATTTATTAAGCATGCTAAAGTTATTGTTATGTTTATCCATGATTTATGTTTTGTGTAAATATTTTTCATTTGTTGTTTTGGATGTAACCATTTTTATAGGCTTATCAAAAAAAAACTAAGCAGGCAATGGTTAAGTAAAATACTTTTGTCATATAATCCTCTAACTAAGGAAAGGAATTCTGGCAAAATATTTGTTACAAGGAAAATTCTAACTCGCTATTTCCTTTATGAATTTTCTTTTTTTCTTACTGAAAGGCGAGATAACCCAAGAGAATTAAATACATGCCTTCCAATATTAAGTTGTACCATTACTTAGTATGGTAAATGGAATAAAGATGGCGAGAAATCTGGAACTGACATTTTTGAAGGCGTGTAATTAGCTACATATCTGTACTTAAAAAAAACGGAGATTATTAATTAAAGAACTCTACATTGTATACGGGAAAACGGGAAGACAGAGACAAGCAAACATAAAGTGTCAGTAATAAGTTCAAACACGTTCAAACTAGGTTGCGTTCTATTCCATTTGTTTTTGGAAAACTCGTTAGGGACAGAATCGTTCCTCAATATCTTACATCATAAAAAAAAGTAGTTAGAATTCTGGCCACAACATACAATCTCTCATTCCGAAAACAAAGAAACATTCATTCGCACATTGGTAGGTACACATCTAACCGCACATTCACGTAAATGAAGAAATATCATCTGTGAGTCCATAATTTCATATTTTCGGTGCGTTTTTCCTTCATTACGCGTTTGCCGAGACAAGGGCCTAATCTCCTTGGAGGCTGGCACGCCCAGACTGTCTCAGAGAATTAAATTATGCCTTTCCATGAATATTATACTCGATGTCGCAATCTTTTTGCGTTATTTAAGCGAGAGTCGACTGTGAAAAAATCTCTATGAATCCTAATAAGAACCTCTTGGGTCAGACGCAAGCATCTACCTATTATGGATCGCCTTTGCAGCGAAGCAATGTTTCAAGAATCAGTTTTCAGTTCATAAATTGTGTAGATAGAGAGGTCGAATTGTGAATCATTTATGGCTTAAGTGAGTTCTGGTAACTAGCTATAATTACTAAAACCTTTAATTGCTCCATCTGGGGTTTTAGAAGGATCCTCTTCAACTCTTTGTAGCGTTCTTCAAGTTGTAGCGACCACTTCAACCGCACAATAAGAGTCAGGATTGTGATGACAATTGTCTATTGCTCTGAATGCGTCTGCAGAGCCATCTGTGTAGCTTATTGTGCGGTTGAAGTGGTCGCTATAGTCATTGAAAAACATTACATTACATATTAGGGTATTAAGAAACAACCAAATTACAGTACTTATCTTCACCATCCAGATATGTCACTACCACCCACCAACAGCTCACTCTGAGCCATATAATCGCATGTATGCATCGCTCAGACCGTGCCGACCATCCCGGTCCGGGCGGCGCCGTACTTTTTATCGGCGAGATAAATGCCCGGTTAGCTCGGGTCCAACGTTGATTTATACTGGACGTCCGTCAGCCGAACGAATTACATAGGCAACCATGTAAATCACCTGACGCCGGCGCTGAATCGACGGCTTTAAAGCTTATCGATGTAAATACCTTTTCCGTGGAATAAGAGCGGCGGGGGGCACTGCTTATTTTCCTATATTCTATGCACGCCACTACTTAATCCTTACTTAAATCTTAGTACATTAACATAATATTATCGATCCTGTTCCCCAAAGCAGCAGATAGTGTGCATGTTACACAACAACCGTTAACAACGTTTTATATATATTGACTAGCTGTTACCCGCGACTTCGTCCGCGTGGTATTTAACAAAGACACAACCGTTGGCAACAGCTTGTTCGCGCGTTCTGAGCCCGCGGGACGCATTGCAGATTGTTGCTATCAAACTTAATCAGGCGCAGCGCTGCAACATTGGATTAATTTTTTTCGTGAGTTTCTTTTTAATTCTAAAATAAAAGTAGCCTAAGTTACTCCTTGTTACATCAGCTATCTGCCAGTGAAAGCCCCGTCGAAATCGGTCCAGCCATTTCAGAGATTAGCCGGAACAAACAGACAGACAGACAGACAAAAATTGTAAAAAATGTTGTTTTAAATAGGTACCGTACCGTAAAATAGGTACCGTGTATACATCCAAATGCACTTAGTAAAAAGCGGTTATTTTAATATTACAAACAGACACTCCAATTTTATTTATTTGTATATGTATAGAAGAGTGTAACTATACTACGATGGTACAACCATGTCATATGGAGGCCAGAACACCACCAGACCTGAGATGTGTTCTATCGAACACAAATAGGGACCGAAAAACCGCGGAAGACCCCAGCTGCAGTGGAATCTGTTATAAAATAAGATCTAGCAAAGATATGTCCATTCACGACCCAGAAAAGAGAACTCGGTGATAGACGATTAGGGAGATGGAAGCAAATAAAATAGGAAATGGTCGGATGAAGAAGATTCTTAATTTGGATGATGACATTTTCGATCTCAACTAATTGGGCAAGCACACGCACAATGTATGAATATTTTAGACACTAAAGTTCCGTCCATTTAAAAGTTTATACATTCCTCGAAATGCGTGCCCACTTTTGCTAACAAGATTAAAAAGGTCACTAGAAGCTTAATAGATTGAAACAATAAGTAACTCGGTAACACAGGGTACCGTCGTCATACCTTCTATGTTTATTACTTTGCCGCTAGTGTTGCCCAAGCCTTGTCTTGCATTCTCGCAAGACCTAGACCACCTAATTATAGCAAGAACAACTGATTCTGCAAGATTCTCGGGTCATTTACATCGGGTCATCTATGGCATCAAATCTAATAGTTAAATATTGTTTATTATAAGGTGCCACGGTGGGGCAGAATAGGGCAGCTGTTCCGCATTAGCTGATGGAGTCAACCGAAAAATATAAGACTTTATGACTACTGATCTCAGAAAATCATGTGCCTTTAATATGTTGGTTGACAATAAGATTTTAGTATTTCTAATGAAAAAAAAGTACTTAGCGACCTACTTCAATTCAAGTTTCCTAGCTTAGCCCCGCTCTGAAGCAAACCCCGGCTACGCCCATGTGGTCTTGCAAAAATGCAATGCCATAACCAAGACTGAGCAGCACATCACTACTTGCCACACCGGTGGGCGAAAGTTTTTATATAAAAGTTGACGATCATAAAACAAGTACAGGTGGATTAAAAAAGGGCGAAGTTTTGGCAGCAAGGGACGCGATTTACCTAAACGAGCTATGAGGCGGAATGTTCCGGAGATATTTTTGTTATGTAACAGCTGGTAAAGTTGCAGTAAGTATTATTGTTTGAGCAAAAAATATGGTAAAATAACGCGGTTCTTGACTTAAATTAGAGATATTAAATTGCTTAGCCACGCATTTTAAATGTTCTTTTAAAATAATTATATAGTGAATCTAGTGATAATTTAGTGATTCAAATTAGGTAGCTAAAATAAGCACAATCAATTTAGAAATTGAGTTTTATTTGACATGTTTAAATTAGTGTTTAATTATAAAAACATATGTTCAACCCCGAAAATCTATGAGACAGCATTAGTACTTGACGTAACTACCTACTTACTTCACATCAAGTAGGCAGCAAATAAAATTAGAATTATTGAGTGAACTGCACAAATAGGAAACATCTTTACGCAAACATAGATTCAGGAATCAGGACTTCAACCCAAAAAGTATTTCTTTAACACTGCTTTAACACTGCCAACGTTGTCACAGATACTGTAATTGGTGTATAAGACTTTCGACCAACCAGAATACTACTCTATCACGTTCGTGGTACTGGTGATATTTCAATGTAAACATGACACAGACGTTTTTAAAAACGCCTTAGAAGTGGAGTGGAGGCTAGAGTACTTCAGGATCGGAACGGGTGTGAAAGATGGCGAGAATACTTGTTCCCTACTTCATCGATGTAACCAAGAAATATTATTATTGTCACTGTGAATTATTTTGAATTTACAAATAGTTATCTGTACGGCTTTGGCGCCAACCTAAATAGGTACTTACCTAGCAGAACTACTTATTATATCCATAAAACAGATTTAAGCTTACAGGAGCTGAGAGATAGATTTGACTGCTTATAAAGACATTGGTAAATTAAAGACAATAAACTCAAATGACTCGTTCTGCCTTGTGGCATACGAATTGTAGAACAAGAAATCCAATTAAAAATCAGTAAACCCATCCCAATAAAGAAAAAAATGATTCCCCGTTCCAATCTACATAACAATATTCAAATTATAATATATTTTGTATTAATTAACTAACTAACACGTGTTTTTGCCACTTTTCAGTGTGCTCAATAAAAATCAGCGCTCCAGCTACCGGCTAATCGTCGATGTTTTGGTGTTTATGTTCATCTCCTTTTAAGCTAATAAATTGTCATTGGCAGTGTAAGCGGTAAACGATGAAACCTTATTTTTTTATAGTTATCGGAATAGATAAACTACGTTTTACAGCAATATTTTTAATCATGTTATATCCGCGAGTAGGGTTACTAGTTTAAAAATATTGTTTGCCTACGTCTCCCGAAGCCTCCAAACCTAATGAGAAATTCTTCTAGCTACCTCTATCTGGTTGTACTGGGTTCCCGAAGCCTCCAAAACTACTTATACGAAAATGGTTTGGCATTGATCTGGTTTGACTGAAGTCCATTGTATGATGATGAACCTAATCATGTATTCCCCGAGGGCGTTAGCAGAGGTGCATCACCAGTGCACCCACATTTCACAGATAGTATTTGGTCCCTATGTAATAGGGAGCTTGCCTTTTGCCAGTTTCATGTTTGTCTATTTCTTTAGGTTGGTATTCTGTTAGATCAAAGTATCACAATACATCACAGTGTGGCAACCCTAACGTCTTAGGTTATATTGGGCGAACACTGCAATATGGCCGCCGCGGAAAATTACAAGTGGGGTTTTGAGCACCCCTCCAAGTGCACCGAGGGGACCCTCCGGCCGGAGGTGCCGGCTGAAACGTGTAGTGATAATGAAAATGGAGGATTTGGCTCACGACAGTTGACGGCTTATTGTTGGTGAAATCATAAACTCAGACACTTATTCAAAAAGGAACATACTTACATATTATTATTAATTCGCATCATCATTAATTGAAGTCTGTGTTACAAAAAAGAAAAAGCCAAGAGAAATATTTTTTTGTTGTTTTTTTTTTGTTGGAGTCAGTCCACGTGAAATTTACATGAAATCTCATAGGTCCTAACCACAGACCATAGAGTCCCTCCTGACCTAACTAAGGTAAGATTTTAATTAGCGCCGACGCGATACCAATATTTTTAGGTCATGTATTTTTTTTCTATTTTTTATTTAAGTTAGTATCCTAATGTGGTACTATACCATGTACCGAACATTAATTTCCATCCGAAACAAAATTAATATATACCAAACTTCTCTCCAACACAGTAGCCCATATTCGGATACCCCATTTTCAATCCTAACCTAATTTCAAAGGTACCGGTCCTTCGTAGGTAGTCTCTGACTAGATCCGACACCTGCCCGGTCCGGTCAACATCCGGACCGGCCGGACGTTATTTCAGAACCGGAAAATCACCAATCTCCTCTGCAGAGGGTTTTTTTTTATTTTACACATCAGTACCTACTAGTTAGCGACTGTTACTTTTTATCAGCTACGCGCACAAAATTGTGTTTAAGTGTAGATTATGAGTGTAAATATTTGATTCTTGCAACGAAAATTACCCATACCAAACATTTACCCTGCACATTTATTACGACGTAATGACGGCCGTTATTTTTTAAATTTGCTTGGCCAATGGATACGTATTTTGCCAATTAGAATGTAAGTTAACACAAAGAATTAATATCAAAATTGCATGTCTATGATAGAAACAAGGCGTGCTGGTTCCAACGTTGTCTCGCACTGACAAACTTGCGAATTGCAAGCAAATTTCCAAAAAAAATACTCCAGTAACACTGCACAATCGAACCCAAGACTTAAAAATTATTGAAGTCGAGTCTGTTTTTTTATTTATTACTAGCTGTTGCCCGCGACTTCGTCCGCGTGGTATTTAACAAAGACAACCGTTGACAACAGCCTGCTCGCCCTTTCTGAGCCCGCGGGACGCATTGCAGGTTGTTGCTATCAAACTTAATCAGGCGCTGCGCTGCAACATTGGTTTTAAATTTTTTTTCGCGAGATCCTATGTTTTTTTCTAAAATAAAAGTAGCCTAAGTTACTCCTTGTTACATCAGCTATCTGCCAGTGAAAGTCCCGTCAAAATCGGTCCAGCCATTTCAGAGATTAGCCGGAACAAACAGACAGACAGACAGACAGACGGACAGATAGACAGACCGACAAAAATTGTAAAAAATTTTGTTTCGGTATAGGTAACGTGTATACATCCAAATGCACTTAGTAAAAAGCGGTTATTTTAATATTACAAACTGACACTCCAATTTTATTTATATGTATAGATTGATTACACCCTTGCGCTTATAGTTAGTATCTATCCTTACAAAATCTAGAGATTCCTTCCCAAAATTGGAGTCTATGAAAAACGCCATCTTTAAGAGAACTGTAAAACTACATACTAGTCGAATCCCAGATCATACAAGTCTACACTCTTGGGATGTGAGTATGGGTTCTAGGCAAAGTTCTAAGCTTCTAAGCATAGTGAGTTTCTAATAGTCCTCTACAAAACAAACTTCACATAAACTCACGCCTGTCTCCCATGAGGGTAGGCAGAGTCCAAGAGATCACAGATTACCACAATCCTGACTTCTCAGTTTTGATTCATGCATATTCATACATCTTTTCATAAATAATAAATTCTTGTCTTATTTTTTTTCAGAAAGGAAACCAACACACATCAATAGTTAAAAACGAAATAACATTTCTAAAACTATTTAATTACTTATTAAGATAATATTACACTTCATTGACAAGCTTGAATCTCTGGTGTTGTGGCTCCGGTATCACATTAAAGTATTTCTTAAGTATGGTCTGATGCTCCCTGCCACTGTAGATCCTTTGCACCCATGTATGTTCCCAGTTAGGGTCAAATTTCTCACATGTTACAATAACTTTACCAGCCTCCATGGCAAAGAGGGTGCCATTGCGGCCAAAACCAACCTGGACATCAAAATAAAAAATGTATTTAATTAATATTAGGCTTTGTCTCTTAATCACAAATGGCATTATGTGACAATCTAGTAGACCTTCATTCACTTTTTAATTTTTCAAAATTTGATCTACTTTCCTTTTTTTCCACAGGCAATTTTTCATCCTGCCAAACATATGTTTGCCTAGTACTGTTCTAGGATCCTTGTCAACTAGCCGCTGCCACTTTTACATGCAGAACCAGTCACTCTGGTTCTGTTATCATAATAATAACTAGTCTAAAACCCCCGATGCATACAGGTACTAACTTAACAAAGCTAAGAATAATCTCAGGAATATCAAGAACATAAAAAATATGATTAACTCAGTCCATTTGGTGGAACTTATATCCTTATTAACATTACACACACTCAACATGTAACTAACATTATAATATGAGTAATGAGAGTGTGTCACAATGTGGCATTATTATTGATAGATATTTAACTTACATTCAACCCAGGTAGAAACCGAGTAGTTCGCTGTGTAGCCAGCATATGACCAGCCTGCACAAAGTGCCCGTCTTGTACCTTCCACCCCCGCCGCTTAGGCTTCACTTTACAATTAGTGTTCTGTGTACTACCACCGGTTTTCTTACTGGCATAACGGACAAATTCTGTGAATATAAATTACTAAATAGAATAATGTAAAATTATAACCTAAAAATCACAAAATAAATCAATTTTACCTTTGAGTGCCGAATTTACTTTATTTGTATTATATATGAAATTGAATGACATATTTAATTCAATTTCAATACAATTAAATATTAATATTTTCTTCGATAAAAACAAAAGCGAAAAACTATTACACTGGCTGCTGACTGACACTGACACTGACACCACTGACAGAAAGCAATCAATTGTTGACCTTATTTATTTCTCCTGTGATTTTTTTACCCAGAATTGCGAAAATTATTAGGAATCTCTCATCGGAAAGAATGGAGAGATGAATTCCGATTTAGTATGTTATGCAAATTTGCTAGGATCGGAAGGCACTAAAATTATTCGACACTGGCAAAAATAGCACTATTTTGCAGCCAATCGCCAACCTACAAAAAAAAACAATAAGAAGACGAGTCGTAGCGTAGCAACAACAAAATATAATTTCAAGAATATAAAAATATGTCTTCAGACCCGCTAAACGTCGCTCGACGTAAACTAAACGAAGTCCTAGGTGAGAAATCAACAAAATACTTTAACCAAATGAAGCAATGGTTTCGTATGAAGTTAACTAAAGAAGAATTCGACGCCGAAGCTAGGAAATTACTATTTTCTGACCAAGTCCATTACCATAATGAGTTTTTGCTGGCACTCTTGAACAAAGTTGAAGGATTGGCGGAAACTTCGATTAGTATTGCCCAAGAGAAAGCAAGTTCGCATAACAGGAACAGTAAGAAACATAAGAGGACGTCGCGGACATCCGAGAAATCCAACTTCGAGCCGGTGGATTTGCTGGAATATCTGCCGCCGAACTCGCCACCTGGCGCAGGAAGCGACGGTGTGAAGTATGCAGCACAGGTATGTTTAAAAAATAACCTAACTTTTTTTGTTCATAGGGAGGTGATTCTTCCCCCTGGTTGCCGGCCTCAGTACAGTGGAGCTCCGGTATCACCAGTAGCAATGCATCGGTGAGCCTCATAAGCTATGCTTAAGAGCCCATCACTAGGGGTGCAGATTGAAATTAGTCTCCATGACAGCCCCCCATGCTATTGTTCACCACACTGACTGAAGCCACTAACCTACCCTAACATATGCATGCCGCAGGGCCTAATATGTTAAAACTTATGTTCTTACCATGACACCAATATTTATGAACTCTATCCATGTTATGGATAATTTTCACTGAATGTATAAGATTCACTGTTGATACAACCCCATATTACATAGATCGTACAGATATACTGGTGAAGAATCTTTACTTTTGTGTTTTTCTTTGCAGGAAGTATTCCTCCCTGACCACGCACTAGTTGTTGGCCGGTTCATGTTAGCCGCATGGGAACTAGGCCTCGAAGGTGCAGATGATGATGCCGCAGACATTATTGTTGTGGCAGTTCAGAATTTCCTAAAAAATGTCATCAGTGCAGTTGTGTCCCAACGAAAAGGTTACAAGATGCACAACAGGCACTTTATGTATGATGTTGGAGGTGATATGCCGAATATGTGGTTACGGAACACTACAAAACTTTATGATCCACAGAACGAGGGCAGGGTTATTGTGGATGACAGTATGACAGATGGATTGGGGCCAAGATGTCCACCAACAATTGATGAAATGGAACAGTCGGCTGCTTTTGAAATTGCTTGCAGGTAACTGTAAAAAAGGTCTTATTTCTGTAAGACATTATCCATAGAACCTTATTTGGACTATTAAGAATATTAGAAAAAAATATTTCTGAAGCCTATACTTACCAATAAACAGCATTTTATTGTTATCTTTACAGATTAATCATAAGCCAAAAGGGCAAAACAATATTTTAAGACAAGTACATTTTTAAACACATTTTAAAGTCTGAATTGCATGCACTAATTACACCGTATTGCATCTGTTCTATCTATAACTGTAATTTTACTGTTTATTTTCTCAATTTCAGTGCATCAAATACTGAGACAAATGATGACAAATTGACTATAGATGAGTTCTACAACACTTTGCTTGTACATAAAAATGTTATCGCCTGCCATTCGGTGTATGCTGTGAACATGGAGAGGCTGGCCGTCATGTTGAATCATCCTAGTGTCTAAAATATACCATCACAACTATATTCTCTGATGGGCTAAGAAGAGGTAATTTTTGTACACCTCTATTTCTTTAACTGTGTGATAGTTGTTTTAAGTTAAGATAAATAATATTTTGTTTAGTTAAAAAAAAAAGTGTAACAATATTATAAAATTTTATTGACAAAACAGTATTATAATGTTTACATTACTCATACAATTCTTATTTATACACATTATATTATGGTTTAAAACAAACATAGAAATCATTCCTTATGCTAGATCAAAATTATCATTTTGATATTGCTTAAAAAGTTTAACCATGAAATTCGTCGATGTTACAGTGTAGTTACAATGCAATTAAAAAGTATTTTTAACTGAAAATGCTTTGTTAAGCCGTTAATTGCATCTTGAATGGAACTCTGCACTAGAGGCTACTAAAACACTAGAAAGTAATAATAGGATAATATGATTGAGCACTTGGGCCCAGTTTTTGATGACAGGAATGGACCAAATTGTTTAAAAAACACTTTTTTGTATGGAGCAGTGTCTTAGAAAAGTTTTGTAAGGCAGCCAGAGCCACACAATCACCATTAAACACCTCCAAATTTGATCGTAAGCGTAGGTTGGTTGCGTGTACGATGTGCGCAAGCGTCTTACACGATTAGAGGCGACGCACTAGGCTCCGACGGCGACTCGATAGTAACTCTTGGAACATTCCGAGCCGATTGTGGCGACCTTTGTGGTGTTCTCTGTGGTGTTCTCTGCGGCGTTCTCTGCGGGGTTCTGTGCGGACTTTCCTGCGGCAATTGCTCCAATTCATGGCCTTCAGCCTGTCGGGAACCAGTTCGCGTCGACCCGAGGAAGCTTCGTTTTTTCCACGCGAAAAATCCGAGCGCAACTAAAAATGCCACAATCCCGATCGCTCCAAAGGTGATTCCGGTCGTTGATGCTGTCATTGTGTAGAGACCTGGAAGTACGTAATGTTTTTACTTTTAATTCACATAATCAAAATCATTCACAAATCACGTGAAGTCCGCTAACCCGCACTGCGCCAGTGCGTTGGATTTTAGCTCGAATCGCCCTCGCATGAGGGCCCACCTCATGTGTACCAGCTATAATGGTGACAGGCTATTTATATTTGGGCCAAATGGGCACTGGCAACATACCTCTGCCTTCGAGTATGCCGCAGACGTAGCATTCTACGTCTGTACGTTTAGGACATTTCCAATTCGCAAACGACGAATACAAACCATGCATTGGGTTCCGAGTTGAATGGGCATACTACTTCTAAATTGTATCTACGTACATATACTTATCCTAATTGCGTAAAGTTTGCTAACAAATATAAAGGGCATCCCGAAAGGAATCATTTAGATTCGGAGTAGTACTTAAATTGGACGCATTAGTCTCGGGTCTTAGGATTAATTTAAGATTGACAAACCCTCGACTTCAAGTGTAATAACATCGATGTGTTCTCCGCCATCATAGAGCCCCGCCCCGCACGTCCAGGTGCCGGCGTCTTCGTACTTGACCTTGCGAATGGTGACCGCACAATCTCCCCCGTCTAAACTCTTGTTGGCTGGGAAGTAATACTTGTTTAAAATTGGACTGTAAAAGAAAAAGTCTAATATGAATAATAATGTACGTAGTACGTAACGTAGCGCAAAAGGGATAACGCGCTTTACATCTGCCTTTCGCTAATTCACTTAAATCTAACTTAGTATTCTTTTTTCTATTCTGACTTAACTATTTCTATATACCCATAGCAAGAGTTTGTGACGCAGAATCAGATTTTCAAAAGAACTTCCTGGTGGCAAAAACTCACCAGAAATGATCTTCCATAAAAATTGGCAAGCATTTTTGAGTAAAGTACTGACCCTATAAATACACTCATAATTACTCGTACACATATCCTATTATTTTATATGGGGCTATGCCCGCCACACTCCTAACACTTACTGCTGCTGTAAGCCAGGCTCCACAGTGGTGACCAACGAAGACGCAGAGGTTTGACGCTCGACGTGTCCCAGGGAAAAGTTATCCTATTATTATAGTACCTAATTATCCTAATCAGTTTTCTAGACATGACAAAATAACTTACTGTTCATAAGTAATGCTACTATCAATGCTGAACGGCTGACCATTAGGAGGTTCGAATCGGCAATACCGCACAGGAGTTAAGGTCTCAATTGTGGCACAAGCCAGCGTCACCGGCTTCCCGTGCACGCCGCTAACGTTCTGCTTGATAGCCGCCACATGGTCCACGACCCTGACTTGGATCCTCTGCATCACTTCCACTCCTGTCACCTTCCCGCCGATGTGGCAACGCCATTCCCCTGTGTCGTCGTGTGTAGCTTTGACTCCGAGGGAGCATTGGCCCGACATAAGTTTGAAATCTGGAATACTGTAATATATTTATTTTTTAAGGCGTCCGTGATTTTATGTTGGCCTGAGCTATATGTTATCACTATTTTAGTTTTTACATATTGCGCGAACAGACAGACAAAAATGGCAGACTCGGATTCCATATGGAAATTAATGTTACCACGACAGATATGAATTTCCAAAACTAATGGACCTACAGTCAAAACCAAGTTACATCAATATGTACTAGATACAAGTAAGATTTACAAAGAATCGTTAAAAATACCCTCAAGGGAGAATCCAACAAGTTCAGGAAAGACAAGATGAAGTTACTCCTCTCGTACTAAGAGGAGATAGTCGAGATTTCATAATAATGATAGTGTAGTATTACCAGATCTAGTGTAACCAATGGTGATCCTGAATATGATAATAATTTGCTACGATATCGTTAATATAAGTAACTACTAAGGAATCTTGATAGAAAATATTATTCTAGTCTGATAACATTGATGATAGATTTGAAACTTTACCGGCGACCCAAGGGCTGGGCATTTTCTCGCTCAGCGAGTAGCTTTGGCTCAATGCGGCCAGCATCATAGGCACGCTACCGCATGGGCCAACTTTTTTACACTTTTTGTAAATATTAAGTAGCTTTTCTATACTCTTTTTAATTTATATGTATTTATAGTTTGTAAATATTTAATTTATTTTCTTTATGAAACTTAAACGATTGATATTTATTTAACGATATATATTTAAGCAAACATTTAGTTATTACTTAAATGTTAAAAAAAAATAACACATTTACTTACGAATATCTTTTGCCAGTGGGGTGCACAAACCCACAGTACCCCATGGGCATATCCGACTTGCATTCTATAGTTATATTCTCATCTTGGAGCGCCAGAATTGTTGTCTCACCGTTCACATGAAACACTCTAAAACCTACAAAAAAAACAACTTATCACGAACAAAATTCCATCAAATTAATATAATATAAGTTAATTATAAAATGTTTCAGACCATTTACTTTTGTTGGATATTCGTTTACTGTTATAAGAGTTACTAGTGTAAGAAAATGTAATCTGTTCATTTTATGAATGATACTTCTGTGTAATTGAGATGGCGACTGTGGCCCACCTATAATATATTTAAACTACCCTCTCATTGATAATGAGGTTGGAAGGTCGTTATTTTATAAGTACACTAATAGATAACATTGGTGCGACACCAATTACTTAATATATAAGTAAGCAAAACATTACTGGAAGAATAACACCCGAGTCTACCATATAGAAAGATTATTAATAAACAAGCGGGCAAGTTCGTGTCAGATTGCGCACAAGGTAAGGTTCCGTAGCCGTGTCAACAACTAAAACCTGTTTAGGGCTAGATATGTCAGTTCATGAAATACAAGAAACAGAGATGAATTTGCGGTTCAGTTGTTTATCTCTATTGAGTTTGTTTAGAATAAAGCTTTATTTCGCCATCCATACGGATCAACTTCCAGTACATTCCATTTCATTGTCATATAACTCTATCTCGTTATTTTGAGACGTGGGGTAGGTGCATATCCAACTTAGCCGCTCGCTTTGCTTGTGATAGGAACAAGAACATATAAAGGCTATATTTACGGGAACAATTATTTATTTTATAAATAACGCTATTTACAACAGATTTTTAATATTATTATTTCCTTCTATTTCTATTGTTCCGTACTTTCTCCGCCTTCTGGTCTGTCGACAACTCTTGTTGAAGTTTCTTCAACATCTGTGGCGTTATCAGGCCCTGCAATCAAAATAGAACTTTAGGAGAAGGCAGCATGCATTTATTTTGTACTTCGATGGGGTGTGTAACTTTAACGCTTAGTCGGGTGTTACGCGTTCAGTCTGGTCCATCAGTTTGATCATAACCAGACTGACGGATATATTAGAACACTAGCTGCGCCCCGCGGTGTTATTCGCGATTAAAAAGTATGGCCTTTATCCCACGGGAACCATACTTTTTGCCGGGATAAAAAGTAGCCTATGTGCTATTCCAGACTATAATCTATCTCTGTGCCAAATTTCATCCAGATCCGTTCAGCCGTCCTGGCGTGATTGAATTACAAACATCCATTCATCCAAACTTTCACATGTATAATATTAGTGGGATTTGAAAAACCAGCCAGTAGTCAGTCAGCCAGTCTGGGGTTTCTGTCCATTGGTCTCAGTGTGTTAGACGGTCGGACGGACGGGAGGGAGTGTTTGTGAGTAACCAAATCTGCTCAAACAATGCTATCATTGGATTGGCTTTATTATGGTCCTCGTGGACCATATTAAAATAAACTTACCCTAGCAACGAGCATCTCTGATAGTTTCCCTTTAGACTCGTCGCCCTTGCCCTTGTGCGCCGCCCTCACCGGCCGCCGATGGATGCTCGCTGCGCTATCGTCTTCGTGATCTTCGCGAAGCACTTGCTCGGAATTTCTCAGTAGCCTGGAATTATAACATACTTTACCATTCGAAAAGAATAACGTCGAAATTTACAGAGTTTTCATCCACTCACAGTGGCATTACAGAGCACATTCCTCTCATTATAATAAGGTACTTGTAAAATTTTATTAAACCAAAAAATTGTAAGGAAGTTTGTTATTGATATGATGATATTCTATTATATATATATATATATATAAGTATTATTTTTTAATATAAGAAGGACTCAATTACGTTAATTATTTACCTTGTAATTTGGAATATGCCCAGCTGAATGATGGCGTCCAATTCTGATTCCATTTCGCGCACCAACTTAACATCCGGGAACATATCGGGAAATCGATAACTGTAAACAAATTTATATCCATAGAAATTTGTTCAGAAAATTTGTCCACTAAGGGTTAAGGTGTCGCCAGAAAACCACTACGATTGTAGGGCCCAAAACTAACCAGCTCTTTGATTAAAAATGAGTATTATTTATTACATAGACAACCAGGTGCGCGACACAACCAATTTGGCTGTCCACTAACACATATACTCTATTAATTTATTAAATCGGGACGAGGATCAAAATGTAGTATATCTTGATCTAACCTCAACCACAGGTACAGCTCCAGTACATCGAACACAGACTCCAAATGGACCAGGTCCATGATCGTCTTGGGCAGCGGCAGCGGCCACTCCACCACGTTGCACAGCCAGTTCTTGGTGATGGGTTCGTTGCGGCTGTACTGGCGGACCATCTGCGAACGTAGCCTTAGATTTTAAACTCAGTAGATGAGTAATCGCGGTTGAAACAGCAAAATGTTATCTTTAATGATATTTGAAAAAAATGGTATGTACTCGGAAGGATAAATAATCGGTTCCTTTTTTCCTGCCCTTGTTTCCTTTTCCTTTGTGTCCTAAACAGGGCGACAGACCAGACCTGCCCAAGGGCTTTGTATCCCCATCAAACTCCTTTGTAACCAAAGGGATAGGCAGTTGTATGCTATTGCAATATCCAACGTTTGACAATCATTTATCCACTGATTCATATGAAGTCACCATCCATTTCCATTACAAGGTAATTTTCTTCTAAAAATGCTTTGTTAAACCATTGTAAATCGATTGTAATTAATTTCATCTTAATTTTTTTTTTCACTTACATTAAATTCCCAAATTCTTAGAAGTGAATTAGCATAGAATAGAAGTTAAACTAATCAAGTGATCTTAAACTTTTTCTGACTCTAACACATACTCACCTTAAGGAATGTAGCACAAACGAAAGGCAGTTTGTTGTTGATAGGCGCGCAACAGAATACGTAGCGCGCGCGCAACGGTAGCGGCACGTGCTGGATCATTTCCGCGAGGAATTTGAAAGCTTCGGTGTTGCACATGAAGTATAGCGAGTCGTCCACTGTACATAGGTGGACGAAGATGTCCTGGGGAGACAAAGGTAAACGTTCCAATCAATAACATACAAGCTATAGTTACTCCGTGAAAGCAGTGATAGCCAAGTTGGTAGAACGCTTGCCGGGGTAACGAGGATCGCATGTCCAAACCCCGGCTGGCACCTCTGAAATTTCTGGATTTCATGTGCGAATCTCATTTTCAATCATGATTATCACTTGCTAATACGGTGATGGAAAACATCGCGAAAAAACCTACATGTCTGAGAGAACCCCTCGAAAGACGAGCGTAGCTTAGTGTGAGACCGTATAGTTGCGTTTATTCGTCTGGCGATACCACGTCAATATTGTTAAGTCTAGTATACATGTACATATACTTACGCCTGCATCACATAGGGGTAGGCAGAGACCACTGATTGCTATATGCTACGATCTTGACATACCTAGCATGATAATTTTATATACACTCAACAAACAACTATACATAATAGTAAATTATAAATATTTCCTATTCATTCACTCACCATGAGACTGCTAAGTGTCGCATGAGGTAGATGATAAGCGTACAGCTCCATTTGCTCAGCGGTGGGATGCAGGCCGGCCTGCGTCACCGGGTCCGGTGGCTTCGATAGTAATGTCTTCAGTGTGGCCAGGTCCTCTGGCCTGTAGGTTGTGACGTAGCCTGTCTCCCAGGCACTTCCGTATCTGCCTGCTCGACCTGGTTGATACAATTGAGTATTTGAATGGTTATACAGGTTTTGATGAAAACTAATTTCCCTAGCCCACTTTGAATCAATTGAATATTATAAATAATATAATAACGAATTAACAATTAAATCAATGTTAATGCTGGCAATACTTAAAATTAAAAACAAAATGTATTAAAGTAAAATAAAATGGTATTTTTGTCAAATGCAAACAATCAGACACTTTTTAGTAGTTTTCGGTCGCGCGCTCGGGTCCGCGGTATAAGTTCACAAAAAGCCCGAATAAAAATGGTGCGCCTGCGCCTTTACTCACCAGCTATTTGTAAAGCCTGCGATATACTGATCACATCCATTTCTTTTTCGCCGTCCACATTTATTATCGGCTTTATTAACGAATAGAATATTATTCTTCTTATGCTCCTGAAATGTATAAACCAAGAGTTACGAAAAGGAGCAATACTTACCGTTAGGTAACGGGTTTGATAGCCACCTAGTCATTAATCTATTGACACGAGCTCACTCCTAGTACAATATTTGGCTTAGTAGGAGGGGCTAACGAGACTAGTAATAATAATAATAATCTCGTCAGACGAACACACCAACTGTTTGATCCCAAACTAAGCAATGCTTGTATTATGGGTACTGTACAATGGAATGAAGGCAGAAGGTAGTTTATAATTATTGTATAGATACATCCATGACTTGGGTATAAACATTCGTGTAGAATAGCAGCATAATATTTTTGTAACTTGACGATTCATAAGTACTGTACAATAATGGTGTACGTGAATAAATAATATTCTGATTCTGATTCGTGTTCATCACACTAAGTTTGCACATACTAGGAGCCATGGTACAAAGTGTCCTATTAGGGTAGAAATATAGGAAAAGTTCTAGCGATGGTATGGTTAGGTGTGCATGAAATAAAATGAGCAAAAAGGACGGCTCTGCGCATGCCGAATATATTCATTGCCATAATTATATTTGATGCGACATGTACTATTGCATACTCACAAATTAATACCAAGTCCTATGGCGTCAGTGGCCACCATGACTTTGCACGAGCTCTCCGGGTCATTGAACTTATTCGCCTGCGCCAGTTTAGTGCCCGGCGGTAGACTTCCGTATATCACAGCCACTTCGTGACCCCTAAAACACATCATGAGAATATTTTGTGCACGACATAGTATAAGAAACATGCCTTACGGACATAGCACATGTTTTTTTATTTTACTTTTTAAAATGGTATTTTTATTTTGTGTTTATATTATACCTACAGGTATGTATATTAGACAATATTAGGGCTTTTGATTGAATACTGTTACGCATTTTTTCTAGAACAATATGTACTATACGTATATCATATAATATTATAAATCTAAATCTCTAAAAATTTTTAGAGTTACTTTAAAAATCGTTTCACTGCTAGTTGCCATAACACATAAATTATATAAATATGATAAAAAAAGACGCACATATATTCAGTATTATACGGAACTCTAAGAATGTAAAATTAAGTCTTAACAAAATTGGTTTTCAATTCACTAGTATAAAAAAAAATTTAATTTTGTTATTGCGTAGTCTTGTTTTTATGCTAATTATGGAAAAAAGCAGTGATAGCCAAGTTGGTAGAACGCTTGCCTCGGTAACGAGGATCACAGGTTCAAACCCCCCAGCTCGCACCTCTGGGATTTCTGGATTTCATGTGCGAATTTTATTTTCAACCACGATTATCACTTAGTAAACGGTGAAGGAAAACATCGTGAGGAAACCTGCATATCTGAGAGGGCCCCTCGAAAGATGTGTGAAGTCCGCCAACCCGCACTGGGCCAGCGTGGTGGACTATGGCCTAATCCCCCTCGAATTGAGGGGAGGCCGGTGCCCAGCAGTGGGACATTAAAAAAAAGGGTTGGTGTTATTATTATTATATGGAAAATTTTGACAAGCAAGTTTTGAGATGCATAACAGTATCCAAATGGAACGGGCGCTATATTTATTCTGATAGGTACCTGCCTCAACCCGGGACTGACCTCTGTTCAATGGCTCGACTTACACTGTAAATGTCGTTCTTATTGAAACACACTATACAGTCGCCGGGCCGCACCCGGTCCAGGGACCCCAGAGCCGTGTCCTCCACTTTCAGTTCCGTCAGCCTTTTGTATAATCGTACCTGCACACAAGTAATCATCAATACTATTATAAAACTGTTACTGAAGGGTGTCTGTCCATTGAAGATATAAAATTATATTGGTGCAATTTTGGACATATTTGAATTTAAAATGAATAACAATCCCAATAGTATGTGATCGAACTAGTCTGTTTTAGATGTTCCTATGTGAGTGAAAGGTCTATTCTACTCTGTTTGTATGTCAGTACATCAATCAACTGAATATTGCCACCACTACATAAGGCGTAACAATATCTTAAGAGGTTAACAGCTAGGTCATACTAATCACAATATATAAAATATATGTGTTAATAGTGTTTGTTTTCTTTTTCAAATACTGCAACCATGGACTGTGTTGTTATATTTTAAACTAATATTGTTGCACCTTATACATCAAAATCTGTTGTGACCATTTTGAGAATAGCACCAAGCTTTGTGGATGAACTGGAGGAACCACAATGTGTTATGATCGAATTTCATGTTTGGATTTATACACATTTTGGGTGGATATTTACCTCTAATTCTTCACCAGTTGTGTTACATATTTCCTCTATGAGATTTATAGAACCAGCCTCCCCACATAAATGTATTTCTTCAGCTTGGAGACCTAAAAAATGACAAAGCATTTGAGATAGTGAGCGAAATTTGTTCTTATTGCTATGTAGTCAGAATATATAATAAAATTTGAACCTAATATAGCTCTTGTCCACGCCCACCCTCTACCCCTGTCACCAATCATTTGAATTTCATCTATGATTGCTACTTCATCTGAAACAATATTGATAACATTTATTAATCACACCAAACTGCAGTAGCTAGTAGCCTAATTGACTCCCATTTCTATAACAGCTTGATTAATTTACAATAAAATATCAAAGCATTTTTTCAAAAGAAAAATGTTGTAAAAGTATTATAAATAGACAAAAATTCAACAAATTTGAAGAGCTTGTGAATTTTAGCTTAGACTAATTCCGTTCTTAATACTTACATGTGTTATTTAATGATGTCATCTCAACTGTACAAGCTATGTGACTGGACGGTGGCAGTTCCACTTCGTCCAGAAGTAATGACTCAGTCTTGTCTTTGGCAGTTTCTTCCTCTTCTGTGTTGCTTGTTAGTGTATTGTATAGTGATGCATGCCGTCTTTCCTCGCCTGTTATTAGGTCACATGCAGTCCCCTGTAATTTTTTATTTAATTACTATTTTTTTTTGTAAATAGAGAAAATGCCATATTTTTTTGGTCATTCTTGTCTATAGAAAAGATTCCAAATAGAAAAAGAGAGATCATTTACATGTTATATTCACTAAATGTAATGCCACTTACTTTCTGATTTGATTTATGATAAATCTCTGTTGCTAGCAGTTTGAGTGGACCACAATACACTCCAGACTTGGCAGTCAGAAATCGCTCCATGGCATGGTAAGTTTTGCCAGAGTTAGTTGGCCCAGCATGGAAAACTATCTTTCTATTTATACTTCTTGCTTCTGGATACCTAGAAAATTACATTCATTTTAGCTGAAATTCTACCAACTCTCACTAGGACTCATTGAATAGAGGCACTGGAACATTAAAAGGGTAATATATATTAAAAGCAAAATTATACATAATTACCAATTAGCCGGGGTTCTTAAGTCTGATATTTTCTTCAAGTCTTCTAAACAGTCCAAGTGTGGGAATGCCTGTCTTGCATGTCTTAAGAAATATGGGAACAAATCATCTACATGCCCAGCACCTGAAAAAAGACTAAATTTGAGGCATTTTTTTATTTTATATGTATACATTTTATGTATAATCACCAGATGAAAACACCAACTTTAGTCCCACACCAAGCAAAGCTTGTATTAAGGATATTGTACAATGGACTGAAGGTGAACTCAGTATATACTACTTCAATAGATATTGTACATCCATCCATGTATTAGTCAAACTTGAACTACACTAACGAAACTTGTGTGAACCCTGTCAAATTAAGTACTTAAATATTTTACCTAAAATATGATTTACCTTGTACAATATCACTGATTGTAATGTGTAAATCAGGAGGCAAATCATGTTCTAAGCAGTGTCTTCTGAACGACAAAAACGCCTGATGTAATAGCTGGTCATCCAGTCCATTCTCTGATGCCAACACTCGGACTTCTGGTTTCTGATAGAATTTATTGAGAATTTTCAATAAGTCCTGTTTCTTGAGATGTCCAGTAAACTCTTCTCCGATGTTTATGTCATCTGGGTTCGGTTTAACGGGCACGGGAACAAAGAGAGCCGAAGGATTACCGCGGTCATGCTTCTTCGTCCTCAAGAAAATATAACCTATATTACCTTTACGCGTACAAAGGACATTATTCTTAAGAATAGGCGAAATACATGGTTGTATTTTATCTGCACAATATAGAGCCAATATTCGTGTAAACCCTTTGTACATAATGATTAAGAAACAAAAAATAAATTGACTAAAAATTTTATACAATCCAATGACATTCCCGATGATTGTTTTTTTTTTAATCAAAGCGAATGAATCAAAGAGAATCCCATTTTTGTGAATTTTTCTACACAATTACGAGCAAGAAGGAAATAGAGGGAGTTTAAAAAGTTGAACGAACTAAAGGAACTAACACAATACGAGAACGATGAGAAAAAAGAGACAACCAGCATCGCTGTTACATTGCGATAAATTATTGAGAAGTCGCCTACGAATAAATATGTTGGATCTCGCCACTTTGTCTATATGTACCTATTTTATTTGATTTTATTGTTACAGAGAGAATATGCTGTCCTGCTCTTTATTATAAGTTATGCATATGGGATTATATACTCTTTGACACAAGTGTTAAAACATTCCTCAACTTAACTACCAGGTAACAACCACTCTCTTAAAGACATGAGCGAGCAGCTACTACTGTCCCTATTTATCACATGAAACATGCTGTTAGTGGGATGAGAATTGAATATAGATATAGTATAAAGAAATAGATATAGTATAGAGAATTTGGTCTGTATGTTTAGGTAATTCAAACAAAACCTTTGCTCGATGCAATGCCTTAATTTAGCCCCGAACTTCAAAGGCCACAGAGCGGAGGTCACTATACAATACAAGCAGGTTCTCTCAATTATCTCTTTTTGTATTCATATTTCATTCATCTAGAAAAGGATTTATGAAAATACCAGTCTTGCTACGTTTAGTTAGTTTATAATACTCGTTGATGCCGTCACTGGCTGTCTGTCGCTGTGACGGGTCTATCTGCGTGAAATGCCACAGAGATTGAAATGCCTGACAGACACGACGACTACGACTTGATCCTTGCTCGATCGTGTTAATTTTCGGCTAGAGGAATTGTTCAGTGCGTTGATCACGTTTCACATGATAGAAATTATAAAATATTCTTTATCAGCTCACTATATTCCAGGCATTGTGACTTAATATAACCTTTTGTCAAAATGGGGAAGGCTAAAAAGGGGAAGAAAAACCCGACAGCAGAGGACGGGTAAGTTTCGCCACTTGGCATATGTTTTTGGTGTCGTTTGGTAATTTTATACTTTTGTATTAATATGAACCATTAATTCCAGCGATAGTGAAGTAGAAACCACCAACAATGATACCAAGCCGGTTGCGCAGAAAGGAAAGAAGTGAGTTGTAAATAGGTTATCTGATTATATATTTTTCTTTTATAGTATATTAATTTATAATATGAATTTTGTTTCAAACTGTGAATATTATTGGACTTCACAACTTGGCAATGAATTTTGTGTAGAAATTAGGAAAGTGTACTTAGTAGGTATATCAAGTTACAAAAAAAACTAACATGATTTTTTTTGTGGAGCCTGTTAATGATATGACATGTTGTTTATGTAGAATATCGCTTGTCTCTGATGAGAGTGAAGATGAGAAGCCCAAATCTAAAGCAAAGCACAAGAAGTCTGTAGATGAGGATGTCATAGAGGTCACAAAAAATATTAAAAATGTCTCAATTTCTAATAAGTCTCGGAAGAAAAAAGATGACAATACTGATGAGGGTGAGTATTCTATTGTATAAAACTATCTTTATAATTTAAAAATAAGTATTTCCAGGTATAGATTTGTACTGCACAGTCAAATATGAACAGGGTTGTTTCAATGTTTTGTGGAATGCAGACACCGATTAAGACAGGCAGAAATTATATACAACCATAGGTACCAAGGCTATATGTCATGATGTACTTAATAGTGTAGGCTGGCAATTAAAAGAACTTGCAAAGAGCTGTAACTCAGAATTAATTGAGATAGTTCACTTTAAATGAGTATGTATGGGAATAATGTTGATTGCCCTTCTTTACATGTATTATTAACAAACATTTGCAATATAGATGATTCAGATGAGGAACCAGAGCAAAAACCTAAGAAGAATAAAAAGAAGGAAGAAAAGAAAAGTGCATTCTCTTTATTAGAAATAGAAGATGCTGATTTATCACCACCCGAAGCACCACCATCATCCGATGATGAGAAACCTGTTCAGAAACAACAGAAGAAAGAGCCAGCTGGAAAAAAAGGAAAGAAAGCTAAGAGAAAGAAGGATGAAAGTGATGATGATTTAGAAAAAGTATTAGCTGAATTAGAAATGGAATACTCTGGGGTGAAAAAAGAGCCTACACCTGCTGCTGAAGTAGAAAAATCTGAGGAACCGGTTGAAGAAAAGCCAAAGACAAAAAAGAAAGGTAAGAAAGAAGAACCTAAGGAACCAGAAGACGAAGCAGGCGAAAAAGAAGGCAGCGATGATGAGAATGATGTGACTATAAAAACTGCGGCGCAAAAGAAGAAAGAGAAAAAGGAAAGGGAGAAATTGAAAAAGCAAGAAGCTAAAAAGAAAGATAAGGAGCATGAACCTAAAAAAGATACAACTGAAGTTAAACCAAAAAAAGAAGCTGCAGAGAAAGTAGAAAGTATACCAGAGGAGCAAGAAACTAAAGAAGAAATGAAAGCACCATCAGAAGAAAAAGATGGTGAAGGAGATGCTACAGAAGGAAAGAAGAAAAAGAAAGGTGATAAAGGAGATAAGGATGACAAAGGAAAGAAAGGTCCCACCAAAAAGACTCTTGCTGCAATGCAAGAGGCTTTAAAGAAAGTCAAAGAAGATGAAGAACGCCATAAACGGGAAGAGGAAGAGAGAATAAGACAGGAGGACGAACGTGAAGAGCAGAGATTAGAAGCAATTAGATTAGAAAAGGAACGCAAAGAAAGGAAGAAGCAGAAGGAAAAGGAGAGAAAAGAAAGACTGAAAGCAGAAGGAAAATTGTTAACTCCTAAACAAAAGGCAGAGAAAGCCAGGGCTCAGGCTATGTTAGACTCCCTGAAAGCTCAAGGTGTGGAAATTGGTTCAGCGGAGAAGAAGCCACTGAGGCCGGGCACAAGGGTAAAACCTGGCAAGTTGAAGACGCAGATGTCACAAGAGCCACCAGCCACACCATCGGAAGAGAAGAAGATTGAACTGGAAATCGTGGATAAGAAGGTAAACAATTTATACTTACATGATACACTTTAACTATTTTACTTGTAGTTGAGGAAAAATATGTAGGTACCTCTAGCCTCCTTATGGCTTCAATACCATTACAAATTCTTGAAGTATTTTAATGAAACCTTCCTCATACCAAACCTTGTCTCTATAAAAATTAGTTATGTGCAGATTTGTGAGATCAATCAAATTGCACGCTATATATAAACCTCCTTTAAACATTTATTTGAATGTATTATTATTGTTATGTTTACATATACACAACACCTGTACACATATTTAAACAATACGCACGGCGTTCGTAAATATATTTCCAACGTGTAGGATGAGCCCCCGAAAGCGGATAAGAAGGAATCGGACCCGGAGCCCATAAAGGACGCATGGGACGCTGAATCCTCAGAGGATGAGGAGCCGCCGAAACCCGAGGAGCCCGCCACTCCTGTCAAAGAAGATAAGAGATCCACGTCTCATATAAAGTCAAAAGAGAAACAGGTATAGTAATAGGGTACTATATAATTAAACACGTCCGAGATTGAAAGGAGAATGGGAATGTTAAAATGTATGTGTATGTTTTCTTTTAGCAAATTCGTAAAAAAGGGTGGAAACAAATATTTAAGTATAAAAGAAAACTATTTTTACTTGCCCTCATTGTAATTAAATCGATAGGAAATGGGTACTACAAAGGGATTATTGATTGTTGTCACGTCATTAATACCAAGTGAGCCTTTGTTGTATTGTAAAATTCCATTGCAGTAATATCTGTATCATGATATTTAGTATCAACATTTTGCAGTTAAGATTAGTATAAAACTCTTTTATTTCGAAAAATAAATGTTTCTAACACGACAAAACATGCTAATAGCCAGATAGTCTAGTTCGACAAAAGGTGTGTGTGCGGGTCGACAGTAATAAAGTTGTCAGATGACAGCGCTCAGGCAAAGCAGCGCTAGGTCTAGTCTCGACCGAGCCAGTCTCGCAAAGTTGCTCATTCAGTCTGAATCCAATTAATAATGTTACTGACACTCCCATTGCAGTACGGAATAATTAATGATAACGGTCATTCTGTTGTGTGTGAATAACAACATATCGGACACATCAATTTTAAATATTGCTGCTTTGTTGGTGCGGTTCGACTCCCGCATAGTTCAATGTAGGAAATTAGCTTTTCGTAATTAGCACTGATCCGAGTGCCCCCCGTTCATTATATACCCTTAATACAACCATAGCTTTGGAAACATACAGCCAGTATTTCTTTCGTAAATGCTATTTTGTGTACCAACAAAATTAACTCCATTAAATGTCTTTTATTTTAGAAGGCTGATGAAGAAGATAGTTCTGATGAAGAAGATTCAAGTTCAGAAGAAGAGACCAGCTCCGAAGAGGATTCGGATGATGACGAGCAGATGACTGACGCCCAGCGGAAGAGAGAGCTTGTGCTGAAGCGACTAGAGGTATACACACTAGCAATAGCTAGCTATCACGCTAACGTGATAGCATTTAGCTACACATTTACAGGACATTTTAGGATTATTTTGTTTTTTTGGAAGGGCAGCCCCTCCAAAACATCTAAAATTTTTGTGTTAGCAGAGGGCTTACGGTAATAGTTTAATGGCCAGGGAGGCGATTGAACCCGCGACCTTTCGGCTTCGATTCGAGCCATTAACGCTTCGAGGAATTACTGCTCAGATTTTAAAAAAGATTTGCTTCTCCATGCTATGTCTTCCTACGACACCCTACTCTCAAATTTATAGATTGTATTAACAATGGCATTCAAAAAGCATGTTTTTCAGAAGTGTTTAAATAAATGGATATTTTCTATGCATCCGGGCCTTTATATAAGTTACTGGTACTACCACTTGTCCATTGTATGGTAGCCATAATACTATCACAAGCTTCGCATTTTTAAAATATCCTCGCGTGTTCTAAGCACCTAGTTCCAATAAAATAATCTCCATCTTCATTTCCAGAAACGTCGCATTGAAAACGAAGCGAATAAGGTCAACAATCCACTCCGTGCGGCAGTTGTGTGCGTTTTGGGCCACGTAGACA